>OX438601.1:7944035-9413797 GCA_949316135.1 Choreutis nemorana | reverse complement strand
GTATCTATTAAGGTGTTTCGCTTGATAAGCGATAAACATAAGCTATTGCAATAATATATTTACTGAAAGTAAAAAAATCGAATTAGCATAACCGCATCAACTCTGAAGTGAAGTTTTTTTTAACAATGCAACTAGATTTGATAAGGCTTTACACATAAAAATATAAACGCCGTAATTAATCCCTCAAGATAAGGCAGAAGTTACACACCGAATTTCGCATGTTTGTTTATGTTGAGTCCCAGTGCGGCAGGTTGCGAATCTGTCGCCACAATCCGGGCACAATTAGGAACATGGCAGCTACAACGTACGGCAACCAGAGATTCGAACCCACGACTTGTCGGTTCGGGTCGGTCGGTTGACCAAGGCACGTAAAAAACTGAGCTACCACGTCCTCTCGTCTATATAAGGCTTCAGTTATAAAAATATGGATAACCGAAATAAGCTTTTATATTAAAACTTATGCAAAGCAAGGACGGCGGCGCTATAGTAAAACATTAAAGGCGCTAAAGTATAACATTTCTCCTTTTAATAAATGTAAAATATATATATATATATAATACCTACATTACATAGTATAAAACTGAAGAGGGTCACAAATGATTTCGTTTTTGAAAATAAAATATTTACTTCTGGCTTAAATGCAACTATAACCTTAAAATATACTCAGTTTGCTAGCTTACATGCAAGCTATGGTTTTGCTTACTTAGCTAAACATAGTATGCAGTGCGTCACGTCCTTTAGTGGAATTTATAGTAGTATATTGATGCACGAGTATGCGGGCTGACGTGAGTGTGTTAATGCTAGCACCACTTCGACTCGGATTAGCATATACGCCGCAGGAATATCCCAAGATCCTCCTTCACCTAGAATAGATGGATCTGGTCACAGAGAAATCTAATATATCTTGTACTACTTGATTTGTCAGTTATCTGAGCTGTGATGACTTCGAGTGAGATCAGTTATATTAAATTTTATGGAAGTTTACTGCAAAATACTGTAAGGATTATAATTATAACTAGAAAGTATTAATACAATAATTATTTAATAATAATAACCACATCACGACACACACATTGACTCAGCCCTGCAGTAAGTATCGTAAGAACTTGTGTCACAGGAACTAAACAACGATCAGTTGTCAAAGTCAGTGCTATAACCGGCGCAAGACATCAGGAGCGTCGCTGTGTAAGCGGCGGTATCACTATCCATGAGGCGAACAGTCTGCTTGTTTGCTTATAACGGTATAAAACCTAACTCTACTCTCAACTTTTATCACTTATTTAGATAAACGATATGTCTTCCTATTTCATTTTGCCAGTAAATTCTCTTTTATGCATAAATATCTATATATACTAATTAAGATAATACTAATAATAATAACCACATCACGACACACACATTGATTCAGCCCTGTAGTAAGTATCGTAAAAACTTGTTTCACAGGTGCTAAGCAACGATATGTTATATACTACATAGATAAGAATACAACATCCAAGACCGGTAAGCGAAACAATGCGTCTTGCAAATAACACAAACTCCCGACCCGCCCGGAATTCGAACCCGGAACCTCTAGCGTAGCAGTCGGCTGTTTACACCACTGCGCCACCGAGGTCGAGGTCGTATTTAAATAAATACTTCAAACTGAATGATGATGTTGTACAAGATTTAGTTTAGGCAAAAATAGTTTTATTTTGTACATTTTTCGATACACAAAACGTGCTTTTTTTTTGCTATAAATACATAAAACTAAGTGAGCTATCTAATTTAGCTTAGGTATTGTTCTATAGGCGTAAAACATGAAATTTTTATAGAAAATTTTACTGATAAACACCTTAATAATAATTTAAACTGGCAAACAAACAAACTTCAATTATTTATTAAAGTTAAGCAAACAAAATAAAGTAAGATTCGAGAAAGAAATCCATTTCGCAGGTTGTATTAAAGTTTATTGCTTAGTTTCTCGTCTACTTTCGATATGGGATCTCATTTCCGGTGTTTTACCGGTTTTAGCGACAAATGTGCAGCCCGGACCTGTTCCGGTAAAAATCGGAAGAAAGCTTTGATTCAGAATAGCGATTTTTTTTTGTCGCTAATGATGTTTTTGTTTTATATACCGCAATAATTTTTCAAGTCGATTCTCTTGATCTAGTTTGTATGTTGAAAAAAACGACAACGAGTAATTTAATGCTTTGACGAATTTAAGCAAGTGACTACCTAAATGTTATTTCTATATGCAAAAGGCTCGTTCAATTTTATAAGTGAATAATAGCTGATAAATTCATGATAATGTCATAAAGCCACTGCTTCCTTGTCTGTTTTTTTTTTTTGCATTCAATCGCTGAAAATATTTCAATAGAAGATTAATTGCATCTGAGTGAGGAAGGACATAGGCTACATTTTGTTAAAACACAAACAAAATCATCAGTTCACGCCCAGTTCAACCCGGATGAATATTTACAATATAATTAATAATAATTATTATAATACTTATAAATCACATCACAACACACATTGACTCAGCCCTGCAGTAAGTATCGTAAGATCTTGCGTCTCAGGTGCTACTACATCCAAGAATACTACATCCAAGACCGGTAAGCGAAACAATGAGTCTTGCAAATAACAAAAAGTTCCGCCCCCGCCGGGATTCGAACCCAGAACCTCTAGCGTAGCAGTCGGCTGTTTACACCACTGCCCCACAGAGGTCTTCAAATTACAAATTCTAGTTAATTCTTTTTACATTTCATTTATTAGGTAGTCAAAGCACAACATTACGGCATTACATCTTACATTGTCTTAACCTTAAATATGTATTTACTATATGTGCGATGTAAAGATTTATTAAAATTATGAGTCCAACTTAAGCCAGCTGTTCTCTTATCAGACCTGCACACTTCGTAACATCAGCAAAGTTTCACTGCAAGTATATAACTGAAACTATCGACACAAGTCGCGCAACTTTTAAACTGTCTCAATGACAAATTAGTTTTTTCCTAGCTGCGATACTTACCTTCTCTCTGGTTTAACTTTGGAAAGTTGACCGATGGCTTTGGTGAGCAAACCAACATGGTACAACTTCGAAAATAAATTCTAGATTCATGTTTTTTTTTCTTTTAGAATACACCCGCCACTCTGTCCCACCACTGGAATTCCTGTTAACCAGGATCAAAAGTAGCGTCGTTTGAAACGAAATTTGCAGCAAGGGCGCGTTACGTGCTCAGACATACTACAGGCTGCCTTGGGACCTGCAGCGAATTTATCAGATGAAATAAGCAAAGGTAAGAAACAGAATCTAGACTTACCTTCCAGCAACTTGATTCAGATTTGTTTTTATCTGGGTTTTTTCATGACAAACATCTAATTTCCGTTAGATCGACTACTTACGTGGCGATTTGTCGTGCTTGTGTGTGTGTAGTGCTTGCACACTTCACCTTCGTCGATTCTCTGTGTGGGTAATGTACAGCGAATACATTTGTGTTTTAAAATTCACCCCATATTTCTTTATTACTTTTCATTAATTATGCACTCTACCATCAACTTTGATGTTTCGAATTTGCAATTTTTTTACTACAGCGGGCAACCCTGCCTGTGTCGTGGTGATTTTTTCTTCTTTTCCAGCTTAATTGCGTCCAAATACAGTGCTTATGAACCGACGGGCTCTCTGAAGGGCTTCTTAGGGTTACTTTGTATTTTATTTAACACTCAGCTTGAAGCCTGCAGCGGAAAGGATTTAATTTAAAAGTTAAAACCAGAACCATGTCGCTCCAGAACTTAGCGGTTGAAGGAAAACCTACAGCTTCATTTTAAATCTTTGAGTTGGAACTTTTTGGACCGGATTGAGACTAATTAGATAATGTTTTATATTTGAGCGGTTTCTTTCGATCTTCAATTATTTTACCTCAAGATTTTAATGCGGCGTGAATGATATATATAGATATACATTTGTGATATGTGATTGATGGTAGATATGATAGGTGTGGGTTTATTGTTCGATGTCAGTTCAAGCTATTTTTAATAGTTTAAAAGAAAAAAATATATGTTTTATTCTGTACCGGATAGAACCGGATTAAATTAAAACATTGAAATGATTGTTCAATTTCGAGTTCATGTTAATTGAGTGTCGAAACTCGTTATAGATAAAAAAGGTAAATTAGTTTATATCTAATTTTACTCGAAACTTACGCAAAGGAACGAAAACTAAGTCAAAGTAGAACAAATTACTTTTTAAGAAGCGGAAAGTTGGCCATTTTCAATCTTTTCCTTTGGCGTGTAAAGTAAATCGACTAACACGAGAATAAAAAGTACTTTATTGGGAAAAAAAACCTAATAAATTAAACTCCTTAGTTAGGCAATGACTTTACTCTTCATAATTGTTTATTTTAGTTAAAATAATAATTACACTTAGTGTTTTTTTTTTACTGTTTGTCTAATAAAATTCACGAGGTTCATCCCCCTAGATAGTAGGATTAATAGGGTCCATTTTGGTCTGTTTTGATACGAAACCCTAAAAAAATACAAGTACCTTTGTAATTATAATAGGCCTGAATAATTGAAAAGGTTAAGTAGCTGTTAAAACTTTTCACTGCTAGCCCTAACAAGAAAACTATTAGCAATTATCAGTTTGTTGGCACTTGAAATCAATTTACAAGAAGAAAACGAGGCTCCTCGCCAAATACTATTAGAAAATACGAAAATTTTAATTTTCAATCCTAAGTCGTTCCACTAGAATTTAATTTAGCTTGTACTCAAAAACTTCTTTCAGACAAGCTTACAAGTTCCATCAAGATGCGAAATGTATTCAACTTTGATCTTTATAGTGGTAACAATAAAGACGACGGTGGGTATTTTTAAGGAAACGCAGTTAGATTGATAGGTGATAGGTAAGAAAGGTTATGATAGACTTGCAATTTTCCGTTTCGTGCCCTGTCTGGGTTTGGTTGCAGTAACTACGATTTTGAAGTCAAACATTACTATGGGCTGATTAAACTTTTTAATAAGAAAGCAAACTGAAATATCGCTTTTACCGTGGACTGATAAATATCTATGCATATAGTTAAACATTTGTAAGCAATGTAGCTGAATATGGAGCATCCTTTCTCTTTAAAGGATATTTTATTCAACGTCATGGGCGATGGTTCACCTAACGGAAAGTGATACCGCCTATGAACACGTCGATACCCTTAAAGTTTGAGAATGCTAAGAGTATCGCCATTGTTTTGCCTATGTAATTACACTGGCTCTCCAATCCTTCGAACCGAAACACGCAAACCAGCAAACTGTTTCACAGCAGAAATAGAAAGGAGGGTGGTACCAATCCAGACGATCTGGCACATTCACCATGTAAAAACGGAAGTATTCCATTATGTTTCTTTGGGAGAGTAAGGTTCCTTAATGATCGGAAAACAACGGGGTAGCAGAAACGTAAGGGGTTTATACATATAGGTTCTAAATGTCAATATGCTATGGCTACTGCTTGCAATTCACCACTAACATTCAGTCAATTTACCACTAGTTAGACCTCTCACTAGTCAGTCGACTCTTACCTTTCCAACTCGGCCTGTCCAACTGTGAGATCGAAGTATAATCTCAATTAAAGCCACTACAGGCCCTCATATATTTTGTGATTAAACTACCTTAAGTGATGATTGCGTCTGAAGTGATAGGAATAAGTGTAGTACCATGATGCGTGGTGCCATTCATATACTATCGTTGAGAAAAAACATCAGTACAATTGTGGTAAAGCAAGGATTTAAGTAAACTTCATAATATCTTAATTTGTGTATTCTGTGTCTGTAATTTGTGAATATATTTTTTCTTTATACTCGTTATTAACTTTGAAATTATGAACAGACAGCTGTATTTAATTTATAACTTGTTGTTGTAACAATTTTATGTGCTATGTTTTAGTTTTAGATTTAATTACTTTCAGAAACGATTATAATAAATTGTTAATGAATAAATGAAATGAATTAAACGTAAGTATTAATGTAAAATAATGTGCTTGGTCAGCCAACGCGCGTCACTATGTAGCAGTAAGTAATTCCATGTTACTGCTTAACAATGACTACACTATAAAATAAAGATAAACTATTTCATGAAACTATAGTTCTTGTATGGTATTCCTTGCTTGCTTGCTTGGTGGTTGGTCTTTATTCGCGTAGTGCCTTGTCGTATAATTATTGTGTAACCTACTAGGTCTTTTCAACTTTGAAATCGAAGTGAAATCTCAATTAAGGCCATTAAATAAATATATCTAACATTTAAATTTTGCTTCTCAGCTGAGAGGCGTTTTGCATATTTAAAAGCGCCTTTTAATGGGAATTCCTTGTTGTTTCAATTGTTTCTGCTGAAGTCGTTCATATTTTTTTCTCTTTGTTATTTCTTTTCATTTAAAACTGCAGAAAATGTTTTTTCATTAATAAAAGTAAACCACTTTTGAATACGGTGTGTAGTGAATCATCTAATATTGCTAATGCAATATTAAAGATTTTTATTTTATTTTTATTTATTTCCAAAAAAAACACAATACAGTAAAAATAAAAAAAAATACAGGAAAAATAAGCTTGTCTTATGCCAATAAAGGTTTTTCATTATATAAAATAAAATCAGAATTATGGTAGTCCAAAATTAAACTGAAATCGCCACTATCAAAATGGATTACCATAATTCTGATTTAAAAAAAGATAGAAAGTTCAGTATGTTTTGGGTTTTTATGCTAATAATAAAAAATAAATTTGTTTCATCTAAATAGTTGCTAGTTGAGGCAACGAACTAAAAACCTGAAAAGTCCATACATTCCATTGTTTCAGCTTCATAAAAACATACGAAAATAATTTGAATACTGTTTCATGAATTTTCCGCCGTGATGGACGTAATAACAATCTGTTTTATTGGAGCTTTTGAAAATATTTTGACTATTTTGTTGTATATTTTTTACCGTCGCTAACGTTTAAAAATACAAGATTAGTTTTTGTCAGGTCGTTATCGCTTTAAAATTTAATTAACATGTTCTGAACGAACTTTTGATTGAATGTGGTTTTTTACAAACCATTGTCGATGTTATTGTAACTAACTAAGCAACGAGGCTGACATGCATATTGTTGAATGAAATATTCCGAATGAATTGTTGCATATTGTCACAGTTTGTTTGTATATCTAAATACTGGTTATACAATTTTACTATAAAGAAATATCGAGTTGTCAGTAAAGGAGCATCTTGACTTGTGATATTTTGTTAATTTTACATACAAGAAAGTTAATACCAAACTATTTTAAATATTTCTTGTTCTGGTTTTCGTCAAACACCATGTTTTATTTCTGAGCAAAAGCATCTGAGTTTATTAATTAATTATTTGTTTTTAATCGTGTATTTTCATAGGCAGCAACATATGCGTATTAAAGTGGGTATCTACATTTTACGCCGTAGACTTTATGCGCTTTGATACTTCACTTTAAAAAAAAGTTTTTGTGGCTTTGGGGCGTGAGATCAAATCGCACTTGCCGGTTTAATTTTTATTTCCTCGGTTTTTATCATTTTATCAGATGACCTCTGTGGCGTAGTGGTTTACACAGTCGACTGTTACGTGAAAGGTTCTGGGTTCCAATCCCTGCGGGGGCGGAACTTTGTGTTGTATGCAAGACGCATTGTTACCTTACCGGTCTTTGATGTAGTATTCTTATTTGTGTAATTTATACCATATCGTTGCTTAGTTTCTGTGACACAAGTTGTTACGATACTTACTGCAGGACTGAGTCAATGTGTGTGTCGTGGTGTGGTTTATTGTTATTATAATTAACATTGCTTTAAGTACTAGATAATTAAAATGTATTAGAATGAATTGGATGTATGTGAATGTATTAGACGAATGTTGTTTTTAACTGTAAAGTCTCCTAAGACCTTTAGGCGAATTGTATAACAATAAATAAATGTTTCTTAATGAAAGCTTAGCTTCGCTCGTTTCATGATATACCGAGCACGTGGATTAAATTATGAAGACACGTGACCTGATCCCTGGCGTAAATGTATGCATAACATAAACTTCAGCTCCACAGGATATTTGTACCCACATCTTTGTATTACCAAGAATCTCTAACTATCTGACCTGGTAAAGCTAGAGTATTAATTATTCTCTCAGTGGATTAATTGAGAAGAAAAAAATCAACATGGTAATAACGCAGACGTTTTCAATTTATAGCCAATTAGCACCCCTGTTTCACACGGGTTGAATTTGATATTTAACGATTTGTGGATAGTATAGCATTATAACGGTGAAAGAAATTTTAAAAACGGTCCAATACTTATTGAGTTTGAGGTTTCCTGTTCATTATATCTTTACTAATATTATAAATGCGAAAGTTTGTAAGGATTAATGAGTGTTTTATACTCTTTTTAATGAAACTTTGTAGTAATATAGCTTATATATCAGAATAACAGAGGCTATACTTTATAAAGATATCGTGTGTATTGTCCAAAACTTAACGATCAATGTAAAGTAGAGCCATTTTCGTCTTCTACGCGGACGAAGTCGCGGGCAAATGCTAGTTAGTATATATATTTATTTCCGTTTATTCTCGTACTTCATGACTCACTAAGTAGTTTAATGATAAATGAGGTTTCCATATTATTAGGCGCAGATTAAATCCAAAACTCACAAGTTCAGGACTATTTCGAATTTCGAATTCAGTTTAGGACAAAATGCATACTTTTTCGCTTGAAACTGCTTATTGTAACGACATTGTTGAGTATGGTTTAAGCATAGTTATATTTAGTTCACGTCTTATATTAAGGTGACAAAATTAAACTAGCGCTCTCACACAAAGAGCTCCGGCTATGCGGTGCTAACACTGAATCTCCAATCCTTCGAACCGAAACACTGCGACCTGCTCAATGCAGGAAAAAAAAGAGGGTGGTACCCATACGATCTTGCATGTAGATCTGCCACCTGTAAAAGTAGTATCTTTATGAGTAGTAACTTTGTATATTACTGAAACGCACACTTATATTGTAAGTTAATAAAGAGTTGATAGCCATGCTGCAATCATTCATTTAACAATTAAAATAAAAACGAAGTATAATTTTAAGATATTTAGTTTTCCTAGTTTTTTTAGCAAAAAACTATTTAAATGAAATGTAAATATTTTTTATTCAAATGGAATTAAAATAAGTACTCTTTCTTAAAATTCTTTTAAAACTACCACCGGTTCGGAATGCCTGTCTACGGGGAAGAATCCGGCAAGAAACCGCCGTAGTTGCTCTTTTCAATATCATAATAATCTTTCATTACAATCTTAGTCATAGTATACATTATTACAAAAAAGTTACTTATATGTTGCTAAAAATATAATTCTACGTTTTATATAGAATAAATACTGGATTACGTAGTAAATAATTTAAACAAAATCATTGGGCAAGTTCCCTATTTAATACATAATAATTATCCTGACAGCTTATTGTTTAACAAAATTTTACCCAAAATAACATACGATTCACAATAATCCGTTGGTAAGTTTGAATGTTATAAATTACAAGGAAGAATTTGTATTTTTTTTGTAAATGAAACTCAATAGTTATTTGTTATGATAATGTACTAACATTATATATTTGAACAAGACTTGGGCGGAATTTTAAAGATCAGTATAAATTGTAATAATTAATAATTGTTCATTTAGTCATTTGACAATTTACAGATTTTTTAAAAGAAAATTGTGTTTTTATACATTAGAATTAACCAAAATAACAGCATCCTAAAATAAGATTCATGTACACTTAATGAATGATTGTTTATTTGAAAATTATGATTAAATATCATGTTAAAATTAATCAAGAATTACAGCATTATTTAATAAGTTAAATTAACACTTGTAAGATTGTATCTTCTAGGAATACTCTTATATGAGGTCAATGTAAAATTATAATTAAAATCCAATTATAACATTCTTTAACGTTTTAGTCTTTTAGTTAATTTATGTCAGTACATATTTGTTTGAAAATTCAATAAATATCTAGATTGTAAACAATTGCATATCCAATACAGTCCGTGCAGCAGTCGTCAGCGACCTCAAAGCAAACATGCATGCAAACACCGAGACAATCAGGCAGGTGTGTTGACCATTTTGATGAAGCCATTGTCCTGGACGGCACCAATTAACCTCTTAGTTGACTCAGCTTTGGTGATTAATTCGACCCAGGCGCACCTGTTAGCTTAGGTGGACCGTAGACTTCGTTCGTGAAAAGGCGTGACTTTAAATTTTAATTTTTAGCTTATGAAATCGCTTCCTACAAACAAGTCTTTGAGTGGTTTGGTTTGATATTTCATTAATTTGAAGATAATTTTTTGGACGTAATTTTTTTTTGTTTGACAATTTAAAAATCGTTTCTTATCTATGTAAGTGTGATTATTAATGGTTTCTGAAGCTTGATTGATTGATTTTGAAAGCAATATATAGTAAGTAATACTTGCGAGCAGAAAAGAGTGTTGCTTTTGTAAGGTCTTTTTAAACACACACACACACTTTATTATTTATATAAATAGCAAAATTAAAAAAAAAAAAACTACAAGATTAAGTTCCAATATAGAAATATGCTATTTAGACAGTTCTAGACTGGAACTCAATCTATGGAGATTATTCTCTGTTTGATTAAAGTGTGATGACTCGGGTTATTCCCTAATGAATAGATCTTATCTTGCTAATTATTCTATTCAAAGCGATCTTAACTACACTGTGTAATTTAACTAACATGTTTCTGACATACAATTTTAATATAGGCAAATGTATTGTAGCTAAGTTATTAGCCATTGTTATGATTAGAAATAGCCTATAGAAAAAAGTAGAATTTATTTATTCATTCATTGCTTAATATAATAATAAACACATCATGAAACACACAGACTTAGCCCCGCAGTAAGATTAGAGAATTTTGTGTCTTAGTGCTAAGCAACGGTATAGTAAATAATACATAGATAAGAATACAACATCCATGACCGGTAAGCGAAACAACGCGTTTTGCAAATAAAACAATAACAATGTCTCACCCCCGGCCGGGATTCGAAACGGGAATCGCTAGTGTGGCAGTCGGCTTATTACACCACTGCGCCACCGAGGTCGTTATTAATGTAAGGGCAGGTTACGTAAAGTTAGAGATGTTTTTACCTTTATTGTATCTTTATTTTACCTTTATTGTATTGTATTTATTTATTTATTTAAATCAAATACACTGTCATAACAGTTATACACCAATTCGATAGTGCAGTGAACAAAAATAGATACAATTAAATTGAACAATAGATAATAAAATCACATTATACAACATACAAATAACATACTCAACTTAAGTTTAATTGTTCCACCACAACTTTAAAACACGAAATAAATAAAAATCTAATAATTATAATAGCTAATTATAAATGTAGCCACTTTCGTGAATTCGCTCAACGAACAATGATGTATGTCAATTTCATCATCCACCCTGTTAAGATGCTGCAGCGCTCGTGTGAGTGGGGCTCTCGACAGTAAGTTAGTTCTACTTTCAGGAGTAAATCGGTATTGGGTATCCTCCACTTTATCAGTGCTAAAATTGTCGGGTTGTTTTCCTTCCCTCGCAACAACCTGAATAAATACGAGACTAGTGAAATATCCCTCCTTACCTCTAGCTTATTATAACCTTCCATGCCCAAAATGAATAATGTCGGGTACAACAGAGGATATCCAGGGTAGACTCCGTATAGCCGTGAGTATAAGAATCTCAAAAACTTATTCTGAATTCTTTCCAACATTAATTTATACTTCGCCTCAGAAGGGCTCCATATAACTGAGTTAAATTCCAGGTGACTGCGAACTAATGAGATATAGAGACTCTTTAATGCTGCCATACTTCTAAACCCGGAAACTGTCCTAAGCACAAAGCCGAGTGTTTTGTAAGCCTTTTTGCAGACAGCAAGTATGTGTTCGTTAAAATTTAGACCACCCGTCATTTTTACACCCAAATCCTTTATCGACGATACCCTGGTCATCAGCTCACCTGCGAGTGTGTATTGGTAATGGAAAGGATTCTTACTTCTGCTAAACGTCATAATGTTACATTTTGCAACATTGAAGCATAGTTTGTTCCTTCTGCTCCATTCTTCCACCCTATTTATATCCTGTTGAAAATGGTCACAATCATCTTTACAGGTAATTGGGGCAAACAACTTTAGGTCATCTGCAAAAAGTAAACAGCCTGAAGACTTTACTACCTTTGGTAAGTCATTAATGGTGATGATAAATTGCAGAGGACCCAAGTTGCTACCCTGACTTACTCCAGAGTTTATCAAATAGGGTTCTGAAACACAATTTCCGTACTGAACAAACTGCTTCCGGCCTTTTAAGTAACTAGCGAAAAACTCCAGTGTCTTGGGAGTACATCCAACTGAAGCATACTTGCTCAACAGCAAATCGCCATCAACCATATCAAACGCCTTTTTGAAATCAAAGTATGCTGCGTCTGCTTGCACTTTTTGATCTACGAGTGGTGTAATGTACGATGTAAAGTTAAGCAAATTAGACGTAGTACTACGACCGGAGCGAAAGCCATGCTGCTCGTCAGCTATTTGCGCTGCAATCTCGTCATGTACAAGTCTGTATAATGCTGCCTCAAAGACTTTTGAAAATGTTGAAAGTACGGCCACTTCCCTTTGGCACTGGTGTAACGCGAGTCAACTTCCAACTATTAGGAAAGACTGAAGTCTTTAAACATAGACTGTACAAGTAGCAAAGTGGCTCTTCCAGTGCCCGCCAGCAATCTTTAACGATGTACGGTGGAATGCCGTCCGGGCCGACTGAGCGTTTAGGTGCTAAAGTCCGCAAAGCGGAGCGCACGGCGCTCGGAGTTAGTGCCGTCAAGTGCACCCGGCCCGCGCCCTCACCACCACCATATATTCAGTATGTCCAGGCACGTAGCGGTCGTTGCACAGCAGCATTTTTCAATTCAGGGGACGCAACTGCTTATCTTGGTTAGTAGAAGATGCAATAGTGGGATAGGCTGAGTTAAAAATAAATATTATGCCACTTCTTCGTCGTTACGGAGACACGTTAAAGGAGTATCAAGATCAAAATGCTTCTATGTAATTGCCAAAGTCTAGAATCGACTAGAAATATTGCTTTACCAAAACGAAACGTTTTGATTTGTTAAACAAAACGTAGTTACGTAAATATTACATATGTTTTCGAACAGCTCTGTACACTACGATAACACAAAAAGAGTTTATTGATATAGTAAAAAAGTTTTTCATACTATAATTTTCTAGCAAACAGTGAAACCCAAAAAACGAAGCTACGAAACAAACGTAGCACAACCGTTGCTGTAAAAGTCTATCATTGTGAGCGAAGCTTTACAGTACTTCGTACGGTTATTCCATCTCACGAAGACCGTTTGTCTAGCGTTGTTGTTAGTTTCGTGAGCCGTGTACATTGATATTGTTTCAGTGTGCGTAAACTCGAGTTCGTCAGTAAAGAGGTTGCGCACACAAGCACAATAGCATGTACACGTCGACCCACAAATAAAGTCGAACCGACTTTGTGAGGTTGGATGACTACCTCTGAGAGTTGTCGGTGTAACGTTTTAATTAAATTTCAAAATTGCAAACTATCTTTTAACCGAAAGCGGATAAAAGGAAAAGCCTTATTCAAATAAAGGCGTCAATTCAAACGTCGTGAATCAAAGATACCACGGGACTGGAACCCGGTACTTTTTTCAGTCCTTAATTAAAACTGTTGCAAATATTAGTCAAGCTCCGAAGAATCTCCCTTTTTGTTTGATATCTCCCTCTGTCCTTTGTATCAATCTACTTGCTATAATGATGGGATCTTTTCATTTCGCGGGAGAACTTTTCCCATTTAAAGTTTATCCGTTTTTTATCTCTTGCAGTCACGATCTGAAACAAAATTGTTTTGCAGCCTTATTCCGGTAATGCTGGCTAAGTTGCTTTGTTCGCTAATTTAACTGAACTCTTTTAAAATAGACGATGCTGAAATAAATTATGTGAAAGTTATGGAATAGGCATTTACGCCGTACTAACGTTAAAATACTTCATTACTAAGCTGAATTTAAAAATTACTTTTCAATCAAAAAATAATTTCCTAACATTTTA
Source organism: Choreutis nemorana (assembly GCA_949316135.1). Taxonomy (NCBI): domain Eukaryota; kingdom Metazoa; phylum Arthropoda; class Insecta; order Lepidoptera; family Choreutidae; genus Choreutis; species Choreutis nemorana. Next base: position 9,399,674 of record OX438601.1, on the reverse strand, counting down.
AAATCAAATCAAATCAAATTTTTTGCGGAAAACGTGGTAAAGAAGGATGTTACATTGTTTTATTTTGGGTCTCATATATTTCACCCTTGAAAGCGTGCAAATTTATTAATTGAATATATAATTTAGTAATACTAGGTCAATTGAGAACCTATACATAGCCATAGAATAAATGAATGCCTATCCAGACAAATGAAATTTTCCCCCTGTCATTTTATTAATTAGTTGCCTAAGCGTTAAAACTTATTCGTCATAAAGCTTTATTACTGAATTAAAACATTAAACAAAAATACATTAATTAATGGTTTTGTTTACTCCAAATGGTAATAATTCAAACAATAAAAATAATATAAGTAAAACATTGTTCCGAATGCTCACCGACGAACCCACAAATCTTCTTATGAATTAATTAAATTTAAAATTCAACGGTACAAACAGGATCCTCGGTGTTTTTGGCCGGTGACCTACTTTCCAACTAAATAACAGAGATCATTTTTAAACTGCTATCAACAGGAAACTTTTATGGTATTACGGTTTTAACGGTCATATTAGGGATGGTTTTAGGGGCGCGTAACAAACGGTACAAAACGGTATTCGAATCTTTAAAATATTTTTGTCTCTTACTTTACGAACTAGTGCATACAAAGAGAGCTTGGGCTTTCGATACAAATCTTTAAAAAATACTAGTTTTTACTAAACAAACCCCATAACACTATTTGGTAATAACATCTGATGATAATTGCAACCTGACCAAAGCAGTACCATGCCTAGAGAGTGTACCAAGTTGAAATGCTATAGGATATGTTCCCCACGAATGACAACTCCAGTGTATCTACCGTAAGTTCGCCAAGTTTTTCTACACGTCAGGTAAATTAGATTACTACAGTGATTTTGTACGAACAATCTTAATTCCTCAACTATCCTTCAGAGGGGCTTTACAAAGATTCATAAAAATTTGTAACTGCAGGCGACGGTAAAACTCATTGTAGGCACACAGAATGTATCTACGGAACTCTGTTAGGGTGCATCAAATAGACTCCACTCATATTTTTTATCTATTCATAGTCAATGTCCAGAGCGGTAGTAATTGGGAAAGTTTGGTCGACTGCCGATTCTGGAAGCTTTGTTGCGGTGGTCGGGTCACAGATAGTAACTTCAGATGCAATATTGTTAACATTACGTTGTCTGGATTTAAATGACAGCTTTTTTGCAATTTTGTACACACAGTCTATTCTTTACTAACTTACAGTACTTTTATTTAACCTGCCTCGGCAGAGCAATTGCGTTACAAATATTGATCAACCTATTTTTCCCTGAGCGTGATTTCAAATATATGTTTTCTACTACTCTGCACTTATTATCACTACTTGTTTCGGAGGTTTCTTGCCGGATTCTTCCCCGTAGAAATAGCGTTTCGAACCGGTGTGAAGTGTGAAGTATTTGAATAAAAAATATTGTGACTGTTAAATTTCAGCGTAAAGTAGTTTTTGAGGTTATATGAAAGGCGAATTACTCGTATTTATAAATGGTAAAGGTATTTTCTTGTCCATAGAAATACAGTGGCACAATATTGGTTGTATTCGTATACATTTTTGAACTGAAAAATTAGTTTTAATATAAATTTTCTTAGTAAAAGGCAATGAGTAGGTGGAAAGATTGCATCACCAACGATAAGATTGTCTTCAAATTCATCGGGTTTCCTCGAGAATTTGCTTATACATTAAGTATGTGAAGTTTCTGTTCCACGTCACCTGTAAAGTAACTTATTGAACCATCAAATTCAAAGACAACTTTAACCAAACATGAGCAACAAAAACAAATATAATATTCACTTAACTCAGTCTTTAAGTAAGGTAATATATGGTCGAATTTAGCATGGCAGATGGATCTTGTAGTTACCCTGTTTTCAGCTCATTTCTAAATCAACAATGTAGGCATTGTTCGTGAATAAGGGATCGTTTAGTAGTGACAATCTGTTGTACGACTGTTGTATTATGATCTGTCAGTACTATGTACGCACTGTTTTCACTTGCTTTATTTTTTTCCATAATAATTAAAAAAAAAATCTACTAATAAAATTTACGTTTCAGTCAATAACTGAAAAGTTGTAAAGAATTCAATTTAAATAGATATTTTTGTAAAAGAAAATCTGAAATAAGAACATTTAAAAGTGAGGAGTGAATTATAAAACCATTAAATAAACATACATAAGCGAAAACGCGAGACTTCCATCAGAAAATAAGAAATTTCTGAATTTCCCCGCAATTTCCACTGTGGATGTCACCGCACTTGGATTACGAGTATCAATTGAGGTATATTTCTTGATTTCCATTCCGAAAGCACCTTCACGCCTTCATTTCCGCTTATTCGAAGCACCCAGACACGTGTTATCACTCAATACCCTCACACACAAGGAACAACTCGGGAAAATTTTATTCCAGAAATAGACATGCAATGTTTTTGCTACCGTTCGTAGGCTACAAATCCCTGCTTAAGCATAAAATAAGTATCGTAAGAACTTGTGTCAGGAACTAAGCAACGATATGGTATATACTACATAGATAAGAATACAACATCCAAGACAGGTAAGCGAAACAATGCGTGTAGATAATAACACATGTTCCGCCCCGCTAGCACCCGGATCAGGATTCGAACCCGGAACCTCTAGCATAGCAGTCGGCTGTTTACACTACTGCGCCACCGAGGTCGTCAATTGTTTTATGCAAGTAATTTTTCACACTTGAAAATAGTTTGTCAAATATCTTAACCACCAAAAATCTTTCTTACTTGACAGATGATCTAACATACAATTTACTTAACACGTTTCTTACCAGCAGTGGCTTACTTAGAGTTTCAGTACAGGGCAAGCCAAGAGATATACTTCATACTTCCGTTGTGGACTTTATAGCGTGGACGAGCTCAGCAAAACAGTCAGAAGTTTGCGACCATGTCAGCAAAACCACAATTTCGGTGGCCTAAAAAAGTCGTTTGATTTGTTAATGAATGAACAAGAGCGCGAACTTATTTTAGTTTGATAGGACAAGCCGGGCTTTTTGGCTTCTATGACAGCACCGCCACTGCTTACCAGTTATGCTTATTTGAAGATTGTGAAATGACAACGATGTTTTTACGTCAGATAAGTTGCAAGTAGCTAATTCAGGGCTTAAATTGGAAAATGTAAAAACAAACCAGTAAGGTATTGTTATATATTGAAGGAACTCTGAAACACGGGTTAGCTATTTATCTAGACACTAACGTATTTTTAAACGATTACATCTATGATGGGAGAATAATACAAAATATTTTGAGTGTTGTTCGGTGTGAGACCACATTTTTTGTAAGCTTTAATTTTCAATAGGAAGCTTGAAAAATAATATTTTTTAACCTAAATACCCTAGACCTTGTACCTAATTCAATATTTCTGATACCGCTTTCTTAATACTAAACTCGGGTCATTGCCCGAATGATTCCAATGTCCATACGCTATTGGCGCAGTGGTTACCATCCCACCTCCTTGTTACGAGGTCCACGGTTTAATTTCCGGCGCTAGTCATTGTGGATTTTACCACGTAAATGATTATCGATTTCCATATTGATGCTTGGCTATCACGATGAATATGATAGATAGAAATATTACTAGTCGTAAATCTGTCAACAATGTCGGCTGTCGGCTTAAGTTTATGTTTTTAAAAACATAGCATTAAGAGCTTTGAAAAAATTACTTTGTGGCTCTGCTGAAACTGATATAAATGGTCCTACATCGAGGTCATTAATTCAATATTGATGCATCAACGCCTCCCTTTTCGTAAATATGTGCTATTTTTTTCATAAGGTAAGCAAATTTTTTGGAAGGAAGTCTGTGAGCGATAACTATAAGTTGTCTAGGTGAATTAAAATTAGCAAACCAAGCAAAACGAAGGGCTTTACATTTTGAAATATCTTTTGCTTTTAGTACCGACACAAGCAATATGTCTGGCGTTTGATTCTTCGTAACCGTCGTTTCTGACACAGAGTTGTTTAACTTCATGAAGATAAATCAACTATGAAATCTATTTCTTAACAAAAACTAGGGAGACCTTTTTTCAGATCCCATCAATTGAAATTATATATTAGTTCTAATTTAACTTTATCTAGTCCTTATTTATTATTGGTAGTTACTTACTGTAACAATTAAGCAATAATTAGAAGACGTAATTAGCTACTAATTAATTTCTAACTTTAGATAAAAGGTGGTCTTATTAACCAGGTATTCAATGCATTGTTGAACTGCTGTAGTGTCCAGCTTTGACGACAAAAACCAGATTGACCAGTTTATTTACCTTGGTGGCGCTGTGGTGTATACAGCCACTGCTACGATAATGGTTCCGGGTTCGAATCCTGGCGGGGTGGAACTTTGTGTTATTTGCAAGACGCATTGGTTCGCTTTCCGGTCTTGGATGTTGTATTCTTATTTATTTAGTATATACCATATCGTGGCTTAGTGCCTGCGATACAAGATTATCTTAGTGCAGGGCTGAGTCACTGTGTGTGTCGTGATGTGGTTAGATGCCTTAGTAAAATAGAACATTTTATAGATCGTCAGTGAGGAAATAAAAACCATTTCGTCTAGGGTCAAAAGGGTAATACGGACCCGCCCTAAAAAGATTGACCCATGTAACCTAACCTCACACGCGTATTTCGTATTACGTGCACTGAATACATCCCCTTTTTAAAATATAAAAGATACAATTGTTTCCCATCTTTTTCCTGCTCCTTAATGGAAATGGTGATTGATAATTCATGTTCGAAAGCTAGAAAGTATGTTTAGTTGTTGCCAGCGTGATCTTCTTTTAACTTTTTAGTCCACGGAATTTCTGGGACAGGTTTTAGTTACGATCAAGCATCGCTATACGAACTCTTTCTATGGAATGAAGAATTTAAAAAACTCAATATATTAGAAAATTTTGAGGTTATAATAAAAAGATTTAATGCAAATTTTTTCGTTGATGTAAAATCAAGAGAGGTACTCTCTACTTAAAATTTAAACTCTTTTTTGCTTCTGCAGTCGATTTTTAAAATAAATTTTCTTTCTGCTTAGTCGGGTAAATTTCTGTTTTAACTGACTTATCCAACAAGAAATAAAATATATCAAGACATTCCATGTTATTTAGCATTAAAATGAATTTATTCGCTAAATATAATTCCAAAGAAAATCCCTCGGTCGTTATGAAGTCCTAGTACATTTAAAGCAATTTGCGGTAATATTCTGTCGGTTGTCAATCCAAGTAATTTGGGTACTACGGTATTACCATGATGGATCTGTCAATTATCCAGCGACATCTGTCTCTGTCAAAGAAAACACAACTTTATAATCTGTTGGAGAGAGACTATTTCAGGTTGTAGTCGAGAGAAAGTTTTACCAAATATGCTTTGAGACGATCCTTCGGTATAATTCCATTATTGATTTAGATACGGGAAGATTTTGTCATCCGATTGATGCGGTTTGATTGATAGGATCAGGATAAATATGGAAATTTCAGATGCCTCCATGATCAGAATTTATGTTTTATTTTTGCCAAAAAATAACGTCTTGCCTCTGTGATACCATGCAAAATAAATGATTAATTTTCAATATTATCACAATAAAAAAAACAAAAACAATTGAATGTGCTTTAAAAAAACCATGTGAATCCCACATCTTAAATTTTCCCAAATGTTAGAAACTTACAAAAACATAGGAGAAACGGTTTAAAAGCAATGAAAACGGCATACATAAGAAAATACAAAATTACAACCAACTGACAGTATTTTACATGGAAAATACAAACGTTTCAAAATAAAACTTTAAAAACGTTCAAACTAGTATTTGTTTCTATTTTAATTAGTAATACACATACAAGATTGGAAATGAACAAAAAAACAAATCATCATATTTTTATTCGTGTTATCAGCAAAAGACTGTCTGCCGGTAGGGTTACCGACAATGAAGCTGAATGGAATCTCTGACTCAGCATATTATAATTTTATAACAGTACGCAGAAGGCCCTCGTAATTTTAATACTGAGACAATCGCAGGATCTAAAACATTATTCAAAAGTTGTATGCTCCGCGAAGATAACCATGGCATTACCATTTTCATAAACGAATAGAACTTTTCTCATTTTAACTTACCTAGATCTTCCGCTACGTTCCTGCGCTGAAAATTCGAAACTGTGTTTTTGGATATGTCTGAGTTTTTTCTATCTTATATATGCCTGTGCAGTGTGCATATAAAAATGCAATGTAGCAGGAAGACATTGGTAGCCATTTTCATGTGGGAAAAAGTTTACAAAAAAATTACATTTATTCTCGCCAGAGTGCCAAGCTTATCAAATAGAATCCTGATGATGGTCCATGTTAACGCTGACTGGCAAAGTTGCTACTGCATCCTACTATGATATGGGGACGACGACCTTTTCTCTAACAGTCCATAGAATCTTAGAAACCTCAGTTACAGAAATTAAAGACTAAGTCAAACATTAAGTAGAAAATCCTAACCCAGTCGACATGAAACATTGTAATATATATTTCAGCCTCAGCAAATTAAAACTAACGAGTCCAAAAAGGAGGCCATTGCTTTGTCATCATTTTGCGTGCCTAAATTTGATATCCGCTGTAATCAGAGGCTCAAAGGCTCCTTCTCAAATGAGTGGGATCTTAAACCTTCAAGAAAACCCCTTTTTTCATTAGGAATTCTTTACATCAGCAACTATTTTGCAGCGCTGCCATAACAAAAATATTTTGTTACAAATTGTGTTTCTAACTAGTATTAAACACATTACAAGGCCCGGCGTCCTGGATAGAGTCTTAGAGCAGTAACCTTTTTTGGATCGAAATATTCTAAAACCTAAACAACAAAGTAGATTGTAAATCCATGTGCGAGTCTGGATTGGATTTCACCTATCAGTGTTCTACCGTGAAGCAGTTTACTTTATTTAGAAAAAAAGAGCCAGTGTAATTATCGGTACGAGGTATAACTTATTTGACCATAGGCATAGGCAACGTATGGGCGGTGCGTTTGCCATATCAATCGAGATCAGTATTCATTTTGTATGAGATAAACTTTATGCTTGTTTGCTCATGACGTTGAAAAAAAAATCCTTTAAAGAGGTTGTTTACTTGTCATAACAGCATAGTAATTCAACCAACGAAATCTAATCGACAGTGTACGCAGAAATAGATGAATGAATATTGTTAGTCAAATTAGTCGCGCAACAAATCTCGCAGTCAAAAAAAAAGTGTCGCACGCGTGTAGAGGACTCGATTTCTTTGTCAACTAACGAGGGTGACCCCAAGCTTGACTTACAAAGAGATTTCAACCATTCGTATGAGAAAAAAAACAACCGTTTTGTTCTCAAATGACGATAGTCAACGTGATTGTATTTCGTAATGCCTTTCTGTATAGTTGAGAACGAAATAACGATGCCTTGAAAATTTAGTTTATATGAAACACTATTGCATTACATTCTTTAAGTGCTTTCATATATTAGCATTTCTTTTTGTGAAAACTTTAATGAAAAAAAAATGTTATAAACTATTAAAATTAGTTATTTATATTTCTCGTCGAATTCAAATAGGTTTCATTACTAAATGCTTATTCAGAAGAAGCAGCTTAGGGCTGAGCGTCTTTAAACTGGAGTACAACAATAACAGTAGTCGACTAGTCGAATTAGCGAGGTACATCAAGTGCCAGGAGCGAACAATTCCTGGATTTCGTTGAATGAACTAAAACTATGTGCTGTAAATTCGCTGTTTTCAAGTTATACGTACAGTTTGAAGCACAAAGAGCGCTTTGCCGTAGCCGGAGGGTCTCCTGCATTATCTGTTACTTACGAAATGTTAACTTAAATATCAACTTGATGGGCATTCATATTTCAAGACATTAATCTGATTTTACTTTGCTTCGTACGCAAAACAAAACGTTATAGTCACTAAATACTATACAAACTTAGACATAAAATAGAATAATTTTTGCCTAATGGTTATCATGTGGCATCTAACGCAGAAAATGTACATTAAGATCTTAATTACTTATTTAGTTTATTTGATTAGCAATTGTAAGCTGAAGCCACTTTAGATGTATTAAAGAGAATAATTAAATTGGTTTTGATCTCATAAAAAGTTAAAATAAAACTTTTAGTATTTCGCGACTCCATTGACACGTAAAACAACTGGTAAACACACAGGCGGATCCATCTCCTTATGTTTACCGTCACCGAAATGTACTGTAAAATGTTAATGTTACGAGTCAAATGACATGCGACTCGGGACCTTTTCGCATTGAATTTTTAACTCGACGGCCGCCTCCGAGTACAGTAGTGGAAATGTTTAAAACCACGTCGTCGCCCCGCGTATCCGAACGTGACTCCATTAAGGTGCGATCACTGTAGAGTGTAAATAAAAGTTAAATTCATCCAAGTATCTGTATGTCTTTTAAACAAATTACTCGTTAATTTTGCTGGAAGACGTTTGCTACTGTACTAAGGCCTACCCAAATACCGATCTCACAGCCCATACCAGATCGTTCGTCAAACTCATGGGGCGCCGTCAAACACTACGCCTTCCAGGTCGTAGTCACCACTCTAGAAGCTGTACTACTGACGAAATAACAATTTTTTGAAAAGTATTTATTTAATTTTAAATAAATAAAAAAACTAGTACTTCTAAATTTTCCAATAAGTCGATTTTAGTTGAAGATTCGAGAGTTCTCAGGATTTTATAGTTTCCCAAGAGTTAAGTTTCTGGTGAATTACTTTTATCTTTAAGAAATGATTCGATGTGTTTATCACTTTCCATCGGATGAACCGTGTGCTTCTTTGCCTGTGATATTATGACAAATAATAGGTAATAAAAATAACAAGGAATTTTTATTTTATTTATTAACTATGCGGCTAAATATTTTCAACCCATTTCATTGTATTCGATGAACTTTTGCTAAATTGTAGTAAGTGAAAAGAAAAATATTTCAGGCATACAAATCTTTAAAAAAGCGGTCAAGTGTGAGTCGGACTCGTACATGAAGGGTTCCGCATTATCTTATGTGATTAAACAATATTTTTTAGATGGGAGCCACCTTTAGTTTAAAATTTATTTATGCTTTGAGTATTTATTGTTATAGCGGACACAGAAAAAGTCATTCTGTCAAAGTTTCATGAATTTAACTATTATGGTTCAAGGGATACAACCCGCTGACAGATAGACGGACATCGAAAAGTGTAGTATAAAAGCAGCAGAAACGCTAACTTTTAACAACAAAGCGTATCCTTAATTCTTGAATCATCCGACATTTTGAATTATGGTCTTGACTAGAGGTGGCGGGGTGAATCGTGCAAATTTCAACCTCTAACAATTTGTAACTCACAATCAGCTGCCATTCAGATCGCAGGATCTATTCTCGGCAGCGGCTTTTGACACTGCCGATGTGTAGGGGTAGTTCAGTTTGTCTAGATATCGGAGTTTACAAAGCGTGTTGTTTAATAACGATACTGAATTTTGTCTTTGAGTGAGTCTTGGAAGAACAATATAAACATTTAAAATTGTTAAACGAGACGGTCAAGTATGTTCTAAACTATATTAAAAACTCTTTTTAAAGTTATTGAGAAATTGTATGTATCAATCATGGAATATATAATCTGATTTAATCAAACTTTTTTGACTTTGATTGTAAAAAAGTCTTGTATGATTATTATACATGTGTATTTTTTTTTCTATTTGTTTCTGATCTTATTTATTTTTGACTTGATATTTGTATGAGATAACTTTATTATTTAATTTTGAAGTAGACGTCAATCTAAACTCAAAATAATTTTTGTATACGATTTGTCTTACATCGTTTTCTATAAAGATTATTTTAATTGGGTAATTTCGAACCCGTGACCTTCGAATCTAAAGCCAAGGTATCCTGTTCTTGGCTCCTCAATAATCGGTAAATAGGATCCGGGAATTCAATATTCTTTGCAAATAAAGCAAAAACCTAATTCAAAGACTCGTGTTTACAAAACGGATTCGGATCGCCTTCTGTCTGATCTGTTGAATCAAATTAGGTTCCAGTTGTCGGAACGTTCCGTATTTTGTCAACAAAGTGCTTATTTTAACCTCAGGATATAAGGTGCTTGATCTGTAGTCCAACAAACATAATTGAATAATCATGAAGTTAAAAAGTTTCTTTAAGATATGGAAGTATTGAAGGAAAAAAAAAACTCATTATGTCTGCGATTTTTCACAGTATTTTAACTCACTGAAATTAACAGTCATTTATCTTTAATATTTTATGTCATGCTATTTTGAACTGAATCAAAAATGAGAGAATTTAAAACACTGCTCTTTGATTTCAGTTTTAGGGTTCCGTGCCCGAAGGGTGAAAAACAGGGACCTATTACTAAGCCTCCACTGCCGGTCTGCCCGTCTATTTCATGTACCATAATAGCTGGACTCCTAAAAATGTGCAAGTCTGTTGCCGATACAGTCAAAAATAATATAAACAAAGAAATGAAAATTAAAGGCGGCTTCCGTACAAGATCGCGATATTTTCGTAATTTTTTTCTTTTATGAAATAATTTAAAAATAAATACTGTAAAATGGTACGGAATCCTTCATGAAGTCGAGTCCGTAACACACTTGACCGGTTTATACACACCATATCCCCGTAAGTACACCATAAATGCGAACTTGATACGAATACTGAACTCAAGGTCACCTTTGTCAGTTTATGATCGGTAGACTGTGAAATATTTATGATCCCACCACCTGTTCGACAGAGAAATGTTCAGGAAAATAGTAAGAAAATCTTTTGGTATTTTTATTTCGTGTCCATTGCGTTGTTTTATTGCTCAAGTATTAAGTTTGTTTAGTAAGGTAAGCATTGGATTTTTATGTCATTAATTTTATTTATTTTTTCTGTTAATTTTTTTTCTCAAATAACAACTTAGTGATATCCAACTGAAAACTTTACAATGAGATAACATGTATGTATGAAGTTTGTTGTCATTATTGATTTAAAAAATATGTAAAGGAATACCAAAAAGTATTCTTTAATTCCTGTATTGTGTGGGCTGACGTGACTGAAAATATGACATATGTAAAATTAAAAAATGTTAAATTGGAAGGACGACAAAGGAACTTTAAATGCAGTTTCTTTGTTAACAGGTATTGTTTTGGTTAATATTTATGAAATATGATTTGTGTTTTATAGTTATAAGAGTAAAAAATATAAAACCTTGTTTACAGAGCAACGCATTTCGTTTTTCATGAATGGTTAAAACTATGGATTGATTAGTAGTCTTATAAATATTTAGGAAACAAAAGGTTTCATTGCATTTTTCTTCGTCAAAGCACAATGTTTTGTGGCGACACATGAAAATTATTACAATATATTGAATCGCCTAGTTATTTTAATCAATAGCACTACATATAGTCATCATTTTGGATGGTATGAAGTCAGAAACGAACTAATAAAGGATTTATTAGAAACTAAAAGAAAATAGCTTTAGTTTTGTTCATTCATTGCTAAAACAAACTACAAGGCGGCTAAGTTAATTCACTCTCTTAGAATCATTTTCTTTAGTTTAAAATTCAATCTAATCCATTTAGGTTTAAATATTTTATGGCTAGTCGCTACAAACCTTCAAGTAAAGAAATAAAATGCTACGACAGACTACGCCGTAGTCTACTACGAACACGCTGAGAATTCGTAGTATAGCGCTTAAGTTCGTAGTAGGTTTATTACTCCAACATTTTACTATCGTTAATACCAAAAATAACTGGTATTACGCAATAGAAAAAAATACAGGGAAAATCGAAAATTCAATATAGAATTCACCGAAGCTAAGCAGAATTCAATAAGGCAAATGAGGCATTTCGAATTTCATATCGAATTTCTGACGAAACACTGCCTGTTACTTGTAACGTAATAATCACTTGCTAATCAAATATCTGCGAATCCTTAATTTGAGGAGAATAAATTAACTAAGAAATTCACCTAAACCAATCGAGAAGCAGATCACGTACAGCCAAACGAATTACAAACCTGCGGTGCCTCCAATAAATTACAAATTTAATTACTTAAAGAGACGAGACCTAAGTCCTAAATAAACTAAAAAGTGTACGTTCATATAAACAAGATTTGACTTCTAAATTTGAACGCGTTCGAAAATCGACTCTAAACTGTTGCAATAAAGGTTATGGAGAGCGAGTGAGGTTTGGAACCTGTAAAATAGGGTCGGGTCACACGTTATAGTAGATCCAACCGCCACCTGCGTCAAAACGATAGATGCGTATGAAATAGAAGTGCTCGGTTTTATTTATAAAAAAACTTAGAAGTTAAAAAAATCTTTAAATTTTATTTCGTTTAGTTTTGACACAAGTAAAGCTTTTTATTTCAAGTCAACCTAAAAAAAATCTACTGTTTTTAGGAAATAATTTAATATGTAAAATTATTCACTATTTTAAAGTAGTAATATAATTTTTAATCTAAATTAAAATTTACAACTTTAACGGATACTCGATTCTTTTTCATAATCCATCAATTAATATTTTTAAAACTCCACCAGCCACAAACATTATAATCCTTCCTCGGCTAAAAAAAAGACAAAAAAATAATTATCCAGTATATTTAATTACATATGTTTTTAACAAACTATGTTATGTTTATATTAAGTAATGATATGTTTGGGTATAAATTTTAACCTAAATTTGTATTCGATTCTTGACGTTTCTAATGTTTTTTTTTTTTCTTGCGTGCTGTTTTATCTTCTTTTGTAATGACATTAGACTTGTTTTTCTATCATTGTTCTCTAATTGCATGTTGGTGATATTTTTAATAAAATTAAGTATTTTTTTGTGCTTTTTTGTCGCATCTAGCGAAGCAGTGCTACATCTATGTGCAGCTACCTCACGAAGTCTCGAACAATCTTAGGCTCACTCCCTTAATTGTATTCCACCAATTAGCATACGAGATTTCATTTACGGCGCTCTGTAATAACTTACCTACTATAAAATAGCATAAAATGGGAACTGTTATGCAAGTTGTACACTTTAGAGGTTTTATTTGTAATAATATGTATTTTTATGGTGAGAAGTAGGTGACGATTTTGTATGTGTGGTTTGAGTAATAGATATTGGTCAAAGGGACTTGATGTTGTTATCTACATGAGTGTGTATTTTCTTATTAAGTATATATTGTCCAAGATCGGGAATTGGGCTTAATTTGGGATTTTTTTAATGATGAGAATAAAAAAACTAAAATTCATGAAAAAATATATTTAATAAAAAAGAGCAAGCCGGTTTCTTTTGGAATGATTAAAGAACAAAATTTTTGTTTTAAATTAATATGAAATATTGTAGACGTATGTGTGTACCTCTTGCCTAATATGGCGCTCACAAATTATATAGTTAATGGAATAAATAAGGCCTGATTTATTTACCCACTTGGTATTTGCAGACAGTCTTGAATGCTAAAGTAAAGTAACATTCAAAACTAAATTGGCTATTTAATAACAATTTAAAATGAAGACTCATGGAACTCTCGGGGGCTACTGAGGACGTGATTTAAAAAAATCCAAGTAATATTATAGGTTTTTTAATACTTTTGTTACTGTTTAGTTATACTATTTTTGAAGGAGAACACGACACGTGGCCCTGACTGTTACGTAAGGCGTGTACTTAAATCGGTGTGCGTATCCTCGAGTTTGCTCAGTAGAGAGGTTTTACGCACTAGAATGATGTGCATGTATAAACGTCAGGTCGCAACAACTCCCTAATGTTCGTGAGATGAGATATTTATACTAGTTTGCGCGTAGTTGTGGATTAATCAACTGTTTGTGCTTGACAATAAGGTTCATTTGTTTGGATCATGGAACAAATTGTTTTTAACCATGACATAAATTTTGCGAAGAAAAAAAATAGCTAAATATTTTGTTCAAAATTAACTTATAAACAACTAAACCTAAAATATACATAAAAGTAAAATCCATATTTTCTTATTTCAACTGATTTGTTTGCATGAGTTGAAATCCATAAGAAATGCATTGCATATGTAACATTTACGGAACAAACGTTGGTACTGGAATTGATCCTGCAATATGCATGCAATATCTAACGAAATATTCACGACATGTATAAAATACCACAGTTATTTTAATGTTATGAATATGCGAGAGAATGGTACAGATATTGGTTACATATATGGAACACACATAAAACAACTCACGCCGTAATTAACCCCTCGAGAGGGGTAGGCAGAGATGTTAAACACCGCATTTCGCAAATTTATGTTGAATCCCAGTGTGACATGTTGCGAATCTATCGCCACTATCCGGGCACAGTAGGAACATGGCAGCTACAATGTACGGCAACCCGAGACTCGAACTCTCGATCTGTCTGGTCGGATCGATCGGTTAACCATGGTACGTCACAAACTGAGCTATCACGTCCTCCATTATCATCATCGCAATCATAATCACCGAGTTATATATATGGACATGTTTTGTTTATTAATATTAAACCTAGACTTAATTTAACACTCATAACATTAACCAACGACAGATCGATAAAATCATCTCCAGCAAGTGGCTTCCGGTCAACTGCTGATTTTTTACAGGAATTATTAAAAGATAGGATTACCTCTTTTTTTATATCAACCATTTCCTCACAGCGTTAAAGGAGCAAATATTGTAAAAATATATCTTTTGGCATCATGTAATTCAAATTCAAAATCCTGTTAAAAATCGTTTTTATGTCAGGGTGTTTCTTACGACCTGTAAAAAACCATTCAAGTTGAAACGTAAGAGCAAATTGAATAGTTTAATCAGCAAACATTGTACATTAAATAGTATCCCTTTGAAAGTTAACGTTCAGTAGTAACAAACAATAAAACATTATATTGTTTGCTAGTAAACAATACAGCAGCGATATACAGAGGAGATATTGTCCTAAACCTATGGAACCTTTTTGTTTGAAACTCAAAGAGCGCAACGAATGTATGAGTAAATATGAAAAATCGACGTGCTTAACAAAACGCAGCGTCTTAATAGACGTTAAATATTGCCGTGGCAACTTATAGCACTCCTTGTTTTGTTCTGATAGAAGAGTCTAATGTTGCAGCGTCTACTACTGACGTATGCTCACTGAAACCATCATGCTCATTGCTCATTGTTATTCAGTTTTGTACTCAGACAGTTATGTTAAGGCAATTTGGGCCGTCGTTTCAATAGGCAACGGTATTACTTTCCATCAGGTCACCGGCTCCTGATTTGTCCCTGATGTTGTATAAAATAAATAAAATTAAAGAGGAGAAGTATAAAGTTTTATCTTGAATTTCATCTTACTTTAACATTTTTATCTATAAATGAGCAACGCAATGGCAATGTTCATGGCGTCAACATTAAGGGCGTCGTCGTGTTAATAATAATAATAATAAAAATAAAAAAGCGAAAAACTATCGACCCATCACGTGCTTGCCTACGCTTTACAAGCTCCTTACATCCATTTTGAGATCAATATTTTGGCCTTATCTCAAAATGGATGTAGCGTTGGGTCCCGTGGTACTAAAGAGCTTCTCCTCATAGACATGACCATTTGCCAAAAAATTTGGCGGAGCAGGGGGGCCCTCTCATCTGCCTGGATCGACTATAAGAAGGCCTATGATTCAGTGCCTCACTCATTCAGAAGAGTGTTGGAATTGTATAAAGTTGTTATCACTCTAAGATCCTTGTTAAGCTCGTGCATGGAGCAGTGGACCACAGTCCTTCGTCAACCAGGTAGCAGGGATGGCTCCTCCGATCCGCGAGACTTTATAAGGATTAAGCGAGGTATTTTCCAGGGCGATAGTCTAAGCCCAGTATGGTTCTGCCTGGCTCTGAATCCTCTCAGTACTTTGCTGAAAGATTCAGAATTAGGCTGTTGGCTTCAGAGAGAGTGTGAATTAATTTCTTATCTGCTGTACATGGATGATATCAAACTGTTTGCGCCAAATTGGCACCTGATTTGATGGTGTTACTAAAAACTACAGAAACCTTTAGTAATTCTATCCAAATGGAGTTTGGTGTAGATAAGTGTGCGGTTACGCATGTACAAGGGGGGAAAGTTGTAAATTCTACAAATTTACAAATTTACAACTTACAACTTTCTGAGTCAATATCTTTCAAATTACTGAAAAGTATTTTGTCAGGTGGCAACAAGGTGCGCGCTTTCAACGCTTGGGTAATGCCCCTGCTCACTTACTCCTTTGGCATACTAAGGTGGACTCAGACTGAGTTAGATGCTCTGGACAGAAAGGTCAGTTTTCAGCTCACTGCGCATCGCATGTTGCACCCGCGCTCAAGCGTAATGAGACTGTACATACCGCGGAAATGTGGAGGACGCGGCTTTTTAAATGCCATAAACCTCCACAACCGCGAGGTGTGCAGTCTTAGGGAATATTTCCTTGGAAATGAGTATGCGGTGCAGCGCGATATGGTGGCAGTTGACAAGGCCTTTACTCCGCTATCCTTGGCTAAAGAGAACTGGCAAATGCGACGGACGTATGGAAGAGCAAGGAGTTACATTTGCGGTTCTACCGCGCCCTAACAGGGCCTGATGTTGATCTGCTTGCATCGGTGAACTGTCTACGCTTCGGGGACCTCTTTGGTGAAACCGAGGGTTTTGTCTGTGCAATTGCTGACGAGGTTATGATGACGAACAATTATAGGAAGTATATCCTGAGTGACGGTGCGGTCGACATTTGTCGGGCATGCCGCCGTCCTGGGGAGTCACGCAGGCATATTATTAGCGGTTGTTCTCATCTGGCCAACGGTGAGTACTTACACAGACATAACTTAGCAGCTAGGATCATTTACCACCAACTTGCACTTCGATACGGACTTGGGGAGACCAAGGTACCTTACTATAAGTACGTACCTTCGCCAGTTCTCGAAAATGGTCTTGCTACGCTTTATTGGGATCGATCTGTCATCACGGATAGGACTATTGTAGCCAATAAACCTGATAGCTCCTGATAAACCTGAAGCTCTATAACAGACGTTACTCTAACGGCGCATGCAAGTTACCGCTCCGCACCAAACACAGGCCGCATTTAGTGTGTCTTTTGTAGAGTTTCATTCTTCACAAAGCCCCCCTGCGATATGGAGAGACGATCTGCGTAAGGTGGGTGGCAGCAACTGTATGCTCAAAGCTCAAGATCGGGAAAAGTTGCGTGCCTGGGAATAGGCCTATGCCCAGCAGTGGACTACCGCAGGCTGACAATTTCGATAATGATAACTTCACAACACAGGCACTGTGACCTTACCGCAACTGGATTTGTTTCCAGCCTCAATAATATCGTAGCATTTGCCATCCCCCGTGCGTAAACAAGTGCACGGCCAACTGCATACGACGGCTATTGGGATAAAGCAAATAAACTCAAAGCTCTCTATATGCATGTAAATCGCCTCCCGACCACCCTCGTGATACAGATTGAAACGAATACCCAGCTTAACATTTTTATTAGATACACTGTACTTGCAAAGTGCTTCTTGGAGTTTGAACAAACTTCGATTTTCTTCGCGTGTATGTGCCTTAATTTGAATTTTGTCGAGAGTTTTTTTCTTGCTGCAAGGTATTCGATTCTGAATGCTTTATATTCCATCAGCTGTTCTGAGAGTCATAAAGTTGGCAATTTTTGGGGTGAGTTAAACATTCATAGATATTATCATGTTAATCATTTCGGTATTTTAGAAAACACCATTTAGTTATTAATAATCTTAAAAACTATTAAAAATAGTTCAATGAAGTTAATAAAGTTTCTTTTAATGTGATTTTGTTATAATAATACATTTTAAAATGCCATACTTAAACTATTATCTTCATTGTTTCACTTAAATATCATTCAGGGTCAAATTATAATGTTTTCTGACAAAAATTTTCAAAAGCACTTTTTCCTCGCAGCGCGCCATCTATTTAACTAGACTGGCAAAAACAGCTACCACTAGTAAATCACTCCAAACTCTAGATCATAAACTAAAGATAGCGGCGTAACTACATTAAATTAAGTAAGACAAATGAATACAACAGACACGTATCCATGCTGTACTGTTTTACATTCAAGACTATATGAGATTTGCTAACTCTCTCGGAATGATCCGATATGCAAATGGTTGGAGTGAAATATATACTAGTACCTGAAATAGATGTTTAAAAAGATAAGAAATATAACATATATATATGTGTATAAAATTATTTGTCATTAAATACAAATCTACAGTCAATACAAAATTTAAAGTATTACATTTTTAAATGCATTTTTAAATGTAGCAATTAAAAAATTCAATTCCACCATAAATATAATATCATATACCACATATAATACATATCTACTTGTCTTGTGTCAAAAATATTTATCTATTTAGGGGTTAAATATTGGAGTAAGGTCAGTCCTAAATTTTTTAGACACAAAAATCGCTATTGTACAATTTGGAATTCTCGGCACTTTTAGCTGAAAGGATTGCTTAGCATTTGAAACGAAATGTAAACATTTTTTTAAAATTTTGGTGGTGTTAAGATTTTTTTATTGGAACGGGAAATTCTTCAGTGTCTTTGTATTTAGAAATAATACTAAATTGGTCTATAGCATGTTGTATTTAGGTTCTTTTTGGCCTAATATTTGTATGATATAAAAGTGTGCAGTTATCATATCGTATTGCATTCTTTGAAAAGCTAGCCCTCTGGATTCTATACTTTGTTGTATGTAAGTACGCTGTTGCAAACGCACGGAGAACTGTTACATCAAAGAATATTATAGTTGAGAATAGTACTTATAATTTTGTTAATGGATCAGTAGATTTTGTAGTATGTTTTTCAACTAAACAATGGGTTGTAAAGTTTTTACATAAAAGGATTCGTAAAATGAAAATTTTGAAATGAACCTCAAATATATCAACTATTTATCGAAAAGTTGATAATTTATCTTTATAATACTCACAATTTGACAACTAGCGCTGGCGTTATTTTAATAAAACAGTGAAAACTTGTCCTTTCTATCGCAGACAAAAATAAACGTTCGAGTTCCATGATGCCATAAAACTTAATTGATATTGCCAGCCAGGTTCAAACAACCACCTCGGTCGATTGGGAACCTTCACTATGGTAACATCAAACCAGCAAAATATCATTTGACCCGTTGATCCTTCGGGAATAACCCAGATTTAAGTCCTCAGCCGACTTCACCAGCCAAACGATGAACATTCGATTACATTTCCTCTCACAGCTCACCCAAAAACTACTAATAACTCCGAAACTATGTGCTAAAGTCAGTAGTGAACGTTAAAAGTGAAATTATGATGGTAAATAAAGCTTTATCAACAATTTAGTTTGGCCATTAGCCGGCCTTGCCCGGCGTAATTAATTTACGCAACCCAAATGTACAAAACTTCCTTATTGTTACAACTAAGCGAATATTATGTAATATCTCACGATTTTTAGGTTAAATCGCTTATTATTATGAATTTACCTACATATTTTATTATGAATACGACATTCATGAAAGGATTTAAAAAAAAATCTATGTTCTATTTTCAATCGTAGTTTTCAGTCAAAGATGTGTAAATGAAATTTCAACTGTCTTGCCTGATTTAGGCGAGATAAGCTAACTTTGTGGCCGGTCTTAAATAATATAACATAAAACGAAAGTAATTTAATCACTTTCAAAAGAAAAGTTGGTTTATTACATTACACAGTTGTCCATACAAGACACGTAGCGATCACAGATCGAACTTCAGCAACTTAGGTTTCGATAGCAAACTTAGTTAGCCCTTGTGTCTTCTTACGGGGGCTTCAGACTTGCGTTTTTTCTCACGTATTGTGTACTCAATATTGTGACGAAAACGACGCCAAAAAAAATAACGTCGCGTGGATCGACTGTCATGTGGTAAGCAAATGTTCATATTAAATAAACGAAAATTCAGGAAGATTTTCTTATGCGATACGGTTCGCTCTAATGTGCGCCAGCGATTTATAGAGCACGATAAAAAAATATGCGTAGAAAAATCGCAAGTCTGGAACCCACTTAACATTCCAGGCCAAAAACCTTATTTTAAAGGTCTTAATGTATCGTTACAAGTCTCATCCCTCGACCTCGGTGGCGCAGTGGTGTAAACAGCCAACTGCTTTCCGGGGTTGAATCCCGGCGGGATCGAAACTTGTTATTTGCAAGACGCATTGTTTCTCTTATCGGTCTTGGATGTTCTATTTCTTATATAAGTAGTATATACTACATCGTTGCTTAGTGCCTGCGATACAAGATTATATCTTAGTGCAGAGCTGAGTCAATGTTTGTCATGATGTGGTTATTATCAAAATAATTAGAAGAATCAAGGGAATTAAATCCATTTTGACATTTTCTTTATTTATTACGTTTCGTTCAAATTAACGATCATCCATTAATTAATATATATTTGTTTCCAAATTTTATTTAAACCTGTAATTTTAATGTATAGGCTAGAACATTTTATTTAAAAAATTTAAGAGTTGATCAATAAATTAAAAAAATAAAGTAGTACGATTGTTTTGTTTTTACTATAATTTTCAAATTAATAACAACATTACATAAACACACAACATAAACAGTAACAGCTAATCCATTAGCCAAGGTTAATATGTAGTCAGTAATACATATATACATAACATATAGTAACATATATACATAATTTATGTACATTAAATTCGTATCGGTCCCAAGATACGCAGTATTTGGATAAGGTAATTACTCAATGAATATACAATAAGGCTATACTATTATTATTCTACTGAAATATAATGAAACTTGATATTAAGCGATCAACCTGTTAATGGGGTACTATTGCTAAACCTCCTCAGCTGTTCGTCCATCTGTATGTTTGTTTGTTTAGCTGTATCTTCTAGACCTTAATAGGTAAATAGTAAATATTTTCATGGAGGGTGTTTTTCTATTGCCGCTATTACAATAAGAAGTTAAATCTCATTAAAAATTAAAAGAGATTCTACACAAGTACGTGATTTACAATGCATAGAAATAATTGGTTATTCTCTTCGTAAAAAAACGGTTAGACAATAATTTAAATCTAAAACCATAACTCTGAGTCATGCCTTCGTAATCACACTTTTTGACTCAACTAAAAGCTGAAATGAGCAGAATCTACAGAGATACTAATTTTTTTAAATATATTATTCAATTTATCGATTTAAGAAAAGGATTAAGAAGAGAGACTAAATGATTAATATCGAGGCTAATAAATAGAAAAATGCTAATGTTTTTCTTTGAAAAACTAAAAGTTGTCTTTATTGGAGCTAAGACCTTGATTTTGATACAAATAAGACCTTTTAATAACTCAAACAAAGAATGAAAATGTAGGTTGTTAATTACAGAAACATCCAGCGTTTAACTTTCAGCACAATAGGCGGAAAGAAAAGGCGTTAATACAACACGTTTCAATAAACAAAAACCTCCAACCTCAGCACAAAAAACAACCTACCCACACTAACTAACGAGAAAGCTCTCGTGAACAATAGAGACGGCTATAGTTTTCTTTGTTGCTTCGCGAACCGTTGTTAATTCGCACTGGTAATAACGAAGTAGCTATTATTTCTCCCCTGGGAATCCCATTTTCAACGAGCCCCGCTACAAATATTTCTTAACAAAATAAAGAATTCTTTTTGATGGTTCGAGGGAAGTGTCTTGAATTAATTAGAATTAATTAATAAGATCTGATAAGTCGGATTCTTCGCATGCTCCTGAATATTGTCGAGGCTTAATTACTCTTTTGTTTTACTTCAGGAATTATCGTGTCATGGATGAAAGTCTTCTTTTCAGGAGGGGAAATGTCAAGTGGAAACCTACTATTAGAGTTACTTGGCGGGAATGGAAAGTGAACGTTATCAGTTTCTTATTTTATATGAATCGAATTTTTTTCTTGTATATCAGTAAAGTTTAATGTGCAAAATGCTATTTTTTTAACTACTGAGTGCCTGCATTGCTGTACAAGTCTGGAGAACTTAATACGAAGATTTGGCTGCCATATTCGTCATCCCCCAAGTAACTCAATAAAGCCTACAGTAACCGAACGATAAGATTCATCCTTTCATTATTCATCTCATCTTCATTTCATCCCTCATCAAAACTTGATCATAAATATCACTAGACGCATTGTTTCGCTTTCCGGTCTTGGATGTTGTATTCTTTTTTATTTTGTATATACCATAACGTTGCTTAGCACCTGCGATACAAGTTCTTACGATACTTAGTGCAGGGCTGAGTCAATGTGTGTGTCGCGATGTGGTTATTTATTTATCACTTGACACTGGCAAAATCCTCAAAGTTATTGCCATGATGATGACAATGCCTTCAAAAAAAAATAATTAAATCTTACTATGATCTGCGGGCATGGTTGCCAAGACGTACGAGAACCAAGCGTTAGTGTAGTAACAGAAAAGCCAAGCCAAATATTTTTACTAAGATGTAGTTTGTGAAGTTAGAGTAGAAGCTTGGCTCTACACGAGATATGTCTGCGTTACATGTCTGCGAACCTTTGTAAACTGCCTCTAACGGATTTATGAGAGGATATTATCCTCATAAAAAATCATTGCAGTAATCATTTTATATGAAAATATTTTTAGTTGGTCAATATCTGTAAATGGACAATGGACCAACTGTAAAATATTGGAATCTTCTTTATTCCACATCATCCAACCTAAATTTTAAAAACTAACATTTAAAACATTGTTAAAACTAAAAGATAACTAAAAATTGATGGTTATATTTACTTTTTCCACAAAATGGAGGCTAGCACAAGCTTCGTAATTTTTATCTAGTTTTTTTTTTTTTTTTTTGTAATTTTTATACAATTTAAATTAATTCCAAATACTCAAGTTTGCCTTTATTTGGAGCTGTGAAAAAATTAACCCTTAAGTCTACGCAATCAATATTGACGTTTGTGTCGCGTTTATCATACATTCGCAAAGATAATCAAAATGTATTGGGTACTTCTTGGTAACTTAGAATCGTGAAATTTGGCAAGAAGCAATGTCTTGTAGCACAAATGTAGGCAAAAATTCGAAAGCCGAAAAATTTGTTGTTACATCAGTGCCTGTTTGTTTATCTTTTTGTTATTTTTTTTGACAAAACTCTTTTCTCAAGAACGCGTAAGGTACAAAGTTTAAATTGATGACAAATATTCAAATATTGCAGTGACTTGCAAAGCACACTCGTGAAAAACACTCAATTAACACTCTCTACTCAATTAAAAATATGGAAGTATATATCACATTCGCAATTCGCATTCCGTTGACTTAGAATGATACAATTTGGTAAAAAGTTATATCAAAGACTACAAAACTGCTGCAGTTACGTTATTAAAAATTACCGGAAAATTAGGAAAAAATCGAAATTTAATGAAAAAGTATCACTTAAACTACCTATAAATTTGTACGGAACTCTCAGTGCACGAGTTCAACTCGCACTTGACCGATTTTTTATCACACTTGAATCACAGGATTATAAACCACTATTACCCTTTACACATCACAGGTCGTTAAAATACTCAAATGTCTGAGTTATCCAATTTTTCGTTTAAAATATTTGAGATCGTCTAATGCCGGGTATGTCTTGGCGACGTAAAATACGTTTCTCATGGGAAATTACTTGCTGTTGAGTTCCTAAGCCCTTATAATGTTCCTTCGATCCCGCCCCGCAGGACTCGCATCGAATCATTTTTGGGATATTACAAAGAAATTTCTCATACTTATCAATATAATATTCCGATAGTAAGGGATGTTTTGTGAAAAAGGTACAAAAGAACAGCGACGATTGTGAGGTGAGATGTCCATTAATTATAAAGACGAAGAGATTGGTAGAAGGGACTTTTCATTAGTATATACACTAATACATAAACTCACGCCGTTAATCATAATAACGACCTCGAGAGGAATAGACAGAGGTGTTAAACACCGCATTTCGCATGTTTATGTTGAGTCCCAGTGTGACAGGTTGCGAATCTGTCGTTACTCTCCAGGCACAATGAGGAACATGGCAGCTACAATTTATGGCAAACCGAGAATCGAACCCTCGACCTGTCAGGTCGGATACTTTTCATTCGTAAAAATAACAAATCAATCAATCCACAAATAAATCAAACAATTTTTGACTGTAATATACACAGCAAACTATTTATTTGTATGCTAATTACTCACCTTTATCGTCCGAAATGACAATATATTATATTTATTTCAATACATATACTTATGGGACTTAATAATATGATTAGATAAGTGAACAATTAGATAAGTACAAATGTTTGTTAAATTTGTGGCAGAAAAGAAAGACTATTGTAAACAATTTCAATATTTAAATGTCCTGGTTTGATTCCGGGAAATGAAAGATGATGTAAAATAACCACATCTTAACACATTTTTATTTAATTTTCACTGTAGTAAATTAAAATATCCACGGCTAACATACCAATTTAATATTCTTATTATTTAGATTTTTTATTATCATGATTATGATTATTATTTTATTATTGGTGTGGAATTCTTTGCCTTCCGATATGTTCCCTGACCAATATAACTTGGGCCTCTTTAAGGCAAGATTGAATAGGTTTCTCCTAGGCAGGCATGATCCATCTTAGACCTCATCACCGCTTAACATCAGGCGGGTTTGGGGTCAAATGCCTGGCTGGTCTTGAATAAAAAATTAAAAAACTGTAAAATGACATTTAACTAAAGTAAAATTTAACTTAAATAAAATTGTATGCCACCTGGCAGTATATAGTGTAATACTGTATACATGCGTAACATCTGCAATATTTCTTTGTACTATATTCACAGTAGATGAGTTTGACTTTGTCTTTGATTTTGTCGTAAGGTATAATAAATCTAAGGGCAATTAAGATATAATTAAATTATAATGAGTCGCATCAGATTTGTCTATCTTAATTAAATTGAATATTACATAGGTACTCTAGGGTAAATTTCTACGAAATAACGATCAATGGACAAACTAGTAGATGTCTCGTTATTAAATAATTTCTTTATTCACATATAAATCACTAATAGTAAGGAATACATTTTTGAACCAAAATCCAATCTGTTTTAGTGCATTTTTTTCTCGCATAAATCAACTTTTTCCTGTAAAAATCGCCTATATTGATGGAGGTACGCCAGTCAATATTGATGCAAGCCATCAGCGCATCAGGTGGTGCGGGTTCGATACCTGTAAGTGTTGCATTGCAGCGATTGGATTGGATGCTGCGTCGTTATTCTGAAAACAAAAAAATGATTTAGATTTTTAGATTTGAGACTGAAGCGGATTTTTTTTTAGTAATACACGTGTTTTTTCTTATCGTTAGCAAGTGCGTTTAATAACTCGAAAAAAATAATAATTAAAAATACAAATTAATTTGACGCAACTTTATTTTGGGTTATTCCATACTCAACCCATAAAAACCCATCCTATTTATTATGTTGAAGTATTATAGTTATTAAGTATTTGAATATTCACTTGAGTCACTTATTATTACAATAAAAATCTTTCATTAAATATTCAAGCGAATTTTCCGCTTACATACCAAGGCAAACAGCTCATTTTCAGCCGTCCGTTCCTTTCCCAGTCACACAGCTCAAATCAGCTAGCACAGTCCAGCATTTTCGTTTAATTCCAGAATAAGTATCGGGGAGTGGAAAAAATTGCATCCATTGTGCGTCATCCGACCAGCTCGCCCGCGTGGGAAATACACCGCGACACGCCTCCCATACTTTTACTGTAATCACTTTGGAACATGACTGTACCGGACAGCAGTTATTGTTTGCATGAATATCTAGCTAGTTACCTGCAATTTCCTTTTTCTATATGAAAGCATTATTGATGTGAAGATTTGTATATGTTTGGTATATTTTAAATATTTCGTTAAATTATGAAATGAATGACATACATACAAAAGTTTTCATTAAAAAGATTTATTATTGATAAAATAAAAATATCATTTCACAATGCCATTTTTAAGTTCGACTAGTTAAAAATAAAAGTCTTTGGAAGGATTGAATAAATAAAAAACAAAACATATTAATTGCACATAAAGCAATACATTATTGATTTTGGTATTGAAATCTTACTGGTATAAAAATTGAATTCAATTAAGATTATTGCAAAAATATATTGACTTAAACATTAAATTTATTTACAAAATGTACAAATTAAATTTATTAAGGTATCACTACGAAGAATTTTCCAGTTTCATTTAAAATAATTTTATTAATTGGTTTTTAAAATGAAAGCTTCATCACGTGATGTAAGTTTTGATGAAATACAGTGACATTGATGATAACACGAGTAAAGGTGCGGACTGTACGTGATGCG
The DNA here is from genome assembly GCA_949316135.1 of Choreutis nemorana. Lineage (NCBI taxonomy): Eukaryota > Metazoa > Arthropoda > Insecta > Lepidoptera > Choreutidae > Choreutis > Choreutis nemorana. The sequence goes on along the minus strand of OX438601.1, from coordinate 9,373,303 downwards.
CTGAAAAAAAAAACAAATTTTGAAAAAAAATATACACAAACATAAACCTACGCCGTAGTTAACCGTAGTAAATAATATAAGAATGCTGTTATTTTTGATAAACTTTAAACATAGTAATAAGAAGTTTGCAATGTCAATACTATTAATAAGTAAGTCCTTCCTACTGTTAAATAAATAAATAAAATAAATAAATAACCACGTAACGACACACACATTGACTCAGCCCTGCACTAAGTATCGTAAGAACTTGTATCGCAGGTGCTAAGCAACGATATGGTATATACTAAATAAATAAGAATACAACATCCAAGACCGGTAAGCGAGACAATGCGTCTTGCAAATAACACAAAGTCCCGCCCCCGCCGGGATTCGAACCCGGAACCTCTAGCGTCGCAGTCGGCTGTTTACACCACTGCGCCACCGAGGTCGTCAAATATTAAGTAATTATTAAGTAAGACTGAAACACAGGAGTTCCTAGTTCAGGCACCCGTGTGTATTAGTTATGAAAGTATGTTTTTAGATTTTGAAAAAATGTTTTTGACCCATTTGATGTAAAAATTCTCTTGTGTACATACTAACGATTGATTAAGTTTGGCTGTTACTAACTCAATGTGTTGTACAACAATGTTTTTTGATTAAATAAATTATTATTATTAATTAATCCCTCGAGAGGGATAGGCAGAGGTGTTAAACGCATTTCGCATGTTTACGTTGAGTCCCAGTGACTGGTTGCGAATCTACCCACTATCCAGGCACAATGAGAAACATGGCTTCTACAACTTACGGCAACCCGAGACTCGAACCTGTCTGGTCTGGTCGAGGGTTAAAAAAAGTTACATGTAAATTTTCGCTGAACCTACAAAATTTTTTTTGCGAAATCAATTTCATATATTAACAATTCCTCGTTGGCTCTTTTAATATCATTTTTTGAAAATAACTTTTTTGAAACAATATCAAGGTTGATAACTACTAAGACGGTGGGTCACGAAAAATAAATTAAGTTTTAATTTGATTTTCCTACTCTAATCTTTTACTACTAATAAGTTAGTATTAAATTTATAGATTTTGTATTTAAGAGAAATCTACCTTTTTTTTGCTTAGCTAATTTGCTCTAAACGTTTATTGTATTATTTTAATTTTGAAAAACAATATTTACCTTTATCTGGATTAGCTTGTGTATGAGGCTCAGGAGTTGTGGGAGGCGGGTCTGAAAAACAAAAACAATATATTAAAGCTAATTGCGAAAAAATAATTTCAACTAATTAACTCTTATTTTTCTTATTACTCTGGTTCTGAGTGATTTTGGATAAATCCGTCTCCTGATTTGTCGATATTATTGGTATAGGCGGTACTAAAAAACATCTAAAAAGCTAAAGCATTTGGTTCTATGAAGCGTTCCTGACTGGTACACTAAGCGCGGAACAGATTCGGTACCGCACTAATCAGGAACGCTCCAAAAAATATAGGCGCTTGACCTTCTTTTGGTAGCTTATGATACCGTGTATACCAATAATACCGATCCCGCACTGATACCATACCGACAAATCAGGAAACGGCATAGGTTTCAAAATCCGTGTAGTTCCTTTTTCTTAAAAAAAAAAAATGCGTCTCAAGGTAAAGCAGTTGAGGGTACACTTTCCACCATTAGAACTTCTGTTCACCAGTATCAACAGATTATCACCATTCTTTGTAAGTCAGCTGGCGAAGATAACACTGTTAGACTGTGAATCAGTCAGCCAGCCTTAGAATATTATTTACAAAAACCTTCATCATCACAAGCCAGAAGATATCCACTAGGTCCAGATAACCAGTGGACCAAAAATTTCCAACTAAAGCGATCTAGGATGCCTACAACAGCTCCTTGCCGTATTACGTATAATTAACATGGATATTATATTTAAAGATACACAATCCCATAAAAAAAACTGTTTAATAGTGTCATCAAACTTGGATAGAGTCAGAAAAACATATAAATCTATTAGAAATAAACACACATTAAAGAAAAATCAACTTTAAGATCAGCACTGAAAGGTTTTTTAACCGATCTTTCCAAAAAAACAAAATTAAAATTACTGTAAAATATCGCTTTCCATACCATATAAAAAGTCTACTCAAATGATTAATTAAGTGGACGTTTGGTGCGAATATTTAGTCACTTGATTGTGTGTCGATAAAATATTAGATCTATGCTGATTATATATTAGAATGTATTTAAAAATACCTCTGTAGAATAAATCTCGTTTTCTGCTCATGTAGTTAGCAAGGGGCACTTGCATATCACAAAGGACCTCCACCGTTGGTGGTAAGGAGCTGATTTTCACCACCGCACTGGTCAATGCCGCGTACCTTCCATCTATCATGTTGATCGCTGACTTGGTCTGTAGTGGCCTGAAACAAACATTGTTATATTAAGCTTACTTGCTACTTAGATACAGAATATAGTTTTGGTTGATGGCCTCTGTGGTGTAACAGCGGACTAGGTCCCGGGTTCGAATCCTGGCGGGGGCGGAACTTTGTTCTATTTGCAAGACGCATTATTCTGTTTACTGGTTTTGGATGTAGTATTTTATCTATGTATACCATTTTACAAGCTTTTTCTCGATCAATTCTCTTTTCTTTAAGTTTTTGTACCTTGTTATTCGTACAAATGAGTTTCACATACACATTTTGAAAATTACTTAATCTATTCGGCCTGGCAAATTACGGATCGACGAAAAAAACTTGCATATCAACATTATGTTTTAATTGCCAAAACACACGAATCCGAACCTTGAGTAGCAATCGTCCGTGAAAATAGACTCTAAAGAAGACGAGATAACAAGATTAAGTATTAGAATGTCAAACTAAATCCGGTATCCGGTAGCCTGTCCTTACAAACTGGATGTCTGGTTGTTAGCTAACTTTGTAGAAGCATCCAAATTATTTAGACTAGATTCTAAGGTAGGCGGAAACATACGTTCAGATATTCTTTTACTTTACGTGCGATTCTAAAAAAAACCTATCTTAAATGGCCTGATAAATATGAAGCAAAACTTAATGTACGCAAATCAAATTGTATTACTTATATAATAAGTTTTATGTTAATGTCGTTTTCAAGATGAAATGTAAAATGTTAAGGTTATTTTATGTTATATACAATTTAGACAACGGACTTATTAATGCCGGAGGACGGGCAAGTCTCTTTTTGGGTAATTTTCGTACAGTAAAATGAACAATTTTGCAACATTATATCTATTCGCATTTCAAGTGCGATTAAAACACAGCGCATGTCAACGTTACGTTTTCGCGAAAATCGCCAAATCTTAAATACGACGGTAATCGCAAAATCGCGCGGTAAACAACAAAATATGGAGGCGTACGTTTAATAAGACGTTCAAGTGAGTATTCGGGTATTATTTGTAGAGCGATTACGAGTAGAGGACGATGTCTCGGAAGTTCGCCTGTTGTCTAGGACTGTCTTGAGACCGATTAGTTAAACGTTCCCGTTCTGCTGCTTAAGTATCTATTTTATAGCGGAAAAGGCTGAGCTACCTTCAATTTTTCAATTTAATACCAACCCAGTCCAGCTTCACAGATCATATGTTTTGGGGCTAATATAGCATTGTTATGGTGAAAGAATTTATTTAATCGGTCCATTGCTTTTTGAGTTTATTCGTTACAAAGATACAAATGTTGTGTAAAGTGTATTAATTGAGGTATATATAACATTTATTAAATTTGTTCAACATACATTTTCGTTGGTCCCCGCACTAGGGCTAACCTGTATCCCGGGCAAGCGGGCTTACGAAGTAATCTTAAGTAATAATTAACACCTCTGTTTTGACGAGCTCGGTGGCGCAGTGGTGTAAACAGCCGACTGCTATGCTACAGGTTCCGGGTTCTAATCCCGGCGGGGGCGGGACTTTGTTTTATTTGCAAGACGCATTGTTTCACTTACCGGTCTTGGATGTTGTATTCTTATCTATGTAGTATATACCACACCGTTGCTTAGTTCCTACGACACAAGATTTACGATTCTTGCTGCAGGGCTGAGTCAATGTGTGTGTCGTGATGTGGTAATTATTATTATTATTAATTAACATTAAAATTGTACACGGCAGTAAGGGAAACAAAAACCAGTATAATGGTATTCGTTGTTTTATTAACTATGATCGATCACTTCTGTATTTATACTGGTAGGCAGCAAACGTTGTTTGGAAGAGATTTAGTTTACGATATCACATACTCTGAATTTTTTAAGATGTATAATTCTCACTGAGAAAAATAGCCACCAAAACTACGATAAAAACATATTTTTTTTATCATTTAATTGTTGTGTGACCTTTTTCCAGTTAATAATTTTCAAATAAGTAGCCATGTGTTTTGTTTAAATAAATTTTCTTTTTCCAGTATGGAGGCGCTTCATTACATTGAGCGGGAAATACAATTATTTTAGATTAATACTGTTTGTATATGCAGTACAAAAATGGATACCTACATGTGTGTTGTATACTATTATGGCTCTTACAATTAAGTCGTTTGTTATCGGCCATTCTGTGTGTTGTGTGAAAAAAATCGGTAAAGTGTGAGTCGGACTCACACCTCATGGGTTCCGTACCATCTCATAAGATCAAATGTTATACTTAGATAACTTCTTAAAAATTACAATGGCATGCAAAAAATTTATTTGTGTCAGCTTTTTAATTTTTAACCTCTATATGTTTTTAGTATTTTTAATATAGCGGCAACAGATTTTTTTTTTATTATAGCTAATATGGTTTGTGAGACACAAACCGCTGACAGACAGACTGACGAACAAAGGAGTCTTAGTAATAGGGTTCCGTTTATAACAATTGAACCCTAAAAACCCACTGACAACAAAAGTCTAAATTGAAATAGCTGTTAGTGATGGTACGACGTTAGGATCTTTCCAAATAGCAAAGTGAAAGGTGTAGATTACACGCACTAATTCAGTTACAAAATTTAGGTCAAGCGTGACATTTGATTGTCGTATATATTTGGGACCAAGGCATCTTCTTTACATACCAAACAAGACCTTATGCTCAATGTGGTAAGGTAAAATTTAGTTTGAAAACACATTGGGGGTTTGGGTCAAGATTATTGAAGTAATGTTTACCGTTTAGGGTGCAAAATAGATCCAGAAGTACCGCTGAATATGTTATTTGATATTATTAAATAATTTCGGTTAGAAGGGTTTTATTTTTGACTACCAACATCTTATAATAATGAAAGGGGAAGGTAGAAGGAAAAAGACCGCGAGGCAGTACGTCTGGACGGACCAAATAAATGCATCTGTTGGTGGCCCTCCACATGAGTGCACCCTTATGACGGAGGGCAGGCAGAGGTGGCGAGAAGTAGTGCAGTGAGTCCTAACGGTTTGTTGCCGATGTCATGACAACCACGACCACTCTGCCAAGAGTGTAACGACGAAGAAGTAGAATAGTGATCATTCATCTCATCTGCCTTATCTGTGACTTTTAATTTTAAGGCATATGAATTTGCTTGCACTGTCTGATATTAAGGTAGCATATAAATGTTTATAAAACTGAAAAAATCACGCACGAGTTGCATCTGTGGTTCCTTTATAATGCAATGAAGTAAGTCAGTGTGTTATATTTCCATGTTCAGAAAGTTTGGACTATCTACAACATTGTTCTATGGTTTAATATTTGAACTAGCGGAGTGCACAGTATGGGCAAGAATTTGCCCTGGTATATAAACTGTGGGGCTTATCTTAAGGTGTCAAGATGACGGTGTAAACTATTATATGAATTTAATAGAGATAACCATAAGCATGTCTGAAGACTTAACTATTTTGTATTGAAATTAAAAATATTATGATAAAAAGAGCAGCTTAATAATCGGTAACCTTGTAAGAGAACAAAAAAATTGGATTACAAAAAATAGATAAAAACTTTTACAGGAGAAGTTTTCACTAAGATATAAGATGATAAAAAGCGATTTGCAACAAGTTTTATTATTTGCATTGCTATGGATATGAACTTTCTTTCAGCGGATGTTGTCCCCAATAATCCCCAAGATGACAGCAAAAACGACAAAAACCACATAGAAACTTAACATCAGGTGTTGAGGGATTTTCAATTTTCAATTTACGCTGCACGGCGAAAGTCGACCATGTTAATGACATTTTCACTAAGCCGCAAGTAAGACTTGGTAGTCTTACTCTCTTGTCTCTCTTTTCTCTCCTGTTGTTGGTTGGTCTTGTCCAAAGTTGGGTGGATCCTACTTTTGCCGTACAGCGACAAGCCGCATGCGACGGATGACTAAAATTGACCGTGAAACTGCTCAGTTACCTGTCTATTCGATTTATTTACCGGCTCGTAAACAACACGATCTGTTTTTATCAGAGATTAATAAGTCGCATGCAATTTTTGTCGACCGTTGTAAATGGGATGGCGATTTTTACAAGCGATGCGACTTCTCGATCTGTATAAACCGACCATAAGAGATTATGAGGAGATATTTAATACTTGCCTTTTATAATTAAATATTATATTTTGGTCTATGAGAATTTTGCTTCTGTTAACCTAAATCTCTGTGAATGAAATAACTGTGAGGTTATCCAATATCCTTACAATATGTATCCACAAAATGCACATCGGTAAGGTAAAACATTTTCGAATATTCCTTTGAAGATGCCCGACAGAATCTTCATACGGCTTTTAATCTAACCCTTTTTCTTCGTCCAATACCTTTTATGCCTTCCTACTATTAGAGTAATTTCTTCCATTTGACCTAATTCGAACCTATAATATTTCATCGTGGTCGGTGGCGAAAATTCGAACTACTTTGGTTCCTAATAAATCTCACCGTTTGATATATTAGCTAGCGCCCGTACACGGTTCTTTGGAACTTTACTTTGATAATGTATGTCTAAGGATCGAATTCCTTCACTATTTACGTGAGCTGGACATGAAAAATTGTGGTAGCCTTTCGGATAAATGGTCCCAATAAAGAAATGAGATGTAGCAATCCTAAAACTTACGGAAAATGGACTATGTAAGGAATGGGTTAACGTTACGGGGCGACTTGTAGGTTCGTCTCTATGCGAACCCAGAGTAAAGGTTGTTTCAAAGGAAAGGGTATTAAATGCAATGAATGTTTTATACTTCGAAGAAAAAATATACTCATTCTATAATATTTGTGAATGGTGAAAAAGAATAAAGCTTTATAACTGTTCCGAAAATGTTTTCTAGTTTATTCTAAATGTCTCTACAGTAACAAACTTGTTGCAAGACCTGAATTGTGTTAAGACCGCTTGCAACACTAAAATACATTAACCTGTGTTGCCAATCCACAAACCCATAAACTCACTTTGTATTTAATTACTACCACTGCTATCATGGGACAATTTATACAAATTTCCTAAGTTCCAAACTAAGCCCAAGGCTTAGGTACTAAGCAATTACATTTTATTATGCAAATATAAGCTAAAATTGATAGAAAAATCCCACACCTAAAAAACTACGCTACTCGAAATTGATACCTCACGTGTCACAAAAGCTTTTAGACCACTGCACCACAGGGGGCGTCAAGGCCATTTCCTGATTTATCGGTACATAGGTATTCTTGGTATAAACGTTACGTTCCTGATTTGTGCAGTACCGAATCTGTACCGCACTTACCGTACCAATCAGGAACGCTTCCACGACAAATCAGGAAACAGCCTCAGGAACAATTTAAATTTCAAAGTTCCTGAACGAATACGTGTTTAAAAAACAGTTTTCTTCTTTTTAAGAGATCGGCAACGACTACTGACATATTTTGCCTACTGTCCATGGGCGCCGGTATTACATACCATCAGGTATTAGGCCGCCTGCCCATTTGCCTTTTATTAAAGTAAAAAAATATATATACCTATTGCCTGCCATTATTAGGAGATCTGGTTTGGGGAAAACTCCTTCCACCGAACAGATGATGTTTAGGTAACCGTCTTCCAGTCTGTCCAGGATCATGTCGAACCTCTTTTCAGGTACTGGAACAAATAAAAATTCACGTAAAACTTTTTGGATCAAAATTTACACATACAAACGCAACACACTCGTAACTGTTTTACATGAAAAAGAAAATCCATAATTGGTTTATGCACTGTTACTGTGTTTTTTTTTTCTGTAGTAGTAGTAAAGAGCTGTGGATTTTGTAAGTAAATAATTAAAGTTCAAACCCCCCTGTGTTTACTTTTTCTTTAACGAAGTGATATAATTTTTAAACGGTTTTATTTAGCTTGTTCGAGTCAAATATAGTGATTGAACTTTACCCCATTCCTGTTGACAGATCGACCTGATTTTTGGCACACATTTAGATTTTATGACAGTATAATATATTCAGTATCATTGTATATCCAATATGGGTATCGAATTAAAGGCCTTGAAAAGAAGAAAAAAAAAACAGAGAACGATGTTAATTTCAATAAAAACTTAAAACATTTTTTTTGCAAAATTTTCATTCCTCATATTGAAAATCTAATCTTAAGTCTTAATTTGTTTTAACTAGCCTAAAGAAATAATATACTTATTTCAAGGACAAATTTTACTTTTATTTAACAAAAATAACAAGAAGTTAAAAAACTGTAGTCTCCTTATAGTAAGTTTTTCCAATTATTCAACAAAACATAATATCTCCGAAATTTTGATCTTAAAAGAAAATTCGAACATTGAAGCTATAACGATATTGATACTTTAAAAGGGAAAACGATAAAACGGTTTTATTTGAAAAGGTCATGACTAAAACTTATTAAGCCATCCCCGTAGATATCGTAAAGTTTAAGTGAAAGCAAATAAAAACTCGATAAACTTAACTGGTAATGGGAAAGTCTACTTTAGGTGTTGGGTTCCGCGCGCTTTGTTTAATTTTATAGCGATTTATTTCGCTCGCGCAAACTACTTACTGCTTAGTAATTTAATCTAAATTTTCTATAGGCACGCAATTCCTTTAGATTTTACATCTGAAACAAATGTTTAACTGATGACATGCGTTAATTTTGAAACTCTTAATAAATTGTGCTTTGGTGAATTAAAAAAAAAAAAACACGCTTTTTATCGTAAAAACTAGAACAAAACTATAAAAACGCTTAAAAACCAAATAGAATAGTTGCAATATTAGTACTGTGTTTTTTTTCAAGATTCAAATAAAAATACTATAAATATCTGCCACAGAAATTCGATTTCTAAACGTTGTTTTCATTATTCAAACGCAAGTGATCAAAAGTTGTTTCATTAATTTTTGTATTATTATAAAGTTACTAAGGATCCCCAATCCCACCAATCACTGCTACAAAAGTCTAATCTTTATGATAGTGGAATTATTTTACGTCGCACAAAAGCTCGGGTTGAGTTAATCTCAATATTGCATTAACCAACAAAAGTCAATGTCATCGGAATAACTGGTTATTCAGCAATACCTAAACATCGTTTCGGGGAATAAACTTTGAACGGTTTATGATCATGCAAACAGTAATGGATACAGCTTGGTTGTTTAAGCTCTACTCAGACTTAAGTAACTAGAAATGACAAGAACTAAAATGTTAAAGAAATTTGATTTGAGGATTTGGATTGGGGAAGGAAGGGAATTTATTTATTTTTTGTAAAGGAAGGGATATTTTTTAATGTCAAGGAGATAATTGTCGACACTTTATTGTAAATTACTATTTACAAGATTACATCTTACAAGAAAATCAGACAAACATTTTTTTTTTTAATCTTTAAATCCACAAAATAAATTTAATCGGTTTTCCAGCGTACTGTAATCTAGCAAGCTTTAAGCTTAACATAATTTCATCACATTTATATATGAAATGGTACAGTCTGAAGGCCAAAGCACACCAAATCCGCTTGCCGAGTGAATACGATACGTGTGTATGCGTTTAAGAGTTTAAAGTATGACAGACAGACTATATGACAGACGTCACACCAATGCGGCAAGCACGCTATCGTGCTGAAGCGCTAACAGAACCGCATCAGGTGTGACATGTTCCATAGAAATTCATATTTAGAACTATAACTAGAACTCTTAAACGCACACTAACGCATCCCGACCGTCCCGCAACCGGATATGATTGGTTTCGGCCTTAAAGTATTTATCTATCAGAATTTTGAATTTCTTTCATTTAATTGCTATAAACTGAAATAAGTGCTGTTAATATTTACTATCTTAACATATAGTATGAGTACAAGTTATTCTTTGTGCACTTTTGTTTGTACTCTTTTAGTTTTAACTGTATTTGTGACCTAAATGTAAATAAAACATTTTTAATGAATCTGACTGATAAAGAACTCTTTTGTATGCGACAGCCGTTTTAACGGGCGCACATACCAAAATGAAACCAGTGACATATTTCAAAAGTGAACATTTTTCCTTATTACAGCTAAGAGTACAAATTTCGATCTGTCCCTTCCAGCTGTTATAATCTATGGCTTGATTATTTGGAACATTGATGGATTTTATCGTATAAGCTAGATTGTAATTTGTATTCCATTAGTTAGGTCTGCTTTGTTTTAGTTCGGCGTGCCTTGCCTTGCCTGTATAAGGATAATTTCTCTCTCCCCGAAAAATATTTTTCTTTTTGTATCTTTTGGCATTTTTCCTTTGTTGCTTTCTTCCCCTAATGGAAGGCGTTAGTTATGCATAATTGATTGTTTACTGTGGCTTATCGCTGTGAAACATAATGAAATCCTCCTTGTGTTCGCTTTCTTTCCCTTTTATAGATGTTTTGAGATTCAAGCTTACGGGTTGCGAGAATTTATGAAAAGAGTACCTTTAGATGTACTATTTGGAGCATTTCTTATTTCAGTATATCTCATACTCCGAAATGCTAACTTACCTACTTTAATATTTATTGAAATTTCCCCCACAGTCTCTCGTCTTTTACAGTCTTTTTTGACAACTTTATCGTTGCTACCATAAAACAATCTGGGATTATTCAACGAGCTGTAGTCAATCTTTGCTCTTCCTGTCGTCGTATTTGGTATGAAGTTTAAAGAAACCATACAACTAAGAGTTTGCTTTCTCTTTCGCTCTATTTTACTACAACATAGGCAAAAGAGGGATATCTAGAGCGGGATTGGAACGTAAAGTTGGGAATAGGAACATTTGCAAGTGGAGGTGACAACGCACTGGTTTGGTGCGGCAGAAAAACTACTCAAAAGAAATGTCAGATATTTTCGTCTTTAAATTGATTTTAATACTTTTTCAGCAGAATTTTTAAAATGAAGTATAAGTCAAGTAGATTTAAGTTTGTATGTAGGAGGCTTTATTCTCTGTAGGTGGCAATCTTGATAATAAGTTAAAAATATTTTTGGCGCAGACTCTCTTGGTAGATATAGGTATTTTGTTTCAAAAATATGAATTTTAAGCGTAGCGTGAGCTCAGCCATAATAGGCTTATTAAGAACTTCAACCCACTACTGTTTGCGTTAAAATAAGTACTAAATAATTTACGAATAATAAATTAATAATAGAATTGAGTGTTCAATAACATTTACTATAAATAAAATATGTCACCCATTACCCTAAAATCCTCCTAACAATTACCGAGTTAATTTACAAAAAACAAGCTGTTTCTCGACTTTTTTTTAACCGCGGCGACTTAACAGCGCATTGCGTGCCAGCACGTCAGACAAGCTAATATCGCGCGGCTGGTCGCATCGGCGGTAGCTAGGTAAAGTTACTCCACGTAATTTCCGTTTCGTCTCAACTCAAAGCACAATGTTGGGTTACAACTAATGTGTACAACTACTGATAGTTTGTATACCAATCAACTTGTATGTGTGCTAAATTGGAGGCGTTGTTAAGCCATTTTAGCTTACGTTAGTTTATTAACGCACGTTGCAATATTCAAATTGTATTCTTAAATTCATATTTAACACACACTATGACACTAAAGTATAAAAAACAGGTGGTAGATCTACGTGCGAGATCGTCTGTGTTGGTAACACACTCTTTTCTATTTCTGCTGCGTAGAAACTCGCTGTGTTTCGGTTCTAAGGATTAGAGAGCCAATGTAAACCCATTGCCTCTACATGGGCAACGCTTTAGCGGTGCTCTTGGCGTTCCAGACATCACGGGTGGTATCACTTTCCATCAGGTGAACCTTCTGCTTGTTGGCCGTGATATTGTGTAAAAAAACAAAGTGGCAAACAAGTTTAAGCTTGATTGTAAGCAGTTATTGTAGCCTATGAACGATAGCAATACCAGGGGCATACGCGTTGCTGACCCTGTCAAAACCTTACCACATTGCTACGCTAGAGGTTCCGGGTTCGATTCCCGGCGGGGGCGGGACTTTGTGTTATTTGCAAGACGCATTGTTTCGCTTACCGGTCTTGGATGTTGTATTCTTATTTATTTATTATATACCAGATCGTTGCTTCGCACCTGCGACACAAGTTCTTACGATACTTACTGCAGGGCTGAGTCAATGTGTGTGTCGTGATGTGGTTAATAATTATATTTGAAGAATCCAATGGTGAAGTCTCTTGGAAAAACCATGCCTTGGAGTACATTCCTCAGAAATAGCGTACGCGGTAGGAAGCACTTTTTATTTTATAAAATGTTTCTATTAAAAGCAAAAGCTACATGTGTTTTTATAAAACCAGAAACGCGAAAACTCAATGAAGCAACACACATCAACTCACCCTTAGCACGGTGAGCTATGTATTAAAGTAGTAACTAGGCTTTAAACTTACAAGTGTATGTTTTAGATGGTAACAATTTTGGTAACGATTGGTGAAGTAACAATTACTTCATCGCGAAACACATATTGATTCAGCCATTGATTCACAGTAAAATTAAAGAATCTTGTGTTGCATGTGCTATGCAACGAAGTGTTTGAGCGCCAGCTAGGTTTTCTCATTTCGATTTTTAGAGTTAGTTGAGAGTAAAAAAAATTGTTGAGTCATAAATGATCTTGTAAAAGATTCTAAATATCCCTAGTGTGCATGAACGATTGATCGGACAGAAATATTTGGCTGTTAAAACAGCGATTTTTTAAATTTAAGGCTGTAGAAAATTCTGGAAGGCTTAACACGATTTTGGAAATCCATTAACAGATTAAGGATAAATAACTCAGGATTCACGATTGAAATCTCTCTTCCTAAGAGTTTAAATTAAAATTAAATTCTTGACAATACATTTGACATACTATAAGTTGAGCTTTAATAATAATAATAAATCATTTATTACAATAAACATGAGTACAATTTAATTCTTACACATAAAGTTGATCTATACATGTTTTGTCAAACATTGTTTTGACATGCAAATATTAAGTCAAAACTAACGTTAATGATAAACAATGTCTTAAATGGAACCGAAAATTCAAAATTATTTACGACTATTATATATTTATGTCAATTGAAATGATTGTAGCAATTTTAGATTAGTTATATAGTTAAGCTTGTCGAATTCAGAAAATTCTTTACTCAATAAAATCAGTTGTTAATGAGATGAGTAAAAAACTATTTTTATTTGTCATATTTTAATGTCAGTCGGCATTATATTAAATATTGTACACAAACGTGTACAATATAAATACATTTGCTTATCTAACATGAAGACTCGGCGATAGAATTGAAAAAATAAGTAATTAGGTGCAAATTATAAATATCAAAACAAAAATTCGGTGAGACCGCCCGAAAGCACTACACAAAATTCTAGAAAATCTTAAAGTTCTTACCGAAGATGGTCATGGGCTTAGTCCTCTCAGCTTCAGCTAAAAAGGTGGAGACCACGCAGGTGTAGTTCCCAGTGAGTTCAGTACCAGGTGATCTGATGCGCAGGGCGCGGTGATGAGTGTATGGGTTGTGGGATACCTTATAATTGAGGTCCAGCTGGGAAGAAGAAAGTTCATTTTGAGACTTTGTTTTCATAAGCAGGTTTTGGAATAAGATTTGAGAACATCTCAAATAACGACTGCGGTGACGTATTGGAATATCAGCCGACTGCTACACTAGAGGTTCGGGGTTCGAATCCTGGCGGGGGCGGAACATTGTGTTTTATGCAAGATGCTTTATTGTGTCATTCTGTGGTTATTTGAATACGATTACAACTAACTACTACAATACATTTTTCCTTGCTTTAAAGCTAGATCACACTAAATCTGGTTCTGATGCGATACTTTTCATAATCCAATCCTCAACCCTGGAAACTGCTTTATGTATCTTTAACATTTTAATTAAATACATCATTATTATTGAAATAAATAAAAGTTGATTCGTTTTTAGGGAATATCTGAAAAGGTAAAACTATTTCAAAGTAAAAAAACACAATAAAAGAAGCTTGATAATTTAATCCTATGCTTTTAACTAAAATAAAAAACTATTGGCAGTTAAAGTAAGCGCCATCAACCCTTACTATTATTCCCTTTAGTTCTATAAGTTTTAATACCTGGGTCGTTAGGTTGCATGTCTGCAGACTATTTACTTTAAGCTTTACGATCGGACCTGGTACTCAGCCGTCGTTTCATAAAAGACCAGTCAGTAATTAAATATGAAATGCGATACTAGGATTGTAGTTAGGTATTTATTTTGTACATTTATAGCAGAGTGCATGATATTTTTTTTAAATGATAACGTTATAGTTCTGTGGTTAAGAAAAATTATGTGGTTTTTGAATTTATTTGTTGTATGTCTAAAGCAATGCCAAAACTAAATAATTTGATTTAAAAGGAAATTATTCGTGTTCAACAGACACGTATGATATGTTAATTATAATAATAACTACTTCACGACACACACATCGACATAGTCCTGAACTTAGATATAATCTAGTGCTGCAGGTGTAAGGCAACTATTTGGTATATACTACATAGATAGGGATACTACATCCAAGGCTAGAAATCGAAATTTTGCGTCTTGCAAATAACAAAGTTCCGGTCCCGCTGGGATTCAAACCTGGGACTTCTTGCGTAATAGTTAGCTGGTATCCAACTATGATATCTAGGTCTATTGATGTATAATTTGATTATAAAATATTTTGAGGTTATTCCGATCAAACTAATCAAACTTTATTAGAAGGCGGTTTTGCTAATATTCAAATGGCTCTTTAGTCTACTGATCTTACGGGGCCAGATGAGTATTTTTAAAATTAATTAAATATTCAAAACCATTTCATTGGAGTAATAGAAAGCTAGCCAAGAGAAGTAAAATACATGCCTTATTTCTCAACAGTCCCAAAGCCTGAGGTTTCTGCGGCGGTATCCACTGGTAGACCGGCTGTGATTTATCCATGTAGAACCATTTCACCACCAGCCCTGTCACGTTGTCCATCACGTAGTCACAGTCCAAGGTGACTGCTTCCTTGGTGCCATACTGTATCACCTCCGGCACTCTCATGTTTACTATCCTCACTGATTGCACACCTGTCAAGGAAAATGACAGGACATGTAATTTTGGCCCTTTTTTGAGAAAATCTGGTGCTGGTTAGAATTTTCCTCAACTGAACGAGTGAAATTAAGTAGCCAAAGAAATAGAAATTCAATTTTTTACAGAACTTATATTCTATAGAATTGTTACCTGATTCCGTGAACATACATCCAAATATAATAATAATAAACACATCACGACACACTCCTTGACTTAGCCCTGCACTAAGATATAGTCTTTTGTCGCAGGTGCTAAGCAACGATTTGGTATAAACTACCAAGATTCGACTTCTACATTCAAGATCGGTAAGCAAAACAATGCGTCTTGCAAATAACACAAAGTTCCGCCTCCTCCGGGATCCGAACCCGGAACCTCTAGCGTAGCAGTCGGCTGTTTACACCACTGCGCCACAGAGGTCGTCAAATCAATAAACTAAATCCTTAATTTACAAAATATAACAATACTATGTTTTTTAAGTACATAAAATAATCCCATCTTCCAAAAACAAAATTAAAACAATCTCCAATAAATTCTATGTAAAATTACGTTAAATATTTAACAAAATTTCGCCTTAGGTTTCTCATATTTGCTATTCTGTAAAGGGATAACCCAACCAATTAATTTGTATTGGTATACATTTTCGGACCGACGAAATATCAAAGTATCCCAAGGGATCAAATTCCGACAAAACGACGACAGAAAAAGTTAATGTTTGGGCTGATGATTTCTGAAACGGTTCCGTACACACTCCAATTTTTTTTATTGCTTCTGTTACATAGCGCATAGACGTTAGTAACAAACAAAATTTATAGTAGTAAAATTAAGAGTTGTGAGTCGTAAAAAGCACTTCAACTAGCGATCAGTTCTAGTCGTTATGATAACAATAAGAAAGACCAGTCAATGTTTTAATTCTAGGCATAAAAATTACATGATCAGATCAATACAATTTAACATTCAATGAAACGATGCACCAGCTGTAAGTTTTTCGATTAATTACGGATTTTATGCTTCAAATTACTCAATTTTATCTGTTTGGGGAACCCTAAAATTTGTAAGCATTCCCGAATATAGGCAAAATCAATAATCGACCCCCTCCACCCCTAGGGACCTTCACGCTTTGCTGACCACGAATTTTTTTTTAATCGCTTGTTTTTTTTAATAAATGCAAAAAGGGTTGCCGAATATTTTATTCATACAAAAAGGACTCATAAAAAATCTCTAACAAATCTATTTTTAATAACCTTTGCCCGCCCACATGGCGGTTTTAAATCAGTCTGAGACAAATCGATTACCGAGTCAAAATTTATTTTAGGCCATTGTTTTTGTCACATGATCACACTTTAGTTGGCTTGGTAAGATACTTTTTCTCGCTTAATAAAAGGAAAAACTTGCCCGATGATCCCCTTTTTCCGACAAAAAACTATCCGGTAGGATACTCTTAAAAATGTATAAAAAAACGGTCAAGTGTGAGGCGGCCTCGCACATTAAAAGATCAAACAATATGTACTTTTTTGAAAATTTTATTCAAGAGACAAGAACAATTTTTTTTTGACAAAATCACGTTCCTTGCCTCCTCACAATTGTAATTTCCTTATGTTTTTAGTATTTGTTGTTATAGCGGTTATAGAAATAGATATTCTCTGAAAATTTCACGAGTCTAGCTCTAATGGTTCATGAGATACAGCCCGCTGACAGACAGACGGACAGCGGAGGCTTAGTAATTGGGTTCCGTTTTTACCTTTTAGGCACGGAAAACTAAAAATAAGTATCCAAAATTACATTAATTAATTCATCGTGGGCTCTTTTTGATAAACAAGGGAATGTATGAAAGTTAGTAATTAATAATTAAAAGGGTTAAAACAATTTAAGTGCAAAATTAAAATTTAATTAAAAAATCATTTCAACTGCTACATAACTTTAATATTCTATTGTTATCTTACGAAATCGTATATGCGTGTGGCTTACGGTATCTTCAGAATATAAAATTGATGAGAACAAAATCCCTTTATTTGCAGCAAAATTGTTCGACTCAAACGAATCAGGTGGCCAGCGTTGCGGAAACTTATTATTTGCTGGTATCCCGGAATATTGTTTCTTGGTACCTATCAATATCATGGATTTATACCGGTTTTTCCCCTTTTTTTTTCTCGATCACAGCAATTGAAGATGAGATTTAGCGTATTAGTTTTTGTTTCGGATAAAAATGTGCACACTCACTATTAAGTTCCCTTTTTTATTGGGTTTTTCGGTGTTTTTATAGAAAAGTGTTTGTTTTATGATAGATTACCAGTATTATAACAGTATGCCGGCGTTTTAACTGTGTTTAAAAAGTAGTTTCAGATATTTTGTTTTAGTAAATGCCTTAAAAGTTAGTCCATTTAGAATACAGGCTTATTTATAACTACATTTTGTCACATATAATAATAACCACATCACGACACACTAATTGACTCAGCCCTGCACTAAAATATAATCTTGTATCGCAGGCGCTAAGCAACGATTTGGTTTATACTACATAGATAAGAATACATCATCCAAGACCGGTAATCCAAACTATGTTTTTGGAAAATATACAAAGTTCTGCCCCCGCCGGGATTTAAATCCAAAACCTGTAGCGTAGCAGTCGGCTGTTTACACCACTGCGCCACTGAGGCAGTCACACATTAACGCCTTTTATATAGAAACGTACACAAAACGTAACATTTGGGAACAATCTTGTGCATTGTATAATTTTTCCTCATTTTTTACTTAAATCTTTCTAAAGGCTGGATCAGACCAAACCTAACTTTATGAATGTTGCAGTTCAAATGCGTCTTTTGCGTTGGTGAGATGTATTTCATATAGTTTCATACTTTACAACAAATATAGAAAAACCGCAACCGGGTTCCGTGTGCTCGAGCCTTAAATTCTAGCCCACGAAGCTATTGTAAACGCGGATTACTCTTATTCGAAAACGAACCCGTCGAAACAAAAGAGTTGCGAGTAACAGTACGTTTGGTAATGCAACACCGAGTTTCTTGAAGCATGATGTGTACGGACAGACAAAACAATATTAACGTGGTTAGCAACCGAGACGGTAGAGTCCCAATTATATATGCAGTACTGAGAACTAGGGAAACTCTATGGTATGGAATAGTTTGACATTACTATAGATAGAGTATATCATTTACTTTGCTTCTTAACCGTGGGATCTGATTCGTTGTGACAAAAATAAACAATGAGCTGTTATTTATCCAGTTTTAAGCTGACTGTAGAATTCATAAAAAATTAAAACTTCTGAAAAACTTTTTGTTTAGATCACTTGTCTTTGTCCATGAATTCGTGAGCGTAATTGATCTTTATAAGTGTATAGTTATTTTGGTTTAATGAGATCGGAAGCGTACATCTACATAAAAATTTACAACTCTATCTACCTTTGTGTAATATATAACACATAACATAACATAAACTCACGCCGTAACGAATCCCTCGAGAGGGGTAGGCAGAGGTGTTACACACCGCATTTCGCATGTTAATGATTCGGACACTCGACCTGACGGGTCGGGTCGGTCGGTTAACCAAGGCACGTAACAAACTGAGCTCGACGCTTTGAGTCGTCATCAAAAATTACTATATTACGATTAATTACTGAATGAAGAATATAGAAGCTACAACTTACGGCAACCCGAGACTCGAACCGCTCGACCTGTCGGGTCGGGTCGGTTCGCTAACCAAGGCACGTAACAAACTATGCTATCACGTCCTCTGTATAGTATTGGTACTGCTAGTTTTCTAAAATAAGGTAACTTTTTTAAATTCTTGCTTTTTGCACCGTTAAAGTATAAGTCGGACACGCACATTATGGGTTCCGTTCCACATTATTTACCTACTCCTTAAATAAAATTATTATTTCGCATGAAAAACAAGAACAAGAAAAAAATCGATAAAATCACGTGTCTTGAGTAGGAGGCTCCTTTAATTTACAATTTCAGTGAGTTTTTAGTATTCAACAGAAATAGACACTCTGAAAATTTTATTAGTCTAGCTACTTTTTCTTTGTCGGGGCACACCCGCCACTCTGTCCCACCACTGCAACTCCTGTTTACCAGGATCAACAGTGGCGTCCTTTGATCGAATAATGCAGCGGTGAAATGACGCACAGGCTGTGCCCGGACACCCTAACGGCTGTCTTGGGTCCTGCATCGAACTTAATCAGAAGAAATAGCAAAGCGGAGACAGAAATGGAAACGGCCCCAGAGGCCAAAAGCTAAAGGGATCTACGGTCAGGAGACGCCTGGCCGTCAAAACACCACGGCAAGCTTCTATAGTTCATGACATACAGCCCGCTGATAGACAGACAGACGGACAGCTGAGGCATATAAATAGAGTCCCGTTTCTTATCCTTTGGGTGCGGAACCCTAAAAATGCATTGCTTGAGCTCATTCGATAGGATAATAATTCCCTCATTACATAGGGTGCTCACTAGACCGCGACTGCGGTGCGCTACTGAACATCCTGTACCTTTGCAAATACTAATTTCGATTTCATAATAACTACGACGAAGACAAAAATGATTTATTTACTTACAATATTACCATTGTATCACGAACCAACAATCATTCGTATCATTCGTAATCATTCGTATTCGTATTCGCTTCTATATTAAATAGTTTGCTTAACAACAGATGTTTTTTAATAAGTTTGAAAATAAAACGAATTTAAAAAAAACATTAATTTGCATTGGTTCGGTGGACTGGGTAGATTTTAGCTTAAAATTTTTGCTTTAAAAGAGCTATGTATTGAAATTTAAAATATATCAGCGTTTAAATTCTAAAGTAGGATTGATTTTACTATCTTAATTTCATAATGTTTTTTGTTTTAAACAGAAATTATACGTAATCATTATATTATCAGTAGACTAAATAATATATCATGAAATGAAAAATTACTGTAAATGAAAAAAAAAAAGTACTTAGGTTTCTTGGCGGCTCCTTCCCCGTAGCATTAAGCCTAACCTGACCGGTGGTAAATAAAAAAATGACGATTTGAAAGCACTTATTTTATCTATTTAAATTTAAAACATTTTGAATTAGAATTATTTTCTATCTAAAGATAAAAAATAATAATAATGTTAATATTGTCGTAAAAATATTCATAATTTTTAATATCATTTATAATAAGTCACATATAAAAATGAATTGTAAATTGGATTTAAGGGTGGACTAGATGCAAAATTTTAGCTTAAAAGAACTTTTTATTGAAATTAAAAATAAATATATACATAAACATTTCAGCTGATTTTTATTATCTGAGTTTAATTATCGTTTTTTGTTTAAACAGAACATTACACGAAGTCATTATTATTCTCTATCTAAGGTACATCCTGCTTTGTGCGATTGACTCATTGATTTATTCATGAATACGTTGCTTTTTATCTTTACAGAATAAATTAGAGCCCAGAGTCAATTTATACAACTTAGCTATGAACAAGCATACGGGGTTCCTGATGATAAGCGATTAACTTTGTGTTAAAAACGTGTGTTGACGTTTCCTTTAAATTCGTGTTTCACACTAATTCCAAGATTACAAAGTATGATTGTACTATTAATAATATACTAAATAAAATATATGGTATAGTTCTGAGCTGTCACTTTAAGGCGCCCCCAGACATACAATAACATTGTACAATACTTTGTACAATACACACATGATAACATTGAAATGCACCAACCTACACGATCAATTGTATATAAAATACGAAATGCACAATGTTTTAGCGCTCAGTCAGAGTATGGAATTTATACACCGTGTGCTGTGCAATGCTGATCCTTCAAAACACAATACAAATTAAGGTGCAATAAAAATTAAACACGGTCTAACTTTTGTTCAGTCAGTCAGTGCAAAATCTTCAATATTAACCCTTAATACTACGAATCGCACAATATAATTGATCGTTTATGGCCCGCCTAAGTTTTTTATTTTTTATTTTAAATTCAGCCTCATGGGCGAATAAACAGACGCGATTCCTGATAGTCAGTGTCAAAATGTGTTTTATTTTAATATCATTAAAAAAGTGCTTTCCAATCGCTCATTTTGTTACTATCACCAGTTTGAACTTCTTTTTCTACGTGGAAGGATCCAACAAGAAACCTTACCTAGTTGCTTTTTACAAAATACAATAATTTTTTACAACATATAATGTGTTATTGTGATAGCCCATTGAGACGGCGATACTTGTCTTAGAACGTCAAGAGCTCCGATAAAACGTAGCCCAGGTAAAAGTTGTTGATGTTTTTATGTGAATATAAATAATATATTTTGGGTACCTCCTTAATAGGTGCTTGCCGTTTCAATTATAAATATTGATGAACAAAAACAAAGTCAAAATGTTTTTTATTCGAATAGACTTAAAATAAGCACTTTCAAATCGTCATTTTTTTTACAACCACCGGTTGTCTGAATGCTATTTCTACGGGGAAGAATCCGGCAAGAAACCTCCGTAGTTGCCTTTTTCAATATTCAATTACAATATTTTCTACTACACCTCACAATTTTTAAACATAATAATCCTAGCTACACTCTAACTGGCAATGAGATAAACCTGTGCAGCTAATTAAATTACTCCATATATCTTTATCCTCTACATAATTTTGAATTTTATAGTAATTCTTCCTTCTTAATTAAAAAACGAACGTTAGAAACATAATAATTTTTTTTAAATCAATGTCTCCTAGATAATCAGTTATTTCGTCGTCAGTTACTTATTATGCATATAATTTGTAATTCTAGCGTTACAGACTAGTATGTGAAGTGTGTCGCCACAAGCTTCTAAGCTACCTTAGTTGAGACAGGTGGTATGACAGTTTGAAACCGTGTTCAAGAGTATCTTTATCTCGTGGGAGAGAGCGAGACAGAATCCAATGGTCAAAGGGTAGAGTGAGATAGACGCCAGGTAGCATATGGGAGTCACCAAGTGTGACCGGCGCGTGCGCACTGTTCCAATTGCTTAGCTGATCGTAAGATGTGATAACCGGTCCTCTGCCCAAGCATTTTTACTACTATTTCAAGACCTATAGTTTATTAAATGATACAGAAATAGTTTAATTTGAAATTATACCTCTCTCTAATAATGTACTACCAGGAAAGACATAGTTAAATAACTAGTAGAACTTTTAACTCGGGAACCTCTTGTCCAATTTGACTCATATTCAAACAAAAGTATTATTTTTTGTCATTAAGCCGCCTACAAAATTTCCCGACGATTTGAGCAACGATACTCGAGTTATGGTCGGACAAACATTTACACATACATACAAACGCTGAATTGATCCAATAGACTCTGAGAACTTCAATCGCTTCGCTCGCTCATTCAATAATATCAGATTGAATATGTTACCAAAATATTAGGAAAAATCATTTTTTAATAGCCAAAGATTCTATTTATTTATTTAATTACCACCGAACCCTGAAACTATAATATTTTCTAAGAAATCAACAAAAACAATATCAGATTTTTCTAGCTCTAGATGATGTACAAATAGTTATCATAAAAAGTTGTGAAAACAAAAGAAGCAACTTTCGCAAGCATGAGCGGCCAACCTTTTAAATTAAACCGGTTTTTAAAGACTTGTGCCCGGGCACGCGTTCGTCTGTCCAACCGAACACGTGTTCACGCTCTGATACCCTAAGACGTTGAGCTGCTTTGTAATGGACAGGATATTCGCTCTCATGGACACGCGCTGTTTTGTGCGTGTGGAATACAAAAAGGTTGTTCGCCACTGCCATAAGGTACGTTCAGATGCTTCGTCTTAAAACTTTATGCATACGGCTTCTATTTTACAATTGTTTACAATTTTACTGACTTAATTTAAAAAAAACACAACAGAAAAAAACGATAATTGAATAGTAATTTTCTATATTATTATACACATACATTAAATAATTATCTAATCTTAGTTCGACACAAACTCAAGTCCCTACATCTACTTACTAGTTGAATACTTAAAAATTTCTAGGATAATTAATTATTAAAAAAAAAACGATAGTTGAATAGTAATTATCTATATTATTATGCACGTTCTACCTCGCTACATTAAATAATTATCAAATCTTGGTTGGCCACAAACTTGAATCCCTACAGCTACTTATTAGTTGAATACTTTAAAGTTTCAAGTGTAATTAATTAATTTAAAATAAAAACATACGACGAACCCCTAAACATGAACACAACAAATCATATTTTAACAGAGACCCAAACAACAATTAAAAAGCTTTTACAACATTGTAACATACTCCATGTATAATTCCGGACTGGGTCCCCTTTACGGATAAATTTGTAAAGTATTTCCAACTAACGAAGACCATTCGACTTTAGATGTGTATATAAATAATACCCACGTGAGGTTAGCGCCTTTCCTGAGCAAACTCTAGGAACGAACACTGAAATAACATGCACGTACTCGCCTGACATAACCAACAACAATCTTGGTCGAACCGCCATCGTGAAATGGAATGATTGTAAATAATTCCAAAGTTTCAGGGCTGCGCGATTTCTGAAGTGACTTGTTTAACGTGGTATCGCCCCCGCCACTTCGAAATGTCACTTTCTCCGGTGAATTTTTAAAGCGACCGCGCGGAGTGAGTTAAGGATTGTTATTCATTGGGGTGACCAGACTTCAAAAATTTGAGGACTTTCATAAATATAATGAAGCAGTTATGCCTCTTCGTAATGTAATTTTTTTTGTTAGATATTGTTATTAACTTGCTTGTTTGAAAGCAAAATTTATTAGGAAAACGAATACCTACTTAATATTTAGTTATAATAGTTTAAAAAGTATGTATGGCACTTCGTTTTAAAACTGGCCGACATTTATTTTAGTTTGCGATGCCGTTGTATAAAATATCAATAAAATAATACATGCTGAAAAATAATGTCAAAGGTAGTTGGGAGAATATCATTATTTTAAACGTCTCATAATTGGTGGACTTTTGACGCTATCGACAGTATTTTTCTTTTCTCTCTTGTCGCTGTAAGATTTTTCAAAATATTGGTGACCCTACCCCAGATATCCCAAAGGGAGACCTGCGATGAACTTGTGAAAACTTATCTGCCTTATTTGCATAACACGTGACACTGTCTTTTTGAGTGGCAACCCTGCTTTCATCGAGTTTCAGAGTTTTCTTTCGCCAGCCTTTTGTTTAAATAAGTGATGTGAGATGCGTATGAATTTCAAATGAGATCGCCAAGGCTGAAGTGTGATACTTTTAAAATTAAAGAAATATTAAGATTTGTGAGCCCAAAAAAGGATAGTTTTTTTTCGTATATACTAAAAAATTTAAAAAAAATCAGGACAGTTTTTTAGAGTTTAGATAAATATTTAAATGACTTCATCATAAGATTTTTATAATACTATTTGAAAGATATTTTATTTTACCTTCTTTATTGGATATATAACAGATAACAAACTATATATCAACAGTCAAACAAATAACATATATTCGAAACATGAGTTTGAAATCTATGAACATATTTCGCTAGGTACACAATTTATAATAACAAACAAAAACAATAAACAGAGAAAATAAAAAAAACAGTGCCTATATGCATATGACCACTTAATTGAGTCACGAAAAGAAAATAAAACTATAATAATAAACCACATCACGACACACACATCTCAGCCCTGCAGTAAGAATCGTAAGAACTTGTGTCGCAGGTGCTAAGCAATGATATGGTATAAACTACATAGACCAGAATACTACATCCAAGACCGGTAAGCGAAATAATGCGTCTTGCAAATAACACAAAGTTCCGCCCCGGCCGGGATTCGAACCCAGAACCTCTAGCGTAGCAGTCGGCTGTTTACACCAATCCACCACAGAAGTCGTCACACACATAACAGCTATTTAATACTTACTTTACTATTATTTGATTCGTTGATTTGTATGTTATTAGCCTAGGGAGCATCTCGGGCACAACCAAAAAGTTGATCCACGGCCTGGTTATACATTTTTAAATTTGATGTAGGCTTTTCATGCACATTTTGTCCAATATACATATTTCATTGCCCATTTTACATTCTATAAAATATTAAGAAATAAAATTTATTTTATTTTAATTCAATATTTTGATTTCAAACGCATTTTGATGAAATTTTAATACTCGTATAATTTGATTTTAAAAATGAATAAAACAGTTCTTACTGAATGTTTCATTTTAAGTTTAACTATGGTAAGTTACTGTATAATTTAATAAATGGTTGTATCAACTTTTCAAAGAAAGCAACACCAAAAAATATTAAATGTGGTTGAAAAGCCTACATCATAATTGACAACTCAGCCACAGGTCAGTTTTTTTGGTCCCGAGATGCCCCTTAAGTTATTCTCATAGGTAATATCTGATGAAATTGACATAGTCCCATAGACCACAGGCTTGTAATGTGGATATATGAATACATCTAACACCCTCAGACAATTATTCATGATCATCAACTAATATGCCTTTACAAAGCTAGATTCAAACCTGAAACGTTTAGTTTCCTAGACCGTTATGTAATTTTTGAAACTATTTTGATTCTATCACATAGCCATTGAACTCGCATTTTGGATTTTTTAATCAGAATTCAGATTCTTCAATTCAGCTTCTACAATTCTACTCAGTCTGGTCATAAGTATTGTCACATAGTAAAAACTTTTCTTTTAGAATGTTGGCCACAAAAAAGTTTATTGAATTTGAATTTCGAATTGTTCATGAAAATAAAAAAGTATACTTTTTAGAATTTTGCTCATTTTAAAATATGGAGTGGACACTTAAAGAAGACCTTGTTGCAATTATTGCGTTGCATCGTTGCGGTTACGCGCCAATCTAACCAAAAGATTCGTTTATCGTACCATCAAACGATACAATGAAGACTCTAGTGTAGATGACAGGTCAAGAAGTGGTTGCCCTCGGTCTGTTAGGACTCCAGCAGTGATAAAAGTTGTGAAGGCGCGAATTCAAAGAAATCCCAAACGTAAGCAGAAACTGTTGGCCCTTCAGATGGGGTTAAGCAGAACCACGGTGAAAAGTGAAAAGGGTGTTAAATGAAGACTTAGGGCTTCGGGCATATCGGAGAAAAACAGGACATCGTTTGAATGCTCGTCTAACGGACCTGAGACTGAAGAGATGCCGCGCTTTGTTGAAGCGGTACGCGGGAAAAAAATATCGGGAAATTATTTTTTCGGATGAAAAATTTTTACCGTAGAAGAGACCTAGAACAAACAAAGTGATAAGGTGTACGCACACAGTAGTGAAGAAGCGAGCAACCGTATTCCGCGTGTCCAACGAGGTCATTTTCCATCCTCGCTCATGGTATGGTTGGGAGTTTCTTATTGGGGCTTAACAGAGGTACATTTTTGTGAGAAAGGTGTAAAAACGAATGCAGTTGTGTATCAAAATACAGTCCTGACGAACCTTGTGGTACCTGTTTCTCATACCATGTTCAATAACAGGCACTGGGTATTCCAACAAGATTCGGCACCAGCTCATAGAGCGAAGAGCACACAAGACTGGCTGGCGGCGCGTGAAATCGACTTCATCCGGCACGAAGACTGGCTCTCCTCCAGTCCAGATTTGAATCCGTTAGATTACAAGATATAGCAACACTCGGAGGAAAAGGCGTGCTCAAAGCCTCATCCCAATTTGGAGTCACTCAAGACATCCTTGATTAAGGCAGCCGTCGATATTGACATGGACCTCGTTCGTGCTGCGATAGACGACTGGCCGCGCAGATTGAAGAAGGCCTGTATTCAAAATCACGGAGGTCATTTTGAATAAACTTTAGTGTCATAAGAATCTATGTTTTGTTAAGTTCATTTTGGTATATAAATGGGGACATAATGAATAAACTGGTTTCAATTATTTTATATTAAACATGTGACAGAATTTATGACCTGGCTAGGTATATACAAACTTAGACTAGACTTCTATAAAAATATTATATTACAAAAAGTAAGAGCTTTTTCCTATTTAGATAAAAATAATTTTAATACACCAAAAAAGGATATATTACCTTATAAAATAAAAATCCTGAGAATCGCGGATAAGTAATATTCATATGAAATATTTTATTAAACCGATTCATGGAGTCTAATAATGGATTCTAAGAAGA
Organism: Choreutis nemorana; assembly: GCA_949316135.1. Taxonomy (NCBI): domain Eukaryota; kingdom Metazoa; phylum Arthropoda; class Insecta; order Lepidoptera; family Choreutidae; genus Choreutis; species Choreutis nemorana. Next base: position 9,345,799 of record OX438601.1, on the reverse strand, counting down.
AAAAGTTTTAGCTGTAACATTAAATAGATATTAAAAAATATGTAACAGTTGTAAAACCTATTGTTATTGTTAGTTATTTAGTTATGAACGTTTTATGAACAAGATAATAATACTTCTTGAACCAGAAGGTTGCATCCGGCAAAAGGCGGTAAATTTTTTAAATCAATCAATCTTTAAAACCGAAACAAGTTTTTTTTTTTTAAATTTACATGGCATAGTTTATACTTAAAATTTGTTAGTTCAAATGAATTAAAATTATCGGTTGTACAAAATATTTTTAATCATTGCTAAGGAAGCCAATACTAGTGATCTAGCTTAAATCAAACCAACATTTCACGAGATTTAGCATTGAGATATTGTATCAAAATGTATTGCAGATACCTATTTCTATTTGGTTGAATACATTTAAATACGAGGTACCACTGAATTTAATCTAGCAGTACAACATTAGCTATCCTATCATACATAAATAGCCATACATATGCATATGTTCCTGTGCTTATAAGGCCCTGTAATGCACTGTTCGAGTGGACGTTCGTAACAATATTGGTATTACAACTTATCCTCAAAACCAACGAATACAGACTTTACAGCTTTGTGATAAGAGCTACCCGTGTTTGAGGGAGGACTGCCTGGACGTTTTCAATCGAGGAGCAATGATAGATTCTGAATAGAATGCACTATGAATGGGTCGAAACTTGATTACTTGGAATGGAACTGCGATATGTGAACGGATAGCTACCGTGGACTTTTGGACGTCTTCATTAGTCCTGAAAAGTATTTGAAAAGAAGGTTCGAACACGTGGTTCTATGTCTATTAGAGTGATTTTAAAACAGTAATTAAAATCGCAAGCTTAAAGCTCTTCTTATTAAGACCGAGTTTAGATCAAGTTTCTGGTATGTAATGCATCAAATTGGGACAAAATTTTAACTGTCTACCTGGTTCATGAGATACAGCCGGCTGATAGACAGATAAAGTGCTACGGCAAAGTAGTAGGGTGTTTGCACGCTTTGGGTATGAAACTACGGTCATGACACACGTGAAGATGAATAGGTGATCTTATTATTATCCTAAGTAGAGACTAAAAATATAGGGAAATGTCGTTTTAATGGGACACTTAAATCTAGAAAACGTCAAAGAAAAAGCACTACGTTTGTATTTTTTTGAGTTGGGAATTGAACTAAAGACAGCGTATGCAAAGGTGTTATTTATTAGGCAATCATGTCATTCACCGTCTTACAATTAGTTTAATGTCTCAGTTTATTTCTAAATCCTAATAATATTAAATAAAAAATCTAAACAATTTGCATCCAAGACAAATTGCTAGAGAATTCCAAGTGTACAAGATTTACCGGTAAAGAATTTTCCGGTAAAACGTTACCGAATAATTGAATCTGAGATTCCGGGAGAGCTCAAGCAGCACAAGTCACGTGAACATAACTCTTCCATAAATGATAAATCATTGTCATCTCCACTGGATTCGCCCGAATCTCTACTGCGAGCGTGTTTTGGAATTTATGTTTGTACCATATTTTTGGTTACACGTGGAACGTTGTGCGGTTTCCCGTACGTATTTTAATATAAAACAAACATGAATTTGAGCTTTGCTTTTATTTTCGATAACAAATTCAATAGGTATGGTCATACCATTATTATTTTGTTATGTTTCGAACTAAAATCTATTCGATTTCCAATACAAACTCTACACATACAAAACTTTTTCTTACCTAAGTTAAATCACAGGGCAATAGCTAGTTTTCGCGACTGTGGCCCAACTTTTCAATTTTGCACCTGTCTCTTGAGATATTTACCGGTTACATCCACACCGGTAAGTTCCCGGTATTTCTCAAAACTATGAATATGAAAGTGGGTTACGGTATATTTTGATCTTATCGTAATTTTTTCTGACGTAGGTAAGGTTCGTACTCTGCGATATCGTATGATTTATTCTACCTTAGAAAACGATTCCTTTGTTGAATTTATCTTAGGTTAAACAATAGTAGAAACGTAACCTATTCATATAGCGTACTATGTAACATAAAGAACTAAGAGTATTATGTGGACTTTATTTTTAAGCCTTCTTTTATTGACAACTCACAAAATACTTTAAAAACATAAACAAAACCTATTAAAACGAGATGTAGGAACATACGTCTGCTAAGAGAACTCAAAATTAAAGAATTCTAAACAAAATTACATGAAAAAATTATTTAAAAAACACCTTTTTATCGTGAGATCTTTACCGTCACAAATGAAACAAAAACAAAACGCAACCGCAACGTTCCTTCCTCTACGCATTCCGGTATCGGCAGATGTTCACCGGTATCACTTTGCACGCACCACCGCACAACACTTTTGTCTTTCATAATGTTGACATAGAAACCGGTAACGCGTCGAACGAAACAATCATCCGACGCAAAACGTTGTATTTGATTAAACTCATTGTTTTCACTAAATAAGGTTTGTAGGGATCTTGTTTCTGTCAATGCAAAATTTATTGTTCACAGCTTTTAGGTTTTTTTTTTTAATTTTCAAGAATCGTTCATATTTTTGTATGTTTTTTGAAAATGAAAAATATTGGTAATATTGAATATTTTGGAGAAGGACTTTATGTATAACTTGTTCTTTGTATTTGACTATTTGGCAAAAAAAAAACAGTGATAGTAGCAGTAGTAGTGTGCTCGGATAGTAGCGACAGATTCGCAACCTGTCACACTGGGACTCAACATAAACATGCGAAAAGTCACGTGTAGCCAGCACCTCTGCCAACCCCTCTCGAGGGACTACGGCGTCAGTTTATGTATGTATGTATGTGTACTCCAGTAATTAATTGGTGGAATGTAAAGGCATGGATAGAGACCAATGTATTGTGTTGAGTAGAGAAATATTGCGTTGAGCGACAATTATGTTTTTGTAAATATTTATTCGAAATGTTGATGTAAAATAGCATCATTATTTGATTGTATAATATTTGCACACTGCCGCTGTGGCTAGATTCGTACTGACTGTGTAAATTACTGTAACACCTTTTTTTTTGTAACTATTCAAGCAAATAATTATTAAGAATTTTCGCACTCTTACTAGTCCAGGTTTAGTTTTGTCTGTCCATGACGATTCATGCTCAGAAATCGAAAGAAAATGTATAACCACACAAACAAGGCAAACATTAGAAAAACAATGATTGAAAGTCGATAGAAAAACCCCTACTTTGTTCATACTTCGCTAGACATTTAAAGTAATCCTAAAAGTAAACTCCGTAATAGCAGGTTAAGAATTGACTCGTTTTCCACCGCGAGTCCCCTCCTTATACATCATTACTTATTCCACGCTTTGTGAATACTATATTCAATAATAAGTTTCCTTTTTGAATTTTAAACTTTGAGAGCTAGTTTTCTATTACAAATGCGATTGTAAATCGCGCGAGAATCGGTCGTAAGGTCTGTTACGCCGCGAGATTTGAAGTTTCACATTATAGAAATGTTCGATTTTGAAGATTAAAGTTACTGATGCTAGGGGCTTTAGTTCTCTGGTATTTCAGTGTAATTGATAAAACAAAATCGTTTTTAGTTTACTTTAAAAAAAGCCCTAAGACTCTTAACAACTCATCAATATATTTTTTTTCTGTTTATATATATATATATATATATATATATATATATCTCTTACAATAAAATAATTCTGAAAGTGTAAAAACTTTAGGGATTTGCACATATATATTTTAATTAGAAAAAAAATCAGTATCATGTCTATCTTTGTTGAGCATTTGATACACGGATAGCACAGAGCAAAATGTTCGCTTCATTAAAAATCGCGCGATTCCGCAGCGGTCTTACTACTGTATTTTGTTTTGTTAAAAGTATTCTAACATTTTCAAAGGCAGTAAGTTAAATCGCGATGTAAGTTTGCCTTGTATTCAATACAATATGCAATACGAACTTAAGCATTGTTTTAGTGTGTGGTGTAAGTGTTAAACTTGAAATAAATTGAATTGAATTACGAAGTGAAAGAACACTTTCTTATTTGACGAATTATGTGGAACATGCATGAAATTTAATTTGATTATTCAATTAATTTATCGTAAAGTACGTAGAAATAGTATATTGATGGTAAAACAGAATAAGAATTGTACGATATACCAGGGAGAAATAACCATTAAAAGTTAATATATCTATCTCGCTCATCAGAACGATCTTTTCTATGGAAGTTGAATGGCGCCTGTGTACTTTGACGTCATTGTACATATCGGATCTCTGTCTAACCAACGACTTTGAAGCTTTATGACTTAGTTAGAAGTCAGATATTTGAGTAAATCTTACATCTGTGTATATATGTGGTATTGAATTATACTAAAAAGTCTAGTCTAAAAAGTCTATAGTCTAAAGTCTATTTGTTATTCTCTATCCAAATTTAACCTCAAATTAACTCTAGGGAGGTAAATTATTGCACCGCACTAAAGGTCAGTGCAAAACTAAAATGGCGACCACATAACAGTAGACCCTTAGCCGCCATCTTGATTTAAGATTCAACAATTTTTCGATTACAACTTTGTTATTTTTTCACTATAGAGTAAATATTGCGTTAAATATATATGAGTAGATTATAAATGAAATAAGAAAATTTAAATGTTATCTGATTAATCAGGCACACTTATCTAATATAACCATTCATAAAAATAATATTTTTTTTGCAATTAAAACGGTAATAAAGGATATTAATTGCGGTTTAGGGGCACACTTTAAACTAAGTAATAGAATAAAAATGTATTTAAATGAACGAAAAATATTAAATATTACAATATCAGTTTAATATTGTCATATCCTATAGTCTTGGACTCTTCAAGCAGCACAAGCGATCTTACTATGTTTAAGAATACGAAATCGTGTTATCAGATTAATAAAACCAAGTGTGAGTCGACCTTGCATATGATGGGTTCCGTACTATCTCAACATAAACATTATGATGTACTTTTTAGATAGTTTCGTAATCGAAAGAAGAAGCAAAAATTTCGAAAAAATCATGTTTCTTGTCTGGGAGCCCCCTTTAATTTATAATCTCTTTATATTTTCTGTTGTTTTAACAGCACCAGAAATAGATACTCTCTGAACATTTCATGAATCTAGCTATTATGATTAATGAGATACAACTCGCTGACAGACAGACGAACAGCGGAGGCATAGTAAGGGCATAGGGTTCCGTTATATCCCCTTTGGGCACGGAACCCTAAAAAGTAGTAATAATAATATGTTAGTTAAAATATTGTTCAATAGAAGAGACAAAAAATGCTGAGCACCTTACAAAATGTACTTCTCAAAAGTAAACAACGAAATCAATTATTTTATTAGTTATATTTCAACAAAACTTTATCCGTGTCGCACATAATCGAAGTACTGAATTCGAAAATATTTGCTATTCCATTATCATAGAATTTCGGGTGTCGCTTTTCACTTGCACTTGAAATATATTCTGAAACCGTGCCTCAATATAGTTCTTGTCTAAACAAACGACTAGGTTACGTTTTGAATTGCTATTGCGAGTTTCTCTTTGTCTTCAGATTTGATTCTGACGTATCAATTTAGTAGAATAAAACGTATCCGAGCCTATTTATCCGTTACAAAATTAATTTTATTTAGTACTTGTTTTATTCAACCCTATTGACTTACATTGCAAGAATATTGAGAGTTTCACCAAATACCACATCCTTTCCATATCGACCACTCCAAAATGCAATCCGAACTTTTTTGATCACTTCACCAACACTGGCACTTCAACATTCTTAAAAAAAGAGTTCGGAATTCAAATTTCGGCAACTGTCAAAAACTGGCGCGCTTTTTCTGGACGTCAGTAACTTTCTGACTTCGGTTGAGAGGACACGTGTTTCCGCTGAGCCAACGTGTGTGGGGTTCCAACCCAAGCTAAAAACTAACTGACGAACAACTGCCGTACCTACGGCTTCACCCGACCATATCGGAAGCACTCACTGCATTGTGTAGTTATTGGTTAATTCATTCTAATAGTTCACTTTGTAGATCGGAAATTATATTGTCTGTGAGACTCCATGGTAACCTTGCTTTGTCTTCAATCACGATAGATATTATTAATATGAAATTAAAATGAAATACCAATTAACGGCCTATTGGAGTGATGAAATTAACCAAAAATTAAACGCTTATTCTTAACTGCATTTCATAATACTTAAAAAAAAGGTCATTTGTAGAAAAATTACTTTGCAGATACATCACGTATTTTATAACACTGTAAAGTATCAAATTTAACTCTTAAACCTAACCTATCAGCATACCAAACAGGATGTGACGTCACAGCAGTGCAAACAATCCGCCATCTTTGCTTGCTAATTCCGAACCTCTTACCGATATTGATTGAGGGTGATTAGCTTAACTCATTTTGTATGCATGTGAGGTATTGTTACCGGAGTGGCTGTGCTTAGTTTTAGCCGTACGTTACTATGGTAACCAGCTTAGTCACTTACCTTTATGTTTACATAAGGAATCGTTGTATCGTAGAATGAATTTTAATTACACTACTTATTCTTACCTATATAACTTAAATATTAACTAGGCAACAAATGAAGATTCATCGCTTTGTATAAATATTGAAATTGATATGGGGTTTGGGGTTGAGTTGATATAAGATTCATTTCATAGTTCGATTTTTATTTCTAAAAACAGAAATTTACGTTAAGATTGAGTGCAAAATAATCACTGACAAACAAACACTCAAAATTTCATAAACTTAAATGCATGTTATAGATTTAGTTTTATTTTAACAAAACAATTTTTTTCTTAAACAAAACATTTTAAGGCATTGTCCCTGTTTAAAAGCCCTTTTCAGACGCGATTGTAAGAAAGTTTTCTCTTCAGTTTAGAAACCTTTTATGCTGTAAAGAGTAACAATAGACAACCATTAATCTCTAAGGATACATTCGAGTGTACAACCATGTGGTATTCCACTGTGCTCAGCGTAAACAGTAGCGTTAATTAATATTTATGGCCGAAGCGACGCGTCCGGTACGTTCTTTTATATTAAATAGAGATTTGTCCATAGAATAAGCAGAGATTCCACATCTCTTAGAGTGTGAGTCAGGAGTGTTTAAAAATAAATAAAAGAATTACATAATTATTAAAAGGGTTTTTGTTGAATTCATTACAATGGTTTTGTACTGATTTAATACATTAGAATGTTTTAGAATTGAACTCGATACAAGCGATTCAAAATATTGTTTTTTGTTGGACGCCTTGTAATACTTGGAAGCCTTAAGTTAATTACGAACCTTACCAATACTACCTCATTACCTACCTTACTTTTACAATAAACTGAAAAAGAAGGACTTTTTTGAGGCTACTTTTTTAACTATGGAATACATATTTATCTCGTTGGAGGTAATATAATTTGTCGTTAATTTTATTGGTTGTATTATGGTTTGGTATTCTATGAAAAATTGTTTGAAAAACTCTTAGTTACAAAGTAAATCAGTAGTTTTAAACGTTTCCTTTGATATTTGAAGAAGATATTTTGATTTAACAATTTGATGGGAACAACATATCTGTGTTAATTTTTTAATCTATGATATAAGTAAGTCCATGACGGTCGTCGCCGGAATATTCAATGTGGGATTGATGAAATATGATGATTTAAAGCACTTTAAATATATTTGTAATGAGTAGGATGTACCTTTTAGGCAAAGCTTTGCAAATCAAACCATTTAATATTCAAACTTAATCTTATTCAACTTAAGAGACAGGATATTCGAGTGACTACTAAATAATAGCTGTTTTTGATCATAATCATATATAATTGATTTCCTTCTTAGGGTTCCGTACCCAAAATTTATAAAACGGGACCCTATTAATAAGCCTCTGCTGTTCGTCTATTTGTCTGTCTGTCTGTCAGTTTGTATTTGTATTTCATATATCATAATAACTAGACTCTTGAAATCTTTCGAATGTCTATTTCGAATGTCAAAAGTCCGCTCCCACCGGGATTCGAACCCGGAACCTCAAGCGTAGCAGTTGTCTGTTAACACCACTGCTCCACCGCAGTCGTCAAAACCTCAGTAACGATTTTTTCATGTAACAAAAACCAAATCAAATTATCCCACCTCTATTAAAAAATAAATTAGAATAAAATTTCAAAACCTTATCAGAGTTGGGTCTTTACATCTCGCCACCCTTAAAACTCGGTTCCGGTTGAACCGCAAGGGTCCGGGTCGATACCCGTGACGGATCGGAAACGTGCCGTATGCCGGACGTCCGACTCACCCATCCATGACGACTTGTCCGGCAAAGCATTGCGATAGCCCACTGTTACAGATAATCTATTCCACGATGTCCTTTTGCTTTCGGTTGTTGTTAAGCGTATACATTATTTTTGTTCTAGTGTGCTTTCCCTCTTAATCGAGCAAATTCCAGTTTGTGCACACTGAAATAATGTTTATTTTATTTTCTAGAACAGCATGGGCAAAAAAGCAAACGGTTCATTGATGGAAAGTGATACCGCCAATCACGACGATGCTTCTGTTGTCCTATGCGTTGCCCATGTAGAGTTAAAGTTATCTCTGCCTCTAGGGCCATTAAATACACTGGCTCTCCAATCCTTCGAACCGAAACACAGCGAACTGCTTCACGGCAGAAATAGAAAGGAGGGCACGAGTATGCCTGACAAACTAACAACTACAATAGCTAAAGGGAGTTAGTAAGATAAAATATGTTACAGGGCCATTAGGATAATATTAGAGAGTCTCGGCCACGTTCTTGGTTTCGCTTTGATTTAACTGGAATTGGATTAAGTTATATTAAGAATAGTGCAAGCGAGTCACGTCCGCGTCGCGTTCGTTTCGCGTCCGTTAAACGTAAACAATTGCAATTAATAAATGACTACAATCTTTTTCAGTTATAAAAGGAGGGTTATGATTTTGACCGGTATGTTAGTAAGTATGAATGTTCACCTGTTATCTCATTACTTCTAAACGAATTACCATAAATTGACCAATGAGGTTGGGAGAGGAGGTGAGGAGGTATCTTTGGATGTGAAATAATCGTCCGCTTGTTAGGCATATGACATTCATTGAATTGAGTAGGGCGACCTCTATAGCAAGCACATAAAATCTTGTCAAAAATGTGATCGCGTTTGATATCAAATTAAAGAGCTTATTAATAAGCACATTTCAAATATATACACATTGTTCGGTATTACTCGCGGATTTGCTTGCATAAGACTTCTTTTTTTTTATTATTCAAGACCAGGCAGGCATTTGACCCCAAACCCGCCTGATGTTAAGCGGCAATGAGGTCTAAGGTGGATCATGCATGCCTAGGAGAAACCTATTCACTCTTGCCTTGACTGATAACTGAACATATTTTTTTAGAATCACGCCTAAGATGTGGATTCAACGTATCTTCTCTCTAAACTAACCCAAACCCAAAATGTGCACAAATAACGTTGTCATCAAACATTACCCATAATATTAAAATAAAAAGTAAGTTTAATAACTAAAACACGACTACTGAAAACATGCTCTAAAAATATGAAACAAGAAAATTATATTTAGCCGAGTTCATGTGCCTAGCATGATTTCCAGTAGTCGGGTTTTAGTTTTTTAACTTAATTTTTATTAATTTGTTTTTCACGCTCACGTTTGTTTTTTTAAACACAAACGTGAATTAATTAACTGATATATTGCGATTGATCATGACTGAATGAAATTCACTTCATTTTCAAACTGCTGTGGGCTGTAATTCTAGCAATTACACCAATATCAATGAATTAATATGCTGAGTTTTGATAGGTTAACAAAATTAAATCATTATGTTGACATTCTATTAACAAATTATATACCAATACATGATTAACTAGCGTCCTGACCCGGCTTCGCACAGATATTATGCACGTATTAAATACATATAAACCTTCCTCTTGAGCCACTCTATCTAATAATATAAACCGCATCAAAATCCGTTGGGTAATATTAAAGGTTTAAGCATACATAGGGACAGACAGACAGCGGGAAGCGACTTTCTTTTATACTATGAAAAAAAAATTGAGCCACGTTGGATAAAAATCATAGTGAAAAGTAAAAATATATTTTTTCTTTGTTTTAAAATATAGACTTTTTACATCTTCTCCTATTTTTTAATTTTTAATCTGTTTATAATAATTTTGCTACAGCAAAATAGCTTGGTGTGTATCAAATTTCAAAGCTTTAACTATATGTTATTCAGGGGATTTGGTCGAGGTATTTCCAATTTGTCAAGAACAGCTCTAGAAACGGATATCTTGTATTTAACTGGAACTATTGCGACCAACACAAACCACGTTGAAGTGAATTTCAGTACCTTAAAGGGTGACTTGTCAAGTTGGAGGCCTTGGCTATATTGTTTTTGATTACCTGGTAAAGTCATTCCACCTCAGGAAGTCCGTTTGGCCATGGTTTTGATTCGAATTATAAAACTTTAGAAGAAAATACAGAAAAATATTTCATGATAAATGCTAGGCTACAAGGGCTAAGCATACATCTTTTCGTATTTTTTAAATTTATTTAAAGATACCTAAGCTTAGGTTAGATTTAACTCAAAGAAAATAATATTTCTCATATAAATATTAGACTTTTTTTTCCTTCGTCCACTTTTACTTTCATTTTTAAATTCAAACCGTAATCTATTTGATGCATAACAAATGCTATTGTGTAATCGTTTTCTGAACCTGCATATCTTAATCAATCCCAATAATTCACTAGAAATCGTTAAAAATGACCAGTTCATTACTGAGAAGACTAGCAAATAACATTTCTTAATTCCTACTTAATAAAAATACAGTACAACGCCTGGTAAAATACAATACGAAACAACCTCAAGTAAAAGTATCGTAAATTAAGTTATCTTTGTATTTAGATGCCTTTTAAATTTACCGTACCATACAGTTCTAAGCATTGTTAGCTAAACCAGTTTGTTACGCTTTCATTGACCGCCACAGTATTCAAGTACTTAGATCGCAAGTACTGTTCGGTTTAATCACCAACAAGTGTTAATTGGAATTGGAAATATTTTTTTAATTTGTTTCACTTTATATAAATACAAAATCTAAACATGACCTACAATTTTAAAAAAAATACAGAGTCAGGTTTAAAGTTAATTTCTTTACATTTTTATTTAGTTTTTTTTCATATGAGCATTTTAATTTGGAATAAAGAAATTTATACTTTGGATATTTTAAATTCAAAGATCGTTTTCAGCTAGGGTTTTCATAACTACTTTGGTACGAAGCTCTAAAAATAAGACATAGTTTTGTCATAAAATGGTTTACGGTCCTTATCGTATGAAACTATGATATTTTATATAAATAAGTAACGTACTCTGTACTTAATCTCATATTGAATGTGCAAAGGATTTTGCAGTTTATTTTTTAGGGTACCGTATCTCAAAAAGATTTTTTTATTAAATTGGTTATTCGTTTGTGTGTCTGCCAAAAACATTTTCTCAGGAACGCACACATGCGTTGTAGATAAGTTATAATAAAATGCATAACTAAAAAATCGAAATGGTAACAAGACTACAAAATATGCTGCTATGGAAGAGCGGAGCTTCCTAACACAAGCAAAATTAATTTGCTTAAATGGAAGTTCCGAACATATTTGTGTATTTTAGACTTGAATTATTTTGAATTTGAATTTGAACGTATAAAGGTATAAAGTTAAAATTAATATCGAATACTGAAGTCGGACTGAGGTAGTTGGTGCTGTGAAAAAATAAACTCTCTACGCAATCAAAAGATATGGCCGTTTATGTCGCATTTCTCATTCGTTTGCAAAGGGAATTTGATAAAAAGTCATATCATAGGCGATTAGTAAAGGATAAAATCCAAAAACCGTAAGTTTGTAGTTACATTTTCAAAATATTACGAAAAATTTAAAATCGATTGTCGTGACGTAAGAACTATCTATCTACGTACGGAACCCTCGGTGCGCGAGACTGACTCGCTCTAGACTAGTTTTTTAACCACCGACTTGATCTTAGTTCACAAAATATTCAGTGCCACCTACATTGGATGCAAGAGAACAAAATTTCAATGATATTTTGTGGTTCTTGTATAGGCACGTGAAGATAAGAATTTGAAAATAAAGTAACCCTTTTGATTTTGAGATCACTGCACTCAGAGTAGTTAAATAAATAATTAAACAAATCACGTTACAAATTCAGTTTTCATACATTGTCATTAAATTCGTTCGCTCAACCGAATAAAAAAGAACGAATGATAATAATTTAAGCTGAGAAATGGCCTTCAGTTTATTTATGCCTTGCTCAATTTTATTTTAAATAACATAAAGTATTTTGATCTATCATTCATACATATTTAAAAATATTTTAATTTCAATCACTCGAAGTGAATTTACAATTAAAATAATTTTACTATTTAATATCAGTTTTCGTTTGATGCCCAGCGGTGTCTATGAAAATTCTCTTTTGACACCATCCCCGGGATATTTTAAGCTCAGTAATTAAAACCGGGATTCAGATTCAGGGATTAAGTACCGAAACGTACACAATAAAATCCAACTAAAATCAGAAACATAAAGAAGCGGTACAGTCTCGCAAAGAGTCGGTTTCATTCAAATTTCCCAGTGAATCCCGAATTGATCCGGGGATTTCCGCTTTTATTCGGCATCACCCGAGTGCTGCAGGGATGATCCCGTGTTGTCTTATTCATCGTACGTGTGACGTAAAACGTGGAGAATTTGAAAGCTCACTTTATGTACCGTTTGCTTTTAGCGTGACTGAATTACTACGCAACTTTTATGTAATTTGGGATTGTTATACCTAGTCAGGTCATAAATTCTGTCACATGTTTAATATAAAATAATTGAAACAAGTTTATTCATTATGTAACCATTTATATACCAAAATGAGATTCTTATGACACTAAATTTATTCAACCTTATTTATTTATTACCTCCGCGATTTCCGCGGCCAGTCGTCTATCGCAGTACGAACGAGGTCCATGTCAATATCGGCGGCTGCCTTAATCAAGGATGGCTTGAGTGACTCCAAATTGGGATGAGGTTTTGAGCACGCCTTTTCTTCCAAGTGTTGCCATATCTTGTAATCCAACGAATTTAAATCTGGACTGGAGGAGGGCCAGTCTTCGTGCCGGATGAAGTCGATTTCACGCGCCGCCAGCCAGTCTTGTGTGCTCTTCGCTCTATGAGCTGGCGCCGAATCTTGTTGGAATACCCAGTGCCTGTTATTGAACATGGTATGAGAAACAGGTTCAACAAGATTCGTCAGGACTGTATTTTGATAGACAACTGCATTCGTTTTTTCACCTTTCTCACAAAAAAATACCTCTGTTAAGCCTCAACAAGAAACTCCCAACCATACCATGAGCGAGGATGGTAAATGACCTCGTTGGACACGCGGAAAACGGTTGCTCGCTTCTTCACTGCTGTGTGCGTACACCTTATCATTTTGTTTGTTGTAGCTCTCTTCTACGGTAAAATTTTTTCATCCGATAAAAGAATTTCCCGATATTTTCTCCCGCGTACCGCTTCAACAAAGCGCGGCATCTCTTCAGTCTCAGGTCCGTTAGACGAGCATTCAAACGATGTCCTGTTTTTCTCCGATATGCCCGAAGCCCTAAGTCTTCATTTAACATCCTTTTCACCGTGGTTCTGCTTAACCCCATCTGAAGGGCCAACAGTTTCTGCTTACGTTTGGGATTTCTTTGAATTCGCGCCTTCACAGCTTTTATCACTGCTGGAGTCCTAAAACACCGAGGGCGATCACTTCTTGACCTGTCATCTACACTAGAGTCTTCATTGTATCGTTTGATGGTACGATAAACTAATATTTTGGTTATGTTCAAATTTTTCAGTATGTTAAAAATTTGAATTGGCGCGTAACCACAACGATGCAACGCAATAACTGCAACACGGTATTCTTTAAGCGTCCACTCCATATTTAAAAATGAGCAAAATTTTAAAAAGTATACATTTTTATTTTCATAAACAATTCGAATGGCAGCTACAACTTACGACAACCCGAGACTCGAACCCTCGACCTGTCTGCTCGGGTCGGTCGGTTATCCAAGGCACGTAACAAACTGAGCTACCACGTCATCTAAACAAATACATACAATCGAATATATTGTATCGTCTTTATAAGGACAAGAAAAAAAATGTTTCGAAATATGGTCCTATTTTATTTCATCATCACTGAGCGTAAAATGTTTTCAGTTATATTTATACTAGGTTCTCGCCCTGGCTTTCATGCATTTATGCATGTATTATATAAGTATAAATCTCCCTCTTGAATTACTATTTGTATTAAAAAACCGCATCAAAATACGTTAGGCATACGGTCAGACAGCTGGAAGCGACGTTTTCTATGAAGTGATTCTGAAACTGCATTTTGTAAGAGTTTTATAATATCCATATAATTACAAGTGTACGTTGGATTTATTTACATAAATGGAAGAAAAACCATCATGTTATATTCATTTATTACATCGCCAACATAGATTCTAGCTATCCTTTAAATTAGCTCCTATCTGAATTATTACTGAACTACCACTTTTCAGTTAGTGCAGTGATCTTAAATTTAAATATGGAATTCACTGAACAACCACGATTCTGTTGAATTATTTCTTATTCGAGATTCAAGACACATTTTAGGCCTTGTTCCTTTGCAGGCGAGCTATTGCCCGCGGTCCCGCCGATATGTCCACTGGTAATTTATATACCTGTAGGCGTAGACCCACTGCATTGTGGGACTACGGGCAGTTGAAACTAAACTGGTTCATAACTGTCAATACGATCAAAATAAAGATTTTAATTTTTAATCTCAAAAAAGATATCTTGAATAGTGACCAATTGTTTACAATGCCTATCTACGGTGGAAAATTCGGCAAGAAACCTCCGTTATCATTCTTTTTAATATGTTTTACAATGTATGTATTACACTGTTTATACATTTTAGACATTGCCGTTTTAGTATTTATGCCTTGACAGTATATATGCAGAATGAGGAGTGTACGTTAAGCTTATTATTTATCTGGTGTCTGTGAGATTACGGCTTTTTAATAGATTTTCACAAATTTAAATGCCGTTCAGTGATACTTAAACTGTATATTTACATCGAATACAATAGTTCCAATGATTTTAACAAGATATATTTTGCTAGTGCTGGGTTTAGAGTAGACTGCGAGCTTTATTACAATTCTATTTTCAGTCAGCATCGGTTGAATTACAAATGCTTTGACAATACTATTTAAGGTAAGAGGTTCTTTAATATTTAAGATGGGTTTCTTTTGTATCTACCAAGTCAAGTGGCTTCAAGTCATTGTTCTTAGTTAGTACCTCTTTCAGTACAAAATACCTTAAAATCTACTCGATAAAACTCTGACGGGCAGAGCAAAGCTGGCAAACGCGTTGCGTAAATGTGTATTTTGCGTACAGAAACAACTCAGGGGCAGGGCATACACACGCCAATTACTCTTAATAATCTTTTTCATCAAGTCGCTTATGCAAATAGGCAGACATAGGTTTTTCTTGGGAGACCAAGGTATTTCCCAATCGACTGTCTCATCTTTAGTTTTTTGGCCTCTGGGCCATTTCAATTGCTGTCTCCGCTTTACTGGGTGGGAGTCTGAAACCTCTGTCTTCCTACCTCCTATTTCTTCTGATTAAGTTTGTTGCGGGTCCCAAGACAGCCGGTAGGGTGTCCGGGCACAGCCTTTGCGTCATTGCACAGCTGCATTAATCGTTGACTATTCGATCAAAGGACGCCATTGTTGACCCTTATAAATAGGAGTGGGACAGAGAGGCGGGTGTGCCGTGAAAAAGAAAAGGACCAAGGAATCTACAGAAATTTATCTTTTTAACAAATTAATAAGTCAAATCTAATGGCCAAAGAAAGTTTTATTTAAACTATTTACGCTCATGTCAGATTATAGCCAGATATAAGAAAATATCATATTTTTTTGAAACAAGTAATGACTGTTTTTTTCTTTCTTTAAATGATGAATTCTTAGTGCCTTTCTAGAAAATTCGTTGCTAACACCGTCGATAGGACAATCAATGTCAAGGTGCTAAAAAGATCTAAGCTATTAGGCCTATCCCCGTTCATTGTCGAACTAAGCCATGTCTTTGTACGTAAAGGTGCATGTGTGCATGTGTGTGCGCTACTGGTTTTGTATTGCATGCCATGCACCATTCAAATCAGTTCACGAGACACCGAAAATTACCGCGGCAACTATGTCCGGTTACTGCTAACGGACACTACTACTACAATTTCCTATAGTAGATTTGCGGTGTCGCCAACTAAATGTGGCTGATACGAGATACAAGTAGGTACGGCTAAGCTGACATAAGAATGATACTAGTTTAAATTGAAATTCCGGTTCCATACTTGGGCCTCTTGAAAGCAAGAGTGAATAGGTTTCTCCTAGGCAGGCATGATCCACCTTAGACCTCATCGCCGCTTAACATTAGGCGGGTTTGGGGTCAAATGCTTGCCTGGTCATGAATAATTAAAAAAAAAACGCTTGTATAAAGTAAAAAAGAAACTTGACAAGGCAAAAATTGCAATAAAACCAAGTGATTCCCGTTGAAAGTCTCAAAGGGAGTTTACTTTTCACGAACTTTGCATACCTCATGTCACTGATAATGGTAATTCAAGACGAGAAGTCATGCAAAATCTGTTTTTCTTTTTTGCGTGAAACAGCTGGCTGTATTTCGTATTAGCACGCGACTTGTTATTTGCCTTCGTACTGAGTTTTTATGGTTTCTCGTTTAATCAGAGGCCGATTTGTTTGCTTTGACGCGTCAGGTAGTAACTTATAGTAAGGTTTGGACCCGGGTTATGCACGTGTGCCCTTATATTTGGTTTAATTTGTTAACAAATGCCTTAATTCTGATATAAAATTATTTAACTGTCAGTCAGAGTTAATAACAAATTTTTAAGGTATGTTTAGTGGCAAGTACTACTTTAAAAGTAAAAAGTTTTTTTAAGGTAGTTGGCGGTACTTTTAAAGTAAGTATTGTGGTTGTCTTTGATTCTATAGTTGTAAGTACCAGTGTGATGATTCTGCATAAGGTAAGATTACGCCCGAACTAATAAGGAATTAATTCTATCACAAATTCTACTATACCTCGTACTTAATATTTAATGCAAAAGTTTGCCTGAACAAGGTAACCGTGATCGCTTCAAACCAATTTTAATCAATTGAGTTATCCTTGGCGAGTAAAATTGTAGAATATCGTTTTCTAAAACTTCTTTGAAATATTTTTTTGAGGACGCGGTAGCGTAGTTTGTTACATACATTCGTTAACTGATCCGGCAGGTCGAAGTTTCGAGTCTTGAGTTGCTGTACATTATAGCTGTCATGGTCCACATCGTGCCAAGATAGTGGAGACAGGTTCGCAACCTGTCACACTGGGACTCAACATAAACATGCGAAATGCGGTGTTTAACACCTCTCCCTACCCTTTTCGAGGGATTAATTACTGCGTGAGTTTATCTACATGTTTGTGGTGTAATATTTTATTTTATAAACTAAGATTTTTTAATGTTAACGTACATCCCTCATATAAAGTCAGTGAAACCCGGTATTAAACCTTTGCGACCGGCCGCTTGACACATGCTACGGAAGTAATGAATGGCCGAGCATCAGATTTCCGACGTTAAAAATATTTTTAATAAAACCATATTGAAAGAAACCTCATACGTTTTCCGTATATAATATGCTTTAGCATATTCTTTACTTTAAAATCGTACAATGTATCACTTTTTGAATCAAAGAGTTTTTTTTACGGTCTAATGTTATTTTTGCTGGTGTCCAATTAAACGAAGACAAAAAACAAATTAATTAATTTATAAAAAAGCTACACAAACAGATAACAATGAAAAAATAGTAGAACTTTACATTGCAAGGCTAGATTGAAATCTAGAAAAGTATACAATCAAATAATGAAAAACCTAATCACGACAAAATTTCAAATTGAGGCAAAGTATTAAAATAAAATAAGGGATATATAAAAACAAAATGATCAACTTTACATCCCCATTTTAATAACCTAGAGCCGTAGTAAATTTAGCTTACGGTTTTCGTCTATAGAAATGATTATTAAACGAAATAATGCTGAAAGTCCCTGCTAAATAAAGTTGAAGGATTTTCTAAAAAGATCTGTAGTTTGAAACTTTTAACCTTTAACTTCCTCTTAAAAATTATCATATGAGGGAATATGCATGAAATTTAATTTGATTATTCAATCAATTTATCTTTAACCAGGGAGATAGATAACCCCCCAAATTAAATTTATCTATCCGCTCACAAGAACAACTTTTTCTATAGAAGTTGTATGGCGCCCACATGCTTTGATATTGTACATATCGAATCTCTCTGTCTAATCAACGACCTTGAAGCTTTATAACTTACTCGATAATCAGATATTTGAGAAAATCTAACAGATTTGTGTATGTATATGGTATTGAATTATAATAAATAAATAAAATAATAATGCATATTCCCTATTGAACAATAGAATTGGTTTGACACTGGCTACGGGGACTTAAGTAATACAATGCTAATTATTTAAGCGGAATGTTAAGCGTGATGCGGCGTGTTGTGTTCCCGTTTTGATCGTAAACCATGTGGATACCTAAAGCTATCTAAATCCCCATAACTATTCAGCTTGACTTATCGATTGCCTACTACATGAGGGCTGTAACTATAGTCTGCTATACCAACTACTTTACCTACCTGTAACTATGCTATACTGATAAGACTTCAGCGTTTTTTGTTATTGGAATATTGATATATAATGATGAATGGTTGGCATATTTGAAAAAAGCTATTCACGAAGAATTAAAAATAAAACAATTTTGACTTTTTCAGAATTCAAGAAGAACAGATCATTTTTTTTAAATCTTCCTTGGGCATTAAAACGATTGTCAGTCAGATATATATAATATAATAGATCTAAATACTTATATACATGAAATCTCTACGGCAGAGATCTGTTTACCTTTTCTTTATCTGTTCTTGATCTGTTTACTACGGAGGTCTCTTGCCGGCTTCTTCCCCGTAGATGGCATTCTGAATCGGTGGTAGATAAAAAAAATGACGATTTGAAAGCACTTATTTTAAGTATATTTAAATAAAAACATTTTCATTTTTTATGTGTGTATATTATGTTTATAAGATATTATTTTATTTATTTATTTACTCATATATTATTATTTATTTCATTGGTGAGAAAACATTTTTTAAAATGTAAATAAGGTTTTGAAGTCCATTAAAAGTTACGCTAGGGTTCTCATAGCTAAAGCGAATCTTTTAGATATATAGGTATCTATTCGTATTCTCTTACAAGGATTCCAAGGAATTTCGACAGTGGGCGTGAACGGTTAGTAAATCTTGGCAAATGTTGCTCCTGTACCCACTGGGCGCTTGCAAATAAAGCACTCCGTAATGGCAACTAGGAGATCCTTTGTGAAAATCCCGAGGGGCAGGACTATAAATACGACCGCGGAACCGTGATTTCTTAGGCGGTGACTATGATTCCGGTCTTTTCAGCGCCCTTTTCTTCCTACTAAAGAAACAAATCTTTTAAAAAGCAATTCTATAGCACCTAAGGATGCCAGCAGCATTTTAATAAAATATCACAGGCAAACAAGCATACGGTTTATCTGATGGAAAGTGATACCACCTACACGACGATGTTTTTGATCTTTGGAACGCCAAGAGCACCGCCTGTCCGTTGCCCATGTAGAGGTAAAGATGTTTAATCTCTCGTGCCAGCAGTTGTTCTGAATCTTCAATCATTTAAACCAAAACACTGCGAACTGCTCGTTATGTCGCGGTACGATTTGAGTTAATGATATTGTGTGACGTCACGAAAATCGCAAAGCTTTTCATTATTAAAGTAAACTTGTTTTTAGGAGGTAATGGAACGAATTTTGAATGCAAGCTTAGAGAAATGGTGCTTTAACAGGAGTTGGTAGACCCCTGTAGTGTGTGCTAAACTAATAAATAAATGATGTATTCCTAAATTCATACTAAATCAACCCCCCCTTCTATTTCAAGCGTAACTTCAGTTGGAAAACGCAACAGATTCTATTTTGAAACACCTAAACTTTAAAGAGAATTCCGATACAATTTCAAATGGAGGAAACCTATTTATTTATTCAGAAGGGGAAAACGTTCCAGAGCTATCAACATCTCGACTATTTACAACACACAAAATCTTATTTGGCAATTATCCACAAGTAATGGTGGAATCTCACCATAAACGTTTTAATACTCGCTTTCACAGGGAAGCCTTTTAAACGCATTGGAATTCAGGTTTGAAGCCAAGAAATATGTAATTTAAATGTATTTAAGTGCCCCTTTTTTTGTTTTCATCAATTTCTGTCTGATTATATGTTAGTTATTTTCCTCCACAGTGGTAAAAAGTGATTCAAGCGATGAAATTCTTAATCTTGTCTTCTTATTTTCTATCTCTTTGTTTCTTATAACTATAAAAAAACAAATTAAAATTCAAAAATAAATTTTCATTTAAAACAACCATTCAGCATATGCTCATCGTCACCAAAAAAAAATAATCAACAAAGCTCAAAATGTCTTTTTATTGCCAAAAACAACGCAAGTGTCAAAGCTGATGTAAAAGTAACAACGAATCCGAAATAGAATTAACTAATTCGCGGGAGAATTTGTTTCACGCTCCCGTACTGAGAATGGGCAATTTCAACTGTTTTTACAAAACAGTTATAAAACACGAAGACGGTTTGGCTGTGTTTGTGATTTGACGTGTATATGCACATCGTTCTAGAGTGCGTAAACTACTTACTGAGCTAACTCCAGGTAACGCACACAGAAGCAATAAACATTTACACGCCTGACAAAACAAACACAACCTTAGTCGAACATCCTTCGTGAAATGGAATGACAAACTCTTTGTAATGAGATCTAAATTATTTTCCACGTGGGTTTATTGCCAATAACTTTTTGTAACAGTTGCCGTTGAATCTTTGTTTTGGGATGTTTTTTTCCAAGGTTTAAGAGCTCATAAGTCTTTTCATTGTACGTCATATTTTTTTACCATTTTCGCCCGCTTTTTAATTAAGTCATTCGCGGTAAAACGTATTTTTTGCTGACATAACCTAAAAGAAGCTTGTCACACGTCCGTTAATGTTTTCAACTTATTTTATTAACCCTATACGTAAATAATTAGTCAGGCTCAGTGGAATTTATAACTGTTCGGGAATAGTAAAACATTAATAGTAACCGTAGACATTCGTAGATCGTCTGGGTTGGTACTACCTTCCTTTCTATTTCTGCCATGAAGCAGTTCGTTGTGTTTCGGTTCGAAGAGTTGAAGAGCCAGTGTAATTACCGGAATGAGAGGTATCTTTCCTCTACATGGAAAACGCGTATACAGTGCTCTTTGCGTTCCAGACTTGGGTATCGTCCTTTCCTTGTAAAAAGCGAAAATATATTTGAATGAAATACAAAAATAAATCTCCAATTCTAAATTAACGTAACTCTAAAAACTGAATTTATTTGAACACTCGATATAACTCAATCGAAACTCTCCTTTAAACCCAATCTGGAACATCGTAACCAACCCAGTGTAGTGATAGTAAAAATCATAAATATTTTACGTAGAACTTCACCTCTTGGGAGGCAGACCGGGACATTGTGGTCATTAGAAAAGTTTTAGAGGCTATTACAGCGTGTTTTATATTTCCAAAGAGCTCGGGTCCCGTAGATTTACGCCGAGGAAAATGTCTTGGGAACGCTTCGATGTAACATCCTATGTAAAGTTTAGTTTACTATAACAGCTTACAATTTTTGGGAGTTATTTGTCTCCTACTGTGTGTTTACTTTAAAAAAAATGAGTTTTTATACATTTTTTTTTAATTTTTATAAGATAGGGGGCGAACGAGCTAACAGATCACCTGATGGAAAGTGAATACTGCCGCCCATGGACATTTGCAACACCAGGGGAGCTACAAAATGCGTTGCCCGCCTTTTAAATAAGAGTGGGCTCTTTTCTTGAAGGTCTGCAGGTCAAATGTGTAAGGAAATAATCATTCCACAGTTTTGTGTTGCGGGGCAGAAAGTTTCTGTTAAAACGCACAGTAGTGCTTTGCTAACTGTCGAGGTGGTGGGGGTGGTATTTTTTGTTACATTGGCGATTTTTTTTGTCAAATCAAACACAGGTGTGCGATGCAGGATCGTCTGGGTTGGTACCACTATCCTTTCTATTTCTGCCTTGATCAGTTCACTGTGTTTTGGTTGAAAGGGTTGGAGAGCCAGTGTAATTACCGGCACGAAAGCATCCTTACTTCTATATGGGCTACGACATCAGGGATATCGTCGTGTCAATATTGACGACCTCGGTGGCGCAGTGGTGTAAACAGCCGACTGCTACGCTAGAGTTTCCAGGTTCGAATCCCGGCGGGGGCGGGACTTTGTGTTATTTGCAAGACGCATTGTATTCTTATTTATTTAGTGTATACCATATCGTTGCTTAGCACCTGCGATACAAGTTCTTACGATACTTAGTGCAGGGCTGAGTCAATGTGTGTGTCGTGATGTGGTTATTATTTTTATTATTATTATGCGGCGGTATCAATTCATGTGAACCGTTTGCTTGTTTGCCACTGACGTTGTAATTAAAACAAGTAGTTGTATACATATTTTTTAGAACTCGAGATAGTAATATAATTTCTGTATTCTTAAGTCGTAAAAAATGTTTGAATTTTCAATGATAACTGATCTAAATTGAAACTTTATCATTACCTAAAAATGTTAGGTAGCCGGAGACTTCGAAAAATGTCAAAAGAATTCAAAATAGAAGCACCATGTCTAAATCTAATCAAATGAGAAGTTTCAACCTTCTAATTAGTCTGCTATTTTACTTGCATACTGCGAGCTGGAGTTACGTTTCCATGGTTACTGTCTTCGAACCATCCCTTTTGAGGCTACCCCTCTTTAAAAAATCCTATTGAATATTTTAGCAGCAAACCCCTAGAAATAAAATACTTGAGTTTTGCCGCTGCCTGGTTAATACTTATCATAGACTTATCTGAATTTATATATTATTGCATACAAAGCGCCTTGTCTATCACATAACCATAAAGGCAGGTAGACGCACACATGGATACACGGAACAGACAAATTCAAGTTGTATTTTTTTGTGTTCTGAGTTATGACGATCGTTTTAGCAACTTTTGTTTCTAGCTGCTCGTATTTTAAGCAGCTTTTAAAAGTACATCAATATTATAAAGAGGAAGGATTTGATTGTTTGATTTGAACATTGAAGAGGTTCCGAAACTACTGGATCGGTTTGTTTTTTTTTTTTTAATTAGAATCTTACATTATTCCTGATGAACATAGGTGATATAATATTTTCAAAAAAAAGTTAAAAACCTTCATCTACCCGAGCAAAACCGGGGCGGGCCGCTGTTATTTCAGTACAAGACAGAGGACTGCAATCAAATATGTATTTTCTTAACGAAAACACAGCCCTGATAAAGTGGTTGAGACACAGTTCACGTTACGTGTCTAGTCGGGCTCCATTTGACTCGCTTTGAAATGAAAGAGACGAGGAATGAAATACTATTCATGCTCCATAACTAGTTCCAGGGATTACGGGCTATTTTCAATTTTGAACATTGTATCTTCCTTCATTTTCTAAGTAATCTAAAAGAAGATAAGCTTAAAATTTACTTTTGATAACCTAAAATTTTAACTGAAAGCTCTCTTCAACTTCTATCCCATATAAATAAATGAAAAAAAAATTCACTTGTACAACTACTTTTGTTGAGAAGGAGATTTGATTGTTTGTTTGCATTGAATAGGCTCCGAAATTCCTGGACCGATTTGAAAAAATCTTTCACCGTTAGAATCGTACTTTATCTCTGATGAACTTAGGTGATAAAATATTTTCAAAAAAGTTAATACCTATATATACCCGTGCGAAGCCGGGGCGGGCCGCTAGTGTTAATTCTGTTTCTTTCCCAGGTTGTTTTTTGTTCTGTTTAGATACGGCAAACAATTATTGAAAGTACTCCCCAAATAATCCGGTGAGATTATGAGCGAAGTTCAGTATTCTAGCAATACAGGCACAACAAGAGCGAACTTGACTTGCCCCGGCAAGTATCAAAGAACACAAACAACCAGGTTAAACTAAAGTTAGTTTTTACACACAGAAAAGCTTCTATAAATAGCAGGATTCCTGTATAAACAGAGAATGTATCAGAATTTCAGATTACATGTTTACATCCGTTGCAGTGCATACTTGCTTATAGGTTTTTTGAAATAGATATGACAGCAAAACGATGTAGTAATACACAGTCGGGTCATAGGTATTGTCACACAGTAAAAACTTTTCTTTTAGAATGCTGGCCACAAAAAATTTGATTGAATTCGAATTTCGAATTGTTCATGAAAATAAACATGTATACTTTTTAAAATTTTGCTCATTTTTAAATATGGAGTGGACGCTTAAAGAATACCGTGTTGCAGTTATTGCGTTGCATCGTTGCGGTTACGTGCCAATTCAAACGTTTGACACACTGAAAAATTTGAATATAACCAAAAGATTCGTTTATCGTACCATCAAACGATACAATGAAGACTCTAGTGTAGATGACAA
Organism: Choreutis nemorana; assembly: GCA_949316135.1. Taxonomy (NCBI): domain Eukaryota; kingdom Metazoa; phylum Arthropoda; class Insecta; order Lepidoptera; family Choreutidae; genus Choreutis; species Choreutis nemorana. Next base: position 9,321,125 of record OX438601.1, on the reverse strand, counting down.
GTCAAGAAGTGGTCGCCCTCGGTCTGTTAGGACTCCAGCAGTGATGAAAGCTGTGAAGGCACGAATTCAAAGAAATCCCAAACGTAAGCAGAAACTGTTGGCCCTTCAGATGGGGTTAAGCAGAACCACGGTGAAAAGGGTGTTAAATGAAGACTTAGGGCTTCGGGCATATCGAAGAAAAACAGGACATCGTTTGAATGCCCGTCTAATGGACCTAAGACTGAAGAGATGCCGCGCTTTGTTGAAGCGGTACGCGGGAAAAAAATATCGGGAAATTCTTTTTTCGGATGAAAAATTTTTACCGTAGAAGAGAGCTACAACAAACAAAATGATAAGGTGTACGCAAACAGTAGTGAAGAAGCGAGCAACCGTATTCCGCGTGTACAACGAGGTCATTTACCATCCTCGCTCATGGTATGGTTGGGAGTTTCTTGTTGAGGCTTAACAGAGGTATTTTTTTGTGAGAAAGGTGAAAAAACGAATGCAGTTGTCTATCAAAATACAGTCCTGACGAATCTTGTTGAACCTGTTTCTCATACCATGTTCAATAACAGGCACTGGGTATTCCGACAAGATTCGGCGTCAGCTCATAGAGCGAAGAGCACACAAGACTGGTTGGCGGCGCGTGAAATCGACTTCATCCGGCACGAAGACTGGCCCTCCTCCAGTCCAGATTGTAATCCGTTAGATTACAAGATATGGCAACACTTGAAGGAAAAGGCGTGCTCAAAGCCTCATCCCAATTTGGAGTCACTCAAGACATCCTTGATTAAGGCAGCCGCCGATATTGACATGGACCTCGTTCGTGCTGCGATAGACGACTGGCCGCGCAGATTGAAGGCCTGTATTCAAAATCACGGAGATCATTTTGAATAAACTTTAGTGTCATAAGAATCTATGTTTTGTTAGGTTCATTTTGGTATATAAATGGTTAGATAATGAATAAACTTGTTTCAATTATTAGATATTAAACATGTGACAGAATTTATAACCTGACTATGTAAATGCTAATTTTATGGTGTGAATTTATTGTTAGCTATCAAATATGATTTTAATTCTATTAAAAAATTAAATTACAAATAAATATTTTTACTAATATGCCTATATTCGATTGTTTATCTCCACTTTCACCCCCCATAACTTTTGAATGGAGGAACTAATATCGATCAAACATAGCTAAAAACACGCTTAATTGAGTCACCTTTTAAACAAAAAAAACTACATCAAAATAGCTTCATTCATTCGAGAGTTATGATGCCACAGATGGACATACAGACGGACAAGGAAACTTATTACACCCCTCTTTATGCGTCGGGGGTTAAAAACAATATGTCCTAATTGAAATGTAGACTGTCAGTCACAATTGAGTCGTGAAAAAAAAAATCATCTGCAAATAGAGCACCCCTAAAAGGAATCGTTGGAAAAAGTATTCCAGCCATCATTCTTTTGCATCAGGTGTTTCTTCTATTTTATTTAATGAGAAATCCATATAAAAGATTTAAAGGGAAATCGTGAGACGTGTTTCAGAATTCACTTGGACTAACTCAATGAAAGGTATTCAAATAGATGTTGAGATCGATGAGGTACAGATGCTGCCTCCCCAATGAATTCCGAGCTGAATTCATTTATTTTTACTTTTTATTTAATTGAGTGGAAGTCACGCTACGTAGTGTTCAAGGAAAAAAATAATTAATGTACACATTTTGAAGAGTAAAAGATCGAGTTACAGGCAAATTTCTCCGCTTAGACTTTGGAGCAATTACCAACTTTAAATTGTATTTCCAAAAATAAATAACATTTCCAATGTTCGTTCAACGGCCTCCGTGGCGCAGCGGTGTAATAGCTAGCTGCTATGAAAGTGGTTCAGGGTTCGTATCAGTGTGGGGGCGGAACTTTGTACTTGCAAAACGCATTGTTTAGCTTACTGGTCTTGGATGTAGTATTCTTATCTATGTAGTTTATACCATATCGTTGCTAAGTTACAAGGTTGTATCTGAGTGTTGTTACTTTTATTATGATCCTTTACACTATACTTTAGAATCATGAAAATTAAGAAAGCAACAAATTTTACGTTAAAAAGATAAAAAGTCACTTTAATACTAGTTTGTGATCCTTTCAATTATATAGGTGTCCCTTTCCCACTAACCTAATCATACAGCTACGTGAGAGAGACGACTTCCAAGAAAACATACGATTGTAAAAAGACGTAAGAAAGTTGGACGTTGAAAGAATATCAAAGTTATATCTGCATTAAACGTGTTATGGAAATCGAGATGAGTTTCAGAAGGGTTTCCTACAAGTTTTTGAAAGCTCAGCCAAAGTGGGTTCCTTAAAAATTCTCCCCTCAAACTGATACCGCACGGAGCGGATGGAAGAAAATTGGAGGAGGCAGTAAAAATTTAATGGCTACATAATGTTCATTGGGTTTTTTTTAATCACTTTCACATTAGCATTGAATAATAACGAAAGTGTTTTTTTTATGGAAAAATAAATATATTATTAATAAATATATTAATAAATATATTATTATTATTATTTATTCAATATTTATTGAATAAATAGACATACATTTAAGCATTTGTGTTAACAAAAAAGATGATTACTGCTTTATTGTTTTAGTAGCTGTAATGGTCGTGATACAATTTTTATTAAATTAAATTGATATCTCGTAAATAAAATAACATTAATAGACAGTACTATCAAAATTGTAACCAAAATTATTTTTTCTAGATCCGTCAGCACGAAGGATGATAATATTACAACAATACTTATAAATACCTTCCCATCTGTTGAAAGTAATTTTAAGAGTTCGTACAGCCCTGGTGAATTCTCTTCACTCTCCTCGCGTATTTGTTTCTGTTGTGTGTGTGTGTGTCTACTAAGTCACGTAAGCGCTGAAATTATGACGGATACTTTCAATTACTGTGCTGATGTAACACTGGGACGAACATCTATATCCAGTGTGAAAAGATGTGACTGGTGGAATGATTCTCTGATAGGAATTCGTAAGAAATTTAGAAGCGCGCGTCGTAAATTAAATAAAGCTAAAAAATCCCTAGGACAAGATACTTCGTCAGATAGGTATGATAGCGCTTTAATTGCTTTAAGAGTTGCTAGGTCTCACTACCGTGCTGCAGTCCAAAAATCAAAAACTAATTTACTTCGGAAAGTAGTTGATAGGTTAGACAAAGAGGGGCCATGGTCACCCATATATCATGAGTTCAAAGCTAACAGAGCAACTGATCAAGCATTTATTTCAAACATCAAAATAAATGATGCTCACACTCTTGGTGTTGAGGAGACGGCGGAGGCCCTTCTTAACGCTCTCATTCCGGACGACACTACTGAAAATGATACCGACTATCATCGAGAAGTTAGGCTCATGGCTGCAGTTCCACCCACATCTCCTTCGTCCGATCTTCCAACTTTAGATGAATTTGTCAAAATTGTTAGGGCGTTACCGGTTAATAAGGCCTCTGGGGAAGACAAAATATCGAATAAGATGATCCAGGAAGCCGTAAAGTCCGCTGGGGATTCTATTTTAATTGTGTATAACCGTTGCATTGCTGAAGGGGTTTTTCCTCAAATTTGGCGCCGCGGGCTAATTAAAATCATACCTAAAAGCGGTGATAAGCCACCTGATGATCCGAAATCGTATAGACCCATTACCCTTCTACCATCCCTGGGTAAACTTCTAGAGCGTCTTATCGTACCTCGGCTTCTTCCGGGCGGTCCAACTTTTCACGAACGTCAATTCGGTTTTACTATCGGCAAATCAACAATCGACGCGGCTATCGCGGTGAGAAAATCGGTAGAATCGTCGGAGTTTAAATACGTCATAGGTGTATTCCTAGATATCTCTGGTGCTTTTGATAATGCATGGTGGCCAATCTTATTGCTCAAACTTAAAAACAGAGGTTGTTACAGCAATGTATATTCCTTAATATACAATTACTTTAGAAATGGAACAACTAAGCTTCAACTTGGTCATCATGCAGTGTCGAAGGCTTTGACTCGGGGCTGCCCACAGGGTTCAGTGCTAGGGCCGTATCTCTGGAATATCGGATTTGATGACTTTTTGTCTATACCGTTACCGGCTAACTGTTCGCTTACGGGATATGCAGACGACGGTCTCCTGCTTATTCAATCTCATACAAGAACAGGAGTTGAGTTGTTAGCTGAGTCCTGCCTACGTCTGGTGGCCGACTGGGGAAAGAGAAATCATCTTGAGTTCGCAGCCCATAAAACACAGTATTTAATGTTAAAAGGAAACTTAGTAGGGCTACCGCGCTTTAAATTTAATTCAGTTACAGTTAAAAAGAAAGACTCAGTTTGTTATCTCGGTTTGATACTTGAAAAGAAATTTCATTTTATTGAGCACATTAAGCAAGTTAGCGAAAAATCAAAACGAAATTTTTATGCGTTAAATAGAATATCAACTTCGACCTGGGGATTGTCGTTTAAGTCATTAAAAATAATTTATACTGCTACTTTCTTGGGTTGCATTTGTTACGGAGCCCCCGTGTGGGCGGATAGAGCCACAATTGGCGCTGCGCGACGTAAATTGCTTCAGAGTCAGAGATTAGCGTTAATTTTTCTTTGTAAAGCGTATAGAACCGTCAGCACTGAGGCCCTGCCGATTCTTGCGGGCGTTTTACCGGTAGATTTGGAAATACAACGGCGTGCGGCAATGTATTACAACTCGCGGAATGGTATGAGTTCAGATTTTCTAAAACCGAAGGATAGGGCTAAAATCAGTAGATTATTTGATAGTAACGACAACGTTCATAAAAAACTAATCGACGAATGGCAAACTAGATGGGATACTTCGACTAAGGGGCGGCATTTATTTAAATTTTTCCCTATAGTGCGCGAACGGTTAAATAAAACGTGGCTTGATATCGATCATTGCGTAGCCCAATTTCTAACCGGGCATGGTAACTTTAAGGGCAAACTTTATTCATTTAACTTGGTGCCGTCACCTTTTTGCGAATGTTCAACGTCGGATCAAGAATTTGTGCAAACTGCCCATCATATCTTGTGGGAGTGTAGTCTCTGGCATGACGAACGGTTAATCATGTTGAATTCGATTCAAGTATCTGCGTGTAGTCCTATTTATTACCTAGATCTTGTGAAAACGAAGGGAAACTTCCGTGCCTTTAAAAAGTTTTGTCACCAATATTACTGGTGTAAGATTTAGGTTAGTATCTAATTTATCCCCTGTTAGTTAGTGGCATACCGTGGTGTTTAGACGGTCAGGCGTCTCCTGACTGTCTCCCCTTTAGATTTTTGGGCCTCTGGGCCATTTCAATTGCTGTCTCCGCTTTGCTGGGAGGGAAGTCTGAAACCGCTTTCTTACTACCTCCTATTTCTTCTGATTAAGTTCGTTGCGGGTCCCAAGACAGCCGGTAGGGTGTCCGGGCACAGCCTGTGCATCACTGCACAGCTGCATTATTCGTTGATTATTCGATCAAAGGACGCCACTGTTGATCCTGATAAACAGGAGTTGCAGTGGTGGGACAGAGTGGCGGGTGTGCCCCGAAAATACTAAGTCACGTGCATCTAGCAAGCCAAATAGATTCGCAATTCTGTACGCATGTTTGAATTTCTCAAATTTTTTAAAATCAAAACGTTCCACCTGGATTCTGTGACGGCCGGGCGTGTGGCACCGTCAACATTTTATCGCGTAAAACTTTTCACTTTCAACACACGCGATTGACGCGGTTTCCTGGGTAAATGGAATCTCGCTGCGAAGTTATCTTCAGCCGTAACAAGTTTACTCTTTACGAACGAAAGTTACAGAATAAGGGTGTTTCTGAAATTTTAAAAAGGTGCGCGATGAACTTTGATTTCAGAAACTTATTCGTTAGGACACACTTAACTTTACCCCTGTTAAAAAATAAATAAATACGAAGTTACATAGTTTATAAATAGAGTAATAGCCGTGAATGTTTTATCAGTTCAAAGTTTCGGAAAGCGATAAATCGTGAAAGCGGTAACAGTTTTCAATGATCCGGTTAAAGGAGTTTTAATATTTTAAAAACGAGTACAAAAATCGGTTCTGTCGAAGACTCCAAGCCGGCAGGATGCCTGCGGAAAGTTACTAGACAGTTTTGTCAGTGCAAAAGTTGTTTTCAACTTCGTGACGTAACAAACTGCTTGGAAAAAGCGTTCAGCTGAATTAAGTCTCAAAAAAGATACAGCAGAGAAGAGCTGTGTATCGGTTTTTTAAATCTACATCGAAATGTAGTAAAAAGTCAGTTTTAAATAGAATACTAATATTTTACATATTGTTTCATCTCACATACTTTTTTTCTGTTCATATCAGAAAGACTCTGAAAAAATTATGGCTTCCGAATCGACTTGCTCAAGATATATCGCAGAATATTCAAACTTTTTTGAAAATATATTTAAAGGTTTTTTCTTTTATAACTTGTACAATATTTCATTTTAAACGTATTTGTAAATCTTTTCGCTGGAGTGTATCCATGACAGATATTGGAACAGTCTGGGGACTTCCAATACAAGTCACATTGACTTCAGAAGTTTAAAGGGAAATCGATTTTACATTATTTGCACTTTTTACTATAATGAAAGGATACAGAAGTCTAAGCATCTTAATAAGTACATATCTTCTTTAAAAACTGTATCATTATTTAATAATAATCTTGTAGTACGGATTTACATATGAAACAGAAGATTTTACACTTGTGGCTTTAATAAGGGAATTAGTTAGTAAGGTACTTCAACCTCATTTTGATACTAACTATTTATGGGTTTTTGATAAGTATTGTTCTTTTTTGAGTTGCGATTGAAAGAGGTATTTTAATTTACAGTCCACGATATTATAATGTAGTTAAAACCACAAAATGTATTTAAATAATTTCCACAATATTTATATTATTTCATGACACTTTTATTTATTCCAATTGAGGGCAAACGATACATCGGCTAAGCTTATGGTAAGTGATACCGACTCCCATAGACCTGCAGGCAAAAAATGTCAGCAAAAGCGTTGACAAGCTTTTTAAAAGTAGTAAGCCTTTTTCTAATGCCCCTAAGTCGTATTCGTTCGGGAATATCGCTTAATAATATATTTTTTAGTGATAAGAAATTTCTATTATCTGAGGAATAAAAATTAGAAACCAAGCCTCTTCTATAACCATTTTCAGTGTATATAGATAATTAAATCTAACATTATATCCCACCATTGATACCGTACCATATTGACCAGGATCAACAGTAGCATCTTTTAAGACAATAATGCAAATGTGCCTTAACGAGTAAGAATAGACCACGTTCCTGGACATAGTATAATATTTATTATAGTTAATTAAATTAAAAATAATATATTTAAGTTAAGACTTTGGTTCTAAGATTATCGATAATCTTGGAGCCATCATCTTTAATTCTTAATAATTAACAGAACCGTATCCATAGATTAATGATTTGTCTCCACTACGCACCGCGACTAGCAATCATGAATCTATGATCATATCGTATTGTCTAGCTGCGTTTATCTATTAATTATTTTTATTTATGTGGTACAAATTATTAAAATATTGCAACATTAATTTTAAAAAGGACTTTAAAACAGTTTATTGACTATAAACACTAGCCGTTGGCGTTAACGTCCAAACTTGGATTAAACGACCCAAGTTGTATCAGAGTACAGCATCCAAAACAACTGATCGAACCAACCGTACTTAATATTATTGCCATAAAGCTGTTTTCTCTTTGAAACGTCTGCTTTGGGAGGTGTGTAAACATTTTTGGAATTATGGAAAGCGGTTGTATGAAATATTTCCCTTTTGGGTATTTGTTATGGTTTGAAATAGGAGCTTTAGGGGCTGAGTGCTGTGGCCCCTTTATTGGCAAATTACACAAATTAACAGAATATGTGACCTTTAAATCCACTTGATATATGAGTTGTGTATCGCATTTTATTTTGTTAATTGCGGATATTATATTAATCACGTGATTCAATGAAGAGTTACGATGCTGGACAATATGCAAAAAAAATACAACGGCAACGGCTTTTCATTTCATAATGTATTTTCTGACACCATGTATTTTGTTTTTAATAATTAGGTAATTTCCAATACATACATAGTTGAGGTTTTCTCGTTTCTTTAAAAGTTTTTAGATCATTGTAAAGTTTGTTTAAACCAAATTACTTTCAAAGTTACTTTTATAGTTGTAAAAAAAAAACTAACAAACTACCATAGAGTTAAAATGCAACAATTACCTTCACAATTCATGTAAATGCATGACCACTGATAAAAACCTTTCAAGTGTGAGTCGGACTCACAGACGAAGGGTTCCGTACCAACGTACAAGATTAAACACTTTATTCGTTTTAGATTATTGCGTAAAAGAAAAATGAGCAAACCAAAAATGTCGAAACAATCACGTTTCTTGTATGGGAGCCAACTCTAATTTTAATTTAATTATGTTTTAGTTTTTATTGTTGTAGTGGCAACCATTCTCTGAAAATTTGTAGAGTAGCTATTATGGTTCATGAGATACAGCCCGCTGACAGATGGAAGGAAGGACGGACAGAGGATTCGTAGTAATAGGGTCCCGTATTTGTGGTGTAAACAGCCAACTGCTAAGCTAGAGGTTCCGGGTTCGAATTCCGGCGGGGGCGGGACTTCGTGTTATTTGCAAGACGCATATTTCGCTTACCGGTCTTGGATGTTGTATTCTTATTTATTTAGTATATACCATATCGTTGCTTAGCACCTGCGATACAAGTTCTTACGATACTTAATGCAGGGCTCAGTCAATGTGTGTGTCGTGATGTGGTTATTATTATTATTATTATTTTACCCTTTGGGTACGGAACCCTAAAAAAGACTATTTTTGGATCTGACATGCAAAAGATTCTCGTTGCATGCTGCATGCGCGTTCACAAGTCAATACGAGTAATTCTAAGTACAAAAGGTTCAATATTTTCGTGCAGTTTTCAATTATTTAAATTTCATGAATAGAGGTCGACAAATATAGGCTTAAGAAGTTAGCAAGAGACAAATATAGTTCTTAGCAAGAGAAACTAGGAAATACTTTGACTTGGGCGATAGAAAAAATAAAATAATATATCTAGTTAAAACGTTATAGGTAACAATTCTGTTAACAATCAATGTTAGTCATTAATTAAAATAATTGATCAAATCATTTGATGTGTGGTTTTTTTAAACCGAGAGATTTTTTTTAGGGATCACGGATTTAAGATTTTAGGGGACAATAATGTCTAAAAGGTTTCGTAACTTCTAGAACAGGAAAAAAAATCGGGAATTTTATCAGTAACAACCAAAGCTGAATATACCAATAACTGAAAAACCATGTTACATAATTGTTGTTACCGGTCTGCCCTAAGCCCTATTACATGTTTTATCTCATTCGCATGTCATAGTATGTATATAAGGATTTTATTATTAGTATGTACCTAAGTGTTACATAAGGTTTTGAAAAGTAAGTAGTTCATACGAGTATCTTAAATACAAAAAAAAAAGGTTGTAATAACAGTATATATTTTTGAGTTAACTTTCTGACTTTGAACTAATAAAAACTGATATATTAAAGTGATTTATTTTCAATTATATCTTCAATAAAATGTTTTTTTTTTCATAAATATATCCATATATAGTTTAAAGTCCAACAACATATTTAAAAAATCATGAATATCGAACTATTTTCTAGGGCGGTAAAACCTCAAGAATTTTTATATTCAATTGAATAAATTTTATTTTTTATTTATGAAATCTTTTAATTTAATTTTTAATTTTAATGACTAATAATTACTAAATATTGTTTGCCTCCTGGCGGAATATAGTGTAACACTGTATACGTGCTTAACATCTGCAATATTTTGACGAGTTTGACTTTGACTTTGAATATTAAGTTTAATAAATTAGGTGGTTACCAATAACAAATTACGAGATTGGGAAGAAAAAAGTTATCCATCTCCTCCAAGAACTCAATTTTAAACAAAAACAACTTTTTAAATTAACGCTCTTTAGTAAGTTTACGGCGAAAAATCTATTTCTTTTATAGACAAAGTTTACTTTGCACAATCTTGTGAGAAAAAAAAAAGATTTTTTCAATGGCTCAGTGAAATTTGGAACTCCGGCGATCAAATTAGTAAAGCCTGTCGGAAGTTTACGTAGGCAGGTACTTGAGAAACAAAAACTTTGAGGATAGCTGTTTTCCGTAAAAGGTAATTTTAAGGAAAAACAGTGAAAACGTACCAGAGGCAATCTGGCACAGTTTGATGTGGACGGTGAGCAAAATGTTTGATAATTCAATGCACAGAAGCGTGACAACGTGATCGCGTTGAGGGATAACAGTTCTTGTTTATTGTGCGTCTGGGACGAAACAACAGGGTTTAATAAAATTCTGTTCGAGAGATACTGTCTCAGCAAGACTGTGGCTTTTATTCAGCGACTTTTTTCAATCGCTTTTTTAGCTTTTTTTTGTACAAATTGGAACGGTCATTAAAAGTTTTTGACAAAACTCAGTTTAATTGTTAGGGATATCTTGTTAACGTATTTCAAGGGAAATTTGGACAATAAACTGTTTGTGCTTAAAGTTAAATTTCCAACTTTACTTGTAATTTCAAAGTCATTGTTCTATATTTGACGAGAACAAGCTCGTCTTGTTAAAGTTTTCAGGAATAGTTATTAATTTGAGTACAATTTTATGTAAGTTTTTTTGCTACCTACCAACAGGTTTTACCAAATTAAATGACAAAGCTTTTAAAAATAATTGTTCAATCATTTTAGGTTAAAACTTTATTAGACGACTAAATGAAAATATCACTAGAATACAAATAGATTCGTGAGATTGGTCGATTATAGGCTTCGGAAGCTTTATACACATCAAGGCATAAGTAATAGGAATATACAAAATATTCATTCATTTCGAGTTACGTCATAACAAAAACGCCAGCGCTATGAATCAAGTGGAAAGTGGAGCGTTTTAAAAAATGTGTTGACGCTCTCTGACAAAGTGCAGTAGCATCGCATGACGTGAGACAAAATAGGCCATTACGTATGTCGTTGTTTAGTATCAACACTGGAGTTTCTCAGCCGCTAGTTTTATCTAAAGTTTATTTTCATTTTCAAAATATTTCTGAACTAAGCTCCTTTTCGGTTTAAAGTTTTCTGTTGTTGTCGCGGCGACGTCTTGCTTGTGTGTGCACTTATATTCGTCGTTGTTTATCTATGTGACATTTTTAAACAATATCATGTGCAAACAAGTAGAAGGTTCAAGTGATAGCCTATTGTCACGACGATGCTCTTGATGTCTGGAATACCAAGAGCACTGCCAATGCGTTGCCCAAATAGAGGAAAAGATGTTATACCTCTCGTATTGGTAACTACACTGGCTCTCCAATCAAAACACAGAGAACTGCAGAAATATAATATAATATAATATCTTGCACGTAGATCTTCCAACTATAACTTTGTTAACTACGTAACCCTTTTTTAATTTCTTTTAATTTCAAAAACCAGTGAATTCAATTTTTTTTCTTCAAATTAAGGTATGCCATACAGTTGGCAATAGTTTGATCCACGATACATAATTGAAATCCACGGAAGAGTCGCAAATTTGTTGCATCCGCTCAAACCAGGGTAAGGTAGTATAAAATAATTTACAATTTTTTTTTGTATATCTGACTGTATTTTGTATATACGTTGATTTTAAAAGTTCCAGCTACAAATTCAATTAAAAATATTTGCTTTAGTTCAGGTTTTTAATTCTGAGATTAATTAAGATGAGAACCTAAAAGCCTGATAATTGCGAAAGTAATTAAAACATTACTTCACTAAGCTAACGCGTCAGTTGCAACTCGTAAGAAACATCTCTTGTATGCAACTTGCAGACTTTGATCTTATGAAACCAAGGTTCACGCTGCTTTCAGCGACTTCAGCTGTGTTCAGCGGTTGAAAGGTATCGTTGTTTGTTGGACGTTTGGAATTAGTTTGACGATGAGCGAATTTTAAATAAAGATCGATATTTATCAGCAATGATTAAATGTCGCTTTGAATTTTCTAACTTCAATGCATTTAACCAGCTAAATATTTATAATTTATATAAAAATTGGGTATGCCTTCTTCTGTAAAACAGAAAAAAAAACTTTTATACTTTTTATATTTTGTATGTGACTTCTTGTTTATTTGCCAATTTTAATAATGTACGGAACGTAGTGAATATATGATGCAGCTTATTTTGAAAGGGAATGGTAAGCTTATTTGCGACAAAGGACGACTTCTCTACTGCTGTTTCCAGCGCTTTACGCTTTGCGCTTACTGAGTAGACCGCTTTAAGCGTCTTTGAATTTCTGCATCCCAGACGGTTGTGAATTTTAAATAGTTTTGGTAAAAGATTTCTAAAACTATATCATTTCAATGTTCCTGTAATAAAATCTAATATGTATAAATATATTTTTGGCTTTTATTTTTTTTCTAATCACTGCACTGTAAACAACACGCTTTCGGTCCCTACGTATGCTTGGATCTGTAAAACTACGCAACGGATTTTGATTCGTTTTTTTTAATTGAGTAATTCAAGAGGAACATTTCTATGTACATATATAATACATGCATAAAATCCGTGCGAAACCGTAAAGAGTCGCTAGGTTTAATATAAAAATGAAAATTTTCGATCGATTTAACCTTTTTTAAATTTACTCACTTTTCATTTATTTACTTTTTATTTTTAATTAAATTACTTTTTTGATAAACAATCTAAGTAAAAACCGAATTTAATTACGAGTACATTGGCCCGCAACCTTTTCAGAGTGGTATCCAATATCAATGATTTTTCCACGCGTATTAATTACGTAAGTTTTGATGTCAGGGAGGTCATTAGTTTAATTTGATGTCAGTGGCAGTTTCGGATTTATTAATTTCAACCTTTATAATAGCAGAACTTTGCGCTTAAAACCTGGACGCGCATTCTATTATAATACTTTTTGAAAGTAAACGTTTTAATTTATATAAAAAAAGCACTACTTCTTTTTTTATTGTTAATGAATACAATAAATAACAATTTTTTTGTGATTTTGATATCTGTGATGTGACTCAATCTTGCACTAAGATATAATCTTATCGCAGGCAATAATCAACGATATGGTATATAGTACAAAGAAAAATATATAACATCCATGACCAGATGATTGACGATTTACTATGCAAATCAAGTGGCAAGCTTACAAACATTTGAAACGCCTTAGCTTTTTTGCTATACTATTCTATACTTTTATACTAGCCAAACCGATTTTGCGACGACTTCGTGTTTAGTTTAATTTTTATTCAGTTTTACTTAATACCAGATTTGAAACCCATGTAATTTTCAGTTTCATATTGCATTAAATTTAAATAAAACTTGTCCTCAAGTCAAAAAAATCGACTTTCAAATGATGATCGATGGAAATATAATAATTTTAAATACATAAGACTTATTCACAATGATATGGATTTCTTATATATCATCTGATGTTTGTAAAAAGTTTATTTTTTACAACATTTAAAACAGGAAGTAAAAATAACACATGACAGATCCAGTTTGAAGTAAGCCTGGCTCAATATTGCAGGGGCTGGGTCGCGTGGGAACCGCACATTATGGATTCACTTGTGATATAAGGTATATCGTATCAGCAGGTCACCTTACACACCCTAAAGAGCTTTGATAGAAAAGGATAGACAAGTTTATAACCTGTTTTCCATCTCTCTCTAACTGATGACGGAAATAGTTGTCCGGTTAAGTGAAGCGCCGGTGTCAGAGAAATTGGACAGCGCGTGCTTTTTATTGGATCCCGGACCAAAGGTTGCTGACTCCAGGGATATCAAAACTGATATACGATTTTATGGCTTGATGAATTTTAATTTTGAAATTAAGTAAAGTAACTTTTGACTGTACCTTGTGGATTTAATCTATAATGTAATAAATAAGATACTTTTTAAGGCCTAGCGTGGGTTCTAAAAGTCATTTGTTCAGTTTTTCTCGGTATTACTTTACTTTTACTTTCTTAATAATTTAAGATGGTACTTAAAGCTAGTTACTTTAAATTTAGTACCGTTATAAAACTTGCCAGCCCGTATATATTTCAGGCAGATCATCTGTTGAACGTTCTTTCTAGAATATAGTGTGAGTACAAATGCAAAACAAAAATACAAACATTCCAATTAAATTAAGAAACACACTTCAAAATAAACAGTCATAATAAAGTACTTAAAGCCAACACGAAATTCTGTAGTGAACGAATCCCTCCATAATCACCTATTATTTAAGAATCCACTTTAACCATACTTTTCCTAGTTATCGCATTAAATGAAGTTATTTGCGTGACCGTAATGGCCTCGGCAAAAACCTAATGCATGAGAGGAGACCAGGGAAAAACGTGCTGTGCAAAAACCAGTAATAGCAGAGTAGCAGTTAATTGGGACTCAAGTAAAAAGTTCGCAGATGTTTTGCAAGGAAGTTTAGCTTTATGTCGACCACTTTTAAGCGGCGGCAGTAGGTTTTTTTTCTGGGGAGTCGTGTAGAATAAATTATAAAGCTCATTTAGCTAGAAAACTCACGAGTTTGGTGGGAGTTTGTTTGAAATGTTTGCGAGGTTTTTCTGAAACTTTTTCGGACTTCATTCCAGGAGTGACTGAGTGGGCGCCCCATGTCGGTTTTAGTTGAGATTAAACTAATTACTTCCTTTTTTTTTCAGGGCACACCAGCCATTTGTCCCAACTCCTCTTTTTCATGGTCATCAGTGGCGTCTTTGATTGAATAATCAACGAATAATTCAGCTTTGCAATGACGGACAGGCTGTCCCCCGTACTTGTTTATTATATACCTAGAAAATAGCCAACATACAATCCTAGTAGAATACGTTCTTTTTTTTTTTTTTCCATAAAAAGTGACATACCAATCAAGCTGATTATTCATATCGCAATGAATCTCAAAAAAAAAAATCGAATCGACTTTCAAAATGGATAACGCCTGCATTCTGCAAAAATGTAGTGTGCAAAAGTGTAGTAAGTATGTGTTATATTTTATCGAAACAAAATCATGCAGATATATAAAGTGATTTGTATTGAATTTTAATTTCTTTAGCGAAGTGTTTTCATCATTAGAAACTCTGAACTAAGTTTAATGAATTAAAATCCGTTATCAAAAGTTACCAACATAATTAAAGTCGGTTTATTGATTAATCTTCAGTAACTTTTGGAGTAAATAAGCTGTTAACTGTCATAACTAAATAAATAATTTTAAGGTTACGTAAAAAAACGGGTCTTTTGAACAAGTTCGATTACTTCAATCATATATAAAATCATATTTACTTTATAGAAAAGCATTTTATAACAATTTTTAATTCATCAAGATTGATATCTCAGATAAAGACTACCATAGGAAAAACTTGATTTAAATTGATGAAGTTCAAAAGATCAGGCTTTACTTTGACAAATAATCACTAACCTTCAAGGCGAAAATATTCTCTTTCTTAAGATAAAAATGTGATCTTAAACGATGTTTTCAGGCCATTTCTTTCGTTACGCCCCATCTATTTTTATTTGTTTTTGTCAAGTACAGGCACTGTGTGGAGTGCGCCAGACATTTTTCTCATTACATAGGAAAATAACATGCCCTTAGGTAGTTTGGGAATCATGCTGTTTTCGATTTCCACCTCTACTCTATTGTTAATATTGTAGTTGCTTTTTGTGATTTATAGTTTCTTTGTAGGAATTTATATAAGCAATAATTTTTGGTAAATGTTCTACGGTTATCACTATTGATGCTAAAATGCCGAAGGTATCATTTGTGCTGCCTTTACTACTATTAACCTAAGAGAGGTGTGTTAAAATTGATTGTAATATTTTAGTTTTTGTATTTTTCCGTTTTTTTTTAACAACTAAACTTAGTTACTTATGAATTTGACACAGTTATTTTTGTCGTGATACAGTTCCCTATGTTTCGTTTTGAAGGATTGGAGAGCCAGTATACTTACCGGAGCGAGAGAAATGACATCTAAACCCCTCATGGACTAACGCGTTGGCGGTGCTCTTGGCGTTCCAGACATCTGGGACAACGTGGTGTCAATATTCGTGGTATCACTTTCCATCAGCTGAACCGTTTGTTTGTTTGCCCATGAAAATTTTTTTAAATCACATGATATAGTTAAGGAACATCTATTGTTATTTACTTTGATAGAAAGGAACGTTATTAAGGAAACAACCAGCTTTTTATAAGACTAGGAAATTTCTATCAGACCAGCTTACTTAACAGTCTCAACAAGGACTAATCTTAGCAAGGCTGTAGCTTGTAATTTGCACTATTTAATCCGACTGACGAACTGAAAGGAACCGGGAAATTAGTCCAAAGTGCACCAAAGACTAGCTAGATAAAGTTTCGTTGCTCTACCATGAGTTACGAAAAAATACTCAAATTTCCTGTTATATGATGAAGCTATGTATGACCCGATCGAGTTACCTTTGAACCTGGCGCTCGTGACGTCACATTCCAGTGAGGTCCTGAGTTAACTCGATCGGGTTTTAAAAGGCTGGCCCGCGAAGTTTCATTTAAAAAATACATAGACTTTGACTTTAAAAGTCCAGACTGAATATAAAAATCGAATTCGAAAATCGAAGTTTCGAAGATACCTTCTAAACATTAAAAAAATCCTTTATAATATTTGTATAAATAATTGAATACCCATTTTTTGTCTGTTACTTATAGTTTATCACTTTTAGAGATGGTGTTATTTTGTGAAAACAGAAATGTATCGATTTCGGTTGGAAAATAATTGAAATTCGCATTTATTTCAGGGTAATTAGTTAATTTATTCATAGGTAATAAAAAATGGTTACTAAAAAATTAAGTAGGTTTGGTTTTATAAAATCCTGCACCACCTCGCAGTAATGGTACTGAACTTGAGTGGTCTACTGTTTAATTCACTTAAAATGGAGGTAAATTATATAAAGTAAAAACGCTTTTCCGGTTGTTCATTTGAATTTCACTCTGAATTAAGAGGGAAATTTTAATTTGACAAGTTATATTTAAAATGGAGACGCAAATAGTAACAGATTTCAATCTATTCAAAAAAAGCTTTAACATGATCTTCGCTAATCATCATCACACTGTGATGTGAGATGCTGTGTTATTTTATGAATAAAGTTCTCATTTACTTACTTACTACTACTGTTTTAATTTTGCAAATCTGTCTATTTGTTAACTTTTCAGATCTCATGCCGTTGGTGATTCCGCGTAACTAACAATTAATGTCGCGTAAATTCAAAGGTAATGATTTTTTCTGGAATTAATTCACGATTGTAATCTCTTTAATAGTGATTACAACTTTTTTTTGTTCCGCGGTAGATACCGCGGTAGTTATGCGGAATAATACTATCATGGACTATAATAAGCTGCAAAGGTTCACCTTATTGACCTTTGGAGTGTAGCTAGAATTTTAATTAAGAAGGCTTACTATAAAACTCAAAATTATGTAGAGGATAAAGATATATGGAAGTAATTGCACAGGTTTATCTTATTGATAGTTTAGCTAGATTTATTATGTTGAAAAATTTTATGTTGTAGTAGAAAAAATTGTATTTGAATATTGAAAAAAGCAACTAGGGAGGTTTCTTGCCGTATTCATCCCCGTAGAAATAGCATTCCGAACCGGAGGTAGTAAAAAAAATGAATATTTGAAAGTGATTATTTTAAGTCTATTCGAATAAAAAACATTTTGACTTTGACTTTGACTTTATATGCTGAGTCGATAATAATATATTAAATAAAGAAAATTAAAAAGATCTGGACGAGCTGAGAACCACTTTTTTGAAGTCTATTAAATTGGTACAAAAGTAAGTTTGAATTTAAAAAAACTAAAACGTACAATTAACGTACATTAACTTTTTGTAAAATCCATTTCAGCTTCATCAATTTATCAAGATACCTAATATTGCTTATGTTAAAATTTACTTTCAAGATTTAACCCCTTCATTTAAACTTTTACTACCTACTTTTTAACTTTTAATATTACTATGCAAAAGTAAAAAATATTTATATTGGTGACCTATTTTTGACGGGACATGAAACCGTAAGTCAGTCATGGTTATAACTTTGACAGTTTTTGCATTTCAAGAACAGCTTGAAGAAAAGTTGGAACTTTGTTAAGAAAACTTGGAACCTTTCTTGGAACCTAACCTAGTTCCCTATGATTAGTTTTCGTCTATTTTCGTCTTCTGTACCCAAGCGGTTTACAGGGCCGGCTGTGGTTTCAAATAGGTCACGTGTGCTCCCCGGTCTTTCTTGTGAAAATAATAATAATAACCACATCATGACACACACATTGACTCAGCCCTGCAGTAAATATCGTAAGAACTTGTGTCACAGGAACTAAGCAATGATATGGTATATACTACATAGATAAGAACACAACATCCAAGACCGGTAAGCGAAACAAAGCGTCTAGCAAATAACACAAAGTCCCGCCCCCGCCGGGATTCGAACCCGGAACATCTAGCGTAGCAGTCGTCAAAAAAACATTAAAAACTTGTGTTGGAAAATAACTTTTTATTATTTATTTGGGATCACGTCTGCGAATGTGGTTTAGCGGAAGGTATGCTGGAACATATTTGTTTACTTACAATAACCTAAACCTATCCCTCTAAGACCTGAAACTATCCCTCGTCCCGCCAATCTTAACTATTTGTTGTCCTTGTCTCTAACAAAGTTTGTCAAGTACAATCACGCTACTACCTTAAGGTCGAATTTTGCTTGCAGGTTTTGCGGCTTGGGGCTTTCATACTATATTTGTGAATGTTTGAGATTATCATACTTTTAAAACAACATCATGATTTCAATGAATGATTTGCTTCCTTTACCGTCATTGGTAATAGAGATTTATTAAGGCCAATTAGGATGGCGCTTGCGATCCAACCCCTAAAACGTAGTATTATCGCGTATAGAGGAAATTCGATGACAAATAATACAAAACTGTGATGTCTTATAATGTGTATATCATGAATATATAGCCATAGATTCGGCAATTTATCTCTAGTCAGAACACCGATCATTTTAAAAGTATTACATAGTTTGTTCTAATCACGTGACATTGGCTTTGTAGTCCTATAATACGATTGTAACTCTATAACAAATTTAATTAAATTCAAAATGTTTTTTTCAAGTAGACTTGTGTACTTTTATATCCATTTTTAACGACGAATCACTTTAAAATCGTAAAAAACTTCTTAATATGATAATGCACTTTAGATAATGTGTTTTAGTCATTTATTTAATACATTATAATGTATCTTTATAATTAGGCCGGTAACTACAAACACACATAACAAGGCACGGATACTACAAGGTAAATAGATGACAGTGTTGCCATTGTTAATGTACACATCAACATTGGCAGTTATCTGTGTGATGCTCATGTTCATCTTCGCTTCGGATTTATGTTTGAAAAATATACCACTGTGCGTGTTTGAGTTTTGTTTGGTTAAATAAATGGTATGAAACATTATTTCTATGCTTACATTTCTAATTTCTCATTGTGTTATCCAATTTTGAATTCGAATGTCTTTCTTAATTGTAATTGAACGCGACACAAATTTAACATGAGTCAAGATTTATTTATATCTTAAGAGTAATTACCATTACTTAGCCGCATTGTTTCGCTCACCGGTCTTGGATGGAGTATTCTTATCTACGTAGTTTATATCATATCGTTGCTTAGCCACTGCGACACAAGTTCTTACGATACTTACTGCGAGCTGAGTCAATGTGTGTGTCGTGATGTGGTTTATTATTATAATAATTAATTACCTCTCATTTTGTAATAATCCTCCCCATATTTTCCGGATCCCAGTGAAGAGGTGTACAGAATTTGCGGCGAAGGATCCATTGTGATCGAGCGGCGATTTAGAAATTTAAATTAAGGGACAAGACCGCAATTTTAATATTTCACGTAAGCTTCCAGTGTGTAGATGGAATTAATTATGCAAATTATATTTGGTCCACATTGAAAATTAGTGAAATTACACGGATAATGCCGCGTCCTCGCTGTGTATTTACCGGTACTGTTCCAACGATTGGGAAAGTTAAGCTTTTAAATTTAATGGATTTTGTTCCACAAGTTTGTTGTTTATTTACTTCGGTTTATTCTTATATTGGTTTTGCTCACGATTTTGTCCGCGTAGAAGTCGTTTTTAGAGTTCCGTACCTGTAAAGGAAGAACCCTTACAAGATCACATCGTTGTACGTATGTCCATCAAGAACGTTATCGCAAAGAAGTGCAGGAGTAGAAGAAGAAAATTAATACCGAATACTGAAGTCTGCGCTCCCGTGAAACTGTAAAAAAGTAAAAAGTCTAAGCAATCAAAACTCTATTTATTATGTTTTTTGAGACGTCTAAAAGGGCGAATTAAAATTTGTGTCAGCAGCTAAATTGGTAGCCAGAGTCGAGTCAGCCTTTATACTGTAAACTATATTCTAAGATTTTATTATTTTAACATATAAAAATTGTTAAGAGTTTGACATTTGATCAAATAATATCTTATCCATATTTTATGTTAAGGTTGTTTTAAAATAAAAGCAAAAAAAATCGCTTTTGAATAATAGACCTCAAAACTAATTAACAGATAGTAATTAAAACAGATAGGCTTTAAGGTAAAGCTAGAAAAATAATAGAGAAGCAAAAAAGAGCGTCCTAATTGAACCTTTTAATCATCCTTTTCATAAGTATCAACGTTTCGTATAAAGGGTAGAGCAGGTTTAGTTGCGTGATGTCTACTGAACAATCAACGTGAATCACGGCTTTGTAGGATTGCCCTAAGTTAGGAACGATTTGTTGGCTTTATACAAACTACTTTATAAATTACTTATTTTATAAAGGACGCGGTAGCTCAGTCTGTCACGTGCCTTGGTTAACCGACCGACCCGATCCGACAGGTCGAAGGTTCGAGCCGCGAGTTGCCGTATATTGCAGCTGCCATGTTCCTCATTGTTCCCAGTGGCGACAGATTCGCAACCTGTCACACTGGGACTCAACATAAACATGTGAAATGCATTGTTTAACACCTCTGGCTACCCCTCTCGAGGGATTAATTACGGTGTGAGTTTGTATATTTAATGTTTATATATTTAAACTTTTATACTGTGTAAACTACTAAAATTTCCAGTAAGGTGGTAATAGCCTGACCTCATAGCTCTAAAACTGAGAAAATTTTAAGAGAGGTGACTACGGGCAGGAAGGCCGACCTCCCTTTAGAATAAGGCTTTTTACTAGTCTACCTATAACAGCCTATTTGCTATCACTACATAGTATAAAACAAAGTCGCTTCCCACTGTCTGTCCCTATGTATGCTTAGATCTTTAAAACTACGCAACGGACTTTGATGCGGTTTCTACAGATAGAGTGATCCAAGAGAAGGTTAGTATCTAAATAATACATGCATAACATTTATGAGAAGCTAGGGCAGGTCGCTAGTAGTGAATAAAATGGATGTTTTCGAAAGACTTGCGTTGCGACAAAACGTAAATACAAATCACTTTGTATTTATATAGACAACGCCGCTATATTTATAAAATGGCTAAAAACTATAAATAAGGTATGATTATGATAAGTTTATTTGTGATCTTGTACCGATTTATATTACAAAATTGTGCTCAAAAATGTTATCTGTATTATGAACCGCCTTTCCCTTACTCCAAGTTCTAAATCGTATTTTATGCAAAACCAGCGTCTAATTGCTACAATACTATATACTACAGTAACTACAGTACTCTGGTTAAAATATTGCTCAGGGACTGTCCTAACGAAGCGGATGACGCGTTTAGTTTCTTTTTGAACGATGATCCCGTAAGCGGGTAAAATGTAGTCGTCACAAACATAAAAGTGTCTCGTTCGTGACATCCTTAGCCGAAATTTCTTAATAATATTGCATTGCATACTGAAGTTTTGTAAACGTTAGATTATTTTAAAATATAACTAACTTTATGTTATTAACCTATTATATAAACAAAAGTATATTCATAGTACATGACCTTAATTTATTTGTGAAGTCTAAACTGAATGACGTTTTGTAAACTGACGATGTTATGTTTTTGTTGACGATAAGATTCAATGTATTTTAACAAAAGCATGTTTATAAGAATATACCTGCACCCGCTCGTTGCAAAAACGCCCTAATCTTTAGTCCGCCTTTTCGACCAGCCTCCAAGTTAAATGCCTCGTAAAATACACTGAGTATACCAACCCTAAATTTACTGCTATCAACTCAAATTGAATACTTAATTGCTTTTTTATTAGCTACCTAATACCCACTGACCGTTTTTTTTTCTTTTGTTCGAATATTTATAGCTTGTTTAATAAACCAACGTGAATGGAGAATTCCAATTTGCTTTCGCTTTAATGTTGTGTTGTCTGAGATACATTATAATTTTAAGGAAAGATTTTTTGGTAATGGAAAAAGTGCAATTACTAAGCATTTTTTTATATAGACTAATATTTTATGAATTCGACATGTAAACAATCATTTCGCGCGTGTTCCAATGATGTGACACTGGTTTTAACGGCTAACATAACATAAACATGAATAAAACACTCAACAAAGCACTTAAAGAACCTACAAAACAAAATATCTCTAAGGCTTTAGAACATGGAAATGTACCGCCCACTTAGAACGCTATTCAATAGATTTATACGATTGTAATTAACATTTGTTTCTGGTCGTTTTTTCCCAACTTGCTCTGTTAATGGAGCTCTGTAACTGTAGGGTTCGTTCAGACCTGTTGATCGAAAGTTTTAGGTGAAAGATGTATACCTGTCGACATATTATTGTTGGCTTTCTTAGTGCACTGGTTTTTATTGCCAGCTGTGAAACACGACTATTTCAGCCACTAGATGCTCATTAAACAGGGGCGTCGCCAGCGGGGGGCACAAACAGCCTCCCCTAGAAATTGCAAAATGGTACAGTTAAGTTTCTATGAAGATTTATATCTTAGACTAAGACATTAGATTGCCGAGAAAAGATAAACAATCATCCAAAAAATACTCTTTTTTTTTTTTACTTTTACATATTTCCCATGCTCCATAATAGTCTATATGGCACCCGACCTCTAAGGCAAAGGCTGGCAACGATCTAGTCAGTAAATACCATTCCGAGAAAGCTTACAGCATCAATGTAATTATAACTTTTTCTGAATATCCTACCCTCACAACCCTCAAGAAGGAAGAGAGAGGAGAAAAGGCATAAAAATAACTGTAGTAAACCATATATTGCCTAGATTTCAAAGATACTGTTAAACAATCATGTCCTATATTTAGGATAATTTGTCAAGGTTTATCGAGATGTCTGCCAATGTGAACCAACCGTTAAGTCGTTTGAAGCGGTAAATTGAATTTTCTTTCTCATTTTCCTCCGAGCCGATGGGCTATCACAATTTGATGTAATTCCGATAAATCGGAGTCCACGTACTACCTTATAGGGGCCTATAAAATAACTTTTCGTTAAGGTAATCAGAAGTAAACATTCGATTTTGAACTGTTTGAGCTTGTGATACATGTCAAAAAAATTATCTTTACAAGGTAATGAATGAACGTTAATAGAATTTAAGGTGATTCACAGTAATCATTGTAGATATTATAATTCTCCTTTCCATTTGTAAATGTGATAGATCTTAGTCATTAGATCACTTGAACCCAATAGATATCAAATTTCCAGACAACAATAGATTCTAATAGAAATATCAAATTTCCAAAAGACCTTTCAAAGCATTCAAGTTCTTTTTTCACCCAAAGAAAGTTATTTAACAAGTAAGTGAATTTCACTTTTGATCGTTTACTTAATAAATTAATGTGTACGTGCTTAGGGTTAATTCACTAGATTGTTAATGAAACCAAGATTTTTATGTCAAAACTAAATAAGTTTCTACCTGGATGTCCGAAACCTCTACATTTACAAATAAAACTCTATAAGAGTATAAAACTCTGGATCCCCCCCTTTTTGATCACCCACTATTACCGAAATCCGATCCTTTTCAAAACTTTATGAACCGTAAAATGAGTGAATGCAAGCCTCATAATAAAATTTGACCCTTGAAGATTTTACAGCTTTTGTGGTATCTAATATTGTAGCGTGGTGTTCCGAGTACATGCCTAAACAATGGCGTATTCAGGATTTTTTTTAAAGGGAAAAGGAGTAAAAGGTATATGTTTTTGTGCATTACGTTTTTCTAATAATCTGTAAACATTTTTGCTATGGTATGTCTTGTTAAAATTTGGTTTCAATACTAATGCTTAAAATATTTTTATTTTTATTTTTGGAAGACATTAGCTACAACAGTTTATAAATATAGCCGAAAAAGTCGTAAATATAAAATCCACTTAACAATTTTATTCATTTAATAAAACGATTACATAAAACCATAAACGTACCTGAATTGATAGAACGATAATTTATCACTTATTACATTACATTTTTCACACATTACGTCCGAACTTTTCCGAGGGGGGTCCGGCCCCTTTGCCCCACGAGTGCTAGTAGAAAGTATTTTGGAAACGTCGGCGTGAATAGACCGGGTGGTCGTAAAGTGTTCCAAACGATTAAACGCCTTTGACCCGGGTATAAGAGCTACATGTAAACTTTGCAGGCGGTGAAATGTATGGACAGTAACTTAGCTGTGAAACGTTAGCAAGAGGGAATGATTTGGGAAAATGCTATTTTACTTGCACTTGCAGCTTGCAAGTCTAAATCCACCTTAAAACATTAAAACAGTTTTAAACTAAATTACGAGTAAGACATAAAAAGTAGAAACTGCCTGTTCATTGTGCCTGGTTAGGGGCAACAGATTCGCAACCTGTCACACTGGGACTCAACATCAACTTACGAATTGTTTTGTTTAACACTACTTTCTATTCTTCTCGAGGGAATAATTACGGCGTGGGTACATGTTTTTTTTTGTTTTCTAAGAAGTATTATAAATTTGGCCAAAACTGCGATAAGACTGGTAAATCCATGTGGTCAGTTACGGAAATATCTATATAATTGCCCAACCTGTGTAAACATTGTTCTTCGTGAGAGCTCATTAAAAATTGTTTACTCAAGCTCTTATCGTAGCATAGAGTTTGTATCCGCTTTAATATATTGGCAATTAATCTTGCCTGTTTGACGATTTTTTAAAATTATGATCCCATTGGCTTTCCGACTGGATTAACTTAGAGTTATTTAGGCTAATGACAGTAATGACAAGAGCCATTCACAAACACAGTGTTAATATTTAATACGCAGGTATTTAAAAAATCTAAGTTGTAGTACATATGTAGTACAGGTGGTAGATCTACGTGCGAGATCATTGGGTTAGTACCACCCTACTTTCTATTGTGCTGTGAAGCAGTTCCCTGTGTTTTGGTTCGAAGGATTGTGAAGTGTAATTACCGGCACGAGTGGTATAACATTTTTACCTCTGCATAGACTATTGCCCATAACGTTGTATAAAAGCATCCTTACAAGTAGTAGTAGTAGTAGAGTAGTAAGAAAACTCAACAAGGCCTATTATTACAAGGCTTCTAGATTTAGACATGCTCATGCATAAAATACATCTTAATGCCTTAAACAACTTGGGGGTACCACTTGTCTTTCGGCAGGTGAATATTTTGTAGGCAGACTTTCTGCCCATAAATGTCCATTCAAATTTTCCCCCGCCACTCTGAGCAACTCCTGTTCACCAGGATTAACAGTGGCGTCCTTCGATCGAATAATCAACTAATGATGCAGCTGTGCAATGACGCACAGGCTGTTATGTCCATATGTCCACATACATGTCTATTGTTGTAGGTAGACAGTTTTTTTCATGCCATATAAAACATTTGGCGATTCGATCGAATAGCGTTTAAGTGGGAATAAATACAGTGATCCCCTGAAAGGAAGGATTACCTCATTAGAAATCCTCCACGATCTAAGACCACTAACAGTACATTTTACGTTAGGTCGTAATTTTCACTGGTACCTACCATTTCTAACATCCCTTACCATTTTACCCACTGCACCTTTTAGTAGTGCTCCGCTACGATATTTCCCACCATGTGTGAAAATTTAGCGACCCTCCCCGGGAAAATGACTACTTATTTTAAAGGAATTTGTGTCTGAAATATTACTGCACTTTAAGGAATTGTAAACTTACGTTTTGCTCTGAAATGTTAATTTTAAGTTTAATATAAAGTCGACTCCAAAAAAATGCGCTAAAAAGTAGACACTGGGTAAATACAAATATTGTAATTTTGGTTTCGGTGCAGCACAATGTCATTATTGCTAATTGTTGAGGAGTTCCCTTACATCAAGTAATTTCGGAGGCCATCTATGGTCTTTAACATCAATTCTAATTCACTAAATAGCGGTTTTCGATAACAAATATCCTAGTTTTATAAATTATGGCCCAATCGCTACAATATTCGAAGAGTTCCACAATATCTTCAGGATCCCATTGTTAGATCCTGACCTGAAAATGGGACCAACAAGATAGGATATACTTTTAAACAAAAAAAGAATTTTCCAAATCAGTTTATGACTAAAAAAGTTATGACCGAACTGACATTAAAAAATATCAAACACATACACGTTTGCTTGTCGTCAAGTCAAATTAAGAACCTCCTTCTTTATTGATTTCGGTTAAAAAGAGAAAACATATAAAAAACGACCAAGCGTAAGTCGGAGTCGCACATGAAGGGTTCCGTACGCAGTAACATAAATAATTTTGTAAAAGATGCAAGAACAAGCAAAAAATACCATAAAAATCACGTTTCCCTTTAATTTTCCATTCTTTGTGTATTTAGTATATTTCGTTTTAGGGGCAGTAAAAATGTATAGATAAAATGAACATTATCTGAATTTTTTTAGAATTTACCTATTATGGTTCATGAGATACACTCGGCTAAAAACGGATGCATGGACGTACAGCGGAGGTTTATTGAGGTTCTGTTTTTACCCTTTGGTTACGGAACCCTTAAAACGGAAAGAGAGTTTCTTGTGAAATTAAATTATTTTTTGTTTGTGTAAAGGTATTTTAGTTCCTATTTTCATATATGGGCTTAGAAACTGAGAATGGTTTAAAAACATTAAGTAAAGAAACATGTTAAAGACTTTTACGTAACAAAGAATGACATATTTATTTAAGCATATAGGATATAGCAAACCGCTATAGACGCCTGTCATTCTTTCAGCTTCCTCTGCTAAAAGCATAGCGTTGAAAAACTTGAACCTTCATCGCTTTTAAATTTCATGATAACAATGTTTTAAAAGGAATTTTTCAGTTATCGAAATAAAACATGTTATAAAGTGGAATTAATCTATTAAATTATCTACATTCCAAAACCCCGCTGTTGTTTTCTGTTAAGTAATTAATATACGATCATTGATATCTTTCAAAACATTTAAGTGAATAATGAACAATGAACAAAACATATACAAAATTATAATGCTTTTTCCGTAAGTTTCCACAACTTATCTAGATTTTTTTTAATACTTTCGTTCATTAAAGCCATTATCTGACCCATTCCCACATTTTTTTCGTTTGAAATATGCTAACGTACTTTTAAAATCAAATTCTGTGAGCGCTTTAAAAGCCATCATTTGACCCGGGTCATTAAAAGTTAACGGATATTGAATCCTGGGAATTTTCCTCTAGGCTTATCAGTTTTTAGTGAGAGAAAAAAATCTGGTTCGGATGAAAGGTCACGTTGTCGGTAGTATAATTGGGCAAACTTCGGGCACGATCGTGTCGAGTTTCACTTTCTATTAGTTGCTAGAAGGAAAATCCACTGATTACTTGTTAAACTACTTTGCTCTTACGTCGGTTATTTCCTGATCTTCAATTTGTATGTTTGGTTTGCTAGATCATAGCTATCTTCGTACGGCTCTAATAATTGTTGGGTTCTTGAAAAGAAATTGTAACTTGTTCAGTTTGTGTGTATCTTTTAAAAAGTGCTAAATTACACTTGTTCTTTGACGCTTCAGTGTAGATTTTTTTCTTGTAGAATTTAAACTTATTGAAGTTGTTTTTAAATTTAATTCTAAATGATAGTTCGAATTGCGTTTAGAAGTTTTAATAC
The DNA here is from genome assembly GCA_949316135.1 of Choreutis nemorana. Lineage (NCBI taxonomy): Eukaryota > Metazoa > Arthropoda > Insecta > Lepidoptera > Choreutidae > Choreutis > Choreutis nemorana. The sequence continues at coordinate 9,293,014 of OX438601.1, read as the reverse complement.
AATCGAAGTTCCTATCAAACAAAGCGACTGGTAAAGCAGTTATCGAAACTTGTGGTTACTCTTGTTCTATGCCTATAAAGCCTAAAATCTATTATTTATCTGTGTAGTACGAACTCTTCTGTTTCTAAAAAAAACCTCCCTTCCTTTTATTCAGATGTTTTTGGAGACTTAAAAAAGCTGATGAATATATTTCGCTCCTAACCAGGTCTCAAAACGACAATAACACTTTTTAGAGTGTTTTTTATCACGTTCCAGCCAACACATAACAAAATAAACATGTAAAACGGCTCATTAATTTATTAAATTATATTCGCAGTGAAGATAACAAAAAAAATATGAGTCCTTTGGGAACAATTTGCGGCAAGTTGGGCCATTAAACCGTATCTAGTACCGTTGGAGGGAGACGAAACAGGAAGAGTGAAATGAAACATGTTTCAAAGCGTAGGTTTTACGCAACCTTGGCAACATGACATAGAGCTAGTGTTATTTTTATCATTGTTATTTTAACAAATGTATACATAATATGACGTGTTAAGTCACTTGTATAGGTAATTTATATTTTTAGATATTTACGTTTAATTAGTATATTAGGACATTAGCTGTATGAGCTATATCACTTTCTCTCAGCCTAGAATGTGATGTATAAATAACAGAATTTGCGATTTTTATCGGTATCACCCCCAACTCTAACGCACTGTGTCGCTTACCGGTCTTAGATGGTGTATTCTATGGTATATCTTATCTATGTAGTTTATACCATATCGTTACTTAGTGCCTGCCATACTAGAAGGCCGAGTCTATGTGTAAATGTTATTTTTTTCATTTTGTTTTTTTTATTTATTTATTATTTAACAGATTTTTTGGAAACATATAATTTTTAATACTCACAAAAAACATTACTATAGTTAAAACGTACATACATCAATAAAGTTTCCACTTATTCATAAAACTAATAAACGTTAATTGGTATTAGTTTGACTATTAGGAAAAAAGCACAGTAAACTTAAATCAAAACTTTGCAAAAAACAATTTATAATACTGTGCTCTTCCAACTCTTATCCGTTTTATGATATTTTTAAAAAGAGGAATTTTATACGAAATCTTTTAGATTCTAAAGGACAGTACAGTGTACGTTAGTGTTCAGTATATGCGTGTCTAAGTGTAGTGTGCGTTTAGTCCTATTTATTACCAAGATCTTATGAAAACGAAGAGAAACTTCCGTGCCTTTAAAAAGTTTTGTCACCAATATTACTGGTGTAAGATTTAGGTTAGTATCTAATTTAACCCCTGTTAGTTAGAGGCTTACCGTGGTGTTTAGACGGTCAGGCGTCTCCTGACTGTCTCCCCTTTAGATTTTTGGGCCTCTGGGCCATTTCAATTGCTGTCTCCGCTTTGCTGGGAGGGAAGTCTGAAACCGCTTTCTTACTACCTCCTATTTCTTCTGATTAAGTTCGTTGCCGGTCCCAAGACAGCCGGTAGGGTGTCCGGATACAGCCAGTGCGTCATTGCACAGCTGCATTATTCGTTGATTATTCGATCAAAGGACGCCACTGTTGATCCTGATAAACATGAGTTGCAGTGGGGGGACAGAGTGACGGGTGTGCCCCGAAAAAGCGTGTCTAAGCTCTTAATTATGTAATAGTCCTCACAGAAGCTAGGTATTGATTAACAATAACACATATATATATATGTATATATATATATACAGTTTTAAATGTAGCTCCTTGGATGAAACTTAGCAATTACAAGCATAGGAAGCATAGGTAGGAAAGATACTGACGATTCTAGATCCATTGGTATATGTTATAATAATTTCTTATTGAGACACGTCCTAAGAATACAGTAGTATTAAGTAAAAAAGACATTTTTTTCTTAAGCTGAGTCGCTAATTCGCTTCATTAACACAAAAAGCAGAACGTCGAAAAATAAAATCCGTGAATCACCGGAGAAACAAAAACGTACATCATTACCAAGTGTCAGTTTATTAATTCAGAAAAGATCAGTCCTGCTTTCCCTTCCGAGGGTTCCGTAAGAATATGTGAGTATTTTTATTATTTTATAATAACGGGGTTTGTAAAAGATAATGGCAATACTGTATCTGCTATCAAAGCTTTATCGTGATCCTAGTACCGTGATATGATAATAATAAATAACCACATCACGACACACACATTGATTCAGCCCTGCAGTAAGTATCGTAAGAACTTGTGTTACAGGTGCTAAGCAGCGATATGGTATATACTAAATAAATAAGAATACAACATCCAAGACCGGTAAGCGAAACAATGCGTCTTGCAAATAACACAAAGTCCCGTCCCCGCCGGGATTCGAACCCGGAACCTCTAGCGTAGCAGTCGGCTGTTTACACTACTGCGCCACCGATAATATTATCACAATATCGTCTTTAACATAAATATTTACGTGATATAGGTTATAAATATTGACAGTCTAATACTGTTCTGTACTGCTGTGGCTGTCTCTAAACACGAACAAATTTGTATGAATTATCAGAAATGTAAAAGATAAAGGCAAATATATTTTGATGTTTCTATTAACCATTATTAAATTATCAGTGACGACGGAAAATTTCTATTTATGGCGATTTATAGCAATGTGACAGCTATTGTTTATTCCAGGAAAAAGATTGTTACGTCTTTGAAAGTCTCTTGAAATCTATCGTTAATTAATGTTATTGAATTTCGTTAGTGAATTTCTTACGACAATATTTCTTGAATGCACGGAAGATTCTTTCCTTCCTTGCTAAAAATGCTGATTCTAAAAGACAATGCTGCATCAAACGATATATTATTCACTTACTATGAACTAATTACTTAAGTTTTCACACAAAAACTCACGCCGTAATTAATTCCTTGACAAAGGTAGGCAGAAGTGTAAACACCGCATTTCGCATGTTTATATTGAGTCCCAGTGTGTCCGTTTGCGATTCTTTCGCCACTATCCAAGCGCAACCCGAGACTCGAACTCTCGACCTGTTAGGTCGGATCAGTCGGACCAAGGAACGTATCAAACTGAGCTACACGTCCTCTTGGCGTTTTTTATTGTAAAAAAACAGTTTTCTCTTTAAAGCCGCACAATAACAGTCATACGTTTTAAGGGGATTATTAAGGGCCTGCTGACCCCTAAAAACGAGTAAACGGCAAAAACAGGGAAATTTGTATTTCGCTCCTAAATCATTGCGAGACAAGGTTAATGGGCCCGAAACCCCACGACCTCGGTCACGTACAAAAAGACAGAATTTAATATTTACCACATAGTTTTAGAAGAATATTTTGGTTGTCTTTTTTCATTTTTATTATTAAAAATTCCTCGAGTCACATTAAATGTTCCCCTCTTTGTGGAAATGCGAATGTTATGAATATTATTTTTAAACTCCCACATGTTACTGCATTTATTTTACCTATTAACATTGTTTTTTTAACCTTTTTGGTACAATATTACCAATGAGTTAATGTTATAACTTGAATGTACCATTTTTTTTAACGTAAATAAATTAATGTGAAATAAAGCTTGGCTATCCCAAAAGTCAGAAGTTTGTGTAACTACATTTCACGTTCAGCTCAAAGAGTATCGTATAAATTGTTCGAAAGTAGTTAATGTGTCAATTTGAGTTAATTTGTGACCCATAAATGCAATGTCGCTAAAATCTGATAATCGCCGAGTAATTCGTGCACAAATTTCGCTTCGCAAGCCGCAAGTAAAATTACAAAGTACCTAATACCTAATCAAGAATACGTATTTTTTTAATCATGTCTTGCGTATGTATCTATAATCAATTATATTTTTAAATGCAGATTAACCGGTATAGTATTTAAATTTAAGTTTTTTGATTCATAAATAATTTCTTCTTCGAATATATTTGATGCTACTTATTTAATAACTAGTTTATCAAAAAGATCTCTCTTGTCAATAAGAGTCAATTTCATTGGCTGGCAACTGACAAGGTGCACCGTGATTGGTCAGAATCGTTATCACGTCACACAAAGCCATTAACCCCAATAAAAGGGTCTTTATTTTAGCCGGACTCTAATGGACTCCTGAGCGGAGACGTTGAAAAATGAATCAGTTCTTAAATTGAATCTTACTCGAGATTCTAACCTGAGTTATTTTTATACGACAGCACTGAAAGGGGTATTATTTTTCAATGGTAAACCTAAGAGTATGTGAATCTATATGATAAATTTAAAAAACCCGACTTAAAAAAATCCTGAAAATTACTTGCTACTAAAAAAAAAGTTGTTGCGGTTTCCAAGTCAGTGGGTAGTAGGTCCGGGCACGTGCCTTGTGCTTCTTTGCATAGCTTCATTGGTAAATGCCAAAGAATACTCCTGTTGATCCTGCTCAACAGGAGTTGCAGGGCCCATATTTGAACTACACATTTTGCAAGTCAGAAATCAAAACCCAATAATGTATTATTAAAAACAAAGCAACTCATCCTTTCTTATGCGAACTATTAGAGTCATAAATATTTCCATTGTTTTTAAGTATTTTTATTACTTGAATATGAATACCTAGAGAAAAATAACGTAATCAAAATATTTGGATAAATATAATCCGGGTGAAACAATTAATCTACCATAACAATTATATTAAGTATATTGTATAATCTATCAACGATCAATCATAGAACAATCGGCACTAATTAATGCTTTGTAGAAGCTTTGCTATTGTAATGCACACAGTCTGCTAAGTACTAACTTATTGTATATTCAATTTATATAAATGCAGCGTATTGTTTTGAAGTCCAATTAAGAAGCTTCTCTAAGTGGTTAGCAGATCGATTGCTTCTATTAAATCGGCCAATACTAGTAACTAGTGATGTGCCACTTAAAGAAAACTTTCATGCTAAAATGTAATATTTTTATCTCCTTATAATCATCATCATCATCAGCAGTGAGACTGATCAAAGGCTTTCTCTAATTGTGACGCTTGCATCCAGAGGCTCCCTGCTCCGAAAAAATCAACCGTTCACCACAACATACCATGTTATCCCAAACCACTATGATATCAACCCATTACCAATATTTCTTGTAAATTTTAACACTACCAGCATACGGTCTATCTAGTATACGTTAACATATCCAAGAACAACTTTTGTTAACCTTTTTCGTTCACGGACCCCAGATAACGAAAACAATTTTGAAGGACTTCAATACCCATGAGGGTCTAAAGGGGAGACAGTCAGGAGACGCCTGACCGTCTAAACACCACGGTATGCCACTAACTAACAGGGGATAAGTAAAATACTAACCTAAATCTTAATCTTAAAAACTGCTGTCTCCGCTTTGCTGGGAGGGAAGTCTGAAACCGCTTTCTTACTACTTTCTATTTCTTCTGATTAAGTTCGTTGCGGGTCCCAAGACAGCCGGTAGGGTGTCCGGGCACAGCCTGTGCATCATTGCACAGCTGCATTAATCGTTGATTATTCGATCAAAGGACGCCACTGTTGATCCTGATAAACAGGACTTGCAGTGGTGGGACAGAGTGACGGGTGTGCCCCGAATACCCATGAGGGTCTGCGTACCACAGGTTAAGAAACACTGCCCTAGAGCATATTATATTAAAGCAAACAAACTATTCCTGTTGCTTATTTACAAATAAATCGATATACAGCTATGCATTTGGTTCTTGCGGTTCAATAAGATCTTTATTAGGGAGGGTCGTTTGAAAATGTTCTTACTTCGACATTATGGGTTCTAAAAGAGATGAACGTAAGCATGTAACTGTGCTTATTTGCATTGATAATTATCGTTATCAGCACAATGGTTGATCCTGGTAAAGAATAGTATAGACCAGTGTTGGAAAAAAGAAATAATAATGATATAATAAGGGACAACACGGCGCGCATTGTCAGGAGGTTCCTCTGTCTGCAGCCCTAACCACCGGTGCCTTTCTTTGTTGGGTTTTATTTTTTGTATTTATTTTAATTTTATTTAAATAATGTAAAATAACTAAAGTAAACTCAGTAAATAGATTAATAATTATAACCAAATCACACAAATTGACTCAGACCTGCAGTAAGATCGAAGAATCTTGTGTCGCAGATGCTAAGTAACAATGTACAAACTACATAGATGTAACCCATGACACAGAAGTACAAGAGCGAAAATGAAATAAAGTTCTGTCTTGAAAATAAAACTAAGTTCCGTCCAAAAAATTGTCTTGCTTGAGTTTTTTCGTGTTACAAGAACACCTCCAGTAAAGCCACGTTATCTAGTATTTACCATCAAGTGGTCATTAAATGAGATCGTTTACCGAAATCGTTAGTGAACAGAAATATTATTCAAGTTCCGTAATTTTCTGATAAAAACCCAATATTTCGGCAACATCTTACATTGATTTGCGATTTGGTTTCACTATTAGTGATAAATGAATCACTCAGCTCAAACATTCACAACGTTAATTATCAGTAATACAAAACTTTACGGGTGATTTGCCCCGTGAGTTGGGTCGAATGCGGGATGTAGAGAAACGAATTGATAAAAATATGGCCATTTCTAATGGCCAGCACTAATGGGGTCGTTTGGGTCACGGACAAAAGTTACGCGTTGTTTCGAATTTAAATGAAATCAGGCATCGAGATGGGTACGTTTTTTTTGCAACTGATAAACGGTATTTTATTTACCAAAACCAATATTATTTAAATTTTAAGGAAGGAGCTATTAATTGCAGCTAATTACAATATTAAAGTCAGGGCTTGTTTCACGTAGTCTGAGTAAAGTATTGGATAGCAAATTTACAAATTTATTAACCGCTACATGAAACTTGCGTTTAAATAGTTTGCGTTTCACAAACGTTTAACCATTAAGGGTGTGGGTCAGTTTGTTAGTTAAGTTAGAAACGGCGTCATCGCTTATTGACGTTTGGATTTACGGAATAAGTGAGAGCAGATTTTTTTTTTCAGAAATGATTATTTTTATTGGAAACGAAACGTAAGGCTTACGTCAAGGAAAATAATAAAGTCTAGTCTCGTTTTGTATTTCGTCGTTTTTAATTTTAATTTTGACAAACGTGATAGTTTTTTTTTTGCCAAGTAGCGGCCTTGATTAGCAGATTATGAAATCTATAATTTACCACTTTACTTGCTAGTTAAGCTTATTTAAAGTTTGTGAAACGCTAACGATGTTTTTACTTCAGATAAATGGCATGTAGCCTATTCAGGACATTACTTGGACATTGTGAAACAAACCCTCAAACCCCTTCACGAAGTAAAAACCATTATTTACAAATGGCTAGTTACCTTAACCTATATGGAAACCGAGAATCTCTTAATTATCTACTCATAGAACTATGTACAGTACTTAATTAGAATCCACCTGATGAATTTTATTTTGTTTTATTCATGTTTTTGCCTGAAGCATGGTATTAATTATATTTATTATTACAATTGATTTTTTGCAAAACTACTATCATGTATCATGTAAAGTATTAATGTTTGCCGAAAGGAATGTATGAATGATATTGTTAAACCCGGTAACAGGTTCCCTCGATACAGGCTTGCCTAGTGAGGGGACCAAACGACACTGCTCTTTATGTAACACGTTTTTGATGTAAATATATATATATATTTTCCTCTAAGAAATAGTCAGGGCTTAGAAGTGTCCTACTAATTCAAGATATGTAAAACATTTCATTCAAAGGTTAAACCTTTGGTGGATTCAGCTGCAACTTAGCAAAAAGATATATCAAGTTCTGGTTAATAATACTTTTTGTTCTAGAAAGTAATTTACAGTTAAAGTAAAGTCGCAGACGAAAGCTAGTTTTAAATAACAATATCCATCCAAGCTTACTTTCAGTACACTGGCGGATTCACGGGCGGGCTAAAGGGCTCAAACCCCCAAAAACACGTGAGTTCTTTTGTTGTAGCCCTTTATTTGCTAAAACCAAATATTAGTGAGGTCAAGCCTTACTCAAAAGCGATTTAATAAAGGGCCTTCAGTTTTTACAGTGTCTCTCTTTCTCTTGGCGGTGGTCAGCATCAGGATTGCATCTGGAGCAGATGATCTGTCTCCACCGGTTTCTGTCCAACGCGGTTCTTACAGTTGCTAGTTGTGCAGAATTTGGCTGACGATGAGTCCTTTGTTTGATAGGTCCATCTTGTTGGTGGACAACCTCGCGTTTTTTTTTGCCTTTAGTGTTCCCAAACACGATCATTTTTTCAGACTTTCATCACCTCTGCGCACTCTGTGAAATATTATGGCGTTGGTCGCATATAATCCATTCTTCTCAACGTCATATTGTTTGAGAGTGTAGGCCTCCCCCAAAATGATATTACTGTATCCGTTACTGTTGCAGTAGGCATGTTTCTGGAGTCAAGTATTGTACGCAGGCTATTTTGAGTCAAAAACATTAAAGTTGCATCTGTTGGGGTCGTATAGACATCGCATCGGTTGGAACTTGCTAGAAAAACATATGGACTTTTATTTCGAAGAGCCGCAGTTTAGTTTGTCCTCCAAAAATTCTTACATGATAAAATTTACAATCTCATATGTTATACAATTAATGCGTAATTACTTATTGGTGTACACATGCGAAATAAGTTACAATAAAAACAATACAAAAAAAAATACTAATTCTAATAAAAATTTTAAACAAATAATTTTGAAATAAAAACAAATTAAAGTATTAAAAAACCATTCAACTTGTGTGTGAGTAACACAAGTGTATATATATTAATAAGCTCTGTTTAGTTACTAACGTGGCAGTATGCTGCCTCAGCGACAAAGCCCTTGTAAATATTGATCTATGTTTCGACATTTTACTATTTTTGTTTTCATCTTATTTAAAGTAATTTGAGCGATTATTTTTATTAATCCACCGTAAATGGCTAAAAACCCATGATTTTAATTCAAGTGCTTTTTAAATAAACGCTACTGATCACTATGGCTTTAATGTCGTCTTCGATCTTGGAATATTCTGAAAATATGACTTTCATAATGTAATGTATTTAATCAAATCGTCTCGCCGCTCGACAAACCCTATGTGTAATGAGATACTACGTAAATTTGTGTGTACGAATTGAATTATTGTTGTGTTAAATAATGAGATGACGAATTGGATACCTCTTAAAGAGATACATTACTTCAAATAAAATTATGAAACAATTTTTTGTGTCTGAGCTGAATCAATATTTTAGTCTTGGAGGACAACAAACTATTTTGTATTGGGTAATCCGATTTTGGGTAATCCGAAAGCAAATCAAAGAAAGTTACTTTGAGAAAATTTTCGAATTTTTTAAAGCTTCGTTGGAATCAAATTAACTGGAATTGCAAAGGACTTTAAGCTGCTATTAGGCTATATTCGCTCAGGCTGACTTGTATGGCTGACTAGTTGCTGCTTGATAGCTAGCTAGGCGCCATGCGCGCTTTGAAGACGGTCGTGAAAATTCTAGAACGTTCGCTTTACTCAGCTATTATTAGGTGATGGTCTAGGCTTTAGGCGCTAAGTAAGCTGCCTGCTTAAACGGACGTAGCCTCACTTTTTGAATATGCGATATCGATAAATGATTTTTATACGTTTAAAATAAGTCAAGGAAAATAAAATAGAACAGTTTAAAGGATCGTGTGTTTTCAAACAAAACGCAGCAACCCAAAGTTTTGTTATTGTCATCCGGAGAGAAATTTAGAATTTAGTGGCGCTCTCTTATTGCTTTGCGGTTCAAGTTTGTTTCGTTTTATTGTGATTCTTTAATAAGTTAAAAAATAAAACTTTTATTTTCATATTTTCAAACATAAAATAATTTTCGACATCGACTTTTGAATTTGTATTAAATAGCTATGACCTCCATTCAAGTATTAAGATTAAAGTTACCTATACATATTAATCTATACACTTAAACTTACATACATAATGAGATAGTTTTTCTTACTTGTTAACTCCTATGTAAGTAAATTGTATAGGAATATCTCCTCTGAAAACTGAAGTCGTCTTCTTTTTTAGTAAATAATGCCAAAAAAAATCTCATGATCTCCTTTTACATTAAAGCCCTGCGCCAACGTTCCGATTAAAATTTATCCGGTTTCAACCCCGGACGTATACAGAAGTCAAAACAATTTATTCAATTGATAAATTTTTCTTATTAAGAGTTTATTTAGAACCCGGTTCTGAATGGTTCTAGGCGGAAAAAACTGTAAAGAAACCTCTGTATTTTTTTTTAAATATTTTACAATAGTTTATTCTACAGCTATAGATAAGTTATAGAGAAGTGTTCATTTGTGTTGTGCAAAACATGTAGTAGATTTTTTTGCATACCAATGTTTATAAAGTTGGGGGTTCAAATAGAATATCTCAGAGCTTTTTTGTTATGAAATTATCTAAAGATAAAGATAAAGATAAATTTGTTTGTTTAAACATGAGTAGAATTAAATACAGTTTAAAAATAATTAGGTACTTCATGTCTGCCTTACGACGTACAAATATTTATACTCACAGTTAATTAAATTTTGAAAACTAAACTAAAGTGTTTAAATCTTGTAACCTAATTTTAATTGCATTTTACAATATAACAGAAAACAAATCAACACCAGTCTTAATAAAAATGCAATGTACAGTAAAATATTAGTAAATTAAACTACAGGCATTATAATTACAATTTATTAAATTAAAATTCATTAATTGTATAGTATCATCTTTCTATAAATATTCGATTCAATTTAATTCTAAATATATTAGTATTACACATTTTAATGTCAGTTGGAAATTTGTTGTAAATTATTGGTGCCATACCAAAAACGCTTTTTTTGAGTAATGCAGTATTCACTTGTGCGGGGTGGCATATTTCAGGATTATATCTTCAGGAGTAGTTAATATTTTTGCTCAGTTTATAATTTATTTTGTTGTTAAATTTTCATATTAAATATTTTTAAAACAAAAAAATAAATAACACTACAATTTGAAGCACCGTTTTCCTTAAAGCAGTTTTTTAAAACTGGGCAAGCCTTTGACCATTCCCGTCTTATGTAAACGGCGATGGAGTCTAAGATGGAACTTGCTTACCCAGGAGCTCATTCACTCACCAAGAGTCCTAGGTTACACTTATCAGGGAAAACATCGGTACGCAAAGAATTCCACTCCTTTGCAGTACGCATGATAAAATAATTCTCGGTTACTTTATGTCAAAGTCAAAGTCAAGAATGGAAGCTTTTTTTTATTTCGGGAAGTCTAGTTCTGTGTTCATTGTTCGTGAGAAAAAGAAAATGATACTTTTATTATGATACTTGACCTGGTTCTTGTATACACGAAGTCCTAACAAAGGTAACTAAGAAATAGAGTTCCATTCTTTTTAAGAGGAACAACACAACTGACGGGATATAAGCATGTTTGGTTTGAGAAAATACGACATATTTTTTATTATACATGAGCTGTATCGCATTCTCTCACTCTAGACTGTTAGGTGTATTAGTGTCTTAGAATGAATAAATGATGAAATACTAAATTACAGAATCTGGGGTTTCTTTCCGGTATCTTCACCAACATTAATTTCCTAAATCGGTGGTCGAGTCATTTTTACGAAAAATTACAATTCATTTGACGATACTAAGTACTTTTTTTTAAAGTACCAGAATAATGTTATTTTTATTTTATGACAATGATCTCAATATAAAATAGTAGTGGTAAATATATCCGAATGAGCTTCTAGTCAATTGAGATTTTTTACTTACATAAGTAATCACACACACAAACATCATGGTAATTACACAGCTGTCGAACTGTTTTCATTTCTCGAAGCTTTTTAAATATTTATTTAATATCTTACGCATACATTTTTTGATGTTTAGGGATCAATAACTTTTAATTAACAAATCAAATATCTTATATCGGTATGGTAGTTAAACCACCTAATATAATACGATTCGCACAATTAATTGCCAAGTTATTACATGAAAAGAGAACTTATTTACAAACGTTATTTTTAACAAGAAATATTTCACATAACCCCTTCCCTTCTGAACAGGTCAAAAATACAACAATTCAATTACACTTTGACCTAATTCGATACATTTCCCACTTTATAAGGCTTTACGTGTGAAAATGAAAATACCAATACACTCTTTTCAACTGCTAAATACTTAATTTTGTGTTCACTTTTCTAGTGTCTAACTATCGCTTTTATTGTTTAGAGGTTAGAAGTTAAATTCGATTGTTTAGATGCTAGGCTAAGGGCCGCCTGTGTACAAATATTCGTGCGAACAGTAAGCCATTCATAATGGCATATGGTTGATATGTGGAAATTAAAAACAGGGGCTGCTATAACGTGAGTTTCTCACGCGAGAGGTGATACGAGGTCGTTAGGAGTTAAATTTAAACAATGTCGGCCCTTTTTAGTTTTCTGTAAAAGTAAACTTTGAAACAAGTTTTAAAATGGTATTAAATACATTTATTTGTTAGAAATGCGGTTACAATTGATTTTGGTGTCAAAGAAATCAGTAGATACAGTGCATTCGCTTATGTAAGCATGCAAAACAACTTAAATATAGCTAAAATAACTTAAATATGGTGGTTTACTAATAGCTAATTAATTTTTATCAAATCTGTGCCTTATGGCAGACGATAATGTATTCTAAGTACTTATGGATGCCCAATTAATTAATTTATCCTGAGCCACCAGTACCCTGTTGGATACGTAACGGATTTGATTAGGATCACTGCAATCCCCAGTAGATCGTCAGTTCTCTTCGTGTGAGGCCTTTCAACACAACGTCTTCTGGGCAGTGGTCACCAATCTATAACCTTTTAACTATGGAATATTACAGTTATCTGTGGACCTAACTTAATATATATTTAATAGTGTAGATTCACCACTCAGAAAATAATTTGCAAAAGCAGTGCTCTCAGCGTTCCAGACATCAAGGGCATCATCTTGTTAGTAGGCTGCGGTGTCACTTTCCATCAGGTGAACTGTTTGCTTGTTTGCCCATGATGTTGTACATATAAATATATATATATATAAAAGTCACCTTCACAAAACAAGCTCTCTTTACATTTGTTATCCGATTTTAGATTCAGTGAATTACATTCCGCTCCGATCTTAGTAGTAGGTACGAACAAAATATCCTAACACTCGCTCTCGCTAGAAGCTTTCAAACGATTGAATTTCACCGCGTATCGCCAACTCGCTTCAGGCCTTACGTCGCGAATTGTGACTTTCCATTCAATTTTATTTACTTTAAAAAGTAGATGTAACGTTACACTTGGCTCTTACTCGTGGCTTAGTGAAGTAGGGCATTGGGGTTCGTATAATGCTGGGCTGAATGGGTACCCAGTGTGTCAATGGGACCCCATTACTAAGCCTCCGCTATCCAAATGTCACCCTACAAATGTCTATGTCCCAGCGTATGAATGTCTGTTTCTGTTAGTGAGCTGATTCTCATGAACCGCAATACAAAAATAGATTTAGTTTTCGCAATTACTTATATAAATATGGTAACAACTAGCTGCTACACAAGAGGTACTACGACATACATAATCTACATATATACATACATAAAAAGCTATCACGCCGGGATTAGATCCGGGTTCGAATCCCGGCGTGGTGGAACTTCGTGTGTTTCGTCCAAGACGCTTGGTTTCACTTTTTGGTTTTTGGTCTTGGTCTGGTTCTTTCGATATATGTAGTATATACTGTATCATTGGTTAGTGCCTTGTGATACAGGATGATATCTTAGTGGAGGGCTGATTTATAATCTGTCTGCTTACAGTTTTGTCTAAGATACATGTCATGTTACCGGAAACCGATTTGCGATAAATATATTTGAATATTCGTTTTAATATGACATTACTAGTAGGGATAAGTCGATTGGTTTAAACCCAAAGAAGGTTATACTATTTCGAATTTGACTGGATCACTTGGATTCATCATGAAACTAAGTTAATAACATTTTTCTGTATTCCATTCGGAACTAACTCTGCAAATGCGACGAGTACACAAGTTTAAAAAACTCCAAGGTAAAATTCTTAATAAAACTTACAATATGGACGTTGAAATTGAATATAAAGGCAAAACAAAGATTTATTTAACAGGTGACATTCCAAAACTTAATATATTACAGTGATCAAGTAAATGTAGAAAACTAGAATGGGCCCCAAAAAATATGTACACACAGCGTGACATAAATTCTCACACTAACTAAACGATACAAAAACAGTATAAGGAACAAATCAAATAAACCATTAGGTTACAAAATTTGAAAAAGTGTCAGCGCTTAAAATGCAATGTTTTACAGACCAATATGAAGAAATGAGAAAAGCAGCGGAGAGAGATGCATAGATGCAATTACGAATCACGATTAATCTTTTTGACCAAAAATCAAGATTGTCATGTTCTTGTAACAACTCATTACAATGACGGCACATACGAACTATGGGATTGTAATTAGAGGTATTGTTTTGTAGGTTTGAACGGATTATTAAGAAACATGCGAATGATTTTGTAGTAATATATAATTTTTGTATTTTTGATTGCTGAATCTATTTTTAAGGTTTTCATTTTCGTTTGCATTCGTTTATCAACCATAAGATTTCTTTTCTACATAAGATATAAAGTCAAAGTCAAATTGTTTTTATTCGAATAGACTTAAAATAAGCACTTCAAATCGTCAATTTTTTACTACCACCGGTTCGGAATGCTATTTCTACGGGGAAGAATCCGGCAAGAAACCTCCGTAGTTGCTTTTTTCAATATTCAAATACAATATTTTCTACTACAAATTACAATTTTTCAACATAATAAATCTAGCTAAACTGTCAATAAGATAAACCTGTGCAATTACTTCTTTATCCTCTACATAATTTTGAGTTTTATAGTAAGCCTTCTTAATTAAAATTTATTCGCGATTTGTAAAAGCGATCTTATCCTAACATCCTTATCTATGCAATTCGAAAAGATTCAAATATTTGTAACTGCAGTCGTTAGCAGCAATTATCGACATCAGAATATAGTTAGTTTTAAGAACCACGACGACCTCGGTAGTGCAGTGGTGTAAACAGCCGACTGCTACGCTAATGGTTCCGGGCTCGAATCCCGGCGGGGGCGGGACTTTGTGTTATTTGCAAGACGCATTGTTTCGCTTACCGGTCTTGGATGTTGTATTCTTATTTATTTAGTATATACCATACTGTTGCTTAGCACCAGCGATACAAGTTCTTACGATACTTAGTGCAGGGCTAAGTCAATGTGAGTGTCGTGATGTAAAAAAAAAACTTTATATTAACAAAACAATCGAAAGTAAGAGTAACAGTATAAGAAGAAATCTCGTAAACCATCACAGCGAGGTGTCACGGTACAATTTACAAGGATATTTGACCGCTTACTAAAACTACATTATTTTATTGTTACACACAACTTTTATGATCGTAATCGGTTTAATTTATAGTGACTCTAGCAACTTAACGGCATCGTAAATAACACTGTTTAGAAGGGGTTGTGGGGGTGGAAGTGGAGGCTACCCCCAACTTTTATATGTAGACGGAAATCCGATTTTAATTTTATTTGAAGCCATCATACATGTAATCTGCTTTACGATAGTTTGGTATAGAACGAATGGCTTATCTAGATGTTATCAATATTATGTGTATATATCGTTATTGCCAAATATTCTGTGAAGACTCAAAACTGAGCAGATCAGTATATGATCTGATAATTTTTGATGATTTAATTACCTTTCGCATCTTGTTTAATCTTTTTTTTTTCATTAATGTTTTTTTTTATATCTTTGATTTGAATATTGTTTGAATTAATTTAAATTATTATGGTATGGTATACAACTCTTGCACGATACAATTCATTGTAAGATTTTATTGAATAGTGTGTAATTGAATTCTCATTATTACTGTAATTGGGATCTCCGGTGTAATAATAATAACAATAAATAAATTATGTTGAAAACAGCTCATTGTTTCTTTTTGGATATTAAACCTATGGAGAAATCGAGTTTGGACAACACGGCTGGCATAAATCGTCATGATTGTTATGTTGCAGGAGATACTGTTTTTTGTTTTGTGCATTTTGTGTTAAGTTTTTCTTTTTTTTCCAATAAAAGACGATACGAAAGTTGTGTTATGTACCGATCCCTTTTAGTTTACTAAGTATTCTGTAACATTTTTTAAATTACAATATAAATGCTCTTAAACATATTAGGAAATTAAAAAGAAACAAGTTTTTGCAAAGATAATGGGAAAAAAATCTACTTACGAGTAGCTCCCATAATAATGTCAAAGTATATGCATGGTTATTCCCGTGATTAAAAATTCTTATGCAGTATGTGGGTAATACTAATTTTAAGATTTCAAAAGTTCTGAAACCAAAGTGGTTGAGCTTCATAAAGGTCCGGATTTGTTATTGTGTTTGAAAAATAAGATGAAAATACATTTTACCAAATAAATATGTAACTTAGTCTAAAAAAGCTGCTGTTTTCGGTTTTTAAATAAAACTCTATAAAAAGCTCACTGTTGCTAAATCTTTTTAGGGATGTAAAATCTATCTATAAGTAAAATTGAATGTCAGGACGATTAATTATAATGATGTTAATGTAATGTGTTGTTCGATGCACTCGACGTAATCATATTAAGTTTGTGGCGGCCCGCAACCGCAAGCGAGCGGTATGCTGCTGTTTATCTCCAGTCCATGCAGCTTCCCAACGTACCTAGCAAAATTGTCACTTAATTAAACACTACATTGAACATCTACATTTACATTGGCCTCTGAGACGCAGCGGACAGCTACTCAAGAGGTTCGGGCATGGTGGAGCAACACCCATTGTTTCGCTTGGATGTTGTATTCGTATCTATACTCGTATGTAGCATAAACAATTATAAACCACAGCATCGTTGTTCCTAAGACACAAGATTAAAAATTATACAATATGTAAGTCAGTGATAAACGCATTATTTCGCTCACCGGTCTTGGATGTAGTATTCTTATCTATATACTAGCGACCCGCCCCGGCTTCGCACGGATATTATGCATGATATATATATAAACCTATTTCTTGAATTATTCTATCTATTAAAAAAAACCTCTTCAAAATCCTTTGCGTTCTTTTCAAGATCTAAGAACATGTAGGGACAGACAGCGGGAAGCGACTTTGTTGTATACAATGTGGTGATTGCACCTGCGACACAAGTTCTTACTCGTCGGATACTTACTGCTGGGCTGAGTGATTATTATTCAAAGTTACTTGGCAGGTTCTTAGATTCGTAAAGGCCGCAGGGAGGCGCTAGATGCAAGAGGGCTGGATTCACTCCAGTTTGAACTACTTCGTGGAGGCTTGTGTCCAGCAGTGAAAGTTTTCTGTCAGGTGATGCTGATGATTAAAAAAGGCTTCCCAACTTCTCTGGCTCATTCTTCTTTTTAAAATAAAAATTTGAATTTACAAAAAAGGTAAAATATTAAAAACCCTTTTCGATTCGAATTCACGAAAATCAATTCACAAAGCGGTTAATAAAAATAGGGGTTGTAAAAAACTCATTTCAGTCAGTCAATTAATTTAAAACAGGGAGTCTGTTTCCCAACAGACAGCGGCTACAACGCGAGAGTAAAAAGAATACAAAGTTAACAGAACTACGTCCCCATTCGTTTCCCGTCCTCGTCACGTTCCCGTCACGTACTCTTTTATAGCTCTTTTTAGGGTGCCGCTCTATAATGAAAAAACGGAGCCCTTGTACGTTCAACTGTTCCCCGTTTGCTTGACTGTCGGTGCGTGCGTCAATTGTTCTTAGAATGTTCTAAAATGCATTCAATTCAGTACAAAAAAAATTGTATCATTAATAAAATTACATGATCTAAAGATAATTAATTTTCTTTTTTTTCTGCCTTGTAACAGTTCGCTGTGTTTCGGTGCGAAGGATTGGTGAGTCAGAGTGAGTTGGTGAGACCAAAACGATAGGTTTAAGATCTTTACTTAGAAGGGCAACGCATAGGCGGTGCTCTCTGCGTTCCAGGACATAAAGGGCATCGTCGTGTCAATAGGCGTCGGTCTCACTTTCCATCAGATGAACCGTTTGCTTTTTATCTTAAAAATCTGAAACTTAGGAATTGATTGATTTCCTAAAGATAAACAAAAAAATTAAGATCAATGTATTGTAAACATAAAACATAAGTTAAATAATCGAGATATAATTAAAAAAAGTTAAAAAGTATAACCTGTTGTAGCCAACGGGAATCAAATTAGCAACTTTTTAGGCTTCTACCTTCAATTAAATATCAGTTCACTTTTGGAAAAAAATCACGTGGGTCTATTTGACATTTTAATAATAAATAGCACAAAATAAATATTTTGATCAAACAAACGACCAAAAATACAGTATAATTTATTTTTAAAACATTTAGATCACTTTTGTTCTAACGTTATTAATTAAAGCCTATTATTAAAATAAATACAAGTAAACAAAGAAATTAAAACATCAGGCTTAACTGAAACCTTTTACATAATGAGGCTTTGAAACTATTTTCAGTCTCGCCCATACATATTTTATTGACCCTAAAACACCAACACTTTAACGACTAGCAACATTCGAAACAAAAAACAAGCCATTAAAACTGTATTAATATTAAAAACCTAATTAAAGCAAAGCAACCAATTCAAAAGAATCTTTGTAAACTTGTAGGAAAGCCAATTACTTTTTTAATAGAGAAAGTCAGGCACGCAATAAAAAAATAAAATTGGAACTTGTTAGGAAGTTACCTCCTTAGGCATATAAGGGTATGCAAGAAGTAGAAGTCAGATTTCAGTAATGGGCCCTTATCAGCCAATCTTCTTGGGGTATCAACTTTTTCTTCCCTAAACTATTACGTCTTGTATCGTGTATCCAGTCATGGGCCAGAAACATTTACGTAAAGGGCGTGTATTTCAAGTAAGGTTTTTTGAAAATACTTTTTGTTAATTGATTTTCATGGTTATCGAAAACGATCTAAGTAATTTATAGTTTGATGCTCCGAGGCGTGGTCTTATATGAAATATCATCTGTAATTATAATCTAATCAAGACTTGTCCGCATATTAGAACACGACTAAATTTATGAGAATTTTTTCACCTGTCTTAAAAATAAATTCAAATGTTTATTTAATTCAATTATTTTTATGTACCTTTTAAAAATATAAGTTAATTAAATTATTACCAAGAAACTTCGTTACCATTTAAAAATATGTTTAAATCAATGCCTTCTATTCACTTTTCTCAGAAATAGTCGTAACAAAAATAACCTAGACGCGAACACGAATCGCTAATTGTTTCAAGGGCTTTCACCGAAATCGAGCTCATTGGAACTATTTAAAAAACAAATCAATCACGACTGGATCTATTTTTCCTATCTCATAATAACTTTTTGTTTTTTTCCTTTTTGTATCAGAGGATGAATCGTTCGTTTTCCCCTCTCTATTTTCCAAGGTGTTTTAAGAAAGCCATTAATCTGGGTACGTCTTCGGCTGTGTTATTAACCGTTATTAATAATAGCTTAAACAGAAGCATCCATTTTGTTTCATCTATTATTTAAGCCGTGGTCCCAAAGACCTGCCTATTTATTATCTCCTAATATTTTAATGGATCTAACCCCACTCACATTTATGAATATTTTATGAACCCTAAGACTATAGATAGTGTACGTGTATTTATTTATTAAATTTCGTTGATTTTGTTTTGTATACTGTTACTAGTAAAGTCGCTTGAATCCATCCGCGTAAATACACACATACACTAACGCCGTAATTAATCCCTCGAGAGGGGTAGGCAGAGATACGCACCGCATTTCTCATATTTAAGTTGTGTCCCAATGACAGGTTGCAAATCCGTCGCTACTATCCGGGCACAGTGAGGTAAATGGCAGCTATAACGCACGGCAACCCAAGATTCGAACCGCCGACCTGTCGGCTCGGGTCAGTCGGTTAACCAAGGCATGTAACAAACTGAGCTACCCTGTCCTCGCGTAAATAAATGTAACCAAAATAGTTTTACACTCACTTGATCTTAAAAAGGTTTAGTTAAGGTTTACATGCTTTAAATACCAGTGACAAATGTAGTGCAAAGATGCATGAATAGCATGACCTATTGAAGTAGGTCAAACTCCGATTAAGTAATTGAGTTTTGTTATTTGTATGTTTCTTTATAAATTATTTATGTACTGGAAATTGTGTCCGCTTTTATAATAACATTCCAAGAAATGTAACAGAAATGTCAGATATTAAATTTAAGTAATATGTAATAAAATTAATTAAGAAAGCTTACTATAAAAATTCAAAATTATGTAGAGGATAAAGATATATGGAAGTAATTTAATTAGCTACACAGGTTTATTTTATTGACAGTTGAGAGTGAAGCTGGAATTATTATGTTGAAAAATTGTAATTTGTAGTAGAAAATATTGTATTTGAATATTGAAAAAAGCAACTATGGAGGTTTTTTTCCGGATCTTTCTCCGTAGAAATAGCATCTCGTACCGGTGGTAATAAAAAAGTGCTTATTTTAGGTCTATTCGAATAAATAACATTTTGACTTTGACTTGACTTTGATTAGTTGTTGCTAATGACGAATATTAAGTATTTTTCACATTATCACTTTTAGAAAGGTCAGAACAAAAACGGTTTCGAGTAAAAATTAATGGCAGTTTTTTACAATGCGATATTTTTTTCTAAGCTCTAAATTAAATGTCGCATGGCTTAAAGTAACAAGAAAGGTGATTTTCAATTAGTACTAGCGAAAAATAAGGTCAAAACTCTTATATCTCAAATAAGGAATTTAAGCCAGTAA
Source organism: Choreutis nemorana (assembly GCA_949316135.1). Classification (NCBI taxonomy): domain Eukaryota; kingdom Metazoa; phylum Arthropoda; class Insecta; order Lepidoptera; family Choreutidae; genus Choreutis; species Choreutis nemorana. The sequence continues at coordinate 9,272,258 of OX438601.1, read as the reverse complement.
ATCACAAACGAGTGAACAAAACAAACAATTTTTCGTACAAACTGTGCGGAAGTCGCGTGCAATGGCGGTGCAAATCTGTTTTCCCTCAATGATTTGTCTTTAGAATCTCTTCTGGTACATTGCCAAATGTGGAACTTACTCTCCCTTAGCCAGTCATTTACAAACGCCTTAATCCTCTCGCAATAAAATCTAATTTCCCATGACAAAGCTGGAGAAAAGTTTGGGAAGAAAACAGCTTATATTCCGCAGGATTCTCAGACCAATGCCAGACAGGCGGAGTGCGGCGTGATACTACTATGAAAATAATATTTTATTACGGTCATTATATCCTAGAAGGTTTGATGATATCATAAATGTTTATTAGGTTCAACTCAGCGCTTTTAGTTTATTAATTTGAGTAGGCTAAAGATCAGCATGGCTTTTGTAATCATTTTCCATTTAATCTTAAGTTTGTTAAGTATTAGCTCAATCATCAGCCATTATGTCTTTTACTTTCAGTCGAGAATGAGACTGTAATAATAATAACCACATCACGACACACATATTGACTTAGCCCCGTAGTAAGATTATAGAATCTTGTGTCGCAGGTGTTAAGCAATGACATGGCATACACTACATAGATAAGAATACTACATCCAATAATACATCCAAGACCAGTAAGCGAACCAATGCACCCACGCCGGGATTCAAACCCAGAGTTTGTTGTGGAGCATTCAATTTTCATACCACTGCGCCAGAGAGGCCGTCAAATAACAAAACAGAACTATTTTTGTAAACAAAAACGGTTTAGGATTTTAAGCGATTTCATATCAAATGAAAAGCTTTATATATTGTGATGTTTTAATTTTCTTTGAAATACTTCAAATTTAATTAAGATATCAATGTTCATGTAATTAATAATGAGGGTCAAATATCTACATGTTTAGAGCAATTCAGATTTCGAAATAAATAGGGATTTTAACCAAAAAATTCAAGCTCACCTTGAAAAAAAATGTGACCATCTAAAACCTAAAAAAATAAAAAATGGTCGAAATTTCAGTCATGCGTAACATAATTGTTTTCCGATTCGACAGTTATTACACAAAACGTTTCACTATTTGAACATACACGAATTAAGTGTAATTTCATTAGGATGGTAATGGAAGGCACAAAGCGAATTGTTTTAATCTAAAAGGTTTCAACCAATTTCATCTACAAATAAAATGTCGAGTAATGTTGTCGATAATGTGAAAAGGTTTGGAGGCGACTTTGAAAGTTAAGACACAGAATCCGTTTTTATATATTTTTTAAGACAATACAATTATTTCCACAAATAAATCTTGAAGCGAACATTAAAAGAAAAACGTACATTTAAAAAATAAGTACGTTTAACTATATTTAATTTGATTTGTTGAAACATTTAAGAAGATAATTCGATATGATTTGAATTCCATGAACATTATTTTTGAAATAAAAATTCCTAATATGAAATGAAATAAAGAAATAAAAATAATGTCGAAAAGAAGAGGATTAGAACGGTTGTTAGATTTGATAATGTTTTTCACGAAACAACCACTTTAATGAAAAATAAAACCGGTGAAAATGTGTTTTAAAATAACTAGCAATTCACACGTTATTTTCAATAGCGTTCTCTTAAGATTTTCCGCCTCTTAAACGATTGTTGGAAAAACCGAAATGGTTCGAATTCCGGCACTGCATTACGGGGAAAAATGAAGTCATTTGCAATCTCAGTTCCGTGCATTTCCTTGGGAGCCGTTCGAAAACGCCTTGAATTCTACAATTTCGAGGTTATATTTTAATGTAACTCCTTGCTATTTTCAATAAACATTTGTATTACGGTTTCATTAGATTTAATCGTAGATCACTTGGAACTCTCCGTTATACCGTAAGTAGACATATTTAGGTGCTTTTTATCACAATAATAGATTTCATTATTTTCTTTGTGATTTATTTCAGTAGACTATTCACCTCTTAGTTTTAACCAACTACGGCCGACAGAGTAGAAAATAATGGTTGAAAATTTCATCAGTCTATGAAGGTATGTTTGTATTTAAGTGTCTTCCAAAATAGCTAATAAACTAATGAATCGATTTTATAGAATGAGGTCTCAATCGATATTATTTATTTTCTAACGAAATTTGTGATCAGGTTACATTTTGTAGAAAGAAAAATAATAGGACAGATTCTTTGTTGCCATTACAAGTGGGATGTCTTAATAAAGGGGATTAAATGCTGAGCTCAAAAATTTACATATTACATTATATTATATAGTAATTGTAGAGAAAAGTGGGACTTCTCTAGTTCATAATAAATAGTTTTAATACTCAAAATCATTCCTTTGCGTGATTATTCAGTAGTTTTAGTTTTTAAATTTATTTTTAATTGAAAAACATTCTCCCTCGAAAAACTATCTTTAAATACAAACAGCCTGAACTCCAAATTTCATTTTACTTAGTAGTTTTAGCTGTTAATTGATAGTCAAGAAAAACAAATTGTAACGGATCCCAATAATAATTTATTCAAAAGATGATCTTTGACAATTCTCATCTTAGTTAAAGACACCTCCGAAATTTGGATAGGAGAGTCCATTTGCGTTGAATTGCAGCTTAATTAAAGTTTAGCCGGGAAGGTCCGCCTATATAATTTATTCCACCGGGATATAATTCCGACGGATTTACGAACAAACTCTCCGACGAAATGTGTTGGATTTTAAACAAATCCTTCAGTAATGTGAAAGTTGGTTTTGCTGGCTACTTATTAGCCCAATAGAGTTAGAACGTAAACATAAAAATGAGATGAATGAGTTGTTATCGCAACAACTCTATATATTATTGTATAGTCTCTTTTGAGTAACATATAGACTTATAAGACAATAGCACAAATCAAGTTTTATTTTTAATCTAGTAACGCAAAATAGCTGATCTAAATAACATTTACAATATTCGTACAATTTTAATAATTTAAGGACATATTCAGAAAGAAATATCCCCATTTATTTGAGTTTCCCGAGTTATAATTTTAAAACGGCAAAATTCAGCAGTCCTAAATATTTTATTATAAAGGACACTTGAAACAAAGCCACGTGATTAAAATAGTTTCGCACGGCTTCCTATTCAAAGTATTTCCAAGTAAATTCTGTTTACTCCAATTGAATTGTGACTTAAACAATAGGGACTTAAAGTTTAAAATTAGATTTTTGAGTCGGTAAATTGTTTGAAATCTTTATTCACGTTTCCGAAGAGATTTAGCATGGATTTGACTTAAATATTTCAAGGTTCTTCCGTTTAATTGTGTCATTAACAAAATAAAATCATACAATTTAGATACCAAACTAGACCAACCTACTGTAAACTTTTACTAGCGCTTGTGACTCCAAAAGTGGCTAAACCTGCAAGATCTAAGCCAGCCATCGGAGCCAGTGTATTATCGGCACGTGAAATATAACATCTTAACCTCATAGGCAGTGCACTGGCGGTGCTCTTGGCGTTCCAGACAAAAAGGGCATCGACGCGTCCATAGACGGTGGTATCTTTCCATCAGGTGAACGCCAAGAGCCCATGTGTTACCCACACATAGGTAAAGATGTTACAACTCCGGTGCAGGTAATAACACTGGCTCTCCAATCCATAGAACCGAGATAGAAAGGAACCCAGACGATCTCACACGTAGATCTACAAATCTATCACGTATTTAGCAGAGTTGATCCAATTTCCTTCATCTCAAACTCGGTTTCTTACTTCCTCCTATTGCTTCTAATTACACAAGTGGTGATCCACAAAACTATAAGATGATCTAGAAGGGTGTCCGGGCACGTAGCCTGTACTGAATTGCACAGCTGCATTATTCCTTGATTCTTTGATCAAAGAATGCCACTTTTGTCCTGGTGAACAGGAGTAGTTGTGGAACAGAGTGGGGGTTGTGCTTCTTAAAAAAGCCGTTGTTAATTGCCGGCATGCATGCCATGCTTGGCGTTGGAGTCACATTTTTCACAATTACTCGGACATTTGCACGATAATCTATCTTCTTTGTTCTCGGTTGAATTTCATTTGTGGAGCAAATTGTGATATTGATTTCTTTATTTTATTTTCCTTGTTTCATTTTGCCATTAAAATTTCTGCAGAAAATTTCGACATTCTGTACGAAATACTGTCTACGTATAATTGTTTTTTGGTTTCGTTTAAAACGACTAATGGAATGAATGTTCAGTTATGATCTCATCATTTTATTTATAGTCTTATTTAAGTAGAAAATATATCTATTTCATTTATTGCAGTGCCCGACGTAGAACCTGAGCCCGCCTAGTAAGAAAAACCATTTTTTATTACAAAAGTTAACCAACACTTATGAATTGGAATCTAACCAAATAATATAATATCACTAAAGTTTTTAACTTTGAATCATTTTAAAAATATCCTCGGCTCCACTACAATAATTCAATCCAATTCTGTTTTGGCACAAATCCGCCATTAACATTTCAAACTTGACTGCAAACATGAAAAAGCCATGGCAGTACGGAAAAACAAAACGCAAAAGCAGACAAGCAAATTAGTTATCTGTATTCAAAAGTTTATTAAAGCCCGGTCGGAATAATTTTGAAGTTTAAAACTCTTGCGGTGCCTAATGCATGGTAAAACGCGTCAAATTATTCCGAGCACATATTTTTGTTTAACTAAACACCCCTGCCCGGGAAAACCACAATTTCCCAGCACTAAATTCAGCGATTGCAATTAAATTAGCCGCGTATGCTGTATATCATATTAGGGTCTGGTGCTCCTAATTCCACTGTTTATATTCATGAGGCTAACTTCACGTTGTTTCGCGGATACCGGGAATCTCGACCGGGATTTTCAGGGGAAAAGTTTAGGCGTATCATGGAAATTATATTTTTATATTTTTTATGTATTTTTAAAGACCGGATCGGCATAGTCAGACTCGAGTCTAAAAATACTGCATGTTGTAAAAAATCTAGTGTTTTTTACTTTGCTTTTTAGGTCAGGTTAGGCATTGAGTATGATTGGTAACACAGTCAAGTAGTTTTAGTAGTACAAAGAAGTTTTGGTGGATCAGGGGATTAAGCAGTAGAAAACAGGATGTCCTTCGTGGATCATCATTCATAAACAATAAACAAGTAACATGTGTTTGGGATACGCACTATTATATCTACGAGTAGCAATACAATAAATAGCATGTGCGACTGATCAGGGGCACGTGCATGAGTGAAATGAATTTTTCTTTAATACTTAGCCCCAGTAAGCCAGATAATCAATGTTCCGTTGTAATAACTTCAGTTTCTCATTGAGAGTGGCCGGTCTAGATCTGCGAGACATGTCTGAAAAGAGTGCCAAGTACATTCATATCTATGCCAGCGCTGCCAGAGCGTTACAGAAGTAATTTTTTGCGTTACTTTTTGAACCCTTGATGTTAATTTTTAGAAAGTTACTTATTAATCATCTAAGAATATAAATGAGAATGATCGAAAGAGTGGGTAACCTAGTTTTGCAAGGGATTTGAACAGAAGGAACTGAAAAGTTGGATGTTGCGTTTCTATCTTCACTCAGCAAATATTCCTTTATTAAAAAAATAGTATTTGAATATAATTTTTGTTCTGAAATTAACTTTCAAGACGTTTTATATTTTTTCATTGAATACAATAAAAAGAAAAACAGCGTAATTTCTATAGTAATTCATGAAACAAAATTTGGTTAGCACTAAACATTCTGGCATATATTTTGAATTGATTGGTAGTAAATAGGTGCGATAGTAGGCGTTTAAATACTAACCCAAAATATTTGACATTTATATTTCACAGATAAATTCAAATTGAAATTTGAAATAATGAACAACTATTAGGTTTAAGCTATCCGGTTAAACATTTTGCAAAGAAACTTTACATAAAAACAAAGTAATTTCGTTTTACAAGGAAAAGTAGGTAACTAAATCAATGCGTTAAAATATAAATCATTTCAGTTTTCAATCGCAAAGTTAATAAGAGGAAAAGGGAGGTCTTAATATAGAATTAATGACCTTGATGTAGGACTATTTTATCAGTTGTAACACAGCCACAAAGTTATGTTTTCAAAGTTCTAATTTCCATGTTTTTGCATCGATGATTACATCATTTTTTTCGTTAGCTTTTGTTCATATTTTTAGCAATAATTAAGATTTAGGTTATGATGGGCCTGATATATATTTATTTTAAAAGAGCCCACAAATAAAACTAGAAAAAAAATGTTGATTCGATTAGTGTATTAACTAGAGTAAGTTACAATAAGGGAGGGGGGGGGGGTAAGGGAGTCCTTACAATAGATATTCGATTGTAGAACGAATTCGTAGGTCAGAGGTCAATTATGATATATTAACGTTATTATTCATTCGGAGTGTTCTGTTACTTTAATTACCAAACTTAGAAATCAGAAATTAGAAATTAATACTATTTACTACTATTATGTACTTAACTCTACTTTATCAGATTTTCTAGACGCTTGTTCGAGACTTAGATTTGAAAGAATATAACTAAGAGTATTAAACTATATAAGTGTAATTTTAAACGTGAATTTATTTACTTCATTGATTTTTACTTATACCAATCAATCAACGAAGAAGGTAGAATTCTACGAAATATTTCCATCTCGTCTCGAATTGACAGCGGTCGCGGGACGAGCTGAAACGGCAAGTAATTAAAACTTGTACACAAAGGATCCTATTAAAATTATCAAACAATTTATTTATGAAATAAAAACAATCCTTAATCCCGAGCCTGCTGATTCAAACCGAAATGTAATTTTGACTGGAATTAAGCAAGTTTTTGAAGAATCGGTCTTGGCTTTCATTAAATTTCGGCCGCAATGATTTATAAGGCTTGCAACTTGGATTTATGAAATAAAACTAATTAAGGGTTTGGTCGGGGTTGCCAACTCGCTATTAATTCGGTACAAAGTGATTCAATTTTAACAAAATTCCCGAAATACTTATAAACTTTTCGATTCTTAAATTCTTTCGAGTTTATTAAGATCTTGTCGGTAAGTCCTTACATAAGAAAGGCTAATGTAAAATTTTAGCAAAAATTGAAGTAACTTTACTGAGGAATCTATTTCTCTATAATACTGAAAAATGTAGCTGTTACTTGTCGTTAACCGTCGGTGACTTTAATGATGCCTTGTTTATACTATACACCACCACGCCACACCACATCGAAACACACACATTGACTCAGCCCCGCATCAAGTATAGTACGAACTTGTGTCTTAGGTGCTAAGTAACCATATGATATAAACTACATAGATAAGAATACTGCATCCTAGATTGGTAAGTGAAACAGTGCGTCTTGCAAATAACACAAAGTTTCGTTACCGCGTAGATTCGAACCCGGAACCTCTAGTGCAGCAGTCGTTTACACCACTGCGGCACAGAGGCCGTCGGACTCCCATGTACTCCGAATTGCCTCAACACGTGATATAAAATTACACCATGATTTATATTGGTCATAACTTATTTTCCGGTAAGATATAAAAGGTATAGTCCCATTTTTGGGTAGGTGTTATATTTAAATTAATGAAGAAATGTCACATGTTTAACAAATTTGTAGCTGATTTCAAGTTTGAGGTTATGTTTTTGAAAGGCTGAACATGTTTTCACATTATTATAAAATATTGGAGAAATGCACGATCGTAACGTCAAAATCTCATTGTTCCAAAACAATCGTTTTCCAATTCAAACAACTGTGTGGTATCAAACAAAAATATTGTTATTTGAAAACAATTCAAAACAAGACAACAAACGGACTAAAAATTTATTATTATTTGATACCATTAAACCAATGCACAGCATTCCCAAATAAACTTTAGGCGGTTAACCAAATGGCTAAGAGAGAAGTGATCAGCGGTAATACTGAATAAAATAAATAAAATAGCCTTTATTTTCTACTACTCTTAATTAAATTTTGACATGTCATCATAATTTTAAATGAAGATAGTGGTTGCCTCTGCAGCGTAGGCCTCTTCTAAACCTTTCCATACATCTTTTTGATGCGCCTCAATCATCCACAAGGATTCACATCTCTGGTCGAAAAAAAGGGAGACCAAGTTTAATTTGGAGGGATACTATTAGGGACTTAATACTAACACTTTATTTTTGTATACTAAATTATATATTTATTTATTGTCAATCCCAATTACAGTATTAATACGAATTAAGTTACACACTATTCAATAAAATATTACAGTGGATTAATTAAAAAGTATTAATAAAAATTAAATAATGTAAGACCTCTATACCTTACCATAATAGTATAAATTAATTTTAACAGTATTCAAATATCGTCAACTGTCTATTGATTGTACCTTTATTATTATCTTAAATGCAATTTTATAAGAATGTTTGATACGAATGTCGTTCCTAATACCTTTTGGTACAAGTATACTTTATTTGAATACTATGATGAGTTCTGTGTACTGCAGTAATGACGTCTTAACTGAGAAGTAACCGCCAAAGGTGGCTGTGAATCCTTTGTTTTCCTTGGTAAGTATGTATTTTCTATATCAAAGAAGCCAAATTCGACTTGCCCAGAGCTTGTTCCACTGTGACTACGTTTTATTGAAGACCTTCTCCTAATGACACATGTGCCAGAGGTTTCTAAGCCTCTGACTGAAAACCCAGCACTATTTGCACCGTCTTCAATGGTAAGTGGCATTTGTTTATCAAAAAACATTCCCATTTTTTACCACAGCCATTTCTCTGTATCATAGAGAAGTAAAAAAGGACCATTTAAATCCATCAATAGAACTTCTTATACATGAAGTTCTGTTGATCCTTTTTAACTAGCTTTGCTTTTTTTTTAGAAAAGAAGAAGAATGAGTATTAGTAGAGCGTTTCTTATGTTATCTACTTGTATGTGGGGTTTTTTTTTCTGTAACCGTATTGTCTTTACTTGAACCACACGGTTATCCGGATTCCGATCCCACAGCTGGTTAAAGTCGGGTCCAACTATTTCGAAAGCAACCGCTTTGATCCAGTTTTCGATTGCTGCATACCTCGGTCTACATCAAACTTAACTAGCTATTATATTTATATGATTTATATCGATTTAGTTGGTATCTGTTATTGCTTTCGGTCTGTGCGGAAACTTTGTGAAACCATTTCGTTTGGTTTTTTTTTGTCCTTGGATTCTACTTATTAAAATCAACTGATTGACTGTCGGATTTGTGGGGTGGGGTGTTTTGATGTAGGTAAATATTAACGTCAATCAGTTGATTTTAATAGGTTTTTTTAATAAGTAGAAATCAAATGTAAGCCAGTTTCCTATAAAATCAGTAAAGAAAGTCTTAGGATTAAACTTTTAGGATAAAATTATATTGTCGTTAAATTATCAAATCGAAAGCGCCCGCGTAATTTTTTTTCGGTATTAATTTTTTTTCTAAAAAATACGTTATGGCAGTTGATTTTGTGCGAGAATCGCGTTTTTTGTTATCAAAGTTTTTTTGTACTTCAGAAAACATAAAAGGTAAATATTTCAAGGTAAAGTCACGCTTTGCCACCTCAAACTAGTTCCAAAACACGCAACTCAAAAAGTTACCCCAAAAACGAACCTTTTTGATTTGTTTACAAGAACTTGATTAAAATTTATTTTACAAAATAATTGGGTTATTATGCTTAATAATACAATTAGTTTTCTAAAATCGATAAAAAAATTCAGGTCAGACTCTATCAATATACTGTTTTAGTATCACTACATAGTATAAAACAAAGTCGCTTCCCGCTGTCTGTCTTTATATGTATGCTCAGATCTTTAAAACTACGCAACAGATTTTGATGCGGTTTTTTTGTAGATAGACTGATTCAAGAGGATATTTATCTGTAAATAATATATGCATAATATCAGTTTGAAGCCAGGGCGGGTGGCTAGTAATTTGAATAAATGAGGAATGTACTACTTTATATATATTATATTTAATTATTTCTTCAAAAGAAATTCAATCTAGACTGAATTATTTTTCTTAATGAAACTATTAAAAATTATACAGAAAATTAAAGAAATACAAACAACGATAAAGATTTAAATGAAACGATAATGATATTTTAATAAGATTCGAGGATAATTAGAAAGTAAATTACGTTATGAGTGAGTAATTAAAGATTTTTAATTAGAAACAAATTTAACAGTATTTTTTCATTTTTAATTACGTTCAAGAGGCTCACGAGCTCAATTTAAGATTTATGAATGCCTTGAGGAACTGATCTCTTTTTTAATATGTACAGATTTAACGACAATGATTTTTGTGTATTTTTTAACTTAAAAATTTCAGGTCACTAAACCAGGTCTAATTAATATTATAAAGAAAAGTAGATTTTTTTAAAGTGAAATTGCGCTTTTAAATAACGCTTTTTTTGCATTAATTTTCCCATGCTACAAACAACAAATTCTACATTACATTCAACTTCAATTATTCAGTTGCTATTTTCGAGGCAATAATTGAAACGGGACCAAGTTTACAAACTAATATTATATCAAAGAACAACATCAGTAACACATAGGGGACTGATTATTATGTTAAATTAACTCATCAGTCCTGAAGTGAACGTCAACAATCACCGATAAGGGTTTCTTGCCGACCTTATTCGATCGAATCACTTAAATACGGTACATCCGTCCCTCTCGCTCGGCGTAGCTAGTTTTATTGTTAGAGCAGGAAGGAAACATTCACAAAGCTTGTTTTTCATTTTAGTGAATCAAAAGCAACTTGTGTCACGCAACTAACGACCTTTTTTAGCTTTATTAAAAATCATAAGTAGTTTTTTTTTTTTGTCTTTACTAAGAAGAGAATAAGGTGACGAAAAACAGTAATAAGTCGAGCTATAGATTGATTGATTGAGAAATGATAAATGAAGAAACAATATACTGATGTTTTTATTGATGAGGAAAACGAATAAAACATATTATTATATCTACGAGTAATATTATCATCAAAAAAAGTTCTTAGAATTAATTAATGACGAAACGAAATTAATGCAATCTTTGCGACAGTTTCTACTCTAACAACGGAAACTTAAAGCAGTAAAGATTTTTTTTAATCGCTAAGTAATCCTTCAATACTGTTAGGTTTTGTCATATTTTTTTTTTGACATTTCTTTTATGGTTTTTTCTAGAATTATTTTACATAACTTCAATTAAAACTGGAGATTTTTTAGACTAAAAAACTTATTTGTTCTAACAAGTTTATTTGAATATTTTTTATTTGGACGCTAGTCAGTACGTAATGAAATGTGTGTTGTTGTTACAACGAGTCGTTGTTTATGGATGTGGTCAGACGCAATTTATCGTTCAGCTTTTTAACAAAAAAACACATTACTTTGCTCTCTGAGGGCAGACATGCAAGGCAAATCGATTTTTTTCTGTTTGGGAACTTGAATAGAGTAGTAGGGTAGATCTGGAAATATTTTGGGAAGGCCTCTGTCTGCCAGTGAAAATCTTCCGCCAAATACAGGTAGATCTATAAGTGAGATACCCTGGGTCGGTACTTCCCTCCTTTGTATTTCGTGAAGCAGATCACTGTGTTTTGGTTCGACGGATTAGAGAGCCAATACGGATAAAGAGTAATTACCGGCACGAGAGTTATAACATCTACATGGGCAAAGCATTGGCGGTGCTCTTGGCGTTCCAAAAATTAAGAACATTGTTGTGTCAATAGGCGGCTTATATTATCACTTTCCATGGGGTGAGTCGTCTGCTCGTTTTCCCATGATGTATAAAAATGATGATGTCAAGTACCTGATGACGTAATCAACTAACTAAGAGAAACTAAAGTCCCTTCTTCAAATCAGCTTTTAAATAGAGTATTGTATCCATCTTGATAAATTTACAGTTGATTTTGATAATTAACTAACCATTCTTTAAACTCTAAGAATCCACCAGCTATGTCAAGAATTGAATATTATCTGTGATTGTAAATAGTATAGATATACATAATCACTTTTATATGATTTGAAAAGATGTTGTTTTTGTATTATTAAAGTTTATTGTTTAATTAGCTTTAGAATATTAATAATAAATAAATAACCACTGCCCTGCATTAAGTATAACTAAGTTAATAATCAACGATATAAATACAAAATAAATAAGAAAACAACATCCAAGATCGGTAAGCGAAACAATGCGTCTTGCAAATAACATTTATGGCTGAAGATGGTGCATACTGTCCTATGAACTCTCGACTTAAAGAGGTCAAGAGATAATGTTCGGGGAACAGATTCGCCGGAGGAGTTGTAATATTTAGCAGTAAAATTAATGAAACTTGATTTATGCGAATCAGTGGTAAGTATCTAAGCATCATTGACGACCGGCGCAGTCGTTTAAACAGATGACTGCTACGCTAGAGGTTCCGGGCTTGAACCCCGGCGGGGGCGTGGTGTTATTCGTAGACGCAATGTTTCGCTTACCGGTCTTTGATGTTGTATTCTTATCTATGTATTATGTATCATATTGATAGAAGCCTGCGATACAAGATTATATCTTAGTATAGGGCTGAATCAATGTGTGTGCCGTGATGTGGTTATTATTATTTTGTTAAAAAGTTCAAAGAAGATGTACTGTTTTTAGAGTTAATTTGTCTTTAAGAACTTAATTAATTATGTCAGTGTAAAGCAGGCCTAAGGCTTCAAAGTTGCATGATAAACCACAGTTCGTAATTGGGTGAAGGTTACAAAAATGTTTTCCTTAAAGGCATTGTAACATGGCCGTATTTTAATTGTACGTTTTTAGCTGGCAATAAATTATTATAATGAGTTTACCTTATTCATTGGCAATTATTGTGCGAGTAATGGCAGGTTACAAGGGTGCCAATAAAAATAAATATGGCGGCTTATTTGTTGTAATTTATAGTCACATACACGTTTAAAATAAGCGGAGTTTTGTTACTTTGTTATTTCGCAATTGCGTTTAATTAGTGCAAAAAAAACATGTTCATTAAAATAATGTCAACGTTCTGTTTTGTTGTTCCTAATTGATATACAAATACGCGTGCTATATACAAAAAAAGTATCGGCACTCTAAATCACTCTAAGTCACTGTTTAAGTTAATTTCAGTAACTAATGTATGGATTTTCACACGGTTTTACCAAAATGAATTAGGATTATCTTTACCCTCTTTACCTTAAAGTGGGTAATGATGAAAACATTAAAAATCGTAATTCATTTAGGATTTTTCTATAAAGATCACGATATTGATTTTGGTACCCGTGAGAAGCTAGAGTCAGATGCCTCTAATTTACTCCATGAAACAATCTTATTTTTATAAAAGAAGCAAATAGGCTCACGAAAATAATTTGTCGAGTTTTGTATATAAATTAGTCCATATCATAATAATGAACAACAATTTCAAGTTCGCAGAATAAGCTGATGGAATGCCTCTTTCCATCCCTTCGAATACCTACTGCTAAAGTTGTTGACACTTAGAAAGAGTATTTTATCAAGGCAAGTATAATTATGACCGAATAATCGTCGAGTCTGAAAAAGAGGTCTATTGCGTGACTACTTCAGAATAACGCTTAGCACACAGAGAGTTGAGGAGCGATTTCATTAAGTGAGTTTAATTTACAATTTATCGAAAAAGAAAAAAAATTGGTTACAAATAATTAACTCTTACAACAAAATTGTTGGAATTCGAATGTATTTTAAGTTTTTAGGAAATGATTGGTAGAATTTTCGAAAACAATTTTATTTTCTTGCTTATCGTTTTAAAACAAAAGTATTTTTTATTTTATTTTGATGGCGTAATTTAAACTAGTAACTGTCTATTTTAACTATGAATGTTTTTCTGTTTTTTTGCTTTGTTATTTATGTTGTTGTTTCCTCGTTATTCCTTGAGTTGTTTCTATGGCCGTGGCTTTATGGAAAAGATTGGTCGTTTCTCATAGTGTGCACGCCTCTTCCGCGCCTCGACGCTATTGTTCCTAATGTTGGCCGGCCTGTTAACTTCTTGAGAGATCAATAAACTCTACAAGGGTTGTTAGTTAATTAGCTGAGTAATAATGATTCGATTTTTACCGATTAACTTTAATTAACGTTTCAATTTATATGTTTATATAATTGTATGGCAAAATGCGATTATTCTTTATTTTACTTTTGAAAAATTATTTACCGAATTAACTCTACCTAACAGCAAACAGTTCTCGCAGTACTTGCAAAGTTAGTACAGTGGTTACTAAAATTTGTATTTTTATTGTTACTGCTTGTCCGAATCGATTATAACGTTTAAACCGATTTTTTTATTTGTAAAACAAAACAGGTCACTTTCAAAAAAAATAAAAAAATACTATACGAACCTACATGTTGTATTAATATAGACTTTGATGCTATATCAGTTCGATATCATATTTTAAAGGACCATCTCAAGGTCGGAGTTATTTACATGTCAACTACAATTTCTATTTTAAAGTGTTAATGACAGAACAAAATCGTTTTACAGCTACATCGAGCAGCCATTAAAATAAAAGCCTTTTAACGCTATGCGCATAAAAGTTAATAGAAATCAGTTTATTTTCAAGAAACTTTTCCTTTAATGCCTCACTTAACAAATAGTTGTTAAATATTGTAAAAGTTACGGTAATTTTCATAAAATGAAATAAAAACTTAATGGATTTCTATTTTATTACTCTGTATTTTAGTGAATTTATGAATAATCCAAAGCTATTCTGAAATATAAATAAATTTTATTTTTTAGATTTTTAATCCTTTATTTAATTCGCTCTTATAAATTAATGTAAATAATAAAAATAATTTAGAAAAACCCCGAGAATCGGTCATGCAGTATGAGTTTTGAGGAGAATTTTTATAAAGTATATGGTTTATTTTATTACATAGTGAAAAATAAAAATAGAGTAGATGTGGTGTGGTTAGTTCAATCCGGGGGCTGACTTAAATCTTTTGCACAACCATCTCATTCCCAGGTTTGTCAGCAAAAATATATCCACCTCAATTTTTGAGGTTTTTTTCGAATAAAATATTTCCATGGCCAAAACTCTTCAGCAAAAATTCAGGGTACGAACAAGCAAATTCCTATAAACCGTGTGTAATTAAATTTTATGAATATCGGAAAATACCGTAACAAATTTTCAGAACGAAGCTTGGAAAGCTCATATTGACACATTTTCATTACAGACACGATTTTTGAACGAAATTCAGCTTAATCATTCCCTTCATTACCGTTACAATGACGTCATGTTTTATTACACTGAGTTTAACTTTTAAACCAACTTCTCGTAGCATATTGTTTTGAAGAACTAAACGTTATGTTTCAGGGAACAAGTCGCCTACTAGCGCCAACACAAACAGGAAAGACTCAACCTTACGACTTCCAATAACTTAAATCCATTTTTCATGGAAGTCACTTAACAATGTGACAGGCTCAAACTTAAAATTAAGTAATTTTTGATAGATTTCGTTGTGTTTTCAAGAAAAAAAAAGTAGTTATTTAAAACCTTTAATAATGAGTGGAAGGACGGTGGTCGTTTCATAGCGGGCTGGACAAATTGAAGGAGCGCACCCATTGTATGGCGTACATTTTTGTTATTGCCTGGGCACCATTTAATTTTCTCTACCCTCACATTTCCAACACGCAAAACTCTTTAACCAAAATTCACTCGAAAAGCATCAGTGTGCAGTCCAGTGAATCGTATTCGGCATGTTTCGAAATATATTATTGTTTTTTCGTTTTATACTTATATTGTTAAATCTTGGATGTTACTTATGAAATCCTGGTTATGGTCTTTGATGTTGTATTCCTATGTATGTAGTTTATACCATGTTAGTGCAGGGTTGAGACAATGTGTGTGTCATGATGTGGTTATTATTATATTTTTAAAATACAGTATACGAGAAATTCAATTAAGCAATTTAATGTTAGGCTTTTGAAATCGACTGAAATCAAAATGCGGAAAATAAAATGCTGCGGGTAAATAATTAAAAATAACGAAAACTCACTGGGTTGGATACGCGAGCAGGCATTCGAAATAAATAGTAGCTTTATAAAGTGCCAACTCCACGTGCCTTAAATTAAAATAGTGTTGTTCGCAGCTGTAATTTATTTTTTTGGCTCTTGGACTACCAGTTTATCAGAAAATCGTCAAATTGGTTCGAATAAAAGTTTCTTGGTAAAAAAAAAAAAAAATCGCAGGACTAAATTAAAATAAACTGTACCTATTTTAATAAAAATGTTGTTTGAAGATTGGATAAAGTCCTTTGTTCTTTTCCCTGAAGATAATGAGTATAACAATTACTTCGTTTTTTTTTTTAATTCACAATACAACCCTTACAAATTAAAATCAAAATTGAATACAAAGAACCGTTTATAGAAAACTTGAACTGAAACATGAAACACTAACATTTCTTTTCACTAGCCTTTACTTCAATTGCGACTGCATTATGCACTTGATTTTTCCCCCGGCGTTGTAGGCAACGAGCTTAACAAAGAAAACAACCACAACCAAGTAATTACAAAGCGGTAAAGTGTGACATTATGACTGTAACTTTCCACTCTGGACTAAAATCTGGCGTTTTGTCCCCATGGAATAAATTATGACGAACCCTCCCATCCAAAACTTTAATGAAGCCTCTGCATTAACAAAGAGTATGGATAGCGAGGAGAATAATTTTACTTACTGCAAAATGTATGAGTTTTGGATATGCGGTAATCTCGACCTAAGCCCATGCATAATAAAGACGACTTCGCCTACGCCTTGTTGTGGATTATTTGAGTCTACGTGAAAGCGAAAACGGTCGACTATAGGAAAAAATAATGGGAGGAACAAAACTTTGAAAGGAAAGCAGATTTTTTAAGGAAAGGAATTTTCTTAGAGGTTGTCATATTTTTGTAGAATCAATTATAAATTAAGTACTGATTATGAACTAAATCAAATAATTTACGATTAAATCTATTATTTTTTTTTATATCATATTTTAGTATATATTTTTTATATTAAATATATTATTTTAATTATATTTATTTTTACATATATATATATTTTATAATTGTTTTATTTTAGTAACTATAGTTTAAATATTTTTTATATTATATAATAGTAACTATTGTTACAATAATAATAATAATATTAATAAAGGCTTAATTTACATTCCAAACAACAGAATTTTGAATACTTTTTTACACCATATCATTTTTTTCAAATAATTTTTAATAAGTATGTTTTTTTATTAATGTTATCGCTACAAACTATACAAGGATATTTTTAAACTAATATTTAATGTTAATATTTTTCTTATAATTCACCTGCGATATAACTTAAGCCTATTTCTCGGTTTCCAATGTTTAAAATGTTTTCAATTAATATTTTTGATACCTACAGCTACTTACTAAACATCACTTATGTAGTAAAGCTAGTTTAATTCATTTTAGCAAAGCAAATACGAAAACGTATTTTGAATATTCAGTCAAAGTAGTCGACCAATAAACTAAAATCATCACAGAACATTTAGAATCGAAAGCCAAAGTTCAGATTTGTCGGATAAACTCCAGCGAGGATTACCTTATCATCTCAAAAGCTATTTTATAGATGAAACTCGACATTTAAATTAAATTTTGTTGACAATTTAAACCTACGTAAATCTTTAAAATATACTATTATAGTTTTTAAAAAGCTTTCCTGGAAACCGTAAATTATTAAAATAAAATAATAATTAAAATAAATTGAATAAGATTTATACAGGAAAATTACGTAAATACATTAAAAAAAAATATTTATTTGGAAAAGCCATTTACGCCTGTTAGGGGAAACGTCGAAATTGCTAATGGCACGAATTCTGATGTTTGTATAAGCTGCAAGTTTAGAAATTTGATACTTCGAAGCCATACCGGTGGCTGTCATTGCGTGAATCGATAAGATTATCGTGTATTAATGACACGTTTGTCACTGCGACGGATTACGATTAGGGGCCTATCTTCAGTGAACAGGCGTAACGGTAGGATTACAACCGAACTGTGTTACTTGTGTGCGAAATCACTTAATAGGGCTGTAGACTCGGTTAAAGCTTGATCTTTGTTCGAAGCAAAAAATGATATTCTTTACAAAGGCGCATCAAGTGTATTAAAAAATATTTTTATAAAAGATTATGTTATTATCAAAAAGGCAAAAAAATCCTTCAACTTTTACATATAACAGCCTTTTTTTAGCTTTTTTGGTTATTTTAAGTGAAGTTTCGATAAGCTGTATTCGTTGTCACATACCTAGAGTGTACATATATTCAGAGACTTGAGTGATCGATCTTCCAGTACGTTTTAAGTACAAAAGAACTTTTAATAGTCACATTGCACCCGATATGTGCTCAGTTACCCCATCAATACAATTTCCAACTCCCGAAGCAAAAAGAGGTAATAAGTTTGACCTGTGTAAATGCGTATGCTGTGTATTTGCCTATACTTTGTTTTGGCGTATTTATGTGTCAGCTAACAGATGGACCGATTTTGTTGTGGTTTTTATGACATTACGGTTTAGCGGGTTAGTTTGTTTTTTTTTTTTCATTTTAATTAATTACATTATTAATTACTTACAGCTACAATATCACTGATCAAAATATAATTTTAGCTCTGTTAAAGCTAGTTTAAACGCATCACTACCGATTGGTCGAGTTTAAAAGATCGTAATTATGATCAAAACTACTTAATAAAAATAGAAACTCTTTATTACATTAAATCGCTTTTGAAATAAAATTTCACTAATTATGAATTCATCATCAGAATTCATGCTGCAAGCGAAACGAGAATAGCAATAAAATATAATTAAAACAGTATTTTTCAATGAACTGTATTCAGAAATAAGTACATTTATTTCAAATTTACATATTTTACAAACATGGAGCCCGAATTAAAATAAAAACTTGTCTAGTATTTTTGAAACTATTCAAGCTTATTAACGAAAAAAAAAGATACAAATGAAATTCGAATAGTAATTAGTTGACATTATAAACATGAAAATTGTTTTTATTTAGCTAAGGCTCTTTTTGGATTGAGATACGGATATTTATTTAGTTCTATTTAGTAAGAAAAGGTATTTTGCACAGCGAGAATAATATATTGGTCACTACGCCTATAATTGGCCATAAGGGTTGTAGTACACCTAAAAATTCGTTAGCGTATCAACACTGCACACTCGAAGATCTGAGTAGTATGAAATTTCAAAATTCAACTCACACTTATCTAACAGTGTCAGTTTGACAGCGAAGCAAAAGGCGAGACTTTGACGTTTCGTTTCAGAGTTGATAGGTGTGGAACGACCATTAATATATCACCCGTTTTGTAGACGAACTTTCCGTTGTAATAAATGATTTGTGTCACATACGGCGATTATGCAACATCATGCGCGTTCTGCCTCCGAAATGAATGCATGGTTGTTTGTCTATTTTTCAAAACAATATCAAATACTCAACTCAACAATATCAAGTAATAATTTAGTGATGCAAGGATCAAAAGAGATTACTAGAAAAGTAATTTAACACAAACAGAATATTTTAATTTTGGTATGGTCAGAACTTTTTTGGTAATATTGTGGCTGCGCTGTATGTGTGTGTGTGATAGTTTGGTTCATCATCATATGCCGGAGGAAGTCAGTTGCTATACATTTTCTAACTGGAGGATTCCTAGATCGCTTGTTCGCGGTTCCCTGCCGCCCTTGCTAGGTCTTCCGTCCCTAGTCCCTTCCATTATGACTTCCGGCCCTCGTAATTTTATTGGGTTTTGGTAGACCTTCAGGCGACGACAAACCAATTGAATTGTTAGAGAGTAACCAAACAACTTTGAACAACTGGAGGTATTTATGAAAATTGATCTAGACTGTTGGTTCCACTAAAATAGGTTATAATGTAAATCAGCTAATGGGCTTGTATCAACTTGATTGTTAAGTAGTTTAATTAAATTAGTATTTTATAAGCTGGATAAGTTAATTAAAACCTCCAGAGATAATTAATAGCTAATGACATAATTTGTCGATAGCTGTTCCCGCAAATAATAACTTATGCCTTCATTTATTTTTAAAACTGAGTAAACTTTCCTGAGTCAAGAACAATGAAGAGATTTAAATTCATGAAGGCTTACTTTAACCATGAAAGTTTTATGCAAATCTTAAGTTTATGCATTTGCATGTGCATTATGGTAGAAACCAAAAGTTTTAAATTACGTAAACTTAGTCATTTAGTCGTTTATAGATCGAGAAAAAGATCGTTTTTTTTTCATCTTTCAACTAATTTTAATTCGTGTTCTTCAACTAATAGGTAGTTTCACACCATAAATATTTATGATTTTATACATATTTTTTCTCTTTCTATCACACAAGTTTAGTATAATGATGTCACAAATTTTAATATCTGTTTCTGTAAATTATATATTAGCATTATAGCTATGGAAGAACGACACCATCTGCCGCAGGTATTTTATACTTAAAATAACGCCTCCATTAGCGGCAAATGGAAAAACTATATTTTTATCAATACTAGACAAGACAAGTCATCATCAGTCAAGTCATCAAGTCGGTGTAACATGACAAGTCATGATCACAGTTCCTTGATATTGTATATTGTAACTTATATTTAGTGTATTTGTGGTATGTTTTATTTTTATTTGTAGTTTGTTATCGATTCTCTCTAATAAAGAAAAGAAAAGAAAATATGTAATACTAGTTGACTCTGCGAACTTCGTACCACGTGACCGTTCATTTGGGAAAATTTTCCTATTTTTACCTTTTTTAACCTTCCCTGCATTAACGCGAACAAAGATAAAATAATAATTCAAATCTGTCCAAGCGTCTTAGATTTCTAGCGTAGCGTGATTATATAGATATATTTTGATAGCTCCTAAAAAGATTAAAAACTTTAACACTCTTAGTTTAACTTTACTGAAAACTTTGAATCAAAAGTAAGTTTAAAAAGTAACAACTACCTGTGAATAATCTAATAATAAGTACAACGTATAAACTCCTGAATCCGTCTCGCACTTGCCTGATTTTTATTTACTGTCTAAGAGTATTGAATGTTGGAGCTAAACTGCGAAAGTATTTCAATGTCAAATGAGATTTCATTTTTTTTTTACTAAATTTTGGGATTGTTTCTGATGCTGGACATCACTTAAAGAAAACATTTTTTCTTTTTAAAAAAAGTTTAAGGCTAAAGCTAGTAGTGTACAATTTTTTTTAGATTCTTCCTTCTACTTAAAACTCAACCTACCATATTATATTAGTTTAGAAGTACAGATGATAACAGCGTTGCAACGTACAGTATTGCATTATTTTGTACTGTATTCGGAATGTTCTGCCCCTATATTTCTCTATTTAAGTTGCATTGTTTCGCTTACCGGTCTTGGATGTAATATTCTTATCCATGTAGTATATTTAATATCGTTGCTTTGTTCCTGTGACACAAGTTCTTACGATACCTACTACGGCTGATTCTTACAATACTTAGGGTTGAGTCAATGTGTGTGTCGTGAATTGCTTTATTATTTTTATTTATTTATTTAAGGTTATATCACACTCAACTAGTAAATCCAACCACACGTCTAGTATTCTTTGCTTGAAATCCACACAATATAGCTCACTTTTGGCATCACCTCAGTTTAACAGCAAAGCAAAAGGCATTTCGACTCTGAGTTTATGTGAATGCTACATAAGGTCGTAATGTACACAGGAAATTAAAACATGTTGTTATTCCAACTCACGAAGAACGTTTGACTATGGATGTGTTAGTTTTGACAGGCGTGTATATTGTTTAAGTGTGCGTTACCTCCAGTTTGCTCAGTAAACTGATCACGCACACTAGGGCACTGTGCATGTACACGTGAAACCACAATTATAGTCGAACCGTCCTCGTAAGATGGAATATTTATAGTAAAACTATTTACAATACTAGTATATCTTATCTGTCAATGCTTCGTGTCGAGTGATTAATGACGCTTCATTTGGCTGTCACTGCCAGTTAATTTACTTGCCATTGATAAAACTGATGAAAGTCGTTTATTGCATTTTTTTGTGATATCGACATGACAATGGTAGGTTTTGTTTATGTGGAATTATAGAAAATTAATGTTTATTCGACGGATTTTAATGTTTTCAGGACGGAAAATCAAACAATATTAAAAACATTGAAATCAACGAAACTATTCATCAACATTACCCCGTAATAACTCACTAATGAATATCATATTTATATTAAAGGCTCCAACGTTATTTGATCACAAAACTAAATGAGTGATTGGAGGTGGTAATTTAATACACAGTTAATAAACACATTCAAACTGTATCGGGGTTTTGTATGTCAATAAGTCATATAATTTATATGCAATGTGTGCATTTTCATTTGAAATTGGAAATAAAGAATGAAAACTTACATTTTGAAGAGGTTAAGAGTTCAAATATAGAATATCCATCTTTGAAATGAAAATTTTAACCAATATTTAAAAAACAACTTCGGAGTGACAAATGAGCTAAAAAAAAATCGATTCTACTCAGATGAAGCAAAGGTTCGTAAAACACATTCAAATTCGATTTTTAGTGTCATAAAAAATAATAAATTTACAATGTATTGTTTTTAAATTGAAAAAAAAAAAAACGAAAAAGGTGTTGCATTACGGCTGGTGCTGACTGAGGTAAGCGTTGGCGAAAAGCCAGGTGGCACGGGATAAACAATTCTGTTATTCCTGCACATGGATGCTACCTGGATCCCTTAACCTTGTTTGTGCAGAAATGACAAATCAGTTTTATCAAGTAAAAACAATATTCTTCACCAGATACAAAAATTGTCGGAAGACTGTTGGAGGCTGTCCACAAGGTGCATGGACAACCTTTTAGGCGCTGCAAGGAACCGCTGGATGCAAGCGGACCAGATCGCTCCAGTTGTAGATATTTGTGGAAGGCCTTTGTCCAGCAGTGAACATTAGCTAGCTGATGATGATGATATGATACACAAGTCAACTCTTTTGTGATCCGTTTATCTTTTTTACGCGGCAGGGGATAATAATAGCGGCAAGAGTAGACGACTACCTCAACCGGCCCACTTCTGTCAAGGGTAGTCAGAAACCCTGGTCTAAAATTCACTACTGTACTAAGTATCTCTGTTTGCTAACCCAGACCAGAGGGGGTATACCAGAGACGAACACTGACTAATCGTATGTGACGTACCTGCAAAATAAATTTCTAGGAAATATCAAGAAGAATAGGAAGATCAATAGGCTGCTAGAATGACAAATAAACAAAACAGGTGGCTAAAAATAATAATAATAACCTTATCATGACACACATTGACTCAGTCTTTTACTAAGATATAATCTTGTATCGCAGGCACTGAGCAACGATATAAACTACATACATAGGGAAATAACATCCAGGACCGGTAAGCGAAACAATGCGTCTTGCAAAATAACGCAAAGTTCCCGGAATTCTAGCTAACAAAAAATATCACCAAATAAAAAATCTAATAAAATATCTTTGAAGAGTATTAAAATTAACTTTCTTTAAGGTAGCACTTCAAGTCCTTTGTGATCCGTTTCGTTCGTCAAATAGCGGTAATTTTAACCGAAACGCCTGTTGGTATAACCGAAGAGCTGTTAATCCCTATTCTTGAGGGTTAATACGAGAATTATCGCGCCAGGGGTTATGAAGGTCAATAAACCTTTTTATATCAAAATCGCTTTTAGTATAGGTGATATCTTTATTAGATTTTGGTGAAATTTTAGTAGTCCCTTCGAATGGCGCTTTGATTCTTCATAAAAAGGAACAATCTGGTAACGCTGGAAGCCAACCTTAGCAGAATATTTTAAATGTTCCTGATAGTTTAAAAGTAGTCTATATTTTTTCTGAAGCAACTTATTTGTACCTAATTATAAAATAATTAATATAAAAACCGGTCTACTGCAACATAAATTCTGCAACATATTTTATTGAGAAAAAATGTCTACAAAAATAACCTGTTTTTTACAAATTAAAAACAAATTAAAAACCGGTCAAGCGTGAGTTGAACTTGTACAAGAAGAGTTCTGTAACATCACACAAGATTTAATCTTTTCTCTTTGTCTGTCATTTTTAAATAATTTCACAAAAATATTTCAAATGAACATATTTCTTATATACTTGCTCCCTATAAGTTTTAATTTATTTATGTTTTTAGCATTTGTTGTTGTAGCGGCAATAGAAATAGAAATTCTCTGAAAATTTCGAGAGGCTAGTAATTTTAATGAGTTACAGCCCACTGACAGACGGACAGACGGACAAACAGTGGAGGCTTAGTAATTGGGTTTTCAACCTTTGGATACGCAACCCTAAAAGTATCTAGTGTATTTATTAATAATAATAATAATAACCACATCACGACACACACATTGACTCAGCCCTGCAGTGAGTATTGTAAGAACTTGTGTCACAGGAACTAAGCAACGATATGGTATAAACTACATATATAAGAATGCAACATCCAAGACCGGTAAGCGAAACAATGCGTCTTGCAAATAACACAAAGTCCCGCCCCCGCCGGGGTTCGAACCCTGAACCACTAGCGTAGCAGTCGGCAGTTTACACCACTGCGCCACCGAGGTCGTCATAAGATTCACATTTCACATTTGATACTAGCAAAACGACAAATTTTGCAGAATAAGTGGGGATTGTACCTCAATTAAACTTATTCTGATACGAAATTCAAATTGCATCTAATAATTGACTTTGAAATTCAGAAATAGTTGCTCGTTTCGACCCGAGCTTTAAATATTTCAAACTTTTAGTAAGGAAATTTTGGGGTAAAGTTAGGTTTTACTTTAGCCTAAAATTCCCGGTTTGGAATTCCCTAGTCCGTACCATCGAGCTCTAATACTTTAGTACTCAGGCCCATATACTAAATATTTTATAACAGAAGGTGAAATGAGTGTGAATCAAAGGTAAAACAAAATTGTATGCCTACAAAATTTCATATTAAACTAGGCAAGTAAGTAAAAAGGGAAATATTCTTATATTATTTTGAAAGTGCCCATGTTAATTTTGACTTTGAAAGACAGCATTACAATTGTAAGAATGTTTGTATTTCACCTGTTTGATGTATTTAATTGTAAAATTTTGATATCAATCGTTTATATTCCAGTTAAGTAAGTTAAAGGTAAAACAATCAATCTGTTTTCAGACACAGGCTCCTGTATTTTATTGTCTCAAAAAATAAAACAAAAATACACTAATACCATGTAATTTGTAGGTAAAATACTCAAACGAGTGGTGAGTCTGCATCCATTTGTTTCATGTCCCCAGAATAGTTTGTTTGACGCTTGCAACACCTACCCAACGACAAATTAATCGCCCATAACTGAGAAAATATTGCCTTTGCCTCCTTGTTTCTACAACGAAAAAAAGATTATGGGCAGCGCACAGCAAAAAGCCTTAGCGCTATCCTGTACCTTTTTAAAGTAAAAGCAATTGTTACCATCTCTTTTACACCCACATTGTTACATAAGTACCAGAAAAAGACAGCTTTACCAACTGTTACATTTTTATCAGTATCCAATATTGTATAATAATAATAATCAAAGCGTTCAAAATCTAACAATAACCATTCTTTACTAATGTGCTAATAAGACTGAAATTTGTTTATGGTCTTTTCGTCGTGTTATATATGACATACAGAGGTAATTTGAAATAAATAGTAGAGAAAAGTTTCGTCTCTTTAAATTCTATTAATGATTCAATTTGATACTAAAATGGCCTCTGTGTGTTTTAGGATTTAATAGTGGTATATGTTGTCTAGCTTTTTCCGGGTGTCTATATATACCGGATTAGGCTAAAATAATAATAATAACCACACCATGACACACACTACCCTGCACTAAGATATATTCATATGTCGCAAACACTAAGCAACGATATGGTATAAATTACATTGATTAGTAATTGAAACTGAAAGTTCTTGATAAGTATAAATTTCAATGTTTAACACTTTAATCAGGCAAAAAAAAATCTTACAAAAACTATGAACGACTGAACAATTTATTTCCTCGGATTTATTTTCATCGATAAGTTAAGACTTTTCCACGTGCGGTTATTATGATTGACAAAGCAAACGCCAACCATATTCGGTTATTATTCTATTTGCTACAACTTGAACCAGTTACAAGATAATATGACTGAAAGTTCGTGACCAAGATGTGTAAATTAAGTTAAAACAGTCACTTATAAGAGTAGCGAGAGCTTGTATTATGATGAACTTAGTTATATTATGGCGCATGTGTGGAGTATTATTGCGTATAATCAAAACTTTTCCTTTGACTCCTCCGCATGTTGCGGCAAAGATGAAAAGAGGCCAGACAACACAATACAGTGAATACGTAAACTCTTTGGAATAGTGGTAGATTTTGAAATTCGAATAATCACATTTTATTCGTTAACTACAGTCATCTTTCGATGATTCTTGCGATAGTCTATCATTTTATTTTGTCTCTCAGAAAAAAACAACGTATAAAATTTGATGCCTTTCAGTATTGAGTGAAGTGAGTTTTTTGGCGACAAAAATAATAATTTAATTTTTCGCGTAAAAATTGTATGGGAAAAATTTTCTTGCCAAATTAGAGAACTCTTTGCAATTCGAAGTTCGAATTGCATGTTATAGTTACTTTTCGCAACAAAAACTAATAAAATACACTTCAGCCTCTAATCTGTCAACTGGAAGCAACTATTTATTTAGCTAACGAAATATTTTTTTAGGAATTAATGTGTTCTTACGACAAATCGTAAGCAATTACATTTCGTTTATTCCTTTAGGATTTGCAAAAGCTTTTTGCATGACATGTTATGTTTATACATCCTCATAAACATATGATGCTATGTTATGTTTAAGTAGATGTATAACTATTGAGATATCATACAGCCAGTCATACAGAAATTTGCATGACTGTTGCATGATCTCAATAGTTAGAAACTGATTGTTTTCTTCCACATAAGAAAACTTGATTAAAACTACCTTCATTCAGGCAACACATCTGCAAATTATTCTCTAGTGTTGGCAGCGTTGCAAAATACATATTATTACATCGCTTGGCTCATTAAAACTTTAATTAAGTTTTGGCCGGAGCGGGAGTCGAATTCTGAACCGTTAGTGGATACAGCCTTAAGATACGCTTATGCCAAATATAGAGGTCTATTATCACCTTTAAGTGCTTAAAAGCAGAGCATTGAGAGATCAGCTCAACGAGAGCTTAGAAATCATTAGCGTGTTTGTCTAGCAAATTGAAATTATCGTAAGAGTAAGCAGGTAAGACATAGTTTTCTAAGCTACGTAATAGCGCTTATTATTTTCCCGGATTAAAACCGCTTTAGCGTTACACGCTGTCATTTCAGGCAATTCCACCAACGATTAAATATTAAGCTAGAAATTGTCAAGGCTATTTGACATTTAATAAAATCGCTGATTATAAACAGGACTTTGTTAAGACAAAGCTTTAAGTTTAGTGAAATAGAAGGGTTTCGTTTATCTCATTCTTTGGATGTTCAATTGAATTACTTAAGATTTCGTTTAGTTTTGTCTTCTTTATATTCAACTGAAAGAGAATTGATCCTTAATTTTAAATTCTGATTAATTTATTATTTGTATTGTATTCTTGCTTCATACTTTTAAGGCACAACTGACTCAAATTATTACTAACCCTGCTCCGATAAAACGATAGAGAATTTAAACGAAATAATCAAAAAATAAAATTCTTCAGGACGCAATTAAAAGTATGTTAAAAATTAACAATATTTTGAAACTTGACAAGATCCTCAAAATCTTTGTCAACATTAAAATAGTTTGAAAAATATGGTCTACACTAAAATAATTGATTCTGAGGCAATACAAAATTCTTTGGGCAGCTGGTTTATCGATATTTTAAAGATTTTTTAATGTATGCAAGAAATATTTTTTATTTAACTTGGCGTAGAACAAGTACACACTGCTACAAATAAAGCTTTATATAAAAAGTGCAATATCCATCCTTAAGCTGTGGAGTACAACTTAAGAACGAAACAAAGTCCTAACAGAATAGGTTGATCCGTGGCCGTTTTATATACACACATTAAAAATCACAACGAAATGTTATTATCTTATACGCTATTTCTGTACTATTAAAAAGCAAAGTCCTAGGCCTTCCGTAATCCCGACTAAGCTGCAGTAGCTTCATTTTATTGTGCATTTCCAGAGTACCGGGTAGCTTGAAAGCTAGCGTTCATTTCCATGAAATGTTACGTAATACCGCTTTTAACTCGCCACCAAAAGGAGAGCCGTATTTTGTTTGAACTAACAATAGCAGGCATTAAAATGTAGCGTTGATTGATAGTAAGAAACTGGGTTACTGGATTTTTTTTTTCTGCAAAGTACCGTAAATGTGCGATACGAAACGTTTTTGTAATAAAATCCAGTTTAGTTGGTTTTACGACTTAATTATTCTTTGTTTTACCTTTAGTAAACTTTCCAAGTTAGTGTCAAAGTATCTGTTGGTATTATTTTCAATACTTATATTATTTTATTTACTGTCACATTTAATAATAAAACCCAATCATCAAATTTGCTTACACGACCACACGTTTTATTCAATGCTAAACAATCTAGTTTCAGGGTGCCAAAAATGTAAGTAATTTCTCTAATTTCAAAGCTAATTGAAACAATGGAATTAACGCAAATAGCTTACATTTTAGTATCATGTTTAACCATCACTGGGGGAGTGCAGTTCAAACGGGGAATTACCCAAACAAAGGATAAACAGATACCACAATCGTCAAAACAGTTTGCCCACAAAAGCAGGCACTATGCAATACATTTATACCAAAAAAAAATCCCAGTTTACTCGAAATCCTCCTTTTTTATAGATTAAAAAGTTTTGTAAGTTTCATTATTGCTGCAGGAAAGGATTACACTATTTTAATTATTATCGTTTCTCAATTTTTTTCTTTTGATTGTGTAGATCACACTATTCTCCTCAGGAAATTATCATATTATGGCTTTGATAATCTTTCACTTGGCTATGTGAGATCCTATTTAGACGAGCGTGTTCAAAAAATTCAGATCGGTAGCACTACATCATCTGGGTCTATTGCAAAAATGGGTGTGCCTCAAGGGTCAATTCTGGGACCATTTTTGTTTTTGTCTATATCAATGATCTTCCGTTTATGCTAGATGAAATTTTTGGTGAAGTAATTTTATTTGCTGATGACACATCTTTTATTTTTAAAACCAACAGAAAATATAAAGAAGAAAATAAAATAAATTCTACTTTAAAACAAGTAACAGATTGGTTTAACAATTTGCTTCTTAATAGTACCAAGACTAAATGTCTCAAATTTTCTTTGCCAAACGTGTGGACATTATCGACAGATATTAAAATAAATAATGATGTGCTCGATATCGTAGGATCGACTAAATTCTTAGGCATTAATATCGATTCAAAACATCAGTGGAACGCACATTTAGAATTAATTTGTAGTAAATTAAGCTCGGCGGCATATGCAGTAGGGAAAATTAGAAATTTAACGGATCTCCCGACAGCTAGACTGGTATATTTTGCATATTTTCATAGTATTATGTCCTATGGGTTACTACTATGGGGTAGTGCGACCGAAACAGATTCGATATTTATTTTACAAAAAAGAGCTTTAAGAGCTCTGTATAACTTAAAGCCGCGACATTCATTACGACAATTATTTAAGGAAATTGATATACTCACCTTACCGTCCTAATATATTTTCGACAATATTATGTATGTAAGGAAACATCTAAATGAGTTTGATAGACTAGGTCACGGTATAAATACCAGAAATAGTGATAAATTACGTATCTCTACAGTTAGATTAGCAAAAACTAGTAAGTCATTTATTGGAAATTGTGTTCGCTTTTATAATAAAATTCCAAGAAATGTAACAGAAATGTCAGATATGAAATTTAAGCAATATGTTAAACAAATTTTAATTAAGAAGGCTTACTATAAAACTCAAAATTATGTAGAGGATAAAGAAGTAATTGCACAGGTTTATCTTATTGACAGTTTAGCTAGATTTATTATGTTGAAAAATTGTAATTTGTAGTAGAAAATATTGTAATTGAATATTGAAAAAAGCAACTAGGGAGGTTTCTTGCCGGATTCTTCCCCGTAGAAATCGCATTCCGAACCGGTGGTTGTAAAAAAAAAATGACGATTTGAAAGTGTTTATTTTAAGTCTAATCGAATAAAAAACATTTTGACTATGACTTTGAAATTCAATTGGCCAGTAAATACACAAATTTTAACTTAAAAAAATTCGCTACCACTGAAAAAAAAGCATTTATTAATTCTATAAAATTTCAGTCACAATTACGTAAACTTTAAAATAATAAATTCATATGAATTGCTGTTAAAGCACGTCCCGAATAATAAAAGGTACTCACAGGGCCATTTCCACCTGATGGTAATTGAAGATCAAAACGTCAATATAGCACATAACATCTGCTCATGCGTTCCAAACGACTCCCATTCCAACTTAATGGAATGCAATTGAGAAAACGTTGTTTTTTACATTTAACGTTAAATGGCTATTCGATAGAATGTTTCTCGTAGCATTTTGATTTTTAGATTTTAAATAGCTTTCATGTCGAAATGAAACATTTTCAGCTTTGAACACTAATGCTTCTAGAAAAACTATTTTGAGATAACTTTTGCAGTCGTAAGCCCAGTCCAAATAACAGATTCAGTTTAAACCTTAAATTCATATATTTTTTACTTTTATACATAAATTACATCTCCTCCCCCAAACGGTCACCTTGACCGTCATCTCGCCGACATGTCAAAGTCACCTCGTGTTTAAAATGTTAATCCTTTAAATCTTACAGAAAATAATTTAATAGAAAAAACCATTTACCAAGCCAATGATATAAATAAATCTGAATATTACAACAAATGCATGTAACACTATTTAATAAGCACTAAAACTAGTTACCAAGTAATATGTTCTTGTTAAGGAATAAAAAAACACAGAATAACCTTAGAACCCTTAATTTGTCAGGACGCGAGTTGTACGAAGTGAATTTGACAAAAATTCCTATAAACAGTCTTAATGTCATTATATATACGTATTAAATAACAGGGTATGTATTAACGCAACCAATTGTGCAATATTTACCTGCTTATACCTACATATGACACCAAGTACTTGCAGATGGTAGATCTCCGTGCGAGATCGTCTGAGCTGGTACCACCCTCTTTTCTATTTCTGCCGTGACGCAGTTCGCTGTGTTCCAGTTCGAAGGATTGGAGAGCCAGTGTAATTACCGGCACGAGAGGTATCTTTTCCTCTACATGGGCAACGCGTAGGCAGTGCTCTTCTCGTTTCAGACAACGGCATCGTCATGTTAATAGGCGGCGGTATCAGTTTCCATCAGGCAAACCGTTTATTTGTTTTTCCATGATGTTGCATTTTTTTTTTTTGTAATCTGTACATGGCATTCGATATCTTTTTAACTACTTTGCTTTACTACGTTCACGTAAAACATATAAAACATAGCTTAAGATCAACAGCAATAGGATTATAATTGCACTTTTAAAGTATCTTTATATTGATGTATGGACAATGCACTTGCATTTACTCATACATACTTCCAAGAAAAGTTAGTTAGAAAAAATAATTTAAGTCTTTATTACATCTTATTCTTGTCTTGTAGGTAAAGCTTTAAAGGTAGGCGTAGGTAAAGATGTTCTTTAAAAGAAATCCAATCAAAATAGAAACGATTGAGACATTTTCTGATAATCCATTTAACATTTATTTAGCATTACGCTAAACTTATAAATCTCGCCATCTTAATTTGTCGTCAAGATTCAAGCGGGCATCGTAAAACAAAAGCTTCTGAGGGCTGATTAAATTTTAAAATCGCCAACTGGAAAGTTATAAAATGGCTAACGACTTAAACGGGAAACTTTGACTTGAAATCACAAAAACTTCAAGTGAGGAAGGGACGGACTTGACAAACTAGGCGGGGACTTCGTAAAACATAGAGTGGCCTTTGTTATTTCCACTGTAATTGCCGATTGTTATTGGATTGTTGAGAAACTATCCCAATATGGATCGAAATGACTTATCAGAGATGTCAATTCGTCCCAGCTTAGACAAATAATATTACTAGTCGCTCGCTCTGAATTGTGAATTCGCGACACCCCCCAATATTTGGCAAACCATTTAACGTTTTGGCTTATTTTTTAACTATTCTCTTTGCCTCGTTATTCTGCCTATCAAATTTCCAGACGATCTGATCAATGGTTCTGAAGTTATCATTGAAAAAACATTTATGAATACATACATACAACACCATCGCCATTCCAGTCGATTCTGGGAAGTTAACAAGCTATTCGGAAATTCATTCGAATTTAAAAAGAACAGAATGACCGGCACTCAATTTGTGTCAGTTTTTTGTCACTTTTAGTGGAACCATTCTAGATATTTTGTTAGTCCGTCCAGGAATTGCGTAGAATCTAGGTACTGAATTTTTAATTAAAGCCAGCATAGCTTTGACGTATATGCATTGAAATTACCAACCCGCCTTGCAATTATTTAGTCCTTGTTGACCCCACGGACTTCGTAACACATGACCGTTCTATTAGAAACGTTTTTCCTTTTAAACCTTTCCTGTATTAGAGCGGACAAAGTGAAAAAAGATTCATTCCAATCGGTCCAGCCGTCTTGTATTTCTAGCGAGACTAACGAACAGCTTTTCATGTATACAATTTTTTTAGGTTTATAATTTAAAACCGTAACATTTATTTTCTAAAAAACGAATTTTATAACGTAATAGAATTTTACACATAACCACCTGAATTATTATAGTAACAACAACCAATAATACTTATTAAAACTTTCTACATCAATTCGCTTTACACAAAAAAAGCTAAAACAAAAACACCAAAGAAAGAAAAAATAAGTGAAGCTTTTTAGCATTGAAAACTGGACACATTTCTTTCGATCAGATACTACGGTGGCGCACTCTGCATACAATCAGGGGATTTCAACAGTTCGTGACCTTACATACGGCTCGCAACTTTGCGGTTTTGTGGCTTACATAATATGGAAAAAGCGGCGATTCCCTGGCTTATGTGACTAGCTAAAACGATTTTTACTGAAAAAGTTCTAAAAGTGCATTATTCAAAACTTTTTGTTTTTTAAACTGCTTGGTGCCTTTTTGGTTTTAATGTGGTATTTTAGCGAAAGGAATTGTAACATAATAGAAAACAGTTAATTAATTCAAATACGAAAATTGCCGTTAGGGTTAATTTTAATGTGCAAGTATGTTTTCGATGGTAAGATGCTATATAGATGTAGATTTATAAAAACATACCTAAATTTACAGATATAATGAATATTAAAAATTTACATAATTATGAACATTTATTTTAAAAAATAAATTGTAATAAAAATAAAATAATGTAGATATGTAATTATGTATATCTATAGATAAAAATTCAAACAAGAGCATCAAATGTCTAAGAGCATACTTTTGCAAGTTCTTTGTTGCCATTTGCTCTCTCGCCGACAGTTTTGTTCTCATAAAAATGCAAACGAACAAAATCTGAATTAACAAATGCTTATTGCGCATTCAAACGACTGTAATGAAAGTCTATGCGTGTCCTTTACTTAGGCTTGTCTATACCTCGACAATACTCCACCAAAGATCAATAAAAGTTTAAGTTTCTTAAGAATATTCTTATAATTCATTTAAAAAGTTGTCCCGTTTTTAAACTACCCGGACTGCTTCAACTATTTTCATTAAATAAGAGAGTAAAGAGTGCAACAACGTATAAATCAAGTCTACCAAAACTTTCGAGAGTTCGGACAGAAACAAGAAACAAACTCGCGAAACGACTGTTCGTAGTTAAACCAAATTCCCTACACCAGTCACGCTTTCAAGAGTAAAATTACTGCGTTTAATTAATTCGTACATACAATTTCAGACATTTCAACCATAACAATATAGTACTATAACCGCGTGTGTCGTAACGCTCAAGAAATACGGTTGAATTTCCTTTGTTTACTTTTATTCTACCTAAATATACATGCGCGATAAGCAATGAAGTAATTGCAAAGCTCAACATGAATATCATAGCGTTTTGTTGTATATTATCTGAACAATATTAACTCCAGGATTAATTTTGATTTCATAAAGAGAATTCATTGTTTGTTTAAAATGTACCAATATTATGACTTTAAAATAACCAATAAAGGAAACATAAAAATATAAGTGCTTTTACAAAAATTAAATCTAAGTGCTGTTTTTTTTAATTTAACAAAAAGGTATAGTTTTAAATCAAGATGAATGCAATGAAAGTTTGTACGAGTAGCATATTTTTATTAAAAAGGCATGTTAATTTTTTTCCTACGATTCTATTCAAAGTTACCCAAGATAGGTAGTCTAACTTAATAATTAATAATGTAAGTATTTAATAAGTCAAACCTTCAATTAACTTGTAAATATAACTAACAATTATTTATCTAATAAATAAAAAGTAAATACTTACAGAGTCGTCGATATTTTCCATTTAACTATAAGCAGAACATTAAACTAGACTTTTCTTTCAACTTTTTACTACAACTATAAGGTGGGTTCCTTGATTGGCATCTTTGTGAGTAAAAAAGAAAAAACACCAGTTTATCCGTTCAAAAGCCTAAGTTCTCAAACATTTACCGTTCCATTAAAAATAAAGTTCTTTCCAGACTAAAAGCTTACTGTTCAGAAATACGTCGCAATATGTAGGTAGTTAACTGTTCATTTTACCTGTCATACTAAACTCCGACAGCCTTTTGTTATTAAGTTTTCCAACAAAACGTCATTTTAAAACATTAACTTATTTCACAAAACAACATCAACTTACGTGCTGCATTGTCTTCACTCCCAGAGTAATGAGTGTCCTGTTTAATTATGTAAAATCGAACAATCCTGAACTTAGCTGCACATTGCTTTTTTGTAACCTCGAGATCTGATAACTATGTTAGTGGAGGAGCAATGTAAATTAAGCACAGCATTAAAGCTGCCTTAGCGTCCATTATGGCGCTTATGTAGTAGTTCTGAAATGCTTTGAAAACACAAGCGATTTAGTAGAGGTATATGTTTGAGAAAGTTAAAGGTTTACCCGTGGAACTATCTTTAGTATTCAGTTTTGAGCTGCATAGAAGCTTGGATGAACGTGGGCTGGCCCATCCAAATTATATGCATGACCTCGGGCTGGAAATTTAAACTTCGTGATTGAAACACTAAGTGTAAAGTTCCAACTCTATAACTAGACGAAGTAGTTCTGGTCTGTCTGAATTTGATGTAAGATTGGACTTGAATTCGTCCTTATTAATAATATCAAATAGAAAACCGTTTTAAATTCAAACTTTGTCAAATTTAAATAATATGCCTGAGCTACTCAGTCACAATATTTTACAAAAAAAAAAGGTTTTTGGTAAGTTGGCGTTTTATGTGGTTCGAGACAACATCTCAATAATGTTTTATGTTTATTTGCCATATAAACTGTACTTTAAAACTAAGAAAAACGTTTAGAAAAACAGCTGTTAAGTAACTTTGATAAAAGAAGTTCCTGGAACTTTATTGTCCACAGAATGAGCTTTTGATTTAAGTAAATAAAGCGCTGAATGTTAGCAAAAAGCAGCGATTTATGCTTCAACACGAGCTGCAAAGGTCGTCCGGAAGATATATGGGCGCCGAGAATGCACAAAATGTAGAAATTGTCAAGAAAAGACCTGATTTATTTTATTACTACTATAATATACTGAGATATTTAGATTCGAGATATATACATAGGTCCTTTGAACACGAGTAGGCACATACAATTGTACAATTAACTAAAAAAATAGACTTTGTCTTCCTCTAACGTGAAGTTTAATCTTAATTTATCTAAAATAAGTTAGTAACCATCGACATGTTTCTATAAAATGCATGACATATACCTACACCATTCATTGACACATTACGATATTTAAAATTTATTAATAAATGTTTGAACGATATCCCAACCTATGTCGAATGGTCCATAAAATATTTCGTAGTTTGAACAAGCATACTTACTTGCAAACATATAAGTAAAATCTTAACCCACCTTTTTGCTGTGCCGTAGATAAACATACTTGTTTGTTGGAGTGACAAATTTTTCTAAAACTCATTTCTAATGCCACAGCAATCAAATACGATTGAAATCAACATTGTCATTGAAATGTTTTGATGCTATCTTACCTTTTGCCTTTGAAAACGACATAAGCCGTAACACTTAACCTCAGGGTCGAAGACATATCACTCCGCCTTCCCCGTCATTACTGGATTAAAACAACAGAAAAAAAATGTCACCCTAATAAAACCTGATTCGTCACTCACTTATTTAAGTTTATTTTGTGGAAGTACTTGGATCGGGTCGCTCACGCGAAAGTCACACGCGATGGAATATTTCCCTTTTTTTTTTAGCTTAGAAAATATATAATTATGTCTCTGCGAGTAAAAGCGGTGTTTAAATATCTTACTTTTCGACTTAAATGCCTGGAATACGGTAATTCGAGGGTGTATTACTATTTTATATTAAGTTTTGTCATATTTTTCCACCATAATGCAACATAAGTTGTTGCAACTCGGCATTCCCAAAATAAATCACATTTTGAGCTATAAAAAAGGCAGTTTTTGGATGCGCATCATGATAAGATGTCTTCAACTATAAATATCATAATCATTGTCTTAAACTATGTATTTCAATTGACATTATTTAAAAAATAATTTAATCTCTCATCATAACAATTATTTATCTATTTAACTGACAGAATAAAATATTGCAATGGCGTTCAAAGCGTCTTATTTTAGTATTTTTTAATGTAATGGGTAGAATCAGAGATAAATGATTGATCTCCGGCGACTACCAATCAGTAATATATGGGGTAGAACTATTTAACTTGTACTTAACAGGTTGAAGCAATGAATGTTGAGTCAAGTACAAGTTAAATTATTCTTCAGTACTAACTAACCGCATATAAACCGAAATAAAAAATTAATGTCTTTAAAAAAGTACATTTTACTATTTTTTCATATTACAAATGTTGTTAATGTAAATATATTTAAATACAAGCTAAAAGTATTTTTTAACTTTTTCTTTTACTCGGGACAACTCATAATGGAAATGGAAATAGCATTGACATATATTTATAATATATCTTTAAATCAATAATAAAAGAAACAGATTTTATTTTTATGACTTAATTTTAACTATAATACATCAAAATATGCACCCATTTCCAGTTAACAAAAAAAAAAACAATGAAATTATAATTCAAAAGACCAACAAATATAGCATATAGATTTAAAATAAGTTTAAACGTTTAATTTGTAGAGGAAAAGACCCCATAATTATTAATTAACAGGTAAAAAGGTTAATTATTTTTATGAACTTACGCGCCAAATGACATTAAAATTTCTATCGAGGCTCGATTGACTAAACGGATTCCTTTTAACAGCAGTTAAGGTTTTCTAATTGAGAACGAGAAGTCGCTTTCTGTTTACAAATTACCATGAAAATATTTATATTAAATATTTACAAACGAGGGAATTTTAATTAAAATCAAACACCCTTAACGCGATTCGTACGCGGCTCGCGTTTTGCCGACGCACAATCTATGTAGTTCGACCCGTCGAGTACGCAGGAACTGTTATCGTTAGAGAGCTCTTGAAGTTAAATAGTTTAGTTAAAGTTGGCTTATAAACAATAATATATGTATCGAATAGGTGGCTATTTCATGAAAATATGTTAGGCAAAACTAAGTACCTACATTGAATACCTGTTTGGTTATATCTGTGTTTTTAGTTCTGAGAAAAAAAAAACATACACATTACACAGAAATGGAATTAGAGAATGGGCGTTATTCTCTTTGTAATATAACATTACTATTACTATTATAAGATTACAAGAAATTAATATTGAATATTCGTAGTTAACAGACATTAGTAATAGAAGCAAGTAAGGTGCTTCAGGTCTTTTTGTTCCACCTTGTAAACAAAAAACTAACAAAATTTAAGTCAAATAATATTCATAACGTTATTAGCTTGTGACAATTAAAATGGAACTAAATGAAAATGTTTTTATTCGAATATACTTAAATAAAGCACTTTCAAACCGTCATTTAACTACCACCGGTTCGAAATGCTATTTCTAAGAATCCGGCTAGAAACCTCCGTAGTTGCTTTTTTCAATATTCAAATACAATAATTTTCTATTACAACTTACAATTTGTAAAACATAATAATTCGCGTAAAATACCTCTTGAATTCATCAACTTGACTAAATTTTTTAAAGATAACCGAAGCTTAACATTGTACTGTATTCCTTTACCTTCCTTAATTATAGTGAATTTCATTGTATCGGCAACGCGAGTGTGACATTTCTCTTTCACTATCTTTTTCTATTGTGGTTACAAAATCTGTTACCCATCATCAGTTTGGCTATGAGTTGTTATCCTTACCAAAATTATAAACGCAAAAGTCTGGAAGGATGTATGGATGAATGGATGTTTGATACTCTTTCACGCAAAAACTATTGAATTGATTTAAATGAACCTTAACAATAGGATACCTTATACATCAGAATAACAAATTGGCTTTAATGTTACGAGATATTGTGTAAACTTTGCCAAAATATAACGATAAAATCAAGTAATTAAAAATTCTATTACAACCATTTTCGACTTTTACGCGGGCAAAAGCTAGTTTACTTTATATTAAATGCGTCATTTAAAAATCATGTCTGAAGTGACATCAAAAAAAACTAACAGCTTTAACTGTTAACTCTAGTCTCTTGGAACTCTTTTTGCAACATCAAAACAAAGTTATGGCAACACTAATAGGGACAGAGTCAGATGAATGGCAAGAAAGGATTTAAACATGTCCCCGACTTTGTTGGCGGTTTGAGGTATACTCAGAATCGCTTTCGTACTTCCCTCAAGGCTTTCCATAAAAACCAACTGCCTCAAACTTTTATCCAGTGAGGCGCTTCTTTATAAAATACCGTTGTAAAGCCAGCCTACTGAACCGAACTTGGACAATTCTACAAAACTTTGATACGACTTTCCACCTATTCAAAAACATCGACTTTGTAAAAGGGGAAAGAATGATTTGATTATCCCCGTGTCCTCCGCTTTATTTACCGGCCAAAACCCCGAAAAGTTGGGATTATTCGAAAACGAAAATGTAGAACTAGATTGATGTCGAAAAATGTGGAACCGCTTTTCGTTTTGAATTCAACAAGAGCCGCTCAATTATACAGTAGCAGGCAATTGACGACTATCACTCTTAATGATGGTTCGTTTAACGACAACAATAAAAATACAAATAGCCTCTAGTCATTCAGACGAAAATTGACTAAGCTCGGCACGTGGGGCCTCTGCGAGGGAAATGGCTGAACAAAACAGTTGTTGATATCTACCCCTCCCCTCCCGAGTCTGAGCCGACCAACCCTCTATACATTTCAGTCAG
Organism: Choreutis nemorana; assembly: GCA_949316135.1. NCBI lineage: Eukaryota > Metazoa > Arthropoda > Insecta > Lepidoptera > Choreutidae > Choreutis > Choreutis nemorana. The sequence goes on along the minus strand of OX438601.1, from coordinate 9,232,756 downwards.
TCGCAGACCGTCGTCGCGTGTGGACGTGTCTTCTCCGCTTAGAACTTTACGTTACGTCATCGTTAAGCTCGATAGTGAAACTGAGTGAGCGGGAGATAAAGCTCGCGAGAGTGGTATTGTATTTGAATGGTGGTTCAATGGTTTTGTTGAGATGGTGCGAAGGCGGGAAGTCAGGCGTGCGGCTTTCACGCATGTTTGCACCACTTTTTTGTGGCTGCTCACCTGTTTCAACGGTAAGTTATTGTAGGGTTAGTTGGTCGGATATGCTTCGGCGATTGTAACCGTCGTCGCCTCGCTCACGTCCCTAACTGACCTTTTCGTATTGAACGAACTTGTCAATTCCATATGGTTAACCTTCCTCGTTTGGAGGTTTGTACTTTTTGTAGGGGGTTGTTACTGTGCGCGGAGCGTAAAAACGTAATTCAAGTTCTTTTGTTTTGAAATGTTACATTTTATAGGGTTTCTTCTAGACTTTAGGCTTACATGTTTTTTCATTATTAATAAAGATCGTTTTCTAATATGGAACAACCCAAGAAACAGAAAAATCTTTTTGTATTTTTTACAAAATTGAAATTAAATCTGAAAATCAAACATTTTACGAAATAATTTTCACACGGAAATTCCATAATTCAGAATGATGCTCAAAATTTGAGTATCTAGTTACAGATGTTAATTAAATTTCGACCTACTGCCTTGGGTAATTGAGTTCATTTGCGAAAATTAGTGATGATTAAGTTAGTTACTCTCATAATGAGGTAGTAGTTAACCTGAGCTTTATTGGATCATTCTACCGAAATGTCGTCACAACTCCAGGAGTTTAACGAATATAAAATATATTAAACTTCTGTTACAAAATTTAAAATTTAATATTATTTACTTAACATACAAGAAAAATTTTGCAGTAAAAATAAAACATTTTTTTTTTTGTTATGTACCCTACAAATAATACAATAACAAGATGAATATGATATCTTGTTTATAACAAAAATATATTTTAGAAAGAAAAATTGTTTCTCAGCTGAAGTTGAATTATGCTGGTTTTATTGTATTTTTTTGTTGTCTGATTTGAGATCCCTGTTGCTACCCAAAAATTGTTTTCCGAAGCTCTTTTAACCACTGAAAACGATTTGTTATGATAAGATATATATTTTACTATAGATTAATAACAGAATCCATGAAAATTATTCATCTTTTTTTTAAAATAATTATTCTTTGTAATATCCTGATATTTTAACTTTTTGTTTTAATGTTTTATTAAAATTCAAAGATTTTTTGAAGATGGTGTTACCCGTGTAAATAAACTAGTCATGAATATGAACGAGTTTAACGTTCGCTGTGTTGTTTATTGTGTCTCGTTAGTTAAAAATTTTACTACTATTGTTTGACAAATAAGAACTAAATATAATATTAAATTAACTTTGTTATAATTTAAATAAATAGTAACAAGATCAAGTACGTTCAATATTTCAACCGTGCCAACCTTAATAATACAGCTACAAAATTGGTTGAATAAAACTCTCAAAATACTCACCCTTTTTGGCTAAAAAAGTGTGCAGTCAAATACATTTGAACCCGTTTATAATATTGACATAACGTTTGAATTCATCGATGACTTGGTTCACCCACTCAACGTTTTCATTTCTACGGGTACGGCAATATTTTCGATGGAATTTGTATCTTTTTTCGATTTTTTGGAGGTGTCGTTCAATTTAAGCAATAGTAGGGTTGGTGTCACCTTTCTTTATAGTATATTTTCATTTACCTCTCCTTCAGTGCTATTTCACTTGCGTCCGGTAACGGCACGGTGACCATGCGGTTTGAAGTAGTATTGAATGAGTTAGGTCACGGCACGTTCGCTAGGCCGAAAGCTGTCTAAATAGCCTGTACGTTTACTATACGAACGATGTGAAAAGGCTCTTATTGGAATCCGTTTCTACTATCATTTGGGTGACGAAAACGAGGCCTATATTTACCTCTGAAGTCCGATAGCAGCTTGTTTGATTGAGTTTTCAGATTAACGTTTGATATTCGTTTTGGTTTAAAACCTTCGGGCGTACTTCTATCCTTTAACGTGTTAGTGTTCTAAAAATTGTATGGTGAAAACTAGTTAACATTCCCCCAGAGAATTTTGTCTATACAATTTGTAGTTCGAAATACTATCAAGTTTTTTTTTTTGGCTAACAAATTGCGCTCACGGCACTAGAATGAAAAACGGATGTGCAGGATCTAGAGATGAATCTACCTGGAATATGTCAGGGAAAATATACTAGTGTCAAATCATTAAGAATCCCATCTCTGTAGGCAACGGTCTTGTAGAAGCACGGACGCGTAAAGAGGTAACTATTGGTTGCTAATCGTGCTTGTATTAATTGATCTAGTCAGGACATTTACGCTTAAGCCTAAGATAACAAAGGACTCCCATATATAGCTTTTACGTAACATCAGCCGATTAGCCGATCTCGATACATTTATTTCGGTCACCGGAAGGTTGGCCGACATCCGTGGCCCGAACCTATACGAGATAGTGGGCATAAATCACTTGTTTATACATGGCCCACGGCCTGAGTTATGAAGTCTCGTGTATCGACTGCCATTGCGCAAATTAAGCACTGAAAATGAAAACATTTCTGAATGTATAAGTAAAATGCCGATATGAACAAATTGAAAATAGCTAAATAATGTTCTTATAATGATGCTCTCAGACAACTAAAAGAACGTGTTGTTAAAAACCCTTCAGTGAAGACGCTATTTTCGTTCTTAAAAAAGTATGTAAAATTAAGCGTTTGTCAAAAAAGTTTCTGTGTCTGTTTTCTGTATAAAGTTTTTTTTTTGTCTATTAAAAATATTATATCTTTACCGAAACATTCAAAGCATGTTTCTGTTGAAAAAATTAACTTTTAATGAACACGTTTTTACTACACAAATAACTAATATAGTTTTTAAATTGTATTTTCTTTGTAAAATGTATGATAATTAAAAAATATCTATTTAGTTGGACGACATAATTTTATTCAGATCGGATTTCAATTCAGAAACAGACAATTTTTAACACTGGTGTAATTATTTATTTACGTCTTTTGATGTCAAGTTATCTATTTGAACTGTTTATTTATGACCAAAATTAATGAAAAACACCGTGCTACGATTATCATTAATTTATTTATAATTAAAATATATTATTATTCCCTAAAATATAATATTAAAGTTGAAATCAGAATTTTTCTAAAACACAACAGAGATCTTCCAAAATCTTACCACTCCCCACTCTCTAAACAGCGAATCTAAATCAAAAGCCAAACATTCCGAAAACACTCCCTAATCAGACTCCCTCGTATAAATCATGAAAAAAGAAGTTGAGAAAGATATCCAGTTCTTTACTCGGGACCTTGATTAAAACATCGATCAGTATGGTAACTGCTGGGTGGCCGTTTTGTGAATAAAATATTGGTGCTTGGGTCAGTAGCTAAAGGCCTTCACTTGGATTCCATCCATCAAACGGATTGCCGCTCATCTATAATGTATCCCGGCATAAATACCTCAAGACCAGGATTAGCTTTGTTTAGACATTTTTGGAGTCAATGAATTGATAAAGATTTTACGACAACAATTTTAATCATTAGTGAATTTTTAAACTGAATTTTAACGTTAAAAAAGATCCTATCAAAACTAGAAACAAACCAGTCTCATGGTAGTTTTACAGAAAAGTTTAAGTTAAGAATGAGGATTAAGTATTATAGTCAAGTTGATTACAAACAGATTTGTTTTTAAGGACAATTAAAAGTATAGATTCTGTTATAATGATTGTAATATGAAAGAAATATATATATTTGCTAACAGCCCTATTTTGGCTTACTCTTAAAATGCTGGTACCCTTGCCTTGCAGAAACGATACGAGATGCTTCTCTTTCTGATGTGCAAAAACTTATCCGGTAACTTTTGATTTACTAAACCGGTTTAGATTTTCCTTTTAAACTTAGCTCCGGGCTAAATTTCTATACTCTTTAAAAGTAATGTAAAGAAAGTTAGTGATCACAAAGGAACGCCAGTTGAATACGTGCCTCTGATGCTGCAACCTGACCCTCTTTGAAAAGAACCTCTTGGGTTCGAACCAGTTTTTACCCGCACCTAAAGCGGAAATACAGAAGCTTTACAGCATATCTTTTTAAATACGATAATTTTCAACGCTTTTTTATGTTACATGTTACAGTATTTGATCGTAAACTCATCTGATTGCGAAAGATGGCTAAAGGTAGAGCTAAGCTAAAAATACCTATTTATTCTCGACTTGAACAGGTCTTATTTGTGATTGCTCGGGGAATACTTCCCCTGAGCCTTAGTTCATATTCTTATTTATATAAATATTGAGGTCACATAGTGCATCGTGCAAAGCATAATTCATCGTCAGAGACGTCACCTGCTGGATAAAAGTCTCCTCGAAATAGTTACAATTAGAAAGATCCTAGACAGCTTGCATCGTAGACTCGAGACCGTCCACCGTTTCCAGCACTATGCCTTCAGCCCACTCTAGAGCCTTTATTCCTCAAAGGTACTTCTACGAATAGCATAAAGTGGATTCAAAATGTAACCATCTCGACAGGAGATTAAGTCGTTTTAACGATCTTTTGTGGAGCTTATCAATAGGATTCATTAAAGCATATTCAAAGTTGCTAAAATCCGTTCAGAATGTTATAAATGAAAAACAGGTCAAGTACGAGTCGGAATCACACATGAAGGGTTCCATTCTATCGTACAAGATGGTATGTAGTTTTCCCTGAGAAAATGGGTATTGACAGCCGGACAGATGGACGACCAATAAAGTGATCCTATAAGGGTTTTGTTTTGTCATTTGGAGGTACGGAACTCTAAAAACTAAATACACCATTCCGTCCAAACAAATAAAATCTGATCAACAACGCCTTTTGAATGCAAAAATTGAAGTTACTCTTTGTAATATAAAATAAACTTCAAAAAAGATTTCTCAATATTTTGGAAAGATTTTATGATCGCTTCGTTGCAATTATTCCTTTTGTTGTTGATGTTTGTATGTGTGTGTAATAGTAAATAATCGACACAACACTGGGTCATTGAATAAGGGCCGAGATATAGCGGTCACTACGATCGCCTACAAAGGGTATTGCCTAATATCGGTCAGAATAAAATCGATCGGAAAACCATTTTCTGGACACTTGCAATTTATTTTTAAAACGAAGTTCGAAAGAGTACTTACTACAAAATTAATGCGTTGTACCCTCATAAAATTGTTGTTTAACTGACCATAAGAAATCGCGTAGTTCGACCTTACTCCTGAAGTCATTATAAGAAATTGGTGACGTAGGTCCTTTGGAATAAAGCCCACGGGGCCTCCCAAGTACTCGATCAATCTTTAATTTCACTACCAAAGAAAGGGACGGGGCTATTAAAACGGAAACTCCTCTCGTTTCCTCATTGAAACTCTAATGGGTTTCAGCCGTTTATGGTACATCTCGGTTTAATATTCCGCCTTCGTAAGGTAGGGCCGGGTCGTAGCTTTCGCAAAATTGAGGGTAGCCGTTTGTTTCCAACATTTTCGCTAAAGGAAAACGCTTTCTTTCAACCTCGAATAAGTTGATTTGAAAAAAAAATATAATTACAGAAAAATATAGCTGAACAGATGAATGTTCTGTTTTTCTCGCATGCTGTCTTCACCTTTTTTGTAGTGACATTTGACTTGTTTTAATACTATTATTGTTCTTCAATTGCTTGAATAAATGTACACTATGTTGGTGATCTTTTTAATAAAATAAATAAATGAATCTCTGTTTATATCTGTTTTAACTAGATTTACATGATTATCTTAAAACACCTGATATATATAATATATAAATCGTACCGCGTGATAGTAGAATTTGCTTTTTAGCTTATTTAAAAATGCTAAAGGAATGAACTTTGGACTTCCAATTATATTCATGGATTCATACAGAAAAAACATATATACATCAGAAAAACGTACACATCAAAAAATTAATGTAATGGATCTAGATGATACATGTCATACGGACAATGTATGCGACAAAAGTGTGTTGAAAAAATTGCCTTTGTGAAATTTGGCACGCAAATTTTGAGAATCCAGTTTGTCATGCCTAGAATGGGATGGAAATCCCGCGAAAGGGATTATAGGTCACTCGTTCTGCTAAAAGCTTTCAAATATATTGACATTTTCAATAGGAATATATTTTGACATGTTTTTCAAAGTTGCCTATCAAAAGATGAATGAAATATTAGATTATTGACTTGTCTTTTTACGCATTTATAACATTCCATAATTCAAATACCTAACCACTTTGTTTTCAAAACAGGCACTTCTTATCCTTCCCTAGTAGATTGGTGATATCATATGATTGTTCAAAGTTAAATATTCCTTTCCCCAACATCATATTAGCATTTTAAAACAAAGAATTAATTTAATATTCCTAGATCCTGGTGAACAGGAGTTGCAGTGGTGGGCGGGCGTGCCCCGAAAAAAAAAAGACTCATGAAGTCATTACCTTTCCTTTTGGGTCAGCGGATTAGTAGACAGGTATTTTGGTATCCAATGTTTAAATGACAGACACAGATGTTGCAGTACAGCACAGTTATGAAGAGCTGTAATGATTGATAAAAACTTTATCATAGGAAAATATACGTTTCCAGTATCTAACACTATTGTTTGAAAATTGTGCGATAAGACTTTGCCTACTTATTGTTTCCACTTGCTCAAAGCGTATAAAAGTAGTGAAATAATAAATATCCTTTTTTTTCTAAACGATGGGTGCTGCGTCCCGGAGGCCTTAGCAGCTTTACCGTGGCTATCGTTTTCTATACAATCGATCAGACTGTATCGTCATTTTAAAGACAACATAACCGCCAAACTTTAAGTACTTCCTTACATTACTGGGTTTAACAGAACTACGTGCGAGATCGTCTGGGTCGGTACCACCCTTCTTTTTATTTCTGCCGTGAAGCAGTTGGTTGGTTCGAAGGATTCAAAAGCCAGTGCAATAACTGGCACGCTATTATATCTTTTACTCTAAGTAGGTCAACGCATTGGCAGAGCTCTTCGATCAAGGCCCTAATGAAACGGCGGCAGTATCACTTTCCATTAGGTAAACCATCCGTTGGTTTCCGTATCTTGTAGTATAAAATCAGATTGCATGTTTGTAAGGGAATTACTCATCCAATGGGGTTCATTAAATTTCAGAATAACTTCAAGTTATAGCAACCTTAGCGTTTCAGCTAATACTAAACACGAATGTACATAACCAAATCGTATTGAAATAATCGAGTCCTATTCAAATGTCATTGTATTCGTCCGAAGAGAACGACAGGGTCGCGTGAACGCCCAAAGGGAATCGATAGCGATAAAAATAATGTCCAAGTTAAATAAACTCAATTGTTAACAAACACAACGCATAAATTTGTTTATTCCATCAAGTTTTCATAGATCATTAACCGCTTCATTGTTACAGATGATTTATGTCGACAGGTTTTAATAGCGTTACGTGACGCTGTTGATGTTATTTATGAATAGGTTATTATTTTAGCTGAATAAATTTATGTGTCTGTCTCCATTCTGTTTACATTACAGGTTTACATCGTTTTGAATGGTCAAGTTGCAAATTTATTGGTTAAGTTTCAATAAGCTGACCACTAATGAGGGATTGAAAGTAAATACAGTAATGAATGCAAGATTTCGATTTTTAAACAAAGATTTAAAACTACGAGTATACTATACCTACATAATATTACAACTGAACTCAACTTAATTTTGCTCTTGTAAAAACAAACACAAAACTTAGCTGTTGACCATCAAAACACTTGACTTCTATTTCGGCCAAATTTTTCAGCAACTTTGTCCGAGAAGAACTTTTATATTTTCTAACACAAAACATAGCCTGAATAAACATAACATAACAAAAAACTCACGCTGTAATCTCTTGAGGTTGGTAGAGGTGTTACATACCGAATTCCGCATGTTTATGTTGAGTCCCAGTGTGACAGGTTGCGAATCTATCGCCACTATCCGGGAACAATGAGGAACATGGTAGCTACAACTTACGGCAACCCGAACTTGTCGGGTCGAGCCAGCCGGTCGGTTAAGCAAGTCACGTAACAAACTGAGCTACCACGTCCTCTATTATAGAAAAAGGTGTAATAATTTTAATTGTATGAGTCGTTTCGAAGATTACCTACTTGCTTGCATTATATATAATATTATTTACTTATTTAAAATAAAGTAAATCTAAACATGCTTACCCAAGCCTCTTTCAACAATTATTTCTCTGGCTTTTAAGATAAACAAATATTTAACACGCGTTCAGATTAGGTTACGTACAAGATCCTCCTCTGCTTTAATATTGACCTTTATACTCTTGCTGGGTACAAAGAAATCAAAGATATTTTAACTTTACGAACAAGTTTTATTGAGTCACTATTACAGATGAATACCTACGTTCTTGGAAGAACGATTTCACCTACACCTGACTTTCGTAGTACCTGAATCTTTACCTTTTCTTTGTTCCGATCTTGAACGGCTGATGTATGAGCTAATAATTCACATTTATTACTAAGGATCGATTATTATTCAGTTCGAATAATTTATCTATTTGTATTATTGATCGTCCTCATACTGACTAATGACAATTACTAATGTTAACAGTCAAGTGAAGGTTAAGTCTATTTATGAGTCTATGTATATTTGTATGTTATAAGTTTTGCCGTAGCTCCTAAACTAATTGACCGATTGTTATGAATGAGATGTCAATTTATTTCATATTCACGTCTTAAGTCACATAGGGTACACTTTTTAGAACGTGATTTCCAGTAGACGGGTTTTCGTTTTTAAACTTACTTTATCCTGTTTGTAGTAGGTAAAAAAACACGATCAAACTTATTTACGTAACATAGCAGAATAGTTTTGGCTAAACCATATTTTTAAAGTGAACTATTAGAAAAGTTCTTGAATGCCAAACTACCAAAGTTCTAATTCATTGGAAAATATTTTTCGTTTTTAATGTTTTCTCTTCTGGTTCCATGCCACCATCGCTCATTAAGTCACAGATTCTAAGGTATTATCATATCGTAGAAGTTGCAGCCATCATCAATAAATGCTAAGCCAACTCTTTCATAAACGGAACGGTTAAAGGGAACTCGCTGGCAGCTGATTTTCTGAACAATAGTACTGGGCCCTAAGGTAAGGAAAAGCTTTTACTTGACAATCATATAAGTGTGTGTACATATCGACACCTTACTAATAATAAAGTAATAAAAAACGACCATACGACCTTTGTGGCGCAGTGGTGTAAACAGCCGACTGCTACGCAAGAGGTTATGGAATCGAATCCCGGCGGGGCGGAACTTTGTGTTATGTGCAAGACGCATGTTTCGCTAAGCGGTCTTAGATGCAATATACTTATCTATATATTTTATACCATCGTTCTTACGATTCTTATACCACAGGACTGATTCAATGTGTGTGTCGTGATTTGGTTTATTATTATTACATAAGGAGTAAAAAATGCCTCATATTTTTTTAACGAGACTAATGAAATACTTTATTTTATTAATCGTATGTTCATTGAGGACTTAACTCTAAATTATTGTTAAGCATAGAACTCTGTTACAAAGTCTTATATCGAAAGGCCTATTACAGGTACTGACCAAACAATTTTTACATTTACAAGGTACTCAAAGTACGTTATAATCATCACAGTTCAAACCACTGAAAGGATTCAAATTCTTATAATAATAGTTGTAATAAATGATACATTTCGGCTGTTCGTCGTACACTTAAGTAATTACATTTATGGAATCAATAAACATTTACAGCAAAATAAGTTCATTCGACATCAACAAAAACAAATTAAAGTGTACACCTACTGATTTATAACAATTAAAAAATTAATCCAACATTAAAATAATTATTAAATTAAATAACTAATACATCAATTCAAAATACCAACACATACGTTTATACCAGATTTTATAAAGTCGGCATTCGCTAAAACAGATTTTCAAAAATTTTACCTTCAACAAGAGAAAAAGGTTATAAAAGTTGTAGGAAAATTGCTCAGGTGAGGAGGGATTAAACCAGTGATTGTAGTATTGTCATTCCATTTCACGAAGACTGTTCGTTTATGGTTGTATGTGTTTGAACGAGTACATGCAAATTGCTGTAGTGCATAATCTCTTTACTGAGCTATCGACAAACATACCGTCTTCGTGATATGGGACTCTTTCGACTTAATGACAAACATGCTATCTAATTTAGTTACTTTCTTAACCCATAAAAATGACATGCCTTTTCTGAATTTGGTATTTTTATTTAAATTATCTTTCGTAAGGAACTGCAGGTCGAATCGACATCATACTTTCGCTTAGAATTCGGTTACATTGAGAAATGTCCTCGGCTCCCAAAAACTTTAAATCGTTTCTCAAATTCACCCGAAAAAACATACTTCTTTGAACATTTATGGCGAACAAATTTTTATCAAGATTGAGGAAAACAAGATTTGAAGCAGAACTTTCCACATAAAACTGACAATCCCGCTAACTTAATTAAAAGTTCCATGAATTACCGCCAAATAACATAACCTAATTCACTTAAAACCAAAAGTTACTTTTTGGGAGTGGATTTTGTAATTTTAAATTGTAATCACATTAGCCCTGTTATAACACTTCTAATTGACGTGGTACATTTTTTTAAATGTTAATTTCGGTACATATTTTCTTTTCCTAAATTCTTTCATTTTAAGAATCGAAACATTCTTAAAAAGTAATGCAATCATTGAATTATAGTTAGTTATAACGTTTTAAATGCAAAGTTTCTGAACGTTTTAGGTACATTTCGGTTACGAAAAGTAGGACAGTGAATAATTGTAGAAAAAAACCGAATATGTTCCGGGTAAGACAAGGGTAGACATTTTGGACAATTTTAGGGTAGAATTAAGTAGTGTGTGTGAAGAATATGAGAGATAAGAATTTGAGGGGTTTCGTTTTGAATTTAAGGCAATAAATTGGAAGCTCATTGTTTAATTTATTCATTAATTAATCATTTCATTGATGATTTATATAATCGTTTTATCTATAATATTCTGTGACGGAATGTAGCTTTTTGTATTTTACAGTCCATTTGAAAAGCAAATAAAAAAAACGGTTTTTTCGTCGAATGATTACTTTCTACGATATCTTTGACAATTAAGATTAAAATCTTTGCCTCTTTAATACCACTAGCGACCCGGGTGATATTAATCGCATGTATAAAAAATATACATTTATGTTTTAGGGATAGTGTAGCATTCTAATCGTAATAATTTTTGCAAATGATCCAGTAGTTGTTGAGTTTTTTCTCATTTTGAAGGTTTACTGTTCGTTAGATTTTATTGGTATACATTGTTTTCCAGATTAAAACATCTAGTCTATTTTTTGCTCTAAATAGAAAAAATAGGATGGCCTTTAAAAATATTATTTAATAATTTTACTTCCATTATCTGATACTACATTATTTATTTTTTTTACAATAAATTTATCTTAAACATTTTCAGTGTTATTATTACGTTGTTGTACGTACGTTGTTTCGTTCATAATTAATTTCTCATCATAATAATGATTGTATTTGAATGGAAATAAATCACGGAAGTTTTTTTGTGAAATTTTGCCTTTTACTGACTGACTTAGAAAGCTTAAGTTTTAAACATGGTTTTGAGATCATCAAGTAACTTATTTGATAAATGTAATGTAATGTGAATGTGCTTAAAAGTAAAAAAAACAGTAAAAGATTCCAAATTTTATTTGTACGCTTTAGTTTACATAAAGAAATAATATGGCAGGCATCGATGAATTAAAAAGAAAAGCATCAGGACTTCAGAAGTTCCAACAGAAATGAAATTGTATTTGTGGTTTTAATTAACCCAATACAAACTATGACATTTAAATTTTACAATAGACTCAATGTACCCGAAAAAGGGAGCTGAAAGTTTTCTACCAGAATTTAACCAAAATGGCGCTAAACTTTTCTAGCTCTCTTTCGCTAAGCACCCTGAGTTTTCGTGCGGGGAGTGTGACGTGTGTATAATTACTTAACACGAAACGTCAAGTCATTCTCACGTCGTTTTCTACGCTAGCGCCCCTGGTGTTTAAAGGACGAATTTGAACTGCTTGTTACCGTAACAACTTTACTGTGATTGCGAGGAAAATGGCGTTCCAATTTGGGAATGGAATCATGAATTCTCACGTATTTAATTAAAATCTCCCGAGTCACAGTTACATTGTCGAGCGCTGACGAGTATCTATTGCAGTAATTTAATGAGATGCCTTAATTTGAGAGGATTCTTTCTTCTCGTTATATTTTTTGCAGCCTCGCTGAGGATGTTTGAAGCTCATAGGGAATAATGGTATCCAAGGAAATAGTGTTTTGTTTTTGGTGTTAAAATAATCTAGATATTTGGCACGGATTGCTCCTTAAAGATGTAGTGATGCGTGTTTTATTGTCGTTTTAGAAATGTTGTTTGCTATCGTTATTTAAGAGAACTTTTTTAATTAATTCCTGAGAGAACATAAAGCGTGTAAATTTTTAAAAAATCCGCTTTTTCCTTCGAACTTTTAAATTTATTGTACAAGTTTCGACCATATAACATCCGCAATTAGGTCAAACTGTACCAGTAAATTGACCTAATTGATTATCGGGAATCGACAACTAACCAAAAAGAGACGATACGTATAAAAATTATCTTTGAATTAAGGTTAGAATACTCCAGGTTTCTCTATTCTTTTTCAAGCACGAATCAAGATTGAATTCAGCACAAACTTTGCCGAAAGTATGCAAATGAAGGACTCTTGGAATCCACCATGAAAGAAACAATTTGTCATAACTGATGAATCGTGCTCAAAAATATTTTCTACCTACAACTCAAATATACTCGGCATTTTCTACCAGAATGCTTCATATTTTCGCCTTTCATATCACGCTTCAAGTACTTCTGTAACGTAAGTAATTTTGATATAAGTTTTATACAAAGTCATGGGCAAACAAGCTGATAGAAAGTGACCATCGTAACGACAATGCCCTTGTCATTTAAGAGTGCCAAGAGCCCCGTCATGGACCGGTAAAATGACACCTCTCGTGACTGAAATTACACTGACTCTCCAATCATTCCAAACGAAACGCAGTGAACGGCAGAAGAAAGGAGAGTGGTACCAACCCAACAGATTTCATACATACATTTACCACCAGTAAATCCTTAAAAAACCAATATCATTTGACACATTAATGGTTTGAATCACCCAGTTTTCCATGACTTCCACGTGGACAAACAACCAAATCCTTTGTACGCAATCTCGACGATCTATCGCGGAAAAGGGAATTTTTAGTGCTTCAGTGACAAGGGACCTCGCACTGTTAGCTAACCTAACGCAGGGCATTCCACCCTTTTGTTCTATCGAATAACTTTAACAAAGGCCTCCGCAGTGGAAAATTCCTGAGCTTCGGTCACTATAATTTGCTCCACTAGAACGTTTTCGTTTTCGACCTTTTTAGATTCAAAAGAGTTATTGTCTAAATATTTTGTATACCTAGATTGTACAGAAACCGTTTTAGACGAATTTTAGAATATAGGAGTACGGAAGAACTAGATGCCTACTTATTTATGTTAAATATTAATACAAAATACACAAGTAATTCGTATACAAAAAAAAAAAAACAAACATACTTCTCCTATTTATTATATCCAAATAAGACCTTACAGACATCTAAGGAAAATTTTACAATTACAAAAAGATCTACAAAATCTCGTTTAAAATAAACTTGTATAACTATTATACAAACACATCATACATTAACAATTGCAGTGCAGGGAAATTATAGACATATCCAAGTTGAGCTTAGAGTAATAACCTGGCATTAAAGTGTAGTTTACATGGGCCATTATATTGATTCTACTGAATAATATAGAAGGCGCTTTGCGGAATTCACCGCTGCTATATTCATTAGTGCTATTAAATTATGCAGCTTCATAGATAAGTTTGTATTTTATGCTATTGCTACACTTGGCTTTTCATTTGAAACATACTAATTACAGTTTCTTAAATTGCGGATTAGTTTGGGCTAAAAACAATATTAATAATAATAATAATAATCACATCACGACACACACATTGACTCAGTCCTGCAGTAAGTATCTTAAGAACCTGTATTGCCGGGTCTAAGCAACGACATGGTATATACTAAATAAATAATAATAGAACATCCAAGACCGCTAAGCGAAACAATGCGTCTTGCAAATAACACAAAGTACCGCCTACGCCAGGATTCGAACCCTGAACCTCTAGCATAGCTGTTTACACCTCTGCGCCACTGAGGTCGTCAAACTGTAAGTTTTAATATTATACCTTTGCCTTTGCCTTTTTATTAGACGTCCTTTATAAACTAGGGTTTACCATGCTCGAACGTTATTAGGCTGTTTTCCACCAAAAAGTGAGCATTTTTTACTGAAATTAACTTCAAAATTCGAAACAGTCCTGGAATTAAAGTTCTGGGTATAGTCTACATCTTATTTTAGGGTTGATTTTGTGTGTTTCTCTTTCAAAATAAAAAATTGATTCATTTAACTTTGACAGTTACGTTTTTCAAGTTAACTATCCGAAGTCATTGTTAAAGTTAAAATAGACCTATATATCAAACAGCGTGTAGGTGTGACATCAATTTTAAGATTTTAAATATAATTTTGAGCATATTTATTACTTTTTGAGAAAACTAAATAAACTAACTTAAATATGGATGGGATTTTCTGAGAAAAACACATAACCACGTACAATTGCAATTGTATCCATTTTTATCATAAAGATTCAATTCAAATCGGTTTACTTAACAAGTGGCATGGTAAAAAATGCAAGCATTATAGTTGGAATAAACATTAATTTGAGAGATAGACCTGTTTTTTAACAAGTTAAGGCTGTTTCCAGATTTGTCAGTACGGTATCGGTGTGGTATCGGTATTCCTGGTATCCGCGGTACCAAAAGCTACTTAAAAAGCTATAGGATAAGCGCTATGTTTCTATGAAGCGTTCTTGATTGTTACAGTAAGCGCGGTGCAGAGAAACATAGACGCTTAGCTTTTGTTACCGCGGATTTGATACTGCACCGACCAATCAGGAAATGGGCTTACATTTTAACTGCTGAATTTATTAAAAATATATATTGAAAATGTTCTAAGAACCATTTTATCTCGACATTGTCGGAAATTACACTGTCTTGCAAATCAAGGGTACGCCTCGGTTTATATGTATAGTATAAAGGAACAGAAACAACACATTAAAGCGTTATAATATAAAGCAGCTGCGGGCGGAGTGTAATAAATTAGACACTTTACACCAATATTGACTCAAAAACTTTGTGAAGACAAAACCTTGTCATCGCCGTAACGGCTTTTAATTTGAACCTTAAGGCCATGAATTAAGATCGAACATTGCACAGTTCAGATGAGTAAATTGGTCTAGGTATTTTGAGCGAGTCATGTGCATTATGAAGTTAAACGAGGAAAGAGATCTTCCATTTTTCACGTCGGTTTGTATGGAAAGTTTTAATGGAAGAAAGAATGATGGCCATTTTCGATTATCAGGTTTTGCTTGTGTTTTTTAAAGGAAGAATGACTGCATAGAAATTATACTAAAAATCAGGGGGCCGAAGACCAGTCTTCGTACTGCAAACATAATTTTTTGATAATTTAACTTAAAAAGTGCATAACATAAACTCACGCCGTATTAAATCCCTCGAGAGGGGTGTTAAACACTGCATTTCGCATGTTTATGTAGAGTCAAAGTGTGACAGGTTGCGAATCTATTGGCACTATTCGTGTAAAATGAGGAACATGGCACCTAAAACTTACGGCAAGACTTGGACCCTCAACCTGTCGTAAACCAAGAAATGTAACAAACTGAGTTACCACGTCTTCTCTTTAAAAAATACACATGCCAAAATATCAAATAGGTACTATACATAATATTGATAATATTTTCATCTGAAAATTAATAAAACACAACATTTATTTTACCCGAGCTAGCATTTATTTTCGTCTTCTTTTCGTATTTTCTGAGGCAAATATAGACTCTTCTTCGTCGTTACACTCTTGGCAGGGTGGTCGTGGTTGTCATGACAACGTCAGCAACCGTTAGGACTCGCCGCACTACTTCTTGCCTATTAAGACTAGGACTCTGGAAATCCATATTAAATACAGGTGTAAGAATCAATATCAGAGTAGTTTTGTAGATTACATCCTACAAATAAACTGTTACTCAATTTTATTATACAACTAAGATTTGAATAGATAGAAACATTCATTTTTATTCTACTTCACGTTTTAAGTAAACGTTTGTAGATTAACTTGGAACCAACTTGCAACTGTACTCAAAGTATAATTTGCAACCCAGTTTTGAAATTAGACTCAACGTATTTGTCAGCTTATTGGAGTGTCACTTCTTATTCCGATCTAATACCCAAAAAGAATACCACAGGTATTCGTCGCAGTTCAAATTGTTTTTCTATTCCGAATGTCATACCACTTTTTAAATAATCAAATTTGATGTTCAAAGGAATACCGACAACTTAAATTTGGTACTGTTAGCTCGTCAAACTTAATAAAAATCTATATCAAAGTTTACAGGCGGTAGATATACATGCGAGATCGTCTGGGCTGGTTCCACACTCGTTTCTACTTCCGCCGTGAAGCAGTTCGCTGTGATTCGGTTCGAAAGATTGGAGAGCCAGTGTACTTGCTGGCTCGAGAGGTTTAACATATCAACGCTATCTTTTAACCTCTACACGAGCAACATTGATTCGGTGCTCTTGGTGTTTCACATCTGAGGTATCGTCGTGTCAATAGGCGAAACTATGACTTTTCATCAGGTGAACCGTTTCCTTTTTTGCCCATTTAGTTATATAAAAGAAGCCAGTTCTAGTTACGCGTTAGTTTTCGATAAAATATTAGACGTAGGGGAGAAGGAGGCAGCTTCGCACAGAGGCAGATTTGAACAAGTTGATTTCTGAATGCAGCTTTATGTTGATCACTGCCGCAACTTAATTATATATTGGCAACATTGGCTGTGACAAACGTCAAGTCACAAAGCGCGCGTGTTTCGTTGTCAAAAAGAGTTATAACCTGTCGTCGTATTTGTACCGGCAAAGTAAAAAATAAAAATAAATGTTGTAAGGGACTTACAATCACGTGAGTAAAGGTTTCCAACTAATTCTATCATAAAATTGTGCAATATTTAAAAGTCCACATTGTAGTTTTTGCTTGCCAGTTATTTTACATTATTTTTTTTTGTATTTTTATCTTTTAAGTGACCATGGGGCAGATTTGATCAAAACAAATGGGGCACATTTGAACGAGACTTCATCTTTAGCTTTCCTTGCAAGAATTGAAGAGAAGGACTTAAATAACTTTACTGTCAATTACTTGAAAAGAAAAGGAGATGTCTTTTACTTTCCTGATATAGTGGATACATGGTCTGATACAATTTTGGAAATAGCAACAAAACTGCCAGCACCTAATAATGTTCCTGGCACGTCCAGAACTGCAAGAAGGTTTTCTTTTTATTTCGATTTTTCTTATTTTCATATGGGATAAGTAGGACAGGTTTAAAATGATTGTGAAACATGATTATATTTGTTACCAAAGTGGAAGTCTGACTGAATTAAAATTATTATAAAGTTTTAGAAGTTTGATATTGAGTTTATTTTATGTCTCATTTTGTGTTTGAGGCATTATTATATAGTCATAATCACAATAAACTAATACTCTTGTGCAATATAATAATTTTTGTTAACAAGGAGGAAGTCAGATACAATTAAAAACTATAATTTTTATTTTTGTTACTGTAATGGAAAATTTAACTTCAGATGCTTCGTATTTTATTTCATTTTTTAATAACAACTTTTATCATTATAATAAAGACAAATTATTACTCTTTTCTCTCATTTTTCTGTTTTTTTTTCTAAATTTCTTTCTAACAAAATTTTTCAAAACTGCCCCATGTTGATTCAAATGTGTCCCCATAGTGAGGCAGATTTGAACAAATTTGAGTTAAAAAAAAACACATTAATTAATTAAGTTAAATAAACTTGAATAGTGGGGTAGTCGAGGCTGTTTTTGAGGTCAAAAGATAAGAATAAGGAGGACTTCTTGTAACTACCATTTAATTCATAGTTTACCATATAGATATGATTGTTAATTAGACTATTCCAAATTTATAGATATGAATGTTCAGAAGTCATAAAATAGAAACGTTTAACAGAGCCTTATATCATAAATATGTAGGGTTGCAGCATTTGTTCGCATTTCCATTATGACACGGCCGATCCATTATAATTTTGTTCTTATATAGACATAAGTGATTTTTTCAGTAAAGAATAATGTTACATGCATTTGTGCTTCAGTACAACCTGTGCGTCATTACTCCGAAGCATTTTTAGTTGATTATTCGATAAAAAGATGCCACTGTTGATCCTGGTGAACAGTTGCAGTAGTGGGACAGAGTGGTTGGTGTGCCACTAAAAAAAATTGATGTCTTTAAATTTTATTTTACCTTTATTTTATACCTTCAGTCCAATTGATCAAAACAGAAAAAAAATATGAGTCGGAATTCAAACCATTACGTACTTTGAAATTTTTTGGTTACTACATACTTATTTTCCTTCGTCGATATTTGTTTTTCTTAAGAATTGCACACCATATATAATGAGTCTATACCTCTAAAGATTTGAAGAACATGCGGATGTTCTTAGTGTAATTTCACTTTAAACATTTGTACAGATAGTAGATCTATGTGCGAGATGATCTGGGTTTGTTCCACCCTCCTTTCTATTTATGCCGTGAAGTAGTTCACCGGCATGAGATTTTTAAATGTTTACCTCTGCATGAGCAACTCTCGTGTCAGTAGGTGGCAGAATCTCTACTATCAGACGAAACGTGTATTCGTTTGCCCATGATTCTGTATAAATTTGTATTACTATATACTATACATTATCAATAAAAAATAACAGCCTTTATCACAACAACAACCACTAGCTCATCGTATAGATGTCAAGTGGAAACAAGAGCTTATGTAACAGAAATCATGCAAATCATGATCTGTCATTTTCATTGCAAATCGAGTGCGTTAGACAGGGATAGACATATATTGCTTGTAATTTATGGGGATCATTCGAATTTGGACGTACCACGTCTCTATTTGACTTTCATTGAGGGTACTATTATTCATATCCCCAAGCTGTTACTAGCTGATGCTTCAACTTGATTCTTTACTTTCTTTGCTGTGTTTTTGTTTTTTCGAATACTTTATCCAATTTGTCAAGTGTAAGGTCGTTTGATACCAGATTAAATAGATAATAGCAATATAGATCGCTGATGGTTCTCTTAGACTGCTGGATTGTTTCAGTCGATTTTTTAAATTTAGATTTAGAATTTTTTTAATTTAGATTTTTTTTAATATGTACATGTTAATTAAACGCAGGCAAGGTAGTGCGTTCGTTTTTGTCTATAAAGTAATTTTCTTAATTAAATCCTACGCTTTTATAATTTTACGTTTCACCATTCAATGCTTTGTTTTGTTTCTTTTAACAAAACCGGCGAGGCTTCTCTGGTATTGAAAGCTAAGCGAAACTTGATCGGGTTAATTAAAAAAACATTTCAAATTGTTATAAGGAAGTCAATTTCAAGAGTCTGGAACATTTTGCGTTGGATTACATGAAATTACACGGTACGTGAGTCTATGTGGTACGATTAATAAGCTGTTGGCGATTTTATACTCATATTAATAAGGTTATTAAAATACATTTAAAGTACAATGATTTTCACTTAACCTGATAACAGAAATAAAATGATAAAGCTAAATAGCTAGTGAGAAATTGGAGTCACAAATTCAAAATTTTGCTCGGAATGTTTCTTATATGAAATGAATCAGTATACGAGTATCCAGATGTCCAATTTTATTTTCTTCTTATATTAGTATCTAACAAACACACTGCACTGTTATGTAAATACTTTCTGGTCCAAGAAAGTTATGAATCTTTCTTGAGAATTAAAAAATTGGTATGATGTCCATATGTAAACCCATCTCCTGATCTGCAATGATATTATACGTAAGCAACAGGCTAAGTGAAGACTGGAATAATTACCAGTTGGGAATTATTAATTCAGTTTGTTTACTTTTGGTCTGAAATAACAAATACTTTTCCCTTTCGTCAAACCATCACGTACTACATACTTATTCTCCTTCGTCGATATTTGTTTTTATCTTGTCTTTTATCTTGTTTTAATAGCGATATCCTTTTCGTATCACTTGATAAATTCAAATTTGGATGATTATGAGCCGCTATGTTTGAAACACTTTTTTCGATAGATTTTTTAGTAAATAATAAATCTATTAAAATTGTCGAACAAGTACCCGCTGGATAATTTCGCACCTTTTTTTTTTTTTTTTTACAAATTTTGCAACTTAACTTAGTCTATTTGTAATTCAGTCGCTTTGCGCCTATCATAAAATGACTCCAGCAGAAATGGGACTTACTGGAGCGATTCTTTAGGAGGATAGGAGAATTGGAATTTTCGATTTTGATATCATAATATCCAAGTAAAAATGAAATCGAAATTTTAACAATTATATTCAATGAAAAATGAAGAAGACAAAAAGTACTAAAGAATGTTGTAATCATCGTATAATGAGGTGGAGCTGGACCTTCAGGACGCAAGGATGGTAGTTGAGTTACTGCCTACTGTATTATCATATTGCCATTGCATATTTGCTTCACCTGGAACTTAAATACGAGACGACGTTAATAACTACGTAGTACTCACGTAGTTACTTACGTAGTCTCGTATTACTCCCGAAATATATACGTGTGCCTACCATGAATTTTACCTTCAATTGGCAATTGTGACTACTGTTACGAGTTAGCATAAATCTTTGTAAAGCAGCAACGAATTGATGAGGAGTAACGATTGCTCATACAAAATCAGTGTAATAATCTATTTTATTTCATGTGTAGAAGAACTAAACGAAATCCTGGTCGACTTAGTAAAACATAACGTAAACTCACGCCGTAATTAATCCCTCGAGAGGTGTAGGCTGAGGTGTTACACACAGCATTTCGCATGTTTATATTGAATCCCAGTGTGACTGGTTGCGAATCTGTCACCACTGTCCGGGCACAATGAGGAACGTGGCAGCTACTGTACACGGCAACCCGAGATTCGGACACTCGACCTGACGGGTCGGGTCGGTCGGTTAACCAAGGCACGTAACAAACTGAGCTCGACGCTTTGAGTCGTCATCAAAAATTTAATTACTTTAGTTTCCGATAAAAATTCTAAGAATAATCTCTTTTTAATTAGTATGTTTGTTGGTACAATTAATTGGTTTTAGAGCTCGCTCGCTCTTACAATGTTCTTGAATTACAAGGCATAAAGAAACCGTGTTAAAAGTAACTGCGAGGCTACAAAGAAAACTTCATTCTAGATTTCGCTATTCGTATTTAAAAAGGAAATTAAGCAAACATTATTTTAAATAGTCTTCTCTTTCACACTTAGCGCGCTAATAACTGTCTCTGATACTGTGAAAGGGACGGTATTATCAAGAGTAAACAGCTCCGTCTTGCTCTAGCGTTAATGTAAGTTGCCTAGCTAACTAATTTGCTATAAAACTAGTAAGTTTAAATTGCTTATTTCCATCAGTTTTTACTTAAGTACGCTCAAAGTTTCGAGTTTTCATCCCACATTTAGATAAGATGTTGTTCCAAGTAACTTAACTAACTTAATCTACTGGAAACTACTTTAACAAGTTAATTGCTGGTTAATCGGTAGCATGGAGTTATTTGGTTTCCCTTGGTTATTGGTTTTCGGAACAGTTTGTTTTAAAATGAATTAGTGCGGTGAAAGTTATAAAGATGTTAGTCAAGAATTAATTTTGTTTATATTTTATAAATTTCATATAATTATATCCTTTAGCTTGAGCTACATTAGTGAGCATAAAGACCTATTAAATATGCTCATAATTTTACTTTTTAGGGTTCCGTACCTAAAAATTAAAAAAACTTTGATTGAATCAATTTGCTGTCCGTCCATCTGTGTGTCAAGACAAAAGGAATCAAAGCTAGGAAGTATAGCTTAAGAAATTCGGTAATTTCATACTTAATTATACTTTAATTACTCTATCTAGTTAACGAGGCGTTTCTTAACAAAATTAGGTATTTGATGTAGTAATATTCAAGTTTGTACGGAACCCTAGCTGCGTTACTGTGACTCGAACTAATCTCTCTCTAAATAAAATTAAAGAACTATGTAAGAAGGTAATTTGGCCTACTTCTATGGTAAGATGCATTTGTCTACAGACCACACACACAAGTGTATTATTCGTTGCCTTTTACGCAAACAAGCAACCCTTAAAGATAGAAACTATTGATTATCCTTACACGTGATTACCAACGTCACGTGATTTGTCTTCTGAATGTGATTACTTTTCAAGGACCACCTCCTTTCTATTTCTGTTGTATGATTGGAGTTGGAGAATGATTGGAGATCCAGTGTAGTTTCCAGTACGAGCAGCATTTAACATCTCTATGTGGGCGACGCACAGTTGATGCTCAAACATCAAGGTTGTCGTTGCAATAGGCGGCGCCGGCGGCGGTATCACTTTCCAATAGACGACCCGTCAGCATGTTTGCATATGATGTTTCTGTTTTTGTTAATGTTTTTCTTGTGTTGTTGTGTTCTTTTTTGGATCAAATAGTGAACTTTAATTTAGTTTAGTATTTTTAAGTTGTATTTTTTTAATTAGATATGATTGTTGTAATCGTTGTCTTCTTCTGTTGTGATCGTCTGTATTAAATACAGTACATGCCTATATTATTATATAAGAATGTGTATACTTACGACATTATTTTATAGATTTGTTTAATATATTAACTGTTGGCATGTCTAAATTAATATAAACAATTGCATTATTAAATTGTCAATTCACTCTCCATATAGTAATCAGAGAAAATCATAACGAGCCACATAATCACTTCACAATAGAGATTATGCACAGCTAACAAGGTATTAAAACTTTTTCTCAACTCAGATTAAAATATAAAGAAAATCCTTTTACTTCAAGTCGCGTTCGAGATCGAGATAAAAAACATGAGAGCTATGAATCAATCTTTTAATCTTTAAATTGACGTCTGAGATTTCTTATTTCTCCCACCAACGCCGATTAAAACCTTTGACCCTTCAAACCTCTCAATGTCAACGCTCCATCATTCATATATTTATAATGGAACAGGTTTTTGTGATTGCAATGGTTTTTCTCTATTTAACTACCTACTGATTTTGTGACTTCAATGCAAAAGCTGTGACGTAAAAAGCAGGAATTTTACTTGATGGAAGTTGAAACTTTTTAGCTTCTTCTCTGGAATTCTGCCTCTTGTAAGAGGTAAGGTACAAAATTTCGCGCTTTTCCTCTAGTGACCATTCAAATATAAGATTATGATTTACCGGACATCATCATCATCACCAACAGCCGGTAGATGTCCACTGCTGGAATAAGGCTACCCCAAATATTTCCAGCTGGAACGATCCTGGATCGCTTCCATCCAGCGATTCCCTACAACTCTTACAGTCTCAACCATCTAACCTGTGAGGCCGTACAATACTGTACCTATCGGCCCTTGGTCATCACACCAGAGCTTTTCTTTTCCTATACTATGGAGCAGCATATTTGGTCACAGAGTGCAAAATAATGATGGCTTAGTTGTATGGAAATTTAAGATTAAATAGTAACTATAGGCAAACAGGTCTGTGATCTGTTCGAAGGTGTTTGCGAGTCGTATTTATATTTAATTTAATTCGGAGCCTTCGGGTCTTCACATCGTGTGCGTCGAGCGAAGGGACCGAATAATAAAAGAGTCCTGTAATCCTGTTTATACAGTCGCCGCTACGACACGAAGCGATTGATTTTGCCTGATTGGAAACTTTGCATTGTAGGGATTTGAATGAAGATACTCCGTAATCCAGCCCGCTAAGTCCGTATTTGTTTTCGGTACGTGAAAGGCGGTAGCTATGGTAACAAGTAATTCTTTTTTCCATGTAAATAGTTCCACTCAAAGCAGGTTTGAATTGTTTATTCGAGTAAATAAGGTTTGAACGAAATACGAGTTTAAAGGTTTTTCATTTGTTTTTTATTCTTTAGTAACTGTAGGGTAATCAAACAATCATTACAATAGTACAGTTTTTACCGGAGAACTGTAGGCCTTGATCCGAATGAGACCTATTTAAATCCTTCAATAAGTCACGCTTCTATAAATCGGAGGGAAGCGGCCCGAATTTAAAATTTTCTGTTCTGTTAGCAGAACAAGTGTATTAGAGCCGAAATTTTCCGGGTAATGTAGTTAAAAGTCATATATTACTCGGGTCTGAGAGTGCCCGGGTTTGCCCCAGGGCTATTAATAACAGGGTTTCTTTGCCAACGGTGTATGCATCTGACAGTAACGATCCCACTTTCACATTTTCATTAATCGCTTTGACCTTTGAAAAAATATTTTATTCCAAAGTCCGTTTGTGCGGAATTTTGGTTGAACGGGAATAGAAATGTTGAATGGTTTCTTCGAAAGTGTTTGTCCTTTGTAGGTTTGTTAAGTAAATTTGGACAACAATAATATTTTAAATAATTATTTCCCACCACAAAATAGCTTTATACTTAATTCAATTTGGTGAAATCCAACGTTTGTCTATTGTAGACATAAAATAATCCACTCAAAATAATATTACTGCTAGAAACCTGTAATTTATTAGAAATGCTCTAAACATTTAGTCCTATTGTTTATTAAGATGAACCTTTTGCTTAATATTTAACTCAACGTTAACCGCATGAGAAGCTAATTCAAAGTAAACTTTCAGATTTAAGACATCCGACCCATCTCTTTGTCATGTTGAAATAGGAATGGCATTTGTTAACTGGCCTATTTTCAACACAAGTACATTTTGCGTTCTGCCTAGACATTTTGTCGTTTTGTCTGATGAAGGCGAATGGATTTCATTATTTCGACCGTTTCTACAATTTTAAACTCTGTGTTAATATGAGTCAACAAGTCTGTTAAAAATAGAAGTTAAAATTCAAGTTTTCTACATGATAGAACACGATCTGTTGTTTTGTATAAATATATCGTAGTAAGGCAGGTTACAATATTCAAATTGTATCTTTCAGTGAAAATACATCATTGAAATGATGCGACACACTATTCCATGATAATGAGGCATTATAAGTTCAAAATGTTTAGCTTTCTCCGCGCATTTTTTCCTATTATTATCCTTTATATCAAAATAAGTACCTTCCGATTCCATGACGAATTACAAAAATAAAGCGATTCTAGAAATTAATGTGACTATTTATGATATATATATTTCATGTCATAGTTCATCTTATTATATAAGTAATATATTCATCTATTCATTCATATCTTCCAACATTAAGCAGTTATTAATCTGGCCAAGCCACATTATTTCAGACATTACATCATTAAGGCAGCGGTTGTTATTCTATGAAATAGCCAAATCTTATTGTGATGTGACAAAGCTGTTCAAAGCTGTTGCTATGACATGTACACAAAGGAACTATAAACAACAATTATATAACTATGGGCACTTGTAACATACATAAAACTATGTATATATATATATATCTCACACTTCTCGTTAGTGCAGCCAACACCATCTCGACGGCCATCGTGATGTGCATTAAGGGCACTCTGTTACAAGCTTCGACTGAACAGTATTGTTCGCATGCCGTAGAATGGAAAACGAGGAAAAAAAAATAGCCATTTGCGCGTATTACCATTTCCCGAGCTTGGTGTTTATCGTTATCTTACAACGCCTTTTCACTGCTTCAGTTTTTTTTTAATCTAAATGTTTAAAACATTTTTCTCCAACACTAATTTACGTGATTTAAGTCGCTACGTTCTAATTTCAAATACTGAATTTCGGAAAAAAAGAGATAGTATTTGTGATACAACGAATCTACATATAAATGGAAATAATACCGGTTATCGAACATATCTTAAAAGAAATTTTACCTAAAGTATTCAAAACATCTTGATTTCCATGATTTCAAATACCCAGTCCAACGGTATTAAGGTCGATTAAAAATAATCGTGTTTGCCACGTCCCAACCGAACAGATAGCTAAAAGATTATTTTTAAGTTGATTTCGAAATCGAAAACCAGAGACCTCAGCTCCAGATGCATATCTAAAAGACTTTGCTCATAAAATTTCCGACACAAAAATATTGGAACAACATTTTCCACTTACCGCCTCTTTAGATTCCGCTCGCCAATTTTTATTCCACTTTTAAAATCAGAGATTAGGAATTTCCGCCGACGTCACTGCTTGGTAACAATGGACTCAGTATTGAACATTGAGCAAACCACAACTCTGCAATCAGATTGCTCTGAACATTCGCTGGCTTCAGCAAAATTTGACAGACCCACCCCTCAAGTCACCTTGTTAGAAGGAACTTTGATATCTTACACCCTACTTCGCGAAATCGAAATTCTGATAATGGAGTTCTGACTCCAATTAGTTGAAATCGGATTCTGTTTTTATATTTAAGATACATATTTCTTTGTTTCGTTCGCGTATTTATTACATGAGAAAATAACTCCCTTTTTATTTTCAAGCTAGATTTAAGAATTTAATACTTTTATAAAAATCTTGCCTACAATCACACAGCTCTTAAGAAAGAGGTTTTGAAAAAAATAATGGCAATAGTTCCGGACGCCATAACCATGTGGAACCAGAAAACCAAACATAAAATGAGAAAGCAAAAAGTTGTTGGGAACTCTGGTCAGGAAGCCTATGGAGTGCTTTCAACAAAATGTCTTTTTGAATTTGTAATTCAACACTCAAATTTATTTTTCGTTTGTGCTAAAAGCATCTACCGATAAAATTTTAACTATGCAGGAATCAAATTTTTAGGTTATGCCTGCTTTTAAGTAGGACTCGAGGTAAATTCAAATGAGCTTTCAACGATGGAGCTTCCAGTATTGCATAAATATTTATAGATTTGATGCTTCAGAAGTAACTGATGGATATGGATTAGCAGAACAAAATACCTCGAGGAATAATCCTCACAATAATGTTTCTGTATTAAATTGCGAGCTCCTATGAATATTAATTTGTTTATATTAGCCGATTTTATTCCGTTAACTTCGCCTGAAGTATCAAGAGGTTTTGATTTTCTCCTAGAGTTTTTTGTTGAGTTCCTTAGCGATTGAAATTTAAATTATGAGCAGGAAAACAGATTTTTATAAATTAAATATAAACAAAGCTATTATGATTCTTTGCGATTACGTAAATGTTTTTAATTTTCAATTTTATTTTGTTAGTTTTAGTATCGTTCCACACATAAAACTTAATGATTGATAAATTCCAAAATATTTTTTTGGAAAATCGTCTTTGATTGGTAACAAAGTGACTTCTTTGTTTGCATTACAAATTCTTTTGTCATTTGATACAAATCGCTTGTAATATTCAAATAGGTCACTAGTAGAATATTCCACTATTCTACTGTTACATATTCTAACAGACTGTCAGTGACATACCTATTCCAGCTACTTCTGTTTTCGTCACAACTATAATCCCCTTTCTTTTGTTACAGGTATCCAAACAGTGAAAATAGTAAAAGTAGCAGTGCCAGAGATAATTCAATACGGTGTTCAGGACTCTGTGATTTTAGACTGTGACTATACATATGGAAATAACACGTCAGGACTCATGGTGAAATGGTTCTTCAGAAACAAGACTAGGCCAGTGTACCAGTGGATAGCTTCGCAGAAACCCCAGGATATGGGGATTTTAAGGGGTAGGGTAGATCTCACTTATAGGGCGTCGAGCGATCCCTTAAAAATGCATAGAGCAATGCGCATAGTTAAGCCAAATACAGATATTTCTGGGGATTACTCGTGCGTCGTCTCCACTTTCATGGAAGAAGACCAAAGGACGAGACAAATGATTGTTTTTGGTAAGTTTAATGCAATTAATTTAAAGAAATCTTGGTTTTATGTTCACAAAAGTATATTTAGTCTTCAATTTGTTGCCAATGTTTGCTTATAATGCAGATATTACGTTTTATTCAACCAGATTCTACTCATCATTTAAATGAGACCATTTTACTGAATACACCTAGATTGTAAAGATTGTACTCAAGGCGAGGAAAATACTATGCTTAAACATCATTTTTCACATTTTTATTCATACTTTAGTCCTGAAATGAATCCAGTTAAATCTCTTTTTAATGTCATCCCCGAAAATAAAGCTGACAGAAACTGCAATCTTTTTTGGTTTGGCCATTCATAGTATAATTAAATCCTTAAAAAATAGTACTAAATGATTTTTAGGTTTCAACTAGTTTTGTATAGTAAACCATGGCTTGTTACAATCTGTGACAATATAGCTCAGTTTAATAAAGTATCCATATGCGAGTCATTTTAACATGAATTTACGTAATTCAGTAAAAATATATAAAGCTAGAAGTGTACCTTGCTGTAGTATAGTAAAATTAAACGAAATGACATACCTTTGGTTTTTCTTAATACTGATTTTAAAATTTAATGAAAGTAAAATGTAAACATTTATTATGCTTCGAAAAAATTAGTTCTTGGCAAAAAGTCCATCTCAATTTGTGTTTATCGTTTGTTATATTAACGTATTTTACGTTTTAGACTGTATAAGACTTAAAAACAAGAACTAAGGTTAAACCATTTTCAAAAAAGTCAATGTCATTACTATATGCAATTTCCCCCCAGAAAGTTTCAATTAGTCCTGGACTTATAAGTACTGCTTCAGTGTATGATAGACTTAATAAAATTATAGTGTAGTATTCATTTAACTTCAAAAGCTATAGTTAACCATTTACTATCTTATCACTTGGGCCAAATCACGTTGTTTTTTAACAGCTAAGCGTGTTTTTATATCCGATTATGCTGGCATCTGCCACCCGACATTGCTTTCAAAGGCTTCCGAGGAAATAAAACCGGATTCCTTTATTATCACAGTCATAACGGTCGTTTCAGATCAAAGCTTTGTTTTCGAACGTTAAAAAGATAAGATCCGATCAAGTTTCAAATAAAATATGTGTTCTTAAATTTTATTAGTTCACTTTTAGTTGAAATTCAGACTTTTAAGACGAGCATTTTCCGTGATAAATTAACTAGAAACGCTTAATTTCAAAAGAGTTTGTGTAGACATTTCTGATGCTGCTTTTAATACGCGTTGTCTATTATTCCGTGCGTACGGGGGTTAACTGACGTGTGCCATAATATCTTAAGATATCACAAACACAGTAGGAATACCAGTTCACAGATGGCCCTTATGTATATATATATATATGTATAACTGTCGCCTTTGAACGTATTTCCCGCTGTGTACTTAATACATACAAAACATAAACTATGTAGTCCCTCGAGAGGGGTTGGCAGAGGTACTTGCTACACACCGCTTTTCGCATGTTTTATGTTGAGTCCCAGTGTGACAGGTTGCGAATCTGTCGCCACTATCCGGGCACATTGAGAAAAATTGCCGCTACAACATACGCCAACCCGAGACTCGAACCCTCGACCTGTCGGGTCGGTCGGATATCCAGGGCACGTAACAAACTGAGCTACCACGTCCTCGTGTACGTTATAGCTAACGATAATTGAAAGCATACGTCTTAAAGCTCCAATGCGCAGCAATTGAAATGCACCTTATTGTACCTATAGATAATGTTTATTTTATTTTCAGTTCCCGAGACGAATTTTCGGCTAGTCCAGAACAAGACAGACGATGACACTGTCAACGTGATATGTGTCGCGGACGGAGCATTCCCGGCTCCTAACCTAACGTTAGCAACACCAGAAAGGTTGGTTAAAATATTTTAATATGTCTAAAATAATTTCATGCACAAGTAAATTTTAAATGTCTTAATAAAATATACAGTAATTCTATTTCCTCCCCTTATTAATAAACAAATGTCGATAAAAATTTGAAAGGAGAAAAAAGAATATAATAGCAACATTAAATCATTAAAAAATATAAATTAAACACGGATAAAGATGGGGGCAAATAGTAAGAAATGGTTTTAAATGAGCCCAATCTCAAGTGGGGTCAATTGCCGAAGTATTTCATTCAGCATTGCACTCAACTAACGCCAACTTTGCCGCAAAGCGTGCTTGCGTAGTTCGGTAAGAATAAAATTTACAAGCATTCCATTTACCGCAGAAATGATGTGAGCCAATTAAAAAAATATTGAATATAAAATTTATTTAAGTAGTAACTTGGTATGAGAAATAATAAATCATTCTGTAATCTTTCTGTAAGTTTCGCAGCCTGCTTTCGTTTTGTGGTTTGTACGTTTATTCAAAGAACCTCATATGACCTAATATTAAACAATTACGACCTCGGTGGCGCAGTGGTGTAAACAGCCGACTGCTACGCTAGAGGTTCCGGGTTCGAATCCCGGCGGAGGCGGGACTTTGTGTTATTTGCAAGACGCATTGTTTCGTTTACCGGTCTTGGATGTTGTATTCTTACTTATTTAGTATATACCATATCGTTGCTTAGCACCTGCGATACAAGTTCTTACGATACTTACTGCAGGTCTGAGTCAATGTGTGTGTCGTGATATGGTTATTACTATTATTATTAATTTGAAACAAAACTATATTGATTACTTGACGTAAGACAAACTGAGCTTCCTGTATATTTTTATGATCAAACGACAAGCATTACCTATTTAAAGCATATACACCACCAGCTATACTACAAGATTATTAACTAAATGCTCTTATAAACGTCTTTTCTTACATGGGATCTCACCGCAAACTAATAACTAGTAATTGATCTTTGGCACAAATACGTGACCTATCTTCAAATAAGTTATTCGATCCCGCGACATTGAACGGTCATCTCGAACAAAATCGTTTACCAAGATGGTGCCAAATTTGTCACCATATTATTTTATATTAATAAATAAATAACTACATCACGACACACACATTGACTCAGCCCTGCAGTAAGTATCGTAAGAACTTGTGTCGCAGGTGCTAAGCAAAGATATAGTATATACTAAATAAATAAGAATACAACATCCAAGACTGGTAAGCAAAACAATGCGTCTTGCAAATAACACAAAGTCCCGCCCCCGCCGGGATTCGAATCCGGAACCTCTAGCGTAGCAGTCGGCTGTTTACACCACTGCGCCACCGAAATCATCAAACATTTTAAAATTAGGTACTTATAATTGTTTAGCGTTTTTAAAAAACTTTTCAAATTAAAGATGATTCAATTTATACTAGAAGTCGACCTAAACGATAAACAAACTAGTATATATATATATTCTCCTTTAACTTTGCTACATACTTTAAGCAAAAAGTCATGTCATTGCAAATGTCACACTTGTCATGTGTCATGTCATACATGTATGTATATGTATTTCAACGCATGATAGTTTGTATAATGATTTGTTTTATTAATTGAATGTATTTGTACTGCATGTTATACAGAATTATTTTTCTGGATTTTTCTCTCTCTGTCATAACAATGTCATAACAGCCAATATTACTTTCTCTGTCATAATTGTGTCGATTATTTATTTATTTTATTTATTCGGAGACTCAACAGTGGACAGATTACACATAAATAGGAACAAAAAAAAACATAAACCTGACAACTACGGACATATCTCACAAAAACATAATATACGAATACTACATATGATACATATAATTATAGGAGAAACATAATCCTTTAAACAAAAATACTATTAATAGTTGGTAGTGCAAGAAGAAGAGAAAAAGAAGGGTAAAAGAAAAACTAAAAATAGGATAAATTAACAGATAATTAAATAAATAATAATAATTAATTAATGAAATAAACGGGAAATACATTAAAATTGAATTAAAATTAAAATGCCTAACAATAACAATAATTATTCTGCCAGTCTCATCAATATATAATTCTTAAAATTAATCATGTTTGCAAAGAATACGTCCAGATCGGATCAGATGTTAAACACCTTATTTCAGACTTGATCAAATTTGGTGATGTTTTGTAAAATGAATAGTGTAGTGTACGGGTATAAAAACTATAAATTCTAGTATTATCAATGGTATCTCTATGAGAGTTTTTACAACGTCATGACAAGTAGACAAGGAAGCGGTTCACCTAATGGAAAGTGATCCCCCGCCTATAGACGCGACGATGCCCCTGATGTCATGGAACACCAAGAGTTATGTAGTTTATGTAGATGTAAAGATGTTATATCTCTCATGTAGGTTATACAGTGGCTCACCAATACGGCGAACTGCTTCACGTTAGAAATTGATAGGAGGGTGGTAGCAACCCAGACAATCTCGCACATAGATCTACCGCCAGTTTTTTACCTGTGTGGTGAAACCTGGGTCAAAGTGGGTATTTTATGTTTAGGCTCTCATTAAAGTTTAAAATTGATGTTTGATAATGTTCCGTTTTTTTTTTCGTTTCACACTCGCAACTCTTTCCCACCCCTGCAGCTCCTGTTAAGTGGCGTCCTTTGATCTAATAATCAAACAGCTGTACAATGATGCACAGGCTGTGCCCGTGAGTCCGGGCACACCGGTTGTCTTGGGATCCACAACGAACTTAATCAGAAGAAATAAGAGATAGCGCTTTCAGGTGTCCCTCGCAGCATAGCGGGGACAGCAATTGAAATGATCCAGAGGCCAAAAAAAAAATAAGGGTCAGACAGTCAGGAGACGTCTGACTATCATCGTATGCCACTAACAGCCAGTAATTTATTTGTGAATGCAGTCATATAAGATTATAAATATAATATACATATCGCAAATAGGATAACCTTTAATTAGACGAACGAATAAACAAGTTACTGATATTAATTAACATACTTCAAATACACATCCCGTCCGAATTCCCGGATTTTCAAAGTGTAACTCAGAATTTAATTGAACATTTTTTAATTAAATTAATGAACAACTTTGTAAACAGATACTCGTCTGCTTCGGATCGTTTTAATTAAGTATCAATGTCAGACAAATGCAATGTTGCCATTTCATAAAATCAATTTAATCCCAATTAAAGTTTTCGTGTCCGTTTTCTGTCATTTCTCGGTCGGTTTTGAAACTTTGACCCCGGATCAAAGGCCCCAATTTATTTTAACCCCTTGTTCTCCTCTTGACTTATCGTTTAGAAGCTCGTGGAAGCTAGACAAAGATGAATCATCATTTTTCGTTATCTTTATAAACATATAAAATCTCATAAAAAGTTGAGACATAGTCAAAACCTAAATTACTTTTAACACGAGCGATAAAATCCAACGACTGCATCGAAGTTAAGTCGTTTGCGTTTAAAGTTGTTGGAAAAAATTTGCTTGAGAGTGGCCAATTTCGATTGTCGCGGTCTAGATTTTACCAAACATTAGATTCTTACTAACTCTAAAATCTCATAACAAAAAGTTTGAAAATACTACGTAATTACATTAGTACAAACAACAAATACTGATTGAGTTGAAATTAAGTTTTATTTCATTCAAACAAACCTGAAGCAATTCAAATTTCAATTCAAATGTTTTATTTAAATAAACTTAAATTCAGTGATAACAAATCGACATTCTTTATTCACTACCGTATTTATCGACGACTATTTGAACAAAAATAATATTTGGCAGTGGTTTCCGTACCTGTGCTACAGAGATTTTGAGGTAGGCGCTCGGATACCGAGCTGGAATGGTTAATTCTGATGTATGAATTTAGTTCTGTCAACCCGGTAGTTAACTACGAGACCGCATTGCGGCCCGTACCAACGATTCAGAACTCAAAAACGTCAGAACGAAGTTAAAAAATGTAGATTTTAGAATTTTTATTAATTTGAACGACATAGCCTTTTCATAGTCGTTTAAAATATATAATCGTAATGTTTAAAAATTGTAACATATAGATTTTTAACGTGAACCAAAATTGTGAAAGTATTATTTTATTTCTTTCCTTAAATAAATTACATTTGTAAATAATGTGTTTTAAATTTTGCGCAAACTGTGAATAGTCATAAAGTTTTACTAAATTGTTCTGATTTTTGAAAATCCAAATTTGATGTTTTCTTACATATTACAAATTTAAAATACGGATTTTTATCTAATAAGTTTTTAAATAAACTGTTACAATACTCATTTTATTAAACAATTTTTAACTTGAACATCAAAGTAGATGCTAAACGAATCCATTATAACCACTTCATATTTAATGAGGTTATTAAATATCTAAGCCATTACCAAGATAAATGTACGTAGCTAATTAAAGTGAGCTAAATTACCTAACATATTGACCTGGTCTATAAATTATCCTATTGTCCCGTGGAACCCTGTTATTGAGACATGATTATGCTTTAAGAACTCTTGACTTTGTCTACTTATCTTTAAGGGCGAGCTTTAGTTATTTTTTTGCTTACATTTCTCATCTATCTAAGGTGGTTGTTAGTTTCGGGAGGCATGTACGTGAATTTTGTTTCAGTGTGCGTAGCCACGAGTACGATCAGTAGAGATACGCACACCAGAACAACGTGTTTATACACGTGTAAACACAACTATAGCAGAACAGTCTTCGTGAGATAAAATGACTGTAACTGAATAACCTGTCAATTAGTACTGTTTCTCCCCCTTTTCCCACTCTCGTTGGAGAGACACTGTGACATTAGAGATTTTTACAAACATGTTCATAGAATATGTTTCCATTTGTGTTTTAATGATATTTAAAAACGATTCCGTTTGTTGTCGCTTTCGTGATTGTATTTTGATACTTTCGTCAATATGATGGCATTATAAAGGAGCGTACTTTTATTTAAAACGCATTTTGTAGCTCCTCTGGTGTTTCAAATGTCCATGGGCGGACCTTCACTTCAATTCACTTTCCATCAGGTAATCTGTCAGATCGTTTGCCCACTATCTTATAAAAATAATCTGATCGGTTACATCATAAGATATATGTAAAGAAAGAGTACGGTAAGATACTCTTTCTTAAGTCTTAGTAATCCATAGACTGGTCTTTCACAGATGTCAGATGGAAAAGGAATATTGACGTCTTAAATGTTAGGTATTTAATTTTGGTTTTGTGGAATTATTATTATGGAATTGGTTTAGTAATTAACATAAATGTTGTTTCTTTATTTGCAGGTTTGTTTTAGTTTTATTTTAATTTTGTTGTTTTAGTTAAGGTATCAATTGTAAATAAGTTATTATAATGAAATAAAATCTTAATTTGCAGAGCAACACATTTAGTTTGTTTAAGGACCGATTCCTGGCTTATAAAATAAATAACTTATATATATTTAGCTAAATACAAGTGTCGCCTGAACAATGTCAAAATTGCTCCTCGATTGTAAAGGATACTTCAAAATGGAGATAGACTAAATCGATGGAAACAATACAGTGATTGTAATTGGTCCAATTTACTAAGATTTATTAGGACTGATTACTGAAAACATGACATTGTTTTCTTTGTATGGTTAGTGTTTAGATTTATTTATTTATTGAGGGAAAGAAATTGTTGCACTTTTATGATCTTAATTAAAAACAATTTTATGACAAAACATGAACAAATAGTTTCCACAGACTAAAAACAATAGAGCAAGACAAACAAAAACTAATATATCTGAGATTGTACATGAATAAATAATAAAAAAACAATTAATTAAGAATGAATTTAGAATGCGAACAAAAAAAAGGTTAACTTAAAACAATGTGTCAGACTTAATTTTGAAAATACTTTGGATTTAAAATTTTGTATTGAACAAGCAAAAAAATATCAATGTCTTGAAGCTTATCGTTATGGGAACGAGTAACGCGCTTAACAAATGAACCAGAAGCATAATTATTATGTGTTAAATCAGTATGAAACAACACATGACAAACGAATAACAAACAAATATGCTTGCCTTTTTTGGAGTGGACTTTTCCGGTGTTATGTCCGAACTGTAGTCATTATAGACCACAAAATTTATGAAGGTTTTTTTTGATCGAACATCTAAGGCGATAGTTAAATATCGATTTTCGAAGCAAACGGTACATATCTAAAAAAAAAAAAACTGAATTGAGCATCCAAGGAGATACTGAAAAAAATTGCAATATATATTTAATTTTGTAAACATAAAAAAAATGTAGATTAACCTCACTGAATTTGAGATCCGTGATTAAAATACATTGGAAAAAAAAATACATTTACGTCCTAGGATAAGCCGCGTAGGGTTCCCGCATAACTCACTATGAAAAACATAGCTTCAATAAATAAATCATAAAAGACTCATTAAACATAAGAAACTCATGCTACTCTCTTTGATGCAATGGCTCAAAAGTATTTAGTCGGACTTAAATTAACAACTGACTTTGCTGAAATGACTCAAGTAAAACTCAATGTATAAGTTGACCTCCCAGTCAAATAACTTTTCATACGCCATGGAGTTCTATTAATAATGGCAGCATTCGTTGGTCCTCATAAATTTAATCTCAAGCAAAGGCTAGTCCGAAATTAATATGGAAAAGGAATAGTAAAACTTCACTTTTATAAAAGAAAACGTAGTCAATACTAGAATGCCTTTTTGAGTCCTTGTTTTTTATTTTCTTCTATTTTAATTTACATCTCATTTAATATATCTCAAGGCAATATTTCTTGTAGGTTCCATACGTAGTATTAAGAAGCAGAAACAATTAGGTAATTAAATTGACAGCAATCTTCATGTAATCGTATGTCCTGGCTGACAATATCAAAGCACAGTGGAAAGAAAAAATTGTCAAGTGTGAGTCGGACTCGCACGTGATGGATTCCGTACCATCTGATAAGATTACTTTTAGATGATTTCTTAAAAGATACAAGCAAAATATATCGAAAAAAATCGTATTTCTTGTATCCCTGTTTAATGTTCGATTTATTTTTGTTTTCAGTATTTGTTGTTAAAGCGGCAAAAGAAATAGACATTTTCTGAAAATTTCAAGAGTCTAGCTTTTATAGCTAAAGAGATACAACCCGCTAACAGAGAGACAGACAACGGACAGCGAAGGCTCAGTAATAGGGTCCTGTCTTTTAATTAAATTAATTTAATTTAAATAAAAGGGCTCTTAAAATAATATGCGGGAAAATAGTTAATAAATAAGACACATCCAGCGGCCAACGTATTTTTATCTACAATATGGGCACACAAGTAAAATGCATCACCTGATGGAAAGTGATGACGATGGCCCTGATGGCGATGAACGCCAAGGCACCGCTTATGTATTGCCTCTCGTGCCGGTAATTACACAGGCTCTCTATTCTTCGAACTAAAACAGCGAACTGCTTCACGGCAGTATCATTATAATTTTATGACGCCGAATATCGACTCGACTACCATATCAAATTAATTACGAAACTAATACCTCGCTTCCTTTATAATCAGTATAATAGAAGTTCTATTATTGTCATTAATAAACCAGTAATTAAGGAATTTTACTGTTCTATTTAAAGACGGATAATGAATATGTTATACTACGGATAATGGCAGTAGGTTTTCTGAATGTAATTATTTCATTTCTTGAAAGCATAATTGGAGTTAAACAGAAATAGTAAAAAGAAGCATTTTTTTACACTTTGTAAAAAGTAGGTATAACGAGTGAAAAAAACATGCCCCACCCTAGCAGCAGATGAAAAACAATGCAATATTTCTAAAACTAAAACCAAAAACTCAGTTATGGGCCCAGCATTTTGGAATATTACAAAAATAATTAATAACCAAATAAATCCTTTTATATTATATTTACTCTAAACCATTAAAGTGGCCATGTGAATGTGTTTGTGACATAGCTATCTTTGTACACGCTTATCGAAATGTCAATATTGTCAAAGAAAGTAAAAATAGCGGGAACGTGGTGATAAAAAAAGAAATATTACGTGTGCATGGACTCATGCTCTTTGACTTTCCCGAAGAAATAAAGAATGGAACCAAACAAAAATAATGAAACTTAACCTCAAATGTTAGTAATAAATTGTATGATTTTATCTTAGATTAATGATAAGTCGTCGCGACCAATAATTTATCTAAGGATTTTATTTACTTGGCCATTGCATGGAGCCATGTTTCATTTGTTTTGTTTTTATTTATGCTCCTTTGGCGCTATCTGTTGTTGAATACAAAGTTATAGGTCTGAAACTTTTTTTCATAAACGATGATTGCTTATTTACAGTTATTATCGTTCCCTATACAATCAATCAGGAAACGAGACGGAAAGCATAGGTACTACCGCCATACCTGTCCCCATCGAACCTCTTGTAGTCTGTAACGTCGGCCCGAAATTGTATGGATGCCGGAGTACTTTAGACTCAATAAAACCTTCCTAAAATATAATGAAAAGACATGGATAAACCTAAAATAATTCTTCTTCAAAACTATATCAGTTCAACTTCGGATTCTACTTAAATTAATTATTTTGACTCCATTATAAGTGATTAGTTACGTTACTATTTGTCATCTATTTTTGAATCAGTGAAGTGCAAAATCTCTATTTCAAGTTGTTTAATCTCTTAAGAGTCTCTCATTAATAAATTGGATGAGTCAGCGTGTCTGCGAGACTAAAAATTTATGTATTTGTTGTTCATCTCGTTATTAATCAATTTGTTCTTATTTTTGATTATACTTAATTTACAATCTTTGTATTTTCTATGTATTTGCTTTCGTTTCTTGTTATATTATAAATACTTCGTTAAATTTTATTGATAGGTACTCCTACCACGTAATATCAAATAGTACTTTTACTGATGACAATACCGGCAGTCAAGATAACATCTATTAGCGACGCTTGAAACATTATCCATAGATTAATGATTTGTCTCCGCTGATCGTAGGAGCTCCGTGACCCCCAGTTATGATATACACATATGTATAGAATGCTCATGTTATAACTCCCAAAACTACAAATGACAAGATGATTTTCAAGCTAGATTTTTCGATGCTGGTTTTTCTTTCATATTTTCACAAAACCATTTTACTTCTGCCTTAATTCGGCTCCAAACAAAAGCATATCGACATCAAACTAAATACTGTTATAACGAATTTATCTAAGTAGAAGAAATTTTAGCCCTATCAGATAAGGCCCGGCTGGCTTATAGGCAGAGTCGCTGCCAACTAAGCGATCTGTCGTCAAATACAACTTGACTTCACAAATGATTAAGAAACAACGTTGCCCGTCTGTCTTCATGAAAAGCCACAATTTCAAGTTTGTAATTTCAGCACCTGCGGCTGATATCGGTTACATTACGTTGGAGCATTTCTGAGAAATTCATTTCAATAAGATCTTAATAAACCGCTTTCAACGCTCTATCTGTTAGTTAGTTTAAAGTTATGAGACTTATTTGATTGTACTTTTGTAGAGAAAAGTAAGTTTGAAAGATAATATTTGATTTTTTGTAGACAACAGTATCATTTGTTTCACTTGATATGAATCAGAATATGATCTAATTGTGGGCTTACTTTTAAGCATGACCTTTACAACTGAAAGATCAGATTGGTAAGAACCATATTTCTTAGTTGATATATTTAAAAGTCTTGTGCTCGCGTATTAATAAGAAATCAAGAAGTATTGTCTTGTGGGGAGGCAGATGGCTAAATGCAGTAAACTTTTATCTCTATTGCTGGTGGAACCGTTGCCAAGTATTCGCAAAGTGGTGGAATTAATCCCAGACTCCTCGGAAGCTTAGTTCATGAATGGAATAAACTCGATCCAGATTGAGTGTAAGCCCATGACTAATCGCTATTAATTATGTTAGAATTATTTCTTCTATTTCATATTCATAACAGAATTTTCCTCGTATAATAATTTATGTAATAGTTGTTGGTGGTTTGTTATGATTTAGTGTTTTTGGCTTTAAATAATGACTGAGTTTAACCCGAAACTACTTCTGCGTAGGACTAAACACTCATAGTCAATGTTTCTTTTTGATTACTTAACCTGAACATTATTAGGATTTTTTCAGTCTATACTTTTACTTTCAAAAAACAAATGTAATAAGAAAATATAATAATAACTTGCAATTTCACGCATATGGATGCTGACTCTTTAAAATAGATGTAACGGTTATACGGTTAACAAAAATAATAAGAAAAATATTTACATAAAATAAAAACAAAATCAATATCCAATACTTACGCCCAAAAAGATCTGTATCCTCTAAACCATAATTTATTTTCCAGGAGGTTAGAAGGCGTCTCCCACAGGCTAAAGCTGGTGAACGGGAGGTACTCAGCAGTGGCATCAGTCACGCTGCGAGATTCTGATCTGCCATCCCCCGCTGAATTTATATGCACCTTGAGGATACAGCTCGCAAAGTATGCTGTTAGAAAAGAGGCTATCTATTATCCAGGTAATGATAAAAATAATAAGTGAGTCACATTTAATAATAGTGAGTCAAAGTGTCTCAGTCCAGATTTACTTTTGATGTAATTCGATCAAAATCTCAAACAAAAAGCATCTTAAATGATAATAACTCATACAAAGCTGCGATGGACATTCAGAAGTAGTTTCTATGCAAATTTTTTCTTTTTTTTGAAACACTAACTGAGCCGAATCAAGTCAGTCCGTAACATCAATCAGAAATATGTCAATGGTCAGGAAAAAAAAGTTACAAAGGAAAAGATAGCTGTCCCAGTCTAGAACTAGCCTTTGTAATGCATACCCCACAATCCGACGAAAAAAAGCAACATGTAACCTAATTTAGAACCTCCTCTTTTTGGACGTCAGTTAAAAAGACATCCATCTGTTACTTCCCAGTAGCATAATAGAAACAAATGAACAAATACACTTTTAGTCAAACGGAATGCAAGATGAATCCAAACTGGGAAGCCAAACTTCCCATTTTTTAAATTATTTATTCATATATTTATTTGTACAAGAACAGCATTACACAGGGCTAGTTTACAATGTATATTATAATAAATATAATTTAATTATATATTATATTTATATATTATAAACGAATAAAAATATAAATCTAAAGTGTATGCCAATTAAAGGTGTGCACACCATTGGCCCATAAGACAAACACTCGTAAACTGCAAGAAAAATAAATATGATCATGAAAGAAATTATTTTGTCGTAGTGCACTCTATAAATGCAGACGACAATGTATTACAAAATGTGAAATTTAATAAAGATGACGCTTTGAGACGTGTTGACCAGATACTTGAAAATACCCCTACTATCTATGAGGGAGATGTTAACATCCGGAATTCACACTAATTTGAACCCTATCACCGTACCAAAATGACTTCTTTGTGAGGCATCGGAAGTTGGTCTATATGCATATAGCTTGGACATGACACGCGTGCTCGCTTCAAGAAGCTATCAATTCAAGTTCTGAGAGGGGTTGACGTGTTGTTTAATATTAAGCCCTATTAGGTTCTAGTTTTAATATAGAGTGTCACGGCATCAGCTTGAAGTGCCTTCGATTTATGCACGTAGCTAAGTTATATGGGATGGTTTAAGAAAATTTCTCATTCACATTATAGCTCAAAACATTGGTTAGTTGACTATTTTAATGGGAGTTAAAAAGTTTGTTATGAATCTAATCGACCGTCAGATTATCACAAAACACATTGTTTCGTACGAAGATTTACTTCCCTGGCCCATTCTTCCTGCTCATAAAGTAGCAACATCAAGATAGGAGCGTTATAGTACCGTAAATTTTGAAGAACGACCCTCGCAATTATATCACAACACGCTCAGCCATGTCAACCGCCTGCTCGATTGTTTTTTTTCTAAGGGAGAACATAAATGTTTTGCTAACAATGTCGTTAACGAACCGACAAATTATTCGCGTTCTCTTTTTTTTGGAGAATCTTTTATCAGCTTATTCTATAACTGGGTACACAAACTTCTTACTGATAAAAAGCTTAACTGCCGCTCTTGTAAATTATTCAGCAAAATTGTTATTCTCTTCCCCGAGTTCAAAATATTCCACTTTTCCTTTGCTCCTTTTTTAATGATGCCCGTGGAAGTATAAATCGGTTAAATTGCTTGTTCAAAATAAACAAACAGCTACTGGTTACGGATGTTATATTTTTCGGTCATCTTTTTTTGTTTCAAAGCAAAATGGTTAGTTAATGCATAAAACGTAGCGTTTATAAAATCATTAGTATTTCTGATGAAAGAAATGATTAAAAATATTCATTAAACGCACTAGATTTGTTCTTAAGAACACAAATGAATTTAAATCGAATCGCAAACTATTTTATTGGATACTTCTCAGGACTAGGGTAGGTCAAGGTGAAATACTCAGTAATTAAATAAATATTCAAAATAATTGATTGTACCCTTAGCTCAATTACGTTTCAATAAAATACGGATTACGAGTACGATTATTGAGTCTAGAACCCTCGTAGAGATAATTTCCCAAAGCCTTACTGTTCAAGAGGACAATTCTTTTTAACGTGAAATCCGTTTTTTCACTTTGAAGCAGTTTTTTATTTATTCTACAAACAAATGATTGTCATTAAGTTATAATACAATAATTTACGCATTCTAACAACGACCATGTTACGATCCATAGAAATATCCGACCTTCCAGATTTGTGAAATTATTAGAGCATAAATAAATTACGGTCAGCAAAAGCCTATTCGTCAATTGTATTATGATAGATCTAGTTTATTCAATTACATCTGTACAAATAACTTCCCCAGAGGACGTTGTTAATTCACTATCTGCAAACTGAAATGGAGTATTGCGTGGACCAAGTCTGACCTTATTTTTGTTACATTTAGGTATAAATTCCCTTGGCATTGTTGGGTTGCCGAAAACGGGTTCGGCTACCTTTTTTGCTTTCAGGCTTGAACGAAACTGATGCTATTTATTATGTGCTTATACAAACTGGTATTAAGCTTTCGTTGGCTAGATTACGCTTGGCTGAATTTGCAATCAAATTTGATTCGTTTAGGAAAATATGATACAATGTTTTAATATTTGTGAGAGTTTAATACTTATTATATACGTAACTACATAAAAATAAAAATAAACTATTAATTTATCTCTCTGTTAGTATTATTTATGTTTCGACTTTAAATCACCTCAGTGATGATTTTGAGTAAGAAGCAAATTTTAACACTATTTTTGTATCGATCGTAGTAGTTGGACAGGTTTTCGTGATGAATATTAATGATGTTAATGAGTGAGAGTTCTTGCCGGATTTTTCCACTTAGAAATAGCATTCCCAATCGGGTGCAAGTAAATAAATGACGATTTAAAGTGTTTTTTACATCTATTTGAATTGAAATATTTTTCCTTTAAATTCTAATATTTTCTGTACGTACGTTCAAATTTTTCTATCTAAATATTTTACTAGTTTAAGTTTGATGTCTATGAGTTTATTGACTATCCTTAAATATAATTTTACAGTTAATTTTGAGAATAAGGTGTCTCAAAACAGTACAAAATTCAAGGACTCCGTGATAAATTACAATTGTTGTGTTGATATTAATATGTGAATTTAGAGATAATCTATGCTCAGAATTTATGGTAATTCTGAGTATTATACCATATTCTTAAGTTTTTTTATAAAGTGGTCCCCACACATTAAAAAAAGCTTTAAAACTACGTCAAAAAAGGGTTCTAAAAAGAAAAAAAAACAATAAAATAATCTAGATAGAAATCCAGACATCCAAAAATGATTAAAGTAGAGCCGTGGTGGAACCCACTGTATATAGCTTCGCTGTAGTGGGGTAAAAATGTCAAACATCGACAGAAAAATATGTCAAAACATTATTTTTGTGTATTTTAGGTCCGATGAGTACAACCCCTGAAATGCCAACGGCAGCTGACATGCAATTAGCTGCAGCAGTGGGGTCAAAAGGTATGTTTTATATTATGTTATTCCCACGTTGTAAAATAATCACAGGTTATTTGGTCAAGTCGTTCATATTGATAAGTTTTTCTGACTTTTAAGTCTAATTGTGTTGATTTGTATGATAACTTTTAAAATTATAAATGAAATTATAATTTATTTC
Source organism: Choreutis nemorana (assembly GCA_949316135.1). NCBI lineage: Eukaryota > Metazoa > Arthropoda > Insecta > Lepidoptera > Choreutidae > Choreutis > Choreutis nemorana. The sequence continues at coordinate 9,188,674 of OX438601.1, read as the reverse complement.
AACCTTACATACGGCATCTTTGTTATTTGTTATTGTAAAGTTCGTAAAACGGTCACTACAAACGACTTGAATTTTGAAATCTCCCTGATTAAAGCAAAGTACACTGTCTCACATGACAAATAAATCCTACTAAAACACTTCTTGTAGGTTACCAAGTCTCTTAAGCTCATTACGGGTTTTACTGCAAAAAAAAAATTGGTTTCATAGAATTATGTAATGTACAGTACAAACTAGGGATTGTTAGGGAATTCACCTGACTCTTTAAGTACATAAATATTTATATTTCAGGAGCCACCCTGTACACTGCGATCTCAACGGTGCTCGTCTTGGCGCTTGCTCAAATTCTCGTCTCGTAAAACTTGGCAAAGGTAATATAAACAAAATGTGTACATATATGCTAAGGGATTATAGTTCTAACCGTGGTTTTATATGTACACTATTGGTGGTACAATTTATACGAAACTTTAATTTCATGTCATAAGACTATGTGAGGCTGTTCGATCTTTAAATTTGCTGACAATATAAGTTCACAATATTTTTGAACTAAAGTGTGTATCGTAACACGAATAGGATTCGTAGTTACTGAGTTTAAATAAAATGTGATAATCCTACAAATACTTGCTAAATCAGAAAGAAAAAAGGTTTTGAAAAGAAATTTAATGGTAACTGAGCTGTGAAGTGTGAATTCATTTACGTAAACATGATACTATTCTTTTTAACATCAAAATGTCGACATTTAGTACCTGTAGGTATGCATTTACTATCCATTTTTTTTCCGGATCTTTAGGGAACAGAAACTGCAATTTGTAATCTGCACTACAGACCTTAATATAATAGTCACTCAGACAAACTATTGTAATGTAGACATTAAAAGTTATCCGATATAAAATAATACAGTAAATTTTTATACTATTGTTATTTAACTATATTTTTCATCGTGTTTGTTTTAAATGTTATTTTCTATTGTTTCAGATTAAAATCGAGCAGTGAAGTGATAAATGTAAGCATTAAAGACAGTTGTAGTCGTAACATTCCAAAGATAAATGTAAAGCTTTCAGAATAAGGTGTACCGCAAGGATCGACACTGAGCACACAATTTGTAAACATTTATATAATTGAAGATAGATCATTATAAATTATAAAATCACGTAATATATATTCATCATTTCATTACATTCATTAACTATTAAAGAATTTTAATGTACAGCTCTTTAAATTTAGCATTTTCAAACGATCATGTTTTTTACCTAACAAAATTGTAAATATTTACAATGAAAATTTATTTTATAAGAATTACTAAAAAAATACCAAAGTTTTGCTTTGCTTAAACAAACCCATTACATTAAATTAAAACTTTAAACTCATCACATTAAAAATTGTTTCAAATACAATTCTTTTATATTTATAAGACGACAAAATTTTTAATTTCAAATCCGATGAACAGAATTGATAACCGAAGCCTAAGAACTAAGCCAAAAAGTTTAAGTAATCACTATATTTATTAATTTCAACACAAAATACGTATATTAGTACAAATTTAATTTATTTTCTGTGAAAATGTAAGCTATCTTTTAGATACAGGGTATTTTATGTTAATAAAATTAATATATCGCTAAAAACTAAATGACAATATTTTCGCCCTTCATAATTTAAATGAAATGTTATTTTAAATTAATCCCATAAATTAAATTGTAAACTGGTGTTAGTTAATTGAAATGTTTGTAGGACTAAGGCCTTTGCTATGCTTTTTGTACTGACGATACTATTTCTAGAAAAAAATAAAATTTGATGTTGTGTATTTAAACTTAGATGAGTCCAAGAATTGTTTTCGTTCAAGTAAACTATCAAGTGTAACACTGGCCTTACCTACAAGATTCTATATTAAGGGCCTTTGTAAATATTTGTAACAAAAGGATTAAGAAGATAAAAATTATTCGGACAGTGTAAAAAAAGAAATAAATTTTGCTGTGAATATTGCTGTTTGTGGATATGATCCAGTCAAGACTTTTATTGTGAGATTTCTTAAAGTGAATAAAACATCGTTGTGTATAAGAACTTTTTTTTACTAACCTTCTTTATTGAAAACAATTTACATCTTTAAATTATTTACTAGCGACCCGCCTCGGCTTCACACAGATATTGTTAATGTATTCTTAACATCTAAACCGTCCTAATCTAAACCTCTTGGATCACTCTATTAAAAACTGCATCAAAATCCGTTGCGTAGTTTAAAAGATTTAAGCAAACATATAGAAGCGGAAAGACGTAGTGATTATTGCCAACTTCTATCACTTCGATTTAGTGATTTCAATTGTTTAGAGGAACACCTCTCAAAGTTATTTGCCTGCGGTATTGTATACGAGAAAGTTTGGCCAGACCGCGTGCCCTGATTTGACCAAAATAACTCGGTCAGAACGACCCTGCTTAATCTTTTCATCTCGTATAAATTTCCTATGTCTTTTCTATTTGTAAGTGTATCTTTCAGTAACTAAAAATTCTAATTTTATTATTGATTTACCATAAGATATAACATTTTCAGATAATTCAATCTTTCCTACGAGTATAATGAACCGAAAAAATATATAACACAAACTCTATCCCATGTTTATCTTCACATAAAATTCGGTATAAAAAGTGAAATAAACAATTTAGATACAACTTATCACATTAATCCAATTTATACCGTGACCGATAGAAATCACGGCACATTTTCGATTGGCTAACCTATTCCCGTGACTTTAGACTTGTGACTAGTACTTGTGATGAATTATTGATGTTTGGAGTTCGCTCTCGGACGAATTACCGTCTAAATTATTGAGTGTACCACCTTTGACCATCGGCGGAGGGAATAAATCGGTTCTTGTTCAGCCAGTTAGTTAACTACAAGTTTAGTGGAAGACGATGGACCTTTTATAAGAAAGTTGTAATAGTCGATTACCACACACAATTAAGATATCATATCATTAGGTCTACTATGAGTCTAAATGTTCTTATAAATATCATTCCAATAAAAAAACTGGAGGTTCTTCTTGAACATAAATTTTCCGAACCAGTGCTCGAATTTGTTTTTGACAATGTTTTTTTTCAGATGTTAATCATCCGTCGAAAAAGTTTCGTGTTCTAAATTAGTGATTTTCAGAGCTAAATTCCGCTTCAGGTAGCCGGATTCTGATTGATTTGTAGGGATCCTCTATACGTGAGCTGTTGATAGAGTTTGAAGTGGGATATTGGCAAAAAAAGAAGTGACTTGGTTAGATTTGAATTGGAATCCCGTCAGTACGGGCGCTCTTTCACTATCCCAAATTAAACAAACCAAATTTTCGCCTGCGAACTGGGCCATTCAATCAGGTTTTTTTGGAAACTTAATAAAAGAACGTGAAGAATATTAACTATTCGTTGATTAATTAAATCCCCCTTAAATATGTAAACCAAAAATGAAACGTAACTAACATGTTCAGTACGAAGTAATTATTTGATTAATGAATTAATCTTAGTGTTCTTTACTCGTACATAGTCAATTGAGTTTTAAGCACAACTAAATCCTAGTAACATTAGAATTGAGCATTTAATAACAAACATTACCTGTGTTATCTGTATTTATAAGATAGTTAAGAATTTTTGGTTTCGCTATAGTAAGAGTATAAATTGCAAAAAAATTGTCAGATGTCTTTAATCTTTAAAATCTTTTTGATGGTGCTTTTTACCATTTTTTTATTAAAGCTATTTTCCTTCAGCTATCCATTGGTCGTTGAGGGCACACCTATATAGTTTTTTTGTTGTATAAGCAGGAAATTACAATATTGCGTTTAGAACCGACAGTATTATCTATATTTATCATTACACAACAAATAATCTTTGAAAGAACAAGGTTCCTTGATAACATAATCGATATTTAATAATAGCAGACAAAAGAGGAACTCCATTTAGTTAACCTTCTAGAATAGGGCTTCATTGAAGTGGGTGCTTTTACCAATGTAATAAATATCGCCATCTTAATTTTTTCTCTCAAACAAACATGTTTTCTATGCCTGTACCTTAAAGATTTTTATTGTTTATAATAGCCCAGAGGCATGAGCGCATGTCATACAAAAAAAATGTTGATAAAAAATATAACATATTCAGAAAATTGTCTATTTCTTCGCTAAGTTTGATTAAAATTCGATTAAAAGTTCACGCCTATATTAACAACGCAGTGACATTAATTTTAAAGGGACATTAAAATAATATTACTAAGCTAAACTGGGCTAAAAAATTGTTTTTACTTTATAGGGATACGAAAGGATAGTGGTATTAAGCTTTTAAAAAAAGTGGTCGATATTTACTCCAGAAAACAACACAGAGAAGATTATAGGATGACCTTCTTCTTCTTTTTTTTTTGTTTTCTTATAATCAAAATCAGGAAACAAACAAGACACGAACTACAAAACTGCAATGGATTCCTGAACAACACTTTTATTTAAAAGTAGGCATTTGACCCGAACCCGCCTGATGATAAGCGGCTGTGGAGTCTAAGGCTGAACATGTTTACCCAGGAGAAGCCTTAAAGAGACCAAGCTTATATTTATCAGTTCACCTATTCAAAATAAAGTCAGGAAGAAATCAAATATTTGTATGCCCCCTTAGAGTAGGTTTTTAAGAAGCAAAATAATAATTTTAAGATCTATGTACCTACCAAAAACCTGACACATAATGATTCTATTTATTTATTTAAGGATTATAGTTGGAAGTTATTTCTAAGTTTGAAATTCATATCAAAGCGGAGTCTAACGCAGCAAGTAAATAACAGTATTTGAAAGTTGCATATGGAAGTCCAAAATAGAGGTTTTATTTTCATTTTCACCAAGCTATATAATAAAGTTACGGAAGGTAAAGTTAGCATTATCCCAGGTAAGATATCTCAACTCGCGTCCATTCAAAAAAAACTTGAAATCCCCTTTCGCCTCACAAAACACCGCCGAGTAAGTTATTCCTACAATATCTTTTGTAAAGTAAGGAGGGATTCCTTGGTAATACTACCCTAATATTTCTATATCCATTTACCTATACGCTTGTATCTACTGAGGTCGTAACAAAAAAATTGTGAATGAAAATATTTCATATCCGAATGTGGCACAGTATAAAAGATACAGTTGCTAAGTACAAGTTGCCAGGTCTTACAAACACTCGTTTAATGTTGAATGAAATAAATTGATTATTTTTTTATTCTAAAAATAAAACTTTATGTCTGGTTTAGTTGTATATTTGATTTTTTATTTTTATTTCTGAATAAAATAAAATGTTGCTATATATGTGTACGTCAAACAATTTAATTCAACCGTTTTAACCAAAGATAGTGGCTTGAATATTTCTTCGGACCTCAAAAATAGTTCCTAGTGAGAGAGAGAGAGCAATACAACGTTCACTGATGGAATCTAAGCTGTTACGTCCGTCCATCACTTGTGATTCTAGGCGAGAAGGTATGTCTACGTGAGGAAACCTTACGCACACACCTGGTAGTGGACACAGATTAACAAAGATTTTTAAGAGAAAAATTATTAAAACACGCTTTTCCATGTAATCTTCCATCACGAAGTTCCAGTTCATATATTCCGGCTCCATCATCAGATAAGTTCGGCAGTACCATATTATTATATTGTCATCAGAACTACATAAAACTGCCAATTTTCATTACGCTACGATCCTTGGAAGATGATTAAAATTGGTTACCTTAGATTCCATTACATAGTTAGTTACATACAGGTCGACCTAATAAAGGCGTAATAAAAACTGAGTGCTGTGTATCAGTTTGAACAATGTTGAAAGTTTGTTTGAAGTTTGAAAAATAAATGAAACAAATACATTTCACTCTTGGCTGAAACGAAAAAAAAAATGTCTAGAAATTGTTCGGGCTGTATAAAATAAAAGAAATACGATTCTTTCTTTTGTTTCTTGAAATGAAATTTCGACAAATTGAAGATGAGACAATCGTTTGTGATTTTTTTTCATTTAAACGTCATTATTTTATCTTAACAGTAATTGTTTAACACAAGCTTTAAACAGATAAGTTTCAATATTAAACAACGCCAGGCATAACATTAACATACCATAGCATTACCAGGTTCTTTTTGATATAAAATATATACAATATTAATTTGGACTCACAAAGTCACTTCTGGTTCTTCTTTGAAGGGCTTCTCATTTGTTTTGCACGACGCACGTAATAAGGCGATCAAAACGTACGGAAATTTTGACAAAGCAACGTGACTGGGAAACTTAAAGTGCTCGGTAAATTTACTTTTGGACGAAATTAAGTAGCTCAATGTTAGCAGATTTCATAGAAAATATGATGGGAATTTGTTACGTCGTCAACGGTTTTCCTTAGCTCAATTACAGGTCAGAAGTCCATATTATTGAAGTAGTTTTACATGACTATTACTTCAGTAATTCAAATTATTTTACCTTCATGTCAGGCAATCGAGCGATCAGCCTTGAAAATCTAAAAGTAATCGAAATTTTCGTAGTTAAACCGTAAAGTTGTAGTAAAAACCCGTAGTAGGCGTAGCTTATTCGTAGCCGAAACAATACATTTTGTGTATAAAAAGGCTCAAAGGCCTATATTAAAGCAAAAACCAACGTGCTCCAGTCACCTAGATTTAGCCACAATAGGGACTGGAAGGCGTTACTGTAAAAAGTCTAGTTAAAAGGAAAATTGGGACAGCTTTACACAAATACAGCCTGTTTGTATGCGTGCTGTGGTTTGTTTCGTAACTTCAGAGTTTTTTTGTATTTAAATTTAACCTAACCTAACCTAACATCAAAGCTCTCCAAACCTAAATATTTCTCAAGAAAACTTCTTTCTTTGAACCAGGTCAAGTAAATAAAGAAATAATGTTTTGTTTGTGATTATATCCATGTCGAGCGCAAATACAGTTTCTTTATAGGCCTGTATTATTTGAGCTTCGTCATAAAACTATCATTAACATTATAAACAAGTTTGTCAAGATGACCTGCCGTGACCTTTCAACTTTTCAAAAGGTCACCAAAGAACCTTACGCCAACAATGAATTAAACTTAACTAAATTAGTAACTTGTCCCTTTAGTGAACCTTTACATAAATTTTCCATTAAACTTGTAAGAAGGATAAATTTGATAAATAACAAAACGAACATAGTCAAAAACTTAACTGTAGGTGCTTTGACATAGGGGAATTGTATACTGGGAAAATGTCTAGAGATCGCAAACTTGGTGCGTTTGAGGTAAATAACTTTTAATATTTATGAATTATGAAATAGTTTATTAGAAATTTGTTAAGTAATTTATAAATGAATTAGTTATTAAGCATTAACTTTCATTTTTATAAGCTTGTTATTAGTTATGTTTATAAGATAATTTTTTTGTTGTCTTATTTAATATGTATACAATAATAATAACCACATCACAACACACACGTTGACTTATCACTGCAGTCAGTATCGTGAAGACTTGTGTCATAGGAACTAAGCAACGATATGGTATAAACTACATAGATAAGAATACAACATCCAAGACCGGTAAGTAATACAATGCCTCTTACAAATAACAGAAAGTCCCGCCCCGCTGGGATTCGAAGCCGAAACCTCTCGCGTAGCAGTCAGCTGTTTACCACTGCGCCACCGAGTTCGTCATATCATAAATCATATAATAATTAAGACTTATCTAGAATATGTTTATGTATAACTACATCCAAAATTCACTTTAGTTATACATAAGACTAGTATTTAAATGGTCTTTTACTTTATTTAATTGTTTATTAGGTAATTTATTATTATTTTTTTGAAATCAAAGATGGGTAGGTTCTTAGCAATATGTAGACGTGTTTTCGTGGAGTGCATAAGCCTATGAAACTTAAATTATAGTCTGTTTTCGTAGAGTAAAAAGTGATGCACATAATCATTATGTTGTTAACACAATGGTTTATTTACAAGACCCTTTAGGTATTTAGTTCAAAGAAGATTTAATATACGATCCTCCGTTGTTTATTCATACAAAGGAAAGTGAACTTAATCACTTAGGAGACCCTAAACAATTGAAATTTAGACTTCATCTAGATTAAAATGTTGGTAAATATTAAATTATATACAAAATAGGTATTTTAGACTTTAATCTTATTTAGTTAAAATAAATGACCCTCAAATAACATTTATGAACAGTTAAAAAGGAAAATAAAACGGGATTGAATTTTAACGAAATTTTTAGGGAGGACGTGCTAGCTCAGTTTTTTTCGTGCCTTGGATAAACGACCGACCCGACCCGACAGGTCGAGGGTCGAGTCTCGGGTTGCCGTAAGTTCTAGTTGCCATGTTTCTTAATGAGCCCGCATAGTGGCGACAGATTCTCAACCTGTCATAAAACTGGTGTGTAGTAAGCACCTCTGCCAACACCTCTCGAGGGACTACGGCGTGAGTATATGTATGTTGAATTTTAAGGAGAAAGTAACATATATTATTTGGGCAAAATACAAAAATAAACCTTTAAATACTCGACGGTCGAAATCCTCTCGTGCGTCAGCAAATATTCAATTAATTTAATAGTTGACCTATATGCAGTTACCCTTCACAGAATTCCAAATAAAATTCTACGAAAATTTGCCTTCCGTTTAAATAACAACTTTATTATTGATTAGATTTTTTGTAACTTGTATTTTTAATAATATTTTTATGAATCTGCATCAATTGTTGTAAAAATTAGCTACGCATAAAAGATACATAGGAAAAAGTACGAAGAACACTTCCTCTTAATAAGATATCTCCCTTTATTGGATTATGGACGGATGTATTATGGATTAAGTGAAATAACTGGCTGAATTGGTCAAACATATTTAACATCTATGTAGCAAATGCATTTACAGTGTTCTTGTCGCAAAGACATCAAGGGTCATATATGCTTTGATAATAGGGAATATTCATGAAATTTAATTTGTTTATTCAATAAATTTATCGTAAAGTATATGGAAATTGTATATTTATTGTAAATCTATTGTAATCAGAGTCAAATAAAGAAATTAGAATCCGTTGCGGCTATCAAAACAGCAGGGTTGCGTTTGGAGAAACCTAAAGGGCGTAAACCGCGAATCCTTGTTAAAGATGTCCCGAACTCGATGGACGAAAATAATTTTTTAGTTTGTTTATACCGCCAGAACATTAAAGATGAGATTACTCTTTCCGAGAGTGACTTTTTACGTTCAACAAAAATTTACCGTCGTCGCAGTTTTAATGACAACCGTAAATGGTTAGGGATCGAGTTAGAGCATTCGATACGAAATCATTTGATTAACACGAAAGAAAAGTTATTCATTGATTGGACAACTTGCCGGTTCATCGACGATTTAGATTTAATTCGGTGCTTAAATTGTCAACAATATGGTCATCCCGCGAAGTATTGTACTGAAAAAACACCATCGTGCGCTCACTGTGCCGAGTCACACGACACAAAAAATTGTACCAACAAAAATCAACCAACTTTTAAACGAGTATGTGCGTCGTGTAAAAAGTATAAAAAACCCTGCGATCATGAGACCGGGTCTCAGGATTGTCCTACCTACAAGGCAAAATTAGAGCAACTGATTATAAATACTAACTATGGCCAAGCTTAAAATAGGACAATTAAACCTTCATAACGATAAAGTAGCTACGTCTGAGTTAGATAGGCTTGTAATTGAGTATAGTTTGGACATAGTTCTCGTTCAAGAACAGTACCAGAGCGCTGGGCTTCGTAATAAGATAGTTCAAATAAACAATAAAGCTCGCGCGGGAATATACGTGTCACGTTCAAACTTCACTGTCACAGCTCTTAATAATCTCTCGTCGTCCCACTGTGCCGTTGCGGAGGTCTCGTGTCCTTCTTTTAGTATATATGTAGTTAGCTGTTACTTTCAGTTCTCTGATCGCGTAGACCCTCACTTACATCACTTGCGGTCCGTATTATATGCACTTCCTAGGCAGGCTGTAGTTATAGGCGCGGATGCCAACGCGTCTTCCCCCCTTTGGTTTGGTAAAATTAGATCAGCAGATGCGGATCGTCGCGCCGCAGTAGAAGAGTTTATTGCAGAAATGCACCTAGAAATTCATAACACCTCTGATTCACCACCTACTTACAGCAGCCCTATGGGCGAATCTTTCATTGACGTCACACTTTCAAGTGCGTACGTAAAAATCTCTAATTGGCGTGTCCTTCCTGATGCGTCATGTAGTGATCACCGTTTGATCGTGTACGAGTACAACCCTAAGCTGACACAAGATATCGCGCCCCGTTCACAAAGCTTTCGTTATAAAACCAGACGTGCAGACTGGTGCTTTTTTAGTTCATTTTTTGCGTCACATGCTGGAGACTTCACTCACCCGCGTCTATCGGCAACAGAAAGCGCTGAAATTATGACAGATACTTTCAATTACTGTGCTGATGTAACACTGGGACGAACATCTATATCCAGTGTGAAAAGATGTGACTGGTGGAATGATTCTCTGATAGGAATTCGTAAGAAATTTAGAAGCGCGCGTCGTAAATTAAATAAAGCTAAAAAATCCCTAGGACAAGATACTTCGTCAGATAGGTATGATAGCGCTTTAATTGCTTTAAGAGTTGCTAGGTCTCACTACCGTGCTGCAGTCCAAAAATCAAAAACTAATTTACTTCGGAAAGTAGTTGATAGGTTAGACAAAGAGGGGCCATGGTCACCCATATATCATGAGTTCAAAGCTAACAGAGCAACTGATCAAGCATTTATTTCAAACATCAAAATAAATGATGCTCACACTCTTGGTGTTGAGGAGACGGCGGAGGCCCTTCTTAACGCTCTCATTCCGGACGACACTACTGAAAATGATACCGACTATCATCGAGAAGTTAGGCTCATGGCTGCAGTTCCACCCACATCTCCTTCGTCCGATCTTCCAACTTTAGATGAATTTGTCAAAATTGTTAGGGCGTTACCGGTTAATAAGGCCTCTGGGGAAGACAAAATATCGAATAAGATGATCCAGGAAGCCGTAAAGTCCGCTGGGGATTCTATTTTAATTGTGTATAACCGTTGCATTGCTGAAGGGGTTTTTCCTCAAATTTGGCGCCGCGGGCTAATTAAAATCATACCTAAAAGCGGTGATAAGCCACCTGATGATCCGAAATCGTATAGACCCATTACCCTTCTACCATCCCTGGGTAAACTTCTAGAGCGTCTTATCGTACCTCGGCTTCTTCCGGGCGGTCCAACTTTTCACGAACGTCAATTCGGTTTTACTATCGGCAAATCAACAATCGACGCGGCTATCTCGGTGAGAAAATCGGTAGAATCGTCGGAGTTTAAATACGTCATAGGTGTATTCCTAGATATCTCTGGTGCTTTTGATAATGCATGGTGGCCAATCTTATTGCTCAAACTTAAAAACAGAGGTTGTTACAGCAATGTGTATTCCTTAATATACAATTACTTTATAAATGGAACAACTAAGCTTCAACTTGGTCATCATGCAGTGTCGAAGGCTTTGACTCGGGGCTGCCCACAGGGTTCAGTGCTAGGGCCGTATCTCTGGAATATCGGATTTGATGACTTTTTGTCTATACCGTTACCGGCTAACTGTTCGCTGACGGGATATGCAGACGACGGTCTCCTGCTTATTCAATCTCATACAAGAACAGGAGTTGAGTTGTTAGCTGAGTCCTGCCTACGTCTGGTGGCCGACTGGGGAAAGAGAAATCATCTTGAGTTCGCAGCCCATAAAACACAGTATTTAATGTTAAAAGGAAACTTAGTAGGGCTACCGCGCTTTAAATTTAATTCAGTTACAGTTAAAAAGAAAGACTCAGTTTGTTATCTCGGTTTGATACTTGAAAAGAAATTCCATTTTATTGAGCACATTAAGCAAGTTAGCGAAAAATCAAAACGAAATTTTTATGCGTTAAATAGAATATCAACTTCGACCTGGGGATTGTCGTTTAAGTCATTAAAAATAATTTATACTGCTACTTTCTTGGGTTGCATTTGTTACGGAGCCCCCGTGTGGGCGGATAGAGCCACAATTGGCGCTGCGCGACGTAAATTGCTTCAGAGTCAGAGATTAGCGTTAATTTTTCTTTGTAAAGCGTATAGAACCGTCAGCACTGAGGCCCTGCCGATTCTTGCGGGCGTTTTACCGGTAGATTTGGAAATACAACGGCGTGCGGCAATGTATTACAACTCGCGGAATGGTATGAGTTCAGATTTTCTAAAACCGAAGGATAGGGCTAAAATCAGTAGATTATTTGATAGCAACGACAACGTTCATAAAAAACTAATCGACGAATGGCAAACTAGATGGGATACTTCGACTAAGGGGCGGCATTTATTTAAATTTTTCCCTATAGTACGCGAACGGCTAAATAAAACGTGGCTTGATATCGATCATTGCGTAGCCCAATTTCTAACCGGGCATGGTAACTTTAAGGGCAAACTTTATTCATTTAACTTGGTGCCGTCACCTTTTTGCGAATGTTCAACGTCGGATCAAGAATTTGTGCAAACTGCCCATCATATCTTGTGGGAGTGTAGTCTCTGGCATGACGAACGGTTAATCATGTTGAATTCGATTCAAGTATCTGCGTGTAGTCCTATTTATTACCTAGATCTTGTGAAAACGAAGGGAAACTTCCGTGCCTTTAAAAAGTTTTGTCACCAATATTACTGGTGTAAGATTTAGGTTAGTATCTAATTTATCCCCTGTTAGTTAGTGGCATACCGTGGTGTTTAGACGGTCAGGCGTCTCCTGACTGTCTCCCCTTTAGATTTTTGGGCCTCTGGGCCATTTCAATTGCTGTCTCCGCTTTGCTGGGAGGGAAGTCTGAAACCGCTTTCTTACTACCTCCTATTTCTTCTGATTAAGTTCGTTGCGGGTCCCAAGACAGCCGGTAGGGTGTCCGGGCACAGCCTGTGCATCACTGCACAGCTGCATTATTCGTTGATTATTCGATCAAAGGACGCCACTGTTGATCCTGATAAACAGGAGTTGCAGTGGTGGACAGAGTGGCGGGTGTGCCCCGATTTATTGTAAACCGTAATTAAAATTGAACGACAAACCAGGGAGGTATAACCATTAAAAGTAAATATATCTATCTCGCTCATCAGAACAACCTTTTCTATGAAAGTTGGATGACTTTGACGTCATAGTACATATCGGCTCTCTCTGTCTAACCAAACATTTTGAAGCTTTATAACTTAGTTAATAAGTCAGTTATTTGAGAAAATCTAACGGATTTGTTTAGATATGTGGTATCGAATAATAATAAATAAATACAAATAAGTTATGCATATTCCCTATTGTGGAGGATTAATGAGATGACCGGCACATACTAATCTATCAGTTGATAGAGAAGTGTTAGCGTACGTGCTGGCGCTGCAATTCTTGGTCAGCACGTAATGTGTGACGTGACTATCAGCTGATAGATTAATTGTATTGTGTAGTATATAAACATATAGTTGTAAGCTATGAAAGGGGAATCAATATACGGAGGTCTTGATACCCAGTCGTTTAACTACCGTCCACCATCATACTACCGTTGCGTCTCCTCTGGGGGTAACCCCGGCGTACATGGCGCGGTCCACCCCCAGACAACATCATAGCAGAGTCGCTTAAAATCGCCAAAGTAATCAACAATTTTATTGAGTCTGCTTGTTATTCGATGAAGTTAAATAATTAAATTTAATAATAGCATTATAATTAAAATGAAGCAGAACGACTGTTACCTACTTTTTTCTTAAACTTCTTTAGTAATCTAGTGAAAGTGAGTGACAAGAAGAAAAATTATGAAAATGTCGTCATTTTAAAAAGCAATTCTTCACAACTCCACGATGGGATTCAAAAAGAAATGTACCTCGGAACTTTTCGGCGGTCAAAACTATATTATTGGTAAAACATTTTACAATGGTAATTTAGGCCTAAAACTTTTCTATTTCTCTGAATTTAGACTTCAATATTCATATTAACGTTACTTTAAAAATCTCAAAATAACAAAACCAACATCCTTTCAACCATTACAAAAAATTCCGACCTTACCTAAAAACCCAAATGTTTACGAAAGGCGTTCTAAAATACGATATTAACTCTAAGAGATCTCTTTTTCTTAGTCGGGTAGTCTCCATTAGTCTAATTCTCGATGTCCAAGATAAGATAAATGACGGAGAAACTTTTGAATTTAATAACAACTTGTATCTAGATGAAGTTTTTCGTTTATGAAAGTGGATAATTGTGAAATTTCGAAAAAAACAAGTATTGTAGTAGTATATTGGCAAGCTCGTGTTAAGAATCCCAATATGACAAAGTTAAATATATTTTCTTTAGTTAAAACATAATTCATTATACTAGCATTTAGTTCCAATAAAACTGTAAACTAGCGTTGTCACAGTTTATGATTATGATGAAAAACAAAATACGATGCAGAAACTATTTGTGTTATAAGAATGTTATTTTTGATGGTATGTTATGAATTCGAAATTTTGATTTGAATACGCAACAAAAGTTAAATTATTTGAGGAAACTTATCACAATTTTATGCCTTGTGTTATGTTACACTGAATCGTATATCATAGTGAAAATATACGGGGACACAGTTCAACAGTATCTACGTCATGTGTATGGGTTTGTGTGTTTACATTTAATTAATGTAAAATTTTAAAACAATTAGTTGTTATAGAGTAGCGGCCATTAGAACTTTACTTTATATCCCTTTTCCTTCCCTTAACCCGAAACCCCGACCTATAGTGAAGTGACCTATAGAAAAGTTTTTGAGTACGATATCAAAAAACCTACAACACTCCAATGGTAAGCACCGCATCTTCAATATACGCTGCCAAACTATGGATGACCTAGAGAAAAATTGTTCTGCAGATGTTCATGCAATCACTTGGAAAACCATGCCAGCCCAGCCTACACCTGTCTGTTAAGTTAGACAAGAAGTCGATACTAAACTTTTATAATAATCAAAATACAAAGACGTGTGTCATCAAATATTTTCACATACACTTTCTCTACTAGCAACTCTCTCGTACGGCTCGGTCTTGAATTACTTCCTTTGTCAGAGTAATTTTAAGTTATAATTGGGGCGCGGGATTCAAAAGATACTTTATATTGAGTCGGGACAATACATTCACGAATGTGTTGTATGAACGCGATGATTAAAAGCAGTTAGTTGCGGCAATACTTCATCCAGTACTCGCATGAGTTCTTTGTTCTTCAGATATTGTTCTAAGAGTACATTTGCCATTTAGTCCGCATAAAAAAATTCCAAAAAGCAAATAAGATAAACTTTTCTTCAATTAGTAATTAAAATTTGTGTGAATTTGTATGGGCCCTAAAATAGAATTTTCATTCTACATACTCTTTTTTAGTCTTCCCTATATCAATGACTTTTTGACTTTTTCTTTTGCAGCAATGATGTTTTATATTATTTCTTAAGCTAGCGTAGCGCTGATGTTAAAAAATAGGTTGAAAGGATAATGTTCGCTCGAGAGAAACTCTCAAACTAGAGCACAAAAAGTTTTTTGGCTCAGTAATTTTAGCCTACAGCCTACATCGTAGCCAGTGTCTGTTGGGGATTATTTTTGCAAATGGAAAGTCAAATTCAAGGTTGAAATAGCGTTGGAGTGTTAGAAAATTCTAATAATCTAATAAATAATGTTTCTCAATAAATAATTAGTTAAGTCTACGCCAATTTTAGTAATTAATGTAAAATACCTTTTTCATGATAGTCGCTGGCTAAGATAGCTTTTCTATGGATATTATTGTCTTTAGACAATACACAAAAATCTGCATGCAGTTCCAAACTAAACCACAGACTTATACTGTGGGTATAAAATAACGACACACCAAATTTATAAATAAATACAAAATTAAATATTGAGCGAATACTCTTCATTACACAAATACTTGTCCGAGCTAAAATTCAAATCCGGGACCTTCCGAGTCACAGCAGTTTGGACCGCTGTGCCGAGAAGGCCATTATTAAAAACAGATTTTAGTAGAAGTAAAGATGCCATAATTACACTGCCTCTCCAATCCTTTAAACCGAAACACAGCACGCACAGTTTTTAGCACGCCTTTATTAGGTCGACCTGTATGTAACTATGTAATGGAATCTAAATAATAATATGGTACTGTCGAACTTATCTGATGATGGAGCCGGAATATATGAACTGGAACTTCATGATGGAAGATATGAAGTTTTTACGTGCAAAAAATGTTTTTTAAACCATAAATTTTCCTCATTCAGATTCAGAAATAGAAACCAACCCAAAGCAAGCAAGCACCAGACCAGGATAGCTTTTCTTCCCAATCCCGCCTGATGTTAAGCGCCGATGAAGCCTAAGTTAGGACATGCCTACCCAGAAGAAGTCTATTCACTCTTGCCTTGAAGAACCCCGGGTTATACTGATCAGGGAACACTTTAGCAGGCAAAGAATTCCACTCCTTTGCACAATAGAAGGTTATTTTATCACTGTTCTTGTATACTGCGCTGCCGGAAAGCTCGTGATTTAATATAATTCGTCACCCATGACAGGCCCGCTTTAGTAGATTTGTACTCTGAAACAGCCGAACAAGTCTGATGGAATGTTCATAAATTGCTAATATAAATGACAGACAGGGCAGGGTGTAGTATAGCAGTATTTCTAGAAGCAAGTACATAAGCTAAAGATTCTAAAACAAATTTAATATGTATTTTATTATTCTAACTTAAATTAAATGTCTTAAAAGATTTCTGTTGATTATATTTTTCTAGGTCAACTAAAGTTATGTTTTCAGGTTTAGCATTAAATATTTTTTTAGGGACTTATAACGTTTGATAAAAACACAACAGCCAAGCTAGACCCCATGTTAAGAAAGAGATTATTTTGTTTTCTTCCAAAGAGGCAGAGTAGAAAATGTACGGTAAGACCTTTTAGAATAACGCTTCTAGGAAAAATTGTAAATAAAAGATAATTACAAGTAATATTAACATAATTATAATACTTAATTACTTTTGCATCTGTTATCGTAAAATGAAACATAATTCTTTGTTATTATAAGAGAAATCTGTAAAAAAAACAGAATTACATCATCAAAATTGTTTGCTTTTTGTTTTAAAATATCTTTTTGGATAGAATTTATGTAATTATATATTAACAAATATTTACAAATAGGACGTACATATAATTCGATGGAACTTAGAGTTGAGTAATTTTGTCTATCCATAGAAGTCGTCATACTTATCTAAATTAAACATGAAAACATAAAAATAAGCTAACTTTTAATTTTATAATCCAATCACAATAAATAACAACTTGATTCAGATTGTCAACATCGAACTTATTCCAACAAAAAACTTAAGGTATATGCATGACTTTTTAAATTTATTTATTATAATTCAATACCACATATTTACACAAATCCGTTTGATTTTTTCAAATATCTGACTTATTAACTAAGTTAAAAACTTTCAAAGTCGTTGGTTAGACAGAGAGATCCGATATGTACTATGACGTCAAGTACACAGGCGCCATACAACTTCCATAGAAAAGGTTGAGTGAGATAGATACACTTACTTTTAATGGTTATATCTCCATAGTTTATTGTTCAATTCTAATTGTGTTTTCACTTTAATTATAATATTTCCACATACTTTACGAAAAATTGTTTGTATACTGAAATTAAATTTCATACATATTCCCTACTATGCATTGAAGGAGCCAATAGGTGGTATTTGTCTATAGGGTGAATATATTTTTTCGAGATTAATTTCGGCAAACACGGCTGCACAGTGCTTTAGAAATGATATAAAGACTTTTAGACGTTAGCATTAAAATATCTTACTGATATCATTAAGCAAACCAAACACTTTTTGTGTAAAACAACTGTTCGCATCAGACCATTATACAAAAAATTCAACCTACCGTTCTGATAACATCAACTTATAATCTCAATTTATAGCCTTACTATAATAAAATCGGACGAGCATAAACAATACAATGTTTGGTTTACCTGACATGAGGAAAAAACAAAGATATAAAATAATATTACCCCATCAGCAAACCCCAAAAACGGGGAAAAGTTGGATTTCCTCGGCCCCGTTTGATATTAATCCCTCTAAATATCCAGAATCAATTTGTTAAGGAAAGTCGTGGGCTAGACGTTTTGTGAAATAACAAAATGGAATGCTTCCTTCCTTTTGTGAGGGAGTCGAGGTTATTCTCACAAATTATGTTTTATGGGATAGCTTTCGGTTGTTATGGCTCTTTAAAGAAAGTTTCGGTTTAATTATGTTTCTAAAAATAAAAACATTGCTTTTCCATCTAATATTATTAATAGATGTCAAAACATTATTTTCCCAACAAATGTTATTAATTTCCAATTAAAATCCACAGAAACATCGCAAATGCCACAGGGCACATAAAGTTATATCGAATTCACCAAACCACTAAACTAATCACACAACTAGAAACCATACATTCGAGTTCATTATCCACAGTAAGACCCAATCTTAATCGAAACTTGCATTTGACCAACATTTGAATGAAAGCGACGATGTGACAGAATGCATGCTTGTTCAGTAAATGCCTATTTACTCTAGACTTAATAGGTAAACGTGGTAATAACATGATGGTGGCATTCTCACGCAAAATATCCGCTGCAAGATACATCCGAATCTTAGCAGTACGAATAATAAAATTTAAAGTAAAATGCTTTGCTTGGATTTTTGGTGGGTTTGAACTACATGGGAACCAATGGTATCATAGCCTGCGTTTCTTCCTACAAAGATAGAAGATTTATGACACAAATGTGTTATATTATACGTAAGTAATTCTTTACTTTGACTTTTGCTTTTCCGCAATTCCCTTACAAAACAAACGTGAAGATACTGAAGGAATAAAGATCAATACTGAATGACCTTGCCAACTGTAGCTACCTAGTCCATAACAAACGCTCTGACCTACTGGCCCATGTGTGCTTGGCTTTAATTGGTTAAAGTGTTTTGTTGTATCACCGGCCCCTGACAGTCTTTGTGTGGGCCGATTGAAGCTGAATTCGTATGTTCGATTTGGAGACTCAATCCGCGAGCGAATCTATGGCTTTTACAAGTTCATTAACTAATGTATTTCAGGTTTAGTAGATTGAAATCTGAATATTAATAGTTTCCACTACAGATATCTAGTGAACAAGAACATCAGATCAGATTATCAGTTGGTAAAATTGGTTGTACGAAATCTGTTCATATTATAATAATGATGACATTGAGATTAAAATCTAAATACTATTTGTTACCTATTTATTGTTCCATTTAGGTGTTATTTGTAAACAGGAATATTAATCGTTTGTATGTAAAACTGTTGAATGGAACTTGGTAGAAAAGTTTAGAATAGGGTTATTTTTAGATTGGTTCGGCTAGACATTGTTTATTCTTATAAACGTGTGTAAACAGAAAAATCGACGGTTTCGATATCATGTCCGAAAAACAAACCCCACCGCCGCTATATAGCAAAATAAACAAACAAAAACGAAAACAATTTGATCATTTCGTATGATAAAGGACGACGCAATAAGCGGAGTAGAGTATAATTTCGAAAAGTATTTTACTCGATCGAAAAATCGCTCCACATTCAGTTTGATTCTGTTAATTACGAAATGAGCGGAAATAAATGATTTTATCGCGGAACTACTGTTTGACCAACTGAAAAGCTTAATGGATCATCAAGTCCCTTGTTAATTAAGCAAATTTAATGATTTTACTTGCGAAAGACCAATTCTAGTGGTCATGACTTTTTATTTTTGTTTTATACTTTTTTTTGTGATAACCTTGTTGAAATGGTGATTTAGAAATATATATACTTTGAGAATTTCAAGCATTAATAATGTTAGTTTCGGGATCGGTGATTGAACTGTGGTAGAAAGATTTTAGGTATTGGGCGTTACATGTTTTCTATTACCAGTCGATAATCGTTGTGTTTTTAACTACATGGTAGCCAAATGCTTATTTAATTACATCAAGGTTGTTCATCCTATTAAGGTTCATATTAAGCTATCAATGCCTACCACAAGTTTTTCGATTGCCGCGTGCAACTGCAGTTACAAATTTGTATGAATCTTTGTACAGCGCCTCGAACTGATTGATGAGGAATTAAGAATGCTCACACAAAACAACTATAGTAATCTATGTAACCTGACGTGAGGAAAACTATACGTACTCATGTTCGACACACATGTATAAATTGATAAGTAAAACAACACCGGAGATACAAACATAATGTTACCGAGTTTTCTAGAACATTTTCTTCGACTTGGTTATCAGAAATGACACGTGGGATTGAAACTGTATCTGTTTACTGTTAAATTGAGTAAGATGCAGGTGTGTAGTCATGTTGAGAATCGCATGAAGCTCTCTAAAATCCGTTTAACACTGTCAATATACCACTAACACCTTCATAACTATTCAGAAATTTACTAGAAAGAGAAAGAATACGCGAAACTTAAAGCGCCTTCTCGCTTTTTCCATTAAAAAAATTGAAAGAAAGAGATTTTACTCGCAAGTTTCTTTCACTCGGCAAAGTCCGTGACCCATAGCGGAATAAATGTGGAAATTCAGACTTCAAAATACGTATGATTTATTTAAAGCGCTTTTTAAAAAGGAATATTATGGAAAGAGAGGCATGGCTTGAGTTTATATCTCTTAAATACGAGACGTCATTCTTACATTGCAGTAGCTGTCAAAACAACGAATAGAGTTGTTGTAAGAGAGTCTTAATTTTATGATATAGTTCTTCCAAGTGGCAAGTGGCCCTTATGTTTCATTTTTTACGGTGTCAAATATACATTTAATTAAAAAACTTCACTAACAAGGTATCTAATAATTATATTTAAATAAACAATTAAACACAAACATCAATTAATCAAAATCAAATTATAATCCATAATATTTAGGTAAATAATGCTGAATTTTAATTGTCCCACTACAATGTATGTAATGTATAGCTTAAAACTCATCGATTGCAGATTCCTACATCGAAGAAAGAATTTTGTGAATCAGAAAGCTAACTCCCAGACCTTTGTTAAGAAATTATGTATTATTAAACAAGCAAACTCTGTTTGAATAGCTAGTTCAAGCATCAACTGTAGCGAGACTCTAGAATAAAATATGACCTTCCAGCTGCACTTGAAAATTCATAGAATGAACAATGCAATAGAAGTAACATCCTAACATAGACACAGTGCATGATTTTAAGACAACATTTCTGTATTGAGGGACGCCAAAATAATGCTAAGTTAATAATAATAACCACATCAAACACATTGATTAAGTCCTGCAGTAAGTTTTATTTCGTGTTCCAGTTTATAAACTGTGCGTTTTGCAATTAAATAGATTCATTTTAAAGTAGCTAGTTGTTACTTATCTTTAAATACAAAGTGTGATAAAAACACGCTTAAAATACAATCTAAGAAATAAGTAGTCGATCCAAAAAAGTGTTTTACCGTGTTTTATTTTTCCCTTTTAATCTTGGGATGATTTTGCAGAAACAATAACTGGCCAAATGTGCTTGAGACTTTCGCTGGCACTTTTATTACGGTTCAAGAAAACCGATCCGCTGACAAGCAGATGGACGGTCGGCGAAGGTTTAGTTGTAAAACTAAAATACTTTAATGCAATTTTTTATTGAATCTGTCATTCTAAACTCTACGTTTGAACCGAATGAGAACATTAGGTACTTTATTTCACCGCACACTAAATTATTTAAGAGAAAAGTCTGCAGGGACATTTCTATTTTTACTTTGAAATTTTTGATGGGAAAATTACTCCCTTACTATATTTGAAGACAGCTTAGTCTGCAGTTGTTATTTCTAACTAAAACGAATGTTCGAAAAACATATGTAAAATTTTAGTATAAAAAGTTTCAATAGCTCAAAAGCCCAAAATTATTTGTCTATTTCAAGACATACTATCCCGAAAACAAGCCAAGCGAAATTGTTAACATTCCAATGCAAAGTACCTACCAACTCATAAAGTTCAGTGTTGAATCTTGCCAAAATAGTTTTAATTTTCTCCGAGTGAGTTTAGAGGAAACAGTGCATCCTACGCTTGAACAATACACAATCCTGGCTGAATGGAATTTTTGCCTTTGCCAAAAAACTTTTATACAGATATTTTATCTCGCTCGCTATTGGTTCGTTAGTGCGATTGGGCTACTTACGAAATTGAGTCGGCAGATAAAATTTTATTACGGCGGCCATTTTGCATCTGTTTTCCAGATTAGATAAGTAAGATTTTGATTTTGTTACAATTTTATCGATGTTATCATTATTAGAACTCTTAAAGGAAAAAACAAAGATTGAGAATTGTTTGAACGTTCCAAGTTAAATATTTTAGGTTCCATTTAAATTAAAATTTCTTCGAGAAAAATGTTATTGTTACACTTAAGTAAAACTTTTAATTCAAAGAAAAGAGCGAACGTCGTGGAAAAATGTCCCATTAATTATCTGCAAATGGCTTTTGGCAAAAACTTTTAACCAAATTTTAGACCTTTTGAGGATTCTTTGCAAACTTCATTTCTGCAAGATTCCTTTGAGCTGTAATGAAGCTTTGAAAAAGGGTTTTGTTTTTAATTAACAATAGCTTTAACATTCATTTACCACGAACGTTCTAGAAGATTAATTGTTAAGATGTAAATAGTTTTTATTAATGATGGAATCGATAAAGATTTTATCAAAAACCTATTTTTTTTCCTAATCTAGTTACTTTTTAGTAAAAGTGTTTGCATGTGACTATAGCTTTTATTTACGGTCAATATTTGACTTTCATTTAGGAATCATAGTTAAAACTATCAAAATAAGAAATTTAATTATTCCATAAGATTTTAAGTAAATTTATATACTTTGATGAGTTTTTATCGGAATGCGATCTAGAGGTTTATCAAGTTTTTGCAGACCAGTGGAGATATAAATGAACTGTTTGAAGAAACGACATCAAAGCTTAATCACGGTTTAGCAGCTAGAAGATCGACAACTGTTTCTTCATTTAAGTAGAAATACGCTTTGACAAAACGGTGTCAGTTTACTGTGGTTGAAATAAAATAATTATTTTATCGACTGCCTCTGTGTCGCAGCGGTTGGAAATTCTATTGTTGTCGTTAGGTCTCGGGTTCTAATCCTGGTTAGGCCAGGTGAAAGACTTTTGCGATGGAAGATAAAAAAAATCTAAGATTTATTTGAAAAAAAAAAACTTCGAACCTGGTATAAAAATGGTCCTTATTTGAGCATAGCTATAGGTTTAATTTGTTTTCAATATGCAATGTAGGGTTAAGAGGTATTCCTGTAATCCAAATACCTACACATACACGATTTATTGTGTTCAAAATAATCTAATCAATAAGATTTTTTTTCTACCATTTCTACATTTTAGTATGGTTCTTTTCGTATTGTAACAAAATTTACTATTATTGTAAAATTTAAAAAGCCTCAAAACCGAATTCTACTCGTATTATTAAACCACAGTGCTCAGACTTGTCATTTTCTATTTTTATTTTATACTGTTCAGTTTTCGTGTAATTTTATCTCCTGTGTATTTCCTGGAGATAAACCAGCAATGTGTTTACAGGCGGACGACAAATAACATAACCGTATATTTTGTCTTCTTTCATTCTCAGTTACAATGAATCTGGATTAATGATGTGGAAATAAAATATATAGATTGTCGGTTACATGTATTTCCTCCATTTGTTCTAACAAATCACTGTTTGTTCGTTCAATGACTTCTCTTTTGCTTTGATTTAAATTGTATTAAACACATTATAGATGATAGAAATTTATTTTTCATTTCATAACAAACCGACATGTATGTATAGCCTTCTAGAAAATACTTAATACGTGTAATAAACGCGATCGAATAAAAATAAAAAGATACGTAGAAAAATATGAAAACTACGAAAAGTGCCGATGTAGGTTACAGCATAAGCAAATTAAAGTGGTAGTAGGCTGGCCATGTAGCTTAAAGAACTGATAGCCACTTTGAAAGAAAGATTCTCGAGTGGTGACCACGGGCCAGAAGGCGTAGAATTGGACGGCCTCTCACAAGATGGACATGGACGAACGATTATACAAGTAACTGTAGGAATCCACTCCAACCATTTGGTACTGGCCTTTGTCCAGGGATGGACGATTTTCAGATAATTATGAGTATACAATTTAACCAAAGGTCTCTCTTTATACTTAAAGTATTAGCAAAAGATTCGTCATATGTATCCTAACGTTTACCAGGGTTAGCAAAGCATTTGCGGTGGATATACTTTCATCTTTAGACCTGCACTATCATAGAATTACAGTGACTCAGATTCATGTCCACAAATACCTATTTCCATTATTTTTTATTCAGATTGTTCTAACCCCGGTTTACGCAAGTAGGCCTTGCTAGCCGGACAATATTTTTTCATATTTTTATGCCAAAATACGTATTCCGCAACGATCAACATTTTATTCTGCATAACAAGCCAGCAATCTGTTTTTCTAACACAGACTCCTGATTTTTACATAGAAAAATATGCAACATCTGCTTTTCTCAGAGTGCAACAATAATAATATGAATAGGAATACTCTTCTACCGCATTGCGACGAGTCAGTTACCCGCTCACACCTGGCCACGGCAACCCTTGTGTGGGACAAGCCACCGGTGTATTGCATTTTATTTCTAAGTAAACAAATAAAGATTAAACTACAGTTCTAGTTTTGACAGGTGGTAGATCTATGTGCGAGATCATCTGTGTTGGTACTATCCTCCTTTCTATTTCTGCCGTGAAGCAGTTCGCTGTGTTTCGGTTCGATGGATAGGATCTTTACCAGTTCATGGGCAATACATTGGCGGTGCTCTTGGCGTTCCAGAAATCAAAGGCATTTTCGTGTCAATAGGCTGCGAAATCAGTTTCCATCAGGCGAACCGTCTACTTGCTTATACCATATAATAAAAAGCTATTACCATAGTTACGAGTAGTATTAGACCCTTCTACGCCCTTAAAATTCTAACAAACTTACCAATTCGCAATCATAGTGTAAATAAGCTGTATTAGCAATGTAGGTACTTGTATATAACCTGTACAATTGACTCAGGAGTATGGCCAACAGTATGCCTAACAAATATACAGCATCCTATAATAAGAACTGAAATGTGGAACATAGGGTGTCCAAAACTTTGGAAAAGTACGTTCATTGTTGTTCCAGTAGATTCCTTCAATACATTGGCAGACTTATTCACTCGTAGGAAAAAATGCATTTTTGACTGCATGACTGATGTTTGCATCAGTTACGCGAGAACCAAAAAAAAGGAGATATTTAATTTTGATAACTCAACGGTTATTATAATTTGACATGTTATTTTGATGAAAATTTAATTTATAGGATCATCATGAATGTTCTAAATTTTTATACACATAATTAGTTTTTATAAAAAGGTTTTTATTCATAATAATATCAAATTTAAATACTGAATGTTTCTTGGAATATTTTAAGTTGGAATTTTTAATGGTAAACATCGTTAAATTAATTCACAAAAATATTACAAGATTTATCATGTCTCAAAATTTCTAGCTGGAAATTTTTATTATAAGATTTAAAAAATAAACATAATAAATTAAAGCATTCACTAAACAAGTTCGAATTTAAAATGATTCCAGATATTATCACAAAGTGCTTAGAGAAAAAGCAATAAATTAAATAATATTTCATGATGAAACACGTAAGCTTATATTTTAAACCGTTTCAAAACTGCAACAGTCAAGTGAAGCGGCGAAAGAAAATATTCTTATTTAAAGGCCGTCGACGATTCGTGACTATTTCGCAGGACCGAATCTAAAACATTAACTCAGCCATACACTGAGATTTAATCTTGTATCGCAGGCACTAAGCAACGAAATGGTATAAAGTACAAATAAGATTTATAAGTTGAGGACGTGGTAGATCAGTTTGTTGCGTGCCTTGGATAACCGATCGACCCGACCCGACAGGTCGAGGATTCGAGTCTCGGGTTGTCATCAGTTATAGCTGCAATGCTTCTCAAAGAGCCCGGATAGTGGCGACTGATTCGCAATCTGTTACACTGGGACTCACCATACACATGAGAAAAGCGGTGTGTAGCAAGCACCTCTGCCAAACCCTCTCGAAGGACTGCGGCGTGAGTTTATGTTTATATTATGTTTGAGACAAATAAAAGTATGTATTTATGACTTTTAGTTGCTGAGTTCGTAAATTTGTTTGCTATAAAATTTTGTTTCTAAGTGGTATCATAAGCGGATTACCATACTAATAATAAAAAAATTATACACAGAAAATTTCTGAGAGCTAATCAGATAAATGAAAAAATTCCTAAGACGAGGAGGTTCGAACTGGCGAAACTACAATCTTGTCGATAAAAAGGGAATAATACATCGATACTTGGTTCCATCGCTGGTCGAAAATGGTCGAAAGTTTTCAAAATTTAAAATGATATATGGATACAACAAATACACATTTAAAACTTACCATCATACAGTAGCATATACAATTTCCTATAAAATATGCTACTAAAGTTAATAAAAGTTCCGTGCGTGTAATGAAATCAAATATTTGCATCGAATCAGTCTGTTGATGCCGGATCAGTATGAATTTGGAAAATAAACAATTTTACACCCAAAAGAGGCAGAAATTGAAAAAAAACTCGGAGTTCCGTAAAATTCAATGAAATTCAATAGTTTATAGAATTATTAATGAACTTTTCGAATTGTAGCATTTGAAACTATGAATTGGACTAAAACCCGACTATGTTTAATGTTAACATTAAAAATAGAGAAGGACCATTTAAATTCATGTACAAAGCCTTTTAAAATTTAAATTAAAAATGCATTCCTATTTGTGATAATTTTTATTTTAAAAATAAAATAAAGGCTATCAATAAATTTTGTATAATAAAGAAAAATATTTTGGTTTACATTGTAATGACCAGTAAAATAACTTGAATATTTAATTATATGAATTTGTGAGGTTAAATTTAATAGCGTGCTATTTCGATCGAAACCTGTTTTCCGAACATCAATGCATTTTGTTCATTTAACTGGACTTTTTGTTGGATTAAAAGTTCCGAGAAATTATTAATCAGATAGACTATTTTCTGTATAATAATAAATCTTTATTTCGGAAATTTGAATCCATAGTGATAAGTGTTGGGTTAGTTAAAGTAGTTGACTTAGAAGTATGTTAGTATTGTTAATTATATAATTTAGGTTACATTACATTATTACTTTATTTAGATTAGGTTACATTATTTAACTCATCTAGTTCTTAGGTATGACAATCCCTACCCAGTGTTTCTGGAAGGGACAATCAAACCTTGCCGCTATACTTTTTATAATGATGTTGGTACTGTCATGAATACTTGTTTAATATCGCTGTACGGATTTTAATGGAAACTTTGAAACTGGATGAGCATTGTGTCAAAGCAACCAAAATACACTGTGCACCTGGAGGATTTAGACTGTAGTTTAGTTAAGTAAACGAAAAGTTCACTAACTTACATCAAATATTAGGAAACGCTTTGATTTTAGTAAATTCATTTTTAATTAATTTCAAGTTTGGAATATTTTAAGCAGTCCTTTGTTTTAATTTCAAATAAAGTCTATATCACACTGGGACTCAACATAAACATGCGAAATCCGGTGTGCAATATCCCTGCCTACCCCTCTACAGGGATTAATTACGGCGTAAGTTTATGTATGTATGTATAAATTCTATGATTTGTAAAATGTAATTTTGTGTGAAATAAAACCATTTTTTATTTTAAAGTTTTCTCACAGGTAAATTTAGTTTATTTTTTGTCTGTATATAGAGAAAATATTTGAAGTCTATAAATATTTGTATTTAAGTCTGCTTGTTTCATAATGCAATTTCCATTTTCTTTATCAATCTTAGATCATTGAAATAAACTAAGTCATGTTAAATGTTTGTTGATTTTATTAACAAATTGTTTTCTTTTACATTTGAAAAACAACAAAAAAATCTATTATTCTAGACAATCGATCCTGAATCATATTTTGGGTATCGCCCAAGCAAACATTAATGATAAATTGCTTGTTTTCCCGTGAAGTAGTAAAAAAAAATGTACTTCTGCCAAGGGAATTTGACCTTTCAATCACGAAAACAACAACGATAACAATACCCATTTGTCATGTCCATTGATCTTGTTTTTAAGCTATTTCTTGCTATAAAACCTACATGTGTCTAATCCATAATAAATTTTACTAAAACCTTTGCTCGGGTCACTAAAAACTCACAATCTCGTATTTGGTTGCTTTATTTAAAAGCCATTTTTTTTATTAATTGAAAAAATAAGGAAACCCATGGAGCAATTTTTTTTGGAATTACCAAAAAAAAAACAAAAACATCTTACACATTAAAAAAAAAAATTCAAGTTCAAGTCATTCATAAGTTTACTGAATTTATACTTTGTGGCAATCCTGTCTCCAAAGCACAAAACCGATGGAAACAATCCAGGAATGTTGATGCAATGACCTGCAGTATCATAGATATGTGGTAATAAGCTGAAAAGGTGCTCAAATAGGTAATTTCCATGCAAATCCGCTCGTTTCACGTTTGATTGATAAACAAACGTCCGAAATTTCACATTTATATCAGTGGGGCAGGTCAACAGTCAAGAGACGTACAGTGAGCATGGAATTCATATATTTTCAAACGAATTCACGGACAAATAATAGTGTTCTACAATAGGCGAGTGGGAGCAATTCTGTGCCGTGAGCCAGTCAAGCGTGAAAATAATGCGAGACTCTCACTTAGTACATTGATGCTTGTTCAAGTTTACGTAACTAGGTTTTTAGGTATTCATACAAAATTTTACTAAAGAAATTGCTTGTTGTAGTCCCTTACGAATAGAAAGTCAGAAGATGCGTGTTAAATTTACTTCGATTGTATTTTTTTTCTAAGTGTTAAATATAAATTTGAACCGAATATTCAGTATTAATATTTACTGACTCGATCTCTTATAATATTAGTTATTATAAATCTATACTTCTATAGTCATTTAATTACCCCTTGAAACCCTCAGTTTGATTAACCCTAAAAATGTATTGATTATGAAGCCACAATTAAATTTTTAACTCTTGATAATTTTAAAATTGCGTATGTCGCGACGTAAAAGTTAAGGTACATAAAATAGTTTAGTGAATTCTTCAAAGACGGATGTGTACGAAAATATTCTATTTGCTATTTCGTATTTTCACTTTTAGTCGTGACACTTTAGTCACGGCCATAGTGTAGAAAATATTGTTAAAAAGGTCTTTTAAATGGATGTCTATTCCTCATGCGCCTACTTACTCTCTATTTACATTTCTCAGCAAGTCCTTAATCTGGAAAATTGGGTATCCACTACCCAAGACACGTGTGGATTGAAAAGCATCACTGGCTTGAGAAAATTTTGCTTTTCAAGGTTGTTTTATTTGTAAATAAAAATAAGAAGAAAAAAATATTACAATGGCAATGACCGAGATGAAAAACTAGAATTTGATAATGTAACAACATCTGATTCACTTTAATTTCTTTACTGAATTTTCTATGCTTTGGTCATAATTAAATTTAAAACATTGTCTCACTGCCACGATGTACCTTTAGCTGACACCTGATGACGTAAACGCGTTCTAGTAGAAGTGTCGCTAAAACAATTCTGGTATACTAGGACCGTATTTTTATGTATGAAAATTTAAGAGTGCCGCCTTTCCCTCAGGATATGACCAGGGAACGTGACGAATGACATCTCGTACATTTCCAAAGGTTGGGGAAAAATGTTTTCTTTTTTTGTTGATCGCGTATAGTGAAAATTGTGGAGTGTAAATTTACTTTTTATTTTTGTCTGAATAACGGTTTAAATTTCTTTTCAGCCTGGTTTTGTTTTTAGAGTATTTTAATGTTATCTTTTACGGTTATTGTTTATTTAAGTTTCTTCAAAAAAAGGTTATATGAGGTCTAGAATGGTTGCGGATACCTCTGGTGTTGTGCAGATATCACCATATCTTCGGCAACAACTCACCATCAGGCGAACAGTATCATTGTTTGTGCTATAGCCAGTATATTAAAGACATTTGCATATTCTATACTTTCACTGAAGAAAACTAATATCGTAGGCGGAGCGTTTGAAAAGCAATTATTTCACCACGAGACCGCGACTCCGGGCAAAATTTAATAAGTGCCCCCGCAGCGACCTCAAAGTATTTTGTGTGAAAATTCTTAGGAGATATCGCCGTGAAGCGGATAATTTATTTGAGAAAGGCTTGAAGATTAGGCTCATAATGTTGCCCATACATTACTCGGTTGGAAGCCACTGTTAGCAAGAAAACCGGCTAACATTTAGGTCGGCGAAACTTAATAATAACCGAAATAAATACTGGTAATAGAAAATTTTCAATCCTTGCTAAATTTTGAGCAAGAGTTTTTTGCTGGATTTGGATTATTTGTTGAAAAAAAAGAAGAAATACAATATTAAAATTTAATGAACGTAACTTTGGGACAGTGAAAATTGATTTTTCTTTTCTTTTAGGACTAAAAAAAACATGTATGAAGTGTCTAATATGTATACAATGCTATAACAAAATAATTTTTGTTTCCTTTATTCATTTACTTAACAAATAAAATTTAACAATTTGGTATAAAACAAATGGCCTTCACACTAGGCGGAAGCCTGTGTTGTGAAACCTTAGTAAATTAAAAAAATTACATTGGTGGCGCTTACTGAGCAAATAAAATAACAACAAAATATCTTAATAAAAATCTAATAAATAAAGTAAATAAAATAAAGAGATATATGATACTATTACAGAATAAAGTTGCCTCTATCACCAGCAGCAAAAAGTAAGTGATCACTCACTATGAATGAATCTTTCCATGAAGAAACAAGAGAACATCGAAATGAAAGATTTTTCCTTTTTTTCCAATGACGCTTAATGCATTTCTGATTTTATTTACAGCAGTTCCAATCGGCTTGAATCAGGGCGTCTACAATCGAATTAGCCTGAAGACTGAAAAAGATTCCACTCTTTCTATTCACTATCTCACTAAGGAATCTACTTCGTTTCTTGCAATATCGTAAAGTGTTGCTCGGTTATCAATTTCTGCATTTATTAGCTTATTGGAATGATTAATTAGTGAAAATGGATTGAATAAATTATCACTATTATTTGAATATATGTATTTATGTATTGGTTAAAAAATAATTCATTAATTAACCGGATCAACGATATGGTATGAACTATATAGATCAGAATACTGCATCCAAGACCGGTAAGCGAAACAATGCGTCTTGCAAATAACACAAAGTTCCGACCACACCGGGTTTCGAACCCGAAATCTCTAGCGTAGCAGTCGGCTATATACACCACTGCGCCACAGAGGTGGCTAGGTTATGTATGTCAGTTTTTTTAAATGTAACCTTTTTCTTTCTTCACAGATTTTACAAAGTAGAAATAAAATAAGTTTTGTTGTGAGGAAATTGCTAGAACCTGTTAAAGATATTAGAGATGTTTTAGTTGGTTAAGCGCGTGTGGTACACCATTTCATAATGCAATCTTTCATGTATTGGTAAGTCTCTTAGTATCTTTTACTAATTATACTTTTTTTTTTCAATTACCTAGATATATAATAATAACCACATCACGACACACAGATTGAAAAGGCCTTACAGTAAGATTTGGTATAAATGACACTGATAAGAATACTACATCCAAGACCGTTAAGCGAAACAATCGGCTTCCAAATAACACAAAGTTCCGACCCCGCCGGGATTTGAACCCGGAACCTCTAGCGTAGCATTCGGCTGATTACACCACTGCGCTACCGAAGCCGTAATTTGGATGAAACTTTGCACACTAATAGACCATATCCTAAATTAGTACAAACGATACTTTGAAACCAGATAAATTATCTATTCGTGTGAGTCACGCGAGAAAAAGAAATATATATTTTAACAGTAAATAAAATAGGGAAAAACCATATGAATGGAATAAAGAATTCAGTTTTTTTTTCTCTTGTACATTAATGTGCTGCAAAAACTTACCGAGTCTGATAAAACTTTTGCTCTTAGCCGTTTGTGGAACTAAATCAGATTTCAGAAAAGTTACTGTAACGAAACTTCTTTACTCGGAACCTTTTTTCTTAGTATTGAAACCTTAGTTCTGAAAGAGACCATTTTCAAGGTAACAAGAAAAAAAAATGGGTGCTTTATTTATTTTTTTAATTTTGCGTACTTCAAAACAGATTCAGTTCCATACCATGTTTTTTTTTCAGCATACATTAACAACAAAAACTTTTTGTTTTAACTGTTGATAAATTTTACTGCCAGCACCATCAAAACAGTTCCGTAATCGACTAAAAAGTTATCAAGGAACTCAATTATGAAATCTCGATCACTAATTCCTGGGCAAACCCTGTCATTTACTAAAGGGTCCTGTTTGAATTTCATGAATATTTAATAAAATTTCCGTATCAGAGGCTCGGACCGCGTTAGTTTTTGCCATACTTATAATCTCGGTGGCTTTGGGAAATATGCGCTTGGGTAATCAGTTTTGATGGTAAGCCCAGCAATTACTGGGCCCAATATAGTTATCTACACTAATAAGCTTCCTCAAGTTTGTATTGCAAATTAACTAAAAATGCCAACTTCCATTGAGATGATTTTATTTTATGAAAAACATTGCTGTTAGAATTTTATGAGAGTAAATATTCGTCGATAATCGTATTTTTCTCTAGTCTATCTTGTGAATGTCTTTAAAACTTTCAAATTTGTTGGCAAATTTTCAAAAGCGAATATCTCAATTTAGAATGTAGTAAGCCGAATGCCCTGATAATTACACCTCAAATTCGATCCCTCAAATTCCTTTGTAAATATAAGTCCCTGTCATCTCTTCCTAAATACCTTTTATTCCTGAAAGGATAAAATTACTGAAGGGCATTTCTTCTAAGTGAATTTAGTAATGACGTCAATTTGTCCCAAAAGAGAGCCACAATAGACGTCAATGGGCCCATTTAAAATAGATTAATCATCCTTTATTAATACAATTATGAATTAACTCGTTATTCGATCGTTTTTATTTACCTTTTCATAACTGTGTTTGTGGGGAATTACTTTTCTTTCATCATCAGCAACTCAAAATAGACGCTATAGGGAATAATACATGTAAAAACATATCTGTTTTATCATTCACGCTTGACCTGTTAAACACTGTGTTAAACCTTTTTAAGTCGTACTCTATATATCTTTTTTCATTCGTTTATTTTGAAACCTGTTAAAGACCGGTTTCAGTGAAAAAACGTTACTTTTCGTTGATTCAAATAAAACACGTTGAAATTTCAACATTTACCGTAAAGTAATTTTAAATAATATAATTTAAACAAATGTTTGTGTGTGTTTTTATACTTTTCAAGGCAAATACAAAACGAACATCCGAATACAGATAAACAAAAGACCCTTTAGAAACAATTTCTTTAAACAACATTTTGACACGAATCTGTAATGAAATTTCACCGTTTGTTATGTTTAAGGTTTTAAGATTCTTTATTCAGTACCGTCGGTTCCATTATATTGAAGAGTGCTTAAAAAACTAGCATTGTATAATGTTGTTTGCCATACAAAAGTAAAGGGGAAAAAAAGGTAAAAGTAAATTTAAAAAAGTAAGTAAGGTAAAAATAAAGGTAGTGAAGTTAAAGGTTAAAATGAGTTAAAGTAAAGGAGTATTTTTTATCTAATTAAAAAACAATAATGAAACTTAATATGTAGACACGTACATCGTGTGACAATCGAAACCCGTTAAAAATAATGCTTGATGTTATAAAGGGCATTTTATGATATTTTTATATTAACAGTAAATTTCTCTTTGTAAAAATCAAATATCAAAAATTTTCTAATCTCTATTACTCTCTGTGTCTGTCTGCATGGCATAATAACTCTCGAACGGGTAAAGCGATTTTGATTTAGTTTTTTTTTGTATGGAAAGATTACTTAATCGAGCGTGTGTTAAAGCTTTGCTTGATCGATATCGGTTTCAAATTCAAAAGTTATAGATGGTGAAACTGGGGATGAACAATTGAATTAAATAATGAAATCAATTGAATGATGTACCCATGTTTTAGCAAATTCATTCAATCATTCAATGTACGCAAAAGTCCAATCGAGGGTTTCTTAAATTTATAAGTTAAGTTTTAATATAAAGAGCACATTAGGTTTTTATTCTGATAAAAAATAATGGTTTTATTATCTATTCTTTCACTTATAACGGCGACTGTACGAGGAAAACCTTTTTTAACGACAAAAAATTTTCAGTGTCAACGAAGGCTGGGCCGACTTGAATAAAATTATCATTTCGTATCCCTCGCACAAAGTACCAGATAACTTTTTTACTGCTTTAAATAAATGCTGTATTTTGTATATTTTACGTCCATCGTCGTTGTAGTTATGTTTGTTACAGTTTTGTTGTTGACAAATTAGTAGTAAAAGTCATATTAATAGAATTAATTTTCCGTTTGGCCGCATTAAAGTCAGCGGAAAATGTTATAAGAATATAAACTTTTTAAATTGGCTTATTTTTTAAACTTATAGCCAAACAAATCTGAGTTTAATTCTTACTTCAAGCCAAGAGATTTTACTAAATTATCTTGATATATTTCAAGACACGACCCTGTATTCAAAGAATATTAATTAATTAGATGTTTTAATATTAACTTAATGTTTTAGATTATAATTTTATAGTGTATTGTACATTTAATTTTCTTCCAATTGTTTCAGTTGCACAAGTCCTATTACATTACATTTATCAAAATGTTAACAATATATTACATTATCTGGGAATAAGAGTAATATAAAGAATATTCATAAGAAGAAAAATGTACTAATAAATAAATTGATTTTTTTAGTATGCAGATACGTAAAAATTCAAAGTCAGTACCTTCTTGTGTGTTTATATTTCTTCGTATTGTGGCATTAAGTTATTCCTTGGACCCAAGCCTTAAAGTTAATTAAAAATAAATTTTCAAACCGGCGTCCTCGTGGTTGATGGATATCGGTAATTGTAGCATAGTACCTTTTTTTTTTTTTTTAACCACACACACATTGACTCAGCCCTGTAGTAAGTATCGTAAGAACTTGTGTCACAGGAACTAAGCAACGCTATGGTATATACTAAATAGATAAGAATACAACATCCAAGACCGGTAAGCGAAACAAATAAATAAATATTCATTTTAAAGGACGCCACTGTTGGTGTTGACCCTGGCTAACAAGCTTTGCTGTAATAATACAGTAGTGGTAACTCATTGACATTATTAATAAATAAAGAAGTAGGTTTAGTAGGTAGATCTTTACGTGTGAGATCGTCTGGGTTTCCGCTCCTTTCTGCCGTGAACCAGTTGGCTCTGTTTCAGTTCGAAGGGTTGGAATCAGTATAGTTACCAGTAGGAGGGGTCATCTTTACTTCTACAAAGGCAATGCGTTGGTGATGCTCTTGGCGTTCTTTGGGGCATATCACGTATCACTTTCCATGAGGTGAACACCATCTGCTTTTTGCTCATGATGTTACATAAAAATTGTATTGTATTGTATTCACATGGTAAACTGAATTTTTCCACCGTAATATCAATGGTGGTTTCTCCATAATGTTCCGAACCGAAGCAATATTGCAGTTCTCCTACAAAACTTCAAGGGGTTGTATTTTAAATCATGATAAAATAGTGCCACGTTTTAAAATGTAGTGAGGCATAAAATAAAATATATTTGCCTTTTAGATATATGGTTAACGTTTTATCAAACAAAGTAGGTGCTTTGTTTAATATTTATAACTCAGTGGATTTAACGGATCGTCTACTATTAAAATGTTTGACGTGAAAAACAAAAAACTTTTGTAAATAAGTTTTTATTTTAAATCCCTTGTTTGTTTATTTGTTATCAGTTACTGTTTCAAAAACCTATAAACGTAAAACGTGTTTAGGGTTCCGTAACCAAAGGGTAAAAAAAGGGATCCTATTCCCTTTTTTTAACCTAAAAATTGTTACGTTTTTAGGTTTAATAAGACTCCGCTGTCCATCCGTCCGTCTGTAAGCGGACTGTATCTCATGAACCATAATAGCAAGACTCATCAAATTTAAAAAAAAAAAACTATTTATATTTCCACTATCACAACAAATACTAAAAACGTAAAGAAATTATAAATTAAAGGGAAGCCGTACAAGAAACTTATCGAAATTATCTAAAAAGTACATAATTTTAATCGTAAAAATGATTCGGAACCCATCATGTGCGAGCCCGACTCACACCTTTATACCGCTACAAAAATACTTTTCCACGAAAATGTATATTAATTTGCAAACGTAAAGAATTTCTTCACCACACTTTCCCACATATAATTTACAACGCAGTATATTCATCCAAAACCCTTTTTCATACGGAAAAATATAATAATTTCAATTGAAATATAACTCAACAATACAATATCAGAAAAAACAACCTCCCCTGTATCAATATTTCTTCTTTTACCCTGTTTACGGGGGGGACTTCATTTCTTTTTACATATTTATTCCATTTTTGTTGCGTTCAGGTTCATTGTTAAATATTTTGTGAGGTTCGTAAATCACTTAATATAAATATTAAACAGGAAAATAAAAAGCTAGAATTTATTTCTGAAAGAGTAATTCAATGAAATAGGCATTCTCGAATTTCATTCTGCTAAGGGGAACTTTAAAATATGATTTTCTTCATTGACGCCATCATTTAAAAATAGCTACCAGTATAATTAATAAAACAAGTAACCTTACCTAAATTAAAGCATCATTAGGTTTAATAGTTTTAAAGATTATGTGAATAAGGGACCGTTATTGTAAAATTTTTGGAATCAAGCAAAATTATATCACAATGGTGTACTATTGTTTTATGAAGGTGGAGGAAAGATACAGTGGTATTTCTGTGTTCTAAAGTTGAAATCTAACAGTTAAGCCGTTTCCTGACATGTCGATACGGTATTGGTGCGGAATTGGGATTCTTGGTATAGCCGGTACTATAAGCTACCTAAAAAAATAGACTAAGCGCTTGCGTTCCTATGGAGCGTTACTTATTCTCTGGGTCATTTCAATTGTGTCTCCGCTTTGCTGGAAGGGAAGTCTGAAATCGGTTTCTTACTACCTCGTATTTCTTCTGATAAATTTCGTTGCGGGTCCCAAGACAGCCGGTAGCGTGTCCGAGCACAGCTGCATTATTTGTTGATTATTCGACCGAA
Organism: Choreutis nemorana; assembly: GCA_949316135.1. Classification (NCBI taxonomy): domain Eukaryota; kingdom Metazoa; phylum Arthropoda; class Insecta; order Lepidoptera; family Choreutidae; genus Choreutis; species Choreutis nemorana. The sequence goes on along the minus strand of OX438601.1, from coordinate 9,151,395 downwards.
GGACGCCACTGTTGATCCCGAATGATTGGCATAGATTTGGGGTATAGATTTGGAGTACCAATGCACTAATTAGGAACTCTCTAAAGAAATAAATGTGCTTAGCCTTTAGCTTTAAGGGCTTTTGGTAACGCGTCTACCAATAAAACTGATTCTGCATAGCTGACGCACCGACAAATGAAGCTACTGCCTCACTCTTCGGAAATAGCCCGCCGATGCGTCCGCATTGACAGTAGGTGGACAAGTTAAATAAGCTTTCTATTTCCGGATGGGCTTAAAGCACACCAGCCTTCAGCTCCTAACTGGATCAACACGGCATCAACTCGAGCCTCTCGATACTCTGCGTATGAAATTCCACACTGCAACGAACTGAATCTTATCTTATTTAGCGAGGCAAAAACGGAGACGGTAAGTTTTAGTATCCAGCGACACCTGCAAGTAAGATAAAACTACATTATTTTAGTAAAAAGACATAAAACGTCATGGGAAAACGAGAAAGGGGTCTAACAACGCCAAGTACACCACAAATGCTTTGAAGAGGAAAACATGTTATAACTCTCGTGCCGGTAATTACACTGCCTCTCGAATCTTCCGAACCGAAACACAGCGAACTGCTTCACGGCAGAAATAGAAAGCAGGGTGTTACATACCCAGACGATCTCGCACATAGAACTACCACCTGTAAAAATGCAACGAAAATTATATTTAACATCTGTCCAAGACGCTTAAAATAAAACCAAAAAAAACATTTCATATTTCAAATACGTTAAAATTCCAAAATTGACACAAAAGCCCGTAATTTATTACCGGTGACATATTAAATTACCGTGATATATCAAAGATAATAATAATAACTTGATACGAGTCATAAATTATGTTAAATGTACGTTATAATTGCTCTCTCGCTCAGATTTTGTAGTACATGAAGACATTAAATTAATGACGTCACTTAAGAGCCAGCCCCAAAGGCATCACAGGTAAATGATTCTTAATACCATAATTTCGTTCATTTGTGACAAGGTTCGTTATAAATTAATTATGTTAGTTAAGTTAATTTCCGCTACAGAAATAACTGTAAATCATGAAAGGGAAACTTTCTCCGTAAATATTTTGATGTAAATGTAAAGATAGCAACTATTTTGATGTTTTTAATCGTCAACAGGAAATAATAATAATAAACCACATCACGACACACACATTGACTCAGCCCCACAGTAAGTATCATAAGAACTTGTGTCGCAGGTGCTTAGCAACGATATGGTATTAACTGCATAGATAGAAATAAGAGTTAGCTGGACTATCATTTCTAAACTAGCCTAAGTAAATTTCCAAAGTTTATGTCTCTCTCAGGAATCAAACCTAAGACCTCAATAGTTGATGATAAACATTAAATTATTACAGAGGCTGCCTAAGAACTGAGTGTCTACCACGAGTTCGTATTTTTTTCTACACGTCGTATAGATTACTATAGTGATTTTGTATGAGCAATCTTAATTCCTTATCAATGTGTTAGAGGCGCTTTATAAGCATTCATACCTATTTGTAACTGCAGTCGCATACGGCAATCAAAGGTAAAACTCATAGTAGGCCCACCGAACAGTTATAAAATAACGTCAATATAGTTGGTCAAAAATACATGGACGAATATTGCCTATGAAATGTTAAATGAATAAAAGTTTTTAAATTGTGCTTCTATATTTGTAATCAAGCTTTTAAAAAACTCATCCAGACTTTGCAAGGCATAAATAAATACTAAGGCGGATCGCTCACTAACAACTCAAACGATTATTTGTTGCACAACACGTGTTTCTCCGAAAAATGGGAAACACTGCGGCCGTTTGCACCGATCTATGTGGTTAAATAAGTACAGTGAATATCTAGCCGAAAGCGTTACTTATTCCAAAAGTATTAGGATCAAGATTATCAAAGATTTCGAGCTAGTGAACTGATTATTTCAACCAAACATTAGATGAAACTCAAAAAATAGTTTTTCAAACCTTGTCGGTTGAGTTATAAGATATTGCAAGATTACATAACTTAATTTGATGACTTTGGCAACCCAAACTTTTATAAACAAGAAGTTAAAAAACCAGAAGTGTGTGATAGGCCTAAAAAATAACTAAGTTACGTTGTATTGCTGAATAGGGCTTGTTAGTCTTGCATTTATTTCAGTTCTTTAAAAATTTGCAATTCCAATTTTATTACTATTTTGCTAAGTTTGAACGACAAAACCATTGATATTGCTGAATACTCAATTGAGTTACAGAAAGGTTTTGAATAAAAATATTATCATTTATAGCGCTTGAATTGATGATAAGATTGGCGCAGTAGTCGACACTCATCCTGAGATTCGAAGTGTAGATTTGCAGGTAAATTCTCAGTCTGGTCGGTACCTAATACTTGGGGATCGTGGTCAGCACCAGGATGGCATTCGGAGCGGATGATCTGCCTCTCTGTCCAGCGCGTTTTTACAGTACTAGATTTTGGCGGATGAGTCTTTTACTTGATCGGTCCATCTTGTTGGTGAAGTACCTCGCGATTTTATGCTTAGTTACCTAAGTGTGTTTTTATAGACTTAATCTCGAATGTTCACCAACTTGACTAGAAATTAATGTAAGTGACGAAAGTTTTAGAAACATTTTTTTATTGAGATCAAATAGGACTGAAGAGGAACCAAGCTAAATATATACTTTCATGTAATCTATTTTGATGATGTATTAAATCACATTGAGAGTGCTCGGTTCAATATGTTGAATTCAATCACATTTGAATAACAATTCGACGAGAATACGATATGAAAATAGATGATAAGTAACCGAATTTTCGCTTTTTCATACAATAGGGGAATATGCATGAAATGTAATTTGATTATTCAATCAATTTATCGTTAAGTATATGGAAATAGTATATTTATAGTGAAACCAGAATTAGAATTACCCCAGGGAGATATAACCATTAAAAGTAAATATATCTATGTCGTTCATCAGAACAACCTTTTCTATGAAAGTGTGTGACGCGTGTGTACTTTGACGTCATAGTACATATCGGATCTCTCCGTCCATCAACGACTTTGAAGCTGTATAACTGAATTGAAGCTGTGATATTTGGAAAAATCTAACAGATTTGCGTAAATATGTGGTATCGAATTATAACAATAAAAAAAAGTAATGCATATTCCCTATTATTAAATGCCAATAAATCTGTTAACAGAATTAACACAAAATAATGGTATCACATCTAGTGTGATACGAAAATTGTAATTCTTGATTTTCTGTTAATGTGCATTGCTTATATAAATTAATGATTCCTTGATTATGCATTCAAGAATATTGGCTACAGTTTTGTCACTTAATAAATAAATAATTTAGTTCAAAAAACATATTTAATACTGATTTTCTTGTGTGACAATGATACTATAATGGCTACGTTAGATTTAGAATAACAAGTTTTGTTTTTATTTACAGAACTATGCGATATTGATTCTTGAATTCTTTTCAGTGTGTCTAAATACCGTAATTTTGTTTTATTTAAACACATCTTTTACACAAAATAGTAGTTTTGAATACATTATATACATTGAAAGACTTTGAATACATAAAACAAACAAAACAATTTGTATATATAGATATTTGTAAATTGTCGGATAATCAGTAAACATCGGTAGGAGGTACCAAACATATGTGTAAATACATACTTACCGATATATTCTTATACGAAATCATATTATTATTATTATTATTAAGGCAAGCAAACAGTACATGCATCACAATTATATAAATACAGTTATTTTTCACAGGACATATACACATACCAATTAAAGGCAAGCACAACATTTACAACAATAACAAACTAATCAAAAATGGAAACATAAATTATTAAGAGAAATTACATATCAATAATAATACAATAAAACACGTTAACAGATTTTTATTATTATCATCACTAAGAAAAAAATAATTTATTTACGGAATTTGATTGTTGGTTTGAATTGGACATAAATTTTATTATTCTTAATTTAAATTTTACCTGTGAATAAAAAAAAATATATCAACGTCCGGATCGGAGGCATTGGTTTCATTGTACGCTCTACAGATTCTTTGGAACGGGGAGTGCCTAAACATGTTTGTTTTGCAGAGAGCCAGACTAAAAGTTCTAGAAACAGGGATTCTAGGTATTCTCATCGGCACAGTCAGGGAAATTTAGGAAGGCTCTGTTATTGACTCACATTTAATAATTCCAACAATATAATTCCAATATTATAATTTTTAATCTCAACGTAACTGATAGCAAACGTACGTGCAAGTATGTTTTCATCAGTACAAATGCGAATCCAAACTAAGAAGCCTTATGTCTGGGTAACAAGGTCCCTATTTCTTTAACTGAAGCTCCTGGTCTTTCTGGACATAATACCCGGGGTTATCCATCTTGCATCTTGTAAGAAAGCATGGACCTAATCTGCGCAACGAACCAAGGATTCCGAAAGATTTATTCCGCTCAAGAAAAATGGATGCCAGAGGGAAATTTAAACATTTCATAAAAAACAAGCTACTCAAACAAATTAAGAAAACGATGAGATTATGTAAAACTAGTTTAGTTTTTATCCTCTTAGGATTTTTTTTTTTCAAGAAAATAATATAGAATCTGTGCAGTTTCTTTATTAATTTACTCATGAAATTAAGTTACAAATATTTAATTTAGATACATAATAAATTTAAAATCATCACAATGAATACTAAAACACGTATTTTTTTCCACGAGGTTTAATTCTTGTCCAAATTTTCAATTTTAAGTTTCCAAAAAAATTTTAAGCTATCATTAATAAAAATGGCATTAAAATCGAATTGAGGATAAAATTATTTTAGCTATTTCTGTAAAATTATATAGCTATGATAATAATAATAAATAATCACATCACGACACACACATTCACTAAGCCCTGCAGTAATTATCATAAGAACTTGTGTCACAGGGACTAAGCAACGATATAGTATAAACTGCATAGATAAGACTACTACTTCAAGGACCGGTAAGTGAAACAATGTGTCTTGCAAAAAACACAAAGTTCCGCCTTCACCGGGATCCGAACCCAGAACCTTTTGCGTAGCAGTCGGATGTTTACACCTCTGCGCCACCGAGGTCGTTACCAAGGACAAAGGAGACCTATCATTAATCGATGTGATTACAAATAACTTTGATTTTAGAAAAGCATGACATATACCTACCTATACTTTGAGTATAAAATTATGCATTTAGATATATTATTTTGCTAGACTTATAAGAAGTTTTTGCTACATTTCTGCTCGAAGAAGCATTAACGCCACGAACATGGAACCTTGTAACAACTTATAGGCAAAGCTTTTTACGTGATAGGTAATGACAGACCGAGTTACACTTCCTTTTCTAACAGCGCTAGTTTGTAACGAATTTGTGAAAACGCCATGGAACAATGTAGTTCAATTTTCCCCCGCTTTTAAAGGTAATCGTGTTGAACTGGAACATAGCAATTTGCATGTACGTCACTTGTTTTTAAAGCTATGGCTTGTTGGAGGAAACGGATTACACATTTTGCATAATATCGTCGGAGAATAAGGGTTCCGTTTTTGAGATAGAAGTTTTGAATCAAAATAATAATATACCTGGCTACCTGTACATATCTAGAACAAATAACAATAGTAGCTAATTGGTTTGAATTTAATCGTAAGAAAAAACATTGATTTTATGCCTAACTATAGGTACTTATTAAATTGAAATATAAATCGATATTGACTCATAAGAATCGATGCGAAAAATAACATGAGTTTTCCGATTATTGAAAAACATTTTTAGAAAAGATTTTTTTAATGCACTAAATGGAAATGCAGGATGATACCTGAAAACGATATTGAGGTTTTTTAATATTCTGTAGTGCTTTTCAAAATGATCAGATGCTTTTTTTGTTTTCGTTAAAACATTTAACTCCCCAGTTTCAAAGCAGGTGTTACAAGACTTGTTTTCTAAAGAATAGTCGAGGGAAAATTAAGAAAGTTCCATTACTTTAAGTGCAGCGTTACAAAAACGGTGACCGTATATCCTGAGATGTCCCCACATTTTACAAAACATACTTTTGTTGTAACACTATGAAATGTGACTTGGAGAATATCATTTGAGAATAAATATCTGAAGGAAATAGTGTCTTTAAAAATATTCACTCTGAAGGTTTGCATTCGAAAAAAAAAACTACACATTTTTGCTTAAGCTCATATTTTTTTTATCACAATAATAATGATTTGTTAGGAAAAGAAAAAAGTCAAGTTTAAGCTGACACTAAGTAACAAAGTTAAATTTTTTTAAAGTAAGAAATACATCAAAAACATTGATTTATATTATTTTGCTCAAATAACATGAAACCTCTTGTTTAAAGCTGCTGTAACTACCTTTGACTTAAAAAGATATATTTTTTTTCATTCAAGACCAGGCAGGCATTTGACCCCAAACCCGCCTGATGTTAAACGGCGATGAGGTCTAAAGTGGATCATGCCTGCTCAGGAGAAACCTATTCACTTTTGCCTTAAAGAGGCCCAAGTTATATTGGTCAGGGAACACATCGGCAGGCAAAGAATTCCACACCCTTGCAGTACGCATAATAAAGGAACTATCGAAGCGTTTAGGCGTTTACTGATAAAAAGTGTTTTTTTAACCTTAACATTAAATAACTCAATACTTTTTAGTTTTTTCCTGTTTATTTGAGTTAATAATAAAATACTTAATGACCTAGATATGGACTTCCAAGGAAGTTAAGAACTTCCCTAAAAACTCATTAATTTCTGAGCGTTGTCAAATAAAATTACATCGCCTATAGAACTTGATACTTTGATAAAATTGCCAGCTGAAATAAAAGATCGGAAACGAAAGTATTCCCAGATCAATGCGAAATTTAATTGGAAAGGATGACGCTTGAATTTGTAATTGAAAGATTACAGGTTCGATTCTCGATTTCAAGAGCCGCAAACAACATTAAAGTCAGCGTCCTAGTAACTGCTGAACATTCAGAAACTTTTTATGGTTTATTTCAATATCATCTTTATTTTTTTGTGCGTAAGAGCTTTCGTGAAGAAACCTGATGCGCGGCTGTTTCATAACGTCATTAAAAATAAATTTGCAGATTGTTGAACGCATCGATATGATTTGCTGGTCTTTTGCGTTATTGAATGCGTGGTTTTGTCAAAAGTGCGATTGTTATTTTCCTTATTCAATATACGTCTAATAAAACGGCCTAGCAAAAATGTAATTTTTTTTGTAGCATCCTCGAAAGTGGAGACTTCTTCAAGGGTTTAGTCGTGTCAAGAGACAAATCTCTTAAAAAGTAAGTGGCCCTTACAACATCAAAGGCGAGGTGAGTGCGCAGTCTTGAATTAATATTTAATCTTTTCAGGCACCTTGCAGATAGCATCGAAAAATTTGATCGTACTGTTCTGTCTAAATCAATCCAATTCTCTGAATGAAAAAACTAAAATATATAAAATTACTATCAAGACTGATAGATGGAACTTCCATCTGATCACTGACCTGAATTTTTTCTAATATTTTTCTTTTATGGATCCTGTGATATAAACTTCCGGCCTTCGAACAAGATCTGAACAATTAAAACCTAGTTATTCTACTAATTGTATTATAGCTAATATTCCATACTTTTTACTTTAAAAAAGAATATGTTATAATGTGTGGGACTTTATGAGTTCATATGGTAAAAGATTATTTTAGGAATTAATGGGTTACAGAATTAGTTTAATACTACCTACTATAATACCAGTGGATATTGTTAATTATCACTAACTAGCTTTTGACCGCCACTTCGTTACTATAGTATCTATCTCCTACCTATTAACCAAAACAAATAACCACATCACGACACACACATTGATTCAGCCCTGCACTAAGTATCGTAAGAACTTGTATCGCAGGTGCTAAGCAACGATACGGTATATACTAAATAAATAAGAATACAACATCCAAGATCGGTAAGAGAAACAATGCGTCTTGCAAAAAAAAGTGCGATAAATAACACAAAGTCCCGCCCCCGCCGGGATTCGAACCCGGAACCTCTAGCGTAGCAGTCGGTTGTTTACACCACTGCTCCACCGTGGTCGTCGTCAGTTCATTTAAACATTAGTGGAAGAAGGAATGTTGTTTCGCAGATTAACTCTCACCGACTAGCAAATTTAATAATTTTTACCTCTCTATAAATATTATAGAGTATATATTATAGTAAAATAGAGTATATATAAAAGTAGAATACTATAGGTACACAATACACAATACACAATTACAATTTACACCAATCAAAAGAAAGAATCTTTCGCAAACGTCAGCAACACTTATTCAAGAAGGATAGTGACATAAATTAACCGAGCGGGAATTTAATTAATTAAACGACAAGAGTTCCCGTACAAAGCATGGATTACACATATCCTGAACATAGAGACAATGAAGATAAAGGCTCTGCCGAGTCGCTCTACCGTTGCTATCTTATAATTAAGTTGAGTTAAACCGTCTTACTTAATTACAGATGATCCTATGTTCGAGTCTGGGATTTTGAACTTGTTATTGTGTGGCGGATAAAGAAAGAATTCGGTTCTATTTCGGGTTTTGTAGCTGGCGAGATGTCTCAGGGATTTCTCCTTACAAGAAATAAAATGTAAGAATGGGTATCATGGATGGGGATCAGTGTTTGATTAACTACTCGTCCTACTTTTACTTATTCAACGTCTTGGGCAAACAACAAAATGTTTCACCTTATGGAAAGTGATACCGCCACCTATTGATACGACGATGCAGCTGATGTCGCGAAATGCCTATACGTTGGTCATGCAGAGGTAAAGATGTTAAACCTCTTGTGCCGGTAATTATACTGGCTTTCGAACCGAAACTCAAAAAACTGCTCAACGGCAGAAATAGAAAGAAGGATGGTACCAACACAAACGATCTCGCACGTCAATTCACCTCCTGTATATACCTGCTAAAGAGATGTAAGAAAATGTGAAATTTCAAATGTATAAATTGCTGAAATATCAAGACTTAGTAAGATGTTCGAAGTTTAATGAAAAAAAACTATCCACGGACAGATGAATGAAAACTTTACCATTGAGAACATTCTTTGTATAAATCAATTACATCCAAAGAACAAATCAAAACAAAAATACACAGAAATATTGAAAATCATCAAACATCGCTAGTTACACTAACAGCAACCAATTCAACAAATGAAGCAACCTCGAAAAATATAAAGTTTGTAATTACCACAATAATTACGGGCGAGAAAGTTTCACTTGAGATCAACACCTCGACAAAAGTGTGGCAAAGACGCCTGCCTTGGTTAAAGCTTGGTTTTTAATTCCCATCAAACTGGCTGCCAGCTACATGCATGTCTTGCTCTTTGATGTTAGTGAGTGGCTCTCGACAAGTGCGTCTGGGACGCTTCAAAAGCCTCCCTTCAAGCTTCAACATCAAACGCTCTGATTCGCTTTTACACCTTTGAGTAGGTAGTTAGACGGATCTAGACTAAGTCCCGAACGAAGTACGTGATCCTTTGAAGATTTTTCTTAAAGCCGGTAATGATTTTTTTTGAGTCGAGGACTCCATTTTGTTAAATCCTCTTTGAAATCCCTCTGTGATGCTGGAGTCGGAGATTTTTTTAATTATTTTATTATGTTACCCGTTTTTTTTTGCACGGCTCGCGGAGCATTTAAAGTTAATTTTAAACTGCGCTCAGGGTTTTTTACAAGCACTTTCTGTCGCATTTCAGGCTTAGTTTTGTTATTTGTACCTGTAATAAAACTAAAAGGTTCCAATCCATAGTTTGAACAGTCAAAACGTTAAAAAGCGTCGCTTAATAAAATTTTGGGTTTATTTTATAACATTAGTGTTCCGTAAATTCGACAAAACAGAACAGCATGGAGCTCAGCTGTCAATTGCCTCCTATTTTTCATTTTAGTAAAAAGTCTTTGATAAAAAAAATGTCGTTAAAAGAAATTAGGGATTGAAAAGCAAATTCAGCTACTAAATTGGGTTATTAATGTGCATGAAAATAAAGGAATAAAAATTGCTTTTAGGTCATCACAGAAAAAATCGATCTCGTGATGTAGTTAAGCCCAGTTTAGTTACTTACTGTTACAAACAAAAATATTTAATCGAATAAAAGGTAACATTTTTGTGTCACTATGAAACTACAACATATTGCAGATTTCAAGTTTTCCGAAAACTTTTTACTGGGCCCTCAGGATCGTAGCTAATACGCTTCCTTGATTACGCCAGCCTAAGGCCCAAACAAAGGCCTATTCAAATAAAAGGCCTTCAAATCTCCCCTATAATCTCTCTGCCAGAATCAGTCTGATTGACCTTTATGCAAATTCAAAACTCTCCGGACAACCTGCCTAATTGAATAATTAACCTGGCCAACGCATTCTATTTCGCTCGATGCCTGTATGGAAACGGTCACCCAAGAGAGAATATTGGGTGAAATATGAAAGGTGACAATATTTTTTGCTTTGATTTGGGGAAAAATTTTGAAAGTTGATAGTTTTTATCAAATTACGATTAACATAAAAAATATGTGGACGTTTCAATGTAAAAAGATTTTTAACAACATCATAAGCAAAAACGCAGACGGTTTACCTAAAGGATAATGAAAGCGCCGCTTATTGACACAATGATGCCCTTGATGTCCGAGAATAGCACCCCCAATGCGTTTCCCATATAGAGGCAAAGACGTTATACTTCTCGTGCGAGTAATAACACTGGTTCTTCTATCCTTGAAAGTGAAACACAGCGAATTGTTTCACGACAGAAATAGAAAGGAGGATGGTACCTAGGCGATCTTGCACGTAGATCGACCACCTGTAAAACCTGTAAATACGAAGAGCTGTGATATATTTTACCAGAATCCATCTTTTTTCAATAGACGTTAATATTTGTCTAATGAATACAAAATAAGGTTTTGTATATAAATTACCACTTAATTAGTATTTCAAAGAAAGGCATCTTTATTATTTCTTTTGAACTATTTAAAATTATAAGAATAATTATACATATAGTGTTGTTCATTTATTAAGAAAGGCATGTATTCATGATAGCACCTGTATTTCTTGATTATCTGATTTGATAAATCTGTTTTCTCCAATAATTATTTACTTCTTGCTAGACTACAAGTTTCAAGTATATCGACGTTTACTGATTACTGATCAAAAATCATGGGAAAAGTTACAAGTAATGAAAGTTGATAAATTTGAATTCCACGTGGACATTGTCAGGGAAAAACTAGTTTCGAATAAACTGTCAAACAACTTCAATATATCAGTGATAAAACTTCTCATTCGGTTTACAAATAACAGGAGGCCTCGCGGGGAATAAAAAAGTTTATTAAAATATTAAAGTCAAAGACAGCATCTTGCGTAAAGACAATCGAAAAAAAACGTTTTCGCGATCCAAAATGATGATTTCAGAAAGATTTTTCGGACCCAAAAAGATGTAAAAAATTTGACCAAAATCGCCAGTACAAGTATATTTTAGCGACTACACAAGTAAATGTTATATTAAAGTACATAGAGTAGCGATGAATATTTAAGTTCAACGAGGAGACACATCTTTGTTTTGGATTATATTATGACTTCAATTATATCCTTCCACTGCCTTATCGTCGCTCATAGTGCCATTATGCGTTACTAAAAAATAAATCAAAAAGGGAAATCACTTTTAATGGGATAGGATCGGTTTCTTAATTCGCTTTTATTGCCAGTCTTGAAAAAAAAAACTTTGTATTTACGCGGTATTTACAATTTTTAGTTACATGGAATTCCGCTATTAACTACGTTGTGTCAATTTTACTGTCAATAGCTATTAGAACAGTCGTTATCAAATATCACGTCTCATACAAATTGTCTTGATTTGAAATATTATATAATAGCATATTATTATTAAGCTTTAAATAATATCTTCTCCCACCTGGCTACCTTGTATAAGAAATTTAGCAAAATTGATATTTTTTCCACAAATAGATCAATTTTTCGATGTAAATTTTAAAAGAACTTTCTTAAGTGTTTGTGTATGTATGTTTGTTTATCAGTGTATGTCTTTGTTTGTATATTTATTGTATTATACAGGTTTATATCAGGTATATTCAATGTTTAAAAACTCTAACTCTGAAACTTGTATTATCAGCCATATTAAGGCTTGGTTTTTATCAATTTCATGGTATAATCTTAAAAATATAGTTTTGTTGTCCGATGTCAATATAAATGAATTAAAAAAATATATTTATTATTTAAAACCTTCTAAAAAAGGACAGTTAAAACAACATTTTAAATCAACTTTGTACATTGCAAAAGACGAAGTTGCGACGTGTTACGCTGTACGCATCTCTTGAGGGAATCTCCAACAAATTCGTACAGGGAGCATGGGAATCCATTTGCCTTTTCCCACAATTTTCCGGGTATATTTAAGATTTTTTTACGAGTTCCTAACTGTGTCGGGCGAAAAAGTTTCCAGGACGAGAATCTCCATAAAGTTGTAGTCACTTGGTTATGACAAAAAGGGAGTTATTAAGAAATTTCAGAATGTTTTAAGTACTGATTTGCATCGAACCGCTTGATTATTACTTCCAAAACTCGCTTAGGGAGTGACGGGATTCTATTTTTCCAAAGCAGTAAAAAAGTTTCGATTTTACTTCTTCAGTTGGATAGTAAAGATAAAGTACGTATTAAATAATCGGTATCTTGAAGTTTGAGGATTTATGGTTGAGTATCGTTTTGATGAGTACCGTTTTTTATGTGTTTTTTTAATAAATATTTTTATAACCTGAACCATCTTTTTTCACAATAAATGTGTCAACTTCTTTCAGTTGTTATGAAAAATCCAGTTTATTAAAAAATATTACAATGGGATTTTTTATTATTTACTTTAATTTCTATAGCATAATTGAATTCCTTGATACAAAATTTTAATTAGTTTTTTTATTAAAGTCGATTCCAAACTAATAGTGTCTTCTTAAACTGTAAGTAAAAATAAGATCTGTAATTATTTTTCTATTTAAATTCTGAATTATTATTGTTTATGTATCATAATATTAGTATACGCTACAACCTTACTTGTGGTAAAATTGTATAGAACTCTATATTTTATGCTGTAACCCAGTTTAAGGAAATAAAATAATATAAAGCAAAATATAAACATTTGCAAAAAATCCATTCTTTTTATTAAATAACAAAACACCGCAATTTTCACAGAGTTCACAAACCCTGACACGAAACAAAAGAAAATAACCAAAATACTCGTTAAAGAAAAAGTATTACGCCTTAAGTGAATTCTCAGTAAGGGAACAATGAAGTGTAGAGGCTAACACAGATTATACTGGTACAAAACACATTGGTCGTTCATAACCAGATATGATATCGAAGCGGATAGTATTCCTCTTCACCGTTATTCTAATTCTAGGAAACCAAAAAACCATTTCTTTCAAAACAAAAGAACAATACAAAAAACAGCAGACCAAATTGGAAAACGAAAAATTTACAACGACAGACTTACTAGTTGGGAAGGCCATGGATTTTATATACTCTAACAAAACTTTGATGAGCTTGGTCGCAAGAGAACTATGGAATATAGGAACAACAGCCATAGATAAGATTGTGGAACTAAAACGTAAGTATTCAATTACATAGTTCCCTATATAAAGTGTAAAAACATGAACCTTTTGAAGCGTCCGCTGTCTATCATCAAATGAACCATTTTTGCTACTCTTGAATTGTTTTACAAAACAGCAAATACTAAACATATAAACAAATTTAAAATTAAAGTGGGCTTCGATACAAGAAACGTATTTTTGGCAATTTTTCTTGTTCTAGTTCTAGGATGTTATGGAACCCAATACAAGTTTGATATGAAATACAATTAGATAAATGATTGGTCTACCCTGCGCTACGACTAAATACCGCCCTTTATAACAACGATAGCTCAAATAATTCAGCATGTTGTTTTTGACATTATCATTTATCTAATCATTAATCTCAAGGAATACAGAAGCGATGTAAAAAGAAATTATATTTCTCAATGTAAATTAAATAGATACGAAGAAATACACAAGCAACATAACAGAATGTGAAAAAATTAATATAAAGTAAAGCAATTAATTAAATTGACATCAACCCAACCCAACCAAACCAACCCAACCAAATGGTTACTGACATCTTCCTCTCCTACATCTAGCATATAGTCGGAAATAAGACCTTTTCTTTAACTGTTATATATGTTAATTTCACTGAATGGAACTCCAGTATTTAATAGTGTTTTGTAGTATTCCTGGAAGTTTCCGAAGAACTGGATAAAAGTGTTAATTATAAGAAAAGTATTTGGTGGTCATATTACTCAAACTGATGAAACGTTTCGACAAATTGTAGGAATACGGGATATGAATCTACAATTAATAAAATATATTGTGTAAATTGTTTAAATAAAATAAAGTGTTTTATTATTTTTTTAAATATTAAAACGATTGTGCTTCTTTCAGCTAAAACCACGAAGAAGATTGACAAAAAGAAGTAAAATAAGAAGTGAAGCGGTGTGTAGCAAGCACCTCTGCCAACCCCTCTCGAGGGACTACGGCGTAAGTTTTATGTTTTTTTTTTATGTATGTTTATGTATGTTAAAGTGTTTTATTCTTTTTTTAAATATTAAAACAATTGTGCGTCTTTTCAGCTAAAACCACGAAGAAGATTGACAAAAAGAAGTAATTGAAAAGTGTTTATTGAGTGTCGTTTGTAATTAAATTTTCTTTTTATGTGTTTTTAATAAATATTTTTTATAACCTAAACCATTTTTTTGTTCACAATAAATGTGTCAACTTCTTTCAGTTGTTATGAAAAATCCAGTTTATTAAAAAATATTACAATGGGATTTTTTTTTATTATTTAATTTAACTTCTATAGCATAATTGAATTCCTTGATACAAAATTTTAGTTTTTTTGTTAAATTCGATTCCAAATTAATAGTGTCTTCTTAAATTGTAAGTAAAAAAAGATCTGTAATTATTTAGTGTCGTTTATTGAGTGTCGTTTGTAATTAAATTTTCTTTAAAAATTGTTTTGTTTTACTACTCACTGTCCACAAATGTCTTTGTCGCGGCTGACTCTCCAACATTTTGGCCCTTATACCAACCCTGCTGCGGTGAATGAGTGAGTGTCACCCAAACCTTGTACCAAGTACGCTCTCTCCACTTCCCACATGTATCGAATGTTTCATTTGTCACTCAGGACTGTCAAAGTGAAACGATACAAATTTTACGTTGACATGCGGCCATGTAATACTTTTCTATAGCTACTTCAGTTCATGCTGGTGGATAATGCAGTTAGGATATGGTAACCACTTACCATATAGTATATTTATCGCTTCATGTTTACCACCATACTCATAAAGATAAGATATACATAGACTTATATTTTTATTGATAACAGGGATGCGATTTCGTCTTATAGCCAGCAAAAAATATTCGTTGTTTATTGTGACGATGGAGGACTGAAGCAACCAAAACAATCTCTTTTGTGTTCCCTTCACCATTGTACCACCTGGCAGGTCTCAGCTTATCATGCCTTGGGTTATTTGGTTTTATTTTCATGTCAGGTCTTAACGCTCATCCCCATTGACTTTGACAGGATTTCATCTTGTTTACAGTTTTCATTTGACAAGAGAATTTAAAAGGTATGCCTAGGTTTTGAAAATATTTTCATTTTATCTTATGAAATCCGTTTGATTGAGGTCGCTGTTTTATCATGTGACTGTTTAAGTGTGGATAACCTCAGGTTGACTCAGTAAATAGGTTACCCACACTACAACATTGTGTATTAACACAACTATAGCCGAAAAGTCTCTTTAAGATGAGAATAACCTTTTTTTAAACTTGAGTTATTTTGATTCCTCAGACCTTGACTTTTACATAATGCCTGATGTAATTTGACAAGCAATAAACAACTTAAATTTGACTCTTGCGTTTTAACTAAATTAAATATTATACAAAAAATAAAAATCTAACAAACTACATACAACAGAAACAGAGAAATTATAATTTTTAAATTACTATAAGTTTAATACATCCAGGTGTTTGTAAACTAAACGTAAAGCAAAGCCACTAAGTTGGAACTCTGCAATAATAAGTCGGAACTCAAGTTAGAACTAAGAACTGAGCGTCGGAACAATCGCTGAGTAATATTTGAAGAATAATATTCTGTCATCACATTAACATATTATCTTGAATTAATCTTGAATTGATCATTCGAGCATAACACATGACTGAATTAAGGAATGTTTCCTGGCTTTATAAAAATCTGATGAATTATTCTGGCAAGAAAGTGCTCTGGAAAAATATAACGATTTAAAAATTAACTATTTTATAGATGAAGATTTAAAAATTACATAAAATTATCAACTTAACTAAACCATTGTTGTTGTTATTGTTGCTACATATTTTATCTTTTATTAAACTATAAATATTTCATGTTTTATGTTTAAGTAATTATGATAACTCAATAAATAACCGCAAACATTAACAGCAAGTTCTTGACTTTGATTGGCTTAATGGAAACTATTTAACTCTTAGAGAATAGAATCAAATGAGAGCATCTTCATTCACTAAGCAGAACCAAAGCAAATGTTGATATCTCATCTATTCCCGCAATGTTACCAACTCAGTTATTAAATTTCATCCAATTAAGTTTTCCCAAACATGTTAGAAATTAGCCAGATCCCAGTGATGACGCTATTTAAAATCATTAAGCATTTTAACTTCTGTTAAAATTATGAAAAATGCACAAACGAGTATTCTTTATTTATATTATATAAATACTGGTAAACGATTCAAGCATCATGAACACGTTCATCACCTGATGAACATACCTAAGTATGTCATACAGAAAACGTCATTCATCAAATCAAAACCAGTGTTTTGAAACATCTTAGTACACTTCCTTTTTAAAATGAAATCCATCTTCCATCCCACGTTTATAACAGCAACAATAACTTCCTTACGAAGACAATCAACTAGATAACGAGTTAATTTCTAAGAATCCAATCACCCTCCAGTCGAGAAAGTCGTACCGGAAAAATGTTCGTACGAGAAAAACACATCATATTAAGCGTATTGGTTTTAATAGTTATCGCTGTTGACAGTAAAAAGCCTAAATTCAAAGAAGATACGCCACAAGAGAGAAGGGATTACAGGCCTTCTAAATGGGTATCGAATAGTGCTATGGACGTATGGTACGGGAATAAAACCATGGTGGATATTTTGTCCAGGGAGCTTATGGGGATAATGGGGAGATTTGCTGGGAGGCCGGGTAAGTTTTAAAAGCTGAACGGTTATTGATATTCCAAAGATTTTATACTGGAATTACCATACCTTTATGAAAATATATTGAGTATGAAGTTTGAAACCGGTTTCTTACTTCCTCCAATTTCTTCTAAGTTCGTTGCGGGTCCCAAAACATCCGGTAGGATGGCCGAGCATAACTTGTGTATAATATCACCGCTGCATTATTAGTTGATTATTTGATCAAAGTACGCCACAGTTGATCCTGGTGAACAGGAGTTACAGTGGGACAGAGTGGCGGGTTGGGTGCACAGTTTTTTTATGCATACGTATTTAATATGAATATTTAAAAAAGCAACGTACAAAAAAAATTTTGGTAATTGATAAAACATTACCACAATATATTGTTACAGATGTTACACTGGCAGAAAAAAATAATTGCTCAAGTTATTATTTTGATTTTCAGTTCGTTCGACCAATGAATTTTACTATGTTAGTAAAAAGGAAAAACAAGAGGAGGAAGAAAAACTTCAAGAAATATCCAAACATATACTGTCACAGCTGCTTAAGGCATATTCCGAAAACGTTAAGAAAGTAAAAGCAACTGATATAGCAACTTCCAACAGATTTGAAGACGCAATTTATCAATACAATAATGCTTAAATCTGTGTTAATAGAGCAACCTACTATGCTATTTTCAGAATATAATTATAAAATATTATTTTATATTTTATATTATTTGACGACCTCGGTGGCGCAGTGGTGTAAAAAGCACACTGCTACGCTAGAGGTTCCGGGTTCGAATCCCGGCGGGGGCGGGACTTTGTGTTATTTTCAAGACGCGTTGTTTCGCTTACCGGTCTTGGATGATGTGTTCTTATTTATTTAGTATATACCACATCGTTGCTTAGCACCTTCGATACAAGTCCTTACGATACTTAGTGCAAGGCTGAGTCAATGTGTGTGTCGTGATGTGGTTATTATTATTATTATTAAAATACGATAAAAAATATATTTCATATTCTGAGGTCAAAGTACTTTATTATATCAGTGCATATATATTTACAAAGAACATTACGAAGGAGGAGCTTTTGCCCGCGACTTCGTCCGCGTAGAAGTCGAACACGCTTTTAATTAATTGATATTTATCGTAATATCATAACTAATAGTATCATATATAACCTATCTGTATATAACTCAGGTGTCGATCTAATGTATAAGCTATGTTATTGTAAAGTTAAAGTAAAATTTTGCGTGAAAAAGTAACAAACATCCAGTCAACCATATATATTCTTACAACGATTTTTTATGACTGTTTTATGGCGTTCTAGTTTTTAAATATTTAGAAAAATAAATAAAAAATGATATTTCGCCCAATTTTTTTTTACTAGTATTTTAATACCTTTAGATGTACCTTTTTTTAGTATGTTAAGTTTCTAGCCCGAGAAAACTATTCAAAATATCAGCTATTGTTTCATGTTTTTCACCCGCACGCCTTGCTTCGATATATCGAAAATCCTTCCATGATATTGACGCTGAATACAAACAGATCGGAACAATAACAAAGAGAATAGCTCATCAGCTTCATTATTCTTCCTTTTTGACAACTAATAATCTTTGCAACCCTAAGGGATGGTGGGGAATGTTCCCTTTGATGTTTTAAAAGCCACTCCGTAAGTGTGCCTCCAACCACCGCGTGATTGTAAGGGACCTAACAGACTTTCTCAATTCTAGCGCAAAAGTTGCGTTCTACCGTTGCGGCTCTAAATGAACAGCTCGTCTTTGATCTTGGACTGAAAGGGATTCTTTACCGAAGTTTTGGTTCCTCAGACCTCGGGTAAATGGACGAGGTCCGTTATTTGCGAGTTTTTGCGCCAGCAAAACGAACCGTGAGGCTCATGTATTTTCATAGAAATTATGGTGATTCGCTATGGAATACATAATGCATGTAAATATTGGCATAATTTATGATTTATTACAACCAATCAGAGCATGTAATTGTTATTCGAACATAACCAAACTTTTTTGATTTAAGTAAATCAAGTGCTTTTCTTTAATCAGTACATTCTTTCGTACTGTAGTCGGAGTTAATTATCGTTGAAAAACCTATCACAGTCATCGAATCATCGAAAATAGTAACACATTACATGTACTTTATTTAAACAAAAGCGTTATGGAAAACGAGCATGCAGCCGACTTGGAATCAGTAGTCCCTTTTCAACATCAAAGGTCTGCTTTGCTTTTTAAATTTCCCAAACTACCCCACATTTTAGACGCATTGTTTCGCTTACCGGTCTTGGATATTGTATTCTTATCTATGTATATACCATATCGTTGCTTAGTTCCTGTGACACAAGTTCTTACGATACTCACTGCCGGGCTGAGTCAATGTGTGTGTCGTGATGTTGTTATTTTTATTATCAGTACCCCAAAATTACTAGCACTCTTTTTTTCGCGGGAAAACAATGCAATATTCACTATTTTACTGAAGCTGCTGCATGAAACAACGTACTAGATTTTTTTTAAAGAAATATTTTAATTTTTAATCGAGAATTTTTACCCAGTAATTAGAGTCCCTTTGTTTTAGAGGACAAACCACTTGGTCATCCTTTTGGTTCAACCATCAGCATGTTTCGTTTGATGAAATTTGACATACAAAGTGAAAGGTTTTTAATGAGCGCACTTGAAAAACAAAGCAATGTTTTAAAGTACCGACTAGTGTTGTACAGTCTTAAAACATAATATTTCTAGAAAAAAATGATAAAAACCGGATTTTAAAGGAATAATACGGTGTAGTGCGAGGTTTAATTCAACTAAATATTTTAGAAATGAAAATATTAATGTTGAAATTTTATATGAAATAAACTTTTAATTTGGTTCTCTCAGCGCAGTCTATTCTTAAATTGTTTAACCGAAAGTTTTTGCATTATCTTACTCTTTCTGACGCGTGATTTATTCAAAGTATTCAACAGAGACAACATACTTATTGATTGCAGTTACGTAGTTTAAACTGTTAAATGTTGTTGAATAAAATCTTACACTTTTTGGTAAAAATTGACAGTAATAAAGAAATGGTAAATTTCGGATTTATTCATATTTTTTTAATCGGGCATCACTAAAAGCACTTTTAAATTTTAGTTCACGATCCTTTGATATTTGAACCAGTATTTTAGGCGTACTCATGACAATGACTTCGTATTCAGAAGTAACATTATTTTACATATTCATATCCTTTGACCGTCAGTTTTATTTCAAGTTTTAATTCCTGAATGTACTTGGAAACCTTTTATTTCACTTTAATATTAAAATGCAAGCCTACTAGCTTTTGTATTGAAACAGTTGAGACAACCTGACTTTGCACGTTTATACGAAGTCTTGTTAGTTATACCTAGTCAGGTCATAAATTCTGTCACATGTTTAATATAAAATAATTGAAACAAGTTTATCCATTATGTAACCATTTATATACCAAAATGAACTTAACAAAACATAGATTCTTATGACACTAAAGTTTATTCAAAATGACCTCCGTGATTTTGAATACAGGCCTTCAATCTGCGCGGCCAGTCGTCTATTGCAGACCGAACGAGGTCCATGTCAATATCGGCGGCTGCCTTAATCAACGATGTCTTGAGTGACTCCAAATTGGGATGAGGCTTTGAGCACGCCTTTTCCTGCAAGTGTTGCCATATCTTGTAATCTAACGGATTCAAATCTGGACTGGAGGAGGGCCAGTCTTCGTGCCGGATGAAGTCGATTTCACGCGCCACCAGCCAGTCTTGTGTGCTCTTAGCTCTATGTCGCCGAATCTTGTTGGAATACCCAGTGCCTATTATTGAACATGGTATGAGAAACAGGTTCCACAAGGTTCGTCAGGACTGTATTTTGATACACAACTGCATTAGTTTTTAAACCTTTCTCACAAAAATGTACCTCTGTTAAGCCCCAATAAGAAACTCCCATCCATACCATGAGCGAGGATGGAAAATGACCTCGTTGGACACGCGGAATACGGTTGCTCACTTCTTTACTACTGTGTGCGTACACCTTATTATTTTGTTTGTTGTAGCTGTCTTCTACGGCAAAAAAAAATTCATCAGAAAAATAATTTCCCTATATTTTTTCCCCGCGTACCGCTTCAACAAATCTTCAACATCTCTTCGGCATCTCTTCAGTCTCAGGTCCATTAGACGAGCATTCAAACGATGTCCTGTTTTTCTTCGATATGCCCGAAGCCCTAAGTCTTCATTTAACACCCTTTTCACCGTGGTTCTGCTTAACCCCATCTGAAGGGCCAACAGTTTCTGTTTACCTTCGGGATTGCTTTGAATTCGCGCCTTCACTCCATATTTAAAAATGAGTAAAATTCTAAAAAGTATACATTTTTATTTTCATGAACAATTCGAAATTTGAATTCAATAAACTTTTTTGTGGCCAGCATTCTAAAAGAAAAGTATTTACTGTGTGACAATACTTATGACCTGACTGTGTATTTAATGCTGTTAAACTGCTTTGGACTGTGAAATCATGAAGCAAGTACTATTGTCTTAATTATAAATTTAAATGCATTCCAAAAGCAAATAAACTCTGTACGAGTAAATATAATATATTTTCTTTTTGAACATAACGATACCTCTTAAATTTTATTTTTATTGTTTTCGGCATAATAGTAGGGTATTTAATAGAATTATGATTTTGATAACTTGTATATTTAATATTTCTCTTTTTTTTATTTATTAAGTTACTTGCAGTTTAATCTAAGCCTACAAGGAAGTCAGTGCAATAGCAGAATGCTTTAGATAGCCTTTATTTAAGTGTTATTGCCATATCATCCAGGCTCTGATTCCCACCTGTGCCATACAAATGTTAACATATAGCTACAAATATCGGCCAGCATCATTTTTTTCATTTTATTTCATGATTTATTAAAAAAAGGTTTATTATATTTACGTTTGTCTTAAGATTTGCTTTTCAAAATGCCAAGGTAATTATATTTAATTTAAATAGGGTGAACTGCGGAAACAAAAAGCGACCTACACGACGTAACTGGTATAAGTTCGATGAGATAAATCAAAAAATGGGCTGTGTGACGGTTTTCTAAGGCCTTGTACAAAGGGCTACTCATAAAGCTTCAGAACAAGTGCAATATCAATCCCTATGCTGTTCAACTTAAGAATGGTACAAAGTCCAGACAGTCTAGGTTGATCCATTGTTGTGTGTACGTCCAGTATTGGAATTAAACGGGCTGCAGATAACTCACATGATGGGTTTCACTGCAATACAAATTTCCATGTTAGTCGTACACAAGGTTCTCATCTTTGGATGATAACCAGTAATCTGTTCATGCGTATTAATATTACATAGCGAAGGTTTCTATCAGTTTCAAGCCTACACTGATTCGAAACGAAGCTTTTCGAGGAGATAAATTGTATCTTGAACATTACATTTTGACTCTAAAAATATGGAAATTCTACACATTGATAGTCGTAGGAAAAAGCTAGTAATATAAAGAATGCTCGTTGCAAGACTATCCCGTGTGTTTACAAACTAAGCTCGCTTTTCATGTTTCAGTGCAGCTTTGTACAACGCACTTACGCTGTTTTTGTTATAAACCGTTAGTTTGCCTTCGTAATACCAGCCGGTCTATTGTTGAGAGCTTTAGGTTTATAGGTTAATGTGTGTGTGTGCTGCTTGGTACGTTAATAGTACAAAAAGTATATCTCATGATCAAAGTAGTAGAATAACATGATCAGAGTAGCTGTTGTAGAACTGAAAAGAATAAGCTGTATACATCTAAACTTTGATAGTTATGAATTTATATAAAACTGAATTTGTAATGAAATAAGAAAGTATAGAAGCTTCGTATTATTTCGCTAAGATCTAAGTGTGACTACTACCAGACTCAAAAGTTGTACCAAGAATTGAATTTTATTGTCTTTAATCGCCTCAAAAAACCCCCCAAAAATGTGGCAAACAAGCATACGGCCCTGATGGTAAGCAGTCACCGTAGCCTAGACATAAATGAAAAAATCATTCACATTTATTCAAGGACCTTTTATTAGATATTAAGGAGGCAATTTTTGAGACTACTAAAATCTTTCATAGATGTTTAGAATATTCACAATAGAAATGATTTACAGCTTTGCTAAAAAAAACACAAAAATATTATTTTAATGCGGGCGAAGCTGCAGGCAGAGAGAGTACAGAAAGTGTTTTCAAGACTGTAAGGCCAGTGTGCTATTAAATTTAAAACGTAAGTCCATTTATTTAATCTTTGTTAAGTATTTAACTAAGTCTTGTTCTCTGAAAGGAAAGTTTATGCAAGTTTTTCAACTGTTAAATAGGGTGTCACAAACAGGTCACGGTCTTAATGAGAAATTTATTGGAAAACTGTGGATGGATTTTTTAAATTTACAATTAAAATAAACCTAAACGTCATAGAGTATACGATATTTCTATTTAATTACATTCTGATATGAATTTTGCACGTAAAAGAAAAGTGAATGTATTTAAACAGCTTAAACAAATCATTGTCATTAAAGTCTCATTTTTCTTTGTAGTTTATGGAAGAAACGCATCAAATTACCGATACGATATGAATGATTTAATCTACAAATGTTTAAAATCGCAAGCAGTGATTCAACGGCAGGAAAAGCCTACCATTAAATCTATCAAAGACATCCAATGATCAGCTTTATCGTTCTCTACAGTATTCGCTTTTAAGTGATATAAATGACCGCACAGTGGTTCCACCGGCATTTACCTAACACCGCACAGTGGTCGTGAGTGCTGAGTCGACGGATAATCAAGAAATATAACGGCTGAGTACAGCATTGTATCTTACCCGGACTTATATATTGTTCCTTGGAATAACATACGACCACTGCGTCTTAAGTGGTATATCTCTGTGTACTCACCGCAATTTATGAAGAGGTTGTATTAATTGTAGTGGAATTGAAATTGTAGGATTGAGTTATAATGTTCAAGAATTTAAGATTAAAATGGAATTAGAAACTTTACATATAATTTTAAACAAACTAAAAAAAGCTTTGATTTTTAAACATTTTTTTTTGGGTTTTTAATTATCTATTTAACATTCAAAATAAACATAGCTTTAAAATAAGTTCTCATGTCAAATGTTTCAGATGACATTAAAGTTAAACATCAAAACCCTTGATAGGTTTTTGTTTAAAAAGTTACCATCAGTTTGTGTCCATACGGAAATATCAATCACATAGACGAATATTGCTGGACCCGTTCGTAACCAATCCCGCGGTTGTTTATCCGCCTTGTTTACCTAACATCTGAAGGGCTTTTATCCCACTCTTTGTGTATCAAGTTACTCATATAAATCTATTCAGAGCTCCGCAACAAATAAGCCAAACTTAGTTTCCGTCCAAGGGACGTCTTACGTCACAAAACAATAATATGTATTTGAAATCTTTCTAAGCAACCTGTCACTTATACATGCACTTACTATTGCAAAACAATTCAAAAATTTACCAAGTAAGGAAAAACATGACAGGAAACTTTGGTTCTGTTAAGACAGCAAACAGATTTGAAATCATTTGACTTTTAAAACATATTAATATTCCAATAAAAGCAAAAGTTATATCTCCAAATGCACCCTCTTAACTATACAAAATGTCGAAATCCTCTTGAATCTTGCCAGAGTCCATCCTAACACCATCCCAATCTAACTCAATAAAAATCTATAAAGCAAGTTATGTACGAAAGATAAATTATTCACGAGGATCTCTGCAGTTACACGACCGAATCCCATAGAGGGCGCTATGTTGAATTTATTGGACACCCTACGTTTCAATTCGGGCTTGACGTCACTCTAGAGAAAAACCCTCTTCTAGAAAGATTCCAATGGCTAATTTTGAACACGATTTGCACTGCAAGGACAATGACTTTTTTCTTGCATCAAATTTCTGTTTGGACCATGTATGGGAAAAATTTATAAAACAGTATTCTACACTGACTGACAAGAAACTCTGATGTACAAAATATGGTTGACTTTTCTCGAACATCGGCATGGCATTTACCATTGTATGCTGTTTACGTAAATTCTGGTAGAAATAGTTAATATTCCTTCATAAAGTAGTTGATGGAGTGACGATTTATTACTTGGTAAAGTTCAGGTCTCGAGAAATGATTTCCTGATCAAAGCTTCTTGTGTTTGTAACAAAGCTAAAGCCGCTTTGTTGAATACAAAGGAAATTGATAAGTCCTGCTATTCATAGCTAGAATCTTGACATCATATCGCTGCAAACTTACCATAGCAAAATTTTAACTTACCTTTTCTGAATATAAAATATTTTTTTTTTCTGAAAAACTAAACATTCTTATTGAAATATTCAATACCTACAGTGAATAAAATGTGATAAAACAAGTAAGTAGTTTGACCTAGAAATCGTAATTCGGGACATATCCTTAACTTTATCTTACCCTATAAAAAATATAGACGGAAGAAGTAGAGAATAAGTGCGTTCACCGTTTATCGAAAAAAGATAAATCAGTAATGCTGCTTATACGTCATTGGAAGATGCCGCCGCAAAGAAATTTATCGAGCCGCAGGTAGGCCTTGATCTATTGTGTTCTTAACAGAAACGTTGTATGTCAACTTTTAGGAACTTTACAAAAAATTACAATAATTTTATTACTTACTCTTCGATTTAGATATCTCGAATCTTTTCAAAATAACACCACTGTACGGACCGAAACGTTGTTTGACATTTATCAGTAGCGGAAATTTGTCGGGTTTAAAAGACCGCTTTGTACCGAATCCTATTATTTTCTGCTTATGTCAAATCGATTAAATGTCAACATTAGCAATTCGCATATTTTACACTTTTCAATGGAGATTCGTAGAATGGTCGCTAAAAGGCGAATTGCTTTAACGACAAATTAAAAAAAAAGCTTTAAGGTTTAAATTGCCTTACTAACCAAAAAAAACTTTAAAATTAAAATTAAAAAATTAACACCAGTGAACAACATTGTGCAATTTTTTAATTAGTATATTGTTAATACATTTTTAATCTATGATAGTTAAGAAACGATACAAGGTTGAACTTTAAGCATAATGAACGAACATGTAAATTTTTAAAAGAATACTACTTTTATTGACGTACTTTTAAAAAAGTTATCAGGTATTAAGCTATAAACAGCTCACAGTTTTCACGCTGAAAACTAAGTTGTAGAACTGGAATGGCGCATTAACTTGCAGGCAGGAAGGAAAAACTCCAGCAATAAGAATTACATTTTCTTTTAAACTAACATTGGAAGTTTAGTAAACGAGGAAACTGCATTTGGAAGGAGCGTTATGTTTCTGGATGTTTCTAGAAAAAAAACATAAACCTTTTACTTGGCGCCTTCGCTGGTAGTAAGTTGTGGTAATTTAACATGACACCGTACAACAATAGGCCAAGAAAACTGGGCACACTTTATGATACGGAATGTTGAAGTTTTTAACACAATGTTTCTATTTTTGGTTTAAAAAAAAATGACAGCAAAAATTTTCTTGCGCTCTAATTTGATTGAATCTGAAGTTATAAATGCAAAACAACACATGTGAACATTTATTTTAAGTCTCATCGTGTTCACGTTATATTAAATATTTTAGGTTTATTTTGAATTCTTTGCCTTTGAATATTTGAATATCTGAAAAATATAAAAAGGTCAACATTAATTAATTTTGAATCGAATTCATTCTTTTTTGACTCAGTTTAAGTAAACAAAGTAAACTCTGCTACCCAAAATATCTTTAAAAGCCTCATGTTTTTGAATGTCAGATAAATAGGGGTAGTGACTACGAAATTTATTGTAAGTTAGGACAAACTTGGCAAAGATAATCGTCGGACGTGCCAAACGATTGGCTTAAATTTATTAACTACAAAGTACGAAACTCTACTAATTGGTTGTTTAATGGTGATCCATTTATATAGAATAATTGGATTATATCCATTGTTTTAACGCAATTTAAACACAGTGTTTGTTTAATTGCTAATTCTTTGATTCGGTTCATTGATGAAGTGAAACGTATTGAACAAATATATACAGTTAATGTTTAATTCGCAGTATTGATAAAATTGGCTTTGGTGTCAAATACAATATATGCAGTTGAACATTTCGTGTGAACATAATGCAACAGAAATTTTTAAATTATAAATCAATGGTTTATACTATTATGAAAACCTCTCCCTAAGGTAAATAGAATAAGATAAATTAGAATTTCGCATCTAAATGTTCCATCTATATTTTTTGTTTCTTTTCACATCAGTTTTAAAGTCATCGTTAAAGTATTTTAATCATTTTATGCACTTCCAGCAATGGAAATGTCAATATGACTGAAAAATATATTCACTTAATTTCGAGCGCTGATACTGCCCCAGTTTATGGACCAGGTACAGAATTAGATACATAAGCGAAATTCCGTGTCCCTATTAAGGAATAAAGCAGGCATGACTCCAATCGGGACACTATAGTGCCTTTGCTGGTATGCGAATGGAAATATACCGGTTACAAATACACCTATAGTTGCATCACAATGGTATTGTTCCGACCAGCATTGTTATTTTGTATGCAATAAAATAAAATGTTCAAATTGGTGATCGGATATGAACATTTGCTAAATCTCAAAATTAGAAGTATGAAATTTGGCATGAATAAAATATCTCGTAGGTTAAGCATAGGAAAATATTAGAAAACCATAAATTTATAGTTAGTAACATCAAAATGAAAATTTTTATATACCTACAAGTTTGTACGGAATCCTCGGTGCGCAAGTCCGACTCGCATTTTCCGATTTTTAAAGGCATTTTGATTGAGTTCTTTTACCGCTTTTTATTAACGCTATTCATTACGCAGTGTGAATCGCATAAAGAACTCAGCTATTTTAATCCTTAGATCTATTCAAATGCTTTTTAAAAACATTTGAGTTAGTTGAGAAGTTGCTATAAACCTTCTAAGACAAAGAATTTTACCTTAAGCAATATCTAGCATAGCGGAATTTGTGCCCCGCCTCCAAACCAGTATAGAGTTTCTTACCTTCCTAGACTACATATGTAATGGAATATATATTGCTAAGTATCTACGATCAGCTTTATGCAACTCAAGGCCTACGACCGATAGTCGGTGAGCGATTTTTTGTAGGTGAAAAGTAGAACGCACTGATTGCAATAGTTAAATTTCTACGTCCTACATTTGTAAATAAGACCGAGGAAAAATCG
Source organism: Choreutis nemorana (assembly GCA_949316135.1). NCBI lineage: Eukaryota > Metazoa > Arthropoda > Insecta > Lepidoptera > Choreutidae > Choreutis > Choreutis nemorana. Next base: position 9,122,838 of record OX438601.1, on the reverse strand, counting down.
GCCCGATTATCGGTCATAAGCGTGGCCTTATAAAGGCTGACAAAATATTATTTGTTGTGTCGATTTGTATCCAGATCCTACTGATTAGGGTTCCGTACCCAGAGGGTAAAAAAAGGGACCCTGGTACTAAGCCTCCGCTATCAGTATGTCAGTCAGTAGGCTGTATCTCATGAACCATCATAGCTAGCCTTGAAATCTTCAAAGAATGTCTAAAAACAAATATTAAAAACATTATCAAATTAAAAATTAAAGAGGACCAAGAGAAACGTGATTTTTACGATATTATTTTAACAGTGTATACTGTTTATTTCCATAAGATGGTACGGAATATGAGAGGCCGACTCACACTTGACCGGTTTAAATATAAACGTAGACGTAAAAGTTAAAAAAATTAAATAAAAACGTAAATGTTTAAATATTCGAATGTTTGTTATGTACTCAATTACGAGAAATCGGCTGAAGAAATTTTGATTAATTTACACACATATTTTATCAGCTGGATTCACGCAGGATTATTTTCATCTTTAAAAATTTACTCAGACGAAGAATTCTTTAATAGACTAATTTTAAAGTTGCTTAATAACACAAGATTATTCAATCTTAAAACAATGCTGAGACAATGTGTATCGTAATATGATGTATGGCTGTGGTTATATTTCATCTACTCTTGAAATCGGGAGGAAAGAACCCTTTAGTTAATAGGTGACCCGGAGGAATTGCGACGATATGTCAACAGGATCATCAGGCGTGGCCGTGGGAGATACGCCATGAGTTATAGCACGATGTGACCGAGACAGCCCACCTTCGAGTAAGTCAAAGAAAATTCAATAGAAAAACGTTTTGTATTACAAAAAACCGGGAAAGTGCATGTCAGGCCACGATTAGAATAGAATTCCGTAGTCACCCATAATTTTTACAATTTTATTTTAATGTGTTACATTTTTACTAATTATTTAGTTTTTTTTTTGTTCGAAGTTTTCCAACTACGCTTATTTTATAAGTTTAGCCACTATAACTCCTAAAATTTCAAAGTTATCTAAGAATTCATAGTTCTACTTCAACACGTGGACTACCATCATGATTTTTTTATTTTTTCGTGCCAGTCATTCAGCTTTTAGAAGTTTGGGACGCCTATTATTTTAACCTAAATCAAAAAAACTATGGAAGCGACCTCTCAATATTTAAAAAGGTCTAATGATATCCCATAATATAGAAAAAAACATCTCTACTTTGAGTGTAACAGAGGTAAAAAACAGATTTTTCGTGATTTTATTTTAGCACTTTATCAACGTGGTATATCCATGCAAAGTTTCATCTTTCTAGCACAATCGGTTTGGAAGGTAAGCCGAGGACGGACATGGCGAAACCATAAGGGTTCCTTACGTAAACTACGGAACTCTAATAAGACCTGAAAACCTTGCTAGTTTAATGTAACATTTTTAACAAGTTTGTTGGGTAATGTGACTGACCAAAGAAAAGGTTTGGATACAATATGCTACAACGTTGTTCTGGATTGAATAGTAAGGAATTATTTCAACTATGTTTTTATTAATATACAAAAAGGTTCTTAACAGTATTAGATAGAACATTCCATAATATTATTTTCTTTTGACAAAATGTTCTCATATAAATACAAAGGCCCTTTATTTAAAAAGCCACCGAAACGACTAGCTAGCCACAAGCTTCCTACTTTAACCCTGCAAAAAATTCCAGCCGGCCGTCAGCTCAAAATGTGCAAAATATGTGAAATGTAAATAACCGCTAACCCCCCCCCCCCTTTCATGTAGAAGGGGGTGACTACAGATTCTAGATTTAATATAAACAATACAGACAAAATCCATTGTCACAGAAAACATCGCCCTTTATGAATGAAACTTTATAAATGATTTTTTTTCTTTTACGAAATAGTATTTTAAAATAGCATATTGTGTAATATTTTACGAAGGTACAGAACCCTTCCGTGTGTGACTCACACTTGGCATCTTTTTTTTCTACACTAACCTTCACTTATACTTACAATGTCTTAAAAAATAACATTAAAATTATTTTAGACTATTTATTTATTGATTAAATTAAGTAGCGAAAAGTAACAAAAAAGTTTTAGTCACTTTATAACGTACTAAATTGCTTTCGAGTTCCCCTAGTTAACCTTTTAGTGAAATGGTTTCGCATATTTACTGTCCAAGCTACATTCAAAGTGTGTCAGCAGAAGTTGGATGCCAAATTTTACATGAACAACATTTTTCGCACCACCTAGTACAGTTAGCAACGGAAATTATGCAGAATATATCACTCTTGTGACAAATAGCTTAAGGTTCAATTTAGTGAGTTTCAGCTGTCCGCAGGATACTTAACTTTTATGTCCACAAAAACGTCTGTTTTAAGTTTGTTAATACAGTAAAGTCAACTGTACAAGTTATAAAAGGCACTTAGTAACAGATTTATAGTATATGCCTTGGCAAGAGTTTGACCATAATTTCATCTCATTAAGGCTATAGTAAAATAATAAAGCAAGTATATTATTGGGATTCCTTTAAAGATCTTAATGTTATTCTTATTCATTTAATTTAAAAAAAACATCAGTTGTTTGGTATAAATAATAATAAATTGTTAATTCAAGTTTTAACCAATAACAGACCAACCATCTTCAATGCATGGAGAGGTCATTAAATATAATGAAATATAATATTTATTTGCATAAAACGTTGTTATACCAATATAGATCTTACATGTTTTTTTAATTTAAATGATATGCAGAACCAAGTCAATGAGTGTTTACTATAGTAGCATTTCTAGCAGCTATTATATTTCATTGGATTCCTTTTATGTCATAATTACGATACACTAATTAGAATAATTAAAGCCTTTAGCTTAAATTGATTAAAAACTGTCATCAAAATACCGTTTTAAAACCTTCAACTTTTCGTTTTTGGTGTTGGTTGTTGAACTTCAATTCTGTCAATTGAAAAATTTGAAGATATAAATTTAGTTTCAGTAATTACAACTTTTTTATATTCCTTATAAGGGTAAGCAAGCCTTCTTATAATCTTGAGAAGGTATCTTGAGGCATCGCCCTTCAATTTTGTAAATACATAAAATTATAGCTGACGAAGTTACAGCTACTTGATCCTAAACCAATTCGGGGAGGCTTAGTTGATAAGCAGGCGTTATGGCTTGCTTTGTCGCATGAATTAATTTACGACCTTAATTCACAGCTACTGAAGCAATTTGATCAAACTGTCAGGTTGCTGTGATCATCATCACTCAACGTCAGACTGGAAAAGTATTAAAATGAAACTATATATTTTTAGTTGTGTATAATTTACGTATGTATAAAACAATGATCTTGCTTTGATTGCGATGAGGATTTTAATTGGTTGCAATTACAAGTGTAGTGTGAAATTGTGGCTTCGTGTTTTGTCGGAAGTTCGATTTCCATAAAGTTTAGTATTAAGTTGTCTTTACAATTCATTAAATAAATATGGTAATTGATAAATCAGATAGTAGTGTTCGGAAACCTTTGCGCAAAATTGACAAATAATAGAGTCGCATAATTTCTCACTATTCCTCTGTTATGTTAGGTACATTTATTATAATGTTCACATTGATTAATATTATTGGCTTTCTAAATAATTACCGATTATCTAATTATCGAGGATGTAGCTCAGTTTGTTACGTACCTTGGTTAACCAACCGACCCGACCCGACCCGAATCGACTCGGGTTGCCGAAAGTTATAGCTGCCATGATTCTCAATGTGCCTGGATAGTGGCGAAAGATTCGCAACCTGTCACTCAAGATAAAACATGCGAAAAGCGGTGTGTAGCAAGCACCACTACCAATCCCTCTCGAGGGAAATGTATGTAAATCAATTATTCTATTCAAATTACATGTAAACATTAAAGGACTAACTTTTTAAACATCATGACTTCCGTTGACATGACGGGCACGGTTACTAGGTGATTGTTTTTGAAGAGGTGTCTTTTATGTTGAAAAGTAAATAAAATATAAATTCAAGGCGATAACTGAATGCTTTAAATATGATTATGTTATTGAGTCTGGGTTAACGCCTGCAGTTATTAGCTGCATTGTGTTTTCTGATGTAAAAATAATAACCTCAGACTCTTGAACAACTTTATGTAATTCCCATAAATCGGGCACATTTGTTTTATTTTTGTTGATAGATTTTGCAATGACTTTTCAAAGGATATGAGCATTTTACTATTGCAATTAAGTCCAGTACAAAAAACAGTTACCGACTGTCAGTACATACAGAAACAGATTTTTATGGTTCCCCATTAAATTGCTCGTATTTCTGTACGATCGTTAGAGTAACAATTTAGTTTGTTCTTGCAGACATATTAATTAAAAATACAAATAGATTATTATCAATCCAATATTGTAGAGTTTAGAGTCATCAATTTAATAAAATGTAATCAAAATCCAATCAGCCTTTAAAATTATTTTAATGAAATTAATAACAGACTTGGGGGATATGAACATTCTGAATATTTATTAAGTCAATCAAGGATGCCTAGCTGACCGTTATTTGTATAGCAAGCAAATATATTTATTACAGAGAAGAGAATAAAACTTAAAAATTGTTAGACTTGCCGTCTATCAATGGTGTTTATTTGATTTAAATTAAACTGAAAGATCTGTCTAAACTGGAATTCAACCTTTTTTGATCGTGGGCCGCAAGCAATGTGCAAAATATTGTTTTTTTTTCAAAAACTGCTGAATATTATGGTGACTTTACTTGTAGAGGACAAACTTTTTTAAATTAACCTTTGTTTACTTTCTCATAAAATATATTATTGTTTATACTAAATTTGTAAGGCACTTTGGCCAATCTTAAAAGCACGACGGAACGCGCGCTTGGCCCGCGGGCTGCACGTTGAGGATCTCTGATCTATGCACAAGTAACTCTATAGGGCAATGTTTTGTAAGGTGATGCCACGATAACCTTTTTATAATATTGATGTGTCCATCTTGCAAAAGTTGATCTATTATTGATCATTTGGTGAGGATGCACCTTGATTGTTTTATTTGTTTAAGCTAAGCTTTATTTCCTGTTGCAGTTCCAAGCTCACCCAAGTTATTTTTAGCTGATTTCTACAAAATATTGTTGTTCGGATAAAGAAAGATTGCGTCACACTTCAAGTTATTGCGTCCCAAATAAATTGCGTAGCCTGGTCTCCAACTGATCTTAAATAACATGTCGTGGTGTAAAGGAAATTCAACCTTAACGCCTTCAGATAAGAGTTTGGTTAAGGACTTATTTTTCGGTGGAAAAAGCGATGGTAAGATGAAATAGTCAACACGGGACTAGTGGCAAATTTGTTGCCACGTGAAAAAACTCCAATAGAAAAATATGAGGCGCGCTCCATAAGATACAATAGGACAGGAAATGATGGGAGAAAATATGAAAATTCTTCGTGGAATTATCATTTTCGCTTTGTCGGCCATGATTAAAGTTTTCCCGTAGCTTGAAATTGGTATTTCTTACTTACTTTGTATAAATGAGTGTAATAATGTAACTAAGCAAAAGATGGCAACACTAAAAAATTTAAAATTATGTCCAATCAAGATTAAAACGTTAATAAAAATGGGTAAGGTTTGGCAAGGGTAACTGCTCTTCATAAAAAAATATACAATGTTTTCATTGGTATTTTATTCCATCAAATTTTGTTATGAAACTATTTTCATACTGACGGGGTATTTTAATAAAAAATACCAATCAAATACTGACTCTTGATATTTCAGTTGTTTTCAAAAATGGAAAAACAGAAAAGTATCGTGTATTTTTTTCAATCAAATGTCATGAAACTTTTAGTACTAATCTGTTAATTCAGTAAGTTCATGTTTCTTTAGAGATTGGAAACCATAGATTTATTATACCTTTGTTGGAAATATGAAATAGAAATCATGTTTTTTAAGTTTCATTAAATAATTATTTTTATTTTCTGCATGAAATAAATCTTAATTATTAAGTTTACAGCTTTGGCTTAAAACTTTGCTCACTTAAAAAATCGAATTGCTTGTTTTTACTTAATCTATTCTTGGTTTTCCCTGAAAATTTATTTTATAAATTGCTGTCTTTTTATTTTGCCAATATTTCAAACAGTTAAAACCGGGATTCCAACAGACCACTATCTAAAGCAAAAAAAGTATAGAAGCTCCATCTATTTTTAGAAATGAAACTATTTACAAATGAATCTACTCAGACGAAAATTCTAACTTTCAAGTGCTGATGGAAAAAAAGTTTTACCGCCCCACAACAGATGGCGTTGCCATTAGAACACAAAACGTGCGTAGCGTTGCAAGAATTTTGCTTATCAGCTTCTCTTTCGTGCTGATTTCGATAGATGGCGTTTTTAAGCAAAACAGGTAATAGTTTGAATTTTAATTCCTGAGAAAAAAATTAAATGCAATAAAGCTAGGTATAGTTACATAAGGTAATTCAGAAAAAGTATTAGATGGGCTGTTACTTGCCAGTATCCATCAGCATGTTATTTCTGGAAAATCGCTGTTTAGTATCGCAATTCACCTTTCCGCAACACTGTTTACGCATTTTCGTACTCAATAGCGATTTTCCATGCATAAAATGTTGATCGATTCTGACAAGTGTGATTCCCCCCTTAAACTTTTCTCTGGATTCGTTTATATTTTACACACACTACCAAATATTTCCCTTTTAAAAGCCACTTCTACGGTAAGACTCCATGTGTGTGTGTGGTATACATATAGAGTAATATAATTATAATCTAGTATTTATCCTCCTATATTGGTATTATTTTATCTTTATGCCTAATTAATTTTTGTCCATCTCGGCCATTTTTTCAGATTACCTGAATTCGAAATTTAAAAAAGTTTAAATTGGGAAACAAAAAATAGATAATTATTTTGATTTGCAAAAGGATGACAATTAAACAAATTTTGCTTTGAATTAAGGCACAGTTTAGGTAAAAATAAAATTTTGACAGTTAACTAAACTTGTTTGCTGGACAATTTTTTAATAAATAGCTTATTACATGAAATAATTTAAGTAAGATATTTTTTTCACAATTAAGTTTCATAGTCAAATAAATGCATAAGAACATTAGAATTATTCATTATTGCTGCCATATTTGTAAATAATTTTATACAATTTGTTTTTAGATGTTATTTCAATATTCATTTGCAGTCCATAATAAATATACCAAATGATTTAAAACACAACCAAATGATTTGTATGTAAAGAACAAAAATATTTGTTTTTCTTTCTTGTGTCATGTGGATATGATTACTATATTTTATTCAATTTGCATAAGTAATAAAAATGCAAAAACTTTCGACTCTTGTAGTAGTTAGTATTGTGTAGCCCCAGAAACTTGAAAAGCCTGTAGCCTTACAACGAAATAATGTACAACAAGGGAAATTTCTGAAAACCATGATTATGATTTTATTAATTATACTTTTATACTTCCTTTTAAGTTTTAACAGTGAGCTACTGAATTATTGACGGAAATATAGGAGTCAGAAAACTACTAACTCTTAAAAATTCCACTTGTACTAAGAAAATGTAAGAGGAGATAAGGAATAAATAACTAAAGAATAAAAAAATCGAATCTATCTAACGCTTGCCGTAAATAAAGTACTGTTTCAAAAATATCTCCTCGACCTCGGTGGAGCAGTGATGTAAACAGCCGACTAGAGGTTCCGGGTTCAAATCGCATTGGGGGCAGAACTTTGTATTTTTTGCAAAAAACATAATTGGGGGGTTACCGTTACTTGGATGTAAAATTCTAATCTATGTAGTTGATACAAATCGTTGCTTAGTTCCTGCGATACAAGATTATATCTTATTCAAATTCAAATTCAAAATGTTTTATTTAAATAGACTTAAAATACGTGCTTTCATATCGTTTTTTTTTTTTTATCTACCACCGGTTCGGAATGCTATCTACGGGGAAGAAGCCGGCAAGAAACCTCCGTAGTTGCTTTTTTCAAAAATTTACAATAGTTTTTATTGCAATATTGCAGGGCTGAGTCAATGTGTATCGTGATGTGGTTATTATTATTAATATTAAACAATAAAACATTGCTAACAAAAGATCTATACGAAAAAAATCGCAGAATGTAAATATCCATATGGCATTAAAGTATGATATTTTGAAGTACATACCGATGTCACATTTGCCGTAAATTAAATACTTAAAAAATATATACTTAAACGATAAATATTTGATGCAGTACATAAAACTTGAAACGTATGTTTCGTTAAGAATTCCTATGTGCTCTTTGAGAAAACATGAATAAACTGTAAATAAGATTCTGAGCGAGGACGTCTCAAAAATATATCTTAAATCAAATACGTGAATTTTAAACAATCCAGTATCCATATTACATGTTTATAACTAACATGTTTTTATTTGTACGTACCTTGTGGGCTTTGTTACATTAAACATAAATCAGAGCTCATTTGTATTTTATGAAAATTAATCTGTTTTATAATGAACATAAAAAAAAATTACTTTAATTATTATTAATAAAATGTATTACTTTTTGTGGTTCTTTCTTGATATTGAAATGCAAAAACCTTAAGAGTATCAATACCTAAAGATATATTTTTAGAATAAAAATCTCAGCGATTTAGTATAATTTTAAGCAAGATTAAACATAAATCGAATCAGTAAAACTCATAAACTTCTACCAGTAAACTAAAACTTATTAATTTAACTTAACAAAAATATCATAAAATCCGATGTCAAATAGGATTTCTCAATCTCTTATACAATCAGTGAATTGCTTTCGGGGCCATCGTATTTCCATATTTTTCTAGGAAGAAGATTCCATATTTTTTCTTTTGAAACCCCAAATAGCGGCTTCACCGCGCTACAATAACGCCATTAATACTTTTAATAGATATATAAACCGTATGTTTCTGTAAGAGGTCGGACAGGGGCTCGATATGAATGGATGAGGCCCCATTTGAAAGGTTACTTCGTGAAAAAGGTCCGAAAAGATTGTCCTATAAATTTTGTTTTCGACTACGCGCTCAATAAGTTTGGTGTATTTCCGAAAAAAACGGAGATGCTTTGAAGGGTATACGTAGTAAAGTTGAACCGATTGGTATGATCCATGCCTGTTAATTATAGACAAGTCTTATTGGCTTATTTTTAACTATAAATTTACATTGATGTACTAAAAGATCCTTTATATTAAAAACCATGAGAAAAATGTAATAAAACATTACATAAACATGAAACATATCAATCAGGCTTTTATCAATCCCATGATTGATGAAGAATAACTGATAGAAGTACCAAGTGGGATCTTTAAAAGGGTTACTTAGGAACAGAGTAAAAATATATAATACAATACATTACTGAAAAGGGAGCTCTTAGTACGCATGTTACAGGAACAGAAATATCCATGTGTGCGTTAAACTAAGCTGAACAACTGAGGTAAAAGAATTCGGTTTTATGTCAGGAGCTTCTCCAACCGACCCCTAGACGAGATAAGTTCGACAAGTTACCGTCTCTAGCTAAAATATGTAGCGACTCGATATTGAAAAGTTCCCCTTTGTAGAGGTACCCATATATTTAACTAGAGGCAAGGCAAGGACTTTGCAGGGAAGCAAGTTCACGTTGAAGTTCACAAAGTAAGTTTTTCGAAATTAACAGTCTCCCGTCGAGAATTCCTTCGGATTTCTTAAATTAAGTAAAATGATAAGTTTGACAAATTTTTTAAAGGTTTTTTTTTCGTCAAAGTTGTCACATGTTTCTGTTTTAAAAACAAAGTTTTATCTTCCTTAATATGTACTGATAAGATTTTATCCTCCAGAGTCTGTCCAAAAGGAGCGCTTTAAGCAATTTTATGTTGCAAGTCTTGTATGTTTTAATAAAATGAATATATAACTGAAGTTTGTGATAGAAAGATTTGTGGAAAAAGCGGGAAATTGCGGTCGGTACCAGCGAGAACCGGTTCAGTGCAGATATTACGAGCGCCATCTTGTTTCGACCAGACAAAACACGTATAAATCATCTCTATTTCCAGTTTTATTAAAAAACTGCTATATGACGGATGGTCATGAAATATTTTTATTTTAGTTTTTTACTGCTCTTATCGGATTTAACATATTTTTAGCACTTGTGGCTTTTTCAGTTTTACCGGTTATTTAAAATAATGGCTCGCGTCGGGGTTTATTTTAAAACGAAAATGCAACTGGACGTATCGATGCATACAATAAAACGTTTTGCATTTATCCCATCGTGAAGTCATTAATAATTTTGTATGACATGAAACATCGAATAAATACAAAAAAATCCTTTGTAAGCCCATCCTTTTTTACGTCCTGTGTAAGTAGGTAGTAGGTGTCTGCAAACACATTAAAAGTGTCGTTAAAGGCCGTTTTCACGTCGAAACTTTCGTATTCATTTAACAAAGATACAAGGAACGGGTTCCCGCCAAAATGTAGATACGGATCAGCTATTAACACTCAAGTCATAGTGGCTATAGCCGGTTCTATGAAGTAAGGTTATAGTGATTTCGTGGCCTTTGAGCAAAGGAATATAAACCATACAGCCAGGGGATCTGATGAAACAGGGAATTATTTTTGGGAGTGACACCACCCCTTTCAAGTAGATATTTGACAAGCTATACCGAAGCTCTTTGAAGGGAAATTGGGATCGGAACTTTAAATAAGCGTTAACTATAACCATTTTATAGTGGAGCTGTCGTAACAAAAGAAATGTTAGCGCTCAAAGGTAAATTTGAAAATAATGTGTCTAATTGTTTACTCAAATTTGGAATATCGGCTTTCTTACTTACAAGCATTAACCAAACGCTTTGTTATTTGGCATCGGCTTTACCAAGTCGAATACTTCATTTGAACTAAAAAATGGCTTAAAATTTTTTACATTTCATAGGTATTACTTTAGTCCAGGTTAGGAAGACTCATTATCTTTTTGTAGATTGGATGATTCAAACGTAGTGCTGAACACCCAAATAACAGATATGCCTTAAGGCACGGATAGACATAAGCACAAGAACATGCTATAACATATATGCCTTAGGGCACTACATAAGCATAAGAATATGGTATTTATAAGTAATTGCCTCTCAGTAGCATGTTTGTACAGACTTACTTAAATAAGCATAATCGCTCATTTATTACAAATAGGCATGCTTATTATCGGCATGAGTACAAATTGGCCGACCGTGCGATTTTGAAGCCACTACCTGCAGCGTGGGTGGAAGTGGATATATTCTAGATATACATTTAAACAATTAGAGACCATCGTTTTAAGCATACTAATAAGCATACTCTTTCAGTATTAGGCGACCTCGGTGGCGCAGTGGTGTAAACAGCAGACTGCGCTAGAGGTTCCGGGTTCGAATCACGGTTGGAGCGGACTTTTGTGTTATTTGCAAGACGCATTGTTTCGCTTACCGGTCTTGTATGTTGTATTTTTAATTATGTAGCATAGATATGCTTAGTGCCTGCGATACAAGATTATCTTAGTGCAGGGCTGAGTCAATGTGTGTGTCATGATGTTATTATTATTATTCATACATCTATTTAAATTTGTGAGTGGGCGCTTATATAATAATTTTTCAATTTGTTTAGCATCGATACGTGAACTAAACAACGACAGTATCTTTACACACGGATGGCTATAATCGCGGGTTCACAGTCCAATGACTGAGCGATTTTTGGACGGCAGCCAATATTCTAGACTTTACATGCTGTACCACATGTTCTTACGCAAGGCTGGATTTAGTGCACCTAGGTTGAAGTGTCCGATTCAGGAGAACAAATATACGTAGCACGTAGATTTAAAATTACATATAACATTTTGACGTTGACTAACTGTAGGGGAAGAAGTGAACCTTATAAAAGAATATTTGCGAATATACGTTTTGCGTTATGGATGGCTGCTAGAGCCCCAGGAGGGTCGGTTTCTTGCGGGAGTGGAAAATTAATTAATTTACTGCAACGGTTTGAAATGTCAAAAACCAATCCATTTCATACCCGGGTTAATTTGCAAATTAAATTCGTAATCGTAATTGCGACGTTTTTAACGATTTTTCAGTTTCTTATTAGTGAAAAGGTTTATGAAATTTTTATTTAAAAAATTTAACCTATTATGTAACGTTTTGGTAGAAATTCAATTTAAATAGAATGAAAGGATTTAATTTTCAAACAATATAACAGCAGTTGAGTGAGAAATGTAAGACAACCTCTTAAATAAATTTCACACTAACTTTTGCATATCAGATGCCTTAAAGTTTCTAACTTGAAGGAGGGATGCTCTGACACCGTTACATAAAAAGTTGCTTCAGCAAAAAAAATATAGATCATCGTGTATAACAATTCTATTATTGACAATATTCTTCGTCAATCAAAGTTCAATCAATCTTAGGGGTTTTATATACCAAAAAAACGTTTTATTGTGTTACAGCCAAATTTTTGCTCGACCGCCGAATGGGATGATTTTTATGGATGTGATAGAAAAAAATGTTCAAAATTGGAAAGTTTGACAGCAATTTAATTACTCTTCAGATTTCGTGTCCGTGGCCAGCAGTGCGGATTACGTATGGCTTGGACAGTCTTACTGCATCTCTGGACTGACCGATTTTAATAATACTTTTTAGTTATGGAAAACATGCTACTTCCGTGCGAATTTCCGTGGTTAAATTGAAATCAGGTCGGCAGTTTAAAACAAAAATATTAATGAAACTTATTTTATAGATTTTTGGTTTTCGTCCTTCATGCCATGTGCTTAAATAAAATTTCGAATTGTACCAATTAAAACTGTTGACTATACTACAAAGATATAAATATTTCATCCACTTTACAAACACACTGTTCAATTTCTAGCCTTCAGCAATCAATCACTCGAAATCCATCACTGGGCAAGGAAGAATAAAAATTGTATTGTGTTTTAAGACGAACGGTGTGACACAAGCCCCGGTTCAGTCTAACATCGCTTGTACGACGTCAGGTCATGCTGGTGCTGACAAAATAGCTTGTGCAGCACATGGATTAAACCCACAAATGGAGACAGCTTAAGTCCTAGACTTGTAGCTGCTCGTTGAGCAATAGAGCTGTAAAAGTAGTGAGCTTTTACTCTGAACACGGTTTTGTGAACAAAATCCGTCTTAATGGAACAAGAACAAATATAGGATTTTAGGAATGAAAAACTATACCTTTTGATGCAATAAAGGTGTTTGTCATATTTGTGATGGCAATTGATATTTAGACATTCCTTGTCGTTTTGTTTTTTTTTTCCATTTGAAGCAAACATCCTAATATAAGATGTTATAATGCCTATTTGTGTAAAAATTTATAAATAAATTATAAAATCTGAAAACAACGATGTCGATTATAATTTAAATTTAAAAAAATTGACGTCTGTACTTCTAAAGTAAATTGAACTTCTTAATTGAAGGAAGTGATTTTGATGTAATTATTTGTCGGGAACGCGAACTTGTTGCTTTTGTTATCAAGAAAAGCCCTTTTTTTCATACATCATGGGCAAACAAGAAGATGGTTTACCTGATGGAAAGTGATACCGCCTTACACGAAGATGCCCTTGATGGCTGGAACGCCAAGAGCACCGCCAGTACGTTTACAGAGGTAAAGAGGTTAGACCTCTCTTGCTGGTGATTATACTGGGACAGTATTTAGTATTGATGTAGTAAAATGATTTTAAAACAATGAAATATAATACAAACTAATTTCCTATTTAAACAACCTATTTACACCTATTGAGCAAAATTACGTAGAATTTTCGATCTCATCAACGCGTATTAAAATTTTATTAGCACGAAACCAAAGACAGACATTAACTATTAACACCCCTTATCTCCTAATAGAACTACCCCTGAAACCATCATAAATGTATACCTGTCTGAATTACATCCCCCATAATATCTGACTAACCTTTGCATAATATACCAAACGTACATCTATTATCCTCTGAGACACGGCCAATAATAGAACCCATCTTCGCAAACGTTATCTAAAGGGGCCTGGTCGGGGGTAAGGGGGCCTCGAACATGCGACAGTGTGTAGGCCCCGTACTGAGTCCGCCTCTTCCCTGTAACAACCGTCGTTTACTATGAAAGCCTTAGGTAAAGCTGTGATTTATTTAAATTGGACATCGATTTTACCTTAACACTGAATAGGCAAGGTTGATAATTCATCAGCAGATGTACAACGTTGGAAGTACCGATAAAATTGATAGTAATTTATAAGGAAGTTACTGAAAAGTAATGGAGTGTTTAATTTGGATATTTTAAACACTTGTATCGAGCCATGGATCGATGCACAAGGACCTTTTTTGAGTTGTTCGCTTAGGACTAGTTTCATTGAATGCGTGAATGTATTTTTTGTTTTAAGGTGGTTCAGTCCATGGTTTCCAAGCTAAATAATCTATTGAAATTTCGCACCTTCTAATGTAAGTATATACTTTGTTAAAGTTGTAGGTAGTTTTAAATCTAAATACAAATTAGCATTATTGAAAAGGCAAATGACTGCACAATGCAATAGACATAACAATAACAAAGATATTACATTAAAAAACTTCTACAATACCGAATTAATTTGGACCCTAATCAGTTGTTTACACTAAAACTTTATTATTTCTTATAATTCAATGTGCAATACCTATTTTAATGTGAAAATGTGAAAGAATGTTTATTGTTTTAATTTAAGGTTAATTTGCAATATATTTCTATAAGTAGTTTTTTCTTATTGCTCAAATTTAAAAAAAAAACGTAGCGTCCATGACTGTTCCCTCATAACATCTCAGGGATAAGAAAGCAGCTGAAAATCAGCGCCGCTCGAATATATATGTTCGGGCAGCATAAAGCTGACCTGTTTTCCTTTTGCCAATACTTACTGCCTTTAAGTTTAAGTTCATGATAATACCTTTTCTTTTTGTACCTTGTTTTTGGCAATAACTATATTATTATTTAAAGTATGTCTCTGCCTCCTTCAAACACTGTATGACATTTTCTCTCTCTCTCACTCTATTCCGGGAAAGAAAGTGAAGAAAAGTTAAAAAGTCAACATAACCTATTTCGATGCCTGCGAAAGCTGTATCGTAGCATGTATACTTATGTTGCTAAATATATTGCTGGTGTTAGGACTTTAATCTTATGTACTGCCCAGTCTAGGCTTATTTCCCAACTCAATAAAAACTTTTGATTCGGTTTGAAGCCAAATCAAATCATCCAATTCAAATCACTACATCTGAATATATGAGCTAAATTTGACTAATAGGTTTTATTTAGTTTTACTTAATTTTTTTGTTGTTGTAAGAAATCCATTTTTATTTTTGTGGCTAAAATATATATATATAGCTAATATAGCTACTTTCTTAATATCGCCTCTCTACTTCTAACGAATCCTTATTCAGAATAATATTTCTTTCTAAACCTTGGAAATGGCACCTATATAACTATTAACTCTCTGAAAGGGTTGTTTTTGAAAAACCATTATGTTTGTTTATATAATTTTTTGATTTTTATGTTACTAAAAACCCTTTAAAAAAACTTTAGAAGATGGATATTAAAAAATCCGTCATCTTCATGACTTATTTAATTATTATTTTCTTTTATTTTATATACTTATAAATTTGTGCCAAATTTCAAAAAGAATCTGTTCAAAGATTTAAATTTAGTATTTTCTTCACATAAAAACATAACGGGGCACACCCGCCACTCTGTCCCACCACTGCAACTCCTGTTTATCAGGATCAACAGTGGCGTCCTTTGATCGAATAATCAACGAATAATGCAGCTGTGCAGTGATGCACAGGCTGTGCCCGGACACCCTACCGGCTGTCTTGGGACCCGCAACGAACTTAATCAGAAGAAATAGGAGGTAGCGGTTTCAGACTTCCCTCCCAGCAAAGCGAAGACAGCAATTGAAATGGCCCAGAGGCCCAAAAATCTAAAGGGGAGACAGTCAGGAGACGCCTGACCGTCTAAACACCACGGTTTGCCACTAACTAACAGGGGATAAATTAGATACTAACCTAAATCTTACACCAGTAATATTGGTGACAAAACTTTTTAAAGGCACGGAAGTTTCCCTTCGTTTTCACAAGATCTAGGTAATAAATAGGACTACACGCAGATACTTGAATCGAATTCAACATGATTAACCGTTCGTCATGCCAGAGACTACACTCCCACAAATAAAAACATAAATTCACGCCTTAATTAATCCCTCGAGAGGGGTAGGCAGAGGTGTTACACACCGCATTTTGCATGTTTATGTTGAGTCCCGGTGTGACAGGTTGCGAATCTGTCGCCACTATACGGGCACAATTAGGAACGTCACAGCTACAACGTTCTGCAACCCGAGACTCGAACCCTCGACCTGTTGGGTCGGGTCGGTCGGTTAACCAAGGCACGTCACAAACTGACCTACCACGTATCACATGATTCGTCAATTATCCACTATTTATCCACCCATCAGGTTGAAATTTTGAATTTCAAATTAAAATAGGATCAACATCAAGGTAGCTAACGGGTTGAATTGAGAACATCCAGCGTTTTGTTTTATCACCGCTTGAAAAACAAAAAATGAATTATGTCACCATTGCTAACCACTGGTCTTGTTTTCAAGTTAGAAAACGTTGGGTATTCGATCTTTAGTGACCGTTTCATTATAAACTGGCAGAAGGGGCATAGCCGCAGACAAAAACTAGTTTCCCAAAACTTTGTCCCGACCAAAGGAACTCTCTGGAACTTCGGCCTTAGTCGATGCTTGAGCTATTTCTTAGTAACTTTATTTACTTTGCTTTTCACTAAGCTCCTGATGAAGTATGTTATATCACGTTTTACACACGCGTACATAAAAACCTTACACGCACACATGTCTATTAAATAACATTGGAGATTATGTTTTTAAATATTTAGATTCATCGTGTAAGCAAAGATCTCTCTATGTTTATAGAACTATAGAAGCATCTTGATTTCTTTTTTATGTATTTAACTTTATGGAGTTATTAGAATAACAGCTGATAATTAAGGCATTGTAAAAACCACAAAGGTATGTACCAAATGCTTAAACAATATTTTTTAAATGGTTACATTGATTAATTTAAATATATAGTAGTAGGTACAATATACATTAATGCTACATAATTTAATTAATTGGAGTTACGAAAATAATAAAAGAAGGAAACGAAGAAAAATAATTTACATATTACCAAGGAAGTATGCTTTGAGTACTCGTCTAGCGTTTTTATGAGTTATAATTTTTACAACATCTGTTGGTAATGAGTTGGTATTTGGGTTGATTGTAAAATCATATTCGTTTCAAGTACCAGACACATAATTATGTTGACTATTAAGAAAAAAGTGTATTGGCAATTTATTTTATTATTCGTCAAAATGGTGACCTTGATGCTCAGGCTGAAAGCTTGATATGGCCTAACTTTTCTTTATTGGGTGAGCAGTTTCCATCCTATTTCTGTAGAGAACCGCAGTAAGGGCCGCAGTATTGCGGTTTGTCGGTTCTTGGGCTATTTAGTTGCTAAGCCACAGAGTGCTAAACCTTAGATCCTAACTACGGAGAAGATTAAATTTTGCTGTGACTAGTTTTTGTTGACGGTTACACAATATGCCTAGACTTCCATTTATAGTGGTTAATCGCTTAGCAAGCCATAATCCTTAAGTAGCTGAACATTTTCAATTGTTATTTTTTTGTTATTGTGATGGAAATAGTCTTAAATAGTGTTGGATTTAAAAATGATCGGTGTTCTAACAAATAATCTTATCCAAGTAAAGTTTTTATATTCATATAAAGAAATACGTAATAAATTGCGATCTTTCAGTTCAGTAGGTTAAAAAAAACTGTTTTTTTTTTTAGTTCAATTTATGACTGTTCACTTTTAAATCTACACTTTTATTTTATTTGTAAAGTTACACATAAAAAATTGTAGGAAGTAAAATTATTTTTCAAATAAAAAAAAATATATAAAAATTCAGGGGCCTATTGTGGACTAGTGCCTTGTTTTGATAAAAATAAACAAAAACTTCTTTAGGATTAATATTCCATTTTAAATATTGATATTTCATGCCAAAAAAATTAATAAAAATCCAACAATGTACAGAAAATAAAGTTTGAAACATGTTTTCTCGGGAATTTTTCGTGGGTGCAACGCTCGGTGAATGGGATTGTCCAGACACGAAGAAAAAAAACAAATTTAAATTCAAATTTAGAAATAAGGATTTTTTTTGTACACGATTATATTAAATAAAAAGATAGAATAAAAAATAAAATTCACGTATCTTCTTTTAGTGCAATTATTTTTTGAGATATTCTAAAAAATTGTTTAAAATACGAGTAGGTATACATAATTTTAAGTAAAAATTTAAAATAACAATTTGATAGATCCCCGATAGTAACCGTCACTCATATACATATCGTAAGAAGATGCTATATTGGAAAAAAAAATCCTGCTATCTCTTTGACTTAATATGAATTATTCTAAAAAAAAACGAACTGACAGACCGTTTAAAAATGACCAGTGTTTTGATTTTTTAATTACTAAAAAGCTGAAAGCTTTCAACTATTCTTCAGGTTTAAAAAACGTAGGCAAACTGTATAAAGGTTTTAATGTTAAACAAAAAACAATGCCCAGAGCTCCGGAATGCTTCAGACAATAGTGAAAACTTTCATAATACACGTTTGATATTCAAAGGGTGAAATAAAACAATAAACTGTATAAATATTCCGATCACGGTCACAAAAACTCAATAAAAGATAAACTCGGGTCAGGTTATGTCAAGTTTCAACGTTCGCTTATATCAGAGAGAGCATTAGAAAATACCTTTACAACTGGGTTAGAACAAACAGCCTACATTTTATTTTGTTGTTAAAAATAAAACGTTAAAAATAAAACATTAAAAATATACCGGTAAATACCGGTTTTTATTTAAAGGTATGAAGATACGATTAAATACTTCAGTTATTTGGGTCTATTTCATGTTGTGACAAAAAAAAATCCTGTCTTTTTCTCTCTTGGTTTCTTGTTTTTTAAACAACGTCTTCGTTTCTCTTCATAATCTTCAACTTATTTTTAATCAACTATCTAAAATGTCTTAGATAGTTGATAAAAAATAAGGAGAAAAAATTAGGAGAGAATTAACATTTTAAATTTTATTTATTTTAAGTGTTCCTCGAAGAGTTAAAATAAATGTAAAAATACCTAACGAATGGAATTTCCATGTATATTTTTTACGTTTCTAATTTACTTTATACCACTTTGTTTATAAGGCTGTCACAAAAGTTGGTGAATGGTAGGAGGACGTCTCGCAGCGTCCTTTTGCTCTTTAATTCCAGACGTGGACTACTTAGGTTGTGCGTGACGGCAATACATGGAACTTATTCTCAAGTCTATTCGCAACGTAAAATCACTTTAGACATGGCTTTAATTTAATCGTACACGATCGTGATCAATTTGCGGTTATGCATCGTAATCTCAGTAGTAATTTCTTTTGAGAATCTTAATAAGCTGTTTGTGTAACGTATCTTGGTTTCAATTATTTATTAATTTAGAAACACATTAAAACAATGTGTTTTCGTTATAAGGTACGTGGCCGAGGCAAGTGTAGGAACTGAGAAATGGGCAACACCCAAAAGGTTGTTACACCGATGGAAGTTAAAAAAAATTGTTAAAACAGTTCTCAGCAAATAAAAAAAAAAATTGCAGGTAAAAAATTGTTCTAAGAATAACCCCCGCAAGTTGATTAAGCAGTTTGGATGCTGGCCCTAAGTCTCATAGCTGGGGATCTTTCGACACAGCCCATAAACTTGTACTATCAACTAAAGACATTACCTTAGAAATTACAATAAAAGATTCATCTAAAGAAGTCATAAAAGTTAGATGAAACAGATTTTTGAAATAAGAAAAGAGTAAAGTTTCACCATATTTCTCTTTTAATTTCGTTTTGATGTTTCAGAAAATGAAACATTGAATCTTGGTTGGTGTGTATTTATTTTTTGTCATGGGATTGATTAATAAATTTAAAAAATTAAGAGGAATATTTTTCGTCCATAAATTTAAATGACATGTATAGAAGAAAAAAACAAACAGTAACTTTATTATTTTTTTGATTTCAAAAATGTGACGTGATTTTTTAAAGGAAACCCACTAAGGGTCGATTTACATGTATTCGCACGACCGAGCGATTTGGCCGCAAATTCCAGCAACCGCAGCAGTGCCGTGTTTTTATTTGTATGAAACAACCTGACAACTAACTTTCTCTATACGTTACAGTCACTGCAAAAGAGCGTTTTGTCCCCTATGAATGCATCAATATCATACAGACGTTGAATTTTGTCAAGCGGTCGTGCCGCCGCGACCGCGCCGCTCCAATCAGGGGAGTAATGAAACAATTATTTGCATACAATTGCTTATAGGTACAAGATGTAGCGGCAAGACCGCACGGTCGCGCGGACGCATATAATTCGAGGCTAATAACAATTGAAGATATATTGCATGCATTATTTACTTGCTATTACTTCTTCTGGTTACAAATAAATTGAACCAATTTTTCCTTTCCGTCTTACACAAAATTGTTACTTCTACTAACGAAATCTCAGTTCTAGAAATAATGTTCCCATTTTGATGACAGTTTATTTCTTTAAACAGTTTTGGCATTTGATTCTAATTGCCTTCGTATCTTAAAAAAAAAACAAAAAGATATCAGCGAAACTCCAAAATAAATGAACGAAGAAAAATGAAAAGTCTTTTCAAATGATTGAGTAGGCAAAGAGGGAATCGAGCAATCTTTTATTCCTGATAGCTTTATTAATGCAAATCGAGGCAAGAGAGAAGGCAACTCAATTAACGAATACTAAACCAATATTCATGCGATCGATCTTAGTCCTGTTCTGACAAAGTGCAATACAATTAAAATCTGGATCGAACTGCTTTAGTTTAACTCTGGAGACTCGAGACTTTGGTTTTAAGAGCAGTGACTTTATAATAGCATGCTAATGTTTGTTTAACTTTTTCGCTAAGTAAATAATATCTAAAATTATTCGGAAATCTATGGATCCATTGCATGCACTGCAAATTTTTAAAGGCAAATAAAATGTATAACTGATAATAATTATGGATAAAAACAAAATAGTTTATTTTTTTAATAAGAAAAGGCTATAGTTAAGGGACTATAAGGTTATTAGCGATTTTTATTTGCAAACCATATAAAAATGCAAATTGTATTTAAAAATGTTGGTAAAAGTCATAGGCACGTTTCACTTGTTACTTGAAACGCTAAGGCATGAACAAAGAAGCGCTTCAGTTCCTTTTGCTCTAGCAATCTCAATTACACGCAGGTGCACAAAGCAACGTAGTAGTTCGTAGTTACTAGGATGTATATCATATGTAGCCGTTTCATCTAATAATTCGATGTCACCGTTCTTAATACCATTCGGTTAAGACAATGCAGGCTCCATTAATAAATAGTCAGCGGCTGCTAACAATAGTCAGAAGAACAATGGGACATTTCATTTAACAATAGCTTTTCCTGAATACTGTATTTGACTGTACCATGTCTGAACCCTAATAGCGGTTCTCAAACTTGTTCCTACTTAAATTTCACCCAACTTCTGAGTGATACTTAAGTTGTGCCTTAGTTCGGTTTCTGGGAAACTTTTGAGGTGCGCTCATACATATTTAAGGGTGCGCAAATGAATGAAGTAATTTACAATGTATGAAAATGAATGTATAACTTTCGTAATGAAGTAAACGTTTATAAGGTTTCCTTTGAATAATATCGTTATTAACTTACGCGAACGTATGAAAGTTTGACAATCTTAAAAGTATGAATAAGTCTCCTCCGGATCCAGCTTTGCATAATTTTAATCTTCGAAGGAAATTATTCTAAAGTACTTTTAATTATTGTCGTCACCAATTTAAATCAGTCCTCTTAGTATGGTGAAGAGACAGTCCGATTTGTATGAGTCATGTTGTAAGAAATCAAGCATACAGGATTCCTAAAAAATCTGACAAAAAATTAACCTAATATAATAATAACCACATCACGACACACACATTGACTCAGCCCTGTAGTAAGTATCGTAAGAAATTGTGTCACAGGAACTAAGCAACTATATGGTATATACTACATAGATAAGAATACAACATCCAAGACCGGTAAACGAAACAATGCGTTCTGCAAATAACACAAAGTCCTGCCCCCGCCGGGATACGAACCCGGAACCTCTAACGTAGCAGTCGGCTGTTTACACCACTGCGCTACCGAGATCGTGAAGCTGGTGTTGTGTTTTATATAGGAAAAGAGACATTGAATGAAACCACACGTGCCATGATCAGACAGCAACTGTCTTAATTTTACTCCGCGTAAACCTACCCACATAACGGTTAATTAATAAAATAAAATACCTATAAATACAACAGCTGGTACACAATAAATTCGTTTCAAAAGAATTATTTAAAACACTTAAATTAAAGTTAACAGAAATAAAAAAATATATACTTTGAACTTTGACAACCATTGGATAGGTGTTTTATTTCAATATTCTTATCCGTACAATGTTTTTAGAAGAATGTAGGTGGGATTATATTGTGAGATCTGCTGTATATACTTTACTAGCGACTCGCCTCAGCTTCGCACGGATATTATGTACGCATAATATTCTAATAAAACTCACATTATTCTCCAAAGGATATTTAATAGTCGACCATACACAGTCCAACAGACGTCCGTCCTCAACAAATGTCCCCGACAAAGTGACTCGATTCGCCAACCTCCCCACTATCCTTTTCTCCCGTTTACCCTTAACAACTTGTTTCTAACCGGTACAACATCAAGTCGTTTAGCAACCATATCTTTTTATTAAACGTTACTGTCTAAATCTATGTACCTGAAAATATACATACAAACCTTCTTCTTGAATCACTATATCTATTAAAAATCGCATCAAAATCCTATGCATAGTTTTAAAGATCCAAGCATACATAGGGACAGACAGTGGGAAGCGACTTTGTTTTATACTAGGTAGTGATGACGTGGCTGCTATCAAGAGTATATTTTCCAATCCTTTTAAATGCAGCAATGTACTTAACATTTATGCTTATGCTGGCTTACAGACAGTTTCGATATTGGTGAGTTTTGGACGACTACCGTTGTAACTGCAAGTGGGATAACTATTTACCTAGGTTTAACCCAGTTTCTGTTCAGTCAGTTTGAATCCCCAGTCTTACACGATAATATTGCTACTAAAACCAATATCTTAGTGTCCAATAGTTACAAACGTTTATCAAACTAGAGTTGAGCTATGGTAGTTAAATATATTTAATTAAATTACCAACAAAAAAAATTGATATATAGCTGAAATTAAAAGAGCTGTAATTTTTTTTTCGATTTATTTTTTCAAAATAATGAAAAAAAAAAACCAAACACGTAAGCAGGAATACAGCTTTTATTTAATTAAAGTTCCAAGAATCTTAGGTTAATAACCGATATTTTACCTTTATTGAATTTTTTTTTTTCATTAAATTGTGAATACAATTTATTTTAAATTAATTTTTTTCAAGGGTTACTCCTGTAATGATAACATTAAAAACGTTACAAAATAAATGTTACAATAATATATTTATGTACGAAAAACATTAGCAAAAAGAATTTAACCGTGGATCCTGCAATAGGCGAACCTTTATCGCAGACAATGCAATAATAATAATGCAATAATGCAGTAAAAATAAATACACCTACACCTATAAGACTTTTAGTCAGGGGCACACCCGCCACTCGGTCCCACCACTGCAACTCCTGTTTATCAGGATCAACAGTGCCGTCCTTTGATCGAATAATGCAGCTGTGCAATGATGCACACTCTGTGCCCGGACACCCTACCGGCTGTCTTGGGACCCGCAACGAACTTAATCAGAAGAAATAGGAGGTAGTAAGAAAGCGGTTTCAGACTTCCCGCCCAGCAAAGCGGAGACAGCAATTGAAATGGCCCAGAGGTCCAAAAATCTAAAGGGGAGACAGTCAGGAGAAGCCTGACCGTCTAAACACCACGGTTTGCCACTAACTAACAGGGGATAAATTAGATACTAACCTAAATCTTACACCAGTAATATTGGTGACAAAACTTTTTAAAGGCACGGAAGTTTCCCTTCGTTTTCACAAGATAAGACTTTTAGTCAGTCATAAGGTTTAATAATTCACGACAAACAAAATGCGTTGTATTGTAGATAAAATTTTATATTTCAACTCTTACAACTATAAAACAAAAATCATATCAGGTATATAACAATTTACTAAAAAATCTGCCTATAAACAAAGAAACGGTGTTTAAAGTTTCATTTGTCGCTCTTTACACGCACAATATTATATTTTACATATATTTTATGAATTTCTTTAACGGCATTAGTTTTAGTACCATACTGCCTAATCATCAGTTATTACAATTTGTTCATTCTTGAAGATGATAAGGTGATAAATGAGATGTATGTGATAAGATGAACAATGAAAATGATGAATCTGCCAACAGTAACTTGCTAGTACGGTTACTGTAGGCTCTTAGTTACTTGGGAGATGACGAAAAGTGCAGGCAAATCGTCGTATTTCATTTTCTCCATACTTGTACAGCACTACAGATATTTACCGGTTAAAACACTAGCATTTTACACATTCAATTCTGCTGATATAAATAAGACAATAAAATAAGAAAATTCTGAAACTTCCCGTTCCCGCCAAGTTACTCTTTACATATCCATTGGAAATAATAACTCAAATTATTTTTTCTTACATATGTCATATTGTCAGTCACGTCAGTCCACACAATAGAGAAATTAAAGAATAATCTTTGGTATTCCTTCTTTTACATAGATATTGAAGGCGACTTCGTTATTTTTTGGTTTTCGCAAAGATCTGATCTACGAATAATAATATTATTGTTCATAGACTTAATACTAAACATGGAATGAAACTTAACACTATTCGAAAACGAACTTAGCCGACAAAACACGAAGTCACAATATTTAAAATTACACCTATATATATCCCTTGCAGAAAATGCTTTTATTTAAATAAAGTATTATGTAAGTGTTTAATTAATATCCTTATCTGTCCCGAGGTGAGCGTAATTAAATATTGTAGTTTTTTCTTTAAATTAAAACTGTAAAATTGTATTTTGAGTACAAAAAAAGAATGAAAACTTAAAATAAACTTAGCAATTGATTTTATCAGTACATTTTAAATATTAATCCAATACAAACAATAGGCAAGTTAACCCAATCAAGAGAACCTTTTGTCAGGTGACTTAATTTTAAGTAGACTTAACCTTTCCGAAACTGCTTCAGAAGGTAAGGGTTAATAATAGGGGAAGCTTGTACTACTTGTTAGCTAACTAATTTCATACGTTTATTAAATTAACTTGGATGAACATCATACTGTATTTGAATGTTACTTGTCACACTATTTTGCACGGTAATAACAAATAATAACCACATCACGATACACAAAATGACTCAGCCCTGCACTTAGATAAACTTGTATCGCATGCAACTACATGGTTGCATGGTTACTACATAGTATAGAATAAAACATCCAAGACCGGTAACTGAAACAATGCGTCTTGCAAATATCACAAAGTTCCGTCCCCGCCGGGATTCGAATCCGGAACTTCTAGCGAACTGCGCCACCGAGGTCAATGGTGTTCGGAATTTTCATTTTTTTCAAAATCAAAGCTATCTTTAAAAAATTAGAAAAATGTATTGCTCGTGCTTTTTCTTAGAGAAAAGCCTTAAATCAAAAAAAAGTTTTTTTTTCTTTTAATTCATTGTCAAAGACTATTAATTGCGGCGTCAAGATATGGGTGTTACAAATTTCCAACTGTTCCGGTGGAATTTCTATGCTGTATTTATATTACACTTTTATTATTATATAGTAATACTAAAGGTAATAGATTTGAAATTTCCTTCCCTTGTAACTAGAAACGTTTGAAATTACAAATCTGACATTAAAATATATTTCACACTTAAAATAGGCTTTGAGTGGAAGAAGGTTATATTAAAAAAAAAACACTACACAGATGAAATCGTAAAAAGAAGTTATTTTAAGAAGTTTTATTATTAGTGGTCCATTATTTTTATTTTGCAAAATTTTTGTCAACTGAATTAATAAATACAAGTAAATTATACAAGTGAGTCGTAACATAAACATCTCGCAATGTGAAACTAAAAGATTCGAGTCAAGAAGGCGCGTAATGAAAACAACTTGCATTCAAACTGGTAAACTGGTTTCCGTTTCAGGTTCAATTTTAAAAGTTTAGCAGAAAAACATGTTTTTCATATCATTACTGCAGCTATGATATCGAGATTGTTTGGTGACTGTACAGTGTGGACTACGCGAAATAGTACGGATTACACAATACTTCGTAGTAATTTATTCGTAGTAAGAATGTTTAGCTACGTTTTACTACATTTTTCGTAGTAATTTCTTCGTAGTGCGAACATACAGAAATAACAATTCAATTAGAAAGAAAACTTAATTTGACCTTTTATCAATAATAAAAGATTACCGAGACGTTTAAAACGCCAAGCAATTAAATTTCGAACCAATAACTAAACATTGAATGTAATATTCATTATGTGGTCAGACCACTACCTCTAATGTTCACTTAGAGCGCATCTGCGGGGAAAGCTATTTACACTTAAAATATTACCCTTTTAGGATTACACGGGCATCCAACAACTAAGAGCAAAGATCCTTCTAGAATTACGACGTTTTCTTAAATAGCTGGGACGGTGTATATTGTTATAAAGCTTTTTTTAAGTAACTGATGTGTCTTTGTCCGCTGGGATATATATTGTGGTGGTCTATATTACCTTTTTGATGGTCAAAATAGTTTATTATGATCACATGCAGCTGTGGTAATGTTTACCTAAAAGCACCTCCATCAACATTTAACTTTAAAGTATTTCATCTTTGGAAATGTGTGTGTAAATTTTGTTGAATTTTAAAACATACGTATGTTCATTGAGGAATTAATTACATGATACATATGAGTAATGTAAAGTCCGCTGGGGATTCTATTTTAATTGTGTATAACCGTTGCATTGCTGAAGGGGTTTTTCCTCAAATTTGGCGCCGCGGGCTAATTAAAATCATACCTAAAAGCGGTGATAAGCCACCTGATGATCCGAAATCGTATAGACCCATTACCCTTCTACCATCCCTGGGTAAACTTCTAGAGCGTCTTATTGTACCTCGGCTTCTTCCGGGCGGTCCAACTTTTCACGAACGTCAATTCGGTTTTACTATCGGCAAATCAACAATCGACGCGGCTATCTCGGTGAGAAAATCGGTAGAATCGTCGGAGTTTAAATACGTCATAGGTGTATTCCTAGATATCTCTGGTGCTTTTGATAATGCATGGTGGCCAATCTTATTGCTCAAACTTAAAAACAGAGGTTGTTACAGCAATGTATATTCCTTAATATACAATTACTTTATAAATGGAACAACTAAGCTTCAACTGCGCGACGTAAATTGCTTCAGAGTCAGAGATTAGCGTTAATTTTTCTTTGTAAAGCGTATAGAACCGTCAGCACTGAGGCCCTGCCGATTCTTGCGGGCGTTTTACCGGTAGATTTGGAAATACAACGGCGTGCGGCAATGTATTACAACTCGCGGAATGGTATGAGTTCAGATTTTCTAAAACCGAAGGATAGGGCTAAAATCAGTAGATTATTTGATAGCAACGACAACGTTCATAAAAAACTAATCGACGAATGGCAAACTAGATGGGATACTTCGACTAAGGGGCGGCATTTATTTAAATTTTTCCCTATAGTGCGCGAACGGTTAAATAAAACGTGGCTTGATATCGATCATTGCGTAGCCCAATTTCTAACCGGGCATGGTAACTTTAAGGGCAAACTTTATTCATTTAACTTGGTGCCGTCACCTTTTTGCGAATGTTCAACGTCGGATCAAGAATTTGTGCAAACTGCCCATCATATCTTGTGGGAGTGTAGTCTCTGGCATGACGAACGGTTAATCATGTTGAATTCGATTCAAGTATCTGCGTGTAGTCCTATTTATTACCTAGATCTTGTGAAAACGAAGGGAAACTTCCGTGCCTTTAAAAAGTTTTGTCACCAATATTACTGGTGTAAGATTTAGGTTAGTATCTAATTTATCCCCTGTTAGTTAGTGGCATACCGTGGTGTTTAGACGGTCAGGCGTCTCCTGACTGTCTCCCCTTTAGATTTTTGGGCCTCTGGGCCATTTCAATTGCTGTCTCCGCTTTGCTGGGAGGGAAGTCTGAAACCGCTTTCTTACTACCTCCTATTTCTTCTGATTAAGTTCGTTGCGGGTCCCAAGACAGCCGGTAGGGTGTCCGGGCACAGCCTGTGCATCACTGCACAGCTGCATTATTCGTTGATTATTCGATCAAAGGACGCCACTGTTGATCCTGATAAACAGGAGTTGCAGTGGAGGGACAGAGTGGTGGGTGTGCCCCGAAAAAAAAAAAAAAATTAGTAATGTATAGGATTTTTAGAAATTTATTCAAAATAAATATGTATACTAAAATAAAGAAAGTTCTCAATGTACTGGAGAAATTCGGTGTTAGTATGTATAATGTATAGGTATTAATGTTTATGGCGAATAATGAGGCAAAAGTAAATTTTAAAAATCAAATATGATCCAAATCCAGTCAGCAGTGAACCACAAGTTGTTGTTGTAAAGAACACGAAAAAATATTCTGTCGACTTAAACTGTTTACTAGACAGTACATGAATCTTATTTTTACCGGCTTTTGCTCGGTACATATGTCATTATTTTTTGTTTTTAAAACAAAATGTAGCATATATGTACATAAGGATATTCATTTTCAAAGGTTGAATAAATAATACCTAATAAGTTCGTTCTGAAAGTCCAAACTATTGAAGAAAGATTGTCCTTAGAAATTTATTTATTTTATTTGTTAATTCATCATTTCAGTCTATTTTATATTTTATAAAACTATATTAAAGTCATAGTTAACCCAAAGCCATATTAACTTGTAACTGATGCCCGTCATATCGATTTTACCTATATATTGAGTTACTACATCGTGATTTGCCTATTCATTACCGATACGGTTTCTCAAGGTAATATAATATTTCTAATATTAATAATTTGATATGAATCAAACGATTATGTTAATTCAATAAGGCGTAATTAAACAGTTAGAACGTTCATAGACTATGGTGACTGCTTATCATCGGGCGAGTCGTAAGCTTATTTACCACTTTAGTGGTAAAAAAAGTTAACTGTGACAACAAAAGATTTCAAGAAGACATTAAAGTTTTAAAGCGTGCAGACAAAGTTTTAACATGCTGACAAATACGTATGCATGTTTTTCTTTCTGCATTTCAATTTTGAAGTCGTTATTTTATGTCAATATTTTTTATTTTTAAATTATAAACCTTTAGTCGCCTTGTTTTCTTCAGCTCTAGTTTATTAACTCATTATAATGCTTGAAATGAAATACGGTCACAAGAAAATTAGCTCAGCGATATCGAAGATTGGAAGAAGATTATTGGAGGGAATAATCCAGACTTATTTAAATCGGAAAAAGTTTCATTCACCCTCAAGGAGAGATGAGTAATTTGATTTTCAAGTTTCTCACAGTAAGATATTTTAAAGATGTTATTGAGATATTTTACAAACGCTTTCAGAATTCAGTTTTGTAGTAAAACTTTTCTTACGTTTCACTTTAAAGTACGCACATGCATTTCGGTAGTAGATGTGAACTGATCTATATTTTAAAACTGAGACCGAAACAAGTTTTTATTAATTTGCAGAACTTAAGATTTTTTTAAAATATAACTACATCACGACACACACATTGACTCAGCCCTGCACTGAGATAATCTTGTATCGCAGGCAAGCAACGATATGGTATAAACTACATAGATAAGAATATAACATGCAAGACCGGTAACCAAAACAATGGGTTTTGCAAATATCACAAAGTTCCGCCCCCGCCGGGATTCGAACCCGGAACCTACTACCGTAGCAGTCGGCTGTTTACACCTGCACTACCGAGGTCAAGGAGGTCGATAGTTCTATTTTTTTTAATTATGTGTCTATTATGTTAAATGACAAGAAATATATTTCCGCTCAAATGATAGGGCTCAAACAGGCTTGGTAAATGCTCTTGCATTGTATTTACCAAGGTGAGTGAAGTGAGGTGATGTGAGCAAGTTCAATGGAGTTCACTTATACCAGACATTTGAGACGTTCTCCTCAAATCAAAGGGTGCACTGATTGTGACGAAGGATTATACCAGCAAAGGAATGCTAGGCTCAAATGGTCGCTTCTTCTTTATCCATTTATTGAAGGAAAATTAACTTTACACTGAAGATATACAGACTATTTTTGATTGTCACTAAATCTAAACACGATTTTGTGTTGTAGTTTGTGTCGTAACTTAAAATGCATAGATTAATGAAATTTTAGAACAAACAATTGATCTAATAAAATGCTTTAAACAACTGGAACAAAACAATAATTCATAACTATGAATGTTTTATAATACATGTTTAGTTACATATAAGTGTACCTAGATCTATTTGACTGGCCATACATTAGTTTTACCTGCGTCATAGTTATCATGATTGGGACCAAATTAATTGGTGTCCAATCTTGGTAGCGAAAGTAGCACGGACAAATTCCCAATGTTCCCAAAACTGGGACGCGGGCAATTAGCAACAGCTCAATCGACGTCCAATAAAACCGGGTAAATTTTAAAAATCCCTGTAAAAGCTTAGGTAATCTGGAAATTTGAGAAAAAGGCATTCGAGCTGATTGGTCAAACTAGGGAATCGACACGAATTTTCCGGTTCATTGAATACGGATTGTTGCGATTAGTAATATTTAAGAGTCCCAGCATCCCTGAACCGGTTAATGCTTTATCCGTTAATAAAATATATTTTATTCCCAGCACAAGGTTTTTTTTGAGTTATTTCAATGAAATAATTTTATTATGAATTTAATAAAAATAGTGCAAACACTAGATATCTACAAAAAAAAATACTCTATCTAAACTTAACAAATAAAAAGTCTGGCTCAAACTTTAACAATAATGCATGAATTGCTTCTATTCAAAATTGTGATTTCAGATTCAAAAATCACTGCTGAATCAAACTAAAAATCCACTGAATTTTCACAAACATTTATCAACTTCAAATCTTACAAGAATCATAAAAACAGCTCGTTTCGACGTTAGGAAATCGAAGCTTAGACATCCAGAGGATATGATGTTTAAAAACAAACTTTACGTCTAGGTAACAAAGAGATAGCGAAAAAAGAGTTATTCGAAGTGTCACCATGGGAGACGGTAATAAAAACTTCTAAAATTGCGAGTCGGTGTAATGCGAGCGACGCCGTATTATATATGTATATCTTATACTTTTGTATTGGTTGGGAGAGGACGCGGTAACGAGAAAAAGTTTTTATTCAATGACAACAAATTATAACAGATCCATTCAAAGCTTTTTGAAATTTTTACAATGTATTCTGAGATATAATTAGACAAGAACTCGTATAAGTTATGTTATTTTCATCTTTTAACCCAATTAAAAACTGTTTTGGTTACAAAAATTAAATTTTAAATAGCTGCATAATAAAATCCCGGAAATTTATGAGAAAGTTTGGAAACTACATTATTTTTCTTCTCGCTACTATGATCCGCTCTATATTTAGTGGTTATAGTATATTCTATAAGATTGTTCAAGATCCTAAACCATTTCAAAATTATGAAGCTTCACGATAATTTTGCGAATCTCTTCCATCAGACATTAACATCTGAAGCATTCAAATTTCGAACGAAAACGACTTGGTACATTTAATCTGTCCCCTGAGCACAGCTGTCATCAATATTTCAAACGGTATCGAAACGCCCGCATGTCGTTCATTCCCGTTCACTCTTTCATTCAAAGACTCTTTCGTTCATTTTCCGAAAGTGTCCAACTAGAACTGATTGGTATTCCATGTTTCGTCCCAATTTTAAGAGTCCCCCCAATACTTTTTATCTGCCCCCGAAAATAAAAAGAAGCAAATTGCCCATGAATTATTTATTTTGTTTTCCGTATAAACTTATGGGGAAGTTTTGATTGATGTTAATTTTTAAAGAGCAAATTGGCTTTTGACTCGGTTCCGATTCAAGTCAGCTGAAACGTTATCTGTTCAATAATTCTGTTTCGACTTCGACAAGAAGTACCTTATATTTCAAATATCAACTTTTTAACAGATTTTAGATATAGTCATGCGTTATATTTCTATTACGGTCAAGAAACTAAAACCGTCATTCGGGTTGCATTACTATAGCAAAAAAAAGCTAAAACATATTTCCTAAAGTTCAAAGTTTCTAGAAGAATGAGACCGTTTTAAAATCAAAGCAGTTTATCTCTCAAACATTGGTGTTGAGGTAAATATTCACAGTGAAATGACCCTGGGATCCTTTGTTCTGAAAAAAATATATGAAAATACTCGATTTATGTCAGTGAGATCATAAAAATAATGGTGGAGTTCGCCTTTGTCGTTTATTAAGGCAAGAAAATATTTATTAATGTCAAAAGAAAAGTAATGAGGTCTAAGCTTTGTGATGGATAATCTTATAGATAAATGTTCATAATATTAAATACGTGATTATTATGTTGTAAAGATTTTAGATAAATCATAAAAAAACCTATAAAAGATATAAAAAGGGTTGCTTTGTTTCAAAATCGAATATTTTAATACAAATGGACTTAAAATAAGTACTTTTAAAACGTCAAAATTATTTTTAAACTACCTCCGGTTCGGAATGCCTGTCTACGTAGAAGAATCCGGCAAGAAACCTCCGTTTATTATCGTAGTTAAAGGAAAAAAAAAATTAAGGACAAACAAAACGTAGTTGTATTTATTTAGGTACTTTTTTTTCGGGGCACACCCGCCACTCTGTCCCACCACTGCAACTCCTGTTTATCAGGATCAACAGTGGCGTCCTTTGATCGAATAATCAACGAATAATGCAGCTGTGCAATGATGCACAGGCTGTGCCCGGACACCCTACCGGCTGTCTTGGGACCCGCAACGAACTTAATCAGAAGAAATAGGAGGTAGTAAGAAAGCGGTTTCAGACTTCCCTCCCAGCAAAGCGGAGACAGCAATTGAAATGGCCCAGAGGCCCAAAAATCTAAAGGGGAGACAGTCAGGAGACGCCTGACCGTCTAAACACCACGGTATGCCACTAACTAATAGGGGATAAATTAGATACTAACCTAAATCTTACACCAGTAATATTGGTGACAAAACTTTTTAAAGGCACGGAAGTTTCCCTTCGTTTTCACAAGATCTAGGTAATAAATAGGACTACACGCAGATACTTGAATCGAATTCAACATGATTAACCGTTCGTCATGCCAGAGACTACACTCCCACAAGATATGATGGGCAGTTTGCACAAATTCTTGATCCGACGTTGAACATTCGCAAAAAGGTGACGGCACCAAGTTAAATGAATAAAGTTTGCCCTTAAAGTTACCATGCCCGGTTAGAAATTGGGCTACGCAATGATCGATATCAAGCCACGTTTTATTTAACCGTTCGCGCACTATAGGGAAAAATTTAAATAAATGCCGCCCCTTAGTCGAAGTATCCCATCTAGTTTGCCATTCGTCGATTAGTTTTTTATGAACGTTGTCGTTGCTATCAAATAATCTACTGATTTTAGCCCTATCCTTCGGTTTTAGAAAATCTGAACTCATACCATTCCGCGAGTTGTAATACATTGCCGCACGCCGTTGTATTTCCAAATCTACCGGTAAAACGCCCGCAAGAATCGGCAGGGCCTCAGTGCTGACGGTTCTATACGCTTTACAAAGAAAAATTAACGCTAATCTCTGACTCTGAAGCAATTTACGTCGCGCAGCGCCAATTGTGGCTCTATCCGCCCACACGGGGGCTCCGTAACAAATGCAACCCAAGAAAGTAGCAGTATAAATTATTCTTAATGACTTAAACGACAATCCCCAGGTCGAAGTTGATATTCTATTTAACGCATAAAAATTTCGTTTTGATTTTTCGCTAACTTGCTTAATGTGCTCAATAAAATGGAATTTCTTTTCAAGTATCAAACCGAGATAACAAACTGAGTCTTTCTTTTTAACTGTAACTGAATTAAATTTAAAGCGCGGTAGCCCTACTAAGTTTCCTTTTAACATTAAATACTGTGTTTTATGGGCTGCGAACTCAAGATGATTTCTCTTTCCCCAGTCGGCCACCAGACGTAGGCAGGACTCAGCTAACAACTCAACTCCTGTTCTTGTATGAGATTGAATAAGCAGGAGACCGTCGTCTGCATATCCCGTAAGCGAACAGTTAGCCGGTAACGGTATAGACAAAAAGTCATCAAATCCGATATTCCAGAGATACGGCCCTAGCACTGAACCCTGTGGGCAGCCCCGAGTCAAAGCCTTCGACACTGCATGATGACCAAGTTGAAGCTTAGTTGTTCCATTTATAAAGTAATTGTATATTAAGGAATATACATTGCTGTAACAACCTCTGTTTTTAAGTTTGAGCAATAAGATTGGCCACCATGCATTATCAAAAGCACCAGAGATATCTAGGAATACACCTATGACGTATTTAAACTCCGACGATTCTACCGATTTTCTCACCGAGATAGCCGCGTCGATTGTTGATCTGCCGATAGTAAAACCGAATTGACGTTCGTGAAAAGTTGGACCGCCCGGAAGAAGCCGAGGTACGATAAGACGCTCTAGAAGTTTACCCAGCGATGGTAGAAGGGTAATGGGTCTATACGATTTCGGATCATCAGGTGGCTTATCACCGCTTTTAGGTATGATTTTAATTAGCCCGCGGCGCCAAATTTGAGGAAAAACCCCTTCAGCAATGCAACGGTTATACACAATTAAAATAGAATCCCCAGCGGACTTTACGGCTTCCTGGATCATCTTATTCGATATTTTGTCTTCCCCAGAGGCCTTATTAACCGGTAACGCCCTAACAATTTTGACAAATTCATCTAAAGTTGGAAGATCGGACGAAGGAGATGTGGGTGGAACTGCAGCCATGAGCCTAACTTCTCGATGATAGTCGGTATCATTTTCAGTAGTGTCGTCCGGAATGAGAGCGTTAAGAAGGGCCTCCGCCGTCTCCTCAACACCAAGAGTGTGAGCATCATTTATTTTGATGTTTGAAATAAATGCTTGATCAGTTGCTCTGTTAGCTTTGAACTCATGATATATGGGTGACCATGGCCCCTCTTTGTCTAACCTATCAACTACTTTCCGAAGTAAATTAGTTTTTGATTTTTGGACTGCAGCACGGTAGTGAGACCTAGCAACTCTTAAAGCAATTAAAGCGCTATCATACCTATCTGACGAAGTATCTTGTCCTAGGGATTTTTTAGCTTTATTTAATTTACGACGCGCGCTTCTAAATTTCTTACGAATTCCTATCAGAGAATCATTCCACCAGTCACATCTTTTCACACTGGATATAGATGTTCGTCCCAGTGTTACATCAGCGCAGTAATTGAAAGTATCCGTCATAATTTCAGCGCTTTCTGTTGCCGATAGACGCGGGTGAGTGAAGTCTCCAGCATGTGACGCAAAAAATGAACTAAAAAAGCACCAGTCTGCACGTCTGGTTTTATAACGAAAGCTTTGTGAACGGGGCGCGATATCTTGTGTCAGCTTAGGGTTGTACTCGTACACGATCAAACGGTGATCACTACATGACGCATCAGGAAGGACACGCCAATTAGAGATTTTTACGTACGCACTTGAAAGTGTGACGTCAATGAAAGATTCGCCCATAGGGCTGCTGTAAGTAGGTGGTGAATCAGAGGTGTTATGAATTTCTAGGTGCATTTCTGCAATAAACTCTTCTACTGCGGCGCGACGATCCGCATCTGCTGATCTAATTTTACCAAACCAAAGGGGGGAAGACGCGTTGGCATCCGCGCCTATAACTACAGCCTGCCTAGGAAGTGCATATAATACGGACCGCAAGTGATGTAAGTGAGGGTCTACGCGATCAGAGAACTGAAAGTAACAGCTAACTACATATATACTAAAAGAAGGACACGAGACCTCCGCAACGGCACAGTGGGACGACGAGAGATTATTAAGAGCTGTGACAGTGAAGTTTGAACGTGACACGTATATTCCCGCGCGAGCTTTATTGTTTATTTGAACTATCTTATTACGAAGCCCAGCGCTCTGGTACTGTTCTTGAACGAGAACTATGTCCAAACTATACTCAATTACAAGCCTATCTAACTCAGACGTAGCTACTTTATCGTTATGAAGGTTTAATTGTCCTATTTTAAGCTTGGCCATAGTTAGTATTTATAATCAGTTGCTCTAATTTTGCCTTGTAGGTAGGACAATCCTGAGACCCGGTCTCATGATCGCAGGGTTTTTTATACTTTTTACACGACGCACATACTCGTTTAAAAGTTGGTTGATTTTTGTTGGTACAATTTTTTGTGTCGTGTGACTCGGCACAGTGAGCGCACGATGGTGTTTTTTCAGTACAATACTTCGCGGGATGACCATATTGTTGACAATTTAAGCACCGAATTAAATCTAAATCGTCGATGAACCGGCAAGTTGTCCAATCAATGAATAACTTTTCTTTCGTGTTAATCAAATGATTTCGTATCGAATGCTCTAACTCGATCCCTAACCATTTACGGTTGTCATTAAAACTGCGACGACGGTAAATTTTTGTTGAACGTAAAAAGTCACTCTCGGAAAGAGTAATCTCATCTTTAATGTTCTGGCGGTATAAACAAACTAAAAAATTATTTTCGTCCATCGAGTTCGGGACATCTTTAACAAGGATTCGCGGTTTACGCCCTTTAGGTTTCTCCAAACGCAACCCTGCTGTTTTGATAGCCGCAACGGATTCTAATTTCTTTATTTGACTTTGATTTGTAACGCGTAACACGACGCCAGACTTAGCCGTTTTTTTAACGCCGACAATTTGGAAACCATCTGATGGTTTGATCGCTTTCATTAGCGCTTCTTTCGTCGCGGACGAGGATTTAATTTCGGCCGAACGTTCCTCCGTCGGGTAGGCCACCACACACGGGAGCGGCGCGCGAGCCTGAGCTGCCACCGGGGTCGTTTTAGGTGGCAATCGTAACTTTAAAGTCCCCGAGTACGATTTGGTTACCGCCGGAGGACTAACGTTAACTTTATTTTGAGCAATTACTAAATCACGCTCCGATTGCGCCAACTTAGTCTCGAGCATCGCAGATTTAATTGCAAGTAAAGAAACAATCGAAGTTACTCTCTGCGTCATCTCCATAATTCCTGTTTTATTCGCAATATTCAAGCGCGACCCCGAGTCGTTTAAATACTCGTTAATGTTGGTTAGGCATGTCGATGCCTCTTGCACGAGATCATACGATGAACTATCGTTACCGGCGGAGACGCTCAACTCAGAGGAATGTGACGTATTCAAATTAGATCCCAACCGTTGCATACGCTTACTAGTTACTGGCGAAACACTAGCCGGTGATAATTGACTAAATGCCCTTTTATTATTAATAGGAGATCGCTGAACTATTTTGCTTTTCTCAAACGGGTTTCCCCCCCCGTCAGGGGGATCATCATTACGCCCGGACATCAAAGTGTAATAAGGAAACTTTAAAAACTTAAATATTATATCACCAGGTACAATAAAATAGATAATACCTAACAACGATCAGCTGGCTGCCGGGTCGGCGCCCCGACCGGCCGCCGCGCGCCTAACTACCTACACACTATAATAAAAAGAAAACGTTTGACTTACCGAGTAATGTAGCTATTTATCATCCAAAACAACGCAAATGTTTAAAAACTTACGGACCCGACGTTTATCAAACCTTTATTTTACCAATCACTACACTAGAACCCTAAAATATGCACTTCACACACGTAATTTAATTAATTATCGCGATCGCATAAAAAGACCATCCGCACACGCCAGAGGTGGGGAGGGAAGTTATTTAGGTACTTACATGTAGATGTTCGAAAACATTCGAGGTAAGTTGTAGTTAGGGATACATTGAGGAATATAACGACTTATTTATTAAAATTCCCGACCGCTTTATTCTTAAAAATATTACATCCAAAACCAGGAAGCGAAACAATGCGTCTTGCAGAGAACCCAGAACCTCTAGTCAAATTAAACAAATAATCAATCAATACTGCATTTAACGAATGATATATTATGTGTTGTAACTACCAATGCATCATCATCATCAGCAGCTGGAACCCGTCTTCTGCCGGACATAGGCCTCCCCCAACTGATCCTGAGCCGCTTGCATCCAGAAACACTTTATTTTTTAATGAAGAATTCTAAGCTATTGCTCCTTTGCCAAATTTAACGATTCTAGGACGCAGGGAAATACTACGAGTCTATAGTATTTTATTCTCTTGGTTTTTATACAAAAATATAAGGGTTTTTATTTTATTTTAAGGTACTGTAACTATTAAGCAGTCCCTTTGATAATTCTCATTTACTAATAAGTAATAATTAGTAATATAAATTTTAAAAAG
This sequence comes from Choreutis nemorana, assembly GCA_949316135.1. Lineage (NCBI taxonomy): Eukaryota > Metazoa > Arthropoda > Insecta > Lepidoptera > Choreutidae > Choreutis > Choreutis nemorana. The sequence continues at coordinate 9,084,230 of OX438601.1, read as the reverse complement.
TGTAATCGAACATTGATTTGATAGCCCAGTGTTTTATTATAAAATACTGTTAAATTTAATGTAATCAATCGTTGATTGTTTTTAAATTAAAAGTCCTTCATTATTTACCGTAATTAAAAAAGAAACCACTTAATTCATTTCTAACACGGCTTGTTTGGATGGTAAAAGAAAAATAATTGTATTCTGTCGGCACAGTTATGTATACATTTGTACAGTATTTTTTTTAAAGTTACGTTTTTATTTTAAAATTAAAAACTTATGATTAAATACTTCAAATGCTTCTTGTTTCATAAAACACTTTAAAATGTAAAGGACTAAAGTAGTGGCACAATATTGGCAAATTGGTGAACTATCCATACGATGAAAAAAAAATCCTCAACAAAAATCGAATTTAGCAAAAATCACGTTAAAACTTTTTGAGTAAAAAGGACAAATCAATAAAAAGTTTTTAATTCATGTATATTCAAATTAAATGTATATTAAGAGTTGGTCAAGTTTGACAGTTCCTCGTCAAGTTAAGCCAAGACACTGAATATAGCAAGTAATTAATGCGGTTCTGAAAGGGACTGTAGAATGGCCTTTGTATGACAGGTTTCCGTAATGTACCTTCCTTTCACTACTCGATGAAAAAGGCTCCATACTATCCTGCCGTGTACCAATTAGTGTTTCAAACATATATACGTATGCTTTAACTTAGCAAGTGGGTAAGACAAGACTCATTCAGGGGTTGCGTTGGCAACGCTGATCCGCTCCGAAGACGCAGGTTGGGCCTGCGAAGGCGCCGATATGCGCATCTTCTGCCTCCGCCGTGATAGTGTGGCCGGGGTGCTGGGTCGGGGGACCCTGCACCCGTAAAAGGCCCACTGGATGAAGGCCCGTTTTGAGACTACTGAGATGGTGTAGCCTGCTTGTTTTCAGGGCTCACTGGCGGTGGTTCTTAAAACGGGCCAGCCGTTGGAGTAGTGCGGTGTCTGAGGGTTCCTCTGGCTTCCCTCTATCCCGTAATGCTCTGATAGCTAACGGCGTTGGCGGAACGTGGGGTTTTAGTCGGTAGGCACGGGTTCTTCGTGAGTCCGACATACTCCTTCGGTCCCCCCGGTCTGAAGGAGATCCATGAGGATTTCCCCAAGTAAAAAAAAAAAAAAAAGAGGGGTTGCGTTGGCAAGGCCATACTGTAATATACGAAGTTTTTTTAAAAGCAGCTTAAAAGATATTAACTTCATTTAATATTTAAGTTTAAAACTTTGTTTGAATAATAAAACCACAAAATTTTTATATATTTTTTACAAGAATAATTTTAAATAAACTGTCGTCAAAATATCTATACACCATACATTTAACACGTAATACCGTTTTCTATTTAAACCGTATACTGGTAACCAGAATGTTCCGTATTTGATGGGCAGCACACAATTTTGAAATCTACTCTTTTTTTATTTATTAGAGAAACTTTTAAAATCTTAATGATAACAATTCAAAAAAGATACATGAACAAAATCAGTTTCTACAGATTACAACATCAACATGTAAATCGGGACAGTAAAATTTAAATAATCAAAAACTTATAGTGTTTTCGCAAAAATAACCTATTATAGAAATACGTTTTCTATTTTACCTGATGTAAAATTGTTGAGGACGTGGTAGCTCAGTTTGTTACGTGCCTTGGTTAACCGACCGACCCGACCCGACAGGTCGAGGGTTCGAGTCTGGAGTTGTTGTACGTTGTAGCTGCCATGTTCCTCATTGTCCCCGGCTAATGGCGACAGAATCGCAACCTGTTACAATGGGACTCAACATAAACATGCAAAATTTGGTGTATAACACCTCTGCCCCTCTCAAAAAGGATATATTACGGCGTGAGATTTTGTATGTGTGTGTCATGTCAAACTTTACATCAAAAGTTTGACGTGATTCATTTACCTCAAATTTCGTTGGCCTTCAATAATTTCATGGCTCTTGATTCTTTGCGAATTAGTTGCTTGTTTAACAAGTTAAATATTTATTTAGCTTGTAAGTTAGAAATAATAGCTTCAAGTATAACAATTACATGGTTATATTTTAAAGTTAAACTTAACTGTGTAACATGATTAAAAAAAATCCTTAATCGAAATAAATTTGACAAAACAAAAGAGTTTCATAAAATTTATTTATACTTTTTAGTTTTCAAAAGCAAGACTTGAATAATTTTCTTTAACATTTTTAAAAAAGAGTTATTTATAAAACAAAATTCTAACAAAAACCTACTGTACAGTTTTTAACATGAAATCTGCAAAGAAATTAATGCCCCTAATAAATAACAAGCTTTTTGTCTGTTTACGTTTCACTTAAGTTGTTTAAACAACTAGCCAAAATAACGCAGTAACAATCTTTGTGTATTATTATTTTTGACAGTTTAATGTGTTTCGCCTGTCTTTTAAGACAATTTATGGGGATTGAGACTCGGATTGCCTTTTAACTATAGAAAACTAACAACGACCTCGGTGCCACAATGTTTTTAACTGCCGACTGCTACGCTGTACATTACCGAGTCGAACCCCAGCGGACGCAGAACGATGTGTTATTTGCAAGACGCATTGTTTCGCTTGCCGGTCTGGGACGTAATAATCTATCTATGTAGTTTATACCATATTGTTACTAAGCACCTGAGATACAAAATTATCTTAGTGCAAGGCAGATTCAATGCGTGTGTCGTGGTGTGGTTATTATTATTATTATTAAATACACACACACACACATTGACTCAGCCCTGCACTAAGTATCGTACTCGTATCGCAGGTGCTAAGCAACGATATGGTATATACTAAATAAATAAGAATACAACATCCAAGAGCTGTAAGCCGGCAAGACGCATTGTTTGCGTCTTGCAAATAACACAAAGTCCCGCCCCCGCCGGGATTCGAACCCGGAACCTCTAGCGTAGCAGTCGGTTGTTTACACCGAGGATTTATATTTAATTGAGATATCTTATCAAATCCACCTTACTAAAATTGCGATAACTATGTGTTTTGTTTCTTTTTTATTTACTAACAAGAGTTATCAAGATAAATGACTTATGTATGGTTTCAGATTAATAAGGCCTAGTTTGTACCAATACATTTTAAGCATAATTTACATGATTAATAAAATCTATTCTAAATTGTTTTTAATGTTATGTATTTACAGGTGGCAGATCTACGTGCGAGATCGTCTCGGTTGGTTTCCTCCTTTTTATGTCTCACGCGAAGCAGTTCGCTGTGTTTCGGTTCGAAAGATTGGAGAGCCAGTGTAATTACTGGAACGAGAGATATAACATCTTTAACTTTACATAGGCGGTGCCCTTGACGTACCTGACATCAAGTTCATCATTGTGTCAATAGGAGGCGGTATCACTTTCCATCAGGTGAACCACCTTTACGTTTGCACGTGATGTTGTATTTAATAAAAATAAAAAAAAATGTGGAACTCTTTTTATATTAAAACTTACTACTTATTTTTTTAACACATCCTTGCAATATCCACACAGCCGTATCGCAATAAATGCTTGCTTGATCGTATACACTAGCTTAGCTTATACCGGGTGATGAATCCAAATGGTCAGTAGGGGAAAGTCAAAAACTACAAGAGATAGAAAATCTCTTCTTAGGAACCATTTCTTTAAATAATAAAAATGCATTCCATGTTTTTTATTCTAATACAGGACCGAGAATCGAAACTGGACCAAATTATTCCTTTTTGACGGTGTGACACATTGGACACATTTTTAACGGAAATTCGTTTATATAATTGAAAGAAAAACTAAAAAATAAGTTCATTTCTGTAGTTAAGTAGTTCCCTGTCTGAGTCATTTGGATTGATCACCCTGTATACAACTAGGTATCACATGTACATTGTCAACTTATCTTTAAATGGTCACTACATACAACTCAAAAAACACACATACAACGATGTTGTGATTTAAAAAATAACGATTTTTCAAAAATTCTATGAATTGCTTTCATTCTGGATCAAACACTGTTTGGTTATTACAACCACAAAGTTTCTAAATTTGTTCTAATACTTCACCATTCATACATAAAACTGTTCGATATATAAAATATTACAGAACATAATTGGAAACAAACTCCGTTTCTATTCTTCATTTTCAAACACACTCAACCTATTTCCAATGCATATTGCGCGATTTGTCATAATGGCGTTCAATTTTTCCACGGATTTACCTACATATCACGTTTATATTAAACCTCTCACTCAATATATTATTTTCTGACACTTCCGCTCTAATATTCCAGGTTTCTTGTTACTTGTTGTACCTTATTATGGTCAGAATGCAAGTTTCATGGATAAGTGATATAAGTAAACATCATAGCAAACAATATTTAAAAAATTGATATGTAAACCTTCTGATACAAATTTGTACCTGATTTTAATAACAAAAATATGTATTTTTTCTCATTAAAATAACAATCCTAAATATATAATTAAAACGAAAGATTAACAGATAATGTAAAATAAACTTAAATTCCATTATGATTAAAAACCTCTGAAATAAGCCAATCAGCTTTGCAATGGCAAATAAGCTAAAATCCTACAGTAGAAGTTAATGCACAACTAAAACTAAAACGGCTAAACCTGAAGGCAATTTCGTTAAAAGCACGAACATAACTGTAAAATAATAAAACCCTTTTAACAAAAGTGTTCGATGCAGTTGCACTAAGTAGAACCTGTCTAATCCATGATGGCGGATACGTAACAAGTGTACGTTCTTGTACTGAGTAACGTTGCGTGTGTGTGCGAAAGCCCGGATCATACGCTCACAAAGAAATCCCATATTAAGCCCCGCTTTACAACGTGGACGAGTAAAGTGGCCTTGTGAAATGGTTGCGTGGTACACTTTAGTGAAAATAGAAGATTGGCTTAAGTTTCTTCTTGCCTCAAAGAGAAAGAAGAGAAATTCGTTGAACAAATACTTGAAACAGTTTCTTTCAGACTGGGAGAAACAAAGCTTCTTGAGGAGAAGACCACAAATTTTTAATATCCATGATGTTTGAAACATGCATGCAAAAGATAAATTGGATTTTAATAATACTTATAACAATACATTTATAACAGACTGACAGCTCGAATGTCTATATGTACATACATTGAATTAAAGCTACAAAAACATATACCAGTAATAACCAGCGATCGAAGTAGGCAGAGCAGATTTTGGTACTTGCGGAATTGTTTTACTATGTTTTTTATTATTGTAAGGTTTTTGATCCATCGTTCAAATCTGAATATATTTAGGATCAATGCCCACAAGAACGTTTGCTGGCATTGATCCTGAAGTTCTACCAAGTCTGAGCACTAGTGGGTTCTCATAACCAAACGAAACTGTAGTAAAACTAAATATCAACGATCTACCATTAACCTCGTCGGAATCAACAACTTTTGAATCTCGAAAAATTTTAGTTGTAAGTGTAAAATTTTATAGGTAAAGTTTTATCATCCAGTCTCCTGTACAAATCCAATCTTGAAATGGGATCTACTATGAACTTTCAGCGCTATTAAGGTGCATATGTCACCTTTAGTATAGTCGTACAGTTGGTGCATTGTCGAATGGCGCCCCCCTTTTACCTCTGGGTTTGAGTCAGCAAATATAAGGCGAGTCTTCATTGCTAGCGAATTTTCATTTATTTCGACAAATGTATACATGTTTGTTTGTTATTGTGTCTATACGAAATCTAATATTAAGAATACAGTTTTTAAACGTACGTTTTCTTTTGAGAAATCCTTACAAGAAAATATAATAATAAAGTTTGAGCAAACATATCATTGGTTAACATGACTATTGTATTTCTTTGTCTTTCAAACTCTCATTTAAAGAAAATTAAAAGCGTCTTTCAAACATAAACTGATTTAAGTTTTTTTTATTTTGTTCGTGAAAAATCGTAGCATTCTATAAAATAGATTGAACTTAAAGTATTGATATGAAAAGATATTAAATTTTATATTCGGAAACCCATAACATCGTTCAGTGCGCTCTCAGTAAAGCCATATTTATACTTTTCGTTGCACTCTTTTCTGGTTTTATTGGACCGTATTGAGCCTCCGCAAAATGTGTAAAATTGCCAACAGTAGGATTCAAGGAAAACTTTTGAAACGAATTTGGAGAATGCGGTGAAGGAATCTAAATAAAAGAATTTAGAACTGTATTTTGTTACGCCAGACGCTATTTTTGTGAATATAAAATCGCGCGTGGTTGGTTCAGATGGAGGTACATTACTACACATGCAAAGGAACAAAGTTTAGGCTGGTTTTATTAATTAAAATTAAAAGATTTAGAATGTTTGAGAAGGAGTAACACAATTTATACGAATTATTTTTAAAAGTAAAACAAAAGTTATTTATAAAATTCTTCGTAGGCAAACATAAATACACCAGCTGTTATTCTCTTTTTTTATGGCGAAATCCTCATGGATCCCCATTGTATGTTGGACTGAAAAAATTTATAGCTGCGATACGCCTAGTCCAACCAAAAGAAAAATAAGAGACGAAAAGTTTCATAGAAAATCGATGTCTTTGTGTATTTGAGCTAAACATAAGTAAAGTGAATTAAAAATGGTATTAACAAAAAATTTGTCGTAAGTTTTAATTATATCTGACCTCCAAGACCCTGGAATCATTTTTGTACGAAAATACTTACTAGAACGGGGATTGAAATACATCGGTTACGAGTAAAGATGTATTTGTACACAAGTACCTAAAAAAAATACATCAAACAAGAATAGCTAAATGTGAAGAAAGTCAGTTGATTTTTTTCTTCACAGTGCCGTCCGTTGATAACCCTTTTATGAAGATATTGCTAACAAAACACAATGCATGAATGACTTTTGATTCGAAGGACCCTTTGATTCGGAATCCCTTTCCTTTTGATTCGCTATATTTAAGGGTACGTTGTACTAAACCAAAGAATAACTTCCCCCTCGTTTTTTCTTCGTCGTGCTAGGATGGTCGAAAAAATTAGGAGGATTTATTTATTCATTTTGACTTATTGTTTCAAAACAATCAAACTTATGAAATTCTATGGTATTTTCTTTGTTTCTGTATTGTAATAAGCATAAAGCATTTAGATTTGGATGTGGGTCAGTATTTATTAAGGCGCTTACGGTTTTACCTTACCCCGAGAATAAAGTGCAAAATTTCATTATCTTGTGTTCCATTTTTCCTTGCAAACAGATCATTTGATACTTAAATTGAGAAAGACATTGAGAAAGAAAAATGTTTGTGTTTTAATCAATAAATAATTCATTTGTGAAATATTGTGTTTTTTGTATGTATTTCATTTACTTCATCATGTCTTTATTTTTTTAACCTAAAATGTGGTGGTTAAAAATACAAAATCATTCAAAGGATCAACCTGCCATTCAATTAGCACAAAAGTAACAAAATTCGCTTTAAAAATGTTGACCCTCCCATAGTAAAACCCCTCTGCATAAATTATTTCGAATGTCAAAAACCTAGTTTATTAGCGGTTGTAGATGAAAAGCTGTTGGGTAACATGGCAAATGTGTGCAGATTTTTTGCAGAACATTGACCCTTGTTACGAGGGCCATAAGAGTATCGTCGGGTGCGGATTAGCCAGTGAGAGGCCCTTTAATTAAGAGACTTCAAACCCTGACGCCCTTTCAAGGGAGCGCTTTATCGCGGCTTGTCAAAATTTACTGCTTAACCGAGTGTGAAGTCAGAGAAATTTATGAGAAAAAATCTATTGAAAGGCCAATTTCCGTCCGTTTCTGCGACGCTGCAACCTCGTTCGTCATTTTAATAAACGTAGCCTGTTTCAAGGAAAAGATTTTGATTGGTTTCATTATGGGCAACAGTTTTTATGATGACAAAATTACTTGATCGTCAGATGTCAAAAAATCAAAGGCATTTTGCTGTGAGGTCGCTTAGAGATCAAACATTATTCTAAACTCAAAATTTTGTATAATATTTACTTACGATGGCTGAGGGTATCCCAATAGTTAAGAAATTCGCATTTAAAAATATTTCTCTCAAGAAATTTCGTTGCACTGTCTCAAGAGAACCATTATACCGAGCAGCGTAAAATGTTAAAGTTAATTACTAGCATAACTCTGTATCATGTTGAGCATCAACTATTTTATTATCAAAGTTCATATAGCGTGAACCGCAAAACTTTATGACAGTAACTTACTATGCACAGTAGGTACTATCATGCTTATTACTTTAAATATGTACTAAATATGGATGTACAAACTCCCCTATTCCCCTTCTAGTCCTAATCCCTAAGAACTCTCGCAGTTAGCTTTTGGCTCAACACTGTTCTGTAAACATGCATTATCTAAATTAACGATTATTCAATCAACTTAGTAGCTGCATACATTTATATGGATTTATAATATAATATACGTAATAAGGGAAGAGTAATAATAAAATTACTTAAAAATTAAGTAATTTTTTAAGACAAAATATTTCATTTTTTTTTGCAAGCCTGCAAAATCAATGATTTAGTGTTACGAATAACATGAAATACTCTCTTAGAAAACCATCGAACTGGTGAGATAACCTTCGTCAGAATATTTGTAAGAAATGAATTTTGTTGTTATATTGTTATTTGATTGATATGAAAAATTATGTATGCAATAATTTTTAACAATTTTTTTGCTTTGCTGATTTCTGTTCCATCTTTAAAAAAAAATTGTACACTAACTTATTTTGAAATGTTTAGAATTTCTGTTCACTTGGCTGTAGTAAATTAGATAATTTTAAAAAATGATTGATACCTGTTTGTAAAACTTGAAATAAATAAACAAAAATGTACTTAATTTTGATTTAGATTACATGTTCTCGGGAGGACTTTCTCTGCAACAGCTGAATAAAAAAAAAAAAAAGAATCCAAAGGTACGTTACTTACACATGTTACACTATCATTGACCATGACCACAAATACCATCTTATTTATATATCCCCTATAAATCCTTTGATTTCTTATTACTTCCTATTTCTTCTGATAAAGTTCGTTGCGGGTCCCAAGACAGTCGTTAGGGTGTGCGGGCACAGCCTGTGCGTCATTGCAAAACTGCATTATTCCATCAAAGGACGCCACTGTTGATCCTGGTGAACAGAAGTTGCAGAGGTGGGACAGAGTGGCGGGTGTGCCCTGAAAAATTGTTTAAATTTTTTATGAGCATTAAAGCACATAACAAAAACATGTTTTACTAAATATATATGTTACAGTGATTTTAATAGCTTAAAATGTGTCGCACATGTCAAGGTTGGTTCTAAAAAAATATTGTGCTACTTCATCCCAACGAAGCCTGAAATTCGGAATTGGGGCGGTAAAATGAAATCGCATAAATAATTCAGGATGTGAGTTGCGAACGCCGTTCATACTAACCAATTTAACAAGATGTTCAAAATGGAACAGATGTATTACTTGGTTACTACTTTAGTTATTTAGACAGAATTGTAGTAATTATTTTATGGCTATAGAAAACGAGTTAAAATCATTTTTGCATCGAATTTAAACGTACAAAGAGACAATTTTTTGAAGTAATATATTCGTCTAACAACTTGTCACGTCAGTAGAGTTAATCAAAGGTCCAATACCTAGGGGTCGGGTACAAAGCTAAAGGAATAGCGTGTTAAGATACCTCCCTTAGTATCGAATTTCGATTACTCAATATTCACTTGGTCAAAACCTATCTTAGCATAATTTTTGACGCAGTAGCTATGGGGTTAAAAATGCCGTTTAAGCACTCTTGAAAGCTTTCATAGTTTAAATTTGATAAAACAATTCCTCTTATGTGGACTATTTTTCGAATCTCCATATAATATAGTCAAATACGCGAATTACAAATGTTGACAATTGAAAGATTTGAAATATGCAGAAAAAAATCAGGTTCGGCATAAAACGCCCTTTTTAACTTCCGACGCAAAGAGAGGGGAGTTATAAGTATGTATGTCTGTCTATATGTGCGTCATCATAACTCTCGAACGAATGAAGCGATTTTAAATTAGTTTCTTTTTGTTTGAAAGGTGACTTGATTGAGTATGTTTTTTAGCCATGTTTGATTGATATCAGTTCGATTGAAATCGATCAAACAGAGCTAATGATACATGTGGGGTTTAACAATTGAATGTTTGCAAATGTCTGATCGGGAGTTTTAAATTTGTAATTTAATGATGAACCTTACTGTTGATCAAGAATGATTCCAAACTCCTTTTCGAAACCGCTCTGACTGCATGTGATGCATATTACTGCACCTGCTTACTCTTATTCAGGAAGCTCCAGATTTGAATCCCGGCGGGGTCGGAACTTTATGTTATTTGCATTGTTTTGCCAACCGGTTCTTACGTCATATTCTTATCTATATATTTTACATATCTTCACGTGATACCTGTGATGATAGATTTTTTTATTGGAGGTTTGGAGCTTATACGTCATGTTACCTATTACTTTCGATAATAGATACTATCGGGCTTGCTTTAGTATAGTAGTCTCTTCATACATTTTGAATCCCTGTGAGACCAGTCGCCGGCAGTCGACAGTGCGTGCATGCTCTCAGTGTTATATAGTGTGTATGTTAGATATAATTATTATTAATTGCAAGTAAAAGCTCATTACTTGGTTCTCATTCGCTGTAGTTAATTGTTTCAGTTACCAACGTCCCCGGCGAAGGTTTAATTAGAACTGGATGGTTTTGTTTGTACCCTATGTAAATATACGACCTTAACAAAGACAAGTTTCATTATAAATACTGAAAATTGATCCTTAATTTCAGATAGTTTACCATATTTGCCTGGCGATTTGTTTGAAGCTAATGAGCTCAGTGTTGACATGTACGAGTTTAGATTTGTAGGTTTCATAAAGTTTTCGATTAAAGTTATTCCTAAATAAGAATGACTTAAAAGAGACATCCCAATAATATTAGCAGTTGTATAAGAAAAAATATAGTAAGAAATTTTCACGAAGATTCACGAACACTTCTATCTGATACATCAATAATCGTATTAATTTAATAAAGTCTTTTGACAACTTAATGTTAAATTTTATTACATGAACTTGTCTGACAAGAAACGAAGTAATATATTTTCTCACTACACCTACACACTCTGAAGAAGGGGCCGTAAAGGTGATAACGTGAGAGATTCTATTTTTGAAAAAAAAAATGTATTCATTCAAAATCAGTTAATTACGCACTAATTAATTCAAAATCTGATTACTGGCTATAATATGCATGACTTTTTTATTTATTTATTATACTTCGATACCACAAATACACACAAATCCATTAGATTTTTGCTAGATAGAGAGATCCGATATGTACAATGACGTCAAAGTACACGAGCGTCATACAACTTCTTTAGAGATGGTTGTTCTAATGAGCGAGACAGATATATTTACTTTAAAGGGGTAAATCTCTCTGGTTTATCATTCAATTCTAATTCGGTTGTCACAGTAAAAATGCTATTTCCACATACTTTACGATAAATTGCTTGAATAATCACATTAAATTTCATGCAAATTCCCTATTTTTGTAATGTAAGAAGATCGACTTTAAAATATTTTATAGATATACATCATGGGAGTCCTCAAAATATTTATCCTTTTTAAAAGCAACGCATCTGCTGACATCTTTTGCTTGCCGGGTGTCGTAACCATCTCTTATATACTAAACATTTTTACCGAAATATTTTGATACTATTTTTTAGCAAATGAAGTATTTTGAATTTTAATTTGAATAAGCCTTACAGTTTGCACTCTTTTGAAGAAAAAAATGATATGGTCTGGGATACAAAAGCCACCTAGCCTATTAAAATTGATCCCGTCAATCTTTGTTTCAGATAAGTGTTATTACAAATAATCAAATATTAATCATAATTGCTTCGTCAAAAGCTTAATTACGTGTAACGTTAAATAAAAGGAAATTAACAAATGAACTCTCAAAGCAATTATAACTTTACCTAATACCATTATGTTTTCATGTCTCACAGGGGAATAAGAAAATTATGATTGTTATACCTGTTATTGAGTGGTAATACTATGAGCAATTTGATATATTTTCAGCCAAAAGGGAATTATCAGGTGGCTGGCGAAGACCTTTAATTTAAACAACTTAATTATTAAATTGCAACACGAAATGTTCAGAAGGAAACAGTTTCAAAGCTAAGCAGTCAATATAGACCCCATACACTTGCGTCAAAAAATTTGATCATGTTTCTTATATCAATCATGTCAGGTAAAAAATATTTTCTAGTCAGACCAGATTCAATTGCACTTAGCTCAGGTATTAATAGATCTCATATTAAACCTTTAAGAAATTAAAAAATAACTTCAGTATTATGTGTTGTACTTATTGATTGATATAAAAAGATAAATAGTATATTACATAAACATAAACTCACGCCGTAATGAATCCCTCGAGAGGGGTAGGCAAAGGTGTTACACACCGCATATCGCATGTTTATGTTGGTTCCAAGTGTGACAGTTTGCGAATTTGTCGCCACCATCCGGGCACAATGAGGAACATGGCAGCTACAACTTACGCCAGCCCTAGACTCGAACCCTCGACCTGTCGGGTCGGCAATACACAACAATAGCACGTAACAAACTAACCTGCCACGTCAACGTGTTACATAAATAGTATCTTAACATAATTATTTAGCTTTATATAAAACATATCATCACCGTAATTTATACGTGTATTACCAAACGTTATTCAAATGTGTTTGTAGTAATTATAAAAGAAATACAAAAATGAAGAAATTAATAACCGTCGATAAATTGTAAGTGACACCAGAACTTTCGATACAAAAAAATTGATTAAAATGTTTCGTTCAATCTAACAACCAATTTATTCGTATAAAAGCAGGGGTGTTAAACCTCTTTATTATCGTTTAAACCATATAAAGTAAATGTTAATTACCGAATAATACCTTTGAGACATTAGTAACTGGATATTAAAATGAACGTATCCCTTACCAAGGGAAATTTAATTGAGTTTATGAGGCGAGTTATTACAAGATGTAATATTAGTACTTGAAATTTACTTAGATTTATTTAATGCATATTCTTTAGAAAACGTTATGATTTGTCAAATGTTATGCCTACTTTCTTTACCGCACTGTTTTTTGGCAAACAAGCAGACGGTTCACCTAATGGAAAGTAATACCGCCGCCTATTGACACGACGGTGTTCTTGATGTCTGGAACGCCAAGAACACCGCCAATGATTTGCCCTAGAGTTGAGTAAAGATGTTATACCTCTTATGCCGATAATTACACTGGCTCTCCAATCCTTCGAACGGAAACAGCGCGAACTGCTTCTAGTCAGAAATAGATAGGATTGTGGTACCCAGACGATTTCGCACTTAGATTTACCACCTGTACTAATGTATTGAACTCCATCTATTGGCAAAGATGGTCATACTGTTAAACTAAACGGAGAGTTTGTGACTCAGTTTTAAAAAGATTATCTTGAAAGGATATTCTTGATTTATTGCTGATTCGAGTGAGTGTCTGATAAAATCGTTTTGATTTAATACAATTAGTATAAATAATGACGTTTCCAAGGTTGCAAGGTTCCAATGTAGATTTATGTACTACAACACGATTTTTATTTTCTTAATATCATTAATAACTAGAATACTAATAGAAGAACTTGAAACCCTCTCGATTATTCTTTCTATCGATATTGTCTTGGTAAGATATTACTATGAAATAATTTAATAAATTAGATCCACTGAGATGATAGTAAGACCGTTGATTATATTTGGAAACTTAGAAAATGAAGTAAGCCATTGGCCAGAGCAGAATGAGCTGTCGTTTCTCCCAAACTGTAAGTAAATTAGGTGTCAAAGGGAGTTATGGGCTTACAACTTGGGGGTCTTAATTGATTGGAATCTACCATTATATCTCAGGGTGGCGGTTAATTAAAAGCTGTTTGTGAACTAGATTTTCTATGAGTGTGTAATTTTGCTCGATGTAATACGTGACGCACACATGAAAGTTGTGTTGTTACGTGAAACAACAAGCCTGTCGTGACCGCCTTCTGGTTATAGACAAGAGAAACCAACCCTTAAGTTAATAATTCAATTTAAATTAATAACAGAACTATTGTTCAATCACTATGACCTTAGCTGAATAGAAATGCTCCTTTGTTTGGTCTCAGATGACTTACTTATTGAATATTTTATTAATAAACCTGGGCTTTATAATTTTGAGCATTGTTCATTCTATAGGAATAAATCCCTAATTTTACTTTGTTTTTTTCATGTTATTGCAACTTCCTGTCGTCTTTTCTTGAAGTTTCAAGGCGAATGATGAAAGGGTTTCGACAGATTGACAAAACAAAGAAACCCAAAAAAACGGTTCCGTTTCATCTTTTCTTGACACGGAATCTGGTAGAGACAAAGATGGCTTCTTCGGACCGGCCTGAATGCGTTAAATTACATTAACATCTAATGAAGTACAAATTAAGGTTCAGGCAACGGTAGGGTAGGTTATAAATAATCTTTACTGTAAATGTATTGCATTATTCATAGTACAATGGTGTCATGGTACATTTGTTAGGGCCATTATCTTTCTGACATTCGTTGTTTATGAGGTGTACGTAAATTTTGTATGTAGTTAATAGTTAACACCGTTTCTCTACTTGCTTTTGTTTTTAGTGACATAAACCTGGGATTATTTCTGTGAATATTATTTTGACGGCATTATTGTAAGCAGCCGACTGCTACGCTAGAGGTTCAGGGTTTGAGTCCTGGAGAGGGCAGAGGTTTGTGTTATTTGCAAATCACTTCGTTTCGCCTACCCATTTTGAATTTTGTGTTCTTATTTATGTAGTTTAAAAATAAAGTATACAAGATTATATCTAAGTACAGAGTTGAGTCAATGTATGTGTCATTATGTGGTTATTGTTATAAATCTTATCTTAGTTTTCATTACCGCTGGACACCACTTCTTAATTATTATTCATGTGGCAATTAGAGCTCAATATATTAAGTATTTTGTGCTGTCAGTCACGCTCTTTTTTTTCTATATTGAAAGTCAGTTTGAGGCATCTAACAACTCATTTCTTGATTTAACCAATTTTAAGGAATTAGTATAAAATATTCAAGTTGGCTTATTTTTTATTAGAGGTCTTTAAGAAAATAATTATATTATTTTTGAATAAAGTCTCCCTTCCTATTAAATACGAAAAGCTATTTTATTTATGATAAATGTATCCATGAAGTTTTCAGTTCGTTAACTTATTTATTGGATAAAAATATTGAAAAATTTGGATAACAAATAAAATAGTGAAATATTTTTTCAAGTAAATATAAACTATGAGATCGTGCAGTATTAACAACAGAATCAAATTAACTGAAATATAGAACACATCGAGATATCATCATGGCTGCAAAATAATTTTAACCCATTCAATGTCAATATGAAATAATTTAAATACAAAGCTTATTTTATCCCGCAGAACTCCATTTAAACGGAAAGGCACTTTTATTTTTGACCACAATCGACAGCGAACGCTCGCCAAAATATTTCACTACCAATAAAACATGATGTAGGTGCATTTGTGACAAACAAATTGTTTTCGGTTGATAAATTCGCGAGATAGTCTCGTGAAACCATTTTTTTTTTTGGCAAAACATTTAAATTGTGTCACTGTTTTAATATTTATTTTGTTGAATTGAATTGATTTAAAAATTTAATTTTCATGGACATTTCTCAGTATTTTGAATCTTTTTAAATGTTGTACTAATTACGTTTAAGCCCAGTGTGTCATATTTATTAACAGTCTATGAACGTACACAGGGGTGAAACAACCCCTCATTAACACAGCTTATAGTCTATCATATTTATTTCAATAGTATTTCCCACTAATTATATCATACAAGCAGAGGTATTCGAAACGTTTCATTTACATTAAGTTCCGACATATTACTGCAATATTAATGTTATATTTTTACAGGCTCATCAATTGACTTCCAAAAAAGGTTAGGTAATAATAATAAAACACATCACGACACACACATTGATGTAACAATAAATATCGTAAGAATTTGTGTCACAAGAACTAAGAAACGATATGGTAAAAATTTATATAATATAGAGAGTGTATTAAAATTTGTTTTGTGAATTTTCTAGTTTAAAATATAAATTAATACACTGACCGAATAAATGAAGGACATATTTTTTATTTTTTTTATTTATGTTATTACAGATAAAAGCAGATAATTAAGGCTTTGTAAAAACCACAGACGTTTGTACCCATTGCTTAATTCAAATTAAAACATTTTTTTTTAATGGTTACATTGAACTATTTAACGTTACAATACTATTAAATATATATATATATTTATATATAAATATATAAAAATCGTTTCAAAAGAAAGATAATTTATGTATTAAAAATAAATATTTTAATTTAAATGGAAGGATATTAAAAAACTGAAGCGTACTAAAAAAAACAAAGCTGGGTTGAAATTCAAGCTGCGAAATACATTGGAACAGTTTAAATTGTGGAGTCTTCAGCAAATATTTACTTGTTCCCAAATAATAGTATCCGAACTACTAAAAGTGCTTTTGTAAAATGTTTTCAGTCAGATCACAATTTTCTCGCGGCATCACCCACTGCGACATGGAAAAGGCATTTTCGCACCCTCAAGCGTTCCTTTGTCTCCATCCACAAATACCTAAACCTTATACATTTATATAACACGAAATAGGGGAACACTGAAAGTGTATGGAAAACAATGGATCAACTTTATATACTATTTTATGGGGTAAAAAGTGTATTAAGTTACATGCTAAAAGCCCTTGCTACAAAAACTTTGTGGCAATATACTTCTTGAATGTATTAAGGCAGTCGAAGGTTATTTTAAATGTATGTATCAAATTTCGTTTTGCATTGCGAAAATGGGCGTCTTCGCTTAAGGCTTGTTTCGAAGGTAGGGTTTCAACGTTTCACTCACCTCACGTCAAAGTTATCTAAACAATAGACACAACATTTAGAGGTTAAAAAAAACTGAATTGTATTGTAGAAAGTCAACTCACAAAACAAATAAAAAATCTGTCAAGTGCGAGTCGGATAAGTACATGAATGCTAATAGTTAAAAGTTAATAGATTTTTTTTTTGAGAATTTCAGTTTTTAAACTTACTCTTGACTCTGAGTTAAATTTAGAGTGTCAGGATCTTTGAGATTAAATAAAAATAGAAGAAAAAAACTTATATCCAATACTAATATGATCATGCAATGATTGGTTAGCTCAGCAACCTTTCAGATGTACTCCCAAGACTGAATAAATACTTAACAGGCATCTACTTATAAACAAATAAAATTAAATAATTATTGTTTGTTTGTAATGTGTATTATTGTTATTTATTCACTCCTTGTTTTTGGTGCTTTTTTTAAATAATAATAATATATTTATCCGCAGAAACATTTGTTATAAAGGTCTTAAATAGATTATTGAATACAGTCCAAAATGTTTTGCCAAGGAGTATTAGCGGGCAAATGTCTGTGTGTCATGTTTTAAATTAATACCTGTTGTTTTATTTATGTAATTATTTAGCTTAATGAATATTATGTTACATTTCTTATGAAGTTTTTACTTACTTACTTAAATAAGTTTTAAAAGTAAATTTTAGTGTTTTTGGGTTGTTTATTGACATCAATTTCTTTTTTTTTTCAGTTTACCATTTAAACTAACTTAGTAATAAGAAAAATTCAAATTAAACGAGATAACTTTTTTCATCAATCAGCAAATCCATCTCGGTAATTTAAAAATAATACATCCAACTCAGGTTTTAATACATTTATTTATAATTAAAGATGTAAGAAATTACTAACTTTATCTCTTTTTAAGCATTAGTACTTAATTAGTACTTAATTCTGCTCCAGACCTCCAGATTAATTTGTTTCTTTCCTAAAAAAACAAAAAAAAAATTGAGTACAATCCTTCTTAGGATTCTATTTGCATTGTTATTATATTTTTGCATGATTAAAGAACACACTTTATTGAACTCATCATTATTTTTATTAAAGTTCAATTTGTATTTATGTCTTTTTCCATACAATTTTATTCAAATATCATCTGTAAATATAAATATTATAATATATTCAGTGAACAATAACATGCCTCTATTAGTCTGTTTAGTAAAGGATGGGAATAAAAGTATCTGTTTTGCTCATGCACAACAAAAATCTGATGATGATGTTGCCACAGACCCCATCACCACCTATTAACACCACTTACGAGTAATGTGTGTGAGTTTTGACGTCCTGACCTCTTATCCAATTTTTCAGTCACAGTAATGAATTCTGGTTTTTTGGTGGTGGTTAAATTAAGACAAAATTGTTGATTATAATTAAATTTAAAAAAGATATATTTCATTGTGTCAACCTACCTTGATATTGAACTTATTTGTTGGGTATTTTTACAGGATGTCTGTTTTTATTTCCACAATTTTGGTTTCTTTCATCTGTCATTAACCGTTGATGTTCAGGTAGTCAATATACCTTATTTTTGTTGGGGGAGATTTCCTTAATTACAAAGTTTGGATACTTTGACATCTAAAAACAGAACAACCCCATCCTAGCACTTCAGTTTCTTAGGTTCTGCATATATTTAAATACTAACGTAAAGCAAAAAATCAACAATTTCTTATTAGTTACTTTTTTGAAAATTTATATAAAAATTTTTACTATAAGGTTTTTACTATAAAAATGCTTTATACCACGAATTAAACTTCAATTTACCAGTGTTATATTAATAAAACAAATGGATCGCGATAAAAGTGAATACTTTATGTAATTTAAAGTTTTTATTCCTAAGAGCGGAAGGTATGTCAACATTCAAAGTTTTGAAAGCTTCGTTTTATGAACTAAAGCAAAAAAAATGGCGAAAATCCTTTGAATTCTAATTTCATTTGGAGTTTCATCATAATATTTTTAATTTTAGGTAAATTATTTTTTAATACATAAGTGATTCTTCCTAATACATTCGAAATGGATTTACTTACTTTTAATTAAAAATACCTATCGCAAAATGTGTTAACGCCTCGTATCCATTGCATGCAAGAAATGCATGCATAAGTTGATGCAAAACAAAATGGCGTCGGCGTAAGCCTTTCAAGTTCCTTATTAAATTGTGATGTCTTTGTAATGTCCTTGTGCTATCCTTACATTATGAATATGTTGTTTGTTTTATTTTATTAAATACCGGTAACATTTTTAATCATAACATTGTTTGTTGCCATCACGTGACATTGGCTTAATAGTCGTCTAATACGATTGTCACCATTGTTCAAAAGTAGGATTGAATTGACAAAGCAAATATCACAACAACAAGATTTTCGCAAACTTGATTTTTTGTATGTGTTGTTATTGTTGTAGCGGCTACAGAAATAGTTATACTGCGAAAAATTTAAGTGTTTAGCAGTTATGGTCTATGAGATACAACCCGCTGATAGACAGACAGACAGCGGAGGCTTAGTAATAGGGTTCAAAGTCAAAGTCAAAATATTTTTTATTCAAATAGACTTAAAATAAGTACTTTTAAATCGTCATCTTTTATACTACCACCGGTTCGAAACGCTATTCCTACGGGGAAGAATCCGGCAAGAAACCTCCGTAGTTGCTTTTTTCAAAATAATTACTACAATTTGTAAATAAAATACAGTTCTCTAATTGTAAACCTAATTTTTCTATAACTAAGTTATATAAAACGTTCCGTTTTTACCCTTTAGGTAAGGAACCCTAAAAATAATAGCTGAATGATTTTACAAATTTTAACGTTGTATTAATATTTGAAATTTAACCAGTATTCGTAATGCCGAAAATTTAACTTTTAATCAACAAGTTTAATTAAAATTTCTGTTTTAATAAATATAAATATAGCTTATTTGAATAGCCACAAATGTTATCGAAATTAAACCAAGGTAATTTTCAATATATAATGAATTGGTTTGTAAAATTAATTTGATAAAAAATGAGTTTGTTATCGAAATAAACTTCTTCCGTAGTTTTTCATGATTTAATTAAGGAATTAAGGAATTATTAAATGCACAAACCCATGCCATTTTACATTTTTTTAAGTCCAATATTTTAAAGACTGATGAACACGAAAAATCTCTGGGGCCATGAATATTTTATCTTTTAAAACATGTTTTTATCTAAATAAACAATTGCTTAGAATTGTTCAGTATCCAACCAAGGCAAGTAAAATAAAGTTTAAAAAATAATTATTTCCAGGTGCGAACGTCTACCTATTAAAAGAACAAGCAACCTTCCTAGAAGAAAATACAAGTGTAAGAAAGAGAAACAGGAGGCGCTGAAGCAAAGCAAGCAGCAGCTCGTTAACCGGGAAATTAGAATGTCCGTCTCATTTTACGAGCTAACAAAGCTGTTTGACCCCAAAATGTGAAATAAGGAGCCAGCGTTAATATAGGTGGATGAGCTTTGAAGAAAACATTGCATCGGAATTGGCGATATTACGCTTATGCATGCTTATATCTACTAGTTTTTGTCTCCGACTTTGTCTGTGTAATTGCGTTTTTATATCATCGGAATATTTTGTCGTGATAAAAGTATCTTATTTGTTTATTAAAAGAATGAACTATCTGTGTTTCAAATTTCATTCAAATTCCTTTAGCCGTTTTTCCGTAGTGGAGTAAAACTTAACCTTCACATTTATAATATTAGTTGGAATGTCAAGTGACCATATAGTTTAGTCTATTCCAAAAAAAAATGAACATCCGAATATTTTTCTCTAAATAACAAATAGGTTTTAAGTTAGATTACACTATTTTTAACAAAATTAGCATCATTACCTTTTTAATTCATCTTTTTTTACTAAGCTTTATTTACTTAAAGTATTATTCAGTCTTTGCAGCACAACTACTACACTCTACTATTTCTATTTGTAGACAGATGGCGCTACTAGAGGTTTTAGGTTTAAATTCAACCGGAGATGGATTTTTCTGTCGTTAGCACAATGCGTAGTTCATTCATGTTATATTTGATACAAAAATATAATATATTTCAATATACATATAAAATGTATATAATGTTTGTTGATGACCTCGGTGGCGCAGTGGTGTAAACAGCCGACTGCTACGCTAGAGGTTCCAGGTTCGAATCCCGGCGGGGGCGGGACTTTGTGTTATTTGCAAGACGTATTATTTCGTTTACCGGTCTTGATGTTGTATTCTTATCTATGTAGTATCCATTTCGTTGCTTAGTTCCTGTGACACAAGTTCTTACGATGCTTACTGCAGGGCTGAGTCAATGCCTGAGCAATGCCACCGGAAGCGGGGCAGTGCTCAGGCTACCGGTGGTTAGGGCTGCAGAGAGAGGAACCTCCTGACAATGCGTGCCGTGTCCAGGAGTACTGCCTTCTGTATCTGACCCTTGATCCAGCTATCTAGCGAGAGTCTCTTCAGGTGTTGGTCGAGACTCTTCGCTATGAGACCGTTCGTGGAAACAACTATCGGTACAATTATCGTCGAATCAACATCCCACATGGCGGTCACCTCGTGGGCCAAGTCAAGGTACTTGCTGAGTTTGTCCTTCTCGGGCTTCACGAGTTTCTCGTTATGCGGGATGGTGATGTCGACGAGAATTTCCCAACGCAGCAATCGATCTGTCAGCACAATATCAGGTTTATTGGCTACAATAGTCCTATCCGTGATGACAGATCGATACCAATAAAGCGTAGCAAGACCATTTTCGAGAACTGGCGAAGGTACGTACTTATAGTACGGTAACTCGGTCTCCACAAGTCCGTATCGAAATGCAAGTTGCTGGTGAATGATCCTAGCTACTAAGTTATGTCTGTGCAAGTTCTCACCGTTGGCCAGATGAGAACAACCGGAAATAATATGCCTGAGTGACTCCCCAGGACGGCGACATGCCCGACAAATGTCGACCCTACCATCCCTCAGGATATACTTCCTATAATTGTTCGTCATCATAACCTCGTCAGCAATTGCACAGACAAAACCCTTGGTTTCTCCAAAGAGGTCCCCGAAGCGTAGCCAGTTCACCGATGCAAGCAGATCAACATCAGGCCCTGTTAGGACCCGGTAGAACCGCCCATGTAACTCCTTGCTCTTCCATACATCCTTGCAGTTCTCGGTGCTTATTATTATTATTATTAATGTACCAAAATTACAATTGTTTATATTATTATTAAAAATTCACCTAGTAACACCTTAAGTTACCCAACATTACCCTTCAACGAGTTCACAAATAAGACGGATCGATTTAAATATTAATTAGCGAGTTAATTACTAGCATCAGTTATTGTATGAATGTTGTTATTATATAAGCTGTAATTAATCCATTCGCATGAAGTGTATCTAGGATTATAAGCATGATTAAGCAACAAACGACTGAATGAGCGTTAAACGCACATTACAGTGGAACAAAGGCGAGCAAAGCTATTAAAGCACAATTTATTTAGTCTACCCTGTGATTAAATAGCCTGCCCTAGAATGTATGGTAGTGTTTAAAAGCTAAAACTAGAATACCTACTGTAATCCCGTTTTTAATTTGAAATTTAATCAGATTTTTCTTTAAAGTTTTCTACTTTGAAAACGAGCTAAAGAAAAAACTTTCTTAAAATTTAACTGACATTGAAGTTCAGGAAGACATATCAATATGGCAGTATACTATGATGTGCAATATATATTTTTAAATTGTATAATTGGCACGTTTGCCTAAATCTTATTTTATGTGACGAAGATTAATTATCCAAAAAAAGTATAACTCTCGACTTCTTCTAAGTTATTATGCTTTTATTTAACTGTATTTAAATCTAAAGCCACCTGGATAATAAAACTAATTCAGTATCACCTATTTGTCCATAAATATCTTGTTTGTAGATACTACAGGATGTGAAATTATAATCGAAATAGATATGAATATATTATTTGCTTTAGGTTTTGGTCACTATCGAGTAGGCTAGTGAAATTAATTGTGTAGCTTTTAAAACAGGTAAGGTTATTTTTTTGGATTAAGTTATTGCTGGTATAGCCAAACTTAACTGATACATCTATTATCAACAAGTATCTAAGGCTACTATAGTTTAACATAAAAATTCATACAATTTGCATTAGTCCCAAACTAAGTCACAGGCTTTTGCGATTCCTAAATACTTAAAATGCACATTCTATGCAGATAAAAAACAAAAATAACTCCAGAGAAAATACACATATTCCTATCGAGTTGGAGCGTTTTTTTCTGATTTTCATCAAAAACACTAGCTTGTAACTTTGTTACGAAGTTTCTCATTGTTCGCTAATACATAATATGTGAACTTCTTGCTGCTCGCTATTCGCCGGCATCGGAACGGTTTCATAAATCTCCTATGACAATCCTTAAATCCTTAATCCAAGGTTTCCTATTATTGTTTTGGCTAATTAAAGCTATGTTTAAAGCTGATCCGAGAACAAAGATCTTAGAGCGATTATATGTTATGTCTAAATAAAGACAAGGTTTGAATTTGTTTCAATTTCTTACAGTATTGGAATTGATGTGGTATAGTGGTAGATTAGTAGCGATAATAATTTTTCCTGTGTGTTTACCATGAGTTAAACCTTCGATTGCCGCTTGCGACTGCAGTTACAAATTTGTATGAATCTTTGTAAAGCGCCTCTAACGGAATTGTGAAGAATTAAGAATGCTCATACAAAATAACTAAAGTAATCTATGTTACCTGACGTGTATAAAAACTATACGAACTCATGGTAGACACACTGATCATCATTTCGTGTACCAAAAATTTGTCTGATTACTATATAATAAAAATTAAAAAGAGAAATTGCGATAGTTAAAAGTTTAAACTAAATGTTAAGTCAACATGTTAAACGTCATTCTAAACTTATAAATGTGAATGAAAGCCAAACTGGACCAGTACCACAACTTTACTTCAGACCTTAGCAAAACTGGCAGTGGGCTGGTCACATCTGTCGCAGAACTGATGAACGATGGAGTAATCGAGTTCTGCAGTGGAGACGGCGCATGGGTAAACGTAGTATTGGACGCCCCCCTGCTAGATGGAGCGACGACCTGCGTAAGGTGGCAGCAACTGGATGCTCAAAGCTCAAGATCAGGAAAAGTGGTTTACCTTGGGCGAGGCCTATGTCAGTGGACCGCCGCAGGCTGACGATGATAATAATGTAGCACAACATGGTGTTCTGTTAGCAATTTCACCAGGAGTCTTTGAGGTGTTGAAGTTACTGTCGTGCCAACTCACGGTTGCTATGGTTGTGATTAGACTGTTAAATCCACGTTGTTCTTGTATGCTTATTGGCCTTAATAAGCCAACGCTAGGTAACGCGTACTTCATCAGTGTGCATGTTCATGCATAACACAACTTTTTTGAAAGGGTCTTCGTTAAAAAGAATTACTTTACCAAAGTCAAGGCAATAGTGCGTAAATCAGTCTGGAAAAAGCTACCGGATGGCTATTTGAGCTCCTGAGGCAATTTGGATTTTTTTTTTGTAAAGGACCTCATAATCTCAAAGTGGACTGATTCCAAGAAAAAAGGCGTGGGTGATAACAAGAAAAAAAAAGAAATTGCTTAGAGACGACTGGAACTTGGACGATTTACGCGAATTGATTTTTTAAGATCGTAAATAATCGTTTAGCAAAAAAAGTTTCCAAATTGCCTCAGGAACTCAAATGCTAAGAGTCATCCGGTTGCTTTTTTCAGACTTTGATATAACTATATGGTGACTTGTTTGTTTGACACCTATCACTGCATACACATTTTCAATTAGCCACTGCGCTAACGTTTACGCAAAGTGCTTGGGCTAGTCTCGAAAAGTCTCTATAGATTACTTTTTGGACGTGAAAGGTCAGTTTATTACGTTGTTTGTTTACGGACCGACCCGAGGCAACAGGTCGAGGGTTCGAGTGTCAGGTTGCCGTCCTCATTGTGCCTGGTTACCCAGTGTCACAGTTTCGCAACCTGTCACACTGAGACTCAACATAAACATGAGAAATGCTGTGATTAACACCTCTGCCTACCTCTATCGAGTTGCTTACGGCGTGAGTTAATTTTTATGATGTATGTGAAAATGAAATATTGAATATATTTAAAAAAAGAAAAAATCCTTCTATAATAAGTTATTATGCATTTAATAAAAAGGTGAATATTTAACTCTACAAAAGGTTTCTCCACTTGTGGAAAAAGGCCTCGTCGATCTGATGCCATAGGTATGGTCCTGCCCTATTAATCAAATGCTATCATTTCGTAAGCGTTAACGCAAACGGAAAAACAAGTCTTTAAATGACATTTCCTCACGCTCAAGTTACGTCATTGTAATGTTAATTCGATACATTTTTGTTTTCAATTGGCGTCAACACTTGTGGAATGATGGCATTTGTACCGTTCTGCTCCATTGGATTCCAGCTGATACTATGTTGTCTTTCCATTTTGTGATCGATCTACCACGTTTTCTCTCTATTCTGGGTGTGCCAATATAAAACACGCTCGCTCCATCGCCCGTCTTTGGCTCTCGCTATATGTCCGGGCCATTCCCACTTAAGAATCGCAGCTACGTGAAACACATCAGTTCGTTTGGTTTTGCTACAAATATTACTACAGTTGAATTTTATTGTGACGACCTAGGTGGCGCAGTGGTGTAAACAGCCGACTGCTACGCTAGAGGCTCCGGGTTCGAATCCCGGCTGGGGTGGGACTTTGTGTTATTTGCAAGACGCATTGTTTCGCCTACCGGTCTTTCATGTTGTATTCTTATTTATTTTAGTATGTACCATATCGTTGCTTAGCACCTGCGATACAAGTTCTTACGATACTTACTGCAGGGCTGAGTCAATGTGTGTGTCGTGATGTGGTTATTTATTTTATTTATTGTAAGCAAATTTGTAGTACTCTAGCGGAGCCTGGTTAAATCGTAAGTAAAAAAAGTTGTTGTAGAAAAATACAATGTACAAAGCTATTTGTAATTAAAAAATTACGTTCAAAATATCTAAAAACCATTACATCACATCTCAATTAAAAGCCTTTAAAAGAACATTCAGCAACAAAGTCGCGGAGTGGAGTACACACGACTACCTAATTACGAGCCAGTCGTAGAAACCTCAGTCGCTGCTTTTATTGTTCTTTCCTTTGATGTTCAGTCTAAGGTTTACCAGCACTACTCAGAATTTGCCAGGGAAAAAACGGGGATACAGTAGTCGATAGTATTACAATATCGAGAGCGCTTTAACGCTTTTTGTCTCCTACCGACGTGATTTGAATTCAATAAACGAGATCAAGTCTCAACCCACTCTCCATGGAAATGAAGGCAGAAATGTTGAATAAAAATTGTGAGGAATAACATAAAAATCGGAATTAATTGATTCCTCTTATTATAAATTGTTTATTTTTATTTTTTGCAGAAGTTACTATTATCTATTTTTATCGTTGATAGGCACAATAGATCATGATTAACTTTATGAGTATCATGACCAATACATTCGTTTTTTTCACTAAATTTTAGCAATTATATTTAATATAAGAGTTTAAAAAGTAAGTTTAATTCGTATAAATAAGAAAAAAAAAAACCTTTCTGCAAATGTTTTTATTTTTCCGAACAATTTATATGAGACAAAAACAGACCGTATTGTTTATCGTTAGCTAATATCGTCATCAAATACAAAAAGGAGTAAAATTTGTTAAAGGAAAAATTTCCTACATATTATTTTAAAGCAATACAGTCCATAGATAAATTTTAAACCTAATAAATATCCTTCGAGAGATATCTACCGCAAATTCACCCTACATTATGTCATAAATCATTGACGAAAACAGTTTGTGCCCAGAAATTTTGTTGTCGGTTTTTATTTACCGCACAATAGGTACTTGACTTGCAACGCCATAACCGAAGCAAGTAAAATACGAGCAAACTGCATACACGGGTTATTCTGATTGAATTTAAAGATACTGGAATGGACAAGTAAAGAAAATTAATTTTAGGCAATATTTATACAGAAGTGAAGTCGCTTAGTGACTTGTCGCAGACGGATACTCAAAAAAAAAAGTTAAACTTAGTTACAAACACCCGGTCGTGTAGGAATGACTATATTCGATTTGAAAGTGCTTATTTTAAGTTTATTCGAATAAAAAACATTTTGACTTTGACTTTGACAATGGGGACTGTTCAGTGCTGAATATAAATGTTGTCAGGTAAATATTATGTATTTCGCCAACAATACTTGTATAGGTAGGCTTCTGCACTTAAGTGGCACCTATACCGGACTGCTTTGTAAACTGCATAAATACTTTTAATATATTTTAATATTGTAAGTCTCGCATTACGTACCACTGCGGCGCCGAAGTTGTTTTTAAGCGCCCATCTTGTGCCAAAAACGACTAAGGCTTTTTAATCGTATTTAAACCGCGACTTAGGCGCCTTCCGATAATCGGTGAACGATAGTTTGTAAGTGAAAAACGGTACGTACTGATTGGAATAGGGAAATGCCCAAGTCCTAAAAATAGACGATAGCAAAATCGGTCAATAAGACTAATAGAAAAATCAGCCCTACAAAGTCCGTTGTGGGCGAGTCGAGATCACAAATGAGATTTCAGCTTGACTTGTATTTAAGGCTAAAAATAGGAATATTGGCTGTAAGCATCCAGTTTTTATTGATATTGATTCTGGTCAGTTGGTGACAACACTAGCAATATTAAAGTTTTGTAAATATAAGAACTATTCGTTATTACTATAAATTTAGGTCATTGCATTTCGAACATTTTCACTAGATTTAAACGGGGGAAAAAAATAAGTGTGTCTTTTTAATTTCAAACAAAATATGACAGCCTTCTTGAAAGTCCAAAATATAGGAGGAGAAATGTTTCAAATCGAATAACTAATTTAAAGAAATACCTAGATTATTTTTTTTAGACTTTCAAATCAGTCAGTTTTTCGGACCACAGGCTCCGGATGCTTTTTATACGGGAAAGAATCCGGCATGAATCCTCCGTAGTCGCTTTATTTCGATATTCAAAATACAATAATTTTATAGAACAGTTTGTAATTTACTACAAACTAAACCTACCTACCTACTTCTACATACAAATTACAAACATAGAAATGTATAAACTACCTCTATTTAATACTATAGGTATTTATCGAAATAAAATTAAGAGCCGTTATTCGCTAAAACTCTCTTTTGTTACTTTGTTTTCTCTTATGCATGGAAAGTTTAAAAAAGGTAATTAATATTCCCAAAGAACGTGTCACGTGGTACGAAGTTCGCGAGGTCAACTGGTATTAATATAAAAACTATAAATGTCATTTTATTGACTATACTGATCAGACGCATCCAGATGTGACCAGTTCAATGATACATTGCATTTTATATACCGCTCACGTAGATTCACTAGCAAGGGTTGAAGGCAAATAAATTCAACGATTTGTGGCTGGAAGGCTTCCAGGATTCTGTTGTGGTGGACTTGCGATGGCGGCCGAGATGGTTTGCTGGTTAAATGGGCTAAGTGCAACGGATACTTTGATAATATTTATTTAGAGTTGTTACGTAGTTACGCGAGGTCAAAGTTGATTCAGGTTGCCACGACGAAACTTCTATTACGATAGTAGCTTAAGCTATTTTTTTTTGTAAGAGCGTTGTATGCGGCGACAGGCGGCACACCTGATGGTATGTGATACCGTCGCCCATGGACACCTGCAAGCTAAAGATGTCAGCAGATGCTATGCCGACCTTTTAAAAATGATCAAGCCCTTTTTTGGAGGCCCCTTTGTTGTACATATCCGGGGATACCGCTCAACAAGTTAGGATTGTGAATGAAAAGTTTTATCCTTAACTCTTTAGATTCGATGGTATTTTATGAGCAATAGCTTAAAAATAAATTACACACTTTTAAAATGTAACATTATTATACTAACAAAGTAACTCGATAACATGATAAAATACATTACAAGTACATTTTCTCATACAAATTTCTAATGCTATAAAGAGAAACTCCACAGTAATTTCAGCAATGTTCAGTAGAACGTATTTTACAGTACTGTGTCCAGCAGTACTAAAGTCAACATAGCGGGGAGGTTCGTTAGCGAAATCACAACTCGCTCCCGACTGTGCAAATATTGCTTCTGACACCGCACCGGTGACCGGCGATCTTTGTTACCAACGGTTATTTCAGTTTTATTTAAATTCCTAAGCTTTCCTAAAAAAAAGCAGGCGATAAATTCCAACGCCACTGATGGCCCTTTAAAGTTTTCGCGATAAAACACCTCCAGTTGGTCAACTTGGCTACAGCGCGGTCGATGTCAAGTTTTTAAACTTTGTGAAAAGTTTTTCAAATTGAAAACAGCTGCTATCTCAATTTAAACATCTAACTGAAATAGTTTCAGTATCTAACATGCGTCTGTCTGAGCCTTTGTATTTAAGATATTCCATTGCAAAACGAAAAACGTACGAACATGTTACGTATCTTAGTACCGATCTGAAAACAGTTTCACCGTCGGAAACTTTTCCTAATTTAAAATCTAAAACTTTCAAAACACATGGGTTACCGCATGAAAACCGTATTAAGACGCAATCAAAAGGAGAGCAGCCAAAAAAGCGCTATAACTGGAAATTAAACTTCGCAAAAAAAGAAATTAACATGAAGCCCTTTGAAATCGCTTTTGACGTCAAAAGGGAAATATCAAAACTGGAGCGAATGAAAAATTCTAAACGTCCGATGACGTACATTTAATTTCTACCTCCAATCTCCGGCACGGTTTCAGCCAATAGCAGTAGTCATGCTCAGTAAAGAAACCTTAAACACTTTAATTTTTGAGGTTAAGTTTTCTTTTTTGGCTGTTCCACACAAATAAGTCATTGTAGATCTACAAACTTTTCGAAATTGCGCCAGTCTTAACATTCATTGAACCAAAAGTAAAATTAAGGCCTTATTAGAGTGCCTTATTTGAGTATCTACTAACTTACCAAGGCTTTCGCAATGTTTAATATAAATACTTATACGAATATTTATATTTTGTCTATTGTATAACATTTATTTTTATTTGATTATTTCTACTTAACGTACAAGCAAAGGGACTTAAGTCTTCCTTTAAATCATGTTATAACAAAAAAGTATTCCGTCCTAATTTGGATATTATATTGTTTTAATGAGGACAAAACAAAAAATGTTCTATTTTATTTAATCTATGATAATACCATCAACAAGCAACAGGATCATATTGTTCTAACATTTTCTTCTAATATTAAATGACTTACAAAAATTCAATATCGAATGAAACTTTCTTCCTAACTTAGTAAAAGCTTTCAGACATTACATGGCTTGACGTATTTGACGTACCGATATATAAGGATGAGTGTTTATGTATTTATAATCCGAAAATCTATCGGTTAAGCTTCCAGCTAATGGATGTTTCGGAACGGTGAAAAGCATTCCCAACTTTACCAGGTGTCGAGTAGAAAAAGTTCGCAAAGTGGAAGTTTTTAAACTTTTTTGTTCGACCAAATTTACGCTCCCGAAAACTTTCGCAGCGGTCGACTTAATTTAGTCGTTCGGTAAAAAATTTCATGTTTTCTTTTGGATGGTACTAAAATACTTTGTATATGCAGGATTGATTAAAACTGTTTGATACTCATAGGAACTTTGAGATACTTTAAAAATCATCAAACATATGACACTGTGAAAACGATGTTTATCTCATGCGCCTATTGCTAAAATGTCTAGGTCTGTACAAAAAACTATGTCTACAGACATAGAATGTGTAAATTGGTATTAGCCGTTACACCATAAAGCCGTTTTGTGGTCAGAGGATATATTTAGTTACAAGAAAACGTCCGAAAAGCACAAAACTAATTTAAAAAGTTTCTGCAGACCACTCCGAGATTGTACAGGACTCGGTGAATATTTTTGAAAACATCACATTCAATTATCAGTCTTGACGGTTCAGACTTAAGGTGCGTTTGGCAAAAACTTTTTTGAAGATCGTGTTCTGTCTGGACATATTTGTTGTTCTTATTGTCAACTTGACCACTCGCTGAGAAAAAAAGATGTGCCTTGCTTCACGAGAGACGCGAAATAATATTTCTTATCATTATAAATGAATACCGAACTAGAAACTCTTAAACTCAAAATTTAGACCTTAAAGGTACTGAGATAGGAAGTGTAATTTTAATAAAAATTTATTTATTTTAATGCGTCTTTTATTGTAATTAGTTAGTTAGTTAGCCTCTTGATTGGGCCATTGTACGTAACTTAATTGTAATAAAAATGATAAATAAGTTAAAAACAGTTACTGATTTCACCAGAGATCTATTCGAACGTTCTCAATAAACATAACAACAATTTTAATGGTACTGCCTGTGAATGATTGTCAGAATTCTGAATCCCAGCAGATAAAACTACCCCAATCAATCAGTGGCTATGGGTATAAAATTAAGCAAATGTGCTCCATCGTTGGACGCCGGCCAAATGAGATCACATTTTATTGGCACTGCAGTTCAGACCATTTAATTCACTTTCTGTTTAGTTCACAGGACTTTTCAATGGATTTTCAGCAGTTTTTGCCTGGATTGTGGTGGTTCGGGGTTTTAATTTCAGACTTAGTTAGGGATTTACCACTATACTTTAACGAGATCCGTTTAACGCTATATATGTAGCTATTTAGGAGACGATCGGTGATAAAAATAAAAATTAGTACAGTGGACATAATTTTTGTAGTGTACGCATTAAATTAAAAAGAATATTAAGTTAAATTAAGTCAATTAATTATTATTTGTGTCTGGGTGATATATATCCAAAATATTAATAAAAATAAAAGGGCTAAATTAAGCAACTCAGATAATTTCCATTTCTGATATCGTTGTCAATTTCATATTTTTTTTGCAAGATGGCCGCTCATTGGTATGGATATCTGACACTTTCAGAGTACAATTTACGATTAGACATATAAATTTTACTTACATATTCAGGTAAAATATGGCATAATGGTTATTTTAACCCCGCTGAATAAGTTTGTCTTATATTTAATGGGTTTTGAACTGGTTATTCCATCGACTCATTTCATGTCAAATAGTTGATCAGTACTTCTTTTTCAAAAAAAGAGCATGATTGGTTTGAAACGTTTTCAACTAAGTTCTTGTATCTGCTTTAGTATTTGGAAATCGTTTCATTTAAACAAAAAAACACGGCTTTATAATTAAAATATATTTCTCCAATAAAAAACTTATATTTTATACATTCAAATTTAAACTCAAAATCTATTTTATTTAAATGGAATAGATTAAAATAAAATATAATTAGATAAATAATACATTTAAATAGATATTGTTACATGTTATATATTTCATAAATTGTGTTTAAATCGACCTAATACTTAATACATAGTAAACTGCGTTTTGTTTCTAATCACAACGCCTTTAAAGTTTAGACGTTAATGGTAATTTGTAATAGAAAGACTTTATTGATTATATGTTATTTTTACATTTGAATTGTATAGTTTTCGAGCATTATAACTTCTTGGTCATCTTTAAAACGAATCTAAATTGGTATTTTCATAAGCAAGCAACGCTTTGACCACGTCAGATTTATGGTTCACTTCTTTAAAAATCATGTTGAGTTTTAAGAATGATCGAAAAAAAAAAACTTTATTAATAATCTACCCAATACTTTGCCTGTATTTGCAAAAATACTCCAAACACATCAAGCGTTATTAATAAAAATCTGGCATATTTAAACATAAAAAACATCACTTCTTCACATATTTTTCTCGGTAGCATTACTGAAAAAGCTTAATCCTTGGGCCAAATCCTCAACTTTTCCTCAACTTCTGGCAGAAGCAATCAAAGGCATTTCTTATATTGTTGTTCTTTCACTTATTGTGCAGAGACGTTCCTTTACCCTTCACTATTCTTTCTAGCAATAATTGTCTTGTTTTCTCTCTCCATTCTTGTATTGTGTTAGATCCTTATTAAACTATCGCGGCCATTTTGTGATTTAATATTAAGACGAGTAAAGACGTTTATAATTAACTCCTTAAGCTGTCTTCTGTATAATACTATGCTGAAACGACCCACGTTGCATTGTCAATTTACAAATAAAAAACACGTATATAATCAAGATTTTGTTTAGAAAACTATAAAGCTACTATGGAATAGTAAATAAACCACATCAATATCTCTCATTTTATTCTTTATCCACTTACTTTTTATTATTATCATTAAAAATTCAAATGTACATTTCAGCTTCAAAAATTCATCTGGCCAGACAGTTAAATTTATATAATTATTTTACTTTAACGACCATAAAGTTTTCGGTTTCAGAAACGTAAAACTAATCCTTTTTTTTGCCTTATTTCCAGCAATACAATACAATGTTAAATGAGCGAAGATGTCGCTATGCTATGACAAGACTAAATGTTATTGTTGTCTTTTAATAGTATTGCATTTTTTTAAATTAATTGCTCACAGATTTTGAGGTTGTTAGGGCAATACCTTGCAACGGAATTTGAAACTAACAGTAACTATTACATTGTAAATAATTTTTCTCTCATCATAAATTTAGATAAGTTAATTGTGCTTAAAAAAATTATCCAACTTTAATGTCACTCGATGTCAAAAGAATCTAATCGTTAAAAATGCTCTCCCATCATAAATCTTAAGAAATTTTAATCTGATAGTGGCTGTAAATCTACTTAGACATTAAAAATACAAAATTTACTTATTCTTCAATAAACTTTTTGCCTTTCAAATTTTCATTGAACTCCTTAAAAATTTTGTTCTTATAACAATTTTAACTTTATTTCTATTTAAATACTGAAAGTCAATAAGGTTGTTAAAATTATAAAAGACTTTGAGAACTCAAATGTTTCGTTTTTTATTTATAAAAATAAGAATTTTCAAACTTGATAGGTCATTAAAGAGATTTACAAATTAATTAATTTGCTCTTTATTAACTAAAAATATAATGGACGGTCACGTTTTTACTTTTGCTTTATATCAAACCAATTAATCTAAGAATTTCTCCAATGAATATGACGATTGATGAACGAGAATAATTCTGATAGATACAACTGTTATCATATTATGAATACGACGTGAAATAAGAAATTTGTTGTGATTGATGATATAGACTTCTGCTTTCCGGACAAAGTACCAGTAAAGAGGAGTCAAATATGTAAACTGCTTTCATTAAGAATCTGAAAAAATATTAAACAGTAGTCAAATTATAAAATATCTTGTGGAACCACCAGAGATGGGTAATTGTCATAACCACTAACTATCGAAGGACGTGGTAGCACAGTTTGTTGACACGACCCGTCAGGTCGAGGGTCCGAGTCTCGGGATGCGGTAAGTTGTAGCTTCCATGTTCCTCATTGTGCCCGGATAGTAGCGATAGACTTGCAACCTGTCAAACTGGGACTTAACATAAACATGCAAAATGCACTGTGTAACACCTCTGCCTTACCTCTCTAGGATTCATTATGGCGTGAGTTTATATTTTTGTGTTTATGTGTGTGACTAACTATCGATGTACGAGAGATTTCGTTTTTTTTTTGGTTCAATGCTCTTTTACCATTCACAGGATAGTTAATAAATCTCACGAACAATGTTCGGCGGCAGGCATGCCCTTACACATTGTTTCATTGTGCGTAACCTCTTCAGTGAACAAACTAGAACGATGTGCATGTACACGTCAAATCATAGCATATTCTACGTGATATTAAATTTATTTACTTTTTATGTGTGTAGTATACTACTTGACAATGATTTAAAAGTTTTGGGATCAAATGATCTGAGATCAACTAGTGATAGTCAATTGTTCTTCCTCGAACAATTTACATTACAAATTACGAAGCTTAATTTGCATCACGTTTACCTGGCGGTTCGAGCATCTAGTTTTAAAAGAAAAAACCTTTCACAAGTCAGAGTTTGAGAGACATTTATACACATGCGACATGCTCTTCTAAGATGTAAGATATAAAATATTCGATGAATAATTCAATGGGCCTCAATTCACGTTCAACTGAAACTGAAATATTTGGTTCCGATAAAACGAAGCCATCTCTTTTTCTTACGTTGTCAGCCCCAAATAGGAAGAAACACGCAGGATTTTTCGTGATCCTCGTTGTAGGATGACTGGTCGCAGGGTTATGCGTAAATCGACGGAGCAAAATAAGATATTTATCGAATGAGAACTTTCATACGCTTCTTTTTGTTGGGAACGCGCAAAAAAGGTGAAATGAATACGTTTTTGATACTTAAAAGCTCTGAACGTTTTCAATGAAAGTGCGTCGCTTTATTTTGGTAACAATGGGAAAAGTTTTTTTCAGTTTCGAAATGAAATTCCGAATTTCAATAGGCCTTTTGAGGGTGCTAGAACAAAATGGAGTACGTCGGATGCTGGGCGCTATACAAACGAAACACTTATGGAATCACCACAGTTGGCGTGTGACCCCGTTATATCTTTATAACTTTGTAAGGGTTTTTGCACGTTATTTTTTTAAATAATAAAACAGTTATCCTATCAGCGAAACGTGACAAACTAGTTGAATAGCTGGAAATTTGTAGAATAACTAAAAACTTGTGCTGTGACTGGAAGCGAAAACATTGTGCATTTTGTATTTTTGTGCAACATAATCGACCGTTTAAAAGTACATTTCAATGTGACTGCACAAAGCATTTTACAATGTTATTCTAGGTCTAGGTATCGCCTGACACTGCTATATGTCAAAGTTGAGTTACCTTCGTAGAATGACATTACAGTAAACTTGCAAACAATTATTTAAACCATTTGCTTAAATACCGGGAAATGCTTTCTATCTCAAGACGACCTTTCGGCTATTGTTGTAAAGATACGTGAACATGTATATTGTGCTTGTGTGTATCATCTCTACTGAGCGAACTTGTAACGCACACAAGTATGTTATGGGCTAGTATGGTACATATTTGTTTCGTTACTACAAGACGTAATTTATAAGTAATTTCATTTAAATTCGTATTTTGTGACATGAGCTTTATCGCATTCTCACACCCGACACTGTAAGATGTATTAGTGGCTAAGTAGGTAGTAAGGTATCTTCCTCAACATAAATTTTCCGAACCGGTGTTTGAGTAATTTTTAAGAAAAAAAAAGTACTTTTTTAAAGTTTATGGAATACATTTATTTTGATTTTACACACTGGAACAACGTGTATGTATAAACCTGGCAAAGCCAACAACCTTAGTCAAACGGTTTTCATGACTTCTCGACTTTGTGGTGACTTGATAGGATTAGAGCTTTTGACACTTTGTATTTTACTGGAGTTACAAACTAAAAATGCATACGATATACAATTATTTTAAACCTTGCTTATAATTAAACAAAAAGAGAAAATATATGGACTAAATAACTACCAACATCTTCAATGTAATGCACAATAATTTTAAATTACTTAATTTTAATATTTGTAAATTATTTCATAAGTATAAAATTATTCTTATTGAAGAGTAATTTTTTATAGTCACAAATATAAAAATACGATGATAAATACATGATTAGTCTTGTACTGATTAATTTCAGTAATTTTTATTATTATATGATATAACTCTCAGTACAATAACATAACACTCACAAAATAGTACTCAAAATAACATTATTCCATTTATTTAAAACAAATTGCTGAATGATTGTAATTTCTCATACATTTCTTGATACTTTGACAGTCAATAGACCCCATTATTTTCGCCAATATTCTTTCTTACATTGGTGGATAACAATTAACCCATTAGTACCTATTTAGTAAAATCTCGATTCTGGGTTCCTGGTCCATACATTTTTGGACCATCTCTTTATTCCATTAGTTTTATCTTGAATTTCTTATACGTATTACCAATAGGTTTTAAGGAAATAATGGACTTTGCCCTCAGTTATATTTAAGAGATAAACCAAATTGAACCAACGTCACCAGAACAAGCTAATCCAGTTTTTGTGTAACATGTAGTGCTAATACTCAGCATTAATAAAGCTTAGAATAAACAAATTTTAACACCCGACACAAAGCTAATTTCGGCTTAGTTGGAAATTTATTATTTTCCCCGGGATTAGGTACGCGGACGTTTATTTTTATTCTGTTGACCACGTTGTTGGCAAAGGAACAATTTTGATGAAAACTGAAACTCAGAAGTCAGGTCACGACTTCGCTAAATTTCCCTGTAGATAATAAACGTTCGGGTGAATTAAAGAGTTGTTTCGTATTTTGTTTTTTTACTTTATTCCTCGGAGTTTTTGGAATGAGAAAATTCGTGTTCTTCAAAAATATTAAAAACATGCTCTAACTACTAGTTGAAATAAGCTACTTCATTTGTTTTTTGTTTTCAGAATCATTTTTAAACAAGTAGAAATATTTTAAAATAATTCATCTTCAACTTTTATGTAATTTTTTTACCCGACTACGGCGAAGCCAAACTAAGGTTATGATTTTGATCGGTATGTGTGTATGTATTTTCTATTACATGTTCTCCTAGTTTTTTTTTATGAGTGAGTAGATTATTGATAGGCCTCTAACCAGATTAAGGGATTACTTACCTACAGTCAAATGGTAATAGTCTTGGTTACAACGTGAGAAAAAAAAGGAATACACAAAAATTTCTTTTAATCCGATCTTAATTCAAATACCTATATATTTTTGTAAAATTTTACAAAAAACTAAAAATTGTGAGTTGAGTAAAATGCAGTTTTTAGTTCCCGCCGCAGCGGCAGCACAGACAATGTTGTGCAAATATCACTTCTGGTTCGTTAGCCGACTCGTCCTACTAGTAAAATAAACTTGGAACACTAAAACACCTTTTTATATTTTATATTTTCCAGTGCAGTGTTGGCAGAAGAAAATTTGTCCCTCTGACACAAAACCAGGAACATTGTTGTGAGTCTATAAAATAATACCATAGGAAAGTTTTTTTTCTTCAATGATATAAATAATGTAAAGTTAATTATTTTAGGGTGATTCATATGGCATGAGATTATATATCTTCATGATCAGTAACTCAACCATATATTGCACATCATTTCGATTGCTGTCTCCGCTTTGCTGGGAGGGAAGTCTGAAATCAGTTTCTTATTACATCCTATTTCTTCTGATTAAGTTCGTTGCGGGTCCCAAGACAGACGGTAGGGTGTCTGGGCAGAGCCTCTGCGTCATTGCACAGCTGCATTATTTGTTTATAATTCGATCAACGGACGCCACTGTTGATCCTGGTGAACAGGAGTTTAGTGGTAAGACAGAGTGGCGGGTGTGCCCCGACTCAACGGTTTGAACCTAAATAACGGATAATAAGAAATAAGCCAAAGATCTTTATATACAACTTCATAGGCAAACGAAAAGTGATACATGCCCCCGATGTTGTGGTTCGCAAAAAGCACCGCCTATGAGATATCAAGAAGTAATACCTCTCGTGCCGGTTTTTTAGTTACACTGGCTCTCCAATCCCTCGAACCGAAGCACAGCCAGCTGCTTCACGTTTAAATATCAAGGAGGATGTTATCAACCCAAACAATATCTATATATAATATATAAAAAGGGCTGCAGGTTTATTTTACATAGCTACCATTCATCCAAACTTCAAAAAAATATTCAGTACATTGTTTGTGCGCCAATCCTTCGAAGTCAAGGGCAAGAGATTACTTGGTCATTAGTGTGACATATGGACGTTCGACTGAGGTCATATCGTTAGCCCTTTTTGTAATGTCCCTATGAAGCAATAGCCTTCCGTCAGAATTCAAAAGGGGCGGAAATCTTTCGAAGAAACTGATATGTTCCAAGTTGTAGCGGTGATAGATTTCTAAAATTTATAGTTTTTTTTTTCGTAGCCAAGTTTGATAATTTATTTAGCAATGTTTGTAAATCCGATGACATAAATAAAATAGAAATTATTTATTTCAGACCAGGTCCATATATTGTATATTATATA
Source organism: Choreutis nemorana (assembly GCA_949316135.1). NCBI lineage: Eukaryota > Metazoa > Arthropoda > Insecta > Lepidoptera > Choreutidae > Choreutis > Choreutis nemorana. Next base: position 9,045,300 of record OX438601.1, on the reverse strand, counting down.
TTATGTTAGTACTTTGTGTGACCATTATGCGCATTTTTTTTTAAATTATTTTTTTAGATACTAACAACATGCTAGAATACAGGACAAATTATTTTCATACTTTGATACAGAAATATTCCATTAAAAATTCAAAACAATATTAAGTTTCATGACCAAAGTAACGAACAGTTGCTTTATATTATAACACCGTTCAGAAATCATAGCACGTTGATAATATTTCAAAGTTAATATCGAGTGGAATATATTTACAATGTTACTGAATAAACTCCGGGCGTAGGTGTTTTTGTATGTCGGCTAAAATAAATTAGCATATTCCGTATAAAACTGTAGCGTTCCAGTTGAGATAAGTAAATTGCCTTTATAAAATACCTCAAATTAGAAATTTACATATTATCTCCGGCGTTTTAGTTTTTATTTTACTTTGTATATAGGTTAACGTTTTGTTGCCAAGCGGTTATCTTCAATCGAATAGTTTTGCGAATGAGTTCGCAATTTTTAATAAGCTTTGAGAAAACTTGAATGTTAGTTAGTTTGCATTCTTCAAAAGCAATTATATTTTAACGTTTACTCGTTTTAGAAGCTACAAAAATTCCTGGTATTAAACGTTTTGATGTCGTTGTTTCGTTAAATTTAGTTGTATGGTAATTGATGTATGTATGGTAATAAAAACATGTTTTTTCTAGTTTGGTGACATTCAAAAACTTGTCTTGTTTGGTTAGATACAACAAAGTTGTGATACTGTATTTGATCTTGGTATTCTACGAAATTGCACTAACAGATTTCAATGTTATTTTGTACCTAAATCTGTAAATCTGTGGTGTGCTAGATCTGTGTAATCTACATCTGTGTAGGTATGTATTTAGTAATGTTTAGTTTCTCCTTGAAAGATAATTTTTGAACCCATTTTTTACCCATTCGTCTTCGGCCACTTACATATTAGTTATAATTCGTAACCTTTTCCAAAATTGTCAAAATCTCATGTTTCAAACTCGTTTCTTTACAAATAAGCCCACTCCTTGTCAAGCCCTAACACGTCCAGTTATTATCAATAAATATGGTACGTTTGAAAACGATCGATAACTCTAATGATGAACTACATATTGACAATGACGTAATGAAGTTAGAATTACAACGCGAGTCAAGTTAACAGCGCGGTAATAAACACGTTTAATGCGCGTACTAAAACTAAATAAAATAAACAAAGCGCACGGCCCCTGGGAACATTCCTGTTGTTTAAATACTGGTAGTTAGCGGAGCCTAAATGAGTCGGAAATGACAATTTCAACCGAAAATGCTGCGCCGCGCCGGCGCGTACCTATTTTAGCTACAGCGTAATGATATGCTAGGAATATAATATAAACAATTTAATAACGATAAATGAATTTGGTAGTCATTGAAACGAATGTGGTTTTGGAACGTTTGAAATAATTAACAATGACGTTCCTCTGATTTACGCTGTATAAAATTCAACAATTGTAATGATTTTTTTTTTCAAAAAAAAACTAAATAATAGATTTTAAGTCGGTTGTCTACGTGACGTTTTCTTTTCTTATTAAATTAAACGGATAAGGGATGTGAAAAAATATCCAAACGGAGTGAAATATTGTCGATTTAATTAAAAAAATCTCCTGCGTCTGCGAGCGGCTTTATCTCGCGACCGCACAGACTACGCTACAACGGGAGCAGCGAATATAACGAGAGAAACGATAATCGCGGTCACGTGACACTCGTTATCATCACGTAGAATATGGAACGCTGTTTGCGGGGACATTACCCAACTAATGGTTTTCTAACTCGTGATGCATAGCTCTCTGTATACCATATATATAGCATAGCGGAAAAAGCAGCAAATAGAATTTGTTCGATCTTGTAGACCTGCAGGGAGCCTAGATACAAGTGGCCAAGATCTCTCCAGTTAAAAACATTGGTGTTAGGCCTATGTCCACCAATGGACGTCTTTCAGCTGATTGTTATAAAATGATTCGATCACGTTTAGTGTTTGGTAAATTTTTATTTTTTGTACAACGTCATAGGCACAGAAGCAATCGGTTCACCTGATTAAAAGTGACTCGAAAATGCCAAGGATGTCAATGATGCTTTGCCCATGTAGAGGTAAATATCTCTTTTTTGGGTAATTAACGCGGCCGGTCGGTGCGGTCTTCGCCGTCTAAGCATTTAAAAGTAGTCAAAAAGGTAGGTTTCAGAGATTAGTGCGTTTGAACACAGAGTTGTTAATTGTATTTGTCAAAAGGTTACTTGGTGGGAACGGGGAGTGGTGATTGAAATTTTCTTATTTTATTGTCTTTTCTTGTGTTTCAGCAGAGTTTATCTGTAGTACTATACAAGTGTCGAGAAAGTGAAACCGACGATTTGGTTGACCCTTTCGTCATCTCTCAAGTAACTCAATAAAGTCTAGGTGCAACTGCAGTATTGATATTTAAAAAGACACAACCACATAAATGAAGAAATTCTTAAACCATTTCAAACTATTTTAATATTTAAATAATAGCACAAATATTTGCTAAGCCCGAGACCTGAAACCTAACCTGACGCTTAGCTCGCAAACAGTGTGTTTACAACTTACATTGGATTTCGATAATGCCAATATAATATTCTAGTATTCAAAATCAAAAATATTTGAATGAAATGAAATGATATTTATTTATTTGCTAGAAATATGGCGCATTACAGATGTTTACGTTCGTTTAAAATAGTTCATACATAGCATGAAAATTTTTGGTGAAGTACAAGCGGGTCATCAGGACTAATAAATAGTATAAAAAGAAAACAATTTACATGACAAATATTATAAAATGTACGCAATTCTAATGTCAAATAGTATGATATACAAATGTCGATTTATATACAATAAGCCGTTCAAATGTCAAACAATGAAGGAGGATAGATAAGCAATTCTAATGTCAAATAATAAATTGAATAACGTAGGTACATATTAAATAACCGATTTTGTTGTCTCCAAGTATTCCTTGACTGAATAGTAGCATTTTGTGACCAGCCCTTTAAATATATACATTCAGTTTATATATCTATAACAATTTGCACTCAACGCAAAATTAATTAGCAATTATGTAATACGTACCGGTAATTAGTTAAAAACTTACCGCCAGTTGAACGAAAACAAGAAAATTTCACATTAATGTACTACTTAAAATTAATTATTCAAAATAATACCAGTAATCATGAACGCTTTGTTTTAAATAATTGAATAATAAAATGATGATAAATATTGAATTTAAAGCCAATATTATTTCGAACGAACAAATAATTAAGGTATCATAATTTTCTAGTCGATGGAATTTAATAAATTAATTAATATAATTGAATTAAAAACATAATACGAGTATATAAATGGTTAAACCACACTATGGACTGTTTTGAATAGTAATTCAACATGCCGTTTTTGGTTTAAATTTTCTTAAAAACAAAAGATATATAATTATTAACTGTAGAGAAGTGAGATTTCTGGACATACAAAAAATGGCAACAAGCAAAATGGTAAATTAGGAAGAGTAGACTGTAAATGAAAGATTTCATCCGTAAAACTGATGGAATTTTAAACTTTTGCTGTTCGTACTGAAATGCTAAATACACCTTTATCCCTACAGAATAAGGGTGAGCTGGTAACCAGTTGCTAACTTTACATCTGACAGCTTCTACTTTGAAACTACAGTTAATTACGTTACTCGCCTAAGATGATATAAAACAGGTGTGACAGTCCTTTGAAAAATGCGCGAATGTACCATTCTGTACGTTTACGAGAGTTTTTAAAAATACTAAAAAAAATTGAGTTCCCTTTGTGGGTGTGTTTTCAAGTAAATAACTTTCGCTTGAAGTCTTCGCTGCAAGTGCTTGTAAGCTTAGGTTCTGCTTCATCAAGTAAACCGTACTGCGTGGCACTTTGTTTATGTCAGATGTTTAATTATTAGAATATGCTGCTTTGTCACCATTATTTAGATTTCTTTAATCTTTTAAATGAACTAAGTAGAAAAATGATGATGAAACAAACCTTGAAAAATAATTACTTTCGGTTGTGATGTAAAAAACTGTTAAAAAAAAACTTGAAAAAAAAATTGACTGAAATTGACCATAGTTTAGTTTATAAACGGGAATATTTAGGAAAGAAAATCACCAGTAGGTACCTGTTTATTCAAAAAACAATTACACATGATGCTTTTTGGTACAATCTAAAACACATACATTAAAAATTTTAGTAATTTATTTTTTTCCATACAATAATTTTTCTGAAAAAAAAAGAAAAAACCGCGGTGATTGAAAAAAAAAAGTTGTTCTTAGCACTAAGTTTGTGTATATAAAAATCGTAAATACGGAATAAATATTAAAAAAAAACATAACATTTAAAACAGTCAAACAAAAACCAATGGAACATAGCTTTTAAAACAACTTAATATCCTTCCATAAAACTGGATTAAGCTTCAACTATTTATTACCCTCCGAAATAATCTTTGCTAATTTCCAAGCTCAGTGAGTTACTGTTTAATAATACCTCGGTTTAAATCTTTAATGTGTTAACTTGATCCATGTTAGGGCTCGTTTAAAATCCTTCCATTCATCAGTCTGAACAGACTTTTCTCAATTAAAGCGGATTCTGGAGCGGGTTTGATGTATTGCTGGCATCAAACCACTCCATTCAGGTCAATTTCCTTTGAAATTTTAAAAACCCCGGCTTTAACTTCTGTTTCCTGATAGCTTGTTATAGACTCCCGAATTGTGGCGAGATGTGAGCTTAGTTTGCAATGGCTCCCGCTTCGAGGCTTGGCCACGAAACTCTTGTGATAAATTCTAAGTACGAATTTATCTGACAAATTAATCTGGTATATGTTACAAGTACTATGAATCGCTTGGATATACAAATCTTTATTTTTTTCTACTTGAAAGACGTATCTTGCAATAATAACATTACTAGAATCATTTAATTAATTTAATCTGTGTTTATGTGTGATTTATTATTTTAAAGATAAATTTTGGTTACATTTTTAAAATGTTGTTACGAATGAAGTTGAAATGAATGTTAATTAATGATTATTTAGTTATAAATTAAGTTAAAATGAATGGTAATTAAAGTTTATTGACTGTTTTTATATAGGGATGATATAAATCCAAAATAAATAAATAATAATAATAATCGCTCTGCAAACCTTGTTACTCAAATCCGTATGAGCAGTGGCACAGCAACATTTTAACTGCGGTCGTCACTAAGGCAGAAAAACAGCTCCAATTCAAAAGAGAAATTACCTGACCAAAATTCTTGGACAGTTTTATCAACAAAGCACTTTTATTTATTAATTGCCAGTTTAAAATATTTCTTATTTTATCTGCGAAGTATGTACGTACCTATCGATTTACATAATTAATGGTTTAATTACGAGTTGAAAACAACCCGATCGTAATAGAAACCGTCACTATTCCTAGAACAAAGTGAGGAAACCTCGGAGGAGACACTTGGAGGACTTGTTGATTAAAATTGAATTCACCGCTAAATTGGAATCTGAAAATAATCGAGTAAGCTGAAACATAAAAGCTATTTGTTGAGTCCATGATATTGATCAATCTCTTGTTCCTGGTCGTTTGAAACCGATCTCAATCGCATGTTGTTGTTAGTGTAAGTTACAAGAGAATGGACGATGGGAATTTTAAGAGCCCGAAAAAAAATTATCTCTTTAACAGTAATATTATTTTATTATAGGTTTGCTGCTGAAGATAATAATCATAATAATAACAACCAAATCACAACACTGACATTATTCAGTCCTGCACTAAAATCTTATATCGCAGTCACTAACCAACGATGTTTTATAAGCGACATAGATAAGAATACTACATGTAAGACCGATAAGCGGAACGGTGCGTCTTGCAAATAACAGAAAGTTCTGCCAGCGCCATCGTAGCAGTCCGCTGTTTCCACCACCGTGCCACTAAAGTTAAGGTGGTACATGTGACGTTATTCAAGCGTGATGACGTTGTAAATGGTATTAAGATAGCGACATAGCGTGGCGGCAAGCGGTTTTTGGGTAAGTGGTTTAGCGAGATCAGTTCACATTATACTTTACTTGTCAAGTCATTACATGGTGGGGATTTTGGAATCGGCAGGTAAAATTTATATTTGCCAAATCATTGGACTTGGCCAAATTTTAATTAAAGCCCAGATAAAAAACTTTTCCCCGTTATTAATTCGCTTACCCTTATACCTTGCAGCCTGATTTCACACCAGCGTTTGAAAGTAATTAAAAGTTGTTCCCATTTATCTCCACTGTCGATGTAGGTGCGTGTTTTCAGGTTTTTGCTAATCGTGTTTTGTATACAAGTTTTAATTGGTAAGTGACTAGGACCGCATCCATTGCGGCTATGTTTCAAATTGCTTCGATTAATTCTCGAATGGAATTGAACCTTGGATTATTTTAGTTTGTAGAACACATTTAATTGATTCCACCTTCGTATTAGAGTGTTGAAGTTGTAGGATGTTCTATCGGAATCTATTCAGTTAATTTTGTATGATCAGAAGGGTTACAAACTGTTACACTTAAGTTGATGTTTTTTTATTTAATTATTTTTTCTTGTATAGAAAGCGTAGTTATAAAATAAATCGTTTCAGTGCCGATGTTTTTCGTTTTTTTATATTTTTTTTTGTTAAACTCAACGTAAATCGAAGGATTAATCGCATTTCATTCATTTTGTTCCTTAAATTTATTTTTAACATTTAATATACAGGCTTTTTGGAGAACACCCGTCAGTAAAACAAATGTTCAAATATAGATAAAGATAAAAATATATCAATGGTAAAGTTCTCGTCGAGCCTATGTCCATTATCGGAAAAGTTTCTCAATGTCATTAGAACTCATTTTTATAGAACCTCTATTGTTACTTGTGTCCAAGTTAATGATTTTTATTTTATTCATCACTAAAGAAAGTGTGTCCGTTAGTTTTCTTTGTTTTTTGTTTACCTACTCCAGTTAATATTGAATAAAAATTGCATTTCCAAAAATGTAGCTTTTATGACGTACATGAAGGATTTACAGGTGGTAGAACTACGTTCGTGATCGTCTATTTCTGTCGTGAAGCATTTCGCTGTGTTTCAGCTCCAAGGATTGGAAAGCTAGTGTAATTACCGGCAAGAGGGGTATTAACTATTTACCTCTACATGAGCAAAGTATTGGTTTCACTTCCCATGAGGTGAACGGTTAGCTTGTTTGCCAATTTTATTTTTCATACATGTCAATATTAGCTTTACTATAAAGAGTTTGTTGTACTGTCGTAATATCTGTAGCGATTACGAAATAAATTCAGCGTATTTTTAAAACCGGAATCTCTAAGCAAACGTTTCAACGGTGAGCTACCATCAATTACTTGTATTTTTATATTTAAATGATATACAGGTACGACCCTGACTCATATGCAACTGAACTGCTCTCAACTAAAATTGCTTTCCGAGAATGTTTTAAGTGAAGAATTAAAAATAAATTGATACGGCAAATTTTACTGAATTACCTGTCTATAAAAACAATAATTTCGTTTGGTTCAGGGCTCGAGTCTTGGGTCACCGTAAGTTATAGCTACCATGTTCCTTAATGTGCCCGGATAATGGCGACAGATTCGCTATCTGTCACACTGGGACTCAACAAAACCAAACAAAACTCGGTTTGTGCCACCGTAGGGATTACAGCGTGAATTCAAAATTTTAGGTAATCATCAAATTGAAGTATTTTATTATTTAGTATTACGTCGAATAAATCATTTGACAACAATATAATAAATAATTAGTTAAATCATATTTGTAATGGAAATTGTTTACAACCAATGGCAACATGCATTGGGTAAAAACTTTTCAAACGCGAAAATTATTTATTAAGCGCGAAGTTAAGTAGCCATATTTTTATGACCTTTACTTCATAAAAGCGGATTTGCTTTGTACAGAAGCTGGACAGATTATATGATGATACACTGTTATCTTTTTACACAAATAAAAGTACGAGACTTAAGTAATAAAAAAATGGAAAAAAACTGGTCAAAAATATCAGTCGGACTCACACATGAAGGATTCCGTACCATCGTAAAAGGTAACACAATATGCACTTTTTAGATGATATGGAAAAAAATTTATAAGCAAAGCATTTCAAAGAATTCAGTTCTTTTATATGGGAGCCCCCTTGTATTTAAAATACGTTTTTAGTATATTTTGTTACAGCGGCAACAGTAAAGGAAATTCTCTGAAAATTTCTAGTGTCTAGCTTTTATGATTCATGAGATTCTACCCTCTGTCAGACGGACGGACGGACAGCGGTGGCCTAGTAATTGGGTCTAGTTTTTCATCATTTGAGTACTGAACCCTAGATAGTAATTAATTGTCAACAAGCCGGGCAGAAATCAATAAATCTCACATATATGCATGTAGTGATTTTATGATAATATTATTATTATTTTTGTTTTATTCTTGTTTTATTGTTTGTTTCGTTTGATTTGTTTACTTTTCTGAAGGCGTGTCCTCAAGTTACACGCTCTCTACTCTATTAGAAGTGTTAAATTTCTTTTCCGTAGTGAAACTCGACACCATGACTTCAGGCATCGCAAATAATGTGTAAATTAATACCTTAGTACTTTGGCTATCGAATGATTTAAGCATTTAAAAAAGCAATCAATAATAGCCCACTGATTATTATATAGAATTTTTGCAGTTTGGTCTCTAGACTTTTCATGAATGTTTCTTAATTTACTTTTCATTTAAAAATAGTTTTTACAAACAAGTTTGACTTAACATTCAAGAGAAGTTCATAAATTCAAATCGAACACAATAATATTTTTTGGTTTAAATAATGACTTTTTCTAAATAAAACTTTTTTTTTCTATAATAATAAATAGTGATGACTATGGGATCTATGAGATGCTGAATAATTTGGTAGCTAAATATATAATGTATTTCGCCAACCAATACATATACACTTGTACAATAGTGAGGCTACTGTATTTAAGTAGTACCTAACGAGGACTGCCTTATGAGCTGCATAGTTACTTTAATATATTTAATATTGCAATCCTCACATTACACACCATTGTGTTGCCAAAAAAAAACTAAAATATTAGTGACCATGATAAATGCCACATCTAAACTCTTCAGTTTAAGCTTCGTAGCTGAAGAATATCAGAAGTGCAATACGTTGCAACGAAACCGTGTCTTGCATCTTGATAAAGGGGCTCTTGGCAGCATCCGAGGTTTTATTTTAATGTCAGTGTATGATACATGTGAGCCGTTTTAAACTGCAAACTGCATTTCGAGAGAACATTTCACTTAGATATAAATTCGAGCAGTTTAAAAATGTACAAGACGAGGAAAAATTTATAATGCTTCGATAAGTTGAGTAAAATTTGTTATCGTATTGGCTTAATTTTAGTAACGGAATCAAACATAACACTAAATTATTAAAATATATTGTAACGACAATAAGAAAAGTCAATAGCTGATAATCATTTTAAACTATGTGAAATAAAATAAAAATAAATTAATATTAAGAGAAGTCAATAGCTGATCATCATTTTTAACCATGTAAATGTACGATAACTTTATGCATTTTATTTCTAGAATATTTAGATCATTTACAAAAAATGAGCTGTTCATATCTACTGTTTTGGCCCAATATTTAAACTAAGGTATTAAGATCATGAGAATTTCAATAACTTAGCTAGATACATTTAAAGGTATATTTTTGAGTTGGTATTGATAAAAAATCATTCGCATTCTAATTACAAACTCTTGTCAATCACGAAATGAGCAATTTAACGATGTGCTTTAGTTTCACCAACATAGAGTGGGAATATTCACTTAAAACTCAAGAATGAAAACACGTAGCAGCAACTTTTTTATTTTGTTTTTATTTATCATTAGGGCTTTGTAAATTGCTTGTTTGTTTATTGTAAAGGCAAGGAATAAAAAACAGCTACATAAACAAACAATTTTCATCTAACTTTAATAAAATTGAGCCTCGTACGATGACGGATTGGACAAGATGCCGTTAATAAGACCGATGTTATAATTGATTTTGCCAAACAAGATTTTCTACTAGAATCGTTTCGGACACATTCCATCAAAATGTGTTGAACGTCTTCAATTACTCAACAATCGACATATTTTGGTGAAGATACCTTTTTCATTAAAAAAACAAACTTATTTGATTCAATGTGTCCGCAACGTAATCTGAGAGCAGCGGCAACTTTAATAGTCAGCTAATTTTGCTAAGCGTCGTAGCAAAGCTTGCTTGGTAAATCGGTCTTATTTATATCATGTCATATTTTCTCATTTCAAAAAGACTTTCCATAACCCTTTATGACGTCACAGTAGCGAGTTGCCAGAAGTGTTTCCGTATATCATATTAATTTTATGGGCGTACAAAACATTGTAAGCAGTAGATAAAATCGTCTTCCATCCCTCCCTTTGTTCAAAATATTTCATGTAACACATATTCAGCAGTAAAATTATATAGGGCGAAGCGCAACGAAGATAATGATCGTTCACGGCTGTAATCGAAAAGGAACTCGTAAAAAATACCACATACATTTTAAATTTGGTTCACATGAAAAAAAAAACAATTTTGGCCTTGCAAGTAATGTCTTACATTATATAAGGGTGGTAATTTTATTGGTAAAATATTTTTAAATACCCTTAAAACATTTAAGAGTAAAGCGTTAATAGGTGATAGTTTAAATTAAAAATTATTTAGGTAATTTTACACAAAAGATTACGCCCAATTAAGATTTTTATTAAACTATAAACTCATAATGATATCTGTTTATCAAAGTAAAGCCTCAAAGAAACCACAGGACCAAAATACTTTATCAAAGGTTCAATAGATAGAATAATTTATAAAAATCATTTGTACTTCAGTCAAAACCATAACAGTCTCGAACATCAATAATTCATTTCAGTTAGCTCCAACCAATAAATTGTACAAACAAAGTAATTTTCGATGTCTGATCCCATTACTTCTAATCAAAAAATCACAATAAAACAATATTTTATTGTCAGTAATAATCGAATCGAGAGGCAATTTTGTAAATCATCCAATGATTTATTTGATACCGACTAAAGATTCTCTTGTGGGTTCAAAAGCGAAATTGTTGGATTTTTTTTTCTGAAATATATTAAACTTTTTTATTACAAGTCTAAAATGCTGCTTTCTTCAATTTTATTTCAACCTTACAAGACACGCGTGGGTTTGAAACAATTTATCGCCAGCTCATTATTTATTTTTGGTAAATGGAGTTTTCAACAAGGGTAAGAAACAGGAAGCTATTCGAAATTAATAATTTGTTTGGTTTTCTTATTTTTACCAATTTCCTAAGTCTATACCAATTTATTCACTAAGAACTTAAGTATGATGTTTTTAACAAATTAAAAGAAAAATAATCTTACTCGTGGTACATTTCAGATGTTTCCATAATTCCATAAAAGGAACAAATCTAAAACCGGTAAGAAAAAAGATAAATGCACAATGCACATCTTGCGCTCTTTCCAACTGCATTAAAATGCATTTGGTTTGTACCCACTTAAAGTTACTAAAAAAAGTATTTATCCTGCAGCATTTTAGCGGGCAAAATTTATAATTTTCTCAATAATATTCGTGTATTCAACATGGACTACGCTCGCAGATGATTCCATTACATTTTTACGATCTTCCAAATGAGTCGCAAATTTTCGTGTCGGGGATAATAATAACGCACGAGTACTTTGGCTTTCATGAACTCAATTACGTAAAAATGAGTGTTTTATGAAAAAAAAAAACGTATGAAAATTCTAGCGAACTTTCCGTTGATACGATGACACAGACGCGACATGAATTTTAAATGTTTCGTTCTAATATCGGATACTATTTTGTTCTTGCTTTTTGTAACAGTAGCGGTTTTCTTTTGTCTTCGTGATTTGTTCTCTTAGTTTCTGTTTAATTGATTTATATTTTTTCTTAGTTAGTATGTTGGAAAATCTATTTAAAAATTGTCTTTCATAAATATCTGTAATGGAGTCAACGTAATTTAAGGAGGAAGTTCTAAAATCTCTTTCCTAGAAATAATTATTCGATACATTTCCGTGACTTGGATTAAAAGATCCGAAACTGTTGTTGATTGGTTATTTCGATAACAGCTTAAAGCTTTTAAAACTGTGCCGGGAGCGTTTATTAACGAAATATTTAATGAGATCATAATTATGAATGATCCGGCTTCCTTACACTTGTTGTTTAATATCTATATTAAAACATGAATACATCTAAAGATGATGTATCTATACAAAGTGATTTCTTGATGCCAACTAAAGTTAAATTTTACCAGCAGATTACGAGATTTCTACAAAACTAGTTTCAACTAGTTAATTAACAATAATAATAATCACATCAGAACACACACATTGACTCAGCCCTGCAGTAAGTATCGTAAGAACTTGTGTCACAGGATCTAAGCAACGATGTGGTATATATGTATATACTACATAGATAATAATACAACAACCAATTTAATATATTTAATTTTACTTATTTGTTTTCAAGACCTTTGTCTTGGCGTTCAAATAAAATAGTAGGAATTTATTAAGACGGCAAAAAAGGGAGTAAATCATCAAATAAAATGCCTCGCTCAATGCTCACGATATTTTCTATGCCAGCAACAGCAATACATTTTCAAATATAGTGGATATTACAGCGTAAACTTTAGTGAATTTCTTCGTATAACGGTTTTATATAGGCTGTTACATACACTCGGCTTGTGGCTCAAGGCTTTTATGGGCCGCTCATAAAAATGATAGATCACTGTAAGGCTCCTGTTCCTTACATAGTAAGGTGGTTGTACTTTGACATGGTAACGCACTGCTATATAAAAAATACATTAAACAATAATAAAACATACCAAGTCAGAAAACTTAACATACAACTTAAATTTTAAATACTAAGATCGTCGGTGAAGTTTAACATTAAAAAAAATATTATACTATTTATTTGTTTACCACAATTTTTGAATTAGGAACTATTCCAAATTGATTATCTTTTGTCTTGTCTGACAACTGCTTTAATAGAAATGTATTTTAAATCATTGCTAAATAATAAAATCTACTGCGTTTTAAAATCCGAAGCGATTTTGTATATCCATGTGTAATATTTGGTACATTTTTCTTATCGTTTGACGAAAGCTTCAGTTTCTCTGAAAGATTACAGGAACTTCCTGAGCTATGAAATATTCAGTTTGAAAACTTATCGTTTCAGATAACTTTTCGTTGTTTAAGCGTAAATTATTTACGTTGTTCCTAGACGGAAACATAGTAGAAAATTTTGCGGAACTTGAAAAAATTCCTTTTATTTACTATAAAATTTGCGATAAAAATGTTAACCATACCAATAATAATGTGTCAATATTCTACTAATATATATATATATATATATATGACGGCGCATATAATGAGGCGCCATCTATTTGATTGAATTTGAACTTACTAATTGATTGAGTGATTGACGAGAGTGTGTACGCGGCACTCTGGCGGAACGTCGGGGGACAGGCAGCCATCTTGACGGGCATTCAATGAGTACCGTTCAAGGAAAGCGCATGTCATACGACGGTTCGCCAACGTCCTCATTTTAAATCGAATATCTTAGCCATCATAAGACTTTAATTGATTGTTATCTTGATTATGAATTAAAGTAACCTTTTTAAAGTGATTCTTCTTCTTATTCCTTAAATTCCCGCGCCCTGGAGATGATGAACGACACCAAGGATACTGATGTAGGGATCGACGTCCCGACATATATATACGAAAAGTGGTTATGTTTAGGATTAAAGCCAGTATTTATGTATTTTTGAGATCCTAAAAGATTATTCTGAATACATAACAGCTATAGCTGAAATTCTAATAATATAATCAGTTGCATACCTACATGATATTTTTTTGTAAACTGTTCCTTTTTAATATATAACTTGTTACATATATATATTTTGTAGCCCCATCTCGTCTTATTTTGAATAATTTTTTAAGTCTAGTGTGTCCTCTCTATTGGCTGTATGACGAGACACTCTTTGCCGCTTGTAGTTTAGGAAGCGCTAACGTCAATCTATGACGTCCGGCGGAGCCAACAAAAGCCGGCTGCGCAGGAGTGTTGAGCCTTTTTCGGCGTCGTACCTGAGCAGTGCGTTACCCACTTGTGTTTTCCAGACCACCTTAAGCCAGCTGCCACCTTTCATAATTTTGTTTACTGCGTTAACCTGGTCGCGGTTCATTCAAGGCTACGGGCCCATAATTTGACACTTTCCCTGCTTATTCGGGATCATTCAGCATGAAGCAACTTGGAGCACGTGGTGACACACCCCATTCGGCCGACGCAAACTCCAAAAGGAGGTCCTTGGTGAGGGTTCAGCTTCGGGTGAGAGCATCGCAGACACAGCCTTCAACTTTTGCTCACAACCCGGCACGTTTACTTCGGGCGTGGCTAATCGTGTCTCCGACCTGATCTCCGACAACGTGTTCATTCTTCCAACTTGCTTCCTTCAGTTTCACGGTTCCCTTGACCAATATCAAGGGTGGCGCCATTTCATTTATTTTTAATAATAAATCTAAATTTTCAAACACCAGTCCACCTTGGAAACCCACCCCCATTCGTGTACTAGCTGGCACCTAGTTTATTTCATAATGACTAACCTTTAAGTTCCATTTTTTTTTGTTAAAATAGCTAAAGCTGTGGCAAGAACAAGTAAAGTCTGGAAACCCACACACATTTTTTTTAGTAACATAGTAAATAAATCAGTTGTTTTCAAACTACTAAATAATGTGAATACTTAAGTTCTTTTAGAATATGTTCTATTACGTTTAATAATATTTTACATTAAAAACCAATACTACTCCACTTTTGAAAAAATCTGTGGGGATTTGAAATACTCGAATATTTTTTCGTGTTAAAGTCTAAGCGGCTTATATAATTAAACCAACTACGTTAATATTTTTCGTACTCTTTTAAAAGCTTAATTATAAAGAGTTTATTAAAAGAAGAATTAAGTGTGATTAATTTTAATACGAACTATACATTTATTATTTGTTCAGAATTTAGTTATTTATTTATTGTTATTATTACTACACAGGAGATCCCAAAAATAATATAAATTAAAATTAAATTACATGCTATTCAATAAGATGTTGAAAGGTGTAGTGACGTAGTTCGTAATGCGAGACTTGCAGTATTAAAATAAATATTGAGAATTATGTCGTTAAGGCAGTCCGCGTGAGGCACTACTTGAGTACAGTAGCCTCCTTACCTTACCGATGTATTGTACTGGTTGGCGAAATACATAACGTGTACCTAATAACCTGTGTATTATTCAGCACTGAACAGTACCTCATAGTCATTCTTACAAATGTATAAATTTTTGCACTATTATATAAAATAGTATTTTGTTTTTTGAATAGGCAAGAACCAGATTTGTACGCTTCATGCGTTACATAAAATGTTACTATATTGCCAAAAAAATAATTAATTCGGCTTATATCGTATAAAAGACAGCAGGGTTTAAGGCGTGTCATAATATATGGGAAAATTACAAGATGTTATTTACCGAGATACATTCTGCGGCGGAAATTTGATTCTTTTATACAAGATGTAAAGATTGACATCGTTTTGATTGATGGCAATATATGTTACAGCCACATGTTTAAGGATAAGATTGATTGTTAGGTTTCGGTGAGGAAACTCTTTAAAAACACTTTGTACGCTTAAAAGACAAGTAAGTAATCCATCCGATGTATTCTATTATTATCTAATTTGTTAAGGCGTTTAAAACCTGCCTTGTCAGCTTTTAAATTTGTTTTGTGATCATGTTTCTACACCTAAATCCGATTACAATACAATTTGGCATGAGTATTTCAAATGGCGAATGAATGAATGAATGAATGAGGAGGACGTGGTAGCTGAGTTTGTTACGTGCTGTTATTAACCGACCAACCCGGCCAGACAAGTCAAGGGTTCGAGTCTCTGGGTGCCGTAAGTTGTAGCTGCCATGTTTCTCATTGTGCCCGGATAGTGGCGACAGATTCGCAACCTATCACACTGGGACTAAACATAAACATGCGAAACGCAGTGTGTGATACCTCTGCCAACCCCTTAGATGGATTTCGGCGTGAGTTAATGTTTTATGTGTATTTCAAATGAACTAGGGTGTTTGATTTTTTTTTTCTTAAATACTGTAATGATAACAACCTAAAACAGTCCTTTCTTGCATTTTGAACCTAGCAGATATACCCAAAAATAATAAACAAAAAAACGGAACCGTGAAGCATCAAAAAAATTGGAAACAATTTCATCATCGTCCCCGAAAAATGCGCCATAAACGCTTCTAGAAGTGGTCGTAACCTAAAGGAGATATCTCCCGGCTCAGTTTACCCGCGACGCAACTTGAGAGAGCTGCGTGTAATGTGTTGGATAATCGTGATAAACAAGCGTAGGGTGTGATGCGGAGTGGAGTCGAGCAAGTACATCACACGTGTGGCAAAGATGGTTGACTTGTAGAACGGCCAGGGAGTACCTTCTACGCAAGACCCTGCCTCAATCGCTAGAGCTATACGATTTTGTGTTATACACATATATATGCTCAAAGTAACGTGCTCAAAATCTTTTTTGCGTTTTAAACTTCAGTGGTGTTTTTATTCTATTGGAAATATAAATCCAATTTGTACAAGAATCAAAATCGTAATTTTTGTGACAAGATTTACTTGTCATGGCGACGCAAATTGGGTCGAAACCAAAATTTGCGTCTTTCTATGACATAATTGTACTATTGGGTCCTAAAGTGAAAATTAAAAACTTTGTGAATTTTCTACGCAGAGTTGCGAGAGTCAAGTCGTTATAAAATGAGAAGATTGTTTTGAAATTCGCAATTTCTTTTTATTTTATAGTCTTTGGTAATGTCGTCACGCCACTAGGCTAAGGGCAACAGGGGACTTGCGGTTTTTGTTATACGATTAATGTTTGGTAACAAGTTAGCTTTTTTGAAAGTAAAATTAAATGAGGTGATAACATTCTCATACTTAAGTTACTTTTTTCTGTCCAGTCAGCAATTTATTTTATTAAGAGTAATTTTTCAAAAATTAAAAAGTGAACAAGCTTTTTAACATGAAATAAATGAGTTAAACTTATATTTATCATAGATTTAGAGTTACGAGTGTAATATCACAGTTTTTTCGACAGAAAACTAAAACTAAATGTTCGTAATTGAAACAAACAAAAAACAAAATTAAAATCTTGTACATCCATCCAGGTCCGACTAGATCGTCCATTGCTACCTAATGCCGTACGCATAGATGCATGAATACTTGTAAACTCAGCATCTGAAGTGCATATCTTTTGCGGTAGTGGAACATCATCATTAGCAATACACCCGCAAGACAAAGATAGCGAAATCGAAAGTATCGCAAACAAATTCGGTTGCGTCTCATTCAATTTATTTTTCAGTACATTCGCGTAAGGGGCTTATTTACAGCCAAATAAAGGTTAGCAGGTATCGGGAGGCTGAATAATAATTGGCCATAAAATAAAAGTTTTAGAGCTCTCGGTAAGCACTAGCCCTGTAGGGATCTAATAAAATTAACTGGTGATTTCTTTTTACGGGCCGAAGCGGTATCGACGACACACCTTTTTCCAAATCTAGGCCCTTTCGATTAAGAACTTTCGGCTTTTATTGCCTTTGTATTAGAAAGGATTGACAACGAACACATTCTGCTTGAACACAGTTTAGTAGGAATCAAACATTATTATTAAACTTAATAATACATAGTTTTATTGTTGTTCAATAGAAATTAAATGTAGTCGCAAAAATCTTCCATGGGCCAAAAAAATATTGATGCTATAAAAATCTACATAAATAGATTATTTAATAAGTTGGTTTTTATGTGTTTCACTAATTATTGTTATTAAATCAAGTTATGAAGAACTCATAATGTGACATTTAAGAATGGTTGTGTTTACTAACATAGAAATGTGTTAGTTGTACTTTGTCGATAACAATATAATCATTGCTAGTATCGAAATAAATAAATATACACAACAAAATATGATAAAAAATATTTGATTTACTAGTTTTTTTATCAACCTCACTTATTGCTGAAAATGTTTTAGAACGTAGTGTTAAATCTTGTATGGAATTCTCGTGCACGATTCCGACTTGTAACAGCGGTTTTTTTGTAAAAATTTTCACTAAATCACTGCATTTTCCTCTTACAAATACATTACCAAAGTAAACAACCGAACTACGGACAGTTTTACTTTGAAAAGCACACTTAAAACTAAGTAGTTTTCCATAAAAGTAAAATACAAACTTTAAGCTTAAGTAGTGAGAAGATGCCGACAGATTTTTGTAAGAAACTTTCCTTGCATCAGAGAAGACCATCTTTTAAAAATTACCGTTCTCAAGCTATCGTACGTTTCAAAATTAAAGATTTGTTCTTTATAATATTGAATAATAAAGATTCTTAAAGTATCTGACGTTCGATTGACGATTTAAATTATTTATGTAAACTACTCTATCTACTAAAAATAGATTTGTTCTTTATACTATTGAATATATATTATTGAATTTAGAAGGTTTGAAGAATTCATCCACTTTAAAGACAATCATTAATAAGTACCGTAAAATTTAAGCGCTCCATGTAAACTACACATACTTACCTACTACGGGCACTGTGGTGCAGTGTTGTACAGATGGTGCAACAGGTATTGGGTTCGAATCCCGGCGGGGACGCATCTTTTTGCTATTTGACGTATAGTTTCGCTTACCGTTCTTGGATGTTGTATTCTTATCTATGTAGTATACACCATATCGTTGCTTAGCGACCACACGGTCTTACGATATTTACTGCTGGGCTGAGTCGATGTGTGTGTCGCAATGAGGTTTCTAATATTATTATTACTGATTTTATCTACTAAAACCAACAAAACTAGCTTACGTCAATTTTTTTAAACAAATAAAAGTAAAACATGGCTAATGATATTGATTCCATTAAGTCAAAGCAAACGAAAAATACGCCGGCATCGCGGCCTCGACTATTACTTGTCATTTCTATAACGCCGGCATCGCGGCCTCGACCATTACTTGTCATTGCTATAACGCCGGCATCGCGGCCTCGACCATTACTTGTCATTGCTATAACGCTTGCATAGTTGTTTAACGCTAAATTAGTAAAGTTTTAGGTTAATAACATTTACGTACTGTTTCGACCTTATTCTTTATTGCCATAGACTAAAATATATGGACATTTGAAGAAGGTTTTACTATTACAGTATTTCCATTTCACGAAGATCGTCGAGTCAGGTTTTTTTTTGTCAGCCGTATAAATGTACTCGTACGTTATTTCAGTGTGCATGTAAACTTTGAGTTTGCTCAGTAAAAAGGCTGCGCACACTAGAAAAAAATTGTATGTATTTATAATCATATTTTTAAAAATATGTTGCGTTAGTTTCAATTGAAAATAACATTGTAACGCCTAAAAAGTTGCAGAATTGCTATAATTATATTGTTTTTTTTTTTGCATACAAAAACCAATTTAGTTTTAATAATATAACAGACGAAGAAATACATTTTCATTCATACAGGAACAGATTAAACTTTTATATTTATTTTCTTGTATTTTTTATTGAGTTGACTTCAATAAACAACTATTAATATTTTTTTACAAAAACTTTACAAATGATAACATTGTCAAATCTGAATTATCTTTGCCTTATGGTTGTTCTATGGAGAAAGTTTTCACATTACAACACGTAAGGCATTTTGCTCTATAAACTGTGTTTCAGCTGATATTACTGTTGATGCTTTTAATGTTTTCCCTAATTTATAGCTCTTTTTATTACGTTTCTTTGTGTATTACCGCAAATTCGGTAATATACGTTACCATAAAATGTCTACGCTTTTAATATTATTTCGGAAATTAATAAAATAATTTTTGTACCAATTGTACATTATTAAAGCATACGAGTTTTAAGATTTAAAAAGTACGTATTTCAACATAACAATATCTCATTCCACCAAAGAAAATATCTCGATTCTGTTGTTTTCAAACTCGACTTGTTTACGTACGTCTTGAATGTTGTATGAGGCAGAAGGCAAGAAGATAAATCGCTGGATTAATCATAATAACGTGTAACAATATTTTCCAAAAAACAACACATGTGCAAACAAATTTTAGGAACCCCGTCAACTAGACAGCTACAATATTTTAATTCAGCTTGCAAGAAATACTCAGCGCCGAGGATTACAGGAGTAGGGCCATGAAACAAATGATTGGCTTCTTATGCTGCTTTTATTTATATTTTACTTTTGAGCAATGACATTACAATACATAGATATGTTATTTGCTTACAAAAAAAGTATTTCAAACCTAGCGGCCCACCACACTTGTCAAGTGAAAGGGATGCCGCTATTAAAACAATATGAAAGAATAAGAGGAAAACCGAAAGTAAACAAACTGAAGAAATCATTTCCAACTAGGAATTATTCGAGTCTTTCTTCAGCTTGTTTATATATATTGCCTTTAAACTTTGTTGAAAATATTGTTTGAACTCATTCTTCCATTGTTTTAAGAAACAGATTGAACAAATAAGATTAGAAATTATAACTAATTAATATGTATTGACCACCTCGGTGGCACAATGGTGTAAACAGCCGACTGCTACGCTTGAGGTTCCGGGTTCGGATCCCGGTAGGGGTGCAATCATGTGTTATTTGCAAGACGCATTGCTTCGCTTACCGGTCTTGGGTGTTGTATTCTTATCTATGTAGTTTATACCATATCGTTGCTTAGTTCCTGTGACACAAGTTCTTACGATACTTACTGCAGGGCTGAGTCAATGATGTGATTATTAATATTACATGTTTATACAGAATCGATGTTTTAAAAAAACTCAAAAGTTAAAAAAAAAGTTTCCTTCTTCATTTCCAGTAATGATTTATTTACTTTTTTCCCTGAATGGTCCTTTGTCAAGTCATCCATGTTGATTTTATTTCAAGTTTTACCAAAAATAATGACCACATAACACCACGCACAATGACTCAACCCTGCCATAGGACTGAATAATTGTGCGATTGTCTACGTTGTGTTATTATTTCTTGATAAGCAATATATTTTCCTGGCTCAACTAAATCATGACAGTAAAGCGGAGGTGGTTAAACCTTTGACAAGTAATATACCAGACAACATAATCTGGCCTTTTCAGTCTTATAAAAATAATCTTCACTCTAACAGGGCCTTTCGAGGTAATATGTTTGTTTACCTTTATATTAAGCAAAAACATAAGAACATCAGCTGCTAAGTTAATTTGTTTAACAGAATGAGGTATGTATTTAAATGAACATTATTTCATGTACATTGTGTTATGTAAGAAAATGTTACGAATTATACATTTGTTATGTTGACTGACAATTTGATATTATGAACGAGGAATTTTGCTGGCATTTGAATATTACAATATTTATGGTTTAACTTGAATTACTTTAAACTAACTAGGTAGGTAACGACGCCGATGGCGCATTGGTGTAAGCCGAATGCTAGGCTAGAGGTTCCGGGTTCGGATCCCGGCGGGGGTGCAACCATGTGTTATTTGCAAGACGTATTGTACTTACCGGTGTTAGAAGTTGTATTCTTACCTATGTAGTTTATACCAATTCGTTGTTTAATGTCTGCGATACAAAATAATCTTAGTGCAGGGCTGAGTCAATGCGTGTGTCGTGTGGCTATTATTATTATTATTAGTGTAAAATTGTTTATTCTTAGAGTTTAAGTATTTTACTCAACAATTTAGTAATAATAGTAGTGCAGTGAAATAGTATATTATTCCCGCAACAATGTATTAAGTAGGTAAAAGCCACCCGAAACCAAATTTCAAAAGTGACACCTTATTTTTCGTTAAAGTCAAGCTTGGTCTTTATGAAAACGGCGTAATTGAGAATAATTCTCTTCGAGACTTTGTGAACGTGATTTAAAATACGACGAAAAAGTCCCTTTCATTTTAGCTTTGACAATTCGCGTCTGTACTGTTCCATGCCTTTAGCCTTTGAGTCGTCGTGAAAATATAAGGGCTTAAAAGTCTTCAAATCTCATTGAATACAACTCTGTTAATTAAATACTTTCTTTTGATATAGGAATGACACTCAAAATAGATAAACAAAAATGTTTGCTAACTTTTGTTATAAAGATATCAAGTTCGAAGTATAAACAATTTTTTTATACTAAAGTATATTGTATGTGCCTGCACCTGAGTAAAAGCTAAAAGAACAGTAGGAAAAACTTAAAAAACTAAAATTAAATGATTTTAATTAATCCAGAATATCAAATAATCTTACATTTAAGGAAAATAAACGAATTTTAGAAGCCGCATTTAAAAAATCCGTCTTCAACGACGGCTCGCAACGATGTTCGTCGCAATATTCGACCGTGTATCCCCAAAGAGACTTACTTCGGACGTGCATTCAATTACTCGTACGTTGGTGTCAAAGGCTTTCTGTATCGTGTGTCGCTTAATCCTTCGCACTAAACGGTTCAGACGTGTTAGCTTTTTAAAATTCTTAATATGCACTTTTGCATATTTTCGTGTATCGTTAAATTTTTTACCTTTTAGAGCTGAAACTTAGAGAGTTGATTTCGGCTTCGAAATTAGGAACAATTTGTTTTTATAACGAATTTGAGTTATTGCTAGGTACTACATTGGTTTGGTTAGGAAATATATATTTGATGGATTTTTTTTTTCTGTAAAGTACTACAACAGAATACTTTGGAAATATCCCAATTGATTTTCCTGATTAAAAAAAGTTCAAAAACTAAAAATGGACTACCTACCGAAAAATCGCACTATAAAAAATATTATGACTTCAAATTGTTTTGTACAGTCTATACAATAAAGCCGTGGTCATATGCTATCTTTAGTATAGGCATTAAGTTAATACGCTTGTATTATATTGTATTATATGAACATAACAATATTTAGCTTAGAATATTGTTATGTTACATACTTTTTAGAGGGCGATTTTTAGTAGTCGGGGTTTAGGTTTTCGTGATATTAGTCACAATATACAAATTTGTCGTATTTTATTTAGGGTATGCTTGGAGAGAAATATATATGGTTATTTAAAAATATATACCCAAGTATCGGTTGCATGCAAGCAAACCCGCGAGCAACAGCTAACAATGTATATTTTTGATATTTGCAAATTAAGCCCTTTTATTTAACAGCAAACACGGTATCATAAAACAAAAAAATGATTATGTAACAAACGCCATTTTTATTCTACAATTGCACCCTATGTCACCCGGACAATAAATAAAAATCGATTGACACCTCATTTATCAAAATCGGTTCATTAGTTTAAGAGCTAGGGTGGAACAATTTACAAACATACACACGAAACCCTTTCTTTCAGCTCTGCCGGTCTTAGTCGGGTAAATAGAACAATCTACTTTGCTTATATACCAGCTATATATACCAGCATATATTATAAGAAGTCTTAATTGATTTGATGACAATATTGTGCATTATTAATATTTTCGGGGCACACCCGCCACTCTGTCCCACCACTGCAACTCCTGTTCACCAGGATCAACAGTGGCGCCCTTTGATCGAATAATCAACGAATAATGCAGCCAATGACACACAGGCTGTTCCCGGACACCCCACCGGCTGTCTTGGGACCAGCAACGAACTTAATCATAAGAAATAGGAGGTAGTAAGAAACCGATTTCAGACTTCCCTCCCAGCAGAGCATTATTAACATATTACTTTTATGATGCTCGACAAAAACTGTTATAAGTAATTAGTTAAAATTAGAGATTTAATAAAGTCATAATTGTTTTCAATAAACCAATTACACATTATCTTAAAACTTTTGACGTTAACTTATAATCAAGATTGTTTTAATTAATTTCCGAGACTCGATCAGTATAAACTGTACTGAAAATAAAATTGAAAATGCTACTTAACTATGGTTGGTTACGTACAAATTAAACATAAGCTAAGTATGCATACGAAACTTATTTTTGATATCTATATTAGTAATCAAATATATATTCGAATAAATATAAATATATAAATATATTGTATTCGAAGAAACGATTTAAAAATCATCAGTATTTAAAATGTACCTTCAAGTTGGGCATTGGCAAAATGTTATTATGTTCTCAGAAGGTACAAAAAAAACTACGCGAAATAAGACGCAGACAAAATCAAAATTAGATGTTATTTTAATAAACATACAACTTTATGTTACAACTTATTAATTATTAAACGGTATTAGGAAGCACTCTTCTTAAGCTAAAGTGCATTTACACTTACTCAAAAGTAGCCACTGGTCTTAGCTTGAAACCTGCTGCTTCCTTACACTATGGATCATTAAGAATCCTTATTCAATTTCAATATATCAAGGTTCAGAGGTAAGGTATGGTTTTAGCTCTCTTATGACGTTTTTCTTGTAAACTACTAATTGCCATTAACATTACTCCATATATCGGGGGCAAAAAAAATGTGTAAATTAGTATAACTGATGAGAGTCAAAATTTTTAAGAGTAAGATAGAATAGAAGACTCCACAACAATATTAATTAAAAATATAAAACCAAAAGCACTTTTTTTTGTCAAATAATTTTTATTCAAATGGACTTAAAATAAGTACTTTTAAATCGTCAAATTTCTTTTTAAACTACCACCGGTTTGGAATGCCTGTCTACGGGGAATAATCCGGCAAGAAACCTCCGTAGTTGCTCTTTTCAATATCAAAATACAATATTTCATTACAATCATAGTTATAGTATAAAATGTTACAAAAAATATGTACATAAAATATACAGATGTCAATAAAACATTTTATACAGAAGAAATATAACAATAAACAAGTACCTACTTAAGAAGTCCTATTGAATTAAAATATAGTAAAGTTACTGCATGAACTACTGGAGTTGCAACAAAGACCCAACTGATAAAAGCTAGCAGAAAAATAGTTTATGTTCTGAATCTACATTTCATGGACCATGATTGCAACTCCTGCATTTCAACGGTCAATAGAGGTGCCTGCGACGGTACGATAGATAAGCCTACTTCGAAATGTCTTTGTCATCAATATATTTATTAATTTTATAGTGAGCTTTTTATTAGAATATCTTTAACATGTATCTTAAATTTTTTGTCTGACATATCTGTAATATACCGTGGTATTTTATTATAAAATCTAATACAATTTCCGATAATTGATTTACTTGTCTTTGCTAGAATTAGTTTTGGTATGAGTAATTTATCCTTGTTTCTTGGATTTAAACCGTGGCCAAGCCTTTCAAACTCGTTCATGTGTTTCCTAACGTACATTATATTATGAAATATATATTGGGATGGCAACGTTAAAATATTTATTTTCTTGAAAAATTCCCGCAAAGATTCACGAGGTTTCATATTATAAATGGCTCTTGGCGCTCTTTTTTGTAAAAAAAATATAGTTTGTATGTCAGAAGCACTACCCCACAACAATAATCCATTTGACATCACGCTATGAAAGTAAGCAAAGTAAAATAATCTAGCTGTAGGAATATCAGTCAAGCTTCGAATTTTTCCAACTGCACATGCTGCAGCACTTAATTTCATACTAATTACTTCTACATGATTATCCCACTGTAATTTTGAGTCCATATTTATGCCCAAAAATCTAGTTGAGTTTACGGTCTGTAATAATTTAGCATCTATGTTTATATTCACTATCACTTTCTGTACGTTCGGCAAACAAAATCGAAGACACTGGGTTTTATCGCTATTCAATAGTAAGTTATTTATTGCAAACCAGTCTGTTACGCGACTCAGTGTACTATTAACACTGTGCAAAAGTTAATCCTTTCTATTTACTTTAAAAATAAACGAAGTATCATCTTCAAATAAGATAATTTCACCGAATAGTTTTTCAAGGATAAACGGTAGGTCATTAATATACACCAGAAATAGGAATGGTCCCAAAATTGATCCTTGGGGCACGCCCAACCTTACAACTGACCCAGATGAAGTAGTGTTACCAATTTTGCATCAAAAGAAAAATTTAGAAGCAAAAATGTCATTATAAGGTTTAAATCTTTTTTTGAAAGCGTATCTTTACATTAGGTACCTACTTTCGTTATTGTTATTGTCAATTTAGGGCTGTAAAAACATATTAACAACTTAGCACTATTTAATACATATACAAATACATGGGCACTTCGTAGGATTACCTTCACTCACGTCTCAGCATTGATATCGGGATTTTAAGCAAAAACGTCAAATTTAAAAATACAAATCCTGCATAACTTCCTGGAATATATATATTTTTTTTATTTATATTTTCTTTTTGAGAATTTAGGCTGTGAAAAACCGATTAAAATTTTATGGCTCGGAAGTGCATAAGCATTATACCTTCACTTTATCGCTTTGCTATCGGGCTTTTTTCGGGTATTGTGTAGAAAGTGAATGAGTCAGCGAGGCTAGAGTAACAAGGGTCGTACGGGGACAGCTGACGTGACCGCGGCAGTAATAACAGCGATCTGCCTTAGCGTGACAGGAAGACTAAGTAGAGGGTTTTGCTGTGAAAAATTCGAACATTTTGGAGGAAATTAAAAACAAGAGCGATATAGGTGAAGGAGAGAAACGTTTTCTCCTTTTGCTTAAACAATGAATACAAATTTGGGATGTACAGTAAGTATTCCGACATAATAGTAATGATGTCTTTATTTCTCCATAAATACAAACAGTTACTACAATCTTAGCATCAGTGAAAAAATTGTGCAGTGACATAATTTTTGTATCTGCTGCTGAGCTAGGCTTTGAATAAGCTTTAAAAATAGAAAAGGATTGGTGTATCCACAATATTCTTGTGTTTTAACATGTACGGATTGTAAAAAAGTAATTTAGTTGTCTGTTTCTTAATGAGGAAATCGTTAAAAAAAAAGCCAGTTGTTTTTCTGCTCCATTATTTGATCTGGCAAAATAAGGTAAGTAAATATTTTTATCTATCAAAGAAATTACGGTGAAGAAATTAAAATCTGTGATTTTATTATTATTACTGCACAACATTTAATTTAATACTATGTAATTGTTAATATTAGCTAGATATCAAAATTTGCACACCGTCATTTTGTCATTCTTTTATATAGAACTTTTTAATAATTATTGTTTTCTATTTGATTTTATTTTTTATTTTCACTTTCGTTTCAAACTCGTAGGTAACTTTAATTTTGTTCCGTTACATATTCTTTGCCCCGTTGAGATAAGACTTTTAATATTGGCTTCGAGACTGACGTGGCCATCCTTAATATTGTTGTAATTTGACAGGGTACTTCACTGTATTATGCCTCCGCCAGGTGGCGTTATATGAATTTGTAAAATCACTTGTTAGACTTTACGACATTTATTAGTACGTCGTAAAAGGTTTAGTAGTTTTTTTACTAAGCAGGTTAGTTCAGTAGGAACGCTATTTATTACTTCTTCTCAAATTCCAGAAGAAAATATCGTAAGATTTTCCTTCGTCTCGGGCAAAAATTTAAGTTTATTTTGCTTTAGAATGAAAAATTAATACAACATTTTAGTTATTTTGTTTTTGTTTCTGATAATATAATGAATATGAGTAAAAGAAAAGTGAGATGAGATTGTATTGTTTAGAATTAATGAGTCTTTTTTTTCGTTTTTCCGAGTAGTCAAGCAGGACATCGGATTCTCCCGAAACATATACAGTCTCGACTATAATTTTTAACAAAAACGCATTTTGTGCTTAATACTACAATTCTCTAAGTTTAAAGACTCTGCCTTTAAACCTTTGACTAAGTTTTCTGACACGACCAAAAAAACACTTAAATTCGATTGGTCTCTTCATGATTCACTAAAACCGCGTTTGATCGAATAATAAATTCACTTGAAAACTCAACGAGCAATTAAATAAAAAATTAACATACAGTCGATACCAAAATTAACAATACAAAAAGAGAAACAGAAACGTACATTGCATTTACGAACAAATATATAATGTATTTGTATAAATTTGTCGACACGCCCTTGACTCTACTTCATCACAGTCAGTGACGGTTAAACAAAACATCTGTTACGTAAACAAAACTTAGAGCAACTTATTTCCCTCTCGCAAGTGAGCACGATGCAAATATAAATTAAAATAAGGTCGTCTCTTTCTAGCATCAAAATTTAATTAAGGAAAACTTACTCCACCCATGAACAAAAGCCTCCGGCGGCGTCTTAAATTAATCACTTTAAATAATTAGAAATAAAAATTAATTACACTTTTACTGATGTTTCAAAAGGGCAGAGTTGAAATGTTAACATTTTTAACTTTTGAATCGAACGGAACAGCGTAAACAATATCTTTAATAAAATATTTTCTTCTTATCTCTTCTTTGGAAGGCTTGGAAATCTGAATCAAATTACATAAAAATGTTGGTATGTTACTTCCAACCTATAGGTTGTTTTGTTTAGAAGTTACACTACAAAATCACTCTATAGGTATACCTATCTACATCTGTTACAAATTGTAACGGAGCTTAAAAATTATGATTAAAGTCTACCTTTCTTAAGACTCAAGAATATTTTGACTTTGTCTTTGATTTTTAATCTATTAATATATACTGTGCTATCCAAAATCAGAATCTAGAAAGCGAACACAAGTGAATATTTTATGAGAAAATCAAAGTGCTGAAGCGTTTGCGACGACAGTTTCAGTTAAAACTTTCACAGATGCCCAATTTCGTCGAAATTCACATGATAATTTCATATTCTTCGGAAACTTACACCACGAAAATTTTAGTTTTATTGAAGTTTTCTAGAGAACGTGTTGACACAAAGCGTTTAGACGCCAAGCTGCGGGTGTGATTTAAATTGTACGTTTTGTTCTAGTAAGTTTTTGAATTGTTTGAAAAAGTAATAATGTGAAGATGTTGGTGGCAGACAAAACAAGATAAAACCTTTTATTTGAACTTTTTGATGTTATTGTTTTCATATACATTAATAATAACAAAATTTAGCCTTTATTGACAATCTTATTGACTTCTTAACTGTCCATTTTTTTTTGGCCTCTGTTGAAGATTGTTTTCATAAATACATTTTTTAAATAAAACCACATCACGACACACACATTGACTCAGCCCTGCACAAATACATGACCTTATATCGCAGGCACTCAGCAACGACAAGGTATACACTACATAGATAAGAATACTACATCCAAAACCGTTACGCGAAACAATACGTCTTGCGAATAACACACGAACCTCTAGCGTAGTAGTCAACTATTTACACTACTGAGGTCGTCAAAACGACACCAAAAACTTATCATATTCCAAATGACATCAAAAACTTAGAAACTCCTTTGCAATTTAGTAAAAAACTGAAAACATTCCTAAATAAATGCTACTATATACTTCTAGAATAATTTCTAATAATAATACCAATGAATAACTAAAAATAAAATCGATGAAGTTCTTAATTTTTATTGTATCTGTATCTCCTTTTAATGACAAGTGATTTTAAAGGAACATATTTGTATATTTTATATTGTAGTTTTCATTAAAAAAAAACACATTTTAAACAGTATATTTTTGCCATGCCTTTACAGGGCGTCACGTGTATACCTATTTATATTAACATCTTTTGTATCCATCGTTATGTGACACGCAATAAACTATTTGAATTTGAACGTATAACCTATTTTAAATGTGCCTAACTCCTTTCATTCCCTTAATGGCATTTTGTACAATCCGGTTTTTTTCAATATT
Organism: Choreutis nemorana; assembly: GCA_949316135.1. Taxonomy (NCBI): domain Eukaryota; kingdom Metazoa; phylum Arthropoda; class Insecta; order Lepidoptera; family Choreutidae; genus Choreutis; species Choreutis nemorana. The sequence continues at coordinate 9,015,495 of OX438601.1, read as the reverse complement.
TTTATTCATGAATTTAAAAACGTTTCATACGTCTTCTAAAATAGATTCAAAAGGTATTTCATCTGGATCATGCCAGGTAGTATGAAAACCGTTCATCCGATATATTCTTAGTAACGTAAATATACATTGCATAGGTGCTACGCAGATCTTTGTTTACTTTTGACAACTTTATTTGAGTGAAAGGTAAAATATACTTTTAGAGTCTACTAGTGTGTAAAACTAACATAGAGTTACTGATAACTCAGGTTATTTTGTAACCCTGACATACTTATATTTCTACAAATTTTTCTAGTGCCGACAAACTCAGTTTGTCTTTCGAATTTTAAGTGACAAAAATTTTTACTAACTTAGATTTCAAAAGTCAAAGACTAGGTGTTTTACAATCTTACATGAATGCCTGATCTTTGTCTGTTACAAACTTTATCTATTATAAAGTAAAAATCGTGGAGACTAATTACCAAAAAAAAATTGTTGTCTGTTTCCAGAATGAATTATTCACTATGTTTATTATAGTTTATATTTTCTTTAAAAAAATCTACGCTTTAAAGCCTCTATTAAACTTTATTGTGTCCGGGTCCATAATTGATTACATCAAAGTGTTTATAAGACAAGTTTTACTAAAATATATTCTGAATAAAACTAAACATTGAACCCTTAATTAATTTAACTTGCTCAATAGATTTGTTTATCGCATATTTCTTAGTGATAAATTAATGATACCTTCTTGGCACTAATTGGAATTAAAACTGAAATCATATTTACAAACTTCAAAAGATAATTCTAGAATGAATCTCTGCTTGAATTTAAATGACAGTTGTAAAAACTTTTTAGAATCCATCATGAGAATGAATATTAAATATTCCAAACTCTTCAAAATCCATAATTGCTGTTATATTAAAGTGAAACAACGGCTCGAAATTGACAATGAACAATTTAGCCAAAAGGATTAAGAACAAAATGAAAGGTAAACTGAAAAGAAAGGAATAAATCTTATGCTAAGACAAATCCAGCGAAATAAAACAAAAGCAAATTAAATAGTCATTAAAAAGACTGAGACAGCTTGATTGTACTGTTTCTTAAATTAAGTTGGGTTGTCTTAGGTGTTGAATATTTAAACTGTGGGTAAAGAATGAGGCCTTATAGTACAGTTGAAGAGGAAAATACTTCAGCACTGGAACCTGTTAGTTTCTAACCATTTAAACTATAAAACTTTAGAAAACAGAACGCTTATCTCCGCGAGTACAGTAAAGCACCGGGTACAAATGAAAAGAAAATACTCAACAAACTTATGAATGAAGATTTTGTGAGCGGCAACTACCTGTGTAGTGTAAAGGAACACTACATTGTAGACCGATACTGCTGTATTATCTAACTAAATCCTTTATAAACACAAAGAAGCCTACAATAATTTGAAAATTGGTGCCCATTGATAAATAAAGCACAAAAGAAAATATCTCTTTTGTAGTCTTATCATTTTCATTATTAGTTCATTTAGTTTTATTATTTAAAACTAGGTAAGCAATCCCCCCCGCCAGATTTTAAGTGGAGATGGAGTCTATGGTGGAACATGCCTACCCAGGAGAAGCCTATTCCCTCTTTTAGGCTTAACTTATCAGGGAATACATCGGTAGGCAAAAAATTCCACTCCTTTTCAGTATGCATTATAAAGTAATTATTTAAGCATTTAGTCCGGATGGTTGGGATATCCACAACGAAAGGATGGAACTTCCTCCTGCCTCTTGTGTCCTTATGATGAATTGGGCCAATGGAATTAAATCGTGCAATTCCTGCGCATATTCCGAAATGTTTCTTTGCGGCGAAGACTGAGGTCGTGACAATAAGTATAGTCATCAAGTCCAATGAGTCTTCGAGCTCACTTTTTAATAAAATCTGAGGCTAGCTGATATTTGTCTGAACTATCCCAGAGGTGACAACAATACTCCAAAAATTGCCGAATTAGAGCTTTATAAAGTACAAGCAATTGCTAGGGACTTTTACAACCACCAATCTTTTTAGCTACCGCATGCTTTATAATTTACTAAAATTAAATAAATGGCGGTATGTTTTGATGATGCGCACTGTATTTACAGAAAAAACAAATATCACATGCAACGTTTACATGAATAAACTATGAAAGAATTTTAATGAACTATCACATTCTAAAACAAAGGTATAATTAACGAAAAAGTCTGCTGGTGACGTTTAATTTTAATGCTTTGACGTGTGAAAGGTAGGGTTTGTTGTCGACAGTACTCTACTTAAGTTGCTGAAAAGTCACTTGAATTTCTAATCACGTTATTGAGGCTTAAGGTAAATTCGGCTTTTTACAAGCGGCGTTCCGGTAGATTTACGTCGGTTCGGATTTTATGAGACATTATAGATAATATATTCACCTGTGTAGAGAACACGATGTAGTATTTTGAACAAAACAGCTCGAATTTGAGCGGCAGCGGTTCAAAAACGCCTTGATCATTTACTATCGATATGTTATAGGTGTAAATTTTTCTCTCGAATTCCGTGAATGTTGTATGAGGATGCGATAAAGAACAAGATATACTATTTAAACAAAACAGCACGTCCATTCACTTTGGATTTATTAAAGGCGTAAATTTTTGCTGTTCCATCAGGGTGCGTTATACGGAACGCCATATAAGTTAAATATATGTATCGACGTCTTCAGTGTGTGTGTGTAATTTTTGTTATTGTTATTTGGTTGTATGCACTATTGAAATTTTGTCCACTTCTTTGGAGAAAAAAAAAACAGTTTTAATACCTTTCGTAGATAGCACGAAGCAATTTTCTTCCACTTAAAATCCAGTAATTTAGAATTTTAAGCCAAACTCACCAATCTAAATAAACCTTATAAGCTTAGTAAAAGCTCAAGTAATTAACTATACGCTGTGAATCGTAAATATTCAAATACTTGCCTTCGCATCTTCTAACTTTAAAGATCTTAGTAATTACTTAATGTTATTTACTTTATGAAATGGATGCAACTTCATATTAAAGTTTTATTTTTCATTGAAATTCCCTGTGATAAATGAAACGATGTTTTATAAAAGATTTTTATTAACCTCTCAAACTAGTTAATACACATTTTACCCTTCTATGGTGAAGCCAAAAGGAAGGATAATGTTTTTGGCAGTGTAAGTATGTGTAGATTTTCCACCGTAAAGCCTAAACTACTGGTCCGATTTTAATGAACGATGTGTCAATAGATTCGTAATAATGACCTAGGCTATATAAATTTTGATGATCCCACCCTCTGTATACCTACTACTACGATTATGCGCGTGCCAGGATTAAATAGGCATGGTAGTTATACAGCGGGTGCGACCACGGCTCGACCTTGACCATTTTCGTACCTATGCATTTCTTTCTGAATAATTACCGGCCCCCTTTTACAATCGGAATACTAGACGTAGGCTGAAGTTGCATCTTTTTGTGGTAGATATTCCGACCATCCGGACCAAACGCTTCGATAACACCTTCATAATGCGTACTGCAAGGGTGTGGAATTCTTTGCCTGCTGATGTGTTCGTTGACCAATATAATTTGGGCCTCTTTAAGGCATGAGTGAATAGGTTTCTCCATGCAAGGCAGGCATGATCCACCTTAGACCGCCGCTTAACATCAGGTCTTAAATAAAAAATAAAATAAAATCTTGTTTCGCACTTCTTAGACCCTTTTTTTAAGAAGTCGGGTTATAGTTTTGAAACGTTTCTCTAATATGTAGTTAATGTTTATTTCTAATTTATTAATTAAAATGAAAATAATAATTATTTTGGATTGCATGTTTTATAATACATGGGTAAGACAAATCTTAGAAATATTTTCCTTTATTTTAAATTCACTTGCCTCTTCAAAGCAAGTTCAAATTATATAATTCCTTAGATACCATGCTACTGACAAAATTCATTAAGGGAGACTTTAAAGAGAGGTTTTTTATTGTTAATGGTACGTCGTAATTGTATGTTTTGACTTTATTTTACTACGAGTACTTAACTCTGTAGCAGGTTTGTATTGTAATTAATTAGGCCCAACGGTAAACAAACACAGAATTCTTCATTTAAAACGAAATACTTAAAACAGATTTATTCTTAATAAATCAGACTATTCAAACAAGTTAGACCCAAGAAAATAGAGCAGTCCGCCAAATTAATTAAAATAATACAAAAACAATACCAATCGACAACAAGAAAAATGTACAACTAAATAATTAAATAAATAAGAATCACAAATTTATAAAGAAATACAATAGTGAATAGAAATGTGTAAAATGGATTTTAGTCTAAGAATTTTTCGAGAAAATATATACATGTGTCACAATATATATAAACATACATATATATGTCACAATGCATAACATAAAAAAATATTAATTCAATAAAATTACTTTACTCTAGAGATTTTCAACATGGAAAAATTGTTCGAGACATACAAACTTCTTTTAAAAATAAAACCTCATGAAATTTAACATAAGAAAATGTAATCCCGTAAAAGTTCGCCTTTACTTCGCATCAACATCAACTTGAATAAAGATAAGAGTATTGGACAACGTAATGTAGCATCCAATAAACATTAGTGACCTAACGTTACTTAATCGGGATGTAGTGTGTAATGCCGTAATGTTACATATATAGACGTAGCAATACCAGCCCCAGAGTCTACTAAATACAATCCAATGACCTGCTCGTCCCTTCTATTAATCTTTTTAACAGCCCTTAAAAAGATTAAGTTGCCATACTGCTCAGTACCTTTCTTTTGGGCCTAATTAAAAGTGTCCAATTTACAAGAGGATCTTTTAAAGGATCAACTGGATTAGCCCCATGATACTCATTTGTTAAAAGTTGATTGGTATCTTTTATGGGTTAAGGGTGTGTTTGGAATCCTTTCAAGATAACACGCACGTTGAATTCTGCTGCTTGAAAGGTTCTGAAACAAATTGGATGAAAAATTCCTTGTTCAAACTAGTCTTCTTGTTTATTTTTAAGGGCAAATCGTAAACATAAATCTGAAAACATAATTTTTGCACTTATAATTGCTTAAAATTGGACCGTGGGTTTGTAAGCCATTTTTTTTTCGTCAAACACAAACATTTTTTTTGTTCTGTGCAAACAATGTATGCAAATGATCCAAACTGAGATGAATCCTGTATATTATTAATTTAAGTAAATTAAAAATATAATAACTTGCTTGCTGTAAAAGATTCACAGCTGTTGTTTAGTTCTAATAAAACCTAAAAACCTCGTATTAAAGCTTATCCACACCAACGTCAAATTGAAACATGGATCTAATGTTAAATCAGATTAAAATAAGATTTCACTACAAAAACCGTGTCAGCATTTGACCTAAATCTTTTACAGAAAATTCGAGAACTTTTAAAAATTTCTCTTTTCTTTCCTATTTCTCATAATAAAGCCTTATGTAAGCAGTTTATTTCCTCATAAATTCTTCGTGAGAAAGATTCCTGGGTAGACCTTTATTAGCTTGGCTTGGCTTGGCGTATCGATGGGATATTATATTACAAGTTGCTTTTAAGTTTAGTATTTATTTATTGTATTCAAATAAGGACACAAGTTGAACAAGCGATCATGAGAGTCGCTAGGTGCAAGTAACCAAAGTTCGATTTTTTTTAAATTAGAAACATCAACGTGTTACAGGTATTAAAATTATAAGTGCAAAAATTATCTCCCTAGATTTTTGACAGTCATGTAAGGTAATTACAGTTGTGCAACAACATTTACCATGTCGACATCACGTAAGCTTCAATTTACAAGATATTGAAACTTTAACACAAAAACTTATAAATAAAGGAAAACTAAATTTAAATTAAAATACTACAATGATGACATGACAAATAATAGAAAAACAAAAAAAGGTAATTCAATAGCAAAGCTTTATTTAAAATGTTAATTTGATATAATTAGAACCATTTTAAGAAGGCTTTGTAAATCAATTGACGTTTTCCGGCTAAAGTTGATGATTTCATTTGTTGGTAGCAATGTCCAGTCCAGAATGCTGGTGTAATGTCGCTGATAAATAAATAAAACATAATTTTAACTTTCAACCTCCTCGAATGAAATGTTCGCTGATACAAATGCAAGTAAGGTCTAATTCATGTAATAGTGACAAAATGTATCGTCACACATGGACTGAGCAAAGACAAAGTATATAAGGAACAAATGATTGACATTGCATTTGTTTCACATAGTGAATAAACTATTGGATAACTATTTTACGTTAGATAAGTGACGAGTAGCTTATTGAGGACTTTACTTGGACATTATGAAACAAACCCATTTTGTTACACTTGAAAGTAAAACATTCTTATAACCCATTGTTTAACACATCTTCGGCAAATTTTGACTTTTTATACAAAACAGCCTCATTTTCTCTTTAGTTCAAATAAAAACTCTTGGTTCATACTTTGTTATAAAATAAATTAATTTACAAATGGTTACGCTTAATAAACCTGTTGTTACAAAACAATACATTTGCGATCGTTAATTCCTCAGCCACAAATTAACCTTCAGTCTTAACGATAAACAGAAGCAGATTTTATCAATAAAACACAAAAGGTCCTCACACCAACCGAATAGCATTTAAATAAAGAAAACCGCACCATCTTTTCACTTCATTTGTCATTTTTATAGCAGTGCTAAACATTAGGCAGTAATAAAATTATACCATTGAAAACATTACAGGGATTAAATATCAAGGAGACGCTTTTGCTCTTAATGGTGCAATTTATATGAAATCAGTGGGAAGTTCCTATTTAAATGACAATGTTTTTGCTTTGGGAGTTCCGTTAAAACTGAAAATCAAAATTATTTTTACTTTTTTTATTTACTTATGTTACTTACCATTATCAATGTTTCATTCAAATATTTTATAATTTTGTGATCAAACAATTTTTGATGTACAGTTTTCGCCTCTTACGTAACTGTACATAGCGTAATAACACATGAAACAATTTATTTGAAACTATAACGTAGAAAAACGACATTCTGATAGTTATCTCACTAGATACAAACCTTCGTTGTGGGTCTTAATCAGTTACAATCTAATTGATTTTTCATGGTTATTATTTCTTAAAATGATGAATTGGGTGCTCTTAATTTTTACATTTTCTTAGCTTTTTAATTGCAAAGCATTAATTGTCATGTTTAAAAGGTATGATTACCTGTCAACTCTATTTTATTTCACTGAAGCTTGGATAGGTCAACCACTTAAATAAATTATTTGAAGCGGCTGTATTTAAATAGTAGGCATATTCGAATTAGATGTAAAAATAGAATACAGCGAATTTGATTCTTGTTTTTAGAAGCCGAATGAAAAACGTTACACGACGAATTTATTGAAAACACATGTCAACGTAAATACTAAAATAACTAGCTATAGGCATATTTTCTTTGTGTTCCAAGGTAATATTTTGCAAATATTTTTCTTTCGATATTCAATATTTCACTTCTTCCTCGCCTTAAAGAAAGAAGCTGCGAGTAACGTGAATAACAATATCATTCTTTCGCACACTCAATAAAATCTGAGAGTCTTATCATGTCATACCCTTGACGTACCCCAAGCGATTACCAAGTTCCCCCTTTAGCCATTTACGTGGCCCCTACCTTTGGAGAAACTCGCATTAACAAATTAACTGCGGCCTCACTTACAATTCACACACATTTTGCTAAGTTCCAGCATTAAATAAACGGCGCTAGATGTCTTACTTTAGACAACCTTTCATTGCAGTTACCAGTCGCTTTTAAATAGGGCTTGATTAAAAAATTAAAAGACAACCTTTCTTTTATTCATTCTACAAAATGGGTGGTATTTAAATTTTGTTTTACGACTTTTACAAAGGCATTTTCCATCATTCATGCGCTTAGCAGCGAGACCAAACTAATTTTATTCATTCAAACAACAACAACAAAATAATTGTCGGTGTAATTGTTTTGTTCTAATAGTAAAAAAAAAAAAGGTTTCTCGTTATTTAAGTTACGTTTCGAGCGAGGAAACAGTAGTAGTGGTTTTAGTGATAATACGATTGTGTTGTATTTGATATTGCTTCTTAAAGATTCACCCCTTTGTTAGAGCGCGAGTGCGCCGAACAGCGGAAGTTATTCTAAGAATTATACCCTATAAAATAAAACTAAGACACTGCGGCCTTTTTATGAAGGCTTCTACACCTCGGTTATCATTCTCGTCCATTTTTTTTTTAGCTTTGCTTTAATTAAAAGGAATTTCAATAAAACTATGGCAAATAGAGGAAGATTACAAATACCAGTTTATTTAATATTTCTTATAAGATGTTCAGCTTTAACTCACAATAGTGTCAAAAGTTTTGTATATAAAACCTTCTTTGTTGGAGGATTGTAAGCAGGAATATGCTTGAACAACCAAAAGTATCACGGAACTAGCCCACAAGCCCAGTGGGAGTTGAAGATAACTCCTAAAGGAACCAGTGACTCACAGGAATATAACTGTAGTTCGTATGAGAAATTAATTGAATGTGTTATTATAGACATACCATTAAATGCAAATGCATACCTGAAATAACATGATCACTTGCATGATTATATATTAGATTGACAATTCCACTGATTACGTCATGCCACGTGCGTCGATATTGTGAATTCCAAGACAGCCAATATTATATAAATGCACCTATCTAAACTAGTAAGTTACAATTATATCACCCAAAATCGAATCCAAGACCGATTTCAAAAATTCTTCACCATAAAATGCTACATTATCCCCGAGTAAAATAGGTATGTATTTAGGCTATATTTATTACTAGAAAAAATGACCTCGCATTCGAAGCCATGTCGAGCTATTTCATTTATAAATGGACTTTGTTCGTAAATAAAGAGAGTTGAAATTTGGTAAAACTTTTGTGCATAAGATGGACTTATCAATTTTTTTTCTGTATAAATCGATTTTAACCGATATTAATAGGTGTCTAGACAGAAACATTTAAAAGCGCTCGAGTGGAACAAATGAAAAAGGTAAAAATTAAATTGTCTGTATTAATAAAGTCATCGAGTACAATCGTGTTAAAATGATTCTAAGTTATGAATTATTTATTTTAATTAAAATTAATTAGATCAAACAAACGCTACGCAACGGGTTAGGCTGCGTTATGACAACCCATTATGCTTAGACTTATTAACTATATTAACTTTTTGATCTATTTTTCTTTAACAAAACGCAGCCCTTGTCCTCTCCGAAAGTCCATTCGAAATAAAGGTAAAAGAATGTTTAAAATTTTAGTTTCAAAAATTACCCTAGAAACAAACGGATAAACTAAATATATCTCCAATTATGTTTGTAAAGATATGTCTATGTTACGCAGATCCAAGAGATAGTAGATAGTGTACCTCTACCTTCTGTTCTTTGATGTAGCAAACCTGTGTCTGATATCTTAATTTAGGGTTCGTTCCTGATCAAGATTAACACAAAATTTACAGCTCAAGGCCCAGGCGAGCTTCTTCATTCATCAATGTTTCCCAACAAAGTGAGGATCCATGAAGTAAAGTTTAAAAGTAGGTAAGATTCCATCGATCATATTTTCAGCTCGAACGTTTATTTGATAAATGAACGAGTCGCTTAGTTTTCAAATTTCACGCCTCAGAAATGACGTCAAAGATTTGCCGAAAGAGTTACGAAACCAATGTTTTGATCTGAATTCATCTGTTAAAATATCGTCTGAAACCTTCTTCATATCTTCGTTAAATTCGACTTGTAAGTAAAAATAATTTTATAGTTTGTTAATTTAAATTGTAAATTCATAATAATGTTTTGTTAGTTCTCCCTTGTTAGAATGTTATCACCATAAATAACTGAGATAGTATTTACATATTAAAAATAATTATATACAATGTTCATCAATGTAACTAACATGTGTCTTGTTTGTGGTAAAAATAAATAAACATTCGAAACATCTTAAAAATTAAAGAGAAATATACCTCAAGATTAACGAATAGCGCGTTTTTTCTAGTTTATACTTATTACCAACGAGAAATGGTTTGAGTTTAAAGAAAAGATAAGCTTGGCATCCAACGCGGCTTTTAATGGCGGCGAAAGAAAGCGAAATAATCCATCAAGATTTCAGCGATGTATTTATAATGCATTTTCCTTATAAATCATGAACGATGCTACGAGAAATTTCAAATGGAAAAATGTATTTTTCTTAAATTAATGGCTTATTTACAGTGTTAGTATGGTTAAGATGCATTTTTATAAATAGCCGTCTAGCTCGCATTTTCAGCTCGAACGATCTCAATATGAACTCATGTTTAGTATTTACTAGTTAATAGAATTTAATTATATGAGAAACGAATACTAAATGAATACTTGAAAATGCACCATTTAACATTTTGCTGTTCCCTCAATATACCATAAAAATGTCTACCTAGGCTTACAAAACAGATATCATCACCGTTAGACTACAATGGGAAGGATAAAACAATGTTTTTTTTTTTTTAATTTAAACAGCGTCTTAGGCAAACAAGGAAACGCTTTCCATGACGGAAAGTAATACCGGCGCCTGTTGACAACTCGCTGCTCCTTATTTCATAAAACGCCAATGCTTTACCAATGTAGAGGTAAATACTTTATACCTCTCGAGCCGATAGTTAAACTGGCTCTCTTCGAACCTGGATCCTGGATCCTTCGAACAGAAACACAGCGAACTGCTTCACGGTAGAACATCAAAGGAGGATGGAACCAACCCAGATGATACCACACGTAGATCTACCAACAGGTAAAACCAATTTTTTTTTTTTTATTTTTTTTTTAATTTGATCACCAGTTTGAAATTTTTAAAAAGTTACAGTTAAAAATTAAATCCGCCAGCTAATCCTTATGCGGAGGTGGGAAAGCGGTGTATTGTAAAATTAAATTAAAACATTTAATAATCCTGAGAGCTTCATCGTAAAATTTGAACGTTTAACTACAGCATTTTGTATTCAGATCGTAACTCAAGAGATTGGTGTGCAAAGCAACATTTTCAAGAGAGCCGCGTATCCAAAATTAACATTGTGAGTGAAATCGAATACACCTCGGAGGACTTTAAAAGTAAACCTGCGTAAATATAACGCATTTTCTAACGTTAATACAATTTATATGCAATGTTATCTACGGAGTATTCGGGAATTCATACCAGCACCCAGTAACGTATCATATTCTTTGTAAGATGATAGTTAAGACCACTGTATCAGATCTTATATCTGGGGTTAATTTTTATGTTTCTACTTGTTTTTAATGTTAATAGTGACGATTTTGCTTTCTTTTATTGAGTTCTCTTCCTTTTGTTTTTTCTTTTTGTATTTTTATTATTCTTTTGTAGAAGTAATAGTCGTTTTATATAAAAGCATACCACAAGTTTATTTGTAGCGGGTGCCCCGTAAGATTTAACTGTCTTGAGGATGTGGTAGCTCAGTTTGTTAAGACCCTTGGTTAACCGACCAATCTGACCTTGCGTTAAGTTTTAGTTGCCATGTTCCTCATTGTGCCCGGATAGTGTTGACAGATTCGTCTGTCATACTGGGGTGAGCCCCATAAACATGCGAAATGCGGAGTGATACCTTTGCCGACCCCTCTCGACGGATTACGGCGTGAGTTAATGTTATGTTTAATTGTCTTTTAATTATCGAGCAAAAATGTTCACTAAATTTTGTCAACGAAATCATTGTCGAAGAGGTAGTCGTAAATACTAATAACTTTATCTACATAAATAACAAAATAAATAACAACATCACGACACACACATTGACTCAGCCCTGCACTAAGTATCGTAAGAACTTGTATCGCAGGTGCTAAGCAACGATATGGTATATACTAAACAAATAAGAATACAACATCCAAGACCGGTAAGCGAGACTATGCGTCTTGCAAATAACACAAAGTTCCGCCCCCGCCGGGATTCGAACCCGGAACCTCTAGCGTAGCAGTAGGCTGTTTAAACCACTGCGCCACCGAGGTCGTCAAATAATGTGGATTAATTTATTAATTCACACGTACACGAGGAAGACCGCTGTTCTCAGCAAAATATATTTCTTGATACGTTTGTTTCTTACGTCGTCGGATAGCTAAAATTCGATTTAACATGAGAAATTTTGAGAAATACATCAGACTGATCATACGCTATACCACCAAGCAATGACTTCTTTATTCACTATTTAATATACTTATAAAAAATATATATGTTAAGTGTTTTTATTGCACTTTATATACTAATACTAACTTGTCGTGTTTTATAAAATGATACAATTAAAAATGAATGAATTAAATTACCTTTACATTTCCAATTTTAACCAATCGTTACTAAAAAAAGAAAGAAAGTAGATTATAGGTAGATTTTTATTCTTTTTACTACAATAAGATAAAATACTAACAAATAAACAACTTAAATTTCAATTATTATTTCATCCAGGTAAAGTTCACAATTATATAGGATGTAATTTTCAAACAAAAAATTCTCTCACCTGCAAAGAGAAGGGACTCTCAAAGTAGACATACATTTTTTGATATAAATAATGCGTAAAATGTTCTAGAAAAGGTCGCAAGAAAGAGTTTTTAATTAGAAGATTCGAAAATCAAAACCCGTTGCTACAAAAGCATCGATGACCATTTCGTTCGGCGTCTTTATTCGCCTATTTCGGTGGATAACTAGCAATACAAGCCTACAAATACGCCCTTTCCATGTCAAGATTTCGTAATTACGGCTCGCAAAACATGGAGCAAGGTACTAGAATGTCTTTTGTGGAAATGTGACTCATTTGCATTTTGTCTAGAAGCCGTATGTCCAAGAACATAAAGTGTTTATTCGTTTGACTGAAAAAAGCCATGTAATTGTCGTCCTATCAACAAGTATCGTTATTTCGGAAGTAACTTTTTACGAAATGTTATTAGTATTAAAAATTTATGAAAAATGAAGCCGGTTGATAAATATAGGCAACCGTTTCGTTCGTAAGAAAGCCTGTTACCATCAATAATGTGGAATATGATCAAATAAACATACCTTCATAACAGGCTAAAAGGCACTTATTTTCGAGTTAAAAAAGTAATAAAATTATTCAACTTTTCTTGTTAAAAGTTCGCTCAGAGAAAAATATTTGGAAGGTCAATTCTAGACGACTTAATTTTTTTTTTCAGATGAAAGATCTTGGTGTATAAGTTGATTTAATTTCGAATCAAATATTTTTCTCTTGGCTCTCTCTTCTCAATGCCTGACTTTGAGATTATATGATTTAATATTAGATTGTAGAGTGGAATTTGTCAATTTAACAAACAGCATTTATAAGTATTCGTTTTCAATTTATTTCGTTCATCAAATAAATTTTCTTAGATACCAGAAATAACTTTTCGTTGTATTTTAAGGCTTTATTCATTACTTGCTATTAAGTAATGACTTTAATTTTTAGGTTAATTATCATAATGAGTATTTAAACGACTAAACCGACGGTAAGATGACAGGTAATTTTTACCCGACAACCGAAAAAGACGTGTGGCGTCTGGCTTAGTACAATTCCTCTTTCTATTTCTGCCTCGAAACAGGGCCCCCCTGAAATGCCGCCACCGAAACTTCGGGCCAACCGATAAACCGACCGAACATAAAAGCAACGATAACAATGCTTTCGAAATCAATGTGTAAGGGGTAGGGTTCTTGATGCAATATTTGTCAAACAAAGTTCGATCGAAGCGAATGTATCTGCGAACCAGACTGACCCGAGCAAAAGACTTTCGTAGTGTGAATATACTTCATTTTTTGTCATTTCGAAGTAGAGGTCCTGTTCGGAGGTTCGGAGGATTAGAGAGCCGATTTAATTTCACGAAAGTTAAAACATCTTGACCTCTACATAGGCAATGTACCTATTGGCAGTGCTCTTAGCGTACATAAATACCATTGTATCAATAGGCGGCGGCAGCATATCATTTTCCATCAGGTAGATAGTCAGCTTTATTGTATTTGAATCAAAATGATATAGTATTATTTCAATAAAAATCCACGATTACGTAGTTGTTATATGACTTAAAAATAATAAAAAAACAACATAATTTTTATGACATTACCATATTCTTTTTTTAAAATAAATTGATGCTAAAAAGAAAGATGAAGATAAAGATAAAGATTACGAAAAAAACACAAGTTTTAAACACATTTTCTTATTTTTAAACACAAACGAAGTACAAATCTAGTTCATTGTAACAATACCTTGTTTTTATCGCCAATAATAAAGCACTCCCCCACTTATGGTAAGCCACGAAACAATATGAAAACAACTTCAAGAAACAGTAGGTACTCCGACAATATTGGAAATATCACAATTTTAGTCACGGCCTTATTACGAATTCTAAAGTGGTAGCGAGTTAAGCACCTTATACAATGACTTTGATACTTGATCCCCGACTTTTAGCGAGTACTGCCGAGCATTACCGAACGCTTGGGTTATCCATACGAGGTGGAAAAGGAATTTTTAAAACGCCTTCAATTGAGGACCTGTTCTTTTAAAGGGCTGAAACAATGTTAGTGGTATCTGTTACAACGATGCTACTTTAATCAGTGTATTTGACAAAAAACCAAATCGTTTTAAATTTTGTAGAATTTCTTTGGAGGTTCTATTTAATAAGTTTGGGAATCTCAGGCGCTGACTTTATTTTTGAATATTTAGATTTTTATAAATATACGTTTGAACAAGCTTATCGTTGGGTGTATTTTCAGTTAGCAACAATAAAATACAAAGGTAAGCTTAGGTACTCATGTTTATTACTGGTATCTCCAGAGGCCAAAAAGATAGCTCTCAAACAAATTCACTTTGAAATGTTCGTAAGAGTAAAGAGCTCGTAATACTCATTTTGGAAATAAACTACGTTTGTAAATTATTTCTTGGTGCTAAGATCTTTACGTTTAATTGTTTATTATAATATTTAGAGTACTCTTGTTGAAATTTCTCTTTTTAGGGTTCTGTACCCAAAGGGGGGGGGGGGGGGGGGAAAGGGGCCCTATTACTAAGCTTCGCTGTCCGTGCGGACATCTATCCATCAGCGATTTGTATCTCATGTACCATAAAAGCTAGACTCTTTATAATTTCAGACAATGTCTATTTCTGTTGCCGCCGTAACAACATATCCTAAAATATATAAAAATTTGAGGGGCTTAGTACAAGAAATGTGATTTTTTCTTTTTTGAAAAAGCACATACATTTTCATAATTTGCGAGGGTACGGAACCCAATGTGGAAGTCGGACTCACACTTTATGTTATAAAGAACTTTAATACATTTAGAATAATGAATTGGAAGCAATCATGGTTAAGTGTGCACCACAGACCTTCAAAACGTAACTGTCAAGACTCGTTTCAGCTACTTTTTACTCGACTACGGCGGAGCAAAAGGAGGTTTATGATTTTAATTGACCGGTATAAATGTACGAATGTTCGTTAGTTCCCTCATAAACTACTACCTACTTATCATAAATTGATAAATGAGGTATCGTTAAAATTACCTTAAATCACGCCTAAGATTTGAATTAAGAAAACCTTTTTTTGGCAAAATCAATTATAACATCGGTCTTATTAACGGCATCTTGTCTAATCCGTCATCGTCCGAGGCTCAATTTTATCTAAGTTGGCTTAAAAAATTGTAAATTATTTGTATTTGTTTTTGTAGTTGTTTTGTATTCCTTAATAAATAAATAAAATAAAAAGAATTAAACGTACAAATATTTTCTCTAAACCTACCCAAAATATAAATGAGTTATTATTATTCCAAAATAGAAAAAATAAGTTTAAAACTAAAACCCGTTTACTGAAAACCGCGCTCTAAATAGTATGAAAAAAGAAAATATCCTAAATTGATGATTAAACTATTCAATTTAATCATATGCCTATATCGAACCTTAATTTAACCATTAAATAATACAACTTTATGCACAATTTAATTCCACCGGCCCTCTTTTATAATCGGAATACTAGACGTAGGCTCAAGTTGCATCCTTTTGTGGTAGATATTCCGATCATCCAGACTAAACGCTTCGATAGCTCCTTCATAATGCGTACTGCAAGGGTGTGGAATTCTTTACCTGCCGATTTGTTGCCTCACCAATATAACTTGGGCCTCTTTAAGGCATGAGTGAATAGGTTTCTCCTAGGCAGGCATGATCCACCTTACACCTCATCGCCGCTTAACATCAGGCGGGTTTGGGGTCAAATGTCTACCTGGTCGTGAATAAAAATAAAAAAAAAACCACTAAAAGTGCCTTTCATAGAGGTGGTATATGATCACGGCTAAATTGAATAGTCTACTAAACAAATTCAGATGATAATATTTTCTTGTTTTATACTTTTAAAGCCCTTTTTCAGTAATCGAGCTTTAGTTTTTGAACTAATTTTTTAGTTTCTCAATTTTTAAATAATCTCTTATATTTTGGGTTTGTTCAGATAAATTTGTACGCTTAAATAAAATCTTAGGCGTGATTTTAGAACTAATGATTTTTTTTTTTTTTCACTTTGGAAAGGAGAAAGTTTTTGATCGTATGATTTTTGACCATGCCAGAAATTTTGACTGACGAGTATATTTACAGGCACTATATTCTACAAATAAATAAAAAACACTATCTTAAGTCAACCCGTTTCTGGACTTTCTTTATATACCCACACCGATTAGCAATGATGCTGCATAGAATATTTTTATTCAATTAATAAGATATTAAATTAACAAGATTATAATTAGCTGGTAGGCAGAAAGATTCGTTGAGAAAACCTCGTTAAGAATGCTGCTGTGTAGTAATAAATAAGTCGAGAAACGAAACTTGACAAAAGTTCGAAATTTATTGCTGGTATTAATTATTTGCTTGCCCGAAGACAGAACGTAATTATTTTGTAAAGGCTGTGAAATCCTACGCTTCAAGAAACCACCGTATTTTAAATTAAATTTATTCTCATTTCAGCTTTTATTTATGAGCAACGGATTAATTCTCGCGACAATAGTTTAATATTTAGCTTGTTCGAAAAAGAAACTGCTGTTTTATTATTTGTTATGAAGGTTTTGTACTTAACTACGATTATCATCATTTTAAACTGTTAGTTTTGACTATTAATTAGTTAAAACCTCCTTAAGAGTTCCTCGAAACTTAATACATGTTTACGCAGTAGCTTGTATGACTGATTAAAAAACGCATAACCTAGTTTTGAAATATGGATGAAATATTCTTAAGTTACGTATTCGTACTCGTAATAAAATTGAACCGGTAAAGATTTAATTAACAAACAAAATATTCTCTCTATTTAATATCTAAAAGCGAAACATTCAATATTAATTGAGGAAAAGTTTGTATGAAACTAGTCCTAAGCAATTCGGGATTCCATTTTTGTTAGAAACCATTTTCTGTGTTATGGAATGATTTAACAGTCAACGTTTACCATCGAAATGAAGGTTTTTCTTTGACCTCAATAGCAGCTTTGCATGTCAAGTGGATTGAAGTGGAACAATTATAAAATTTACTTTTAAATATGCAATCCGTTTCGACAGCAAGTTTTTACAGAATAATTCTGATAGAGATTGTTGTTTTTCAAGGTTCTGTAAGTCCGAATGTAAAACGGAACAGATGGAACGGATGGACCGAAGGAACTGATGAAAAGAAGTAATTAAAGGACCTTTTTGTTGTATGTCCATCCGCCTGTCTATTAAAATCTTTTTTCTCGAGAACGT
Organism: Choreutis nemorana; assembly: GCA_949316135.1. Classification (NCBI taxonomy): domain Eukaryota; kingdom Metazoa; phylum Arthropoda; class Insecta; order Lepidoptera; family Choreutidae; genus Choreutis; species Choreutis nemorana. The sequence continues at coordinate 8,997,785 of OX438601.1, read as the reverse complement.
GTAAAGTTATCAAGCTGAAATTAACATCAATTATAGGCCCTATCTTATCCTTCGAAGCCAAAACAAAATATCAAACTAACAAAAACTAATATCAAAAGATACGGACGTTTATGCTCCATTTTGCTATTACAGTCAAAACCTGTTATAAAGACATCGGTTACAACGACAGGGTGGTTATTACGACACATTGGCGAGGTCCCACCGGCCGGATGCCACATAAGACCTTAAGTAAAATTACCGCCTATAACGACTATCGGCTATAGCGTCCATGTTTGTATGGTCCCTTGAATGTCGTTGCATACGGCTTCAACTGTATTTGCATTTTGTTATTATTATGCATATTGCCTATTTTGATATTCTCGAGGGAATCAAAACCTACAAATACTGACCTATGATCTAGAATCATGTAATTTAGCAAGAAGGAATACCATTGATAACAAATAAAGGAATCAATCATGACACCTATTGACATGGCGATGCGTTTCTCGTGTCGAATGTTTTATTTAAATACCTACAAGTGTACGGAACCCTCAGTGCGCGAGCCCAAATTTCACTTGACCGGTTTATTAATAACAACGAGTGTTTTCAGAGTACTATAAACTGTTGCATCAAACAAGTTCATATTTTCATAAAATACAAGAGCGAAATCTCCGTCAATATATTGAAGTTATAAATAAAATTTGAAGCGAAACATTTCATGCAGAAAATATCAACAGGATTAATATTATGAGTTGCTGTATGAAAAATCGGAATACATTTTTTATCTCATAAATCAGATGTCACGTTTCAGGTAATCATGACCCGTACGTCAATTATGACGTTGATGATTCGGTTTTGTTCGATTGATGTTGGATATTTGGAAACATGTAATTTGCTTGTCAGAATAGTGAGAGACTCTATGAACTAGCTGGCCTATGTCATTTGAATATAATATTACCAAGTAACGGGCTTATTTTAACAATTTTAAAAAAGTTGCATGGTGTCGGCGTAAGCACTGTCCATGCAACCGATTCATTTTTGAAGCATTCATTTATCTCCTTCAATTCAGATGTCAATTTACTTGTCAACATAAATCACACATCTTAATCCTATAAATAAATCTGAATATAACAAACAAAAACAAATGCATCTAACAGTAGAATGGCATGATTTTAACACATTAACGTCAGAAAACAGTTTTTTTAATGAAATCATTCAATGAAAAAATATACTTAGTAAATTTAGATCTATTCAAACAAGTGTAATTGCCTTATAAAGCAATACCAATATGTTTTATCTAGTTGAAAGCATAACAGCCAATTCCAGATAAACGGACCATGAAATAAAGATATTTTTTTTCGAGTTCGTAATTAAATAAAACCGGTTCCTTGTCACCATCAGCTCGTTCAGAACCTAGAGCGTCTCAGACTCTCCGCGTCTTGAGCCACTAGATATAATTAAATTAAAATTAAGTATATTTCGCTGTTCGCTACTGTAATGAGAATTATTTAATTACAAGCAACTCCCTCGCGCACGCCGGTTCCCAGATATTAAAGGCTGAGTAGTTTCAGCTCATTTCAAAAGTTTAAAGGCCGAGTGCTTTTGCATGTTGCATGCGAGTACATTTTAACAAAATGGCGGCGTTGGTCGTAAATCTCAAAATATGGTGACGGGTCCTCCCTGGACAGACCTTACGAAGTTAGGGCGGATTTACCCTTTCAGGTGCCGAATTGAGTGACGCCGGAATTTGTCGCCTCAGACAAATTGAATTATACGATCTTTTTCAGTTGAGGAGATTGAACCAATAACTTGACTCTTGATTCAAAGTATAAATTAAGTTAACATTGTTTGATATTTCGTTTGTTTGATATTAATTTTAATTTCCATGATCTTTGCAAGGAAAAAGTTCAATGGTTTAAATTTTTAGGGTCTCACTTAATACTTACTTACTTCTGAGTTATAAAAAATTAAGTTTTAAAAATTGTTGTGAAACTATGAATTTAATAAACTGCCAAGATGCTTTTTCACTAATGTTTGAAGAATCCGAACGACGAGATGGACTTTGTGAAAATGATCAATTCTTTAAAATATGTAAATCAAATCCTTTCCCAGCGAAAAATAAGAGCGAGCTTTACGAAATATCCCTGCAAAATTTTCTCTATTAATACAAAAACTCCTTCGACCATGAATCGTAGAATTTAGCTATAAATTTATCCTTTGTAAAGGGCACCCTTCCTTTGAATATAACGGGTCGAAAGAATCCTGGATTTTTCTCATTCATACAAATAGTTAACTACACTATGTTTCCATACAGAATCGCTGAGCGGAAAATTGGTGTGGATTCATTTCAAATTCTGCGCGATCAAATATCACGACTGAGTTAACATAAATCTATGTGTCTAGTGTAAAACAAACGATATATCATACAGTATTTTGTCACAGAACAATACGTTTGTTCCGTTCCATACACGGTCCGTTTGGTAAAAGTTGTTTTTGTCAAACGTTTAAGGCATGTTTCATACAAGACTTCGGGTTGAACGTGATCATATTTTTGGATGTCTTCTCTTGTCATATATTCCTTACGTATAACAAATCGTCAACAATATTAGACGAGGCATGCAATTAAAATATTTAAAAAATCTGGACTGACAAAAATCTCTTTAACTAACGATTCTTAGCTCATTTTGATTTTTTTTTTGTTCGGTATCTACAAATATTAATTATGCAGAATTGTGCTATTTACGGCGAAATGGGGCTGCAATTTGTCTTCCAAAACTTCTCTAAAATGCTACACGCATAAATTATATCTATGATTTACATATGATATGCAAGATTACGCAATTGGTTGATTAATATTATATATTTAATTAAATTTAATTATTTAATGCTGTCTAATAATTAAGAAAGCAATTAAATTGAATAGAAATGTTGGTGTTAAGAAGCTATTTCTTCCAAGGTCTAAACTCAAACAGGCACTTGCTTAAACTCACATATTTTACCTTTATTAAAATGATATTCTATAATAATCAAAAGATAAAAAAGTGTTCGTTCATTTTATTTATGAGAACTAAACTTTACGTAGCAGCATTTAAGTTTTCGGAAAGCTAATCTATTTGGTTTATTGTTTGATGCATTTAAATTGAAACACTAGCTCTGTGAATTGTCATTAGTTTTGTTTGTATCATATAAACACATTTTACTGACCGTTTATTTATTTCAAAACAATTTCCACAGAAAGGACAGGCATATTTTGAAAAAAAAAACACTAATATATTTAAAAAAAAACAGTCAACTAAACTCACATTTAGACGAAAAAAATTAGGTACTTATGAGCTAGAATTTTCATTGTCAAAGCCCGTTTCAACTGGTATTTGTTTCAAAGGGTTTTTTAATAACATTTACAAAAAATCTCCTTTAATACACAACAAAACGTTTTATGGTATAACAGAACACAATAACACAGGTCACAGAGAGAAATGAATTATTGAGTGAGACCCTCAAGGGTATTCCCGCCACATATCCTAATGGGGTCTGATTTTTGTTCGTGCAATATTTAACAAAAGTGCCTCGAAACAGTATTAAGATAAATGCCCAAAGGGAAACAGTTCGATAAACTAGTGTTTATTGACTTAGAAAAAGGTAAAGGGCTCTGGTGATTTAGAACATTTTCCGACGGCTTATAACGGCAGTAAGAGAATTGACGATCTTATGCTAATAGAAAAAAACGCTATGGAATTTCGTAATTTGAGTACTACATATTGAACATTTCTTGAACCACTATTCAAAGTATGATGAAAGTAGGTATTATGATAATACTAAGAGACAAGGCTCAAGCTAGGGTGGTTATAGCTGCATAGAGAGGAACCTCCTGACAATGCGCGCCATGTGCAATACTGCCTGTATCTAACCCTTGATCATCTAGCGAGAGTATCTTCAGGTGTTCGTCGAAGAGAAAAATAATAACCACATCACGACTCTTGACTCAGCTCCACATTAAATGATCTTTTGTCGCAGGTCCTAAGCTCCGATAAGGTAAAAACGAAATAGATAAGAACACTACATCCAAGACCGGTACGCAAGACAATGCTTCTTGCAAATAACACAAAGTTCCGCCCCTGTCGGGATATGAAATCGGGACCAATAGTACCACCGGTGTAATGGATTAAGCTAATAATTCAGGACAATGTCTCAAGTCCCTTTAATTTTGGTACTAACATCAACTCAAGTTTCTAATCCTTGTTAAATATATTTCATTTTACTATTAACTAATTACTGACGAGCAAATTCTGGTCCAAATCCACGTCAAAGAAGCTACGGACACCAGCTAACCGCATAGTTTGATGTTGGTATTTGGGAGCAGGTTGTTGCCGGGACTGCGATGTACGTTGGCATTCATTGTTAGCTTGGTAGCCTCCCATGTCCTGACTATATCAAATTACGTTGTATAGCTCGAGCATTTGTTTACGTAGCCATTTCCAGTAATTAAATAAAAGGCGCAGTGTAAGTCACTATTTTCCGATTCCCAAAAAAAGCAACGACTGTTACCGCTTAGATCAGTGTAGGTAAACCATATGCTGTTTACTTTTATATTAAATCATCCATGTTTCTAAATATAAACTAGTCGAAGTCAGCAAGATTTTCTTTTATGCAGAAAAAAGTTCAATAAGCAAACATTTGGCTACAACTTCACCCACAGTAAATGACGAAGTGGCCAAGAGAGCATGCTTGCGTAGATAAAGCCTTGTTTTTTCGCCTTTATAGCTCAGGTAATTGAAACTTTTAGGTACACTTAAATTGAAAATGCCATTTGCTATGCTTACAACGTGCTGTTTGGGGCCCTAGTCTGAACCTGGACTCTGAAATGCCGAACACCGAAACTTTGGGAAAACCGATCAGCCGACTATATATCCAATCATCGATGACACTGCATTCAAAACCAATGAGTCGGTGTCTTGAGAGTGAGGTTTTTGATACAATATCAAACAAAGTAATTGCGAGCCTCCGAAATGATTCTACTAGAAAATCTTTTTTTGGCAAAATCAATTATAACATCGATCTTATTAACGGCATCTTGTCTAATCCGTCATCGTACTAGGCTCAATTTTTATTTAAGTTGGCTGAATTATGCTCAAAATCAAAAATTGTTTGTATTTGTATTTGTAACTTCGACAAAGCCCTAGTAATAGGGCAGTAATAATTAAAAAAAAGTAATTGCGAGTCAGATCAAATCGACTAAACCAAACACTAGAAAATTCGCGTTGTTATGCTTACCTGATTTGGATGTATTCTTATATATGTGGTTTATACCGACGTTGCTTAGCATCAGCACACAAGATTCTACAATCTAACTGCTGGGCTGGAGTCAGTTTATATGTGTTTATTATAATACAATTCGTTGGTCGTTTCGGAGTTCCGCCTAGTTCTTTCGTTTTGTACGCGCGACTTCAAATTACCTACCATAGCATGAGTTTAATGCAATAATAGGTACAGAGACATTGCATTTTTATAATCTGGTTTACACACGTGACACGCGCGGCACAGATTGAGGTCGCGATCGCCCTCTCCCTGCATTATTGATGATACTACCTACAGTCTGCTCTCCTGGTACCGCCAGAGACACTTTGTCTTTGTTTTCCAGAAAACATAAAGTAAAATACATTCCTGTGGTGAATAAATGAAGGAAGTTACGTTTGATTCCACGGGGGTACTGATTTAATTTTCCTATCTTAATTGGTATTAACTTATTTTTTTTTGTGATATACTTTAAATTATAAAATTATTTCATAAATTAGTTAAACGAACTATTCATCTAATATCGTTAAGAGTAAGTCAAATACGTTATTTTTTTGCTTCAAAAACCATATCATATTAAGTTCCATAAAATACTCTGGTCTCTGGTAAACCACAAAATTGATTTATACACATTCATACAAATATTAACTGACAATACTATTGTTAACTCCATAGATTAATGATTGGTAGCCGCGCGGAGACCAATCATTAATCTATGGTTAACTCTTTCGATTCGAATATTTATCAATAATAAATTGTCTCTTCTACCACGGATACATTATCAATTTTTAGTTTATGTTAAGTAGCATTTTTATATTACTATCCAACCGTAACCTGCCTATCTCTTTGAGGCTAAATTATGAGTTTGTGTAATAAAAAATAAACCAATAATTTCATGTAATTTCTAAAACATTTGAGTACCAGTACCTAAAAACCAGTTAACTCACACTCCCACATTTTAGTGCACGGATTATAAAATGTGCATACGGTTACATGTGTACGAATATTGAGACAGCTGCTATTTAGGATTCTATCACAAATGCGTTCCAACGATTTAGATTCATGAATTCACGTATAAATCAGTGTGAATGAACGAGATCGCGGCTAACTGTTTGAATTATTGATACCGATTTGTCGGACCCAAGCTATTGTGACGCCGCATGCTTCGTTCATTTGCAATGTAAAGGGTTGGCGCGAAATATTTTTACAAATGCAACTATGGACAAATGTTCTTTGATTAAAATTAATTTTTTTTACAAAATAATCTTATATCACATTGTGAGCACTTTTCAACTCTGCGGGTGTTAAAACATGACTGAAAACTATGACCGGACGAGTGAGAAATCTACAAAAAAGGCACATAGTTTTTCGTGACTTTTGAATAAAATGCATTTTTATTCAAAAGTAAGGACTGCAAAAAAGAAACCGACAAACATTTCGAAAAACACGACGCGTCTAAAATAAAATAAAAAAACGACTACAACGCGACCGACGGTCAAAAGTGTTCTGATACCAATTTTCCTGTGAAAAAGAATTGTCTGCAGCTTTCACGATTGTAGGTACAATTCGGGGACACAATAACAATGATTGCAACAGTTGAATTCCGAAATCGGGTTGCTTTAGATTGGCACCGCCTATCTACACAACGTGTATAGATATTCGATATCCATTGCCGGCTTCGCACCGGTGGTTTTACTGGGAGGAAACTGAATTCGGCAATGTATATTGCTGCTAGTTCAATTTGTGCTGTGTTTCGGATCGTGAGTGAGCTTAGATTGGCTAGCGAGCCACAAGCGCTGCGGGAGGCTTTTGGTATCACAAAATGAACTTGAGATAGTCCTATTGAAACCTTAGTTCTTAATTAAGCTCACTTTTACTACTAATAGTGTCGCCAACATTTTCTGTCCGGTTAATGTGAACGGTTTTTATTTTACAATAAACTTTAATGTTTAAAAAATTAAATGATAACTAAAGACTCAAAATAAGACAAAATATTTTGATTTTTGTGTATATAATGTAAAATTAGGTTATAGATATTATCCTAAACTCCAGTAAAACGGTAGCAGTTTTCTTGTTTACAGCTTTATAAGAAAAACTGAAAAACAGTTCAATGTTGGATAAGTAAATAAATAATCCTATAGTAGATACTAAAATGATATTTCTATCTGATCTGTTTAACAAAATTTTATCAAATGAAGCTAATTTTATAATTTCTCCTGTCACCAAACATAATGTTCCGGGAGAAGGCAACATATTTACCATGGCATCGCCCTATCTCGTTCACACTTATAGACTATACATAAGGGTGAAAGTATTACAGTGACATTTTACGTTTCATGTAAAAGTTAACAACTTGTTACACCATGGTTTCGTTGATTAATTAAGACATATCGTGTGACACTCCCTCGCTACAAATGAATTAAAAAGGTCATTTGTCATCCTAAAATAAAACGATGTTTTGTTTGTAAATTTTTCAGTTATTTCACGTGTGAGTGCTCGTTAAAAGTGTATAACTTTACTGGAATTATGATGGATAGTATACTTTATAGGGTCAATGTTTATTCCTTGTGTTATCCTGATATTAAATTATTAGTTAATTGATACGTATCACGGTTTATCCTTTGATATGAAATGTTTTACAAAGGTCGTTTATTATTTTAATGCTGATGAATGACCTTTGTAAGGAGTTTGACTCCCGACGAAAATACCTACTACAACTTTCGTAGCACTTTTACTACGGGTACTACAATTACCGTAGTAAATTTACTATGAATAAAATCAGTCCTAAATGATGTAATTACCATACGACCGCTCATTTCCAACTAATGTAATTCCATTGTTATATATTATATTTTGTAAATTAATACATGAATTACTATCACAAAGGTTAAATTTCTCTCTGTTTAACAACCTTTTATGTTTTCGCTACAATTTTGTGGTATCATGTTTAACAGATCAGAGATACATATTATATTTCATATATACTATTAACGAGAAGTGATGTCTCAAACAGGCAGTTTCTAGGAAGCCTGTCATGTCTGCGTTAAGCCACAGAACGAACATACATGTTACTTCTCCCTGTATATATTTATATAGGGTGTTTGGTTATCTTAACTCGCCTATCTAATTTCATCGCCAAATCACCTAATATAAATGTATATTTTTTTTCATACAACTATTATTTATGGGACTTCACACACACATACATACATTTATTTATTAAAAAAATAACGGATATGCACTCAATTACATTATTATTCATACTTATTAAAAAAACATAATTCTATATTCAATTAAAATAAGACAAATACAAAAAAGAAAAATACAATTGGTCTATAAATTAGGTTGTAGCATACACACAATAATAACAATAATAATAATCAATAACATCAACAGAAACAAATCGTGATACATTCTCACAAAGCTTTAAACAGGCATTCATCAACGACTTCCATCCATCCGCAAACACACATACGTATACTACACTATAAATATATATATATCACAATAACATTATTAATTTTAAAGCTTCAAGCTGCTAAGTGGTGTGGTCACCGAATACAACTGTTTTTTTTTTCTTCTTCAACAATTATTAAATGGCACTACATACATACTCACTATATAGCACTATCATTATTCATTTTAAACATTTATGCTTCAAAATTTTTGTCTCATCATTTTTGAATCAACGTAAATTGATATATAAAAAGGTAGCTAAACAGAATTCAGTTAAGAGGTGCGGTGTAAGCAACGCATGTGACACTTATGGTGTTCCCAGCATCTATTGATGGGGTAACTTATTGTTAGGGTTCAAAGTTCTAAGAAACAAGGAACGCTTACAGAATTACTTCATTGTTCGTCCGTCTATTAAATGTTTAAAAACAATCACGAAAAATGCATAATCAATGAGGTAATAGTTATTAAAATAATAAAATAAACACCAATATTTTGTTTGATTTTGATACTTTTATGAACTTCAGTTTTTGTTTTGGGGTTGTTTAGTTTCGTTGCACCTTTGCATATAGTTTATTACACTTGACATTTAAGTATTCAGGTACTGTTACCATAAAAAAACGGTTTATTTCATCGACCTTTTCTCTTTTTGTAGAATATTATTTATTGAATAGTAAATCGTATTTTTGAAAATATCAAGAAGCTGATAAATCAACGGCATGTCAGGTCTTGATGTACAAGTTAATTAATACTGGATTTAAAAGAATAAAATGCAGATTGAAATCAGAGATGATGAGTTTTCGATAAATGAAACAAACAAAGTGGCAATTAGCTGAATTTAAAAGCCCCGGTTGATTGATCACACTTTTCAACTAAGAATTAATTAATTTATGATCATTTAAAAAGTCTTTCGACGTTTGTGAATTCGGCCATCGTTTTTTGTCATTAGGATTTAAAACATTAAACGATTTGATAGATACTATACATACTGATATAATTAATAGGGAAAATAGGTATTTTTCTATGTTTGTAACAAATAAACTCAATAAGTACTGGACCGATTTTAAAAATTATTATATACAAACATTAAATTCTACCCGTTTGAAACCGGGGCGGCCCGCTAGGTTAATACAATTCTAAACGCAAGAATGTAATTACCGGCACGAGAAGTATAACATCTTTACCTCTGTATGGGCATTGGCGGTTCTATTAGAGTTCATAGATATCAAGGGCATCGTTGTGTCAATAGGCAGCACTTTCCATAAGTTGACTCATCTGCTTTTACTGCGTTTACCCATAACGTAGTAATGAAAACACTATTCAATTAATTGTTATGCCTACATTATATATATGTTTCTCTAAAAGGGTGTTTGAGATACTTGTGAATAAAACACTGTTACTATGGTAGAAGATCACTATATTGTATTTAAAGCATTAAACTGTTATTTACTTTAGCGACAGTAAATGATACCGCGATGTAGACAACAAGCAACGACATCTCTTAAATATTATTGGAACCAAACTATTTTGAAAGACTTATTTAAAACAGAATTCAAAAGTTGTCATTTTGAACAAAGGGAGTTGAACAAGAAATTTGCTTCAAGTTTTTCCAATACATCTAATAAGATGTTTCCAAGCGTTCCTTCTCAACTGAAAGGAGCTCTATAACTACCAAGGGATTAATTTCGAATTGATGCGCTAAGCCATTTGACAGGCGTGCAAACAGACAGACAAAGGAATCCCTTAAAGGGTTCCGTCGTATAGTTTCGAGATATCGAACCCTAAAAGGGAATAAGATGTAACAAAAGGATTTATCATCCCGTCAGTCATCCGTGCGGAGCAACAGCAAACATCTGGCTTTCACTCCGAAAAATTGCCGTACCCAATTTGGTAGATTACAAAAATCGAACGAATACTTTATTTTTATACCGGCTATGTCAAAGTAATTCAATTTATAGCCGAAAAAGGAAACGTATTGTGTTTTATACTAGGCAATGTCATGGGTGAGAGGAAACATTGAAAAAGGTAAAGTAAAATTACATTGTAAGGTAAAATAGTACCGAATAAATGAATTCAAGACTAATGGATTTAGCGTTTTGTTTGGAAGTGTATTCCCAAGGTTTTAATTATCGGGACAATTCATTATAAAACCGGCGGACTTGATGGATCTGTTGGGGATAAGCATTAGAAAGTTGGCGAGCTGTACAGTCGATCACTCAAGTAAGTTCGCTTCTGTTACATAAAGCATTTGGTATGCGCTTAGGGAAAAACTTGGGCGGAGCGGAGTCCAAGCGACTCATTTAATTACAAACTAAAACGTACAGTCAGAAGAATACACGAATGTAAGGTTAATGGAACAGCTTTAATTTGTTGACTTTACTGTTAAAGCTTGAATAAAGTTGTTACTTACTAAAACATCAACAAGTGTAGAATAAAGGCGTTCACTGCCATCATATCATTTAATAGCTTACCCTAAACAGATAATTTTCAACTTTAACCACCTTTAAAACATAACGAACTTACTACCTTTACCTTTAGTTTTTATTAACTACCTTAAAACTGACGTTCCTTTATTCGAACTCAAACGTCAAAGCATCTCGTAATATTTTCAACCACGTCAACGAAAGTCAGTTCTCAGCCAATTGAAATAAAGTTGAACATTATTTGTCTAGGATAACATGCTATGCAATGCTATGACGAAAATTTTGAGGTAAGCATTCTACACCTTTAGCCACTGTCACAAATATATAACATTAAAAATGTTTACCTACTAACAATTAAATATAAAAATCAAAAATCTCTTTTAAATTGTCACGAAACTTTGTCGTGTCATATCGTGTCGTTTCGAACGAAAACAAAAGACAACAAAACATCAATATAAGATCTTAGAAATCAAAGCGAACACAAACAAATCAAATAAAGATAAATCTTTATGGATCGTGTAGAAAAAGTAAAGGACGGATGATGTCATTTGTCCCATCTAATTTCAGATGAAAAGTTTTTCCAAAAAAGGTGTATATTTTCCGGGTATATTTTTCATGTTATTTACATCTAATGAAACATCTTAAAGATGTTTTTCTATTGAAGATATAAAATGTATGTATATTGATATAGATATAGTCCCACTTTTAACTATTGCTTACTGTTACCACATTAATGAAATTAATTTGAAAAGATAGATTTATATTAGGAAGAGGCCCATGTTTGATTCCAAGTTTCGAAAAAGTTTTTTAGTTCGATGTTATTATTTGTTTGATTTCTATTCTGTAAATGCTGTGAAATAATTATCAGCTGGAAGATGTCCGATATTGGATGTAGGCCTCCTTTAAATAAAACTTATTTAGGGAAGGGTAGGAGATGTATTTGTTTCTGGAACGCTTGCATTCAGCGGCATACCTTACAAAGTAATTATGAAGACGTTCTTCCGGCCCGTGAAATATTGTTTGTTTATTGCCTTTTACCTTTTTACCGGCTATTGATACTTGTGCACATACTGACAAAGAGACAAGAGAAGTTAATATTTACGCAAAAATCCGGACTAAACGCTTCATAAACTTGTTAATGATGCGTACAGCAAAAGATAGGAATTGTTTGCTTGTTTGAGCTCTTGATGGCAAGAGTGAAGTTAAATACAGATATTAGAAGGAGAATGCCCAAAAGTGCCCCAGCTCCGGTGAGAAACCTAGATCAGATTTATGTTATTTTATGAAATTTGCGTATTCACCTTCATAAACTTAAAAAGCGTAAACCAGTCAAGATGGAATATCACATAACGTTCTTTATAAATTCATGATAAACCTTGATGTGTGACAATCAATATAAACACAAAACGTAGCTCAACGACCTTTTTGAAAACTGAGTAAAATAAAGAAATTCAAAGTTACTTTTTGTCAGTGAACAGATTGCTCGCTGTAAAGCCCAAACAGCTGTTACGCGCCTAGCTCGTGAATATCATTTTTAAGGACGATAAAACCTCAGTCCATATCCAGTTCTATTTATCTTTGTCCTTAACAATTTAGCGCACAGCTACGTAATAGAAGCGGCATCACTAACAACTTTTGACCTCATTTGCACTCGCATTGTCACCACTAAAATGTTTTGCCTAAATACATTCCGTATATAACTATTGTTCAGGATGCATTACCTAATGAGAAAAAGAAAGCCATTTCATAATAATTTTTCTTGTGAGCCAAATCTGATAAATTTCAGTTTCTTTGGATTTTGTTGACTGTATAGCTCAATTGGCAAACAAAAAATTACAGTTTTTCAATCAAGATCATTGAAAATTAAATTCAAACAAAAAAACTCCAAAAAACATATATTTTTTATTTAATCGAAAATGAAACGATCCGCGTCTGCATTTCATAAATTTTCTCTGGTATAATTTCGTGAAGGCATTGACATTTCTGAATAGCATAGCGCTCTAGTACGTTTAGGTTATTAGCATTCGCTGCTGCAGAGAGCAATGTAATCAAAAACGTTGGGCGCGTCCCAATGTTGCATTATGATAATGAGAGCTAGTTCGTTAAATAGAGTCATGTGATCTGCTCGGTCGGGTGAGAAATTTCGACGGTTAAAGCTATTCTAATGCATAATTTTTGAATGTAAGGGAAAAATTGCATTCGCTCTGAAATTTATTCCGAGCCGGGAAACAAAAGGATTAAATTGAAATGTTTTTCTCAAAGCGTATATTCAATTACATGCACAATATGTTTTTGTTTGAATAAATTGACTTTGTGATTGCATGGACAAAGCGTTATACGTGATACTGTTTGCTACAAACTAATAAGGAAGATGGAATAAAAATGGTTACCATTTAACGTGACCAAAGGAAGGTTGCACTTTTAAATTTGGTGCAGACAAAAAATAAGCGTAAAGCGTAACAAACATATTTTTAAATAATAATAATAACCACATCACGACACACACATTGACTCAGCCCTGCAGTAAGTACCGTAAGAACTTGTGTCACAGGAACTAAGTAACGATATGGTATATACTACTTAGATAAGAATACAACAACCAAGACTGGTAAGCGAACAATGCGTCTTGCAAATAACACAAAGTCTCGCCCCCGAAGGGATTCGAACCCGGAACCTCTAGCGTAGCAGTCGGCTGTTTATACCAGTGCGCCACTGAGGTCGACAAAAAATTAAATTATTAATGTAAAAATACCATGTAGAGTTTGATGATTGTTGATTTTGAAATGCAGCCTTTATTTTTGTGTCTAATACAGTGAAATTTTATATGTTTTCTGCAATTTTTTCCACTGTATATAAGTTTTATTTAGGTTTTTTGTAAAATGCAGAATATCTAATTTTCATAAATGATCTTAAATATTTACGGACAAAAGAAAATAAAAAGCATTCCATCCTTACTAGTTCAACATATTTCCTATAAAAGTTTAATAATATTGCGACCTAACGCCACATATTGATTAATCCTACGAGAATCTATATTGCAAAAGTTGGAAGCAGATTATTGTTTTCTTTATCTTTATTGGTTTTTCATTTATAGCTTCGATATGAGAAAGCGTTTGTATCGGACTCCATAAATGAAGTGTTTTCCTCAACGATCTACATAATTATAGAACATTATTTATGAATAGAATTTTCACTTTTTTTGAATTGATCTACCTATATCTTATAAATAGCCTTCGACTACTTAAGTGAAATTGTGTCTAAATTTTACACATGAAAATTGATATTTAGTATAATATAATAAAAAAATCTATGACACTGATTCCATACCAATAAATTTAGTTTTAAGCATATGGTTCTTGAAATTCTTAATGGTAATAATCGCGGTGACAATAATTGTGAAATGTGAGTACAAACACATGCATACACCTATACATAAACACACTCTTACAGTGGATACAAAGGTTATGAAAGTTTTATATTAATTTGAATTACATTTTTTTTTTAATTTTTATACCTAAATCCATTATTGGCTGTCAGTTTTTACAATAAGTACTTTTGTCTGTAATCTTTAAGAGCTCTGGATTTTATTCTTTAATAAAATCTAAATATTGTAAACATTAAACATTTAATTAGAACAGAAAATTTGAAACTATTCCAATAACGGGCATTCATAAACGGTTCCATATTGTAAGCTCTGACTAGTACACGTTGAGCTTACGTTTAATAACTACAGCGCAAATATCCAACTTTTCTCTTCATTCTCGAAATAATAATGCAGCATTATGCTAATGGGGGCTCGCCCAAATAAAGCTAGGAGAGAAATATGAGAGCCACTGCCCGGACAATTTATGCTGACTCTCCACTAATAAAGATGGTAATACTAGCCTAAACAATTTGTAGTTACGGCCCGACTAAGGCGGAGTACACGAGGATTTTTGTACTACTATCACGTATGGGTTTATTTGCCCTCGAGGGAACCAGCCAATCAGGAGGCTGCATTTGTCTCAGCGTAAACACGATGCGACACTTTTTTTGGACAAAGGTTGTTTGGACAGAAATGACATTGGTTTGCTTTATGTGTTTCTGTAACTCCATAAATCGCAGGCGAAAATTCGGCATCAATTTTTTGACCTATTTATAATTCTATGGGATCTGATCATAAAGATGTTTATATTCCTCTGTAATGAATTCATTTGAAGATTGTAATGGTATAGGTTCAACTCCTACCTCAGTTTCAGTCTATCGCATTGAGAATACTTGATCAAGATTGTTTAACCTTTATCTTCTATTTAATAAACTTATTAAATATTATAGACTGAAATTATAGTGCTGTATTTTTATATTTTAATGACAACTTAAATCATATATCTATAAAACAAAAACCATAAATAAAAGTATCACATAAGGTTGAAGTAGTCTACAAAACTTCTATGAATAAAACAAAGAACAAACTAAATGAATCGAAAACAATTAACAGATATTAATTAGTCAATATAATCGTGTCTTTTTGCGCATTTATTTGACTAGGATGTAGTTTTATCGGACTATAGCGGTAACAGCAAAAGAAAACTGAACATTTTGGGACAGCAATGAACTGGGTCGAACCCAGCGACATGATAATGAACAATATTAGCAGAATAAGTATCAAATGCAAAGCAAACCAGTGCCAACCCTAACTCAGAGCTGAATGCGTTCCATGCATAGTTATTTGTTGTTTCATTGTTTCCACCACTGCCTGACGCGTTTGCATGGAAATTACCACTCACATACAGATATCAGATTACAAGTGAATTCACTCAAGATTTTAATTAAAATTTTAATGATTTCCACTACTCGCTCGACGGCAATGCTTAGAATAAACGGGGAGTACTATTAAATTTTAATGCGGCCTGGATAGTTTTTGGTGGAACTTCATTGAAACAAATTACATAAGTCCTAGCTACATGAAGATTTTCTATTAGGCAAAGTTGAAATACGTTTGGAATTGAATTGGATAAGGTCAACACTACCACATAGAATAATAATTTTAGAATAATGTGTTATAATTTGTGTAAATAATAGGGAATATGCATGAAATTTAATTTGAATATTCAATCAATTTATCGTAAATTACGTGGAAATAGTATATTTATAGTGAAAACGGAATTAGAATGGAACGATAAACCTAGGAGATATAACCATTAAAAGTAAATATATCTATCTCGCTCATCAGAACATCGTTTTCTATGGAAGTTGTATGGCGCTGGTGTACTTTGACGTCATAGTACACATCGGATCTCTCTGTCTAACCAGCGACTTTGAAGCCTTAGAACTTAGTTAATAAGTCAGATATTTGGGAAAATATTATGGATTTGTGTAAATATGTGGTATTGAATGATAATAAATAAATAAAAAAGTCATGCATATACCCTATTGTAATACGACTTATAACTTTAAAAAGTTTGATCTCTTAGAAAACAAGTGAATAACGGTCAATCCTTTGTAAGTGAAGCGCTAATAGAGTTCTCTTAATGAAAAATCGCTGAGCACGTTTGCTTTGCTTCTTTAAAAATCCTTAACAATCCCACCGACAACCTAACTGGAGGCAGTAAATCACGGTCGGGAACTCAGACAAATCTTATTTCCAATGCCCAGCCATGCTTTATCGCGATTAGTCTTCGATAAAAGGGTGGGAGATCCCATTTCCGTTGGACAAGCACTACTTTCCAACCAAGGAAATGACATTACCTACTTGTATACCTACTTTTCTGAGATTTTTCAAGCGTTCTCTGAATCTCTAATGCTCCGGATAGTTCATATTATAAAATTTACATATTTTAGTATAAGCTTTGGCTTTCGTTTTGTTTTTTCTAGTTAAAAAAACTGATTTAACACTTTGTTTATTTTTAGGGATCCGTAGCCAAAAGGTAAAAAACGGAACCCTATTATGTATCTGTGTATGTTTGTCTGTCAGCGGGTAGAATCTTACAAACCATAATTACTGCTTAACGCTTGGAATTTTCGAGAATGTCGATTTCTTTGAAGAAAGGTGCTCTTGTACGATTATCTTCCCTTAAATATCTAAAAAGTATATATCTTTAAAGATAGTACGGAACCCATCGGCTGTAAAAACAAACTAAATTTTATAAAATATATAATTATTATATATAATCAAAAATCAAATATTTTTTCATTCAAATGGATTTAAAATAAGTACTTTTAAATCGTCAAAATTCTTTTTAAACTACCACCGGTTCGGAATGCCTGTCTACGGGGAAGAATCCGGCAAGAAACCTCCGTAGTTGCTCTTTGCAATATCAAAATACAATCTTAGTTATAGTATAAAATGTTCAAAAAAAAAATGTATATAATATCTACAGGTTCAACAGGTTCTACAGGGTCAATAAAACATTTCATACAGACGAAATATAAACAAAAATAATGAATAAAAAAATAATGCATCTTTATTACTTAATAGTATGTAAAAAAATATAAATTTAAAAATAGTTTTAGAAACGCATCTCCTTTTAAAATGGTCTGGCTAGAATTTTTCTTATGTTTAACCTATTCTTATTATTTTCATGTTTTTGTAGTTTATTATTTTATACGTCATGTAACTATAATAATTATTATGATAATTTCAATTATTATTATTTCAAATATAATTGTTATTATCCTAATTAATATAAAAATATATCTACTAGATTTTCACTTCTATAATAATACGAGTATCTTTTTTAATTTTCCCAATCGATTTTATTGATACACTCGACTTATCGAGTCAATTACAAACGACAAGTTTCAACATGCATGCAACAAATTTCAAATAGCTTTAAATATATAACAGTTATTCCATCTCACGAAGACGGTTTTATTAATGTTACAAAAAGTTTTAAATATCGAACAGTATTTCCATCTCACGAAATTTCAAATAGCTTTAAATATAGAACAGTGATTCCATGTCACGAAGGCCGTTTCATTAAGTTTGTTGTTGTACCGTCAGGCATATACATGAACAAGTTTCAGTGTGCTTGACCTCGAGTTGACAAAGTAAAGACGACACTCACACTAGAACGAGCTGCATGAACACAACTATAACCGAACGGTCTTCGTGATATAGAAAAGTTCGTTTAACAGTAATAGCTTTGTATTGACTGAGTTTCTAGGAAAACTTTGTGGCTATAATAGCTTCGGCATTGTTAAAGCCTTATGAAATATGTAACATTTAACGTGTGAACTACAAATAGTTTAATGTTTTATTTTAACCACCGACGCAAAAAAGTGTCGCAAAAAAATACATAAGTTAGACGTGTCTGTCTATGTGTCCGTCTGGTTATCAGTCTGTGTGTCATTCTGTGGCACCATAACTCTCTAACGACTGAAGCGATTTCGATGTAGTTCTTTTTGTATGAAAGGTGACTTGATAGCGCGTGTTTTTAGCTATGTTCGGTCGATATCGGTTATGGGGGGGCGAAACAATCGAATGTACGCAAATACGTCCAATTGGGTTTATTTAATTTTTTAGTTTATGTTTTATTAAATTTAATCTCATGGACAAACAAGATGGTTCACCTGGTGCAATGTGATTTTCGCATACGCGACGATGTCCTTGAAGTCTGAGGGTGGAATCTCAATTATCAGCATCGATCAGCATGCTATGGTATGAAAATTCAGCTTGCCCGTGCTTCTTACTAAATTACTATTTTCAATTTTTGTATAAGAGTGCTATGCAGTATGTAGATACGTACGCATTGATTTACCTTTCTGTTGCGTACTCATTTTCATGTTACACAATGCAAACCTTACACAAAAAGGTGGTAGATCTACGAGGGAGATCATCTGGTACCACCCTGCTTTTTATATCTGGCGTAAAGTTAGCTGTGTTTCAGTTCGAAGAATTGTGGACCCAGTGTAATTACCGGCACAAGAGGTATTGCATCGTTACCTCTACATGGGCAACACATTGAAAATGCTCTTAGCGTTCTCATACATCAAGGGCAACGTCGTTTTAGTGATCGGTATTACTTTCCTTCAGGTGAAGTCTGCTTATTTGCCCATGAAATATAAAACAAAACAGACTGATGTTATTTTATCAGTCCTTCATCTATTATCATTATTAATAGTAGTCGTTAACTTTTTTTTGCTCTCGGAGACCTTTTTTAGACAAATTTTTAATTTTGGCACCCTGTACATGGGATTTGGAACCCCCTTAAATTTTGGCACCCCCAGACACAGGTACTTAATACTTTACTGCGAATCAATACATTCTTAGTTTTTCACTTAACAACTTAATAATATATCAAAACAATTCTTGTATAGGTGTCGTTATTTATGGCTAAGGATTTGCACAGTTAACTATTTTCCACTGTATAAATTCAGTCAATATAGTAGTGTGCTTTATCATAAAAGATATTCAAGTCGTGTGTAACACAATATCACTTCATTGTTTCATATTCAACAATAACACAGTAGAACCTTTCCATTACGCTCGTTATTGCTGCTGCAAATAAATTTCCTTTACTTTCTTATTTGCTTACACTCAACATCGATAATTCAAATAAATAAACAAATGACATTCGCAATTGGTTATTAAATTACAGCTTATTTTGACAGTTTTTTTTCTTCTTCTTATTTCTTTAACTGCGTTGGTTTTGGTACCATACTGCAAAATTTTTTGTAGTTATAATTTCTTCATTCTTGAAGATGATGATAGGATGTACAATGAAAATGATGAATCTGAATACAGTAACATGCTCGTACGGTTACAGGTGGCTCTAAGGAGTTACTTAGGAAATGACGAAAAGGGCAGCCAAATCGTCGTATTTCACTTTCTCCCTTTTGTACAGCACTACAGATGTTCACTGGTTGAAACACTAGAATTTTACACACGGAATTCTACTGATATACAAAAAGGCAATACAATAAGAAAATTTAACTGACACTTTTCGTTCCCGCCAAGTAATTCTGACTGTTGACACTTTTTGTAGAATTTGTGGACTTTTGCTATGTGGAAATTACGTTGAGGGATCACTCCCTCTGCGAATGTGGTTTGGCTGGAGCATATTTTCTTTAATTACAAATATAAGAATTTGACGACCTCGGTGGCGCAGTGGTGTAAACAGCCGACCGTTTCGCTAGAGATTTCAGGTTCGAATCCCGGCGGGGGCGAGACTGTGTTGTTTGCAAGACGCATTGATTCGCTTACCGATCATGGATGTTGTATTCTTATCTATGTATTATTTACCATATCGTTGCTTAGTTCCTGCGACACAAGTTCTTACGATACTTACTACAGGGCTGTCAATGTGTGTGTCGTGATGTGGTTATTAATATTATTCTTTGTATGACTGTCTTCCTAAAACTACCCCCCGTGCCGTCAATCTTAACTATTTGTTGTCCCTGTCTCATACAACGTTTGTCAAGTACCTTGATATATTTATTAAATCCAATAATATACAATTATGAAATATTTGTGATGTTCTTTTGTTGACCTTGTGCTGTCCATATAATGTAAACGTGTGATTTTCTTTTGTTACATATTCGGCAACTGATCACATGTCAGAACACCGATCATTTTCTAATTTATTTGTTGTTTGCTTTCATCAAGTGACATTGGCTTAGTTGTCATCCGATAAGATATTCGCCATACAAATAACAATTAAATTAAACTGACACTTGGAATCTTTTCTATAAATAAAATACTTTTGATTTAATTTTTAAGCTAGTGAATAAATAAAATAAAAATAAATAAAAACAAATAGGTAGCTAAAGAGTAACCCTAAATTGAGTTTAGTTGTAAAAATGTTTTTAATTTTTTTCTGTCTTGGTTGATTATTAATTTAACATATCCAAGAACACAACGCAAATAAATAAAATACAAAAATATTACCACTACATCTGCAATATGCAAGTCAATTATTGTGTACGAAATAATTAATTTAAATTTGAATATACTATCCACGTATAAGATTTATTTAATTAAATTTGAACACTGATTTTACCATGAATAACGCACATCCAAACCCGGAACCGAAATACTAGCTTTTGTAAAGGATTAAAAAAAAACTGATGTTTACTAACAACCTCAAACTTTTTTGAGATTCCTGTCAAAGAGGCTCGATACTAGGATATCCTTAAATAAATTAGTTGTCATGTGGAGTAGTGGAGGTCCATATTTTGATGGAATGTATTCAGAACGAAGAAATAAGAAAAACATATTTTTACAAGTTAAATATTTCTAGAAATAATATTGGCTGTATTCACAGCATCTAAGCTTTTCCCGCTTCGGAGGAAGCTAAGATGATTTTTTACATGGCAAGAAGATCATAGATTAAGATAGGTTATAAGTACTGTGGTTTAACTTTTATCAGGTTACGATGGGATCGACGTATGAATTATCATGAAGATTCCTTTTAAATAAATAAAGATAAAAAATAAAATAATTTGTTCTTAATCAGTTTAAAGTAACCCTGAATATCGTGAGCAGGATTATGAATGTAATATCGTAAAAAATGAAAGAGGGCTGCCCGGAACACAGGTGCGTCATCCATTTATTTTCTTTTACGGGCCAAAATTGGGCATTATAATATCTTGTTACCGAGTATGACAGCAAATTTGCACTTCATAAGTATTAAAATTGATCATTACTGCGCCATCCCCGAATGAAACGGACAATAAACTGGGAAATATTTATAAAGGTGGGTTTAACAAAAAAAACAAGGCAGTTAATGAGAAAAATAAACGGTGGGAAAGATACCTTAGGGTGGTCTTTGCAGGGTTAAGTTCTTAACGTTTTTGTTTATTTTTCGCTTTCACAATTCGTGAATTGGTAGAGAAAGGTATCAAATACCGATGTGTTTTCAAAGTAGTTGGATGACTTTGCCTAAAGTAATGCGATGTATTGAACGAGATCAAGAGCTTTTTGACTGGACAGTTCACAAACTGTCTTGACGTATATATGTAACATTAAATACCGTTGCGATTTGCAGTCAACAGCTTTTTGAAATAGGTAACTCGTGTGAGATGCTTTTGATTTTTTCAGCGTCTCAAAGCTGTCGTAGCAACGCTTAATAGTTACCTTGATATAATCGTACTGATTTCAAAGAACTGAAAAAAAAGCGTTTCTTTGCTTATAAGAAAAAAAAAACATTACAAATAGTATCAAAACGTGTCACTATGATTTTTACATGGCTTAAAGTGTTTTTAATTCTTTTTAATCTTTTTAGTTAACTTAATTTAAATGTAGGTTGAATTTAAACTGACAGTGAATGGAAGGTAAGCATAACAAGATCTATATACGCATATATATGTATCTATATTCCATAGCTAATTTTATGAAGGTCGTATAATATTCCCTAAAACTTCGCATCAGCCAAACGATGCTCAGTATAATTTTCAATTACACTCAGTAATGGAGCACTCATATTTTATGTCTACTTTAAAATTATCTTACCTTAAGTTTCGATTACTTTTCTCCAGATAGAGAAATACAAATTTCAATATTATATAACATAAAAATTAATTATTACAAACATGTTCGAAGACAAGTAATTTTGCCTGTGTTTGCTAAATTCGGCATGAAAGGTGGTAGGCAATACTTAATAAATATTAAAATACCAGTTTATTATATTGGTACCTACTTAAAAATAACTCTCGTTATTTGGTAACAGTTTTAGGTGTTTTTCTTCTCGAATTTTCTGATATGAGCAAAATACTCGGTAAACCTAACCCTCCTCATGTGTTTTTAAGGGAACCAATAAAGTTAATACAAAAGAGTTACTTAGCAAATAAAACCAAGCAACAAGCAGAACCAAACATTTAATTAACAGCAAGGATCGAATTCAATTAGGGTCTGGCTACACGGAACACGATTGTTTAAAAATAAATGGTTTCGCTTTATTTTCACGCAAAAATCCTCGAGTATTTTTTCTAACAAAATTAACATATTCGGTCTGAGGCCCGGATACCTTTTATTCAAATCAAATAACGCTCCATCCCATAAAACGAATGTATACTTTTCCCTCAGATTTCAGATCCCTGATCCGTCGTTCACACGACGATTTTGAATGTCAACAATGTTTATTCGATCTCGTGAAAATGAGTACAACTCCCCCGTTCTTTCCTTCAGTTTAACCAACTCTTATTCCCAATTCTATAAAGTTTATATTCGAACGCTTCGAGTAGCTGTTTAATTTTGAAATGTAGCGTTGTATACATTCGGGATATACGACTTTTACCGGATCTCGTTAACTGATTCGATTGTTTTTATTGGGTCAATGGTGATTCGAAATTAGAAACTCCTGGTTAATTCAAATATTAATATTTTCAATAGAACGCAATAATCAATATTACTGCTTCGTCGAAAAGGCCATTCATTTTGTATAGAATGCAGAGACATTTACTTTGAACTATATTTAATGGATTCTGATATTTGTTCAACCTGATATTGCAGATCCAATTTAGTTTACTGTTTGTATGTGAACATCGTCCAATTGTAAATACAGGAAATTGTGATCGGCTTTAAGGCATTAGTCAGTTTAGTAGGTGAGGTTAGGTTCGGCTTGTGCAAATGTTCATTCAAGTTACATACACGAGCCGAGCGAGCAAATCGAACGTATCGGAGCAGCAGCCAGCGCCTGCCATAAAGGTTTTCTGCGATTAAAGCTGTTCACAATTTTCCCTTCCCATTTTACAATCTGAAGATGCACAATATAGAAGTCATTCATTTTATTTTAAAAATATATGGAATATAATTTTGCTCACTGAACAATTACTGTGATAAAATTTTAATTGCAAAAAAAAAGAAAAAAATTCAGTGAAATTAACTGAGAGAAAAAAAAAATATTGAAAGAAAAAAACCTATTATTAAGAGAATCAGTCCATGCAGACAAAAAATACCATAAAAATATGCGTTTTAAATAATTTCGCGAGATTAGCATTGGTTGTCTTAAGATATTATAGAAAGTCTGCTTAAATTATGAAAATACCTACTACCTTTTGTGATAAATGTTCCTCGGCTACTATATCAGAAATTTAAACTGGCATTTATAAGTCACAGCTGCAGTATTCAAGCATACTCTACATTGATTTCTGCTTTCCCTTAACAAATATTTTGTGTTTATTATAAAGATTTAAATAATTTTCTTATATTGTTGGTTTTCAATTTTTAATCACGTTCTGGTTTTTAGTTATTCTTCTAAATTATTATTGGTCTAAAATAAAAATAAAATTTTTATCTGTTTTAATATT
Organism: Choreutis nemorana; assembly: GCA_949316135.1. Taxonomy (NCBI): domain Eukaryota; kingdom Metazoa; phylum Arthropoda; class Insecta; order Lepidoptera; family Choreutidae; genus Choreutis; species Choreutis nemorana. The sequence continues at coordinate 8,973,411 of OX438601.1, read as the reverse complement.
ATGTTACCTACTAACTAAAAATAATGTTAAAAACGACTCTAAAAGCTCTAGTCCTGAAGAAATTGTTGTAAATAGAGTTTAATCATACAGCATTTTCAGAAATTTTCCATAGATTTTTGATCATCAATTTCTACCTGCAAGCTTTACAAATAGCATAAAACACTGGTATACACAAATGGCGTAAACGGTTTTTCTCGTTAACAACAATGAAAAATCGAACAACAAGAGTTCAACTATTCGGAATTCAAATGCCGAAACGGTTATTTTTAACGAGAACGCGTCGCGGCGGTTTATTCAATCTCCACTCATTTGTTAACAGATGAAGGCCCTTTTTCAATAAAAAAAAGAGAAACTTCATCTGGGGTTTCCAAAGAGCCATTCATGTTGAAACCATTTCACATACAGTCGGAGGAGAGTGTGCACTGCGAGCATCGCATAAACAAGCTAAGACGCACTTACAAGGAATAAGATTTACACGACCTGGAAGCGTTTCGTTGTTTTATTTATAAAAAAAATATTTTTTTAAATAACTGTGTTGGGAAAAAAGTAGTTGTTTAAAAGAAGTGGATAAAATATTGAGCGAATTGGTTTGTTGTTTTTAGATTTGACTACAGGGTGATAAACACGGTATTAGGTACTACGGCCCAGTCCATATGTTTGTTAGCAGACTTTATATCATGAACCACTATTGTTACTATTGAGATTTTATTACCTCACTATATTTTTTACTTTATCAGATTACTTAAAACTTTTAGCATGAAAATTTATATTTTTATTGACCAATAAAAGAACTAACGGTAAATGTCGTTTCGTAAACAGAAATAGTTATCAAATTTGTTTTAATGTCCGAATATAAACTTAATGATCAATATTCATTATCAAAAACAGAACAAAGGAAGGTAAAACAGAACAAGTAAATTAATAACCATTATCAGCTGGAACACGTCTGCTGATGGACAAATGGATCCAACCGTTACATTAATCAATAAAGAAAGAAAAAAAAATAGTAAATAAATTAACGTCTCCATTTCTTTAAATCTATGTCGGCACTCATATAAATTGTACATACTACTTAGTCAGTGCTTTTTTTGCTTCGTTCACATAATCGGAGGCAATCTGCCGCTTTCTTAGGCTATGATAACTTTGAGTTGGAGATTCGTTCGGAAACATGACCGAGTGATTGCCAGAAGCGATAGGAATGCCTTTTGTCCACATATTCCTGTTCAACCTGGTAGTATTAAAGTCGTGTATTCTTGAGGGTTAACTGGTTATTAAGAACCCATAGTAAGTCGCTGGACCAAGAAACTTGATGGTACTCTAACTAATCGATAAATTAAGTTTTTTCGATATTGATAAAGTTAAGCTGATTATTCTAATCAAAAATTGATATTTCGTGTGCAATGTTGTTATTAGTAAAACGTTTATTGCTTTATTTAATAGCTATTTTAACCGATTCGTGGAAAATTTATTGAAAACAATTTATCGAATAACAATTTCTCTAAACAATTTGTTCAATCACAATTTATCAAAACAGGCAGTTGGCCGTAGCGGGAAACTATTTTCGAATAAAAAAATATCGACAAATTGTGTTTTTGACAAATTTTCCGCAGTCGAGCTCAACCATATTTTGACACCAGCAAATTAGACTAGGCTGTGGAAGGCCTAGTGTTGGATGACCCGACGAGGTGGACCGTCGATCTTATAAGGAACGCTGGGAAATTGATCCTGTTGGAGACATAAGGGGAGAACTATGTCCAGCAGACGTCTTCCAAATAAGGTTGATATGATCTTAGACAACACTGAAAAATTTTTTGAACAAGTTGTATTTTTTACAGCATCTTGTTTAACAGATGGACTAGAAACTATGACGTAAAATTTATATCGAAATACCAAAGAATAACAATTATAAATAAAACACGAAGCAATGTAAATATACTTTTCATTTGACTCTCCATACTCATGGAGGCTAGTGTATAGCATATCTTTTATAATATAAAAATGTATCGCAAAATGTGTTGGTAAGCGCATAACTCAACAACGCCTGGACCAATTTGGCCAATTCTTTTTTTTTAATATTCGTTGAAGTTCAAGGATGGTATTTACGGCGACAAAAATTCTAATAATTGCCGGAAAAACTATAAAAACAGCCCTTTTCTCTTTCCCATACAAAAGGTTTTGTTTTCTATATGACAGGACGAAGTCTGTCGGGTCCGCTGGTATAAATATAAGATATAGCATAGTCTATGTATTTATAAATATAAAAAATTGTATAAACTACGCCAATTCGAATCTCAATCTGAAAGAAAAAATTTAAAAACAAATTTACCTTTACTTTTTATTAAACAAGAAATACTAAAAGTAAAATGAATTATTTTTAAAAAAGTTATCATAAAATTACTCTACTGTAAAGTTGGCTATTTCAAATTTTTGGAGTATATTTATCGAAATGCTTAAGAATAGAAAATTAAAATGGATTGGAAATGGACGTACATATTGAAATGATTAATTTATATTTATATGAATTACTATAATTTAATATAAACTATAAACATAGAACGGCACTTATATCGGTATATAACTGTAGGTAGTAAAATGAAACGTTATATAATTAATGAGTAATTGCAAATTTTAAGTGAATAAATATTCCCAAATAGATTCATACCAATCACATTTTGCATTTTTTATTTATTACTTGAATGCTAGCACAGAAGTATACATCAAATTACAACTTTTAAATTTAAAAAGCGGGGCCATCCTATTACAGAGCCTTAAACCACATAGTAGCTACTTGGCTTTTACTTAAACGATGGCATCTTAAAATATTATATTGGTTAATGAACATAATTAAAAACAAGTTAATTTCGTAAATCACTAAAATCTGGGAAGACAGTAGTGTATATTTTTAAATACACGATAAAAATATTGAAAAATGAAGGAAGCAATAAAACCGTTTTGAAAATGAATATTTTCCAATCCTATTATACCGTTTAAGCTCAAAGACTCGGCGTTCAGATGCAGACGAATGCTCTTTTTAAAATGAAAAGAAAACACTGCAATGTTTCCTTGCATAAAATTTCTGAGCACTCGACGAAATTGAAAAGTCTACTCCTCAAGCGCTCCGCCTAGGCAGAGCTCACAATCTTAAATTGTTAACGCTTTCATGCCCTTTCAAATAAACGGGCAGCCCTCGAACAAATTCTGGACTGTTTATCGACACTTGGGAAATTAAGGTGAATATTTAATACAATAATTCGCTTGACAAACCTGCTCCGAGTGTTTGTTGAACGCTTGAAAATGTTTTTGGCCTGCTTAAATAAAGGAGACGTCGACTAAATCACTTTCAGCTCTTGTGTTTTGCCACATTTTTACTTATTTGGATCAAGTCAAGCTTTAGCTTAGATTTTTTGAATTCATTGACAGTTCACCAACAGTTGTATGCATGTTGTTGTGCTCAAAAAAAAACGATAAGGTTCTTAACTCAACCCGTTCCTATTTTTTTGTCATAATTTTATGGATGAAGGTGAGCGCTCAAAACTTTTGACTGAGTGCACTATTTTTATCATAACGTATTCTATTTATTTTTTTTAGATTTTGATATGTTCTAAGGTAGGCTAGTAATGAAGCATGTATTCATACGATTAAAATATCACTTCTCGAATCGCATAAAGCAAAGTAAGGCGGATTCTTCAATATCTTCGACATTATGCTTATTTGAAAGTTGTTATTCATAATTAGCAACAAGTAATTACATCCATTAACAATTTTCTTTGATTTTATATTGAGTGATAAATAAAAACCATTTTTTTTTTTCACAATAAACTATTTATGCAAAATAATACATAAAATATATATTTATTTTAGGTTTGCTATTGTGAATGTAATATGTAAGTTCTGTGAATGAACCCAATAAATAATGTACATACATTAATTCAAATGATTTGTTTGACCTGTTAAAGATCAAGGTCATTAACTTTTATTTATAAAGACAACATTAATTACTTTAATCAATTGTAATCATAACTGACGTCATAAATAATTAAATTTTGAGACATTTGACCTTTCAGTAATTAACCTCTATAGTCAAATCTTAGAACAAACTAGAACAATCAAAGAAAACAAACAAAAAGTTTTATTATTAAAATTTTGTATTAAAGTTATAATTTTTAGCTTACAATATTGATTTGAAGTTTTAGGTTGAAGTTATTAAAAACACTGCGTCTACTGGTTACTTTTCAGTGCCATCTGTAGTCCGTCACATCTCATTTAAGATAAACAATTCTGAGAACTATATCGTTAGCAACTTTGATCTATCCGCGGACCTCGTCATTCCGGATTTGATCACACAGAGATACTCCAAGCATATCCCTCTTCATCCTCTACATTGTTCTCTGTATAAGGAACCACTATTGCCGTCATACCAGAATCGTAACTACTAATTTCCAATCGTAAAATGACACCAGGATGACATTTGTACATTATAGCACCTAAAACTAATTTATACCGTAACCAAAACTCTTCCATCGAATGAGTTCTAGAGAAACCTCAACAAATTCGTAGTTGAATTAAGGCATTTACGTCAGTAAGTGAATTAGTATGTTAAATTTAATACGCACTCAGCTTTGGTGGTAATTCTGGATAGACGTCTAGTTAAACTTTAGATCATAGATGTACAAGTTAAGTAGCAGAAGCGTCATCTTTAAAAAATATCCATTTCTATTTTATTTTCAAGTAAGGTTGTTAGGGAAAAGTATTAAAAAGCAAAGCGTTGTGTTGATAAAATCAAATAAAAATTGTAAATTTTACCCATTGAAATCATTTCAATTCATACCAACGTCAATTGACACAAGTACATTTTAAATTAACTATTGGTTCGCTCCAAATTATGAACTCGCAACCCCTCCATATCTAAGTAACCCCATAACCGATTGATTTCATATTTCAATGGATATATTTTTTTTCCCCCATGAACTCGCCTACAAAATTTCACGGCGATCCGATCAACGATACTCGAGTTATCGTTGGACAAACTTTTATACAATCTTACACACAATTTTATTAATTTTTACTTTTTATACAACATCAGGGGCAAGTTGCCGACGGTTCACCTGAAGGAAAGTGGTACTGCCGCCTATTGACACGACGATGCACTTGATGTCTGAAACGCCAATAGCGCTTCCAATACGTTGCCCATATAGAACTAAAGATGTTATAACTCTCGAGCCGGTAATTACACTAGCTGTCCAATCCTTTGAACCAAAACACAGCGATCTGCTTGACGGCAGAAAAAGAACGGAGGGTGGTACAAACCCAGACGATCTCTCACGTAGATCTGTAAATACAAGCTGATTGTTTCGGTAGACTTAGAACTTCTCTCAGTCGCTCGTTCAAAAATTGGAAGGACTAAAGTTAGCTGAACAGTTTGTCAATTTTTGTTATCTTTGTCAAGATATGAGCTCTGTAGCGTGTGTTAATTTGTGTTTCCCTAATGAATACGGTTGCGTCGATGATACGTTAGCGATGTTGGTATAGTTCATTACTCCTTCTTAAGCATATCAAGAAGGAATTTCAATGTATTACCGAGGCTTGAATCAAAATTATGGTCTAATTACACTATCATCAGCCTGGAGTCGTTCACTGCTGAAGAAAGGCCTCTTTAAATCATTCCAATCAAAGCATCTGGACCTGTCACAACATGAGTTTCTATAGTTTCACTAGATCGCCAAAATGTTTCATCTCTCTGTTGCGTTTTCCTTCGTTTCCTGTAAAAAAAAGTTATTAAGTATTAAAATGTTAGTTCTATTATATACTGTTCTTGCACCTAAAAATAAAATAAAACTTTAGATAAGAAAAAGATAAGCCAAAGAGATTTCATTTCAGAAATTAATAGAAACAGAAGTACGAACGTGCAAAATCAAGTTAACATCTTGATCCTTAAGACCAACAACCAAAATCGTTATACAAACACTACCATCGACAATGTCGCGTAAATACCACTGATTTAGGGTTCCTTTCGGAACTTGCTCACCGCATAAGTTAAATCATACTATTGCTGTAAATGACTGGGTATTTTCAACGATTGTTTTTTAATAATAATAAAGTTAATGATTCGTAACGACGTAATAGTTTCGGATTGATCTTTAAATAGGGATCAGCTCTAGTTTTTTGGATCTTTCACATGTTTAAAAGACATCATTATAACATGTTTTTGTTATCTATAGTAATAAAGGTCAATACACTGGGGAGCCTAAAGCGAGAAGAGTGTGCAAATACATTTCTATATTTATACTCGTCGAGATTTGTAGGCAGAGGTGTTACACATCGCATTTTGCATGTTTATGTTGAGTCCCAGTGCGACAGGTTGCGAATCTGTCTCCACTTTCGGGCAACCCATGAGGAACATGGCAGGTAAAATTTACGGCAACCCGAGACTCCAACGGTCAGGTCGGTCAATCAAAGCACGTTACAAACTGACCTATCACGTACTCCACGTTCATTTTTATACTGTTACAAGTAACTACATATATATTTAGTTCCTTTCTAATTGTTTCAATATCATTTGTAAGATTTACTTTAAATATGTGGTGTGTAATAATAAAAGCTTTTTACTAACAAAAAACCTTATGTATTTGAATATTTTAAAAACATAACTATTTCATACCTGTAGATACAGACTATTTAATTTTCCACCTCTAAAGATTGTAAACACATTCAAAGGTAAACGCGTTAACACATAAGTGTCGAAGTTAAAATACCTCTTTTATGTTACCGTTGTACTATTATTTGTACGGAACCCGAGCTCTTTCTTTAAATTCTTAAGGCGTTCAAACAAGAAATTGCAAACAAAACCGGCCTTCAGAAGCCTGAACAAATTTGGTTTAGTTTTGAAAGGGGCGGTAAGCGGTTGAAATGTCCTTTTAATTTATGGAAATATTTATTTTCATTAGTATTGTTTGAGAATACTCTTATACCAGAAATCTCTCAAATTTCTTCTTATACTATAAATCATTGCTGTTGAACTCATATTACAAATTTACAAACCTCCGATCGGACAAATTTGCATACAATCAATTGTTCATCCCTAATTTCAACCCCTATAACTTCTGAATCGGGAAACCGATATCAAACAAACATAGCTAAGCAGTGGCGTGCCTAGAGTTTTAGTACAGGGCAAGCCGAGATATACACTTCATACTTCCGTTGTGGACGTGCTAGCGTGGACGAGCTCAGCGAAACACTCAGAAGTTTGCGAACATGTCAGCAAAACCACAATTTCGGTAGCTTTAAAAAAGTCGTTTGATTTGTCAATGAATGAATAAGAGCGCGAACTTATTTTAGTTTGATAAGGCAAGCTGGGCTTTTGGGCTTCTATGACAGTACCGCCACTGTAGCTAAGAAAACTTTCGTAAAAGTCACCTTTCAATAAAAAAAACGATATTAAAATCGCTTCATTCGTTCGAGAGTTATGATGCCTCACAGACAGACACGACAAACTTATTACCCCTTTGCGTCTCTTGCGTCTGGGGTTAATTAATACCAAACGATACATATATCATACAGTGTATACTAGGCGTTCTTTGAGGACGTGGTAGTTCAGTTTGCTACGTGCCTTGGTTAACCGACCGACCCGACCCTACAGGTCGATGGTTCGAGTCTCGGATAGCCGTGCGTTGTAGCTGCCATGTTCCTCATTGTGCCCGGATAGTGGCAGTTTGTTACGTGCCTTGGTTAACCGACTGACCCGACCCGACAGGTAGAGGGTTCGAGTCTCGGATAGCCGTGCGTTGTAGCTGCCATGTTCCTCATTGTGCCCTGATAATGGTGACAGTTTCGCAACCTGTCACACTGGGACTTAACATGCGAAATGCGGTGTTTAACACCTCTGCCAACCTCTTGAGGGATTACGGCGTGAGTTTATGTTTATGTATGAGTCTTTCAATTTCCGAAGCCGTCCTGCTAAAGGACGATCGCATTTTTTCATATACAACGCGCGGAGCGGTAACCGTGCGACAAACGCGCGACTGCAGGGCGGGAACGTTTTTTTTTGTCGAAGTCCTTAACTGGGACAACCACACACGGGCCTAAAACAAAACCATTAACACTGACGATATAAATTAAATAGATAGAATCTTTATCTATGGATTTTCTTTTAAAAATAAATATAAGATATTAATATAGAACGAATAGTGATTCTATTTTATATATATGATATCTATGGAAATGACGACTAGGTCTCTTTCTTGGATTATATTTGTATTTATAATTAAATTTATTACAAGCATTTATTTAAACAGTTCCTTTATCTTATTTAGATTGAGTTTCATATTTATTGTAGCCAATATATAAAAATCCGGTTAAACCCTCCACTCTGTCCCACCACTGCAACTCCTGTTCACCAGGCGTCGTTTGATCGAATAATCAACAAATAATGCAGCTGTGTAACAACCCTGCCGGCTGTCTTGGGACCCGCAACGAACTTATATTTGTTCATCTGATCTTTTTTTTTTACCGGTAAACCTTTTTTGAGAGATCGTTCGCTGGAAGGTAGAAATATAACATTTTAATAAGAAATTATACACAGACATACTTTAAATAAAAACTTGTTCTAAAAATTTATTAAGTGTTTGCGAAAAACGACGTTAGTAAGATAAAATTTATAAAATATAGATATAACAAAGTTTGAATATAATAAAGTCAAGAACGTGGATTTTTATCTTAGCTATTTTCCTTAAATTAAAAACTTTAGCAACACAAATAACCCGTTTATATTATTATGCTCGACACAATTGGCGAATCAAAATACATTTCCGTAAAGGAAATAATAATAAGAACTTTCCATGATTTTAATTATATGAAATCTGAATTTAATTACCGAACCATTGGATTTAATGGTTCAGGAATTATTTGAATATTCAATTTGCTCTCTTGCTTTGAAAAATATTATTTCGGAGGAGTAAATAATTCCGGTACGAATGGAAAATGTTCATTTCACTCTATCATAATAATGGAGATTGTCAAAATGTTTATTTTAATTAATTGTGGTTATTTGATGTTTATTATTATAATTTATAATTATGTGTAAAATGTGCGGGATGTTCGAAGATATTGGAAATGAATAAAAATCGATTTTTAAATATGTATAAAATTTAACATATCTTCTTCTTGACAATAATGAATTATCACAACTTTAAAATGAATAAAACAAAAGCTTATTCTTCTTTTAAAATTCATTTGTACATAACTATAAAGAGTTTTTATTTGCTTCAACATCTTCTAGTTCGAATGATGTCGACGAGATGGACTGAAGGGAGCCTCTGGATACAAGAATCCAAGCACCAAAACACCAGATACGAATCCACAACAGTTTATGCTAACGCACAAACCAGTTTTATTTATTAACTTTTTCTTTTTCCTTCCTTTGTCAAAATTTCCATCGCTTTCCCGTCTATACTTTTTTATTTAAATATCATCGAGGCATTCAGCCTACTAACGAAAGAGTCCCAATAATACTCAGTAAATAAATAATAAGGGAATTCCTAAATAATGTTGATCGAAAATAACAAAAATAAAATAGTTACACTTAAATTAAATTAACGTTTAGAAATTTAATGAAAAGATAGTTTGGTAGCAGTAATTGAATCTTGCACAGACATTAGCGCCCTCGCATCTGCGACATATATATATCATAGACATGGGATAAATTTTTAAGTAGGTACATATCCAAACAGCTATCAGAATTCATCTCTTTTTTCGTTCTAGCCTAATTCAAATTACGTGAACAAATGTTAACATTCATCGAACGTTTTGTTATTTAAAATATAGATTAAATTTTTGCGATGAAAATAATTATTTCTATTGTATGGTGGATTAGATATCCCTAACTAATAAATACGTAAGTAAATAAGGCATCGCAATATTCTGTCTACAATAGTTTTTGAGTTTCCACAGTACAATGACAGGTCGTCTTAATTAGTATTAATTATTGCAACATTATTAACTCAATCAGTAACAGTGACTATTGATATCAATCTAGCTTCCACGTACTTTGTATAGTCTCAAGTTTCCATTGGTGCATGTAAGTCAATTAAGACTGTAGATGTGACTTAATTATATTGCATGTAGGTAGTGAATACAATGGACAAAAGAGCCAATTATTGCCGAATCAATCTCATACTATACTATTTACTGACATAATATGGTTATATAAATTTTGAATAAAACAGTTCTGTTAAAAGGCCGCTTTGCGCCTTTTGTTTCTCTAAACAATGAACAATCTTATATACTCTGATTATTTTCTGCTTATGTTAAATCGTTAAAACCAATATTTGCAATTCATGTATTTGTTACTTTTATGGAGATTCGTAAAATGGTACGAATATGTAAATTGCTTTTACGTAAAATTAAAAAAAATAAAGCTTTCAAGAATGCCTAAATGGCATTATCAACCCCACTGATCACATTCATGTATTGTTATCAAGAAATTAAGATAAGTTCCCAATGATAAACATCATTATCATAATGGATACATATTTGAAACAATAAATATTGTATTTCTTGTTGCAGAACCAATTTTGCCGCCAACTCGTTTATCCTAAGATCAGCGTTGTACTGATCTTGATATATGTAGCTCAGCACAAAGTAGGTTTAAGCGTGATGTCAGTGTTCTCATTAAAAAAAATCTTTTTTTGTGTAATAGTTCCAGTGTAATTATCGGCATAAGAGGTATCGCATCATTACCTCTACATGAGCAACGAATTGGAGGCGCTATCTGTCGTAGTCATACATCTAGGGCAACGTCGTTTTAGTCAGCGGTATTACTTTCCATCAGGTGAACAGACTACTTATTTGCCCATGATATTTTATTAAAAATCTTGCTATACTATTCGTGTTTAATTCTGAAAAAACTGGCACTTTTATCTTTGAAGGTGTTGTACTTTGTGGTGGCGGAACTTTACCAAAACACGACACACACATCGACAGACACACTCACACACTTTCACTCGCTCACTAACTTTCACTTTATACGTTAGTTTTCTTAGAACAACAATGGCTGCCCAGACACAACAACGTCGAGATATATTTTCTGTAACCGAGATGATTTCTTAAGTGGTATTGCCAGTCAATAGTCGATTTAGTACAAAAAAAAATACTAAAAACATTAACCTCGTAAAATTATAAGCATTTTTAGTGTTATGGTAATGTGCGATGTAGATGTTTATGGTTAAATAAGCTTCGCTGAGTAAAATAAATTTTCATCTGACACTGAATCCTGGAAAAAGTGTTAGGGTTCTTTGCAATCGTTATTTCTAAAGCTACAAGCAAAATCTTTTGACGACCTCGGTGGCGCAGTGGTGTTAACAGCCGACTGCTACGCTAGAGGTTCCGGGTTCGAATCCCGGCGGGGGCGGGACTTTGTGTTATTTGCAAGACGCATTGTTTTGCTTACCGGTCTTGGATGTTATATTCTTATTTATTTAGTATATACCATATCGTTGCTTAGCACCTGCGATACAAGTTCTTACGATACTTAATGCAGGGCTGAGTCAATGTGTGTGTCGTGATGTGGTTATATTATTTTATTTTATTTTTAATCTTGCTAAACAGAAGCGACAATTTGGCCAAATATGGAGCCTGATATGTTCCCATTTTCTCTCGACTTAAAGAGATCTAAATTCTAACGCTCTAGGAATACTTCCGCACTTCTCAGACATCTATCATACACGCACACGTAAGTGGGTATAACATTCACACCAGTATAAAAGCCTGTTTTACATAAACGTTGTTCGTAATTTTATTAAATTCAGCTGATTGTCAACAATATTCATTCATCTTATATGAAAACATAGAAACTTTAAGCTATTTAACTTTATTAACGACTCTTTTTTTTTCCAGGCAAGCATTTGACCCCAATCCCGCCTGATGATAAACGGCGATGGAGTCTAAGATGCCTACCCAAGAGAAGCCTATTCACTGTTGCCATAAAGAACCCCAGATTATATTTATCAGGGAACACGTCGGCAGGCAAAGAATTTCACTCCTTTGCACGTATTTAAAAGAATTCTCGAATATCTCGAACCTCATAGTTAAACCATATACTTTAGAATATCATAGGAAAGGTAACTGCATCGTTAAGTTTATAGAATAACTAGCGGCCCGTCCCGGCTTCGCACGGGCATTAAACATTACATTTAGATTTGTTAAATTTAACACATTCATAATAATAATAATAAAATAACACACATATTTACTCCTTTTTGCGTCGAGCTCCTAAAAAAGAGTAAATAAAAAATAAAAATCTTTGAGTTTCTTGATATTTTTTACACTTTATCGTAATTTAAGTAAGGATCACCATTTTTTTTTAAGATATATAGTCTATGTCACTCAGGAAAAATGTAGCTTTCCAACAGTGAAAGAATTATTCAAATCTGTTCAGTAGTTTCGGAGCCTATTCAATTCAAACAAACAAAAAATCAAACCTTTCCTCTTTATAATACTGGTTTACATACTACAAAGCTAACTGCAAAAATTATCCGTTAAAACTTTGTACCGTTTTTAGAGATCATTCTGGAAATATGTCCCGTACATTGATATTTTGGTATAGAGGTTTCCTGTTTAATTTATGCTACGTCACAACGTTAATGCTTGAATATTCATAATGCCTGCCTTACTTTTGTAGCTACCCTTGCACGAACTTACCTAAGAGGGACGAAAGATACTGATTTTATACATGTATCCCACTTCACCTTTGGTATTGGATAATAGACTGTAGGTACAGGTTCAACGTAGCTTCCAATTCTCTGTACGCATTTAGAAACCTCACGTCACTCTCGATTTTCCCTATGTCTTTGTTCAACTTACCTCAGTAGATTGCTATTATTTTTAGATATTATATACAATTTTTATACAAGATTTTATACGATTACTAAGATTGTAATGAAAGATTGTATTATGATATTGAAAAGAGCAACTACGGAGTTTTCTTGCCGCATTCTACCCCGAAGACAGGCATTCCGAACCGGTGGTAGTTTAAAAAAAAACACGATTTAAAAGCACTTATTTTAAATCCATTTGAATAAAAAAAAGTAAAATTTTGATTTTGACTATGCGGTGTTTTATACCCAGAATATGAAAATACATGTTCTACTAAATTTTATAAAAACAAGATAAACTTGATACATTTGAAATATTTTTATAATGGCATAAATACTTTTTTCTAAATATATTTACTTTTTATCATTATTACTGTAGGTAGTACTGGTTGAAAAACTTTATAACGAACGAAAGTTTTTTCCGGTTCATACGAACTCAACGTGATGTTATATGTTGTTAATATTTTTTTTTAATTACAACCGACCCGCCCCAGTTTTAATTAATAAACAAAGCATTACATAACTGCATCAGTATGGGATTTTCAATCAAACAAACTACAAAAGACAGTTACGATGGTTTTGCACCAGTCCGAGTAACTTGCAAAAGTGGGTTGTTAGTACAACCCAGTGCAGTGAAAAGAGGTTTAGTAAAAAACAAATATACATCATATTTTACCAGAAGTTATTATAAATAGACCTTTTCACAGCAGAATTAAAAACAATACACTATGAAAATTTTTATTTGGAACAACTATGCTTAAAACGTTCAACACATCATTTATCATAATCGGCTCAGCCGTTTAAGCTACAAGAGGTAACGATCAAACAGACGTACAAACCCACATACATACGCACCTCAAACATTACCCTCCTGGGTCAATGAGGTAAAAAGGATAGGCCTCTAGGTAAGAAACAAAATTATGTATTCAAAACCTTCATTTCTCCAACAATTTTGATAACCAATCGGGATATCTACATTGAATACCGCTTATTTATCATCCTGAATAGGAAAATTACCGATAACACGGCTTTGGGATTGAGACCTTTCCTTAAGGATAGGACAAGATGGAATTCATTGTTATTGGACAATTTCATGAGCTCGGGAGCACTTTCACTATAGACTGAATAATCATTTAGATAGTACCTTATTCCCTCGTGATACTTGAACAACTTTCAAATCAAATCCTCGGGATTGGATGTTACTGTGATCTTTCGAAGTGAAAGATTGGATGAGTTTAACAATACCTTATTGTCTAGTTTCTTTTTTTATTTAAACCAAACTTTTAGTACTATTTTAAATTAAAAGAACCTATCAATAATTCAATTTGTATCAAATTTGGTTTGGTTTATAAAATAAATCGATTGATTGTCGTGAGTTATTTAGTATACGTGGCAACGAAAATCAGTTTACGATTTTTATTTTTTTATTATTTAAATAAACATTATAGCAAATGACAATATGTGTTTCTGGGGGTGAATTGTGAAGGATAATTTGAGATTAGGTCTCATTGCCCCAGAAAGGTATTTTTTTTGCCGATTAAGAATATCACTGCACCCAAGTGTAACGGCGACGTCCCTACCAGATAACCGCAATATGAAAGACGCGCTCACAATGCTATGCGGTGAGGGGTGAGGGAGGGAGGGACAGAAACAAAAGAAACAAGCAGTAATTGTTCAGCCTTTCCATGCAACTTCACTTTAAAGCGTTGTTATGTCATGTAATGTAACGCCATTGTTAGAGTAGCTGTGTAAAAGAAATATCGCATGAATTCGCTTTTAAAAAAAGTTCTAATTATCACTTTGCTAAAATAAAAAGGATTTTCGTTTATACTAACAAATATATAAGTGGTACATTTTATAATTAAATTGTTAAAACTGCATATAAATTGAGGAGAATTTTATCAAAATTCGTATAAAATAAGTTTTTTTGTACATTTAAAAAAAAAAAGTTCGTCTCCAATGTCCAATCTCTTTTCTTGTTTAAATGTTTGAAATTACTTTTATTTTAAATTTTTGGAAATCATTGCAACTGGTGAAGTACCTTTAACGTACAAACGTAGAACTACAATTGTCTGTTTCATCAAGTTAGTAAGAACTTAAAATACTTTAAGCGAAGGTTTAATGAATAGCCAGGATATACGTGGTATTGCATAAGTTCAAAATTTATGTTTGTGCCATGGTGCAAGACGCATATAACATCAGTGATAGTGGTAATTCCGCGTAAGTAACAACAGATAATACCGCAAGAATACAAAATATTTAAATTTCCAGTAGTGACAAAAAAGTAATAAATTAACTATTCCCATCTCATTAATAGTGTTTTTTTTTTGTTGTTCCGCGGTACATATCTAATATACCAATGTGAGTTACGCGGAATTACACTATCACCGAAGATTTGTGAATTCGATACCTTATC
Organism: Choreutis nemorana; assembly: GCA_949316135.1. Taxonomy (NCBI): domain Eukaryota; kingdom Metazoa; phylum Arthropoda; class Insecta; order Lepidoptera; family Choreutidae; genus Choreutis; species Choreutis nemorana. The sequence goes on along the minus strand of OX438601.1, from coordinate 8,958,129 downwards.
ATTCTAATTTAGTTCGATAAGACGTCGAAGGGAGGACTTGGTAGCTCTATTTGTTACATGCCTTGGTTAACCGATCTACCTGACCCGACAGGTCGAGGGTTCGGTTCTCGGGTTGCTGTAAGTTGTAGTTGTAAATCCTCATTGTGCCCCGATGTTGGCGGCAGATTCGCAACCTGTCACACTGGGACTCAATATAAACATACGAAATACGGAGCCAACCCGTCGCGATGGATTACATGAGTTTATATATTTCAATAGTATTATAAATGTCAGTACCTTAATTGATATTATCAATGAAAGAACAATATATAACTTTTCCATAACACTCGTGGTTACCATAATAAACTTTACTAATTGTAAACCTACGCATAATGGTTTCCATAAAAGCTATTTCAATATTTTTTATTCGAGCACATCTGGTTCCCATTGTATATTATTATACGAAAAGTTTGGCTTTTCAATAAAGAGTAGGGTTCCGCAATAAATAACACGAGACCCCAGTATTGTTATGAGACGACAAAACATGGTCCATGTGTGTTTCATATACGAAACCGCTGGTACCAGTAATCAAAACTTTTCGGTAAAGCTCGTCTGCTGTGATCGAAAACATGGTATGATTTAACCATATTTTTTATAGCTTGAAAGTTTTATAAATCTTTAGACGTGAGATCGAAATTTCCTATTGAGTAAAGTGCGTCCTGAATTGAAATGAAAAAAAAAACATCTTTATTACTCACTTATCATTTAAAAGAGAAGGTGACATAGAATAGGTACTACATAGAGAGCTGAATACAACCAGCCAATCAATAAAACTTTCAATTTAAAAATTTGTAAATTGTTAAAAAAAGTTACAAGTTTTTTACAACTTTGTAGGATTGCAGCAAAATTTTACATATTTACCTGTTCATTTATATTTTGCAAATTTTTTGAAAAACTGCTTTATTCAACAAAAAATTGTAGTTGCAAGTTCTATATTCTACAAATTTGTATAATAATTCCACAGGTAATCTTGACTTACATTAGAATTGTAAGAGTAATGGCAGAAACTAACACTTTTATGTAAATTGTAAATTATTTCTACAAATATGTAGATACGATTTGTCATCGAAATCCACAGGCGTTTTCTACAATTATAAACTTTTTTACAAATTACATATTTGATATTCACATGCAGATTATTTAACATATTTGTAAGCTTTATAAAACAGTACTTAAGTGGAAGAATTTGAGAAATTTGTCGCTTTCTACAAATTTGTATAATTGTAAGTTTTATTGAATAGAGAACAGAGACACCGCCCGCGTGAGGGTTACCAGTTTTTTTTTAAATTTTCACGAACCTAGTACATAACAAACATACTTAAAACGATCAGGTGGCTCATTCTGAAACATTCCCATTAGATGATGATAAAACATTTGGAAAAAGTGTCGCAGAATTGAATGGATGCCAAATCGATTTAGTTTTGGAAGATGTAACTAAAAGACATTGGAACAAAAATATAGATTTCCACATATTATTATATTTTTTTGGCCACCGACAATATATTTCACCAAAGCGCGAGACTAATATTTTTGAGGCTGTAATATTTCTCGCCAGCTGATGCCTCAAGTAAATGTAGTAATGATATTCTCTTTCGTCTATTACTTTTATCGATTAAACTTTCTTTGGCAGTCAAATCACGGTTAGGGTGAATACGAACGAATATTGGAGCGTTATTGGTATGATGATAATTTTGCTTTACCCTTTACCCGGACGGGGGTTCCTTTACAGCATTAATAAAAATATATATTTTTTAATTAAAAAGTGTAAAAATTACAGTATTTAAAAACTGTTATTTAAGGAATGTAAATAAAGGCTTTATTATCATTTTTACTATTCGTAAGATGATAATTTTGCTAAGACTAAAATTTCAATGGATACGATATCTTAAAGCAAGCCAAAGTTTGAATTCTACGTGTAGCTGTTGTGTATGTATTTGCTACACGAGTATAAGACTTAAATTTTGGAATGAATATTCGTTGAATTCCCTGCGGATGCACTCAGAAAGGATTTTACGAAATTCAATTTTGCAAAGAGGAGTTTTTAAAAGGAACCTACCATCAAATTTGGTAAACAGACTTTTTTGTACAATATTGGAAAGACGTTTAGTTAGAAAATCATTACTTTAAAAAAATAGATCTAAATAAATTACCGAAAGGCTTTCTGACTTATATCTTACACAATAGTAAAGTTCTATTTCCAACATCCTTTCAAACTAGCAGACGGTTCACCTGTTCACGCCAAGACCATCGCCAATACGTTACCTATGTGGAGCCAAAGATGTTAAACTTCTCGTGTTGGTAATTACACTGGTTCTCTAATCCTTCGAATCGAATTACATTGAACTGTTTCATGGCAGAAATATAACTCAGATTGATTTGTTAAAGTACCTACCATTAGATTACACCAAAAAGACACAAACCTGGGGGCTTAGACAATTGCCCCTCAACGCTCGGTGACCTCCAAGGAGTCCATTTCGGGCATTATACTCTAGTTTTGTTGATGAATATCGTTTGAATAGTGTTTGACAGTTGTCAAAAAGTTTACGAGCGCGAAAGATTTAACAATGAATTAATGTGTATGGCATGTTAGAATAGACATTTTGCAAAGTATTCGCCCCAAATATCGTTTCTAGACATTATGAATCCGCTTTATTTTAACTTAAAATATCTTACGCTAGTGAGCATGAGCGTCGAAGATGATGCTCCCGAAGCCAGTGTTTAAATTGTCAATCCTGGCAGTTGCCTAGCAATTGTATATTATGTGTCGTAGCTCGGTGTTTGACGCCATGATAATTTATGGTTTATTTCAGCAATAAGGATTTTTAACAGCATCATCTCTCAAGTTAATGTCATTTCAATACATTTGATATTACGTTAGCGTTTTGCGTAAAATAGCACTGGTCTAAGCCCCCTGGTCCTTTTGAGATAAAAAAATTGGATTTTGGAAGCGCACGTGTTGCATTTTTTGTTGCAATCTTCTGAAAGCTTTACTTTTGGGCCGGCTGTTACTTGTTTGCCACGAAAACAAGTAAGAGAATACAATATTCCTATTTGTTAAATAAAACTCTAAAGTGATTTGTAGTGATTTGGAATAAATACTACACATAGAAGACTGATAGCAATATACAGATAAAGGTCAAGCTCATGCTTGATATAACCTATTTGCCAAGGGAATTATTATTTATTGTTTTTTTTTTTTTAATTAAACCATACAGGCCGACGGTTCACCTAATGGAGAGTAGACTATTGACACGCCTGTGCCCTTCATGTCAGAGAATACCATGAGCTCTGACATTGCTTTAGTTGAACTGCTGGCTTTTGCTTTCTGTGACAAGCAAGATCCCGGAGTCCCAACTTAAATAGATAATTGTATAACGAACGAGCATTTGTTCAGAGTTGATACTACCGTCTGCTTTTTTGCCAATGCAAATTTTTTCCCTGACAAATAAGTTAAGCTTCACCTTTATCAGATTTCCGTAAATTGAAGTCAAACAGTCGCAGAAAGTGACGACACCAAGTTAAAAGAATTAAGTTTTCGCACGTAAGAGAAAAATTGAAATAGGTGTAACAAGTTTTTTTGTGCTATGTCTTTGTTTATATTCTTAGACTTAAAAAGAGTTTTAGTATGGGGATGATAAAAAAATATTTAACATCAAGTCATATCATTAGGTGCACTTTGAGTTAAAACCAAAAAAATAAAAAAGCTACAAAAACAAGTTGAACATTGACAAAATCATAAACTTACTGGTATCTACTAGGCTAACACCAATCAACGCGTATTTATACAAATATCTAGATCAAGTAAATAAATTGTATTCAAGTAAACATTATATCAAACTCGTGTAATATTCAATCAAAGGCAATGTTTAATTAAGAACTCATAGGTAACTGAGATAGTTAATCCATGAGGTTAAATTACATGAAATTGATTAATTACTCTCTAATATTATAAGTTGGGTAAGGGTAATTTATCAAAATAATTATTTAAGATATCTTAATTATTTTGCTTGCTAATAGTATAAGATTTGAAATTGTAGATTTAACATTGGAATTCATAGTTTTAAAATTGAAATAACAAACTCTGAAAGCACACTCTAGGTCTTAGAAACAGGAATAGAAAAAATCTACAAAGTTGCAACGTACGACGATATCTTAAATATGAAAAACTACATGAGAATGCTTTGATTTAAACTTTGATTTCTATGATTTCTAGTAAACTTATGAAACTTCGGCTTTTACAACTTTCCAACTACAATAGTTCGTTAAAAATAAAAAGCCTGGTTTCTCCTGACCCTTCTTTTGTGATTTTTACGAGTGTAAAAAGCACGTGGAATTAAAACTATTATGTACAAAAACTGGTCAAGCGTGAATCGGACTCACACATGATGGATCTTACCATCTTAAAAGCTTAATATGTTTAAATTTTCGATAAGAAACAAGTACAAGAGAAATAAACGAAAAATTATTACGTTTTTTCTATGTTTTCCCCCTGTAATTTTTAAAAAGCTTTTTTAGTATTTGTTGTTATAGCGGCAACAGAAATAGATATTCTATGAATATTTAAAGAGTTTAGCTATTAGGGTTCATGAGATACAGCCCGCTGACAGACGGAGAGCGGAGACTTAGTAATAGGGTCCCCTTTTTACCCAGAACCTAAAAAAGACAAAGAAATATATCTCAAAATAAAATGTAAACGAAAAATTACATTTTTCAGAACAAATGTTTCCATCATCTTTCGATTTATTTTTAACGATTCAGGAAACTTGTTTTTTACTCTGTTTGGAAAACAAATAGGTAATTTAATTAATTAAATCAATTCATAAATAAAAACACACAAACCGATCAAGTTTTCCGCTGAAATATACAAAATAAATAATATTGAATTTTGCAAAAAATTGGATTAAACATGAAACAAAATTAAGTATAACTAAACAATACATTAACAAATAGAGAAGATGTCATCAGATTATCCATAACTACTTCTTACGATTCTTTAAAGGGAGACAATTGAAAATATCAATGATTTAAACTAAAAGGACTTGCATGATCTTGTTATAAATGTTTTAATTCTTAAAAATACAATACTATTTTGTACAAATTTGATAATGTTATGTGTAACAAACTCTCAAACACTAACCATTCACTCAATATGTTGCTTCCTTTACCCACTAGATACCGTCCATCAAAACGACTACCACAGAGCATATATTGTTTATTGAACAAAGAAAGGACATTCAAATATGTTTTTAATTGATTTATAAAAGTGACGTCTTCGTCTTACAATGATTAAATCCCACTATATAGTAATTAAGCCCTTATTCTCTATTTCACCTTTCACTACACCACACTATTCACACACACTCTCACACACTAACACAATCATTTCACTTACAGGCAAGAGCAAGAATCATGCATTTATATATATATCGATATTTTTGTCAGCTTCCAATAAAGTCAATGTTGTATACGAAAATGTAAATCCGTAATCGGCTCAGGTTTTGATATTGTGTTTTTTTATTTCTTATTTTACGAGAGCTGTGGATTCTGTAAATAAATAAATAAAATAAAAATCTAGATAAATGTTTTGATTTGACAATAGGATTTACTTTAGGCAAATGTTTCATAACATTATATGAAACATTAATTTTATAGTAAAGTTTAGTAAAATAATGTCGCGTTTTTAGTTGAAAAAAATTATGAACATAAAATAAACAATCCGTAGTTTATCTGGACGAAGCAATATTAGGATAATTTTTTGTTGTTGTTGTAAATAACATTTACATCGCCATATTTTTTCTATAGGTGAAGGTATGTATGTATACAGGAAGGTAAAGGTGTGTATACAATGACAAGTTCGAAAAAAAACTTTCATAATTTTTTTTTAGTTTTTACAAACAAAAACCTTTCGCGTAAAGATTTTGCTCTTTTTTTTAACTTTTTTACAGATTTTAGTATGAAAAGAAAGTAATAATTTTTATTTCACTGTGACTTCTATATTTTTCCTATCTATAGTCTCCTACTCCATCTTATTAATTATGTTAGACAGGTCATATACATAAAATGGTCATTATCTGACCCTTCGTATCGACAAGTTTAATTGAAATTAAGCTTAGATAGGCTGTTTGATAGGTACAGTTTGTGGTTTAATGGAACTTGTCTTGCCAAGAACATTTACCTGACTCAAGGGTAACCTAAAAGTTACCTTAAAATAATTATCTCCTCATTTATTTATTATAATAATAATAACCACATCACGACACACACATTGACTCAGCCCTGCAGTAAGTATCGTAAGAACTGGTGTCACAGGAACCAAGCAATGATATGGTATATACTACATAGATAACAATACAACATCCAAGACCGGTAAGCAAAACAATGCGTCTTGCAAATAACACAAAGTCCCGCCGCCGCCGGGATTCAAACCCGAACCTCTAGCGTAGCAGTCGGCTGTTTACACTGCTGCGCCACTGAGGTCGTCAAATAAGGTAAAATTATCATTTATTTGTCAGATTTTTGTTTGATACTGATGGTAATCTTTTTTATACCGCTAAGGTGGCAAGCATACGGCCTGCCTGATGGTAGGCGGTCATCGCTGCCTTTAGACGTTTGCAATACCAGGGGTATCACGCACGCGTCACCGACCCTGTAAAAACCTTTTTCTATCTCACAAAAATACTTCTTCTTCCCTTCTGGCGTACAAATATTAGAATGTCAGTAAATAATACAATAATCTATAAAATTATAAGTAAATACAATCAAACCGAAAAACGATTTTTTTTTTCGATTAAAAAAAAAAAACTTATAAATTACGATCAGTCGGAAGACGTCATCTGCTAAATCAAGATTATCCTCAAATAGATCAATTCAGAGCGATCCTGGTCCGCTTGAATCAAGGGTTACCTGCAGCCCTTACAAGATCGTCCGTCCACCTTGTAATTTCCGTTCAACAATACGCCTTGCAGCCTATGGTCACAGCTATAAAACCATTTTTAAGTTGTATTTATAAGTTTAGGTACCAGAATATATAAGTTTAAAAAAGATGCCTACATGTTTTTCTGCTTAAAAAGAAAACACTTTTAATGAAATCTCCGTATCCTTATAAATAAGTTAAAAATTTAAATTAATAACCCATAAATATTTTTAAATTCTTTTGTTCCGAAAACAATTATTAGAAGCAAAGAGGTCTGTATTGGAATTTTAGTTTGAATTTATAAAGCCATTTGCTTCAAAGGACTAAATTAATTTATTTCATTGTTTGTCTTGCCGGATTGGTGGCTGTGTTTACATAATTTTGATAGGCATGTAATTTGATACCGGTTTCAATTATGAATGACTCAATCAATTATTGATCATTTGTGTGTTCCATTATTTTAATTAATTTTAATACGTGCATTAAACTGATAGCACTAGAAAATCTTCATAACTATTTCAATTCACTTAGTTATTTGAATCATATTTCAGAAAATATTACAATAAATTTATAAAAAACGTTTTCATGAATACAAAATTGAATTGTGACACAAATTTTCATGTGAAAATAACTCGTTATCAATGTATAAAGCAATGCAGTAACAAACATGAAAGTCATTACAAATGTTATAACAGACTTTCGCACTAGTAAAAGTTTCTTCATTTATATTACTGTATCTTTTAACAGATAAATCAAATTTCATGTTTATTGCATACGAATATTTTTTTATGTCTGTGGTTTGATTTAGTCGGTATTATTCTGAGAAATATTTTTAGTCTGATGAACACCAATAGTTGTTTATACCCAATATCGATGTGCAGCGTTATTATTTTTAGGAATGTAGTTCAAAAAGTTATATAAAATATCTCGTTTTTAGTTCCTAGTGAGTATTGATTAATTTTTGAAAAAAATAATGTTAAAGGCGCCACGGAACAAAAAACATTTACACTGCTTTTAGGGATCCGTACGTCCAACTGAAAAGGGAAACCCTTATATCAAGTTGTTGTCCGTCTGTCCGTCAAGACCTTTTATCTCAGGAACGCTTTGAGGAATCTAGCTGAAATTAATTTCAAAAAATTAAGTTTACAATCCCTTTGAGCAATAAAAAATCAAACTTTTAAATAAACAAAATCAAAAGATACGACCGTATATGCTGCATATTTTGATATTCATAAAATGCATGTTTATAAAATTGAATACTTATAAAATTTGACAAGAAGCATTTCATGGAGTCCAAAACAAGGAAAAAATCCGGAAACCATCAATTTGTAGTTACAATCTAAAAAAAAAAAAAAAAATCTTCAAGTCCCGATTCCCGTGATGAAAAAACGAGTTGGTGCATGAGTCTGACTTGCACTTGACCGGCTTTAATAAAAAGAAGCAAAATTATAACAATTTACAGGTTGCGAATCTGTCGCCACTATCCGTGTATAGAAGACCAACCGGCTCGGGTCGGTCGGTTAACTAAGGCAGGTAACAAAATGTGTTAACACGTCCTCTATTTTAATAATGTGCTACCTAAAATTACGAAAAATGCCTCAATGTACGATAAACGTGCAGAAAAAAAGTGTGAGTTAACTGGTGTTTACAACGACAAAAGCACCGTAACATTCTGTCGAGGCAAAGGGAATCTCAGTTGGGAGGCTATCCTTAGGGTTAGAGACGTGATTTGATTTACATAATGGGTCGGATAGGGCCAAGGCAGTGCAGAATCTTGTTCCATATAAATACTGAATTCCACTTTCATATTTAAAAGCCTAACAACAAGGAAAATAATTAAGACTAAATAAAACATGATGTGTTGAATGTTTCAGCTTTAAACGTGTTAGCTTTATTTCCATTTATATAAAATGAGAAGAAAGAAAATTTTACCATAAGAAATGTATATGAAAAGCATTTAATTTCAAATGAACAACGCAAACTGGAGCCACAGAAGGCCTATAAGTTTTATAAGCTGTAAAGTCTCACACGTTTTAAATTTGCAGAGTTTTTAAAAGCGTTGTAAAACTTAAATAAGTTTATTTTTATGAACTAGCGCGTAAGCGACGTTTCTACAGAAATGTGTTTTAAAATGAAATAGTTACTTGTATGGTTATTCCAGGTAATATTTTTATAGCTTAAAACTAGGGTGATGGATTAAGAAAATGTTTTTGCAGTTTTAACTTATTTTGTCCAGTAGATAGCGTTTGCAGTATACTGTAACATAAAAGTGTGAAGCTAGTAAAAGCTATGAAGGAAGAATCGGTGCTTAATTCCATCCGTATTTGTTTAATAATAAACGTTTTATAGATTTGTTTTTATTTAGAACTAAGCAAGCATTTGACCCAATCCCGCTTGACGTTAAGCGGCAATGAAGTCTAAAGTGGAACCCAGGAGAAAGGCATTTTACTCTTGCCTTAAAGGGCTCCAGGTTACATTTATCAGGGAAAACCTCGGCAGATAAAGAACTCCAGTTCTAAGCAATAGTTGTGATGAAAAATAATTGAAGCAGTTAGTCCGAATGTCTGAAATATCCACAAAGAACAAAACTGGAACTAACACCTTCGTCTTGTACCACGATGAAACAATGGCTTCGGAGGAATAAAATCGTGCAATTCCTGCGCACACTCAAAATGTGTCTTGCAAAATACCGATAAACATGCAACCTTACGGCGATGGCTGAGATCTTGAAAGTTAGCCTTAACGTCATCAAGTCCGACCTAGAATCGAGTCTGTAGTTCTATAAGAAATGTTGTATTTTGTTGTGTGAAAATAAACTTCTTTTTAAATTATAACGTATTTGTACTACACCCTCACCAAACCATCCATCTCTCTTTTAGTATTAGCAACATTCTCATCTTACCTAAAATAGTTAGAAAAGTGATAATTTATTTATTTTTAATTTTTTTTATAAACAAGTACGAATGTATTGTAATCTTTACACAGATTTGATAAAACTCTTTAGCGAAATGGTTTGACATGAAATATACAAACAGAAGAACAAGCAAAAATATGTTTATATGTAAAAATTTAATATAAACTATTCGTTTGTCTGTCTATACCTTATTTCTATGTATTTGTTAGAAGAATATTTCCAGTTGGCAGGCGAATGCAAAATGATCTGCATTTGACAGCTCCAGCGAGTTTCGAAGCGAATTCACAAAGAACTAAATTGATCAGTTGGATTCCTTTTGAAATACTATATCAAGTTCAAAATGTACAATTTTTTGATATATTTCATATAATTGAATTGTACTGTGCATAAACATTTGTTTCTTTATTTTAAACGATAGAGAAATTGAATGATTAACTGACTAACGCCTATAACTCCAAATTTTTTTTTATTCAAGACCAGGCAGGCATTTGACCCCAAACCCGCCTGATGTTAAGCGGCGATGGATCATGCCTGCCTAGGAGAAACCTATTCACTCTTGCCTTAAAGAGGCCCAAGTTATATTGGTCAGGGAACACATCGGCAGACAAAGAATTCCACACCCTTGCAGTACACATTATGAAGGAGCTATCGAAGCGTTTAGTTCGGATGGTCGGGATATCTACCACAAAAGGACGCAACTTCAGCCTACGTCACACTCTCCGAAATGTATCCTATAAAATACCGATAGACACGCAACGGCGGTGGCCGAGGTCATGAAAGTTAGAAAATTCCATTGTTTTGGGCCTGCCGTTTTGGTAGAATAAATCGTGCATTACGACAAACTTAATATTAATACACATTTAGTCCATATCGACTCAGAATTTTTGGGACCATTTCCTCCTTACTTATATGTTTTAAATTTACATATAACGTCACAAAATAAAAAAAAACCAAAGTAATTAAAAGTTTTCTTATATAATTAGAAATATAATTTATGATGAAGATTAAAATTAAATTAAAAAATCGATTTTTTAAATTTCAATCGTGGAGGTAAAAAGCAAACATTTCAATTTTAAATTAAAAATAGTATTTGTATTTGTGTATTAACAGTAAATTATTATTAAAGAATTATAAGTGCTTATTTTAAGTCTATTTAAATAAATTATTATTATTGTTGTGTACCCACTAACTTATTTTGAAATGTTTAGAATTTCTTATGTTCACTACGTTCTGTTAGTTTTTTCTAATATTAGAGTATCAATCTGGCTGTAGTGAATTATATATTTTTTTTAACAAATTTGATTGATGTTTGTAGAACTTGAAATAAATAAATATTAAAAATTATTTACGAAATGAACGTATAACAGTTTCGAATAAGGTATGTCGCAGGATTTAAAATACAATTTTTATGTATTGGTTTTATTTTTTATTAACAAAAAGGGTTTTGTTTCTAACCGGCAATATTTCCCAATAAAGGCAAAATTCTGTTAAGAGTATATTATAAAATGTCGAATAAACGCTTTGCCTAAAAAACTACAAAAACGCATATAAAGTTGCAAACAAGGGCTACTAAATAATATATTTGTTTCAAATTTTTCAGCATTTCAAAGACGCAAAGTTTGGAGTTAAGTTTAACGTGCAAAAGAAAAACGTTAATAATTGAATAACGAAATGAATTAAAACTACGATTCTTAACAACTTGAAAAGTTGAAACTTGGGATAAAAGAAACTCAATTTGCTATTCTCGAATTATTAAGAAGTTCACCACTAATTAAAGTCTCATTTCAAATGTAAAAATTTCCAAGCATATTTTATTACTAAAGCACACCTGGGATTTTTATTTAAAGGATCCCTAACAATAAATTTACAAACAATTTATTCTACAAACAGCAACTTCAATTTAAAGTTGTACAGAGCCAACATTACAGTGTATTCTTAAGTTTTATATTTTTAAGGTGACTTCAGACTTTAAATTTCTCATTGTCAATTTTTTTTCCAATTACTAAAGTAATGAAATAATTTCTACTATACATATCCATAACTGTTGGTTGTTCTAAAATTTTGACAAGTCTCTGATTTAAAATAGTAAATAGGTTGGCAGATGAATCATGAATTAATAAATGACTAAAAATGTTTTTAAGTTCAACGGTTTTATTTAAATAAACGTCTATCCCTGTTTTTATTTGTCGCCCAAATTATATTTTTTCATGGTGTGTTATATTATATTCTTCCAGTCAATCCCTTTCATTATACCCATATTCAGGGGATATTGAAATAACATGTAGTCCGCCATTTTGTAGCGGCGGCCATCTTGGATATGCAATGATACTAAATCTAATATATTGTATTGTCATGAGAACTAAAGGAGTGAGTCGAAAATCAGGTCGATCTGTGAAATTTGACCCAAACAAATTGGTCAACCTAAATAAAACCGTTTAATAATAATAATAATTCACGAGGTTCTCGTCATGCGGGATGGTAATGTCGACGAGTATTGCACGACGCTGCGATCGATCTGTCATCACGGACAGGACTATTGTAGCCAATAAACCTGATATCGTGCTGACAGATCGATCGCAGCGTTGTGCAATACTCGTCGACATCACCATCCCGCATGACGAGAACCTCGTGAAAGCCGAGAAGGACAAGCTCAGCAAGTATCTTGACTTGGCCCATGAGGTGACCGCCATGTGGGATGTTGATTCGACGATTATTGTACCGATAGTTGTTTCAGCGAACGGTCTCATAGCGAAGAGTCTCGACCAACACCTGAAGAGACTTTCGCTAGATAGTTGGATCAAGGGTCAGATACAGAAGGCAGTACTCCTAGACACGGCGCGCATTGTCCGGAGGTTCCTCTCTCTGCAGCCCTAACCACCGGTAGTTTGAGCACTGCCCCGCTGCCGGTGGCACTCTAGTTTAGGTTTTTATAGTGTTTTATATTTTGTATCTGTGTTTTATTTTACTTTTATATAAATATTGTAAAAATCTAAACTATGTACTGAAATAAATAAAGAGAATAATAATAATACCCAGATTTTTGGAGTACATATTAATATTTAAGTAAATCTAGAAATACTAACTGCTCTTCATTTCATTTTCAATTTCGATATTGAAGTAACTTATCGATGATCAAATTGATTTTCTATAAGAATTTTCGTTTTTTTACACGTTTGTATATGTGATGGTTTCTTAATAATTAAGTTTTGCACAAAGATTTCTGTAGTGTTATAAATAAATAAAAACCTTTTAACAACTGTTGTGTAACATCTTTCAGGTTCTTTGAGTTTTAAAATAAAAACAAGAGTTATAAAAAGATTGCTGTTGAGCAAAAAAAAAATCCTTTGTTGCAAAGAGAGAAAACGCGGAAACAGTTTAAAAGGTCTTATTTTAATTTTCAGGAGAATGCTTTTTTACACGATGCTATTTTTTCTTTTAAAGAAATGTTCTATAAACCTTTATTACCGGAAGTATTAGTGTTCCACTGGTTAATATTTTTGTTATTACAATAAAATATCCTATACTCATTAGGACGTGGTAGCTCAGTTTGTTACGTGCCTTAGTTAACTGACCGACCCGACAGGTCGAGGGTTCGAGTCTCAGGGTGCCGTACATTATAGTTGCCATGTTCCTCATTTTGCCCGGATAGTATCGACAGATTCGCAACATGTCACATGTCACACTGGGACTCAACATAATCATGCGAAATGTTTAACACCGCTGTCCTAAACTTTACTGTGTCTTTCGAAAAGGTGATAATGTTAGATAAAAAACATATTTTTAAGTCCTAGAAAATATGAAATAAGAAAAATAAATCAAATGAAGAAAAATTTACACATGAGAGCAGACCATAATGAACTGAGAGTTTAGTCAAGTTCTAGAACTGTAGTAAGTTAAACAGGTTACACAATATAATATGTTTGGAGTGAGCTCGCCTGAGCTCTTTAAGACTAGTTCAGGAAGAACAAGTGTCACGAGCTTGTCATCACCATCAGCTTCGAAAACTGTTTACTATCACTAAGGAACGATTTCGTTTGCGTTACCTACTTTAAATTACAGTACAGAAAATTTTAGTTCTATAATTCGCCACCAAAGAAGTTTTGGGATCGATACTTTCGTTAACATAGTTTTAAGTATTCCAAAAAATTCTATACACTCACCCCTCTTACGGACTTCGAGCGTTTGCCATACGAACCCGTCTGAAGGGTTAAAAGCGAATAAAGGTTATTTCGGCTTATTTTACGGAACCCCCATGGGATGCAGACATCACGTGCCTCAGTCACGGACATGTCTCATAACACTTACTGATCCCTGAAATTACGCACACTCAACTAGAGTGCTAAGAGTTGCTCCAGACAAAAGTGTCTTGGATGTTGGTGATAATTCTATCTGAAGAGACATAAAGCAGCTCTGGAAATTATTAACATTTTCTACTCAGTAAAGGCTACTTGTCTTAAATTAAAAGCAGAACTTCATTTTTTTTTTAATCTTTTTATTTTATACAAGTTGTTTGTAATTAAGAAATTATTATTAAATTGATACTCAAACTAAACAATATAGATTATATGGATGTCTTATTTTACCTTAGTAAAATATTTATTTTTTAAAACAAACGAATGTTTGAACGAACATACAAAAATGTACTATTAAAAATGCTTAACTTTTTGTTTTGCGTGAAAATTACTTTTTTTAAGTTGCGTGGAAAAATGTTTAATTCCAGATTTAATTTTTATTTTTCATTAAGTTCTCGGAAGCATTAAGAGGTTTTGGAAATAGTATTATGATTAGGATTTAGTTTTAAAAAAAATTGTGGGTTTTCTAAGAAAAGTTTTAATTTGGATTAGTCGCTGGCCGCTACAATGCACTTAGTCCTCGTCTAGCGCAGTTTTAAATTTCGCTGACAAATGATAAATAATCCGACTCGTTAGGATTTATAAGTAAAATTACAAATGAATTTTAACATGTAATATTCAGTTTTTGTAGCATTGGAAGAAAGACTAAGAAAATGTTGTTACGCCTTTTCAGTAAAGTTGGTATTCAAAATTATATTTCTGAATAAATACAAAATTAATAATAATCTATAGTTCTGAATAAATAAAATTTTTAGAAACTATTTAACCGAGTTCATAAAATTCACTCAGTTTTTTTAGTTTTTCACTTCATTCATTCAGTTATTTTATTCATATTAAAAATTGAAGTTCTTTTGTCTATATAATACATTTTGTAATTTTATACCAATTCTAAATTGCGGTTAGAAATAGTATTCAATAACATAAAATGAAAATCATATTAAATGAGATGTTATTTTTTGAGAGCAAAATATCATAAATGTTGAGCATTTCCATAAACTGCGATACTTGAAAGGAATTTGAACTAAGATTTTACTTTAAAAAGAAGGGCAAATAAAATATTTAATCTTCTCTATCAAATTCAAAATAATAATATTATTTATTTCAGTAACTATACCTATTCGAACATATTAAATGTTCAAGCTTTCTGCGTTGTTTGTTTTAGAAATAGTTTGAAATAAAATGTCAAAGTAATTTTTTAAATATGAACATGCAGAAAAGTGTGTTCAGACTCAATTATTTTTGGTTCCAAAGAGTTAAAGATATTGTTAATATTACTGTTTCGCAAGTTTGTTTCCTGAGCAGATACTTTTAAGTAAATTTATTAATTTTAATCTTCGCGTCAGTGCTGACAATAAGTTGACAAAGTTTTATCGCTATCGAAAGAATGGTGTAGTATCGCATAACGTAAAAACAAATAACCAAGCATCCACATTGTATCGAATAAGTTCGTGTTTTAATGAAAGTGATCTCGTTTTCAAATTGTGTCGACTGTGGAGTAAACACATTTTGATATAATGCATCTGAAACGATTCTTTTAAAGTCTTTTTATGGCAAAAATAATTATATTATCGTTCTTATTAACGGCATCTTGTCTAATCCGTCATCGTACGAGGCTCAATTATTAATCAAGATTACTGATTAGGGCTTTAAAAATATAAAATTGTTTGTATTAATATTTGTTTCTGTCGCTGTTTTTGTATTCCTAACCTTAACAGGTCAACATTGTCGCTTAGTGACAAAGCTTTATTGTTAAAAAAAAACTTTGTGTCAATGGCGGCGTACACCGAACCATATAACCCATTAAATGATCTGTGAGAAGTTTGCCTGCAATAAAACCCCAAGCTCAACGCTAAATGAATGCATCAAACACTACGGGCGTAATTTGCGGTTGTCACGCACACTCACAAAAGGTGGTGGAGAGAAAAAAAGTTTCATAAACCGCCCCCCCAGGAGATGGTGCATCACGTAACAATCTAAATGGAGCCACGAACTTTGTATGGAAGCACTTTGTTTGGATACTTTATTTGTATTCGAAAGCGGTTTTCTATGAAACATTAGTACATGCAAAATGAAACGCTTATGTAGGATTTTTTGAGTCGTAAATTAATTATTTATGCTCTAGTGTTTTTTTTTCATTTTTGGGTAGATTTGTTTTCTTCCTGAAATGTAAACCTTATTTTATGGTAAGGCTAACCAAACTATAATTCACATTATATGAATAATTATGAAATACAAATATATGGAAAATAAATAATAATAAATAAATAACAACATCACGACACACACATTGACTCAGCCCTGCACTAAGTATCGTAAGAACTTGTGTCGCAGGTGCTAAGCAACGAAGTATATACCATATACTAAATAAATAAGAATACAACATCCATGACCGGTAATCGAAACAATGCGTCTTACAAATAACACAAAGTCCCGCCCCCGCCGGGATTCGAACCCGGAACCTCTAGCGTAGAAGTCAGCTGTTCACACCACTGCGCCACCGAGGTCGTCAAAATGATAAAATACTTCACTTTTGATTTAGGTCTATTGGTACTTTAATTTTTTAATCGTATACATATATTTTTTTTAGATAAATCAATCAACAGGCTTAATCAAATCAACAACCACCTTATATCAGAGCTAAGGTATGAATAGACTGTATTGCATAACTGATTGCATGCACGGGATATTTTCCCCAAAATACTTAGAAAAAAAGAAATGTATTATTGACGATCTCGGTAGCGAAATGATGTAAACTGCCGACTGCTACACTAGAGACCTCGGGTTCGATTCCGGCGGGGACGAAACTTTGTGTTATTTGCAAGACGCATTGTTTCGCATTCTTATAAATGTAGTTTATACCATTTCGTTGCTTGATGCCTGCGATACGAGGTTATATCTTAGTGCAGCGCTGAGTCAATGTGTCTCGTGATGTTATTTATTGTAAATACGACGAGAAATGTATGAAAATTATGATTCCTTCGCACCCCGTCCCCTCCCCTCCGTAACAAGTGGCGATAAGTGCAATTTGTCGAACAAAAACGAACGGATTTAACGTAGAAAAGTTTTCTTTGACCTATTTTCTTGGCTGTGAACACCGGAAATTCAATTTGAAAGTTTCTCACAGATCTCTGATGAAGCAAAGAAATACTTCTCAAACATTGTCTGACTTTAGGTGTAGATACACTTTAATTTTTTTTATTTCTGTCTGCATTTTTTACATTCGAAATCGCAAGTTTGTTTGTTTTTTTTTGACCGGTTTTGTTTTTGTTTTATCTGTTTTTAAATATATTTTTTTGAGTTTAATCTTTGATTTTCTTCTAGTTATTAAAAACCTACGAACTTTTTGTACATTTATTACCTGATGAAATGTAAAATTGCTCATGATCATTCATAGTTGCAATAATTTAGCTTACATTAAAACAGTTTTAAAACATTTTTTACCCTTATAAAAAAAGGCACAGTTAATAAATAAAACGTCATTTCCGTATTTTTTTATTTTATACAACTTCATGAGCAAACTAACCTGGTTCACCTGATGGAATGTGATACCGACTATTAACACGAGATTGCTGATGTCGTAAAACACCAAGAGAAGTAAAGATGATATACCTCTCTTGCCGGTAATTACACAGGCTCTCCGATCATACGAACCGAAACACAGTGACTGCCTCACGGCAGAAATAGAAAGGAGGGTGGTACCAAACCACACGTTCTCGCACGTAGCTCTACCACCTGTAAAAATCCCTGTAAAATGGTACATCTAAGCTTTATCATGGCTTTGTGGTGTAGCTACACTTGAATATCTGCGGCCGAGTGACCGACATAACAGTACAAGCCACATGCCAATCGATTCAGCGGTTGCCGTCGACTCGTCGTGATTCGACTTTCAGGTAATTGCATTGTTTAATATAAAAGGGGAATATTGTTGAATGTAAATTTCCAGTTATTTGTATGTTCAGTTTTGTAGTTTTTAGGATCCTGTTCGTAAAGATTGCGGGTATTACGCGGCATACACTATTAATACGAGTAAGCCTGCGCTGTCCGTCCGTCTGTCAGCGGGTTTTATCTCATGAAACTGTTGGTAGGTGAAAATTCTCACAAAATGTTTTTCTGTAGCAGCTGTATTAATAAACAATTAATGCGTTGTAAAATTAAATGAGGGACTCTGTTCATGTGGGGATACTTGAACAAATAACTGCACATGGAACTTGAATACTTTTTAAAAGGCCACATTTCAGATAATGAAAAAAAATCGAAGTCTCTTTCACTGATCGTTTATGAAAGGAAGTTGAAACTGAAAGGTTAAACCTTATTGATTTTTGCATATTAAAACACATTGAAATATTTAAGTAACAGAAATCAGCACCATTTACTTTCTATATATTTTTTATTTAAAATCCAAATTTTAAGTATTCACCAAAGCAAGACTCATTATTTCGGCTTATTCGAAATGTTCTCTGCTTAATCCGGTAATTTAAATATGTTGGATATTTGTATTTTATATCTTCTTATCTACGTTAAAAATATCTTTAAGTTGTTTATTTATTTATTTGTCAATAGTTCTTGCACATATATCTATTGGATAAGTTACTGAATGCTTATAATTTTGTACAAGTACGTTTTAGTTCATAAAAATGTAAAGAGCTATCATTAAATATGCCCAATACATCCCGATAGAGCGGTATAAAATAATGCCAGCATGTTTAAAATGTATCAATAGTTAGTTGGGTAATATTTTATCTGGAACCGTGGCACGTAGCCTGATATCGAAGCTGCTCTCAATTTTATTTTCGATCCCGTATTGGTTGGAAAGGGTGAGGAGCAGTAATAAATCAGCTCCTTCATACACTATACATAGTTAACTTACCGACGATCTCCCATTCATCAGCTATTGGAAAATAAACCTTAACACAAAGGGGCAAGGGCGATGCATTGGCGGAGAGATAAAGGTGCACTGTTAGAATACTGCAGGTAATTTGCTAGATGTCGCTTAGGATTAGGTGTTAGTGGTGCAGAAGTAACAGACCTGCATAGTAATTGTAACTGAGGCTTGGTACCTGTGGAAATGTTGGAGTAATAATTTATTGTTCATAGAATACTGCATATTTTATTCTCAACTTTTTCAAATTTCCACACATTTTTAAAAATCCTGGTTTTAAATTTAAAATTGCTGAAATAAATGCGAGGCATAATTTTTTTGTTTTTCATTCTATATAATTTAACTAAGTGGTCGAAAATTTTATCTTAAACCCATAAAGATTTAAGGGGTTACCATTTGCATGGTAATCGTTTCACTTACTTATTTATTTATTTACTCAGTTCAAACTTATTTATTCACAAAAATTGACCATTAAGATATTTTTGCATTTACTATAATATTACACTGGCTTTATTAAGTACACTTAATTTTTATATCTAGAGAAAAGTATAGAGAAGCTTAGCCAAGAAAATATGATAGATTTTCATTAAAAGAAATAATTTTTCATTTTTGCGTCGTTCGATTTGATTCTATTTTGCTATTTTATATAAGAGTTGTAGGTAAATACTTTATCAACTTTCTAACTTTAAGAGGTTCCGTTCAACTTTAAATAAACCATAACTGAAATATAAAATTCTTAAAAAATATAAGTTACTATTTAGTAACATTTATTTCAATTACTAATTTCGTTACAGACACACAATAAAATATTATTTCTTCAATCCAAACACTGTTTCGACAGTTGTTAAAGAATTGCCACATTCCTATTGTGTTAAAAAAGCATATTTCTGCTGAGTCGTTTCTGCTTTGTGTACACTGAAATCTTCCTTGGAAATTACCACCTCAAGTAACCGCTTTTGTACATTTGTCATTTTAATAACCCAAGCAGTCGACAGCCGTAATGTTATTTCAGCGGGTACGCTTCAAAATTAAATTTTAAAGACCCGACAAATGGAAATATCGCTAACAAGCGATAATAAATGCTGCTTAGTGATTGTTCAGCAGCTGAGACGGCAAGCTTCATATTATTTTCATTTATACCTTGGTTCATACAGTTCTACTCGGAACACCTTTTGTTTTTATTAATTCTCAAATAAATTTTTAACCTGGATGTGATTATTAGTATTTTAAGCTTACTAACTTAGTTGCTTTGCCCGATTTGAGAATCGGGCTCAACAAGTTTTGTCTCAAAATTAATTCGTTTAATATTAACAACTCGTTTGCCGTTTAGTTGTATTAGAAAAAAAAAAATCAGCACATGTTCTACGTAAACTAGCTGTACGCTCGTAGATATACAAACCTCAAACAAATACAGAAAACGTTTTCCTAACCCTAACAAAAGTTAGTTAAAAACCTTACCTCGCTTTTGGATAAAAGACAGGAACAAGCATGAGGGGTAAACTTGATAAAGTGCCTTTACACAAAATATTCCAGAGAGTATCTTCCACTAGAAATTTACATTGAAAACTCTAGATAAAGCTTACTACACTATTTTGAACTCTCAAACTGTAAAACCGGAATTTTCACCCGTATCCGTGAAATTTCACAGCGATATGACAATTCTACTTGAGCAAACAAGCCGAGAAAAGAAAACACTTCGAGGGAACACCGCAAAAGGAGTTTATTTAGCAGTATTAGCCATATGACATGGTCACTGCGAATTATATAGAACGAAAAAAAGACTGTAGTGGCACTGTAAAGAATCACTGTTGAATTATTTTTATATACAGAGTTATACCTTTAAAATTAATCTGTTAAACATTATGCTCCTCATTTGTCAGTAAGTGTTTCAGGCGTTATTGGTTTAAATGAGTTTCTCTCCAATTGCTATTGTTATTTTAATTTAAATAAGCTCCTTATCTCTCGAACAGCACTTGAAACATTCAAGAATGCTTGATAGGTTGTTAATAAATTTGTTAATAATATTCACATTGTCATGAAATAACAAAGAACAAAGACTAATATACTTAAAGTTTAATGTTATCTTCATAATTGATTTAAATGGAGTGCTTTAATCTTAAGCGAATACGGAAATTGAACATAGTTGTTTTAATTTAAAATAATAATCCATGTCATTCAGCGCTGCATTTAAATTTATCGCTGCTTGGTACTTGTGAAACAAATTTAGCATTACAGGTATAAGAATGTTCGTATATTATACTTTTTAATACAATAGTAAATTTTGAAGCACTCACTAACAATTCAAAGTAACATCTCTTATTTCAGGTTAAAAGATTATGCCCATTTTATGATGGTAACAAATCTCGCCAAGTTTCTTTTGTTAATTATGTAGAACATTGAGTTTGGTTCTGTTTCTCGATATTTGTTGATTTAAAGATGTATGTATGCTTCTAAATCTCTAAAAAGGTTTGTTATGTGCCAGACTCGTAATGATTTTCTTTGCGTCTGACCCAAACTCTATTACAGTATATATTCGAAAATAACTTTTAACGACGCCCAAGTGAATTCTAGCCATCAGTTGGCTTACCCTGAATTTGTAGACTATCACATAACGAGTTGATTGATATTGATGACAAGATAGCCATATTACATTTCTTCTAAAAACGTATTTTCTACCAAAAACGCGAGACACAAACACTCTATTCAATAGCGGCGTCTCTTTTCAAACTGGATAAGTTCGGATAAACCGTTTTGAGTGAAAGCTCGGAAAAGCTCTTTCGATATAGTCTGCGTCAAAAATAACCTGACCAGCAATTATTCACTGGCCTCTACCGGATTTGTGTTGAATATAGAACATATTTTGTCTGAAGAGTTTTAAGTAATGAAGAAAAAAAATTGTCATAGGGTAGTATTAATTTTAACCCTACTTTTGAAGCAGGCTTCTTCGAGTTCAGATATCAGTATCAGATTCTTTATGTCGCTTTGATATATTTTTTAATGTATTTTTAAATAAGTTTTTACTGTGTCTATCGGTAAGTCAGCCAGTCATGTAAACATTTATCATGATTTAACAATGCAACACTTGGTCTAATATTTCAATGTAGTGTAAAGTTATAATTTTTAACAAACAGTCGAGTGTTGAGCTCATTTTTCGGTTTTTGAAAGGGTGATACGTTGGTTCAGCTGAGTGTTTTATTGTAAGAGAATATTATAGTTTACAGTGGTAAAATTGTGGTATTTGAGGTACAACCAATCAGCAGTATGTTCAGCTCCCCTAAGCTCGTACGTAATCTGGCGAGCTGAAAAGACCGTTTTAGTAATATTCTATTTGAATGTAAATCTGATGCATGCATACTCGTATATCAAATCGTTAAATGACCAGTTTGTTAGAAACTGATCCATAAAACAATGGTATCAGATCGGAATAGAAACAAAATTTGACAACATCAAATACAAACGAATACCAAATGGTGTTAGAATATAATAAATCACACTAATGGGTATCCTTACGAAGTTAGATAAATGTTTCATAATACGTCAGCGAATCCAAAAATTAAAGCTTTAGGAAAAAAATCCATTAGCAGCTTTTTTTTTTGGTATACAAAAACAGCATACATAATAGGGTTTACACCAACTTTACTTGACACTAAATTGTATCCCACTTACTTGTATACACTACATAATCTTAGTAATGGAATACGTGCAAATTTATTTATTTACGTAAGCAAAAAGTATTTATGTATCTATTTTAAAGTTTTTGACACTTCGTATTTATATTTACCAAATTTATCAAATATATCTAAATCTCTATTTCATTATAAGTACGGCACATACGTACAATGGGTTTTATTAAGACGTATTATATATTTTCTTGAAGGTTTTTAGGTCTTTCGCCCTTTTCTGTATTCTTAAGTTATAATGCCAAGACTTGGATGCCACGGTAGCAGAAGAGAAGACTCCTTTGAGATTGCAATAAGTTATTTTAAATGCTTTGGGCTGCTATATGAGTAAACGAGTCCAAAATAACTTCAAAACCCACCAAAAAGACATTACGCGCTCAATAGCAAAGGAATGACAAAAAAAAAACATCAAGTGCGAGTCGTACTCGCGCATCGATTCTTGGACCTTAGTCAACATACAGTTCCCTTATTTTTCCTTTGAGAATGTCAAAATATGCGGCATAAACAGAACAAAAACAGTAATTATCTTTTGACTGTGTTAATTTAAAAGTTATTTTTTTATTGCTGAAATGTAATTAATACACCTATTTATTTGATATTAATTTAACCTTGAGACCTCCATATGTTCCTGAGATATAAGGTCTTGACAGACGGATGGATATCAAAGTGTTCGTTAAAGGGTTCCGTTGCGTCATTTGGACATACAGAACTCTAAAAACAGAACCCTCTAGTCTAAGCTTTGAGAGATCTAGCATCCTCACAGACCTTGGCTTTTTAATTATGTATTGGATAGAGTAAAGAGGAGCGTCCTCACTAAGTTAATTTGAAACTTAAAAATGCATTTTCTTCTTTTATTCGAATAAGTCTTGATGCAACTCGGATTTAAGTTCCGTAAGCTGGAAACTTGTGAGAAAAATGTCTTGAATGCAGCAGTTTACGTTCGATTTTATCTTCAATGTTTTGCATTGATTAATTTTGTTCTCTTAGATACTTAATATGGAAAGGATGGAACTTTTCAAGGTTATGAATAAATTTTAAAATAATTTTAAACATTTCTTCCATGTTTTTAAACAATATTAAATAGAATTTGATATTTCGATTCGAAGATTATCTTCTACATGCTTACAAAACTACAAACTATAGGTACTCATAGGTAGATAATTTACTATAGTATTTTTTTGATTTGTATCAAATTTCTACAACAGTTTTCAGACTCTAATTTTATATCAATTTTTTATTTGTGAAAATTCAACTATTATTATACGACATATTCGCAATTGGAATCATTGCATAGTATAAAACAAAGTCGCTGCCCACTTTCGGTCCCTATGTATGCTTAAATCTTTTAACTACGCAACGAAATTTAATGCGGTTTTTTTAATAGTGATTCAAGAGGAAGGTTTATAATTATATTTAATAATCATTCTGTGTAGTATGTATGTTGTCTATATAGTAATTAAATAATTATCTGTGTAGTATATACCATATCGTTACTTAATGCCTGCGATACAAGATTATACTTTAGTGCAGGGCTGATTGAATGCGTGTGTCGTGATTTGGTGGTTATAAGTATTATTTAATTAAAGTAAAATATTTTATTTAATTAGGATCGTAAACTTTATATAAAATATTATAAATATAATTCAAGATTTTTCAATTAAAGTATTTTTTGCAACATTTACAGCCAACCACATTGATACATATATGCTATAAATATACCTATGTGTCAATCAGCAAACGTTATTGTAACTGTTTACTTAACGAAATATTTACATAAAGAATCTCCATCTGACCAATGATGGTCATGTATTAAACGAAACTTACAAAAACAAAAAAAAACATAAAAATTGTTCTGTTAGTGAAAAAGAAAGATTGAACCCCGTTTCATCCCTTTACGGGTCGAAAATCCGTCTTCGTCATCGATCAAATTTAATTAGTTAAATATATGCGGGCCAATTTTTTATAAAAATCGGTTCACAAATTGAAATTCAGTAGGTGATTTATCAATTATCCCCCATTTCCCCACCCATAAGGTTGATATTTTTTAAATGGGACCAAATTCAATGTATACTCTATTCAATAAATAAAAAAAAATCAAAATCGGACAGCTGTGTAAAAAGTAAATCGTGGTCATACCTAAAAAGCCGGTCAAGTGTGAGTCGGGCTCGGCATCGGGTGGGTTCCGTACCACCTAGTAAGATTACATTTTATATACTTTTTCGATAATTTCATAAAAGAAACAAAAGCAAACCAAAAATGTCGAAAAAATTTAGTTTTTTGTATGGGAGCCATCTTATTTTTTTTTTTAATAAACAATAACATAGAAGCTCCATTTGACAATAGTATTAATTCCGAGTGTTTTCAAACTTCACTGGGCAAATTGTTCTAGGTTGTAGGTGAGTTGAAATTTAACCTTTCGCACTTAACTACCCGTGGGTTAGTTAAAACTTCGCCTGCAAAACCGACAACTTCTGGCATCAAAAGCTACTGAAACGATCAAGTTAAACATCATGAATGGATGGACGAATTAATACTGTTACTTTACCGAGAAAAATAACATACGGGACAAATCTAAGAACGGAATATACTTAATCAAAACATTGATAAATTATACAAAAATTGGAGTTACTAATTTTTTTTTTTGTGTAAAATTAACAAAAGACTCTTGACAGTAACGCTGGTCTGCGTTCCGCTCAAAAGTTGAGCATCGCTATACAGCGTGGAAATGTAGCCAGTGTTGTGGGCAGACTCCCATTGTACATATGATTTCTATTAGGTTTATTAATGATATTTTAAAATCTGTATTTTTAATAAAATTGTAATATCAAATAATACATTTTATTTTGATGGCCTTTGTGGTGCAGCGATGTAGCAGCTGGTTGCTACGCTAGAGCTTATTTACAGGTTATTTCCAAATCGCTAACCGGTCACTTATCTTTGTAGTTTATGCCATATAGTTGTTTAACGCCTGTGAGACAAGATTCTTAAATCTTGCTGTAGGGAGATTCAAGATTCCGGAGTCCGGGATATACCGAATCAGTGTGTCTGTCGTGAGGTAATTATTATTAATATAAATAGGTAAAGTTTGTATTATGTAAGTGTTAATCTGCAAAATATAACATTTTATCTCTAAAATATATTAAAACACCGGATAGGGTGGGGGATGAAATATTAAAAATCGCATTTTATGGAATGTAATTTCTTTCTAACAATTTACTTTTTAATAGTAACAAAACTAAATGTTAATTTTTTTGCCAAACTTACGGACATTATCGACAGATGTTAAAATAAATAATGATGTGCTCGATATTGTAGGATTGACTAAATTCTTATCCATTAATATCGATTCAAAACTTCAGTGGAATGCAAATTTAGATTTTTTTTTTTAGAAAATTAAGCTTGGCGGCATATGCAGTAGGGAAAATTAAAATTTTAATGGATCTCCCAACAGCGAGACTGGTATATTTTGCATATTTTTATAGCATTATGTCTTGGGTTACTACTATGGGCTAGTGAGGCCGAAACAGATACGATATTTATTTTACAAAAATGAGCTATAAAAGTTTTGTATAGCTTAAAGCCATTCATTACGACAATTATTTAAGAAAATCGATAAACTCATCCTACCGTCCCAATACATTTTTGACAATGTTATGTATGTAAGGAAACATCTTAATGAATTTAATAAACTAGGTTCGGCATAAATTAATGAAAATTGTTATTAATTTATGATAAGAATGCTAAAAAGGGATTATGCGAATGAAAACACGGAGCGACGTTACAAATGACATAACTTATTTTTTATTGAATGAGACTAAAAAACGGTATCTATGTTGGTAACGTGAAGGTTGCGTTCACTTTATGTGGCTGCGTTCATATTTTCTACATATAAGTATAAACACAAATAATATAAATAATGATAAATTACGTATCTCTACAGTTAGATTAGCAAAAACTAGGAAGTCATTTATTGGAAATTGTGTCCGTTTCTATAAGAAAATTCCAAGAAATGTAACAGAAATGTGAGATATGAAATTTAAGAAATATGTTAAAATTTCATATCTGACATTTTATCAAATTTTAATTAAGAAGGCTTACTATTAATTCAAAATTATGTAGAGGTGAAAGATATATAGATTATGGAAGTAACTTAATTAGCTGCACAGGTTTATCTTATCGACAGTTGGGTGTTTAGGTAGAATTATTATGTTTAAAATTGTAAGTTGCAGTAGATAATATTGTATTTTAATATTGAAAAAAGAAACTACGGAGGTTTCTTTCCGGATTCCGGATTCCGAATGCTATTTCCGAACCGGTAGTAAAAAAGACGATTTGAAAGTGCTTATTTTAAAGTTTATTCGAATTAAAAACAGTTTGACTTTGACTTTC
The DNA here is from genome assembly GCA_949316135.1 of Choreutis nemorana. NCBI lineage: Eukaryota > Metazoa > Arthropoda > Insecta > Lepidoptera > Choreutidae > Choreutis > Choreutis nemorana. The sequence continues at coordinate 8,930,963 of OX438601.1, read as the reverse complement.
GCAAGCCTAATAGTTCCAACGTCGCATTGTCTTAAAAATACATAAGTTAAATATATTAGAAACAAACAGAAACAACTTTTGTGAATAAAGTAGTAAATTCTTACAGTTTCAACACAAAATCTAATAAGGGACACAACGTGAACGCAGCATAAAGTATTCAGCATAGTCGAGCACAGCGCGAGTATGCATTTTATATGCAACAGTGTAGGAACGCATATTTACTTAACTATGTGGCAAAACAAACGGCTGCGATATTGAAAGTATTCCTTTAAAATTCACACTACATTTCACAAATACGTTTAGAAAGTAAAAGACTCCAATGTTTTATGTCACAAAATATTATTTACATCATTTTGTTAGTCTATAACATGTGCAAATGTTTTCTTATTATAGTGAATGATAGCACTTAAGAAACCACAGCTTCCCCGAAAATAGATAATACGATCATGTAACAGTATAAACAATTTAATATCTTATTTTAAGTCAATTGGAATAAAAAACTTTTCGACTTTAATTTAAATTCTCTCTACACCAAATACTAAAATCAACCTAGATGAAGTCATAAGATGAATCTTGTATTCTATAAGTTATACGTGATTTAATAATCCTCGGAACAAAATCAATAACATGTTTCAAAGTAAACAAACATCCGTGTACAAACACGATCCTGTGACTTCATACTTCATCTGAATCAAGCTCCAGCATTGCCACATCCAATAAAACATTGATTGTCTTGTTTCCAATAAAATCGCTTTTGACTTTACCATCCATTATTGACTTGGTCTGTACAGTTAACATTAAAAGCCCCCAAAAAGGGTTGAGGGAATATTTTATGTCAAATAAAGAGAAATTAATTTAACGCCGCAGCCTATTCATGTGACCCCATTGTTTTAAAAAGTACATGTGATGACCTTCAAATTGAAAGCGCTTTCAAAAAGGTTTAAATATGATCAAGAAGAGGGCCAATTTAACTTAAATCAAAATTAATTTGGGGCTCATTTCATCATTTTTAATTCAACACGGCTATAACACAAAAGTAAATATTTTTTCAGGGTTTCTTTGTATTCTCAACTGGTAAAATATTAGAACTTCAAAGGTGTGGGATCGAAAAAGGTTGTTTGAATGAAATTGGAATATTTTACTTTAAAACATTTAAATAAAGTTGTTATGTAAAAACAATTAATTTGAGTGCAATCCAGTGTTAATTTAAGCCTAGGAAAATGTTGTATTAGTTGTTATTACCTCAAAATAATTCAAATAAAAGTGCATTAACACGAATGTTGCACCTTATTGATTTGCGATACTATGAATCCAAGTCAATCTCCTGTATTTTAATTTAAATGATCAAGTATCATAATTAAACTGAGCAAAATATTTCCATGTCTCGGTTTGCTGTAATGGTATATATGGAATTGGATTTTTATATTATGTTCTTCTCGTGTTTAATAGCGTAATTTGAATTAGATTCGAATTTATAAAGCGTAATATTGATGAAATGAGAATGAAAAAAAATGTTCATGCTTCTGCCAAATATATTTATAGTATTTCATCAGAATCCGTGTTGTGATATTATTTAAACTTTTAAAAAGAACATTAAAATCATAGATCAATCGTTGGTTGTCGCGAGCGCAGCGGAGACCAATCATTAATCTGTTACTACAATATATATTTTAATACACAGATTTATAATGTCAAGCAAATCCAATAGGCATCGCCTAAAAATCTAGACAAGTTTAGTCATAAAATTAAAAAATGAATTTCGTCCCTATAATTCTTTTCCAGTATGGGGGATATAGTCTTATTAATATTTCACTTGAAAAACGAACAGGTGCAAAGCATTACGCTAAGGCAAGATAATATAAGCAAGATACCGGGAGAATTTGCATTATCATGTTATTATTATGAGGGCCGCTTTTCGAGACTGAAAGGTATTTTCAGGCAATTAACTTGATCGTCGCATTTTCGTTACGGGAATTTGAAAAAAAAGTAAATAAAGAACACAAGAGACTCAAACCACCTTTTTTGTATACTAAGTTATGTGCATACAAGCAAATGGTTCATCTGATGGAAAGTGATACCAATACCTATTGACACGACGTTGCCCCTGATGTCGAGATGAGCACTGCCTATGCGCTGCCCATGTAGAGGTAAACGTTTTACCTCAGTAATTACACTGGCTCTCCAATCCTTCGAACCGAAACACATCGAACTGGTTCACGGCAGAAATAGAAACTCAGATTGATTTGTTAAATTACCTAATCCTTCGAACGGAAACACAGCGAACTGGTTCAAGAAAGATGGGTGGTATCAACCCAGAAGATCTTGCACGTAGATATACCACCTTACGAAAGTGTACTTATTTATTTAAAGTCATGCAAGGGTAAAATAGATAAATAAATATTCGATTAATGAAACAGACATATCGCAGGTTTAGTCTATTGGATTAAGATAAGAAAAAACATGGCAACAGCGCATGACCACGCTTTCGTCTGTGGCAATCTAGGTACATATTTCTATAAGTTAAAACTTTTTCGTGACAGTCTTTATAAGGATACATTTAATAACCCTCAAATATTCAGCCCTGAAGTAAGATTGAAGAATATTGAGATGCAACCGCTTAGCAACGATATGGTATAAACTACATAGAAAAGATTAATACATCCATGACCGGTAAGTGAAACAATGCAACTTGCAAGTGACACAAAGTTCGGCCCGTTTCGGGATTAAACCCCGAACGCTGTTTACACCACTACATTACAGAGACCGTCAAATAACTCCCATAAAACCTTCCAGTGCCATAAATCCTAGGTCTACCAAAGGTGTTGGATCTGCTTCGGAATTGAATTAAAATAGTTATTATGAATCTTAGATTGCGTTATCATTGGGAGCATAGCTATAAATAAACCTACTGACTAATATTTAGCTACGATATTTTATTTTATTTTATCCTATATCTGATTGCACCCACTTACCTAACTGGGTTTAACGAACAAATTAATTAAACAACTGAACAGAAGTGCCACAAATTCATCCGATTATCTACCCTCAAACATCCCTGAGGAAACCAATTACAGATGTTCAGAGATCGTATTTTATAAGCTTCGTGGACCGATGCCCATGTCAGCTTTACCACTATTAAGGGCATTTTCATTAGTTAATTCCGAATTACTGCTGGAACTCTACTTCCTTGGCTTTGGTGCTGATCATACTTAATAGGTTCTATTTTACCTCTTTTAAATATAATCTGATTGATCTTACCTCAAAAACTTAAATTTTATTCGTTATTACTTTATAAAATAATTCTCCTTCTCATTCTTTGTGGTTTTACTAATAGAGTTTTTTCCTTAAAGCTCAAAGCAGAGGGCACACTAGCAAGTTTGATGTCAAAAACGTCAGAACACCGTCAATATGGAATCATTGACGATAGTATTGTTGTTTTTTTATTATAACAAAACGTTTTTAACTTAGTTAGTGGTGCTGCTGTCTAGCGTAATTTAAACGTAGAATAAATAAATAAACTATAATGCTCGAAGAATACTAGTAAAAACGAAACACTAATAATATTTTATGGTACCTACTTTATTTTTATTTTAACAAATTAACCTTAAAAATACCAAGTATGGTGTATTAAAAAAAAACTTCTACCTTTATTTTTTTAAAGTTGTTGGTCTATAGGTGTCAATATAAGGTTTATCAATATTTTTTATTTACTACCGAAAACAATGCTGTTGTAATGCTATTTTTAGCTAAGAAAAGAAAATATTGAATGGAATTTTGGACCTTGGATGGATGGAAAGTGAGTAAAGGTGAACCGCCTGCTTGTTTGCCCATGATACAATGTTGAATAGTTTAAGGATTACTAGAACCTTGTTTCAACTTTGCTCGGGTAATTTCCAGATATTGACAAAAGCTCCCACCTATTATTATTCTTAAAAAAATATGATTCGATAAAAACTAATAATTACATTAAAGTACATGATTTTAAGCATTTGGTTTTTAACTGGAAAAAATAATGTATCTTCAATGCAAGTAGATATTTCTGCGAAGAATAGATACGTAATAACTTCAGAAACGATAATAAAGTAATTTTATTTGATTAAAGTCCATTTCGTTGTGTGACCTTTTGTTTCAAAATTAAAAGTATGTTATACACAACGGTATGACATTCTGATCATTTTCATTTGTTGATAATATTTAATAAATATTAACAAATAAAAGTTCGACGCCATTTCTCGCTTTTGAAGTCAGGTAAACACAATTTGACATAATTGGAGCATCAACCTGCTCGGTCGAATCAGCTATCGACTCATTACACTATCAAACTCACGTCAATCTACCAGCGAAACACGTTTATCAAAACAGATTGAGCTATCTCACAGTTGCTATAGAACAATTTTTACACGTCAATAGTGTGTGAACTTATCCTTAGACATCATTTCTTTGGTCTAGACTCAGGTGACTGGGTCCAATAACCCTGAAAAAATAAAAATAAACAATTTTTCGCTGTAATAAAATATTTTCTAAAAACCGAAGTTTTTATAGTATAGTACTTGTTCTTTCCTCCAGCTTTCTTAGTACAGTATTTACTGAGTAAATACCACAATAGATTTAATCCTGTAATAGCAGAACGAGACTGATTAAAATCCTAACAATTCAATGGCGATGATATTTTTCATAGCGATGCAAACAATGTCTATTTATCAATGCACAGCAGCCTCTCAAAAGTTTTTCAAAATAAAATTCTTCAAAAGAGAATTAAATTAATTTGTTAAACCCATCTCTTTGCTGACCTTTGTTTAAAGTAGATTAAAGACAAAAGTTTTTCATGTCTATCCCAAAAGTTTCGTCGACTGTAGCAACGCGTACTGAAACTTTCTTATAAATAAAATTTTCGCTTGACAAAATTTAGGGGGACACCTGATGTTTTATACGAAACATTTTCCTTCTTTCTCTTAATTTTAAATTCAACTGAATATTTTATAACAAAGCTTAACCATCAATTAACACTACACATTTTTTTAATTTAGTATTCTTTATTCACAAAAAAGTTTAAAACTAAAACCCGTCTACTGAAAATCACGCTCTAAAAAGTATGAAACAAGAAAATACGAGTATTCTCATCTGAATTGTTGAACTATTCAATTTAGCCGTGGTCATATGCCACCTACAGTGATAGGCAAACTTGCTAGCGTGTATTATTTTGATGTCAGATTAGATTTTTAGGCATGTGACTTGTTTTTGCTTCGCTGTAGTCGGGTAAAAGACCAAGAATCTGTAATAAAATTCACGATAAATCTTTCAGTGGAACAAATTGCGAAGTACGTAAATTATTCCTCAAGCGAAATACAGTTAGGTATCTGTCTGGATCCTGAGCTAATACCCATTTTAGTCTGCTAACTCAATCACATCGAGTAGACTACACTGGTTCCACTGGTTTTTCAAGAGCCACTTGAAAATCCTGCGCTACTGTAACGTTAATTTCAAAATATAAGTATTGTCCAATTGTTTGAATACCTTTCAAACAATTGTACCGACCAAAACTCTTGTCAATTTATTTGTTGAAGTTCGTTATTACATTAAATCTTCTTTTGGTCAGAGTCATTGTTCGATGAACGTGTAAAAGAACGATTTGAAAATTATTGATATATAAAATAAAATTGGATAGTTTTGTTAAATATAGGTAGGTTTATAAGGGTAATAAAATTTCTTAAGCATACTATAACTGGTAACCACAGATTTATAGATAGTCCGAAATAACGTTTATCACCTGTCCATTAAGCACATCGTTGTTGTAGCAAAGCATGTTATCCTTAACAAATAATTTATAAATCACTTAGCATGCTTTAGCATATCGTGTCATGCCAACGGATGCAATAGCATGCCTAAGCACGACGCCACTGCGTGCTCCGTCACGCCCTTGAATATATGTGAACTAATACGTCGTGAGAGTTAATTTTATAGAAACATGTCTCAATTTTGCCCGTTGTGGAGCTAATCCAATAATGGGTTTACGTTATGGGATGCTTTTGTATGTCGCGTCATGCTAAAGCACGTCAGGTCATGCTATAAACTAAATATTTTATGAAAAAAGATAACCATGCGGCTTGAGATAATACAAAATTTTAAACCTTTCAACCTTAAAAATTCACTTAGCACAGTTTTATGGCACACGAGTTTTTTTTGTATTTTATTTCACACTGAGCTTGAAAATTGTCTAGGTGATATGGAGGGGTAATTCAGATAGTCAAACTTTAATCAATATTCAAAGTCCCTTCGGCGATGAACCCAATATCTAGACATATCGATAGCGTACACTTGAGAAAAATGCAAGCAAGTATGTGTGAACAGCGTTAACCTCAGACTTTGTAACAACATAGCATACATTCTTCTCTGATCAGAGAAAATTTAAGCCGCGGAATTTGCGGGCTTGAACGCGAAAATCAGAGATCGTCCCGACTGCAGCAACTATTCGTCTATCACTCAAACTCGCATGTTTCTAGGCATGCTCTACGTTAACAGATTAAAGTTAATTAGAAAAGTTGAGCAATTAGCCGCTAAAGCGCTACCTCCCTTAACTAGCAGCAGTATTTGTTAGCTAGATAAATTGGAATTGTTTAATTTGGTTCCGCTGCATTGTGAACAGCGTCGTTAATCTCCACGACTTGAATGTTAATGAAATTTCGGAAGGATCCACGGGATTCCCTATTGTTTCTAGATGATTAGGTATATTTTGTATGAAATACATCTCCTAAGACAAGGCTAATTTCATTACCATGACTAAACTTTCGGATATTTTAGCGTGTCAAGGATATAAAAGAAAATTTGTACCTTAATTTTCGTTCGAATGAAAAAACGGAATCCTTATAGGATCACTTTGTCTGTCCATCCGTCCGTCCGTCCATCAAAAACCTTTTTCTCAGGAACACGTTGAAATATCAAGCTGAAATAGTAACAAAAAATTCAAATATTTAAATATGCAATCCCTCGAAGCCATGAAAAAATCAAACTTCTATGGCAACTGAAATTTAAAGATGTGGATGGCCGTTTATGCTAAGTTTTTCCGCATGTTGAAATACCCTCAAGGGAATCAAAACCTATAATTTTTTATTCATCCATCAAAAATTACTTCCTCTATATGCATGTGTTGCAAGTCCTTTTTGTTGCAAAGAAGAGGTTTCCTGGAACATTATCTTTTCAACAAGAATTGTTAATTTCGTTTATATGTGAATTTTTTATTTCTTGATATCTATCGTTATTTTTTTGACAATGTCTGTATAAATTATAGCCTATCTATATTCTGATTTATAAGCTATATTATTGTAAAATTTCACCAAAATTCATTCAATAGTAATGCGTACTGCAAGGGTGTGGAATTCTTTGCCTGCCGATGTGTTCCCTGACCAATATAAATTGGGCCTCTTTAAGGCAAGCGTGAATAGGTTTCTCCTAGGCAGGCATGATCCACCTCATCGCCGCTTAACATCAGGCGGGTTTGGGGTCAAATGCCTGCCTGGTCTAGAATAAAAAAAATATAGTTTTTGCGTGAAAGAGTTACAAACATCTATACAGCCTCACAAACTTTCGTTGTAATAATATTAGTAAGGATATAAGGATTATTTCCTACGTAAATTTGTTGCTTATTTAACCATTTACGTACAAAAATTTACACATACAGAGACCTAAATCCGCCTCATTAAAAGCTATTTTAACACGCAGTCTATTATTTAAGCCCAGATTAAACATCTGTCCGTTTCGTAATTATCTCGACCCGTTACTTAACACCAATTGAAGTGTCAATTGTGGTTTGCCGGTAATTTGTGGAACCATAGAGTGATTCATTTGTCACCTGTTTTTACTGGACACACGATGGTCAGCTGTAAATTTCTTTATTTCGGTACTAAATTTTAGATTATTTAAAAATATTGAATGATGCTGTTGTTTCTTGGAAAAATGATTTAGCGTTGAACTTGTTGACGTGGATCTTAGTTTTCAAATTGTTGACATTTTAAATGTATAGTTTCATTATTTGTGAGCGATGATTATGAACTAAAAGTCGAAATGTGAATTGTTTTAGTATTTTAATCTGACTTAAAAACATCTATAATGAGCTGAATGCCATTAAATGAAAAGCAATAAATAGTTCAGAATAACCACAGTATCTGTCCATTTGTTATCGAAATAGTATTCTCCAAAGATATAAATAGCTACCAATTCGGTTGCAATATTGTACAATTTTCTGCAACCGCTTCGATCTTGGTATCCAGTAGATCTACTTAAAACCTCTCACAGCCTCAATCTGTCCCTGCATTTGCACCTACACCATAAAGATGTCACTCGCTCCATTTTTGCTTTATTTTCTCTTAGCTAGCTTTTGTCTTTGCATCAGACTCCTTAGATCCTAAACTTTCTTTTGTCTCAAGTATTTATTCGGATCTGGTAGTTATTGCTAAGAGAAAAAAACTAAACTCAACTTAAACGACTGCGACAAAAGGAACTTACTTTAAATTTGTATCTTGGTTGTTTCAGTATATATCTTTTTTGAACCCAATTGAGATAATCCTTTTTTACCTTAATAGTGGTTTAAATTTATTTCAGAAGTATATAAACTAGAACTTCATTTGTTGACTATCTATTTAGTTATTAATATTATATTACACACATTTTAACAGGCAAGCAATCTATAGGTAGACAAATTTAGGAACCTTTGCGCGCGAGGCGCACTTCTAGCAAGACAGGTGACTAAAAGGAAAGTGAGACATCAATCACAGCTCTGTTACATTTAGAAGTATCCATTTTGCAGAAAGCTGTTTCTATTGAACGGTAACTTTTCTACCAGCCACCACTTGGGTAGTATATTTTCGTTATCTTTACTGGCTTAACATTTTTAACAGGTATGAATCTTTAAACCATAGTGAAAATAATTTGAATTGTTTGGCAAATTCCTGATAAAGATAAGAAATCGGACAAAATAAGAATACTTTTTGGAGTGAAAATAAAACTTGTAGGAAATGAAATAGGGGATGTTGATTTTGATTGTAAATTAGTAATATTTTACAGCCAGGCATATTCGAAGGCACTAGCTAGTAAAATAATTAAATCGTCGTAAGATGGGTGATTCGTAATACTTATTTGGTTAGATAAATCAATCCCACTATGAGTATCTTACCTTCACGATTTCACGACTTTAAACTGTATTAAGTTTATTCAGGGCATTGTCACTGAAATTGTACTCTTATATCTAAGGAATAAGTTTTAATTTCTATGTTTCAATGCTTGAAACCGTAAAATAATCATAGAAACCGGTAGTAGACAAATCCAGTTAGTTTGGCAGAGGAATGTTATATGTCTGAACAGCTGTCAAATAGAAGGTTACGTAAATAACAAATTAAATTAGGAATGTATTCGAAATTTATAAGGAGTTGAAGCGAAATACAATGTAGGGAAGTTCGACGTGCTTTATTTGACATGCTATATTTTTTATCGTAGTTTTTAAGCACTGTGGTTGATTATTCAACTGTCTTTATTTTTTACATTTTATTATTAGACTCGAAAAAACTTTTACTTTTTAGGTTAAAAGGTTTGCAGATGACCATTAAAATCAACAATATCAATTAATGTTTACTTTAAACAAAAAAATAATTAAACCTTTATTTATTGGTAAGGGTTTTTTTTTCTTAAATCCAAATTGTCTTTGTATTTTAACACCGTCATAAATTCATTTAAAATCCTACCTGGTATTCAGTTGTAATCGCCTGTCTGGCACTAAGTCAAAACTTATTTTAGCATTTATTTCCTGAGTGATTAAGTTTTAAGTCCCTTAACAAATCCACGGCGCCCACTAGGTGCTAAGTAATTATTAAATTAAAACGTCTAGCTTGGAAGTGGAAATCTCATTATTTATTGTGTGAGGTTGGTAGGCCGAGGGAGTAATGGCCAAGGTACTGGATAGAGATGGCAAGTTAATGGAATTACGTTTCGGAATTACAATTACATTTTAGTTCCGAAGTTCTTTTGAGTTATCTTTGCTACGCTAGAGGTTCCAGGTTCGTATCCCGGTGGAGGCGGAACTTTTTGTTATTTGTAAGACTCGTTGTTTCGCTGCGGTCATGGATGTAGTATTCTTATCTGTTTAGTTTACACCATCTCTACTTCTTCGTCACTACACTCTTGGCAGAGTGGTTATGGTTGTCATGACTCGCCGTACTACTTTTACCACCTCTGTCTGCTCTTCGACATACGGGTCTCAAATAGTCTGTACTACATCGTTGCTTAGTTCCCTTGACACAAGTTCTTATGATAATTACTGCGGGGCTGAATCAATATGTGTGTCGTGATGTGAGTTGATTATTATGTGGGATTGTTATCTTCGTAGCGAGTCAGCCTTTGGATGAAGCCCTTTAAAATAAAAGCAAAGGGCAAGTAAATATATAAAAAGGTATAGCTTAAACACGCTCAAACCATGGAAAATATTTTACTTTAAATAAAATACTTGTCGGTCGCGATTCGTCCTCTTGAATAAAGGAACACTGGCTTGTCAACGTTTACCTGATGACTCTGGTGTGATGAGCATCCATACGCTTTGCTAACTGCTTACGGTCAGGTTAACTAAGGTCAGCAGAAAATTGATTTGGAGAAGATTCCGAACGAAATAATAGAATTATAAAATTAAACTTGCTACTTATTAGCTATATTCCGACACACTGAGTGCATTTCTGGGTGCTTACTATAACATTTTATAGCCAGACAAAATTTTTACTTCATAAACTAATTATACTATGAGCCGTTATTAGCCGGGCTCGCGGTGAGGAGTTTTATGAAGGTCTCAATAACCATACACCGAGGAATTTTTGTGTAGCTTTGTCACACTCCTCCAGCCACCATGGTGATTCGTGTTTTTGGTTCTTGTAGTATGCTTTTAAACCATTCAAAAGCTAGTTAAATAAAGAACTGCTTGGAAATGGGATGGCCTTTAAAAGGTTATAGTAGCCCTCCGGGCATGTAATATCCATGTTTTGGATCAAAGAGCTGAAAAGTTTGAAGAGTACATTAGTGTAGGTAGTTACACTCAGAGCGAGGCACGAAGGCAAAGAGAACTTTGTCGCAGTATATTATGTACTCCTGCAGGTGTTCAAGGAAGGAGTCTTGTTCGTTTCAGTTGGTCTGGCAGTAAATCGAGGTCAAACTGGAAATTTAATGAATATTTGAACTAACCTTGTATCGATTATGTAGTTGACCGTTCCAAACAATTTAAGCTTGTAAAGCTATTTGTAATGTTTTGTCCGTTTTTATGAAATAAAGTGATATCGGCTAGTGATATAGGGGTTTTCTAGATGGGTGTTTAAACGTTTTCACAAAGCGTGCGTGCGAGATGCCTCAGACATTGCAAACGTCTATAAATTATGACTGCATACCATCAGGTGGGTAAGCTTGTCTGCCATCACAGTGGTATGAAAACATGGTTTTAATTGAACCCCTAGATTTTTACGGAAATTATTGTGAAATTTATTTTTGTGCAAAGGCATTTTTTCGGGGCACACCCGCCACTCTGTCCCACCACTGCAACTCCTGTTTATCAGGATCAACAGTGGCGTCCTTTGATCGAATAATCAACGAATAATGCAGCTGTGCAGTGATGCACAGGCTGTGCCCGGACACCCTACCGGCTGTCTTGGGACCCGCAACGAACTTAATCAGAAGAAATAGGAGGTAGTAAGAAAGCGGTTTCAGACTTCCCTCCCAGCAAAGCGGAGCCAGCAATTGAAATGGCCCAGAGGCCGAAAAATCTAAAGGGGAGACAGTCAGGAGACGCCTGACCGTCTAAACACCACGGTATGCCACTAACTAACAGGGGATAAATAAGATACAAACCTAAATCTTACATCAGTAATATTGGTGACAAAACTTTTTAAAGGCACGGAAGTTTCCCTTCGTTTTCACAAGATCTAGGTAATAAATAGGACTACACGCAGATACTTGAATCGAATTCAACATGATTAACCGTTCGTCATGCCAGAGACTACACTCCCACAAGATATGATGGGCAGTTTGTGCAAAGGCATCACAACCAAATCTATAAATAAATCCCTTATTGTTTTATATCGAGATACTAGTAAACCTCAGCTTTGCGCGAGCGATTTTCAGATCACGACAATAGCTCCAGCTATCGGCCCCGCACTATGCTGTCATTCATACTGGAACTAACCATTCAAGTTTCATTGAAATTTGTTAAATAGTTTTGAAATTTAGCGCGTATGAACATAGTTTTAAGATGTTTTTATTTATAATTTTAAGCGTTCTTGTATCATGAATGTTGTTTGATATTTTTATGGGTTAATGACTGATCTGACTTCTAAGTTTATGTACTAGTTCTAAGTTTTTGACGACCTAGATGGCGCAGTGGTGTAAACAGCCGATTTCTACGCTAGAGGTTCCGGGTTCGAATCCCGGCGGGGGCGGCACTTTGTGTTATTTGCAAGACGCATTGTTTCGCTTACCGGTCTTGGATGTTGTATTCTTATTTATTTAGTATATACCATATAGTTGCTTAGCACCTGCGATACAAGTTCTTACGATACTTACTGCAGGGCTGAGTCAATGTGCGTGTCGTGATGTGGTTATTATTATTATTACTAGTAGTTCTATGAGTATGTTACTAGGTAACATAATACTTCATAGGTCACATAATAAGCCAGCTTCCAAGTAAACAAATGGTGCGCCAAGTAGATTTTTTTGTATATGCCTAAATCATAAAATCTTTCCAGTTCAATTATCGGCAAATACATCATCTTAACCTTTACGTGGGCAAAGATTTGGCGGCGTTCTTGGCATTCAAAGACATTGTCGTGTCAAAAAGCGGCGGTATCACTTTCCATTGGGTGAACCGTCTGCTTGTTTGTCCATGACGTTGTATAAAAACAAAACAACATGGTACAACACAACTTGAATTTTAAATTGTAATTTATTAATATTTAAGAGAATTTCACAAAGAGCTGTCCAGTAAAACACAGCTGCATTGTCCATGAAGTAAAGACTCAAAGTGTGAATACTGGGAAATTCCCTTATGAAGCTGCTTCCCTTATTAAGGGGACCTTTCACCCCTATTATGAGCGAGATACGCTAAATTAAATACTGATGGAGCGTTCTCTTAATTCTGGGACATACTTTTATGGCGTGGCCTAAGGAGCTAAGTTTTTGAAAGAAACTAATAATATGGAACTGTGTGAGTAATTCGGTGACGTTGTGTTATTAAAATGTGTAGCAACTACTTCATGTAGTAATTAATGTGTGTGTATTGTGTAGTGTGTGTGTGTGTATTTTTTATTCTTTGATAAAGTTAGGTTTCCAAAGCTTCGTTAAACCGTGTGTATTTCTATCATTTATGTAAATATCTAGTATCCGATTTAGTTATTCCTTTTCACGACGATGATTCGACTAAGATTGTGTTAATTTTATCAGGGTTGTACGTACATGTATCTATATAGATTACTTTAGTATGCTTCATCTCGAGTTTGCTCAGTAAAGACAGGTACACTAGAACGATGTGTATAAACACGTAAATTAACAAATAAAGCCAAACCGTCTTCATGAGATGGAATATCTGTTACTGTTTAACATATACATACATAAACTTACGCCGTAATCCCTCGAGAAGGGTTGGCAGAGGTGTTAAACACCGCATTTCGCATGTTCATGTTGAGTTCCAGTGTAGCAGGATGCGAAACTGTCACCATTATCCGGAAACATTGAGAAACATGACAGCTAAAACTTACGGCAACGCAAGACTCGAACCCTCGACCTGTCAGATCGGTCGGTTAACCAAAGCATTGTTTAATAATATATAAAAGTACAAATAAAAAATCGGCAAGACGATTGTGTTTAATTATCAAAATTATAATTTTAGAAATTAAAAGCGTATTAAAAATAATAGATAAGAGCAGGAATTGGCAACAATCTCTTGACTTGACCCCTCAAATACGAAAGAAGACAGAAAATGGAGTTCTCAAGCAATTTACATACATTGCTTTTTGTATTGTCGAGTGGATGGACATTTCGAAATGGTTTTAAAGTTTAAATTACGTCAACTTTCTAAGCTCAAAGAAAAGTTCTGCGTAATCAGGAACGTTTTTTAAAAAGAAAAAATATCGTGGTTTTGTCTTAAAAGTAGCTGCTAAGTAAGAATGTTATTATTTTTATATGTTACTACACTACAATAATTTTAAGGTTTAACGTTTGTCAACTAATTAGAAATAACAGCTAAATTATAAGTAGGACCACGACAAATTGTTTGAATTGAAACCAACAAGGCTTGGATTAAGGGTAACGAAACAATAATAAAAATAGATAAATACAATAGTTATATAAATAGGAAAAAATCAAGACCATTCATCATCACAAAAATACCCAAGACGAAATTCACAGCTAGAACCTTACAAGTGGCTTGTACCACTGACCAATTACAAGCAATTTGACGTTGTCATCAAGTCAAAGTGAAGAGTGTCACCACTCAGACAACATCCAGCAATTTATGGAAATATGTCAAATATATAGCAACTGGTGCTGACGGAATTGCTCAAGATTGCTCCACTAATTGCTCCAGAATGATTCTCGGGTGTGAGAGTGATAATTGTCGGGCAATGATTGCTCAAAACATTGTACATGTAAACGTACCATAAGTTGCAAATATTCAAATTGTTGTAATTTTAAACATGTTGTATGATTTAGAGTCTTCATAGCAAATTCTGTCACATCGTACGTCATTTAAATAAATAATGCTACAGTTACCAGGGCAATTTGCTGGGTGTCGGTTTTATGCTGTAATATTGCATTCCAAACCAAAATGATCTTTATTCAGTTGACATAAGAAAATGCTAAAAAACGAGTCCTGTTTAACAAAATACCTCTACGTGTCTGGACGTCAAGCTAATTGTAATTAACAACTCGACTTAATATCCTGTCAGCAAATTATGTTTCGCTGTTTATTTATATACGTGGAGTTTATTTGGTGACTGCTGCCTTTCTTGATTTATCGAAGCTTTACCCACTCTAAAATTATTTGTTCCAGTGACTAAGATTAGAAAATGTACAGCTTACCATTTCAGATTCTAATATGCGATTTAATTCAACTTTAAAGATTTTAGTTATCTTCTGTTCTCGAAGAAACATATCGCCTTATTTTCTGCCTGCGATCATAATTGACTTTGCTAAATTGTGTATCGAATGTGACCAGAAACATATATGCTATATATCTCTTATTTTGTTAGTTCATGATCTAAACCCCAGTAACAGTTTTCATTATTAGACCACAAGATATCAAGTGATCAATTAGTCACTGTTCTACAAAACCTGGGAGTTTATTACACTTACCAAAAAAAAATAAAGGCGTCACGGGCTAGCACCGCCAATGCGTTGCTCATCAAGAGGATAAAGATGTGATACCTCACGTGATCGTACTGGCTCTCTAATCAATCAAGCCAAAACATAATGAACAGCTTCACGTTAGAAATAGAAAAGAGTAGTAGCAACCCTGATGACCTCGCACGTAAGTCTACCACACGTTAAAACTCCTCTCATAACTGAAGTTTTGCAAACACCACCTTGACGTCTGGCTGAATACAACAGACCGGTAAAACGTCAGAAATACAAAAGGCAGAAAACTGATAACTTGCTACATCTTGCGTTTCCCGAAAGTTGAATAAACAGGAAAAATATTGAATAAGGAAAGATTCACGTCGAGTTGCCATCCCAATTATATCCTGTTTACGTAGTGGAATATTTCATTTCCATATCTCGTGGATCCGTCAATTTTACTTTATTATTTTAATACTACTTTGCTTCATCATCAGCTAGAAGACGTCCACTGCTAGACATAGGCCTCCTCTAAATTTTTCCAACCAGAACAATCCTGAGCCGCTCCCAGCTACGCCGTCCTGATCGTATTCAGCACTCCAGAACCTTGCTTCCCCGACGATCATATGGCCAGCCCATTGCTACTTCAACATACCTATCCATTGGGCTATGTCAGATAATTTAGTACGGATCTTCTTATTTAAATATTTTGTAACTTTGTATGTAGGAGATATTTAATCAAAATTGACTAACACATGCATTTAACAATGATTAACTGAGTTAAGGCCAAAATGTGGTAGGTACGTAAAATTATGGTGTATTTTACTACTCTAAAAATTCATGACGAAAAAGATACTGTTTTATCCAGATAATGATCACAGGAATCGCAGATAGTCTGAGCATGCATCATACGTCAGAATTAGATAAGCCGGGTTAGGTTAGGTCAATACAATTAACCATAATTGAGCCCAGGGATATTTAACCCGTCCGTCAACGAGGGCTGTAATTCCCCCTTTAATAATTTTTTACACGGAATCCACTAAAGGTTAACGTTAAAAATGTTTAGATTTACTTACTTTACAAAAGACTACATTTTAAACAACTAACCAGAAAGCGAAGGAAACAATGTCAATATCTTTGTTAATTATCGTTCGTTAGTCTTATTTAATCTGGAAAACGGCTGGACCGATTTGAATGATTATTTATTGACTTTGTTTGCTTTAAAAAGGGAAGGTTTAAAACGAAACTATGGGAATATTTCTACAGGAAATTTCACGTTGTTAAAATTTCGTGGTAGTAGTTTACTGCAAATTTTGTAGGGTTTAAAGTTTTTTTTTCTGCAGTAAAATTGGTCTTAATTCGTTGCGACGAAAACCTTAAGGAATGCTCGGTCTTTGATGAGTTAATCTTTTAAATTTATTGGTAGAGCGAGTGTGACATAATCGTTTAGTTGCATTTAGTGCGTTGCGGGATGAGTTTGTCCTTTACAATGTGAGTGAGTGAACAATGTGTTCTAAATGTCTCAAGTTTAGTGAACATTAGGTAGGTTAAAATAAGTGTTATTCTCAAATAGTTAGTTGAAAAAAGTGGGGCAAATTTATGAATAGTAAAATATTATCGTGATATTCCAAATTAATAAGTATCTGTACATATTTGCACAGTGTATTGTAATGATATACACTACCGTTCATTAAATTTAATGTGTTTTGTTTTTTTTTCATATGTATGTTGTGATTGGATAAAACTGAGTACTGTTGAGTGTTAGGTGCATTTGTTTTAATGTTCAGATTGATTCATATTATTGGCTTAGAAAATAATTCTATTCAAATTACATGTAAACATTATAGGACTAACTTTTTAAAAACATCTTGACTTCCGCTGGCATGACGGTGAGATGACTAGGTGACTGTTTGGAGGAGGTGTATATTATGTTGAAAAGTAAATGAAATATGAATTAAAGGCTATAAATGAATGCTTTAAATATGAATCTGTTACTGGGACTGGGCTTAGGCCTACAATAGGTACTTTAAAATTTTAAACCTATAATAGAAGGTAGATACTTACCATGAAAGCGTCACAAGAATTCTGATGTTGTCTTCCACTCCAGTCCATTGGTGATTGTTGACCATTTTATACAACTCATTTAATTCTTTATGACATAAATATATAGTTAAATACTGCAACTCTTCTTCTCTTTCTTATTTGAATCAAATGTTTGAGATTTTTTTTAAGTTTTAAATAATCTAATATTATTTTTATAAATTGCTCAAATTTATTTACATTATATAAATTGTATATATATAACTTTAAACACCTCATAAAATTTATAATATGAACATTGGAGTTAGCCCATAGCACTGGCTGCATTTCCACGCTGTATAGCGATGCTAAAACCTTTGAGCGAAATGCAGACCAGCGTTACAACTCACAACTACAATTTAACACTTAAAACTTTGACAAATATTTTGAAATTTGCATCCTAAGAACTACTCAAAACCAAACCAGGCTCAAATAAGTAGTTCTTACCCAAAGATACAATTTGCGCCTTTTGGCTTCTTCGGCAAAATAAGCGGCTGAACTATCTTAAAGACATGTTCTAGGAAGATGGGAATGAGCCAAGGTGTCAACACTAGTGACGTCCCAAACTAAAGGACCAACCCATAAACCCATTGACCAAGGACCCATGGTCATTCCGTCTGGTCTTTACCATCGTCTCGACTACGACCAACTGGTTATAAGACCGATAGGATTAACATTAAATCAAATTACTTGCCTTGGTTATTGCATGCTCATGAAAAACGTAAATATACTCGTACATACTGACTCAGTGGTGACTTTTATTAGTATTGAGATGAAAAACCCTAAAACCTTTGGAACCTGGAGAATATTAATAAAATTCAACCCAAACCTTGACTGGACAATTTATATAAAAGGTCGTTTTATCTTCAACGTTAAAAGTATTCCGAGATTCATCTGAATTCCCATAAGATGTCGAGAAAGGTAAGCAAATTCGCAAGAATAAAGGTTTCCAAAGAAATTAACTTGGGAAAGTTGTTGAAGTACTCTTTCCCAAGGAAATCACTATGGAGGGTTGGATTCTAATATCTCATCAATTTTGAATCAATTTATGCGAGCTTCTCTTTAACAAAGGATGTAAATAGGTGGCGAAAATTATTATTTTTGTAATAAAGTGAAGTAAATGTTGGTACATTGGATAAGCGTATAATTTTATTAAGGGTTTTAGGAAATAATTAACAATAATAATAAATTTTTTGAATGGCCAAAGAATTTGTAAAAAAGTTAATTACTTTAGTGTATTTCAACTAAATCAATTAACATTTAAATTACTTTTACTTTGCAATAACGTCATGTTTAAACTTTAAATAAATATTCATAAATAAAGAATAACGAAGATAGCTAAAATAATTCTTTACATGTGAAATTACTCTACTCAAACATTTTTCAAATACCTTTTAACTCTGAGATCTGTAAATACATTTCCTAGTGAATTGTGAGTAAAATAGACGAATACATATTTATGTGATCAGGGGCCTGAATACTTTGTTTGAAGAAAACTACAAATAATTAATTAAATCAAACATGTCACATAAACAATACGTCTTTTTAGTCCCTGACTAGGCAAGCATATATCGAGAGAACCAAATGTATGAAAAAATACAAAAATAATTTTATAAAAGGGAAACAGCAAAATTTTGTTGGACATAAAAACTGTTCAGAGACATTCCTGCTAGTGTATAAACGAGAACTACATTACGCTTGAAAGGCCAAGCCGTAAATCCAGTTCTAGCCAGTTTTTAATCAAACTAATTGCACCATCTAAATTTGAATGTTAATTCTGAACAATCCCGATGTTCTATTAAAACCTGAATAAAATGTTAATATCAACCAGGTTAATTTAAAAAATATATTCTTGTGTGTGTTTGCCCGACACAGAAGGCAATCTATGCCAGAGTTTTTTTTTTAACTAGGCAAGCATTTGACCTGAATCCTGCCTGACGTTAATCAGCAATGGAGTTTTAGGTAGAATATGCTTAACCAGGAGAAGCCTGTTCACTGTTGTCTTAAAGCAACCCAGGTTATATTTATCAAGGAACACTTGGCAGGCAAATAATTCCCCTCCTTTGCTTTCCTCACACTCGTGTGTCAAACATTCTTAAACTATAATGAATATGGTTTTTAAATAGAATATAAAATAGTACAGTCTACACTTAAAATCTTAATCCTCAGTCAAACTGCACTACAAATAAAATAAAAGCTTTGTTTTCAGTAGATCTCTAACCGCTTAGTCACTCCCGACTATCCGAGGGTCGAGTTTTGATTTTCATACAAAAAGAAATCTAGGAAAATCTCTTTCACTAATAGTTAAGAGATCCTTTTTGGTAGGTTAAAAATAGGGAACCGCAAGCGGAGGCTATTAAGGAATGAGGTGGCGCATCCCTCACCTAAATGAAAAGCGAAGCTCACTTATTGAACGGTCAAAGTCTCCTAAATAGCCCGAAGGGAATAAAGTTCGAGTCATTTACATATATTTCCTTTCTTCCTTTTAAATTTTATCGTAAGATGTGTTCGAAATTTCCATGTAAATCCACTTTCATTACATTTACGACGAAGAAGAATCGCCTTTCTTGTTTTAAATATTTAACTTTTTAATTGAGGGATTTTTCTTATCAGAACATTCAAAGTCTGGTGGGTCAAAGTTGATTTTTATGGATAAAATTATATCAGTGTTAGCTTTGGTAATAAAAACTTTATTTCTTGCAATGGCAAAGATAAATTGTTTTCGAAACCATGTACAAAAATGATGATTTTTTTTTCAAGCGTTGCATACCTCTGTGTCTTGATGTGTCGCAAATGCTCGACCAGAACGATGTTCTTTCTTAATTACGTTCACGGAAATGAAAACGCAAAATCCGCCCCCTGATTATTTAACTCGTAACTGCAAGCTACCTGTCAGAATTTAGAGTTGTCAAAAGTCAAACGTGTCATTTGAACGTGAAATTGACGTTTGCAAACTGAAATTTCAGTTTCGCGACAGTTGAGGGGACAGGGAGCTAGTCTTGCAACAAAATCTCAGACAATTTCAAAGTGATTTTAAGCCAACTAGGCGAAAACATGGAGAAACTGCCTCCTGCACGGCCTTTAACATTGTTGACTAGATTGTATGTGTGAGAACTTAAAAATAATTACTCCAGTTTGATGTTTTAACGTAAACATTTTGTAAGTTTACCTTGTAAACACAAACAACGAGCACTCGCTTAGGAAAATGTAAGGAACATTCATTGAAAAATGCAAATTTTGCAGAGAAATATATTAGTATAAGCATTAAATATTAAGTGGTACCTAAAGATCTATATATTAAAATATGTGTCAGTCTTTTTAAATCAGAAATAATTAGGATTATCTAAAAATACATAGCTTATGCATTAATTGATGACATACAAAAATTACAAATATTTTTTCTTGTTAGATCTTTACTAAAACTTGGAACCCAAATAATTGTTTAACATCGGCTAATTTAGACAGTAAGGCTCTATACAGTCATAGAATCTAATGAATACCCAACTCCCTTAAACTACTGAAGTAGTTAGGATGTAAATTTACATAAAGAGCACGGTATCATAGTTAAGTAAGCTATATGCTAAACTTTATGTCCTTCCTGTGTTCACGCACATCTATTTATCCTAACAACACTAACTACATTTAAGGTGCATTAGAGGGACTGAATTTGTGACGCTGTCATGTTTGTTAATGAATGGGAAAAAACGAAAAAACGTTGCCGCTACATAGCACTACAGACAAATAACTTTTTTTATTCCGTTAATGTGTCAGGCACACAAAACAAGGTAAAATCATAATTTTATAAAGTAATTTTTCAAGTTATATAAATTAACCACGTTATATCTCTACATTTGATTAAAAACAAAATGACTTTCAACAAATGATACAGTGATTAATTAAAAATATGGTATCGACGATCCTGGACTGTATACATATTCATAATTAATAGATTCATATATCTATTTATGTTTGTGTAATGTCCGTCATGATGACTGAAGTATAGTTTCTGATACCCATGGAAGTTTAACTAATAATAGCACGTATATGATATGTTTTAAAATTAACACACACAGTTTACCACCCCGTAGGGTTCAGAACCCTAATAAAGGCAACATATTATTTTCCTATTTCTTAATCTGTGACGCGATCATTTTATCATACTTTGATATAAGGAAACTGAATTATAAATAGGGTTGTAAGGCAAGAAACTACCCCATAACTAAGGTACCTTTAGACATTTACATATATTTAAAAGTTACTCGTAAGCTTTGGAAGTTCTGGAGAATAATCCATACACATTTTTTTCATGAAAATGATTTCTCTAGAAGAAGTAGATCATTTTGTTTAATTTTGTATTTTTTGTTGAGCCTATTTTTAGGGTTACGTGCCGAAAAGGTAAACAACGGGACGGCATTACTAAAACTTCGCTGTCGGGCCGTCCATCCGTATTTCAGTGGGCTACATATCATGAATCATAATAGACGCTTGAAATTTTCAGAGAATGTCTATTTCGGTTACCACAACAACAACAAATACTAAACTGAAAATTCCAAAAAAAAAATCGTGGCTCCAATACAAGAAACGTGACTTTTTTACGAAATTATTTAGAAGTAATGTTTAATCTTATCAGATGATGCGGTACCCATGATTTGTGAATCCCACTCACACTTAACTGGATTTTTTTTAGTGAGGAGGTTTTTAAAAGGCGCATAACACCTTGATCCTTACCTTAAGTTCAGGTGTCAAAGAACTCAAAAGCTTTTTTTAGACTTCATGGATAAAATAAGCTGACGGTTTACTTGATGGTAAGTCCTGGATAAAGTATAATCGCCAATTCATAACTCATGTTGAGGTAAAGATATTATAACTCTCTAACCGGCTAGAATTCTGGCTCTCGAATCCTTTAAACTTAAACACAGTGAACTGCTTCACGGCAGAAATAGAAAAGAGGGTGGTACCAACCCTTACGTAGATTTAACACCTTTGAAAAGCTACACATTTGTTACCCGATTACGGAGAAGCAAGTTATTGTTATTTCACTTATCAGTAAATTGTTTAAAAACACATAAAACATAAAATACAGACAAATTCACGGCGTAATTAAGACATCGAGAGGGATAGGAAGGGGTGTTACCCATCGCATTTCACATGTTTATGTTGAGTGATAGGTTGCGAATCTGTTGTTACTTACTGGGAAAAATGAGTAACATAGCTACAACTGCAACCCGAGACACAAACTCTAGACCTGTCGGTTCGGGTCGGTCGGTTAACGAAGGCACGCAAAAAACTGAGCTACCACGTCCCCACCACGTGACGTTAAAAACCATTTTCAGGAACTCTTTATTTAGATATTTTATTATGTTTGAAGGAAATAATATGAGCAAGTCTATTTGACTAACGGAATAAATAAAAAGGTAGTACAAGATTGAATTGATTGCTTTATTATGTTTTTATTTATCAACGTAAATCATGAATATTGTTTGCGCACATGTAAAAACGTATCACAATAAACAATATACGATCAAATACATTATTTTATGAAGAATATTCTACTGTAAATATTCCAGACGGTCAGTTATAATCCAATTGTTTTTTTTTGTTGGTTACTTCGTATATGACCAGGGTTTTTCCCGCGAATTAAATTATAATGTAGTTTATATTTAAATTGAAAGTACTTCGGTTGTTCAAATATTATTTATGTAAGATTTAGAAAATATCACTTCTAAATATAAAGGGCTTACTCCTTTTTAAAAGGTCGGCAACGAATCTGCTGACATCTTTTGCCTGCAGATGTCCATGGGCGTCGGTATCACTAACCATCACGTGAGCCACCTGCCCGTTTGCCCTCTTTTAAAAAAATATACACGGTTTTTTTCTGAAGAAAATATAACGTAACAAATATTTAAAGTTAACAGCATTTTACTTCGAAAAAACTAACACATCTTTTAAAAAGTTATTTCCACCGGAGTCATATCATTTCACGCATCGTTGGCTTCGGTATGTTTAAGTTAAGTACAAAAGCTAAGGGAATGTTTTAAAATTTCTATAAAACTATACGAAATTATTCGTGTACCTTATCTGTATTGGTTCAAAGTTTATAGATGCATAAAACTTTATATTTTAGTAAATCGATACTGCGTGGACTGCTTACAATCTCTTTTGGCTAAGGGCTAACCTTTTAAATAATATAACCTTTTTAAGGATATTTGTTGCATGGCTGGTGGTGTCCTATATGCGTAATAATATGAAGCCATGTTACAAAACCTCAAGGACAACCAAAACAAAGGCATGTCAAGTGTTGCCAGATATTAAAAGCTATAACAAACTTTAAAATTATGAATAGGTGACAGTAAATCTTTAAAGTATAAAATTTTCGGTATTTTTTTTATTCATTTGTTGAATCAAATATAATATAATAAAACAAAGCAATTATTTATTTTGTTGTGGTTAAGAGGTAGTGACACCAGTCACAAATAATTTAATGATGACTTTACACATTCTAAGAAAAACTGGTTTCTTACAAATTACCTCCCAAATGCGACTTTAAAATCTATCAATTCTGATAAATAGTCAGATGATTAGAAAAATTCGCATCTAAGTAGTGCCGTACAAAATAAATCAAGAGATCATGTTTTGACAGATATTTAAATGTATCTCAATTGATAGTAGTCATCTTCTCCAATTCAAAGTCAGCGAGTTAAATTCGTTGCGGGTCCGAAGACAGCCGGTAGGGTGTCCGGGCACAGCCTGTGTGTCATTGCAAAACTACATTATTTGTTGGTTATTCTACCAAGGATACCACTGTTGATCCTGGTGAACAGGAGTTGCAGTAGTGGGACAGAGTGACGGGTGTGCCCCAATTAATCATCTCCATTGTGCTATAAGTTTCGTATCAAACTGACAGATGAGATAAAGCTACAAGTAAATTTCGTGTCTTTCTCACTTTACGGAGTCTTAAAAAACTTAATGTCCCAGCTATTTCGGCTCAGATTTTTCTAGTGGAATAATTTTTCAGTCTGGAGTCGTTACGATAATTAGTTTTTTTAATCAAATAAATGACTCCAATTTATTTATTTCGTTAAAAGACTCTATTAGGACAAGATAATCATTACAAAATATGAGCTTCATTAATACTATAGTCTCAGATTATAGAACTAAATCTATAATGTGAGACTATACTGTAGTTTAAAGGACTCAGAGGAAAATAAGTGTGTAAGAAAAGCCTCGGTAAAAATGATTTAATATAAGTTTTTTTTCGATTAGGTCTTTTTATACGTCCTAAGTGCCTAATCGAGTTCTTCACCAGGCTGATCAAAAACAGAGGTATGTTGTTTAAATATTAGTTAAGGTGTAAAACTTTAACCAGTTTTAAACAAAATTTCTGCAAAATTGTAGCAAGACGTGATTAATCTGAAGTAAAAAGGTGGTAGCTCAGTTTGTTACGTGCCTTGGATAACCGACCGACCCGACCCGACAGGTCGATAGGTTTCGAGTCTCGGGAAGTCATAAGTTGTAGCTGCCATGCTTCTCATACACATGCCCGGATAGTGGCGACAGATTCGCAACCTGTCACACTGGGACTCAACATGAACATACGAAAAGCGGTGCGTAGCAAGCACCTCTGCCAACACCTCTCGAGGGACTACGGCGTGAGTTTATGTTATGTTATGTAAAAAGGCAAGATACACTATGGTAACAAATATAATGAATTATTTTGACGTGCTTATTAAACTTTAAAATACTTAATAAAGACTATTATTACAATAAAATATGTGCATATTTTATCGCCATGACAACAATTTAACCTGGTCGATAGATAGTTTTATGGCGCTGGAAAGTTTATAGAATACCGCAACCCACAATAATTGTTTGGACCGGAACACAAGCTCGAACTGAAAGTGCGTACATAGAGACCGCAGTTTGACATGGAACAGTAAATAATTTAATACAAATATTGTTTAAATTTGTATAATTTTTATATAATGGTTGAGTCTGATCCAAATCATGTATTGTTGTGTTGTGCATAAGATTCGTTTTACATGTTAAAAAACAATGTTATGTGACGAGTCTTTAAATATTACCTTATCACAGGTATACCTGTATTTTTACAAATTTTCTAAAGCAATGATTCTAATTTTCTTGATATTTTGCTTATAAGTAAATTTTTTCATCAAATGTAAAAACTTTTCGTAAAACAATATTCGCGTCTAACACAAAATAACAAATTAAGTATTTTCTTCAACGAAATCCTGTTTTCATCATTTTCAACTTATTCAAGCTTTAATTTTATGAAATTCATTGTGCAAAGTTTGTTTAGTGGAGCGCTTATCTTAATTAAAGTTTGTGTGATTTTGTAACTTAATTTTGCGGTTTGCGCCAGTCATTACAGTCGACCTAACCCTTTCAGTATGAAAATTAATTACAATGTCAACATTAAGTACCCTCTTACATTTTAGAATCGTCAAGATTTCGAATATTATTTTCGTCTTATACATAAAAACCGATGAAGGATATTTTAATTAAATGTCAACTTACAAACTTGTCCGTTCAGAATCTGAGTTAGGGATTTTTTCTTGGAAAATATTATTTTGTAAAAAAACTGCACTAATATCTAAAAAAGTATATAACAAAATTTCAATGATATCAAGTCAAACAGATTTAAAAATCAATATCCAAAATAAGACATTAACTTTTTGTACAAATATACAAAATGATCCAATTTACCACAATGATCAATTCATTGTTATGATCACATAAATAATTTAGAATGCCTACAAAATTTTATTGAAGTTGTTAATAATGTAAAAGACTGTCTTCAACAAAACCGTACGAAATTGGCCACATAAATGTTCAATTAGCTTCTATTTTATAAAATAACAAGCTGTTGGCTTCCTTTTATAACAAATTCAAGCCCCTTTTATACGAAGTATGACAATGTTGCTCCTTCCCATCAATTTATTTGTCATATTAGCTTAATTAGAATAAATTATTTGTTATGAATTTATTAACTATGCGGGCACGAAAACGTGTGTTGATAATCACAATCTCGCTTTTAATATCGTTGTAATAAAATTCAATTTGGAACGAATGGTCCTTATTGTACACAAGGGATGTCACTGCATATTCTGTTCGTTATAATTTAGGGTTGCGATTCAAAATTATTTGAATATACGATATAATATAATGAGTATAGCTTTGTTAACCATATAAGTGTACTTAACTTACTTTACAAAGCTGTTTTATAGTCCTCATGAAAAGTAAGTAATACATATATCTACAAAACTGAACATAGAAGTTTTATTTACCTATAAATAAAGTCTTTACAATTCTCATTTAATTTAAGTTACCGTCTTTACCTTCAGCTTTATAAGTAAAAGTATTATCTGTGGTGGCAGCACGGTACTCTATATTTACTATGGAAATTCTATATAAAGGAAAATGATCTCTGCTCTAACATTGTATAATATAACGTTAATGTGATTTAAGAAATAAATAATCTTATGATTATATGAAATAATATTTGAAGCGGTAGCTTTTAATGTTGTTTCTCTTTACAGGTGAGTAAACTAAAGTAATGTGTGTGTGTGTGTGTAAGTTGTTACAAATATTAGTTGTGAAAATGTTTCTTTAAAAATAAACTACTCTTTACAGAGCAACAATTAAAGTTGTTGTCTCAATAAACAACATATTACATACCTATTATACCTATTGTCTTTATTTTATCGTTGAATTGTGAAGATCGTCAATTTAAAACTGACGGTAAATATTATACACTTTCAAATACTAAATAGCTTTTATTTAAGCATAAACACAAATTATTAAATTTTTTAATTGGTAGCATTTAAACATTACACCAATTTATCAATGTTAATAAAATTCTTGATTTGGATTTTTTTATGAACATCCGATCGCTGTTTACAATGCTTTTGTTTTGGATAAAAAGTAATAAAGATGTTGAGATAATTGTATTTGCATAATGCTACATAGCTTTTCTCAAAATGAAATTCGTTGGTTCTATTGTTGATAAACAACTTTAATTTTACGTTCAAACAACAAATAATACCAATAACAATTAATTAGCTAGGTGTTGAATATTTTAATGCTATATTCGTAGCCAAAAATTGGTTGCTTTTTAGTAGTTTATTCAGAATTAAGGAACGTTTCTTTAATATCATACAATATTTATATCAACAATATTATTTGTCTTGCATTTCTTGTGTTTGAAATTTATATTAGATGTATGTTTGATGGTTGCTTATCCACTTATAGTATTCCATGCATTTCATTTATGTAGTATAAGTAAAATGTTTTAGAAAGTGTTTGTAGAATGTTTGTTTTTCAGAACAGTTTCCACGGACGCTGCATTCAGCATGATATGCAACGTTGACAAATATCACACCGGGGATGGCATGCCACTATCATATGTACAGAACTCCTAATTAATAGTCGCAGTAACAACTGTTCCCGGCCAAACACCTGTGCAATGCGTTGTTATGTACTCGTAATCCTAGCTAAGTACAATTTTGTTCCGTATTGACACAATAAATCATAAGGGATTGCGGGAGCAGCTTCGTGCCCGCTGCTCACTAGGATAACAAACTCTGTTACTAGCTTAATAAGGGTTAAATTGACAGGGAAACCGAAGCGAATTTCACGCTGGTTTTCGAACGTCTAACTTCGGTATTCAGTGCACCGCAGATGGGGTTGTAACAGAGTAGGCTGGGATTCCTTTGGACTTCAACAAAAGTTTTTAGGTCAAACGGAGATAAAAATTCTTTCGTTGCAACACGGAATTCGAATCAAATCAAAATATTTTGTTACTATACCGTCTGTAGGTGGGATTTGAATGTCTAACGTGTCCCATGCTAATATTTTTGTAATTGGAATTGTTATGACATATCTGCGACTAACAATTTGGCTTTGGTCATTTGGATAAGAGTCTAAGGGCACGATTTAGATAGAAATATTGTCTTCCATAATTACTGATTATTAATTAATTTATCTGTAATCAAACCATAGTCAAAGGCGATGAGGTCGAAAATGGAGTATGCATGCCTGGAAAATGACGTTTACTCTCATCTTGAAGAGGTCAAGAGGTCTTTTTTTTCAATCATTTTATACTTATAATTATTACGGAGGACGTGGTAGCTTAGTTTGTTGCATGCATTTGTTAACCAACCAACCCGGCCCGATAAGTCGAGGGTTCGATTCTCGGGGTGCCGTAAGTTATAGCTGCCATGTTTCGCATTGTGTCCTGATAGTGGCGACATATTCGCAAACTGTCACACTGGGACTCAACATAAACATGCGAAATGCCTCTGCCAACCTATTCGGGGGGTTACGGCGTGATTTCATGTTTATGTTATAATTATTAATTAGTTATTTATCATTTGATTTTTTAATTTTCTGAATGCACAAATTTTTTACTAAAACATTTAAAACAATTTGAAAAAAAATAAAGTAGTTAAAGTAAATGGAAGTATTAAATGTAATCTCTTAAAAGATTACCAAACAAAAAAGGTAAATCGAACAAACAAGATATAATCTTAACAAACAATCAAACAATTTTTCATCTAATCTTGAGCCCACGTTAAAACTGTAAACGGAAATCATAGCCGCAAAAGCTTTTTACATTACAAACCATTTAAATTTCGCAAACGTTTAATTTCCGTTTAAAATCTAAATAAAGTTAAAGAAATCCCGAGCTAAGAACTATCCGGCTCGACTAATTGCTGCACTAATTACTCAACTCCGTAAATTATATTTCCTTTATAATTATTTAATAAGCAAAGTGAAGTGCCAAGAGCGGCAGACGGAGCAAACCTACCCAGTAATTGGTTTTCCCAAATTAAAGGTCAATTTCTAAAGTTCCAAGTGACCAAGGCAAAGGAGACCGCCCTCAAATATTTTATTACGGTTAACGGTTAATACAAAAGTTGATATATTAATTAACTCGTGAATAAGTCCGTCAGGGTGAAGAGTCACTTTGTTCTACGCACGCGCAATCAGATTTTGAAGATACGCCCTTCGGTAGTGTAGTCGCAGCTTTCGTTGTGAAAGGACTAGCGTCAAAAATTCTATAGCACCATGCTTCGCATTGAGTGTCGAGAGCGAGTTTGAATTTTGAACTCTAACGTTATCGGTGATGTATTATTTTCAAACGCTACGTTATGATGAATAAGTTATGGTGTGGATGGACGCAGGATTCGGTGTGTAGTGCGGGACTTGTCTTGTTTAGGTAAAGTGTGTGAAATGAAGTTGTATCGTTGTTGGATGATGATAAACAACACGTCCTCATGTTTTTCGGTGAGTTACGATTCTCATGCGGCCAAGCTAGGAGTTTTGCCCAAGTTTATAACTTTGTTTTTTTAATGATCCAGAGAAATATACTGGTAATTACGAAAGTTACGATAAAAATTTTACTTTGTCATTTTGGTATGTGTATAATTTTAATTTTAATTTAACAATCACTTAAATAAGTCGAAGTACACAATTGTTTAATATTGTTACAGTATTAGTACTGATAAAGTTTTTGGATTTGGATATAGGTCAAAGTATTGTAATCTACAGAAAAGAAAGTATGAAATATTTTCAAAATTAAAATTACTTTTAAAAGGAACAAACAAACTAAATTCTGTTTATGAAAGTTAAATTCATAGAAATGTTTATTGTGGTTTTCAATGCCGTGAAACTTTCACATTGTCCAGCCAACCATAAACATGCAACGATATTACCATACAACAGAAAAAACAGTATTTGAATATTTGACTTATTAGTTCAGCATTTATAAAGTAAACACATCATCGCTGAATAGATATCTAACCGTTTATATACCGTTACCGTTTACATATTTAAGGTTTGTAAATCAGATGTTTTGTAAAATACCTGTAAAATAGTTTTTTTTTAATACTATAGATATAACTTAATACTATCACAAGTAAACAAGTATGTCTTCCGCTAGACGATAAAAAGTCAAACAAAAATAAAATTACAACTTCCTTCAAGACACACACGCACCTATCTAATAATAACACATGAATGTCTTACAATGAAAACAAACGCACTGTTGTTTGCTCTGCGTTGTTTTAAAGAGGCTTTACTTCAGACACCTTTTGAGCTAAGTCTCGGTAACTCATACAGCAAAATTTTGTAGTTAGTTATTCAAAATGCCATGGGCAAGCAGGATGGTTCATCTGATGGGAAATGATTCCGCGTACTTGGTACGCCGATGTCATATACCGCCAGCACCGCCAATGCGTTGCCCATGAAGTTTCAAATGTCTCTAGTCAGAGATTAAATACGAATATTTATACGAGTATCTAGTGATAACAATTCAATCCAATTATTCGTACCGAAATACAGCTAAGTATATAGAGCGATAGATATATTGTAAGGTTTCTACAAAAACCTCATGAATATTTTTAAAGATACCATGACATATCGAAATACATGGAAATGAACAAGATTTTTGAGGTATTTTAATTTTAATGACAGAGCCTTGTCAAACGAAGTAAAAAGTCTTAAACCTTAACAAACTTCTTGAGATCCAAGAATCTCCAGAAATAAAGATCCAACAAGAATAATACTAAATAATATTAAAATA
Organism: Choreutis nemorana; assembly: GCA_949316135.1. NCBI lineage: Eukaryota > Metazoa > Arthropoda > Insecta > Lepidoptera > Choreutidae > Choreutis > Choreutis nemorana. Next base: position 8,899,936 of record OX438601.1, on the reverse strand, counting down.
TTAAAAGCACGGTTGTAATAAGCGATATTATTTTGATTAATTACTTGCTATCATTTAGAATATGATTGAGACTTTGAATCTAATTCCAAATCAAAATTTTTGGATAATGTACCTGACTATATATATGACTTCAGGGTATATAAATATTCTGCTCAACCTTCGAATGAGTTTCGGTAACGTTATTATCAATTTATAATGGAACACAGCTTCAGAGTGGAACTTGCTACAAACTGCCGCATTCCCTAAATGAAGACCTTGCAAGAGAATGAACATGGCCCTAAATAAAAAGACCTTCGATAATGCAAGAGAATGAATTGTCCCACCACAGACTTCATCTTTATTTAACTTCAGGTGTAATCATAGCAACTAACACGCAGAAAAAAAAACTCATTTCAATATTTATGAAACTTCCAATAAACTACTAAGAAAAATTCCGAGCAAACTTTCTTTCAAAAGTTTTTGAAGAAATTATCGAAGGGAAAGTTTTCTGAGAGAAGAAATTTCGAGCGGAATTTGATGAATGATCCTTTGAGGATAGCTTTGAAAATATTGTCAACAGTAATTCCCAGTTTGTAACCGTTGTAAAGGCAATTGATCTCAATCGTTGTTCATTTACAAGGCCTATTAACAACCAGGATAAATGTACTCATATTGGGTCTCTACAAAGCTAGATACGTCTTTGATTTATTAAAATTTTAAATTTATTGACTTGACTTAAATTGAAAGTATTAGAACTCATGCAATATATATGTAAAATAGTGTTTTAAATTGATTAAAAGCAATGAACTGAATTGATGTTTAGAAGTACAACATATTCGACTGAATATTTTTGCAATTTATTTGACTGAAGATGTAGTTTAATTTTAGTTGAAAGCAACGGTTTTCGGATCAAAATATTACTTTGTCTCATTATATATAGAGTTCAAGGGCTCATATATCTTTTTACTTTTTAGTTTTGTATCGAGGGATTTTTAGTATCGTAAGTCTTTTATAACCTTATATTTTTATCTCATCTAAACTAATTTAAAGTGAAATCTAAAGTGGAACACGCCAGTCTAGAGCACCTATTCTCTGTTGCCTTGAAGAGGTCATTGTATGGCTCATGCTATACCTCAGTTTGAACTCAGTTCCACTCCTACACCAAAGAAGTTTGTTTAATACAATGAAGTAAGTTATAGGCTCATTCTATTTGCAGGTAATCGTTTTTCACGCGTTTTGGATACGCGATTACAGATAAATATTGCATATGATAAATATGCAATTTAAAAAAACTATTTTTCACAGCGCCGAACTGTGTGACTTTTCCTTACTTGTTCCCTGGGTGCTTACTTAAAAATAATATAATCATATTGTTTAAATTACATTTTATAACACTAAGGTGGAATCGTTTGGCCTGCCTGATGGTAATCCTATGGTCACCGTAGCCTATGGGCGTTTGAAATGGTATCATACCCGACCCTATAAAACCTTATAGCACCTTACACATAACCTAACATATCAATATACTCAAATACACAAAACACATCTATAGAGACGAAACAAACAATTGAAACGATATTTACTGTCTCCAAAATTACACAACGCAAGTGGGTGTCCTTCCCTTTCCAAAAACGATACTCAAAAATATCCAATAACTTCAATAACAACAGATACCAATAGGCACTAGAAAGCGGTAATAACTACTCTATTAAGTAAGCTCCAGCAAAGTTACCTTACAGTAGTTATAGTCCATTAAAATGCTCTAAATAAGCCAATTACACAAGTCTATCTGCAATCGACATTATAGTTTCAACGTTGGAATTACATCGCCTGGATACACTTGGCATATAATGTTCAGTAGAACCATTAAATAGATTTATATTTTCTTTTAGCGAATGACTTTGGAAAGAAAATACTTTTCAAAAACTTTTTTTTTTTGGTCGTGTAGTTTCCAATTTTTTATGTTTAACTTAACATACAAATACCTTAAAACAAAAGATTTATCTTACTATATAGTTAAATAGTAAGGTATTTGTATGGATAAAGCTTTCAAACGAACATACAAGTACTATGACAACTCCTATATATTGATTCAAATCATGTTGACACAGTAATAAGAATCGATACGCAGGAATGTTTGTCATTGCCAATCAAGAAATCGAAACAGACCGCTATGTTTTTAAATTTGTACCTTTACTGTTAACAGATATATTCATAAAATGGTGACAGTTAAAATATCACCATTGACAAATATTAAATGCTTATTTTTATATAAAAGTTAAATTAAACTCAAATTTCAAGAGTTAATTTGGAATATGATTTATATTTTAAATTTTTACTCATTACAAATGTTACGAACCATAACACGACTCCGTACAGTTAAGGAAAAAAAACTGGGCGAGAATTGATTACATATCTGTTTAAGCCATAAAATATGCATTGCATCAGATGTACTTGTACATATGTGTTGGTACTCATTACCTAAGAGCCATATCATTTATCAGGTTGACGTCATCACAAATTATTAATTGACTAACCGACCGTAAGCGGTAAGCAGACAACGGTATAATTTCTTCAATTGACGTATCTAAGAGATTTCCGTTCATTCCACCTAGTTTTTGCTATGAATAAGATGACCCTTCCTGGAATTATGTTTCATGGACATTAAAATGTTTATTTATTAAGGCTGATAGATTATCTTTTGAGAACAATCACTTTTGTCCTCTGTGTTTGAAGGCTATAAAATCAAAATTTGTATAACATTTAAATCAATTAGTACAAGGAGTAATGCAAAATATCCCAAAAATATCATATACCTACGCAGCGGCAAAATTAGGGAAATAAAATAAAAAAGCAAGTTTTAAATCAAGTAAGAGTTCTACTCTTTAACTATTTTTTTTAGAATAGAATGGAACAGAATAATCTTTTTTTGTTAACCGTTGTATGCAAAGATTTTAAAATTAATATAAAAGTTCATTAAAAACCTGCTAGTAATCAAAATTTTAAGAGTATAATTTTATTTCATGTCATAATTTTGTCCTTGTAAAGTGAAAAAAAAAATGTAATGCTCAGTTTTTTTGGAGGTTAATTTTTTTTTTCATTCCGCAAATTTTGTCGGTAGTTTTATACCAATTTCAACCTGAGGAGAGTTCAAATTTAAGTTAAAGTAAGCAAACCTGATAATTATACATCATAGCTACCAGAAACCCTCATTACGTTATAATTATCTGGTGTGGAGGCGAGGTAAAGCTTCGTCTTAGTTGGACAAAAATAATAATAAAAAAATATGACGAAGATCAGACCTTTTTTTTCAAATACATCATAATCCTTGTATAATAAGACTTGTGATAAAAAATCTTGAAGAGGTTAGAGGCTATGAAAATTAGAATGGAAATTCGGCATTTTACATTTGTTACTACTCAAAAAGCTATACTCGAAGAAATATGTATAATTCGTATGTAAGAAAAAACATTTAGTACAACGAAATTAAACAAAAAAGAATAAACCATTTTATGAAGGAAAATTTGAGAAACAATTTCAAATGAATAGTTTATTGCATCCATCTATTTTAATCTATTATTTGCTGCAAGTGTCAGTTCTGAGAAAGCCTAGGGTTAATCCATTAATCTCAGTTTTGCCCCTTTTTGACTCTTGGTTTAACAAATTCAACAACTAGGCCGGTATTCTGAATAGTTAACTCCCTGAAATTATGCAGGATTCTAATTGTTTTGGGAGAAAGCTTCATTTTTAGAATAACCTTTGATTTTAATTGGACTTGAAAAAGGCTTGATTGTATAAGTGATTGGTTCAGTTCAAGTGGCTTAAACATTCAGGTATGAAATCTAATAATGTAAAATTAAGATACAATGCCTATTGTTCAAGTTAGCTTGTTTAATAATCGAAGTAATTTAAATTTTATCTGCTCGACTTGTAATGAACAGTATTTGTTCTGACTTTTACTCAATTATTATTTATTAATAAAACACACATCGTGTTAGATGTTTAAAACTGTAGTTTCCGTTTAAACTAATTTTTTTTCTAAAGATTAAAAAAAAATAGTCTAGAGAAATTTTGTAAATCCCTGAACATTGTTATTGCTTTCTGTTTACGACCTCATGGGCAAACTAGCACACGTTCACCTGATAGAAATTAATACTGCCTATTGACACGACGATGTCATTGATGTCTAGAACGCTGAGAGCCCCGCCAACGCATTACTCATGTAGAGGTAAAAAAGATATGGCTCTCCAATCTTTCGAACCGAAACACAGCGAACTGCTTCAAGGCAGAAATAGAAAGAAGGTTGGTACGAACCCAGATGATCTCGCAAGTAGATCTACTACCTTTGGCTGATGTACGTTTAAAAATTTTAAAGTTTTAGTTTGAATTTGTACCTGTTTTTGTATTCCTTGCCTTTACACGGCGATATTGTCTCTTAGCGACAAAGCCCATTGTTCACGACATTAAAATGTTGATGATATTGAGGATTGATGGATTACCTTTTGAGAACAATCACTTTTGTTCTCTATTTGTTTCTATAGCTATAAAATCAAATTTTAAATCAATTAGTGCAAGGAGGAATACAAAATATCAAAAAAAAAATCATAAACCTACAAAAAAGGCCTGTACCTGTAAATCTACAAAAAATAAAAGTCAAAACTTTACTAGTTATTCAGCTGAAACGTGTTGAAGATTCTATACAAAATCACTTAAACCACTTTAATGTTTTTCAGGACGGTAAATGTCCAAACATTTCTCACAAAAAGATTAGGTTTGTAACGGGTCGTATAAAACGTATCATTCCGTCGATGTCTTGGTATATAAGGGCTTTTCTACATTGTTATTTATATCGCTGCGACTTAATTCAAATGTATTTTTTACGTTACTGAAATCAATGTGAATAAATAATGCATTACAGTATGGAAAGAAAATCTCGAAAAGAAACCTTTTTCAGAAAATAACACATTTCAAGTATATCTGAGGAAAAATGCTTCGATGTCTTTGATTTCATAGCATTAAAATTCCACCAGTGACAGATTCATTATAAAAAGCGATAAAAGTGCTGTAACATCGAGCTATTCAATTTCTTCAGTGCGCAAATGGGCTAAAATGGCCCGGTCGGCCCCGGATTACTGGTCCCCCATTTACTCTCTACGACACTTCAACACCATCCCTTTTCAAATAGAAACAACGATATGTTTCTGACGTCCCTACCCTTCCCAAGTTTCAAATTTTTCGCTTATCCGTCCCTATTTCCGCGAATAACCAAACAGGAATTCCGTGACGTACTCGAGTCGGCTATAACTCTCTTTTGCTATTGAATTGAATGCATGAAAGATAATGAGTGAGTGTATCAATAGTTTTAAATGAATAAGTGAAGAAGGCTAAAGAATAAGCTCTTATGTGAATAATCATATAGTCAATCTATCATTAGTCGTACTAAGAATAGTTTTTTTTCTCTCTTTATTTACGTAAAACCACAGCACTACAAAACCATTCAAACTATTTAAAGTAAACTCTATATATACTAATATATATATCCAAAACGTAAAAAAAGAAAAATAAATTAACTTAACATTTCAAAAAACATATTAAAAAAAAAAAACGTATGTTTCTACATTTTAATATATTTCCAGCTACCAACGTACTTACACAAAACTCTTCAAAAAAAGTTTAATATAATTTTAACGGAATCAATTTATTCGGTCGACTTGGCTGTTTGACCGAAAATAAAATGTCTTTGATTATGAAGAGAGGAATTGTCGATGCAAAAATATTCAAATTTCATACCACATAATTTCGTGATCGAATTGTAGATGAAGTTATAATTTTATCGATGCGAAATTGCTGCGTGTTTTATTGAAAAAACCTTAAAGGATTTTACTGTGATAGTCTACGGCATGGAATTTTTATATAAAAATAAATAAATAACCACATCATGACACACATATTGACTCAGCCCTGCAGTAAGTATCGTAAGAACTTGTGTCAAAGGAACTAAGCAACGATATGGTATAAACTACATAGATTAGAATACAACATCCTAGACCGGTATGCGAAACAATGCGCCTTGCAAACAACACAAAGTTCCGTCCTCGCCGGGATTCGAACCCGGAACCTTTAGCGTAGCAGTCAGCTGTTTGTATCACTACGCCACCGAGGTTGAGGTATATTTAATTAAAACTATTTCAGCGCTTTTTAAACAGTGTAAATATTATTTTGTCTTTATAACCACAGTACATTACCTAAAAGTACCACCTTATAAAAGCTTTACAGGGTATTTTTAACTTATCTAAGAAGTTACAAGTTTTCAACAACTGTAACACTGTTTCTTACGTCTCAAATACTTCGTTTTTATTATAATCTGTATTGTATTTTTAGAAAATTCGCTATTAATAACCTAAAGAGATTAAATTAAAGAGTAACAGCTTACGCACTGTCGATTTGTCACCGGTGACGACAAATAATTATGTAACGCCACTATGTTTTTACTACCTCCTATTTGTTTTGATTACGTTCGTTGCGGGTCCCAAGACTGCCGGTAGGGTGTCCGAGCACAGCCTGTGCGTCATTGCACAGCTGCGTTATTCGTTGATTATTCGATCAAAGGACACCACTGTTGGTCCTGGTGAACAGTCTGTGTGAGTTTAATTCTAAACCCACAAAATTAAAAGCTTTGATATTTTAAATTCCACCATTGCCAATGTAATTAATCTACTTTTTTTACGAACTTTGTGGTGTAGTGATGAAACCCAAGACTGTGATGCTAGAGGTTCCAGTATCTGATCCCGGCGGTGGTGGAAATTTTTGTTATTTGCAAGACGCATTGTTTCGCTTACCGGTCTTGGACGTAGTATTCTTATCTATACAGTCTATAGCATATCCTTGCTTAGTTCCTGTGACACAAGTTCTTACGATACCTATTGCAGGGCTGAGTCAATGTGGTATGGTTTTTGTGTGGCAATGTTGTTTTATTAAAAAGTCAAAAAAACAAATGGGTTAGTCAAAACCATTTTTATTTGAAGTGTGACTTCTACATGCCGTGCGGTTTCGCCGTGCGTGACATGAGGCTTTTGTTAGAATATTATGCTTTTTCATAGAAAACCGGCCCTACATTTTTCAAAAGGAATATTAAAATCCTCAAAATAAAGTTTTTCATGAAAATATAAAGAAGTAGACGTAGGTATTTAAACGTTCAAAATTAAGTTAAATAAGAAAATAGTAACAACAACATCTGCATCATCAAAAACATACAGGATATAATTATTTTGTTACATATCTTTATTTACCATAAATTTAAGTAGCACTATTTATATTTTATAACATTTAATGCGCGAGATGAGATCAATCTGTTATCCCCTTCAATCGATGTATTATAGAATTTCTAGAAGCTCTAGTGTTTATTTCCATAATGGTACGAAAGGAATTAACTGTGATGGTTTAACGAGTTAAGTCGAAAATAGGTTTATTTTCGACTAATTTTCACGAAAGTGTTGTGTTAAGGCTTGTTTGGAAATAAGCTTTAACCCAGTATATGGCATAGGGTGTTTTTGATATGCAACCTTTCTGAATTCGGTCCGTTTTAGCATCTGTCAAACAGTTTGACAGAATGCATTGACAACCGTGAGCCCGGCACAGCGTATCTTCAATCAAATATGACTTTTCTATTAAAGTTTCAAATATTTAAATATCGTTTTGTTTGTATATGCATATTATTTAGCTCCATCACATACCGGATCAAGATAAAATTACGCGTAATAAAGTAAACACAAATAATATTCCAACAGTACAAATTTTAATCGAAAAATTATATGCATACGATAATTAAAAAATATATGTGAAAGCAAAATCAAAACGAATATTGATTTTTTTAATACAAAATGGAACATTTGAATGCACTTTACATTTACACAACTAGCGTTTTTCGACACGTATAGGCTAGTATTTGGAATCGCGCTTATAAGCGTATTGTATAAGCGTTGATGGGCTTACAAGTTTGCATAGACTCCCCGCGCGCTGTCACCGCTAACTGAATCAGCGTGACTGATAGGATCGAATACGAATAACCACGTGTACGCGCGTCTGGCTTTTTAAAGCCCACACTTTTGTATACTTGCGGATAAGACGTTAGTTTGATAGCACCCTTTGTTGAATTCCCAGCAGGTGTCGAGTCTCTGAAATTAGAGTTGTAGTAAAGTAAATTATTCGAAATGCAAATCATTTAAATAATCACTAAATCAAACACTATTTATAGTTTCAGCTGTTGGCTTTACAAACCACTTTATTGTAATTTGGATCGCGACAGAAATAATATTCTGGTAACAAGTCACATGACATGCTATTTTCCATTAAGGTGACTAAATTTGAGGTTAATAATTATAACATTTAGTATTAAATCTAACAATGTCTGCGATATTAATTTCAGCTAAAGTAAATGTTTGAATTCGAAAAGTTTTCAGACAGTTCTAACATGGATTGACAGAGAACTATAAAGACAAATCATTTGAGGAGAGTGTTGAATATTGGACGTTTTAAAACTTGAGCGGCTCGCTTTATAGTTATTTCAAAATTAGCGAGGTTTCAGGCTTACTTTTTTTTTTGTTTGTGTTTCGCAACATACGAAAGGAATCGCTAGCAGCCACAAATTTGTGATGAAAAGCTGTCGTATTGGTAAAATAAGTTAAAATAAAAAGCTTTAAACCACGACTGAAATGTTACATTTATAATTTTCACAAATTGAAGCTAACATGTTTTTTTGTTTGTTTCAGAATTGGACGAAATCGTTAGGATCGGTAACGAAAGTGAATTCATTGAGGTTTATTAAGTGTTAGTTAGAAAATTTTGCGAAATGCTTAGTACTGAGATTATTTTTTTAAGAACCATAACAACATTTTTGCTGCTCGCTATATCTACAACGCCTTCCGCCACGCAGAACACCATAATTTCTGGTAAGTTTTATTATTATTTATGTATCTTCAATTATATCACAGAACAAAGAAAGTAAAGTTAACTATTTTCTCACAAATCAATCGAAAAATGTGTTCAAAGCCAAGCGGCACACACACTTACAATTTTTATATACTTGTCAAGTAATATTAAAGAGATTAAAACAATCAAAGTCAAAGTCAAAATGTTTTTATTCGAATAGACTTAAATAAAACAGTTTCAAATCGAATAAGCACTTTCAAATCGATCGGTCGAATTCAATAAGAAAAGAAGCCCAAAGGAAACGAAACTGAAGAAATCATTGCCAACTGGTAATTATTCGATAATTCACTTTTAACGTATCTGCCTCTTGTTTGTGGCAACATTTTATGGTCTATTTACCTAGAACAAGGGGAGCGCATTGGCGGTACTCTTGGCATTCTATGTCATCAAGAGCATAGTCGTGTTAATAGCCGACGATATTATTTTCTTTCAGGTGAACTCTATGCATGTTTGCCGTGTTTTACACAAGTAAAAAGTTAGTCAACTGGTCAATAGAAAATTAAGCACCCAAGTGACTGACTAAGTTAAGAAAATAAATGACTCAGGTTACCATTTGCTCTGTGTAAATTTTGCTAACTTCAATTGACGATTTACCAACCAAGTGACTCAAATATAAATGTATGAATCTATAGCGAAATAACATTAACTATTTGATGCTTATAATCAAACTCATGCTTCAAAGTCTGTGGATCCAATCACAGTGTGCAGTAGCTTCTAAATTGACTTACACAAGAAGGTCGGTCGTATTTAATGGATGTCAATATCTATCAAGTACTAACTCAGCTTACGCCAACCCTGAAAGTCTATCCATATGGTGTGTTAGTTGGTGCACAGTTTCAGAGTGTAAGCTAAACTTTGCTGAGAAAGAAGGTTACACACATCAAAACGTTTGCATGTACAAATCAAATTCAAATTCAAAATGCTTTTCACACATAACATACACTCACGCCGTAAACCATCGAGGGTTGGCACAGGTGTTATACAGCGCATTTCGCATGTTTATGTTGAGTCCCTGTATGACAGGTTGCGAAACTGTCACCACTATCCGGGCACAATGAGGACGTGGCAGCTACAATGTATGGCAACCCGAGACCCGAACCCTCGACCTGTCGGGTCGGATCGGTCGGTTAATCAAGGCACGTAACAAACTTAGCTACTACGTCCTCCAAATTCCCGCGTTCACGTATTTAAATAGACTTGAAATAAGTGCTTTCAAATTTTTTACTGCCACCGGTTCGGAATGCTATTAACGGGAAAGAAGCCGGCAAGAAACCTCCGTTGTTTGTATCCAACAATCACAACAATAGCCGAAAGATCTTCATAAGATAGTATATCCGTAGAATTTTTTAAATTTGTTTAATTGTTTGGTAATTTTCCAAATTTTTCATCTTTAGAAATGAAGATATTATTTTAACACCTTTTCCAATTCAAAGTCAAAGTTAAAATGTTTTATTCGAATATAGTTAAAATAAGCACTTTCAAATCGTTATTTTTTTTACTACCACCGGTTCGAAATGCTATTTCTAAAGGGAAGTATCCGGCAAGAAACTTCCGTAGTTGTTTTTTCAATATTCAAATGCAATATTTTTTACTACAACTTACAATTTTTCAACATATCAATTCTAGGTTGACACCCAACTCACAATAAGATAAACCTGTGCAGCTAATTAATTACCTGAATTTATGCTTGCCAACAAACATTATTACCTACAATTTAATAGTATAAATGTGTATTTTTATCTCAATAACAGGATGTAGTCAATATAGTTTCTTTTTATTTATATTTATTTTGTTGGCAATGTCCCTTTGTATTATGTTACCTTTATAACATAAATACAATATACATTTGGTCCATTTTATTCCAATACCTAATTGTTGTTAAAATAAACAAATATTCATAACATAACAGTATTAAAGATGAAACTGTTAAGGGTTTTGCTTAATATAAAGGTTTATTTATATTCAGATGTATTTATAAAATATAATCTTTACCTAATGCCTTAATAAGGACAAATCTCATTCAAGTAAAAATATTTTGCCTCTCTGTCTTGAAGATTTTATTAACAAAAACAAGGGTGGTTCAGAAAAAAATCTAAAAAGGCTTAAGGACATCTAGTATTACGCAATGCCGGATAAATAGTCTTGAATTTAAAATAAACTATGTTAGATTCTTGTCATTGCACAGTTGCATTATTCGTCGATTATTCGATCAAAGGACGCCACTGTTGATCCTGATAAACAGGAGTTGTAGTGGTGAGACAGAGTGGCGGGAGTGCCCCGATTAGATTCTTGTTTGGTCAAAAACGCGTGCATAATGTTCATAGGCTGCCCTGACCTCTTAACATGAGGCAGGCCGAATTCTTGTTTGCTTTTGTAATAGTATACAAAGAAAAATTGCATTACTTACCTTATTGGGAAAGAGCGTTGCCTTCCAAGCAGCGTTGAGTTGAACCCTATGAAAAAGGTTGGATCGTGTCTGATACACATAGCAAGCTTGTTGATAGAGGACATGTAAAGGTAAATAATGAACATTAATTTACGCTCGTCGAGCCACACCGTGGCGCCAGTTGGTGCCGCTAGGGGGCGATATGAGCGGTTTTCTAGGTAACCCCTCGCTTGACGTCAGAATAACTAGTTCACTTCATAGCGAACATTTTTATTTCCCATACCATGCCTGCAAAAATGCTTTTGAAATTTAATTCTTTTGTTATTGATAAATTATATATATAATTTAACAATATATATATATTTTTTTGGAATTAATTTGCTAATTAAAATTATTTTGCGTTTTTGGTTTCTTTTTAACACGTAGCATAAGCTAGTCTATAAAGTCAGTTACAAATATAGTTGAAGTGATTTTTGAGTACTTTCGAAAATCTATATGCAAACTTTACATGTACAACTTTTATGTCTGTATACAGACGAAAAAAATGCACAAACAGAAAAACTACATATATTTCACATTTACCTAGATATGAGCTTCAATAGAAGCCGCTGTTCTCAACTGCGCGGTGCAACCTTGCGGAAACCGCGGCATACCACCCACCCCTTTCAAATTTTTCGCTAAAATAACTTTTAAGCAGCCCTTAACCCGAATCTAGTTTAAAAGCCAATTTAAACTTTGAAACTATTTTTACCTTCTGCCACCAACATCACACGTGCCGTTCCTGTTTACCTTTTTATTCATCAATAAGCTAAAGCTTGCTCCTGTTATTAATTGTATCATCCCACCAAAAAAAAATTTAAACTTCATTAAACACAATATGCAAAACCGAATAGAGGTCACCGAAGCTTTGTTAAAAGTGAATTTCGTACTTTATTGAGTACATAACTAACTAAATTTATTTGTATCTTTTAAAGACAATTTAATTTCAATTTTTATTAGGTAAACCAACATTTTCACACATTGTAACTTACAAATTTAGAACATCCTAAATTTATATATTTCATGTGAAAAACAAGAATGGGTAAACTCCTTGTGCTTAATTTGTAATCTTTCAGTACACTATACAAATAATAAAAAAAGTAGTAAAATAGAAATTGAAATGAGAAAAAAAAAAATATCTCGGGTATGAAAGTTATCCTTACAAAATTCTGTTGCGTATTTTGACTCATGAAAAATATCTTTCAAATCACTATTTCTCGTAGCTACAAAATTATAAGCTATACTATGTGGTAAAGTTAATATATTGTTATTGCAGATTCTTAGCAAAAGCTTGTTTGGCAGTAATTTGATGTTAAGAAAAACATTATATGGAATTCATCACATTTCATATTTTTTCAGCTGTAAACATAAATCGTGCAGTGACCCGCACTGAAGAGCAAACATCAAATGCGTAAGCAAATAACAATCCTCATTCGGAATGTAAAACCTCTTTTTAATTTTACAGAGCCCAGTCTTTAAACCCGCGTCATAAATGTGTCTGAAGCCTTACGATATAGATAAAGGCACGTTCAGAATTCCAAATGAACATTATAAAACATTTTATTTGACTTTTGCCAACGGCCAGTGGAGTCACGGAAACTTTTATAAATGTCCTTGTCAAATCTTTTGCGTTTCCAGCCTAAAATATAGCTAGGCCTTTCATGAACTCATTATTAAACGCATGCAATGTTAGTTTTTATTTAGGTTATCATTTATTTCTTTATAAATAGTTCGCATTGATTGAGGATAAACTTTTTGGAACATTTTATGGATAAAATTTAATATTGATAAGCTCGTAACCAATTGATATTCAGGGTGAAAATTCAGGCATTAAAATTCAACTTTATATGAGTGTTGATTTCTTTTTCACATTGACAAGCTAGACAAGACGGGCATGTTCGTTCAATGAGTTTTTTAGTTTTTAATTTTCGAGGGTATGGCTTCTTTGTTAACGTTACAAAATCAAATTAATAACTATAAGAGAAAAATAAACCGGTTTTGTCTGGAATATCTTTTAGGTATTTTCATCAATCTACAGTGAACCTATTGTTGACTGAGCCGTTTGTTGAGAAGTATCAAAAATAAAGCTTGGTTTGTGAGTACAGGCTGCAAACCTAAGTTGCCGTTTCTTAAGAAAAGTTTCAAAGGAAGAACAGATTTCGCTCCTTCTAGAAATTTCCAGAAACACAAATTACAAACATATATTTCTAGCAATTTTTTTATTAATACGAAGTCGGTTAAATTGAAAAAGATAAAGCCTGACCCACTGACTTACTAATCAACGCCAAGCCCATGAATTTAAAAAGCAGATTTTTGATTTCACAGTTAATATTTTTAATCTGAAGAAAAATCATTTAAAAGGATTTTTAAAATTCAATCCTTAATCCCTTATGGTGAAAAAGGGTGGAAAGTTTGTATGGAAGTCTGTTATTTTTATGCCAAAGTTTGTTAGAATTCTGGTCGTTTACACAACTTTAGACTCTCTTTATACTAAAATTACAATAGAACCTTATTAATTAGATCATTATTAACTAGCTAGTTAGATATATGTGTTCATTAATCATTAAATCATGTCAGATATTTATTTCACACGAAGTCTCGCAGGAAACAACATGATATTAATTATTGTTACACAGAACAATGGTTATAAAAGTAGCTCTTTGCAGTAATTCTAGAAATATTTACCCCATTTCCTCCGAGGACTTCGTAACTCAGTCTTATCCCCTAAGTTTGCACGGGATATATTTTATGTAAGATTTTCTAAATTTATAGAAAGGCAACAGAACGAAGCATCCTGTAAATTTATAACACTATAAAGACTTTAAGTGTAAAGAATGGACTTTATAATTGTTGTTTTATAGCTGTTATTTTGGATGTAGTTGAATATATAAATACCTCAAGAAAAAACTTATCCAAACTCCGAAAAGCAAAAAAGTTACCTACCTTAAATTAAATTACAAGGAATTAAATAATAATAACGACCTCGGTGGCGAAGTGCTGTAAACAGCCGACTGCAACGCTAAAGGTTCCGGGTTCGAATCCAGCGGGGGCGGGACTTTGTTTTATTTGCAGGACGCATTGTTTCGCCTTGGATGTTGTATTCTTATCTGTGTAGTATATACCATATAGTGGCTTAGTTCCTACGATACAAGATTATCTTAGTGCAGGACTGAGTTAATGTGTGTGTCGTGATGTAGTTTTTTTTTCGGTTTTGTAAGATGTACGAATATGCGTTCAACTCAATAAAAAAATGTTTGGTATTAAATCAATTCCAAATATAATTTCAAGTTTCAGATTGATTGGAACAGGTTTTGTGGAAACGAAATGTCGATCAGTTAAAAAACTTAATATTGATGTTAAAATAATTTTAAATTCAATGATTAGATTATTAGTTTTTTTATAAAAAACCTAATTTGAATTTCCCAATAACTCTTGTAACTTTACAGTGTGTTTTTCAATGCTAAGTTTTTAGCGAAATCGAAAATTAAAACTAACAAGAAAATTTGATAAATATTTGTTCTGAGGAAGGCGTCGGGAGCAAATTTACCTTAAATTAAAATTACCTTTTTCAAGCTTTTTTTAATCATATTTCGAACGATATGTACCCAAGCACAGTTAATGAACATTTTAAAACACTTATTAAAACTACAATTATTATTTTTTTTAGATTTTTTGTTTACGTTTCCTTTCACTGTACAGACATCTTTTATCATTTAAACTTAAGCCCGCATTTTGTGTGTAGGTACATAATCTATAGTTTCGTTTCTTTGCTTGTAACAAGAATATAATTCACAAACATAAACCTTAGCAACCTTAGCTTTATAATCTAAGGTAGATCTATGTGCGAGATCCTCTGGGTTGGTACCACCCCCCTCTCTATTTCTGCCGTGAAGCAGTAAGCTGTGTTTCAGTTTGAAGGATTCAAAAGCCAGTGTGGTAATTGACACAAGAGGTGTAACATCTTTACCCCTTTCACAACGCATTGGTGGTGCTCTTGGCGCTCCAGATATCAAGGGCATTTTTTTTTTTTAACTTTATTAATTTACCAAAAACCACAGGCTTAAGAAATAAAACTTACAGGAAGCAATAAGCTTGTCTAATCTCAATAAAGGTTTTTCATTACATACAATAAAATGAGAATTATGGTAATCCAAAAATAAATTAAAATCGCTTCTATATTGAATTTATTTGTGTAGGAAATTTGTATGTATGAGTGTGTGTACATGATTAAGAAATTAAATCAAAGTATAAAATTAATCACTTAAGTAATTTAAGAGCATTTTTGTAAAAAAAATTTGTGGATTTAAAAATGTTTAAATGTTGATAAATTTTATTGTAACTGTTTTGAATTCTCAAAACCACTGAATTGAACCTACTACTAAAAAAAATGGTATATTTTGAGATGGTTAACTGGTTATTTATGAGTCGGACTCGCACATTCCGTATTATTGTAAAGAATTGTACACTTTAAACAATTTCGTAAAAGAAACAAGAACAAGCAAAAAATTATGATAACATCACGTTTCTATTCGGGAAGCCCATTTAATATTTAATTTATGAATGATTCAAGTATGTGTTGTTACAGCGGCAACAGACAGAAAATATGAGAAGTCTAGCTATCATGGCCCATGAAAAACAGCCCGCTGACAGGCAGACAGCGGAGGCTTTGTAACAGGGTCCCGTTTTACCTTTTGGATACGGAACCCTAAAAAAAAACAATTACGTCGAATGTTAGATTAGCCATTTTATTTGGTTACCGCAGTATTTTCTGGGGTATTTCATAGCAAAATAAAACGTTTCCTCTAATTTCCTGTTACTGCTCGTGCGGTCGATTGGCAGAGAAGCGAAAATACGCTATTCACTGATGTAACTTCACGCTGTTCATGATACGGATGTTTTACGAACTTCAAGTTAATGTTTATAGATAGTGACTGGAAATTAAAGTAAATAACAGTTTTGCTTTAGCCAAATTATAATAAATAAATGTCTTATAATAAGTTAATGTTCACTTGTTTATAATTAAAACCGAGTAAGGTTCTTATAAAATCTGTATTCATATACCAGATATTTTAAGAAGAATTTCAAGAATGCACCGTTTTTGAGGTCACGGACCTCGGTTAAAACTGATGCCTATCGATATTGATTATAAATATATAACAGTTTATATTAAGATGCGTAGTTATAAGCAAATTTTTAAAAGTGTTTGTAATTTTTATAGTTTATTTAGAATGGATTTTCGTCAGTCATCATAGCTTCATTTTGTCGCCGAAAATACAAAAATACGAGTTATACGCCTACTTTAACAGATTGTTATCAAGTATTTGATGTCAGTCAATAGAAATTAATGCACATATAAAATGGTTTGCCTTTTTAACTCCTTTATCATTGACCGTTCTTGTGAGCGGTAAGTTAAAGTAAATGCTTACCAAGATACAAAATGTATGCTTAATAGGCACCATATAGTGGTATCAAATTAGGTTTGCTCATTTCCATTTGAGTTCCCAACGTTTGTTTAATTGCCCGGTTGATTTTGCCACCTATGCTAGCGAAGTTCTGGCGGCTGTGCTCGTAGCAACTCGTAATGTCACGTAGCCACCCGTAGTCTCACGTAGCCACCCGTAGACATTTTGTACTACGATCACTGCAATATTTGCTTATAGCAGTAGCTCTAACAGAAATTGAAAATTAGTTTTATGGTCAAAAGTAATTTAATTTAAATTATTCTTAGATATGGTGTTAATAAAACAACTTAAGACTTTTTTTTAGTTTCTCTGGATTTTACAGAGTGAATATGAATCATTATTTTATTTATTGTCCCTTTATTAAACCGGAAGATAAAAGTTGATATATTGGATGTTTTTATTCGTTCAGACCCTTAAGGATTATAAAGATAGATATATTACTTTACGCGTTACAGCGCCTACAAACCGTAAAACTGTTCCTTTGATGGTTAAATGCTCGGATAATTGCAGTTATTTGGGCGAACTGAAAAGAACGTTGTATGTATACTAACTTAACAGGAAAACTCTTTCATTGGCAGAGTAGGTTAGCATAGTAATATTCTTATCCCATATTAACTTGTATATACATAAACTGCTATAATAGAAACGTAACATGTTCGCAATATTCATATTGATTACACATTTTCAAAAGGTATAATTAAAAAATAAAAATACAAAGAAGAAAAAATATATTAGTATTGACAATGGAATTTTGGGGTGGACAAAATGTTATTTTAGGAAGAAAAAAAAAGTTTCATGACAGACAAGAAAGAACAAGAAACAGCTTGTTCTTAGACTAACTTACTTTGCTAGATATCATGTAATTATAATCATTCCGAAAAAAAAAAAGTTTTAAAAGGTAACCTGCTAAACCTCTTGGAAACCATTCGCGTTTTTGTCCATCTCGTGTCAAAATAGCGCGACCGAAAACCTTTCCATTGATCTTTGTACGCAGATTCCATAATAGCTGATTCTAAATCCTCTACGAAAACACAATAGTAAACAAAAATTCGGCTTTTCTAAGAGGAAACACTTGTGTTATTGTGAAACTCCGAGGGTTGCTTGGAATAAATCTTAGTAAGAGATAAGGGTCGAACTCGGGAAGGCGTTTCGAAGGAAAATACGCAGGTTAGGAACGTGGTTTAACATGTTTTCAATGCTCGCCTTTATTTAGAAATATTTAATTCGAGTGTAATACTTTAAGAGAAATTTCAAGAATGCACTGTTTTGTTTTGGTTTCGGATCTTAAACATATTGTCATCAAGTATTTGATCTCAGTCAACAGAGATTGATGTTAATATTAAACGTAAGTTAGTAACGTGGAATATACTTAAATAAAATAGAATACAATAAAATTAAACAACAAAACTAGATTTCTTGTGGTTTTAGCAGACTTCATCTAGTGAAAAGTCAATTTACTATTCGTTGTTATACTTTCGATAAAGTTAATTAATTAGGTCAAGGTTACAAAACTCAAAATAATTCAGGTGAGCTGAATATATTGCGTCCATTAATGCTGCGTGTCCGGGCACAGGCAGTGCGTCATTGCACAGCTGCATTATTCGATCAAAGGACGCCACTGTTGATACTGGTGAACAAGAGTTGCAGTGGTAGGATAGAGTGGTGGGTGTACCCCGAAAAACTAATGCTTACGTTTGTGTGTTTATAACTTTCTTTGCAACAAGAACTAAGAACAGTGTATCGAGGTTGTCTCTGTCAAAAGTCTCTCAATGAATAACGTCAATTTTCAACCAATAAGACATTCAGTTTACATATCATGTATATATGTGTTGCTTATCTATTGTTACTTAATTTGTGTTTTTTTATGTCGTTAAAATAAAGGTTAAATATAATTTAATGAAAGTGTAGGTTTTTTGTTAGCGATCCGACATTTAAATTTAACGTCGTTTTGACGTCTGGAAACTCGTTAAAAAACGTTCATTTCAAACTGACAAGGAATTTCCTGAATCTCTCGACGTTAACCTTTTTAAACCGTCTATGTTTTAAAAGGTTATTTTCACCATAAAAATTGGAGCAGAAACCGGAATTTTGCTATGGGGTTAAGTCCTTTTCTTTGGAGTTAAACATAATCCAGCTATAGGTTCATGAGATTTTGGTTAGCTGTCGTCTTCTTTGTTAAAAATATCTGGTGGACTGATGTACGTTTTGGTGTTAAATAACAATTTCGCTGCTTAATTTAATGTCAGAATATCAGTTTACTTTTTATATGTCAAGATACAGTAAGCAATGTCAAAATATATATACTACTCAAAACAAAATAAGGGCCACGAGTTATTTTGTCTGTACCATGAAACAATAAAACCAATATATATTTTTTGTCTCCATAACGAAAACTAATATTGTTTTACCGTGTATACCAATAAACTTATTCCAATAATAATGATTTAAAAGTTTATTTGCTTTTGAAAGAAAAAATCACATTTAAGGTTAAAAATAAAACAATGTAAAGTTACTGAAAACAAAAGAAAATACTCCATGCTCATCTTTTAGTAACGAGTATGCCCTCCTCGTTTCGCTACGCACTCCTGAAGCCTGGAGTGCATGCTCACAATCAAATGCCTGACATTTTCCATTGGAATCTGTTCCCAGGGCCTTTTAACAGCGTTGATGAGTTGCTGTTGGTTGTGGATTTTCTGATCACCGTCTCTAACTCTTCGTTTCAACTGATCCCCCATGTGCTCTATTGGATTTAAGTCCGGACTGTTCGCCGGCCACGGCAAGAATTTGAGACGCTTCCAGTACAAACCGAGTCGCTTGAGCCGTGTGTGCACGAGCATTGTCTTGCATCAAGATGAATCCAGGACCCGCTCGCTGGGCAAATGGGATCACATGTGGTCTGACAACTTCCTCAATATACCGCTGAGCAGTAACAGTACCCTCATTTAAAATAGCGAGCTCAGTTTTGCCGTGTAAGCTTATCCCGCCCCAAATCATTACATTTGGACCACCAAAACGATCGAAAACTTCATGGATGCAGGCTTCTGAAAATCTCTCGCCGCGTCTTCTCCATACTCTAATACGCCGATCGTCGTTAAATAATTTAACTTTGCATTCGTCTGTGAAGAGCACCATGCCCCATTGGTTTATCCAAATGTTGACGGGTAAATCTTAAACGATTTGCTCGATGATTTCTGGTTAATGGAACACGGACAACTCGCCTTTTTGATGCCTGCTGGTCTTCATGCAATCGATTACGAATAGTTTGGTCACTGACACGAGTACCCGTTGTGAGCCGTAAACTATTTTGCAGCTTGCGGGCCGTCGTTGTGCGATCTCGGCGCGCACTTAATCGAATGTAACGATCCTCTTGAGCTATTGTAATGCGAACTCCGCCCGAACCAGGTCTTCTTCTAACACTGCCGGTCTCTTGGAAACAATTCCATAGATTTTGAATAGCTCTTCGAGAACATCCCAATTGCAAACCCACAGATCGCTGCGAATGACCTTCTTCAATCATTGTAACGGCTCTGGTTGCTGTCAGCGAGTCCATATGACGCCTGCGTGCGATCAATGAACTCTGATAATTTCTAATAAACCAAGAAGCTAAGGAAAGCAAAAAGACAAAGAACATGGAATCAAAATTTTCAAAAATAATTTTAAATCAAATTTTATTTAAAATTGTTGCCATCATTAGACGAATACTACAATATTAAAAAGTTTGAGTATCAAAGAGTTTGTATACTCAATATTTTACTACTTCCAATATGTAAATGTTTAATAATTTACACCAAAATGAAAAAATACCTCGTGGCCCTTATTTTATTTTTAGTAGTATATAAAACAATAAAAACCAGAAATATTGTATGATCAGCAAAGACCTACCGCTCTGGCATCCTAATTTCTTAGCGCAAATCAAAGATTTGTTTTCTTATATTTTTAAATAAAACCAGTTTTATACTTTTGGAATTTTTGAAGACGAAGATCCTCATTAATTTTACGACCAAACTTTCGACTGAGATTCTTTAAAAGTTTTTATTGAAATTGTTTAGATTTGTTATAAAAAGGTAAGCACTAAACATTTTAATTATCAGAAGGCTTGGACATTCTTGCTGGGAGAGGAAGTAATTGTTTTTTCTATTAATAATCACAGTCGAGAGACGGGCAGAGTTGAAAGCGGGGGACGATGATTTTCTTATTAATATAAAAGAGAATTTTGTAGCTAAATAGGCTGTAAAAGTTATAAAGAGTCCACTTAGAATGTCATTAAAATATCTTGGAATCCTTGAAAGGGTAATTTAAAAAGGGTTTTATAAATTGATCTTTTATATCATGGTTGAAAAGGTTTTATCTTTCGATTTTTTTTAGATTTGGGTTCTAATGAAGATAATATTGACAAGGCAAATAGTATATTTTGACTGCTTGTGCTCTCTAAGTTTTTTATTAAATTGGCGTTAAGTATTTTTGAAAATAAATGATATTTTTATAAATTTTCAGGTAAAAGTGAGCTATCTTTTGATTCTGTACATATTGAAATAATGTGTTTACACCAAGTCTTCTCCAAAATGAATAAAAACGAAGTATCGGCCGAATGTTCGTGTGTTTCCTAATACGAAAGTATTTTGGTCCGGCCAGTCTGGCTCGCAGATCCATTTATTCCGATCGAACTTTTTTTGACAGATTGTATTGCATCAAAAACCTCAATCCGAAAACATTCTCATAATGTTTTCGAAGCAACATTATCGTTGATTTTGTTTTCGATCGGTTTATCGTTGGGACCGAAATTACGTTGGCGGCATTTCAGAGTAGAGCCTCTATATTCATATTTAATTGTATGTTTACTTTCTTAAAAATAACTTTTAAAAAGTTTGTATTAAAGAAAAATAATGTTTACTGAATCGACAAAAAGTAATAGTTTTCGTTAACACGTTTCTTTAATAAATAACATTCCATTTATTAAACAATTTAAAGAAACACCTACAAAGAAAACTGTATTACTTCAATTGGAGTAAATTAATATTATTTCAAATAATAAAAGTTTACAATGCATTTCAGTTTAACTAGTATATTGTATGCTTTCTAAGGAAAGAAACGCTTTCGTCATTGTTACTTCCAAAATAAGCAAAAAACTAAAACGTGAACTGTAAAAATCTGATGTTGTTATTTGATTTTGTATCCTTTAATTTAACATAGCAACTTTAATTTATCCACGTGGAATTCTACGAACTGGGGTCATCGAATTTCATAGGTGTACAAACCATTATAATATTGCAGATGAAAAACCCGCTCAAAATCCAAACAAATAGGTAATCACCTAACACCACCTCTAATGAAGACGTTTAATCAGTAATCAAAAACTGTTAAATTCCCTGATAAACGCTTCATTAGAGCCCCTGTCACGATTCCAATTTCCTGATGAAATAATCAACAACCAACGGTTATCCGTGACCATTCTCTTATCTCAACTTATCTCTTCCTCTAAAAGATTTATATTTTTGCGGGAGAGTACCCTTTATCTTAATCTGCTCCCACCCTTATACTATTTGACGTTTCGTTCGAGAAATTTCTATGGGAAAGGCGACGATCCTTTCTTATTAGAGGTTAATCCTGGATTGAGGAATATTGGAATTGTTTTTTTTAAATTATCAATTTTTTACCGATATGACCGTTCTTTGATACTTCCATTTCTTTATGTCAACATATATAGATAGATTGTCAATTCAATGCTCTCATAAAGAAACAACAATCTACGACGTGAACATCGAACGAAGTCAAAACAAATAAAAAGCACATTCCCTAAAAAGGACTTTTATATGATAAACAATTTAAAAATAAACTATATCATCATACTGATATAATGAAAGAGATATTCGATAATACAAAATTTTAGTTTATATGGGGTCTAGAATAATCCTCCTTTGTCCCGTAATAAATAACTTCGTTCGAAATAGCTTTCTCATCGGAAAGATTTGCTGAACGTATGCCCCATGTACATATCTATGCTAGTTTTAACAAGTAACTTTACTTGAGCTAAGTAAATCAATTTGTTTTTCCAGAATCAGTAGCATTCGTTTTGTAAGCGTTTTTTAGTTACTAATGCTTATTGTTTGTCATCTCACACCAAAAACAATTCTCAGTTGCAAACAAAAAGAATGCCGATAAAGATACGGTGAAACATTACTCGCGAAGATTTAAACTGAGTTTAAATATCAAGAATTCAAATCACTTTGCTGTTTAACTTGAAACCGACAAAGGAAAACATGTAAACGCGATGTAAATAAATAATTCAAAGTTACAAGGCTCCAAGCGTGGAGAAACATTGTCTTTGTTTGGTTGTATTCTGAATTTGTAACCCAATTTTGCTGAAAATCCTCATTCCGATTGCCATCTGGAACTCGTCTTATTAAAATCTCAACAACTCCGTTTTAAGAGGTGAATGAACTTAAGCGCCAATAGCTTCGAAGAGTTGCTGAGTGAACATTTTCGATAGTTATCAGACCCTACAGCAACCTTAAGCTTATTTTGTGTTAAACAAGTTAAAACAAAAAAATTGATGAAAAGTGAGCAGCGTGACAAAACGCAATGTAATGTAAGGAAATTATTTTATTTTTATTGATAAGAAATATCTTCTACGTATTTCATATTAAACTTTTACTTTATTTGCTTTTGTTTTCTCATGTTTCATTTTTGTAATCAAAATTGTAACTTATTGAAGATTCACTGAAGACTCCTGCAATACCAGAGGTTTTATGCTCTACTTGCCTTTTTAATAGAAGTTGTTGTAAATTATAATTTTCTTAGAATGTTAAATCCTGCCCTACAGTTCTACTCGAATTGATATTTTAATGTAACAAATACAAGATGTATCAAATTCAAATTAATTTCCTACGCTGTGTATACCTTGATACTATTGCAATAAGTAAAACATGATATTCCGTCTGACTCGCTTTATTTGATGAAAAATATTGTTTGATTGCATAATTGTATTCCTGAAAAATTATGCAGAGGTGGACTTAAATAAAACGATTTTTATTTTTGTTGATGCAACTCAGTTTGAATATTCCTTAAATTCTTTGCGGAATATTCATGGAAGGTAATTTTGACAACCTCGGTAGCGCAGTGGTGTGATAAACCGACTGCTATGCTAGAGGTTCCGGGTTCTGATACTGGCAAGATCGAAAGATTGTGTTATTTGCAAGACGCATTGTTAATTTTTTAACTATCCATGAAAACGTCTAAGTAAAAGTCTAATGAGAAATATTTCATTCGACTTATAAAATTTTTCAATATTTTAAAAGTCGAATGAAATAGTTCTCATTAGGTTCAGGATCTTTAGATTTCAATTCCTATATATTTTTTCTCTTTTTTAATTTCTTTTGTATAATGGATTAATCTAAACCAATGTTATTTTTCTTTGTGACCTGTTTTTATTTTAGTATATGTGTGTAACCTTTATAATGTTGTGTTCGTCTGTTACAGGCATGTACATCAGTTTCTGTTTATAATATGTGATTTTTATATGTTTGTGTAATGTACTTGCTGTAGACGTCCCTAAATAAATAAATAAATATTGTTTCTCTATTAAATTGTTTGAAAACTAAATTAAGCGCTGTGTGTTTTTCAAACGAATAATCTATATTTTATACGCTTTAAGTATATTTTTAATGAAACGAAAAACAAAACCCTCCCTAGTACAATGCAGGTTTTTTTTGGAATTAAAAGATAATTTAAAGTTTTTGGGAAAACGAAACAATGTAAGCAAGCACATTTAAAACCAAAAACTACAACGCAGCTTCAAAATTTATTGCCAGTAGCATTTAGAAATCTGGCACGTAGCCACTGAGTTTTTGTCATAACAAAAAAAACTATTGTGCAAACCTAAGTACAAAGAAATTTGGCACATTTGGAAAAGGCTCACTTTTATTTTTAGGGTTCCGTACCCAAAGGGTAAAAAATGGAATCCTTTTATTCCAAATCTTTTTTTAATTAATTGGAATTAAAATAAATATCTTAAATTAATGTTATGCAATTTCGTTTCTACGTTTACGCATAATCTGTCTACCTATTAGTAAACATGCATAAAGGTAACATGCTCAAACGATGCACCATAAGTTCACGGATGTGTTAATAGGGAATATACTGTATTGGAAACAACTCAAACCTCGCTTGTGCTCTTTGTTTGGGTGCTTTGAATGGAACTGTTGGATGCTGCAATACTGACTTCCATACTAAGTGTGTAGCATTCAACTGAGTCAAACGTAACAATTTTCTGTTAATTCCTATGCCTAGGTTTGATCCAACCCAATCGGATGTCGATCTCGTGCCTCTTTACAAAATGCTTATAGATTTTCAGTTGTGACAAAAAGATAAAACACCAATGTATGATGTCATTTGCACTAAGGTTTTGGATGTTGTCTTTGCTAGTATTTAATTTATCTACAAATATGGATGTTTATCGTTGTATCGGACACATAGACGCGTACAACAGTGGGGTTTAAAATGTGTGCCGGATCTGATTATTTTCTGCTAATTTCTAACTGTAAATTTTTGCAATTTGTGTATTGATTTATTCCATTCTAGTACCAAAATATAATACCACTTGATATTCGTTTGTATTCAGAATGATGAAAATATCCTTTCTAACCCCTTTTAACTTTCAAATTAAAAGTTTGTTCGAAAAATAACAGGTTCATGATTCGACCGTACGAAGTTTAAAATATAGCATTGCATCAGTTTTCATGAATTTAGACTTAAAATATGAAATAATTCAAAGGTGACTCACAAAATAATTGGATTTATTTGTAATATTGTGAAATGTGATTAACAAGTCAAAGAAAAAACAAATTTTATATCTGATTGGACACGAATGACTCGAAGAAATTCATGTTTATTTTATAATGAAAATAAAATTGGAGTCGTTCTAAATTTTAGTGTTTTTATTAATCATGATTTTCTTTTAACCACCTGCTGTTCAAATAAAGATTGGAAAAGTTTGAAGACGCCTGCGATTGAAAAGTAATTTGAAAGAAATTATTTATTTTATTTAAGTTAAAAAAAAACCAAGTAGATGAATTTTTGGATTATTATTTGGTAAAAAATAAAATAATGAATAGTAAACCTTATTTAGCATAATATCAGTCTGTCTACCATGAGTTCGCATAGTTATTCTTTTGTTTGTAGCCATCATCATGGAAATAAATTTGAGTGTTTTGCCAGTGTCAACTTTTGATGAGGGATAAAATGATGATGAGATGAATAATAGAAGGATAAAATGATGAATCTGCCTACAGTAACATGCTAGTACTGTACTGCATGCTAGTGTGCAGTTACTTTAGACATTATTCAGTTACTTGGGAGATGACAAAAAGAGCAGCCAAATTGTCTTATATCACGGTCTCCACACATGTAAAGCACCACAGATATTCACTGGTCCAAATACTAGCACTAGATATACAACAAAAGATAATATAATAAGAAAATTTTAACCACCACTTCCTGTTCTCGCCAAGTAACCCTCGACTTCAATCGTTCGTTTCGTTCATTTAGTTTTTCTCTACGTAAGAAAACATATTACTGTAGTGAGCTAGGATTGCTCATAAAAAAACACTGTAGTAATATATATCCTCTAGAGGCGTTTTACAAAGATTCATACAAATTTGTAACTACAGTCGCAAGCGGCAATCGAAGGTAAAACTCATGGTAGGCGCACAGGTATCAATCATGTTTTTCGGATCTCTGGCGTTCAGTGTTAATTCGTATAGTGTTTTGTGATGCATAGTAATAGTTATTTTAAGTATTATTATAAAATATCGAAGACAAAATCTTAATGCTTAATTGATATTATCCTACTTCATACCTGTTAAAACTGGGTGCCAAATGCAGAAGGGCTACCTTTTGGGTGCTTTATATGTTAATTTTCTCCTGTATTCATAATTTATTAAAATATCTACATGTCGTTGTTCGTCGTCTATAGGATACACCTATAATCTATATGTTATTTTACGTGTCTCTTTTGTATGAAATTTACTTTAAAAAATCGTAAAATACTCGTTCAAGGCCTCATTCCAAGTTAAAAATACACTCCAGTCTCTTGATGGGGCCTTCAGCATCGTCGGATATCTTCCAACTCAATAAATCTGACTGAGCATCAACTCACATTGATGTTTACTAAACGAAATATTTTCAAAGCCACACGATCAAAGGGCCAAGTGACGAAAAATGTATTTAAATCAGTATTTTTGCTTTTTTTCGTTTCAAAATTCCATCAAAATTGGCAAGTTGATCTGTATGATTCATTAATAAAATCCTTAATGTAGTGGCTTCTTTTTGGTTTTTAACTTTAACATTGAAATGTATTAAACCTACTTGTGATGAAATTTATTTGTTCGTTAATAAAGCTGAAAGCTTAGTTTGAAGCTCTTTTACATTTTTTAGTATTTAGAAAAGTTTCCGAACAAAAAGAAGCAGTAGACGACAAATAAATATTTATCCTTATGACACTTATTAATTTGCGACAAGGTTTGGTCTCGCTAAGCACGGTTCGTTCTATACAAGTGTTTCATATAATGGCTACTGCGTATCCCGCTAACTTTCGGCAAACTTTTTAACTTTAAGGTCTGTATAGGAAAATGATCGATCGACAGCGATGCGACGCCTCAACCCAGCTGGGAATCTCCTTCCATTATTATGTCAAAACTTTTATCTTAATCGAACTAAGCATGTGTTGGTTTTATAAATAACAGAAATATGAGTTTCAGCATACAAAATTAAATAAAAATTCACAGAATATGTTCAGCGAAGCGTTTTGATAACACACTAGCGGATTCAGGAGGGCTCAAGCCTCCCCGAAAATCATTTGAGTTTGGAAATAAAGCTTTTACTTTTTTAAAACCTCACGTTAGTGAAGTCAAGCCCCAACCCCCAAAAGCGTTTCTAAAAAAACGGTCAAGTGTGATTCGAACTCCCACATGATAGGTTCCGTACCACATTATAAGATTAAACATTATTTACTTTTTAGAGAATTTTGTAAGAGAAACAAAGACAAGCAAAAATTTTGAAAAAAATCCGTATATTTGTTATAGTGGCAACTAAAATAAACATTTGCATTCGAGCTATAATAGTTCATGAGATGTAGGCTGCTGATAGACAGGCAGACAGACGGAAAGCGGAGGCAAGTAATAATAATAATAATAACCACATCACGACACACACATTGTCTCTGCCCTGCACTAAGTATCGTAAGAACTTGTATCGCAGGTGCTAAGCAACGATATGGTATATACTAAATAAATAAGAATACAACATCCAAGACAGGTAAGCGAGACAATGCGTCTTGCAAATAACACAATGTCCCGCCCCCGCCGGGATTCGAATCCGGAACCTCTAGCGTAGCAATCGGCTGTTTACACCACTGCGCCACCGAGGTCGTCAAAATAATAATAGCAGTAATAGTAATAGGGGCCCGTTTTTCACTCTTTGGGTAAGGAACCCTAAAAAAGGGGTCGTTTGTTTTGAGGGTGTTAGAACCCCCCCTCCCACATGACAATTCCACAATTCCAGATCCGGTACTGAGATAACATATAATATGTAGAAACGCTAATACATAAATTAACTTAGTTCAAATTCAAACTAACAAAGCTTGTCCTTTTGTACTAAGCAACGCTGAACTAAATAGATATGTAAGTACTATACTTTGATATAAAAACATCCACAACCTACTACAAAGTAGTGTACGCCTACAGTAATTTATTACAGAATATTGTTTGTAAAGTACGGGATTGATATTCGTAGTTGACGATCTCGGTGGCGCAGCGGTGTAAACAGTCGACTGCTACGCTAGAGATTCCGGGTTGGGGTCCCGGCAGGGGTGGGAGTTTGTGTTTTTCGCAAGACGTATCGTTTCGCTTACCGGTCTTGGATGTATTTTTATCTATATAGTATATGCCATATCGTTGTTTGGTGCCTGCGATACAAGATTATCTTAGTGCATGGCTGAGTCAATGTGTGTGTCGTGATGTGGTTATTTATTAATTTATTTAAATGTCTTTGGACAATGTTTTTGCTTACGGTCTCCTAACTATGGTATTATCGTTGTAGATAAACATTACAAGTGCTATATATTTAACTTCCAAATAATTCTTCGAGCATGTCTCAATTTTTACATAAGTTGGCAGATTTAGGTTTTAGAAAGTTATAATTTTTTTTGTTGCTTGTTATGGTAGTTGCCTTTTGAGGGCGATAATGACTCTTTAGCTCTTTTAAAAAATTAAAAGAATCTTACCTTTAAAATACATATTGTAGTTAATCAAAGGATCACACCACACGCAACTCCAACTCTTGTTTATAGAACGCCAATCCAACTCTTGTTTATAAAATTTGTAGAGATGACATTTGAGATAAATATTGCAGCTGTGCAATGTAAAACAGGCTACGTGCCCAGAAACCTTGTCAGTGAGCTCACCAACGTGTCAGATACCTGATGTAATTTCCAAGTAAAACTAAAAATAAATAAAAAAGGTAAATGATTTTTGTTATTGAAGAAGTATTTACAGGAAATAGATCTACGTGCGAGATCGTCTGGGTTGGTACAACCCTCCTTTCTATTTCTGCCTTGAAGCAGTTTGCTGTGTTTCGGTTCGAAGAATTCGAGAGCCAGTATTATTACCGACACGAGAGGTATAACATGTTTACCTCTTGTGTTTCTCAACATCAGGGGCAACGTCGTGTTAATAGGCAGCAGTATCACTTTCCATCCATTTTTTGCTAGTTTACTCATGAGGTTTTATAAAAATGAAAAATAGGGCCAATAAATGTTTTGTTCTTGACGATCTGTGAACTTATAAAAAGATTTGTCGAGCAGAAAAACTTGTGACCTAACGAAGTGGAACCTCTTTATTATTTAAGCAGTTTGAATTCAACATTCCTATATCCCAGTTACGAAGGAACAACTCTTAAATAAAACTTTCGTATAAATCTAATAATTCTTAAGTGTTCTGTTCTTAATGTTGTGTAATACAATAAATGTACAAACAATTCTGCATTTCAATCGTGTAACGATTAAAAGAAGGGTAGCTTAAAAAATGGGACAGACGGGTGATAAAGTTTTATTTCAATTAAAGGTTTTTTTAGGTTTCTTAAATTTGAATTTTCGAAACCTTGACCAAAAGAGGACTATCAAATAAATTAAGAAATGATTTGTTGTAAAAGGTTAGACTTTGGACAACAATAAATAAAGTAACTGAATATGTAATTACTTTAAATTTTCTAGTGTACCTACACCCGCAGCTTGTGCTAAGCAATCCAATTAATTTAGCCAGTCTAGGTAGTCCTAGGTAACTTGATCAATTATTTAGACCCGGACTCTCTCCTGTATTCAATGGGTTAGATAATTAAGGCCGGAAAAGGTGAGGTTTACTTAGAGAAGCGCTTGTAAGGCTTGGAAATCTTCGTACAAAAATGGAAACCGTCATCAGTTTTAATCTAACCTAATCTTAAAACAGCATCATTACACAGGTGGACACACTTATTATCTAACAAATTACTGAACCTACATCGCTAAGGGCTGCGCTAAAT
Organism: Choreutis nemorana; assembly: GCA_949316135.1. Classification (NCBI taxonomy): domain Eukaryota; kingdom Metazoa; phylum Arthropoda; class Insecta; order Lepidoptera; family Choreutidae; genus Choreutis; species Choreutis nemorana. Next base: position 8,869,513 of record OX438601.1, on the reverse strand, counting down.
CTTCTCACATTTCTGTGAAAACATTTTTCTGTCAGAAACGTTGGCGCCGCGAAATAAAATTAAGAATGGGCTGCTGATTTTAATACCGGCATGACAAAATCCACACGTGACAGTGGGGTATTGAAAGGTACAAAGCGTGTTATATAAAAAGTTCCGAAGAAAGGCACGAGATTTGTGTAGGAGACAAAATTTTTGTACAAAAGCAAACAAAATTGATAGCTGTACCTGGCGCGTTACGAAGTACAGTTGGTGCTAAAATACCTAACCTCTTGATCCGGATTCGTAAAATCCGGGTCGAGGTCAAGGTGAAGGTCACACCCGAAGTGGATACTGAACAATATAATAAAATATCAAGAATTTACACAAGTTTTTCTGTCACGAAAGCACAAGATATAATATAGAGGAGTAAAATTTATGACCTGAATTGTTTCTTTTATCACTTAAAATCTAACAGATAGGTATACAACTATTTTACTGGGGAAATTGGAATTAAAAATAAATAGAATTTTATTACCTTACACTCCGAATGGAAATTTACATTTGTCTCTGTTAATAGTCTATGTCAGTTCTTAGTCACAAATAAATAACATATTTTAGATATCTTTCTTTTAAAATAATGTGTTAAATGATTTTAGTTAGCGTTAATTTCACTTTTTCATCTAAAGTGGTAGAGGACGTGGTAGCTCAGTTTGTTACTTTCCTTAAATAACCGACCGACCCCAACCAACAGGTCTTGGATTACCGTAAATTGTAGCTGCCATGTTTCTCAATGTGCCCGGATAGTGGCGACAGATTCGCACCCTGTCACACTGGGATTCAACATATCCATACGAAAAGCGGTGTGTAGCACCTCTGCCTACCCCTCTCGAGGGATAACGGCGTGAGTTCATGTGTCTAAAGTAGTTTTAGACTATCTTTTTCCTTACCATTGAAGCGTTTCTGTACGGTAAGCAATCAAGCATTTATATTTGGAACAGATGTATCGAATATTATAAGGTCTCAAGTAACTTCACTTTTTCTTTTTTAATTTTTACGCTCAAAACAAACGGAGCACCAGCAATTATGATGAAGTGAATAGTAGATTTTAACGGCAAAAACACAAGCTACCTTAACAAACATTCACAGAAACAAGACAAAAGGTCCGAAGAATACGTTTTTTTCCATCATAAACAGGTTTATTCCTTTTAATAAAATATTCCTGGACAAAGTAAAAGAAAGTGCAATAAAACTTTGTAAAGAAAACTCGAAAGCATTTGCAAAGCAAAAGTAAGGAGTACTTTTATTCGCGCTTCACAAAAAATACCTTTCCCTATAAGACAAACTGGTTTTGAAACTTTTAACCTTAAGTTTGAAGTGAAAGAAAGCTTTGAATGGTCTGGAGAGATCAATGTGGCTCTAGGATTAGAAACGCATTATATCTTATTTAGTGATACAGTAAGTCATACTTAGTGGTATCTAGTTAGATATTAGGGGCACTTAGCGGTAGACGAGGAATAAGACAGAACTTTTTGAAAGTCATCACTTGAGTGAAAAAATTTTTGAATGCAAGAGAGATTTTTCTTTTTCCATGCAACATTGTTCATTAAATAGTGCTTTTTTTAGAATTAACACAAAAAGACTCCTTATAAAATATCATTTTTACCAGACTCTCTGAAAAAGAAGAAATTACAAAAAATACAATCTTAAGGTTATTATTAGAAGCATTCACAATGAAAATGACAGTGTGAACTACCTATTTTATTTAATCTAAATTTGTTCTAAATTTAAAATTCTGGAAACGCTATTTGAATGTGACAATGTCAAAGGCTTTTTGTGTATTTTTTTAGCAAAATTAAATATTAACTATACAGCTTTCATCTGACTTCGTATTTCAGGTTATAGATGAAACAGAAAGCAAAATAAAAAGATAATGGAAAGACGACTGTTACTCATGTTTAGTAATTATGAAATTTAAATCAGTTTGCACTTAATGACATCAAGTAGGTGACCTTCAAGGGCTGGCTCAAACTTAAGCAGACTGGGCTAGTGCCCTTTGCTTTTTGCAGGAATTTTACATTTCCAAGGGACTAACTTCAATCAAGCTTGTGAAACGGTTTAATTTATGACTTAATTATTTGAAAGTTATCAATTCTTATCGTAATCTATACATGTTTTGTTACTTGCTATCATACATTTTCTTCCATGAATATTGGACTCTCTTTCTCCCTAGAATCTCTTTCTAACTATATTGTAATAATTTTATAGTCCATTAAAATTGGACAAAAGGTTGCTATGTTGACCGGACCGTTAAAAAAACATTGTCATTGAGCTAAAAAGGAAGTTAATTTTATTAAGACGCTAATCTAAGCAATAATGATAATCTTTATTGAATTTCTTAGGTCTAAATTTACAATATATGTTTGAAATAATTTACAAAAGGAAGGTATAATTAATAATTAAGTTATATTTCTAATGATTCAAAACATTAAAAAAACTCTTTAAATGAAGAGATTATAAACAAACTATGCCCGAACAAGGAAAAGCTGTGTTTCCTATAAAATATATAATTTCTTTGATTTAAAACTTGGATCTCTTAACTTAAAGGAAAGGGTAAATAAGCAACTCATTAAGCCGGTACATTACTAATGTTCTTAAGAAAGAGTTAAACCAGTTATCTTCTCATAGAGGACGCACTCAAATCGATCTTAAATTAACTAAGTGAAGTTAGATTAATCTATTGTTAAGTTACTATCATTATATCACCTTAATGATTTCTATTTATGAAATGCAGGAAACCTGTACATTTTAAAACAGTCATTGTTATTCAGAACGGGCCTTTGTTGCATTTATACTTAGATTAATTCAAAAAAATATACATACCTACCACCGATTAACGATAATAGAGTCCAACGCATTTTCAAGTCCATGGAAATACAATTTTTCATTACAAAAATCCTTAATTGCTTTTAGGCCCGCCTTATATCATCAATAATACTTGTAAATGGGGTTAGGGGTGTGTTTTCACTGGCGTCGGCTATTACTCATTAATTTCTAAAGGACATGCGATATGCTGTTTTGGGGTGAAGTAACAATAGCCGAAAAGTTTAACAACTGCCCCACGGTTATATAAACATGTTTTTCTTTCTATCTCACGATGACTGTTTGGCTGAGGTTGTATTTGGACAGGAGTGTATTTGTATTGTTTCAGAGTGCGTAACCTCGAGTTCGCTCGGTAAAGGCGAAACGCACACTTGTAAATGTAACAATATGTATGTATACGCCCCACCACAACTATAACCGAACGGTCTTTGTGACACGGAATGTCTAACTTCAACGCACGAAATTTCAAAGGCCAAGGATCCTGCAAGCTATGATTATTCAAAATATTTTAAATAATGGAAAATAATAACACTTGTATAACAAAAGAAAGTGCGTGGAAAAAAAAACATCATGAAGGATTGAAACCTCTTTTTGGTGTTTGTCGTTTGAAAATCTAGGTAATTATAAACTCTTTTAGTTCTACCTTTTTTATGTATTGTTTTGTAATAATTTCAAATGTAAAAATACAAGAAGGAAAATACAATTATTTATCGTTGCATCAATTTGATCCAAGACTGACTTTTCACATAAAACATTAGAGCCTACCTATAATACCTATCTTAACTGATTCTTAATTTGGTTTCACGTTCCTTTTTAATGTTTGATACCTCAGAACTTCGTCATTTATAAATCGATTCGGATTTTAATAAACAAAGATGACAAATAACAATAAAACATTTAAATTAAGAAGATAAGGGGCTATTTCATAATAACTTATAATCTGTTTGATCAGAAACGAATCTGTCACACGGATTGATCTATCTGTTTAAGTAATTTGTAAACAAATATTTCAACTAAAAACTGAGTAAATACTAATAACGATAATAATAACCACATCACGTCACATGCATAGAGTCCGCCCTGTAGCAAACGAAACAATGCGTCTTCCAAATAAAACGAAATTCCGCCTCCACCGGGATTCGAACCCAGAACCTATTTCGTAGCAGTCAGCTGTTACGACACTGCGCTGCACAGGCCGTTACAAATAACAATTTATTTAAACGTTAATTCAAAGCGTAGGTTTTCGCAGTAGATCCTGGGTGCTTCATTTATAGGTAATCCGAAAGTTTTATGCTAAGCTGAGCGTTACATATGAGTAGGCTTGCAAAACCTTGCCTGAGCCGTACACGCTTAGTACACTACTACGCAGTAAACAGTAAGTGTTTTATATGCCTTTAAACTTACATATATTTTTCAACATGCATAAACAAGAAGACGGTTCACCTGATAGAAAATGATGGATGCGCTTTAAGTCTAGAACGCCAATACGTTGTTAATGTAAAGATGTTTATCTCTCGTGCCGGTCACGACACTGGCTCTCCATTCCTTCGAACCAAAAACAGGGAAATGCCTCATGACCGAAATACAAAGAAGGGTGGTACCAACCAAGACGATCTCGCACATCTCGAACTATGGTCAGGTAGTTATTAATAAGGTTTATCAATTGTGAGTACAGGTTGTTAATAAGATTTATTAATTGATTATGCATAAGACAACAATATGAAGATTTAGTAGATCTACAGACAAAATGATTACTTTGAGTTTGTTGTGTCGCAAGTTTAGGTAGGATCTTGATTCGATAAGATGGTCCGTTAAAAATGCAGAAATAAAGTAGTTTAAATAGTAAACCTCAAACTTTACAGCATCAACATTTTATAAGCAAGGAGATTTGACCTACTGAATTATAGCCTCCCTTAAATCAAATCAGAACAACCCTATTCTGCTTGCATCTAGCAGCTCCTTCCAGGGCTTGCACACCAAGACGCAAGAGGCGTGAAAGCGACATAGGGATGCTAGATACCAACTATCTCTTTCTTTCTTTCTTTTTGTCTTTGTTATGACAGGGACCGCAGATCTTGTCGCGCGGGATATGTCACATCTTTTAAGCATGCTAGGCCTGCTGCAGGACTTACAAGTTCGTCCGCCTACCTCTAGGGTGACCGTCCGACATTACGTCTTGTTTCCGTGGTATAGAACCTTTTCTCCCCAATTATTATCGGCTCATCGAGCTGTATGCACAAACCACGGAACCGGACTGTGACTTAATTTTTACTCAATAATAATAATAACCACATCACGACACAAACATTGAATTCGCTCTGCACAAAGATAATCTTGTATCGCAGGTACTAAGCAACGATATGATACTAAGATAAGAATACAACATCTAAGACCACTAAGCGAAACAATGCGTCTTTTCGAACCCGGAACCTCTAGCGTAGCAGTCAGCAAACCACATGAATTGCCAAGCTAACTTATTGCTCAAAATTAACATTATCATTGACATAATTTAAAACAAAAATTCAAAGTTAAAATAAGCTTAAATTAAATCACAGTGTTACTGTTTAATGCCTACAGCATTTCATCACGGTCAGGCTAACTTTCCTACCTGTACTCACTAACTTTGAATTGATGCTCAATAAGCATTAAAACGCTATCGATGTCCATTCATAAAGGCATAAACCTGTTTGAAATAAAACCTCTTTTTATTTTTTAATAGTAAACGAATAACATATTACAAATATTAACAAAAACCTTTTATAATGTAAGAATGAACGTCAACTACTGAATTACTTACTGAATTCCATTTCATTAATTTTTATTAGGCTATCAAACTACATTGATTTTAATACATCTTGGGCCAACAAGCGGACGGTTCACATGAAGGAACGTGATACCACCGCCAGTTGATACGACGATGCTCTTGATATTTGAAACGCCAATGCATTTAAATGTTAGACCTCTCATGCCAGTAACACTGGCTCTCCAATCCTTCGGACTGAAATACAGTGAAATGCTTCAAGGTAGAAATAGGAAAGACGGTGGTACCAACCCAGACGATCTCGCACGTAGGTCTACCACCACCAGCATGGATAAACAAGCATTCGGTTCACCGGAGGGAAAGTGATACCGCCGTCTATTGCCACGACGATGCCCGACGATGATTATTTCTAGAAATTTCTGAGAAAATAGAATAAACGCTTGTCTATAAACCTCTTTATTTCTGTTTAACCTTACAAAGGCTCTTATTGTATCAATCCAAAAACTATAAATTTTTTGGCCATTTAATAAAAATACAAATATTTTAACTTTAATGTATTTTGAGAACGTAAATCATACATTTTCAAGTGCCGCGAAAAATAACATCATTGATCTTGATAAAAATTAGTACGAGTGTATGGGTGTTTTTAAATATGTAAATAAAGCTTACAACAATTTAAATTTGGAATTTTAATTACTTTTGTTGAGTAAATACGAATAAAACGGATCCCCTATCTAGTATATTGTGACTCAAATCTAGATCATGAAATCTATTTCATTTATAAAACAAAAAAGTATGGAATAAAATTAAAATATGACCATTTGACCAACGTCAACAACATTGACGGTTCAATCATTACGTGACATTTTTAATTGTTTACAAAAAAAAAAGGCAAAAAAGGCAAAGCAAATTGATATTTTATTGTAATTTGCTAAGCTTAGCTTACAGTAACTAGTGTTACCTACAGGTAGTTTAATTAAAAAACTGGTCAAGTGCGAGTCGCAATTGCAAATAAAATTACCTTTATGTGCATTTGCAATATTATAGTTCAAGAGATATCATTGTTAAAGTAAAGCATAATTTTGTACGTTCTCTTTGATTTTTGTTAAAGTAACGACAGAAATACAAATTTAGAAAGAAAAAAATATATATCTCTTTAGTATAGTTTATGAGATACAAACATCCTGACATACAGACGGACGGACGGACTGCACTAATGTGCTGAGGAGATTTAGTAAAAGGGTCTCGTAAGCCATGTCAAATGTAATTTTATGTATTTGACGATTTCGGGTACGGGTTCTGGGTTTGAATCCTGGCGGGCGCGGAACTTTATGTTATTTGCAAGACGCATTGATTCGCTTACATGTTTTGGATGTAGTATTCTTATCTATGTATACAATGTAGTTTGGCTGAGTCAAAGTGAGTGTCATGATGCGGTTTATTATTACTATTATTATTTAATTGTATTTTTTGGTATAAATTACAAAAAAGCTGATAAAGGCGGTGAATAATCCTCATTATTTTGGGCGAGTATTCTTGTAAGATGCGGTTTCGGTGTCGTATTATGTAATCTGATAACACTTACCTTCATGTATTGTGGTTTGTTTGGCTGTGAAACTAAATAGCTCATCAAAACATACGGTTCATTATATAATTCATTTTGTATTTGAAGTACCTACCGCAATAATAGTTTAGTTCTTTTCTTTTATACCAAAATTAACCCTAAACTTGGTTTTTTGAAAAAAAAATGGTACCTAGTTTCTTTCTCTTTCAGATCATAACGCACTTTAATTTTTTAGATTGAATCTATTGAATTAAACTTAAGGAAGTTTACGTTTTCAAATTTAAATGTGTTTACATATATATTATTGTAGGTATACATTTAAATAAAACATTTCATCTATTTTAATTTAGCGCGAATATGAAGTCCCTTATAATAAATTTTAATAATATTTTCAAATCATTTTGAATGTCTGTAATAAAGCGACGGTATAACATAATAGCGGGTTCCTTACTGAGGACATCTACGTTAACATTAGATGTAAATACGAAGAGAGGGAAACATGTAATAGGAAAAAAACAAACAAAATTTGTTTTGTTACAGCTGTGTTTGGTGTCGAAATGTACATTCATCCTTGACTGTGTTCCATTTACAAGGCTGCAAAGCGCGAGCGAGACTTATGAATTGAGAGAATTCCGTACAATTGCTTGCCATTATTTTATTTCCCTAACTCTTTTGTTGTAAAAAATAAAAAAATACCTTTAATAGTTTAATCAAATAGTAGTCTTTAAATACAACATTATTGTACCTTTTGACAAATGAAGCCAATTCAAAAATATATCTTATAACTTTCAAAACCTATTAATTATTAACAAAATACAAAAAGCAAATTTTATTATGGTAGGTGGTGGTGTAGGTAGTCCTCACGATTCCATATAAAATAGTTCGCTTCACTGAGTAGTCAGGTGTGGAATGAAACTTGAAAGTACTCACAGGAATATAAGTTTATTTTGCACAGTACACGGAAGAAAGTCACATACACAATAGAATATAGTCAAAGCGATAGAAAGAAGGAGAATATAAAATAAGCGACACAGATTAAGCATTAACAAAAAACAAGCGTAAGCGTTAGCGTTAGCCGAAGCCGCGGAGATAGCAAGCGAGCGAGGAAACACGATCTCAGAGCCAGTACCGCGGGACGACTGGTCAGTGGCGATCGAGCGCCGACGCCCGGCCGGTCGTAGGTAGTAGGTAACACGGCGCGGGCGCATGCACAGCGAAGAACAAAAGGATCGGTTAGTGTGAGTGCCTGCGCTAGGCATTAGGGCTCGTTTACATGCGATTATTGTGTTTATTTTATTTTATTAATTATTTTGATGAAATAAATATATTATGTAGACAATTAAATATTAATATATTATGATATGTATATATGTATGTGTACTGTTTATTTGTATAATTGGTAAAATAATTATTAACATTTTAATTAAATCATATAATTTGTTAATTTAATAATATTTGTAAATAGGTATATATATTTATGTTTATATGAAGTATACAAATGTTATATATACGGCTACATTATAATAAAAATACAATTAAAGAGGTTTAGTGGTTGGGAAGTAGCCTTTCATATTCTCATTTTACTAATTTATTATTTTTGCAATAAATTCGATTTGTTCAAACACAATAGGGAATCTACATGAAATTTAATTTAATTTCATTCAACCATTTCAAGGAAAAGTAAGGAAACAGTATATGAACAGTAAAAATAAAATTAGAATTTTACGATAAATCAAGGATAAATCAACTTTTAATATCATCATTAAAAGTAAATTTATCTATCTCGCTCATCAGAACATCATTTTCTATGAAAGTTGCGTGGTGCAAATATACTTTGACGTCATTGTACATATTGGATCTCTCTGTCTAACCAATGATTTGAAGCTTTAGAACGGTATTAATAAGTCAAATATTTTACAAAATGTTATGGATTTTTGGAAATGTTTGGTATCGAATTATATTTAATAAATAAAAAAGCCATATGTCCATCATACTTTTTTAATAATAAAAGAGATATAACGCGCAATATTACAGTGCCGCCTCGCTTTTCGAGGGCAAAACCATATTTGTCGCTACGTTGTCAACCCCAAAACCCACTCGCATAGCTCTGGCCACCTTATTAACTTACAGAAACACATTGTTGTGTTATTTGGTTGCGGCTTTCTGAATGGATAAGGTAATTTTCCAGTCAGTTTCCTTCAATTTCAGATACAAAAGTGGCTGGTTCAAAAATTTTACTTAACGCTCTGTTTAAAATTTACGACAAAGAAACTAACCTTCGAATTTTGTCCGAACTATTGAACGCGTTCTCAAGTGAACTTCTCCATGTTATCTTAACAGAGACAAGGAAAAACTCTAGTAGTTTTCTAGCAAATAAAATTGCGAAAGTTGGAGAATCTTTGCTCAGGATCTTTGATAACACCAATAATTCAGTTGCTAAGCGGATAGGCAATTTGGCCTTAAGTCGCTTATCTGTTCCCTGGCAACCTCTTAAGGCTGTAATTATTCGTAAGAGAAAAAAGGATGAAGTTATCCACATCATCGCTTTGTCTTTTTCACTCTTAGTAGATTTGTAAGGTAAAGGCTTTGAAACGGACAGTTCTGAGTATATGAACCAAGATACAGGTAAAAATACCTGCATAGGTGGCTTATAAAGGATTTGGGCCTTTCGAGGAAAAATCGTTCCATTCGGAGCTTTAAAAGGATAAACATGGTTTCGTTTGGATTGTTCTAGAAATACTGATAAATATCCTCGCCTCAAAAGTCACTTTGCATTACAGTAACAACTATATTTCACGTAAATAGCGGTGTTTATTTCGATTGAAGAATCAAACTGCGTTAGACGTATAAGAGATTTTGGTTGTTCGAAGAAATTTGTATTTTTATTTAAAATTGATCTAACCCTAAACTTTATTTAGGTTTGCGTTGACCACCAAAACTCGTATACATGTCAAACATGTAAGAAACGTTCAATCTAATTAAACATTTTCTTTTTTATTTTATTATACATTATTATACTAAATGTACCCACATTTAGGTGTTTCGAATTTCATTAGTTTTAAAATTAATTTTTAAAGCAATTTTCGACATCATTCATATTATATTTTTAATCTAAACATTTATAAAGGATGCTTACTTTTATAAAGAAATTCAATCGCAGACACATAAACTGAATCGTGCTCGTGATGCCATTGGTGTTACAAGCACTAGCCACGAAAACTTTCCAACAAGTTTTTTACCACTTCAGTTTATAAAACAATTAAGTCACGTAATTTAGATAAAAAAACATTCAAGGCCAAAAGAATCAACCGATATTAGAATAATTTAGCTTTATTATACCTGTTCGGTATAATTTATAAAAATTACCAAAATAAATGAGTTTTTAATTTTCCTTTTAAACGGAAGGGAAATGTTTTTCGTTCATTAATTAAATGTCAACCCTTCATTCTGGACCTAATTCCAAACTTTTTTTCGATGTTCTTGTTGTTCTTAAATTTATTTTTGATGATTTAGTTGGAAGCTGGAAAATGGCAAAAGTGTGATATTTAAGTACATTATTTAACCGTTGATTTGACTTTATATATACAAAAAAAGATTTTACTACAGAATAATTGGTAAAGGTGGTTTAATTTGTTAATAATATTTTCATAATTTTAAAGGATATCCAAAAATAAAAGGAACACTTTAATTAATTTCACATTAGAAAAATACAAATCGCAGATAGCTAATTAAAAAAACCACAAGAATAATTCCGGTTTGTCTTTTATTTAAAATCAGCGAAACATAAATTAGCGAATTTTCGAGCAGGCTGGCGGTTTTTGAAAATTTGCATATTTACGTTACAGCACCATTGCCTCGGGCTTTAATGTGGTCATAAATCTCGACCCACCTTCCCTCTCAGGAAGTTGCTGGGATAGAACAACAGTTGGTTATTTGACTTAGTGATATAGCAGGGAATTAGAATTAGTTATTCGATGTCGAAGCCGAGCGTTAGATGTCCTGCTTCGACGATCGCTTTTTTCATACGGAACGCGTAGAACGGCGACCGTGCGACAAACGCACGACAACAGGACGGGAACTTTTTATGAAAAAAGTGTACGTCCGCTAGCAGGATGATTAGCGTTAGACAGACGTCGTAATTGAAATAGCCTAGGATAAAAGTTATGGCTGTATGAAAGCTTTTTGAAACTATTGCTTTTATACAAATAATCACCACATTACAAATCACGTATCGACCCTGCCCTGCACTAAGATATAATCCTGAATAAAATATAATACGTCAAAAATCAAGATTATCCTGAGAAAAAAGTAGATGACTTAATTTCTGAGGATAATAGATTTGATGTCTCAATCACGGTTAAGGTTTTCAGCTTAAACATTATAATAATGGTTATGATTATGATTTTTTTTTTTTTTCACGTAAAATTAAGGAACCAAAACTATATCTCACTATATTGTCCATTTGACTGTTCCCATATTTTAATTATAGACTTAAGAATATAGGTTAATTAGAGTAGGAATAAACTACTAATAAATAATATATACTTAAGAAATATAAGACAATTTTGAAATTTAATGAAAGCCGATTTTATCAACTGAATTGGGAAATTGTTCTACGAATTTGTAATATGTACCCGTATTCTTCAACCGACTGCTACGCTAGAGGTTCCGGGTCCGGATCCAGGCGAAGAAGGAACTTTGTGTTATTTGCAACAAGCATCGTTTCGCTTACTAGGATATCTTATAAATGTAGTTTATACCGAATCGTTGCTTAGTGCCTGCGACACCAGATTGTATCTAAATGCAGGTCTGAGTCAATGTTTGTGTTTTAATAGGGTAATTATTATTCATAGGTGAAATGCAATAAGGTCAAATACGTTTTAGTCTGACGTGTCGTAGTCAACTCTCACTACGCTACGCAGCGTCTTAGTACCGTAGCAGTGGTGCTCCATTTACTACGAGTATCAACGGCAGCTACGGCTGTAGTAAAATTAAAGTGTTACTGATAACATTGCCAATCATACCATAAAATAATTTGCCGGAAAACTTAATCTTATTCGAATGCGGACTTTTGTACACCGAAAACGCTTTCAAAGTCGTTTGATTTGAAATAAAAATAATTTTCCTATACGTACGTTGTATTATTAAGTTTTGTTTTTCATTTTTTTATTTTATTGAAAATGCATGTTTTAAGTATATTTGAATAAAATCATTGTGACTATGACTTTTTATAAACTTATATAAATAGTTAAATCAGACCGGCTGTCGAGCTGTAACGGAGCAGCAATAAATAGAAAGCTAGACTTCAGACCTGTAAAGCTAAGTGATAAATGGATTTCTGCGTTGTCAGCAGGAAGCCCGCTGTCGTCGGTGACGGGGACAGTGACCCGCGTGTCGTCGGTGGTGGGAGGCAACGCGGAGATGCCGTGCGATAGCCGTCCGCCGCTCAGGAACGACAGCCTGCTACTGGTGGTCTGGTACCGCGACGACAACCCCGTCTACAGGTATGGGAAAGCTCTAGATGTGGTTATAATATACACACGCACGCACTCTTACGTAACGTCTGGACACCAAGAATGCGCACACAAGCATACGTAGCTCTTACAAAAAAGCCAGATAGCTCATTTAGAATGGCTTGATTTCTTCATTGCTATTCTGGACTCTTCGTCTGGTACCGCGACGATAAACCCTATACGACGTATGGGAAACTTTAGAAGTGGTTGTAACATACACACACTCACAAGTAACGTATGCTCGGATATCGTAGAAGCACGCATTTTAACGTATCATAAATACATAGCATATTTTGAAAACGAATTGATGATGATGAACCTCACACACACACACACACCGACGGACGGTTTATACAGGAATGTAAAATTTATATACATTGTCCCTGTGGTACGCTCATTATGCTTAGCTACTTACAGTAAAAGGTATGGAACTTTTCTTTAAAAAACCAAGACCATATTTTTAGGTAAGTTCCGTTAGTCGAGTTTCCTGATTCATTATTTTTTAAGGTTATGATTTTGACCGGTATGTATGTTTGTATGAATGTTCATCTGTTCCCTCATAACTTCTAAACTACTTATCATAAATTAACAATTGAGGTATCGATAGATGGGAAATGATCGTCCACTGGTTATAGACTGTATGACGTCACATTAAATTGAGTAGGGCGCCCTCTAAAGGACATAGTCAGGAAAAAAAATCGTGTTATGTGATCATGTTTGATATCAAATTAAAGGGCTTAATAAGCACATTTCAAATATATACACATTGTCAGCTTCTACTCGCGCATTTGTTTGCATGCGACCGATAATTAATATAAAATTAGAATCACGCCCAAGATGTGAATTAAACGTATGTTTTCTCTAATCCCACAACAAATACATAATCCATAAATACTTTTTTCATTATAGATTACTCCAAAATAGTAAATAAAAACAAGTTTTAAAACTAAAACGCCTATACCAAACCTAACCTAACATAGCAATACAAGTGAGTATGTTTGCCTAATACTGTAGGTGGCATATGACCACTGCTTCAGATGAGACTATTTTCTTGTTTCATACATTTCATAGCGCGGTCTTCAGTATTCGGGTTTTAGCTTCTAAACTTATTTTTTATTTTACACTATTTTTGATTATTTTTATTTTCAGTATCGTCTTAAGTAAACTTTATAAGGACAAAAATTAAATTGGTTTTATAATGTTGAAATAATCGAGCTCTAGAAATATCGTACTTACATTATAAGAGTTCAACCATAAATTATAATATGACAGTGAAAGTAAAATTGCGAGAAGAACTTTTTGTTAAAAATCAACGGACTGAAACCTAGCGCAAAAGTTTCACTTGTTAAAAAGGGAATCATTAGAATGTTACAACAGCTCCGCTATTTCCACCGGCCTGCGGACGAGAATACCTAAACTCTTTTTAATACAGTCACGTAAAATAGACAAAGGTATTATTATGATGGATTTGTATGAATAATTTCAACAGGCGGGGCCGAAAGCGCTTTTAACGAAAAACACGCATGTTTCACTGACAGATAACATAAACAAAAAAAAAGATACGCTTAAAATGAATTCAAAAGGGCAACCCTCTTTTATTTTTAAAGCAGCTCTTAAAATCTCGACGAACTCATCGCATAAAAACATTTCTTTTTTGCAAAAACGTGATTGTGGAGCGTAAATGAAAAACACCGACATTTTAGCTGCTTTGTAATTAATATGTTTATTATTTTATATGCAAAATAAAACATTACAGCAAGGACTAGATAAATTAGATTTTTTCTCATCTATTTATATACCGTTACTCATAAAAAAAAAACAAATAAACATTACCTATATAAGTATAACGTTGGTTACCCATAAGTTAATAAATTATACCTTAGTTTATTTGGGACGTTAGTAACTTAAAGTAAGTTTTTGTGTTTTTGACGACCTCGGTGGCGCAGTGGTGTAAACAGCCGACTGCTACGCTAGAGGTTCCTGATTCGAATCCCGGCGGGGGCGGGACTTTGTGTTATTTGCAGTACGCATTGTTTCGATTATCGGTCTTGGATGTTGTATTCTTATTTATTTAGCATATACCATATCATTGCTTAGCACCTGCGACACAAGTTCTTACGATACTTACTGCAGGGCTGAGTCAATGTGTGTGTCGTGATGTGGTTATTATTACTACTATTCGAATAATTAATATATAATATATATAATTATTATTCGTAAGTGTGTGGTACGAAATATTTTTCTAATTCATTATTTCTTATTAGATTTCAACCAGTTTTATGATGAACCGCTCAATTTATTATTTTTGGTGCACTGTTTTTAATTTGCTTTTAACATTATAAAATATAATCACATCACGACAAACACATTAACTTAGCCCTACAGTAAGTATCGTTATTGAAGAATCTTGTGTCGCAGATGCTACGCAACGACTTGATTTAAATTACTCAAATAAGAATACTACCTACATCCCAGACCGGTAAGCGAAACAATGCAGCGTGCAAATAACAATATGTTCCACCCCCGCTGGGATTCGAATCTGGAACCTCTCGCGTAGCAGCCGGAAATTTACACCACTTCATTTCATTAAGATTAATGTTAGGTCACCGCGGCGCTCCAACACTTCGAATTATCAATCTATGCATATCATAATGTGGTCTAAATAGTAAAAGCATTGCCACAGTGTCAAACGATGGTGGTGATCACTTTCCATTCCATAATCGTCTGCTTGTTTGACCATGACGACTGACATTGAAGAAAAACGAACAAGACAAACTTATTAAATGTACACAAATATTATTTCATTGCGAAAAACATATCTTAAAATCCTGCCTATATTGCGAGGTAGAAACTTGATCACAGTCCAATTAAAAATTTAATGATCTCGTAAACCCAAGATAATAAATAAATTTATTTAACTGTTGGACGAGAAGTCTATTAAATATTGGCAAATAAGTGACGTTAAGAAATAATATAACATAACTGAATGCAAAAGAGTTCAATTTACTGTGTATTTCACCTGGATAAATGCGGTCGTACAAATTTTTCGTATGTATGTGTACACTCCGACCAAAAGTAACAGATTATTATGGGATTTATTTTGTTTTATGAAATGTTCTATAATGAAATAGTCCAGTTACCCATGATTTAATTTTTATATTTTGTATGAAAACTTAAATTATTGCTTTATATTTCTACAGTTCGGTCTTTCGGTTGATATGATAATATGTATTTGCAGATGAGTAAATTAAAGCAATTATACCATATATTTTGTAAATTAACTCGAACAAATTTCAAATCAATAAAATTAAATAGACGCCTTAATATTTACAATAAACTTTATTTTGACTGCAAGAAAGCTGTATGCGAATGGCTGCAGCAAAAAAAACTATGATGAGACCGAAAAGCTATTGGAGATTCTTTCCTAGTACCTACATAGATATGATGACAACTTTGCTTACACGCACACACACTCTCGCACACAAACACACATACATGCACACATACACTCTCACACACTCATGTACACACACACACATACATGCACTGCACACACACACGCACACACACTGGCATTCAAGTTTACACATATACGCACTCTACCCATACATACTCACATTCACCCAATAAAACTCTTTTTAATTTCCTATTAAAACACATTAAGTCTTACTTTTGTTTTTGCCTTTATCAATCTTATTTCTTTATTTTGTTTTTGTTTCTCTTTGTAATTTCTGATTCTCTCTTGACTGGATTTTTTTGTATTTGATATGTATTTCATACTTACACCCTAGGTACTATTATTTATATATTGTCTAAACTGGAACTGGCCTCCTAACACAGGCTTTTTTATGCTTAAAAGGAGGCTCCGGCCACTGTTATTTTTTGTAACGTGCCTTTTAATGAAATAAATATATTATTGTTATTATTATAAAAGATAAACTAAAATCCATTTGCCTCTATTAATCGGGCCTGAAATCACCAAGTATGCGCGGATGTCTATTTGTTACTGTCAAAACAAAATGCCGCAGAATCAATTGAACCAGTTGTAGTTGCAATTGTGCAAAAGGAATTTCATTATCACAGAACAGTGTGTTCGATTCAACAAACATGAAGTGGTATTTACATTTCAATTTATCCATTGGCAAATATTTTTATTATTAAATACGAGTACCTACAATCAATGTCTTCATAAACGCTGTCAAGTGCGTTACTTGTTTTTAAATTTTAAATGCAGACTTTTTGTATTAATTCTTCTTTAGTTTTTAGCAAGGTCCGTGTACACTTGACACATAAATCATAAGATTATTTTCTTACTACACTCTAAGGGATGATGGTCAAATAAGCTTTGTAACAAAGATTTCATTTTACATAGAAGACATTTGGAATAAATTTATCAGTAGTCATGTAGTCTCTCAAAATGATGAATTAATACTTTGTTTATTTTATTAAAAATATACGATATTTCAATGTGACTCAGGTTTTTCTCATGCCATACGTATATTTAAGTAATTTTTTTCTAACATCTATTTTTCCTTTGATAAAGGTACAAATATATTCCGAAACCCAATTTTTCTTCGTCCAATTTTCTTTAAAAACTCAAACACGGCAAGTTTGTAATAATAACAGGACATTTGTAGTTTTATTTTCGTTCAAGTTACCGTACCAGTTCTCGAGATAAATGTTGCTAGAACAACTCTGTGCAGACTCTTAGTTTCTTGTAGTTTTCGCCCTCTTTCGATATTGTGATTAAAAACTATTGTTTCGCTGTAAATAATTAAAGCGCAAGCACTCGTTCCCCTAGTTGTTTGTAACTGCTCCATTTATACAAGAATAAGGAGTAAGCTTTAATTTTCGTTAATTAGACCGTTTTTTCTTGTTTTCTTTATTTTAGGCGCCGCCGACGGAAATATTGACTTAAACACTCCTTTCATTAGATGAAAGCTAAATGCTTTAAAAGGGTGTCCCTTTTCATGTCAAATTTATTTTATGTTTTTTTTTGTAGTCCTAACCGTGTTGTAGAAAGATGTCAAAAAAATAAATTTAACATTTAAAAAAGCCTGGACAAAAAAAAAATTAACTGGCCCTACAATTTTAAACCATAAAAGAACTGTCTCAAGAACGCCAGCTTCCAACAAAAAAAACAACATCAAATTCGGTCCATCCGTTTGGACGCTACGATGCCACAGACCGGCACACAGATACACGCACGTTAAACTTACAATACTTTTTCGATCGGGGGTTAAAAAATGAGTACGGCTCGTTTAAAGATAATACCGTTTAAATGATAATTTATCCCACTGTGTTTTTGAAGAAGCGTGTTTTATATGTACTAATTATCATTGAAATGTACATTAGTGTCATAGTCTAGCATTAATAATGTCTAAATTCAAGCCTAGTTTTATCGTGTCAAGTATTAAGATGCACAATGTTATATACAGTGTAAAAATATATTGTATTCTAACGTTTACTATATCCAGGTTACTATTGCATTCTAAAATTTCTTTAATATGAAATAGAAACAAGTTTCCGTTCAAAAGTAAACATGGAACTGAGATAAAGTTTATATATACTTTGAAAGTAGTTTTTATCTTTAAAAGTTATTTAGAAGATTTTTAAATACAAAAACACGTTTTCTACGTAGATAAAATCGACGAATAGCTAGCTTTATGTCAAATAAATAAACTGTATTGTTCCTGTGAGTACGTAAGGTTGCCAGTGCATATTGGAGTCTAAATGGGGTCATCCGGCTATGAACGATTTTTAAATCGGTTTTGTTACTCCTTCCTAAAATAAATTTGTAATACTTATCTTTCAAGGTTTTGCAGTATTTTTACAAATTTAAAAATTAAAATAAGATTTTAATTGATCTTAGTAAAGTGCAGTTCTTTTTGTCAGTATACCTTTGTTTTAATGTGAAAAGAGACCTTTTTGATATTCATTAACTTAACAGAAAATCAAGGGAACGTTTCAAATATACAATTAAAAAGAAAAATGAAAATAGATAAAGCCATTTCCGAGAAATCAGTAAAAACAAAGCGTACCTTCTTTTTTGACGTAATTTAAAAAGCCTGCCATTTCTTTCACCTTTAAACAACGCTGATCTGCAGACACTTTGTAAAGGCACGAAATATTAGATGAACCATTTAAACACTTAATATTAAAAACAGTTTAAAAATGACCCATATTTTTATCTCCGTGCGCCCAGGAAGCAGACGGTGAAATAAAGGAAACTAAACTACACAAAGAATTCCAAGCAACAGTCGTCAGCTGAATACGAAATAAGGGAAGGAACATTTTAGTGGAAATACGCCACCGCGGTAAATATTTCCTAAGAAAATAAAGACTTCTTTTATTTATTCACCGGAATCACGGACCTTTGTACGACTAAATATGTTTTAAAGTTGCAAATATTGAGATTGAAAGTGTCTCCCGATGTTGAATTACTTTTTATTCTTATTTTGCAAAATAAATTTCTGTAGATACATTTTAAAATGTTAAGGAGATTTTTTGGAAAAGTTGAAAAAACTTAAATGTAAAAATCGAAATCCGAAATGTTAAGAATGGTGGAAAACTAAATGATGTGTTTTATTTTAGTATACTTTGAAATTTTGTTGCAAACACATGGTACTTTAAACATTAACAATAACAGTAACAATGTGGTCTTGTTAAATTTTAACAGAATGGTGGTTTCACATTGCCGCATAAGGTTTTGGTTATACTGGCAGATAAGGAATCCCTAATAAATAATATTTGTTTGACAATACCGCCACACGATTCCCTCGTTTATTTATTAAGAGTACATTATGTTTTATGAATGAAAGAGAAAGGGGATATGTTTACATTTTTTGTATAGAGAAACATATTTCCAGAGTTATCATTTAATAGAAAATATCATTAACATTACAAAAGACAACGAATAATATTAAAATAGATTTCATATATTAATATTGATGACATCACGACACACACATTGACTAAGCCCTGCAGTAAGATATGATGTTGTATCTCAAGTACTAACTAACGACATTTTATAAATTACACTTATAAGAATACAGTATCCAAGACCGGTAAGCTAAACAATGCGTTGCAAAAAATAAAAAGTTCCGCCCCCGCTGGTATTAAAACCCCTAGACCCCTAAACCTCTAGAGCAGCAGCTGGCTGTTTAAACTACTACGCCACTTAATGTGCAAATTAGTTTTAAATTACATCATTCACACTATCAAGACTTGGATAAGTTCCACGGGCAATATTGTGTGTAATACGTTATAACTAAGATTGTAGATACAAAAAATAAATAATAGAAAATTAGAGTACTGTTTTATACGATCAGCGATGTCATAACACAAGATTGTGACAAATAACATATAAAATAATAGCCTAGAATTTAATAAAAAGCTAGCTGATCTGTAAGACTTTATCTCTTAAGTGCAACGTGACCTTCGTGGGCAGCGCGCTATTTTCAGCTTACCCAAACTACATTTGCGCGAGGTTCACATCGTTTGTTCCGTTTCACTTTATTTATCAGAATGCGCTTTATTTATTGCGATGCGCTCTCGTAGCACAGATTGTCAATAAATTTATACGGTACTGTGACATGCGGGCGTGTTCGCGTCGGTTTGTTCCGTAACAAATCGAATTACTTTGTGTACTGTTATCTAACCAATTCAGATGAATCAAACATGTAAAATGTATGGGTGCTGCGTGGATCGACGGCTGTTACTGGATTGAGTACGGTTCGTGCGAATTCAATTCTGCTGAGGAACGCTACGCTTTTGTGTTTGTTCGAGGATAAGAATAACTTGGCCCTATTTGTGGTTATTGTTCGGAAATCTGGTCGGTTCGGAACCTGAAAGTAGGCTACGTCAGTCCAGTAAGGTTGACATTGATCTGACTTATCAGTCTAGGCTTTGGCAAAGTCAGCTTCTAAGTTTTTAGAATAGAAACTAAAACTGAAAAGCACCCTCAATAAAGGATGATGTTGATCAAAATTTTAATTAAGTCTCCTACACTGCTTGAAATACGAAAAAATTAGCAATACTTAATTAACATGAAACAACGGTCACTATTGCATTTTGAATAATTAATTATTGAATTCAATTTTTTTTAGAAACGTCAATAACCTAAAATTGAATATAAAAAAAACTATAATATTTTCACATTACGACGATTGACGTTTTGACGATTTTTTTTAATAAACCTGATCTAAATACTATAAAATCAGAAAAATCAAACATCTCGTACACTTAGAAAAAAAAATTGGAAAGGTTCGTTTTGAGAAGTTGTTTTCTAAAAGACCAATAACACCTGCATTTATTTCTATGTTATCGCACGAGTTTTCAATAGCGAATGTAAGCTTTCCATAAATCTCCTTTATACCTTCAAACAGACTTGTTTGCCAGAAACTTAACGCAGTAGTTCCAGTATCTGTAGACCCTGTTGAATTTTCATGTTTAAGAGGGTCACCTACACATTAAAATGAAACGTAAAATCGCACAACATAGCATTTCTCCTGTCCTATTCGTATTTCGGAGAGCAGGCTATCTAAATTTTACATAAACCCTGAAAAATATTTGTGACGAGGACGTGTGACGCAATGCGGCAGAAGCAAAGTATTGTACATGACAGAATTTTGTCAGGAATCCGAAAACGTTTTATATAAGGAGTTCTCGTACATAAAGACCAAGTTTAAGAACCGGGAAACTTTCCTTCAGTCTTTACGTCCATGTTTCTTTGAAGAATTTGAACCGTTTAGACATATGAGCGAGCATGCTACATCTGTTGCCATGTTGAAAGTTTTAGTAATGAAAGAAAAACAAGAAGTATGTTATATGTTTGCTATAGGCATCTCTCCGAAAGTAGATCTGTTCCATTTGATAATAATAATAATGATGAGGTGTTAAACTTTAAAAAACTTTAATTTGTCTTACCCACAATATGAATTGATGGTCAGGTCAGGTCAGGTAAAAAATATAAGAAAAAATGTTAAACCACATAACACTTGCAGGTTTAAAGTTATAATGTACAGCAAATATGTTATCTCAGAAAAAAATACAGTAGTTTAGAATGATTAACATGAATGTATAATATGAGAGGTTGTAAAATTATAAATGTAAATTTTCATCTGATATACTGTTTTACATAGAAATGTTTTACACAATTGGGTCGGACCTTCAGTCCAAAACCCTTTTGATTTTACTTTCAGTTACACTTTCAAATGAGAATTTATTTACCAATGAAACGTATTTTCAAATTTTTAACGTTTGGTAGATATGGAGCGACATTTACAAATATTTTCAAAAAGTTAGTCATTATAAATTATTACAAAGTTATGTTCAACATTCTTTTCAATTACTATGATTTTATACGTATTTTTCTATATATAATTATGAACAATATTGAAAACGGTAATTAATTTTTCAATCTCTACTGAAACAAATCATTGAAACAACAAACTATACAGTAAACGCATTGTAATGTTGAGAGGATTTTTTAATAGTTTGATTGGTGAAGGGAAGGAATATTAGGGCTTGTAATGTAATCTTGAGATATTATTGAAGTTAATCGCATACTAACGTTTATAAAAAATCATATATAAGTAGTAGTCATTCGTGAAATAAATACTTATTTCTTAGATTATGGTTTTAAGATTTTTAACACTTAAAAAAATAACATGAAACTTGCTGTTAATTATAGAAATCATTTGTAAGTAAAATTAGCAAATTCGTATTGTTTCTAATTAATCGAGTGCTATCATTCCTTACTCGTATTTGTATAAGAGGCTGAAAATAGAAGTTTTATCAATTACCTACTGTCCTTTACATTGTTTATCTAAGCCCAAAAAGGGCTCAAAGAAACCTTGTAAGGGCCTTCAATCAAATGAGGACGAAACTACGTACCTACTTGTTTTTGTCGTTTTACAACCGTTATTTTACAAACGCTACAAAATCCAACCTTAACTCACATTCATAGGGACCTATACGAGAGTTCTTGTTCTGAAAATTTGCAAAATAAATTCGTTTTTTAGTGTCTCGTAGATAAAACACTAGAACCCTTGAGAGAAGTGGTTTTATTGATTTATAGCTTCTGACGTGGGAAGGGAATATTTTTCCTAACCACCTGGGGTCCATTTTTATACTCGCCAATAGGAAAGGTTTAACTGAATATAAATACTTGTCTCCGTAAAAGAATTTATTGGGGCCGACTTCTGAAGTGACGGCATAATTGAGTTTAAGCTTTTTCCCACCTTGTCACCTGGCACCTGAAACTGGCTAACCCATTTAACACAAATAATTTTAACATAACACACAGCATAAAATCACGCCACAATCCCTTTAGAGCGATTGGCAGAGGTGTTCCTCACCGCATTTCGCATGTTTATGTTGAATCCCAGTGTGACAGGTTGCGAATCTGTCGCCACTTTCCGGGTACAATGAGAAACATGGCTTCAACTTGCGGCAACTCGAGACTCGAACCCTTGACGGGTGGGATTGGTCGGTTAACCAAGCCACGTGAGCTACCACGTCCTTACAAATACATTAATAATTTTGCTGAGGGCTATCACAGACGTTGCGAAATGTACTACGAATAATAGATTTTTAAGTCGAACTTTGACTTACAAAGCTATCCGAAGTATGATTGTGTTCACAGTGGGAAGGATTGAAACTCGCTCGGCGATTTCTTCTTATAGCACTACTACTGTTTATAAACTGTAAATAAAAAAAGGTTTCTAGGCAACCCTGTTACACATTGTCGCTTATCTTCATGTTTGCGGCCAAATTTTTATCTATCTTACCAAGTCAAGAACTTAAAAAAGTTGGCAGCCGAACCCAAAACGTTGAGTCTACCTTCATTAGAAAGAGTTAAAATAAGTATGACAATTAACAAACATCTCGACTTTTACTATGAAATTAGTTGAATACCGAATTGTTCGCGAAAAGTCGAAAACACAAACACGGTTAGAGCCGCAGGAAACATCACTTCACGGTTCTGTAAATCAAACAACGACCTCCTCTATTTGTGTTTGAGTTACAGTTGAATTTAATCGAAAGGTCGTAAGCGTAACTTTGAAAGTAATTAAAATTAAAGTTATCCCCGTTTTGTTGAACGCCACCCTCAGGCTTGGAATTATTGTTATAATTTATTTTACATTTATAAACGTCTTTTAACTTACTTCAAAGGAGTATATAATATTTTTCCCCCTTTCTATGTTTCGATATAGATCTGCAATTCTTAATGAATAAATAAAACTTTCTTTGAAAGAAACATAAATTTTCAATGCTAATATCGAAGTGTGAATTATTTGTGGGTGAAACGCCTTATGTGAGTGAGGGACTGTGGGTGAGCTAGCTGACATGTTATTACATTTTTGTTATAGCATACCCTGAGTTCTTTAAAAGTTATAACATAGTGTCCATGGTTTGAACAACAAATTTTAAGCTTAGTTCCATAACTAAACTTGATTGTTTGGATTTCCTTTATCTTTTCATCCGTATACATGATTTATTAACGAACAAGATTATAATTAGGTTTTACAATGCGTCAGTTTTACCATAACAAATCAATTTATTTTGTTTCAACAGCATTTGTTCTGTGTTATTAACATTTTTATTATTTAATAAAAGTTAATCAGAAATTTCAATTGTTTTGATTATTTTAGTATTTTTCTGTTATTATAAATAAATAAAAAATTACAATGGCGTAGAAATTTTTAGTTATTTTTTTCGTAAAATAGAAAAGTCCGTTATCAGGTTTATTTTTTCATGAAAAATGGAAACATCTAACTAAACATTGAATATGTCAGATATGTTTATTATTTAAATTTTTAGAATACAAATTATTAATCTCTGATGTTTACTTCATTTTGTGATAGAAATCGAATATATTTTTTTCCTCGAAATTTCCTTTGAGAGTCCCTTTTGAAGTTTCTACTAGAAATGAATTTAATTTTTTTATAATTCTGGTTATGCTATAAGTAATCACATATAGAATGTGAAAAAAAAGAAAAAAAAAACACATTATTTTTCTAAGTACTTATTGATCTTTTGCAGTTAATACAAGGTACAAGATTATATCTAAGTTCAGGGCTGAGTCAATGTGTGTTTCGTGATGTGATGTGTTGTGTTGTGTGTTCTTTTAGTCAAAAATATTTTTTTAATCTGCAATATTTGTTTTCGAGTGTGATTATTTCAAAACGGTACTTTAAAATTGATTTGAAGTAGAGGGGAATAATTTGATTACATACTAATTAAAGTTGGCTATAATTTCCCATACTATCATTGTTACAAGAGTAATTAATTAATCAGTGGACAAAAACATTTTCCAAATAAATTAACCGAATGCATAATAAATACCTTCACTTTGACACGCCTCCACCAAATCTGTTCAATTTGTTTGCCTAAATACCTACATTTTCGTACATTTTAATTAGGTTTGATTGACTGCTTACCATCAGGCAGGCTGTAGTGTTGTTTGTCACTTTTGCGGTATAAAAGAGGTACAACACACACATTGACTCAGCCCTGCAGTAAGTATCGTAAGAACTTGTGTCAAAGGAACTAAGCAACGATATGGTATATACTAAATAGAAAAGAATACAACATCCAAGACCGGTAAGCGGAACAATGCGTCTTGCAAATAACACAAAGTCCCGCCCCCGCCGGGATTTGAACCCAGAACCTCTAGCGTAGCAGTCGGCTATTTACACCACTGCGCTACCGAGGTCGTCAGAGAGGTGTTATCACGTTATTCAAATTAATTATTTGAGATTTTAATTTTCATTATTTGCCATATAATTTGTTCAAATCACTTCACAAAGCTTAAATAAAATTTACAGCAAATATAACTCCTTTTGTATACCGTCTATGTCATTTTTGCTATATTCAAGGCCATGGTTTAACCCTTACCTGTTTGTTTGTTCATTACTAGTACTCGAACAGATTAAGGATTTATATTGCACTTGTTGTATGAAGTTTTATATGCGACCGTCTGTACGTCTTATGTTCAAAGATATTTTCTCCATAATTTATAGTCACCTTACACTGCACGATAAGGCTAGTACTAGTGCAGCATAAGGATTGATTTTATTAATGTCATATTACACTTATTATGCGAAGCTTTATATGTGACCTTCTGTACGTCGTATTTTCAAAGATATTTTCTCTATAATTTATAGTCACCTAACTCAGCACACGGTGAACGCCACTTTGTAGAACGTATCGTCACTGCGTCCGGCTGAACGTGAAGTAGACGCATTACATAACAGTGAAGTTTTTCAATCCAGCACGCCAACTTGTAATGCGACGTATTATACAACTAGGCTTCGACATATATATTCGGGTTCCACTATAGGGATATATCCCTTTAACGAAAATTAAAAGGAACCTCCACTTTCTTTGACTATGGCAGGAGCAAAAGTTTTGAGTTATCAACGAACTGCTTTGCATAATTAGTCCTCTTCTGACTTGTGAACAGCGGAGTTAATTTTATTATAAAGTTATTGCTGGGTAGCTGCATGTAATGTCTCGGTTTTAAAGGATTAACAACTCTACGCTTTGAAACTGTATGGAATAAGTTATGAATTTGAATAACAAATGGCCGGCTATGATCTCTTCCAAGTCATTTGTATTTGGTCACGTCAGACCCATACTTCGCAAATGGGTTACTATCCATTATGGTATGAACTTATTTTGTCTTTTGACCACTTGTCTCGGTTCGTATAACTAGGTTTCTCTTAGCCACATACATATGGTATTCTTGAATGTATTTTTATCGAAGGTGCGTTTTTATCAATTTCAATAAACTGATGTAAAAAATAAAACGTGTTGCAAAAAATAAATAAAAAGGATTTCATTGTATCTAGTTCAGAAATTTGTTTAATAAATCGGTACTGGCTAGTGAATTACTATAGTATAATTTTATTCCTTAGTTCAAGCATAATTTGTAGCGGAACTTTGTCATGGATAAGCTACCATTGTCTATTCACATACTGACAACATCATTCACAGTAAGGATCTCTTTCTGAAATACTACTGAACACAATTTCAAAGGTTTAATTCTATAAAAAGGCACATTCGACCTCCTTGCGGCCTACGTTTGTAATCCAGAAAATAACTTATCGATAACATTGTTACAAGCAATATCCCCGAAATCAGCAAATCTGGTCACAGCCGAGGGACAATTATTTACTGATCAGTCCTCGTATTCATTAGCATCTCATTCCAAACTTTCGCTGTTTTGTATTCTGTGTTATTATGAAGTGTATTTGCTAATCAATAGTATGGGAGGTCTGTTGTATCGTACAATGTAGATTAGCTTGCCCTGACCACAATAGGGGCGCATTCTGTTTCGGATGATCCATTAAGTTCAGTTTAGAGTGGTGTGGTTGAGCACGGAATCTAAATAGAGGCCTAAATCTATAGGTATTGCTGAGCGATTTACTACTGAATTCAATAAACGAAGTTGGTTTCAGTGTTTATGTAATTATTGTTTTCAACGGACGCACGAATTCTGAATTTGGGTTAAATTGAATTGCTTTATTTGCATTACGTTTTAGGGTGGATCCAACAAACTGGCTTTTACTCAATCTAAGCGTTCTGGTTTGTACTACGAATGTAAGACTTATAATACAAAACAAGGAGGTCTTATAGATAACATACTGAAAAGAGATCTTGACTTGACTAAGATCTTGAAAGACATACCCATCACACACATACACATTTACACAACACACAGAAATCATGCTTGAAGAGCTCAGAGTTATAAGCTGTATTGATTTGTAAATGTTACAATTGGCGGCCACCATGTGATTACCTAAAGAATTGAAGAAAAAAATACAAACCTGTTTATTATTATTTATTCTGAATCAATATTCAAAAAGTCAAAGTCAAAAGGTTTTAATTAGAATATACTTAAAATAAACATTTTCAAATCGTCATTTCAATTTTTTTTACTATCACCGGTTCGGAATGCTATTTCTACGGGGAAGAATCCGGCAAGAAACCTCCGTAGTTGCTTTTTTCAATTTTCAAATACAATATTTTCTATTACAACTTAAAATTTTTCAACATAATAATTCTAGCTACACTCCCACACCTGCGTAAAGTATCTCAAATAACGTTATTCAATGTCAAATCCACAGCAAATATGTAGATTACTTAATTTTAAAAATTAAATAAAAGCTAGAAAAATATTTCATGCCAGCACCAGAAGTAATAATTTTGGAAAAATAATAAACAATTTTCTTGGCGCTGGCATTATGAAAATATAACAGTCAACAGTAATTTAGTTTAAACTAATTCAATTTAGAGCCTTAAGCTGTTAAATAAATTAGTTTCTGAAAATAAAAACAAATGGTAAATTAGCCTGACCTTTGAATTGCGACTTAATTTTAAGATATAATAAAGACTTGTTAATATCCCAATTCATTAATATCTTTATTACTCACTTAAATTCATTATTTTGTTATGGTACGAAGGAAGACTATGGCCAAGTTGAAAGAAATATTTACAACCTTGTGACAGCACTACTAATATCCTGAATTAAGTTCTAGTGACTATATTATTCCCTTCAACGTTTCTACGTGTTATAAATTTCAGCTAATGACCTATTCTAAAAATCTGAGTTTTACATGTAACAAACAAAGACTTACTACCCTTTGTCTTTTCAACTGCAACTTATTAAATTATTATTCTTACATTAATTGGCATCATCGTCAAGTAAGGAGGTCAAGCCTCTTGTGATCTATGTAATCTATTTATACGATTGGTTAAGCTGACGTAAGTCCAACGAAACGGAACTGAAGTATATCCTTTCAAAATCTTTTTATAGACAAAAAAGTTATGCCCGAACTGATATTTAAAAAAATATACCTACGGTCGAATTGAGAACCTTCTGCTTTGTCGGTTAAAAACGTCTTCTTTCTGATGTCAGAGTCTAATATACTTAAATATATTTTCTTTACCTTGTATTTAAATAACCTGTGTTAAAAATACTGTCGATAAAACGTTTAATAGTAAATTGTATAAAAGTAAAGTGTACTTAGCTTTGATTGCTTTAAATGAAATTTCTAAAAATATTTTCATCCTTTTTTTTCAGTTGATGAAACTTTATACGACGCAATATGTTTCCTCAAAATACTTCGTCTTCTGTAACTATATTTCGTACTGTAACAAAATTATTTTTATAAAAGTAAATAAAAGTTCAATATTGACGCATGCATCACAAGGGGCATTTCACCCGCTTTAATTTAATTGAATCCCACAAAAACTATACACAAAATATTTAATTTTTCATGGATCTAGTATGAACGAAATCATGTGCGTTGTTTCCCCTTAACAAAGTAAAGTCACCCTTGTTTTTATTTAAGGGCTGTAATATTCTTTATTACCGTATCTGTAATATAAGTCGCGTAAAACCCTACGTGAATTCGGCACGTGAGGTGACTTGTTACCTTTACAGTATTTACCGCAAGGGCACAAGGGGTTCAAGCCAATGTCAACTGCACGGAGCCACCAAAACCCTCGGCAAAAAGTATAAAGTATAAGGTTATTGACTTTCTAGCAAAACTGAGCATAGCCTATAACAAGTGTATGAAAAAAAATGGCGGTTAAAAATCTGTAGTTTCATATTCCTATCGTGTTAAGTTTTATTGGGGTTGTATTAACCTATGCTGAGGCCATTTTGTACACAAAAAGCCCAAGTGTGACCGATGGCCCGGCATGCATTAAAAAGCTGTTATTCTCTTTGTGACCTACAACATTTTTGCCGGCAGTTACGACACACGTGTGGTGGGGCCTACCGCGCATTGGACAGACGAAGCGTTCAGTGAACGAGCTCGGTGGTTCGGTTCACCAACGTCTGCATTGCTACTCAAGAACGTACTGTCCAAGGACCGGGCCACCTACAGGTGTCGAGTAGACTTCCAAGTGTCCCCGACCAGGAACTATAAAGTTGCACTGGATGTTGTCGGTAAGTGGATTTTATGTATTTTTATAAGCTTAGTAACGAATAATTTCATAGAAGTAAGTTGACACGAAGCCATCATTTTACTTCTTTTAAGAACCAGAACAAAATGTTTGACATTCAACTTCTGTAGCATATACGGCAATACGGCAAAATAGTTTTGTTTTATTTTTGTCAAAAATAGAATTTTGTATTTTTATTTAATCCAATACAAACATTTTTTTTGTTTTAATGCAATGTTTAAAAAGTAAGTGAACATTCATGGTTCGGAAAAAGTTTTTGGATCAATAGAAAATAATTATTTTTTACGATAACCAAGTTACCTATTTATAACTTGCAATTTTGATGTTAAAATAGTCAAAGGGTTTCATGAAATTCAGTCTACATTGTGTAAAACATGTGATATTATATTTCTCGGAACTCTCACAACGTAACTCGATACATTTATCGGAAGGGACCTAATTAAGCTAAAACGTGAGGCAGGGCTACAATATTACCTGAAAATAATCGTTTTACGTTACCATTCTCGTTTTCAAGCATAAAAATACCCAAGACCTTTAATAACACGAGAACATTAAAATTTTACAATTTAAATATTCTGTTTGCTTTCACCCCAACGCTGTGATAATAATCAAATTTCTTACCATTCCCATTTCCCCCGGACTACTTGATGGAACATAGTATTACAGCACAGTGGTCTTCTTTCCGACTCCGCTTGATAGTCTCATTTAGCGAACTTTAGAGGTAACTCAGCACTTAAAGCAGTCCAAAGTAAACGAGTGCAGTATCGTCGGAGTGATCTCCTAAAGCTTTCGCTCAAGTTTAAATTCTCACGTAATCTGAAAGCCGTATCTTTTTTCTTTAATAAAATACCGGGAGCGTATTCCGCGAAACATTGGAGCAACAAAGCCATGTAAAGTCATCGCACCGTCGGGTAATCTCGATAAAAACCGGCGCGGATCGTAAACTTGACCCTCTCTTATCTCAACGGAATCAACACGGGAACTTTAGGGCTCGGCCAAACAGCTTTGTCCCAGTCCTCGTCGCTTCATGCAAGCGTCCTTTTTTCACAAACGCGTAATTAGTTTGCGAGACGAGGAAGACAAAAGGTTCCGGTGTTGCTATTAAAATTTAACCAGATTCACTTCGGGGTCCGAGATGATTTACCTTCAATAGCTGAGTGAAAATGTGGGTCAGTTAGGAAATTAAAATTTTATCGACAATGAGGGAGTCTTAAAGTTTTAGGAGCCGATGTTGAGTCTTCTTATCTTACTTCGTAACTCGGCTTCTTTCGGACTTTACGGTTTCGACAACTTTTCTTAATTTTACGAAAGTAGATAACGAAAAGATGAAAATCTTAATGCCGGGGCTAATTTTTCATTTGTCCTTTGATAATGTAGGTAAACTCAATTTAGGTCTCTCTGCGGACTTTGAAACTTTCGGTCGAATATGATATTTTTGCTTTCTTTGAACGAAATTATGCCTAATCAAAAGAATAAATGAACAAAAACTCGTAATGAAAACAGTAAACAAGATATTCTTATAAATTATTCAAGTAATTGTATTATCTACTAAGAAATAAAGGTCTATCGTGTGTTGAAAGTGTTTCCCGAAGGGTCAGTTATTCCACTCCACTGCATCTGTAATCATTCAACCATCCCTTATTTTACCTTGTTGTTTCTTGTCGTGATATCTCTATAACATTTTTAATTTACACATGCTGTTGAAAAAGTTGTACGCTTGTTTTTTTTTTTGCGCACATAATTATCAACCTGTCTTTAATATTTTGTCAATAAAATTGAGCCACGCCTACGAGAAGTCATATTAAAGCAATAAACCTTAGATTACTGTTTTTATTAGTACAGAAGTTTTCCGATGGCGTGATAGTAAAAATATACAAATATCATTCCTATTGTATGTAATCTATATTTTTATAAATGCCGATACTATCTGTCTGACTATATTGTTTAATTCCACTGATTATTTCATAAAACGCTGTTAATGTTTCACTAGAACCATAACTTGGAAATCGTAATCAAGCACGAGTCCCAAGTTGCAGCTGTTGAATTATTATCATGATTAAACTAAAACACCTCAACCACCGACCCGTAGAAAGTCAACAGGAAAGTTCTTAAGGGAAAAGTTTATGGGAGAACAACTTTTTATTGACAGAAATAAAGAAACACGTTGAAAGGGACCTTTGTATTAGAGGACAAAGTCCTTTCTAATGATGATTAAGTTTAAAACGTGGAAATTCTGGCTTCCCTCAGAAGCTAGCCGGCGAATGGAGAAATTAATTTCGTTTCGTTTTATTAAAAGCTTGTAAGGTAAAAGATTATTGCGAAAGTAATTATTATGTAATGTCTTTTTTAATGTAGTTTAACGTTTAGTGAATGTACTTACGTTAACTGTGAAATTATTTGTTAAAGAGAAATGCTACTTCTGACAGTAAAATTAATCGTAGTTTACTAAATGCTTTAAAATGTCTCATAACAAATGCTAGTCTGACAAATATATATACTATTATTACATGACCAAATCTTTTCTCCCCTATATTATTAGAAGTCTATATGAAATATTTCACGGTCCAGCAAATATTGGATATTGCCTACGAGTGCCTCTAAGTCGATCCAACTTTGGTTTTATCGAATCATGATATTACGTGGCAGATGCTTGTTCGGCTCGGGTTATTTCTGAGTATATTTTTAGAGTGTGGGGCGAAATTCTCATTTCGTAGCAGTCCGCACTTATGTGGATGGTACGAAACAATGAACGAGCGGCAGCTGTTCATTTCAGTAAGCGATAGCAACGTTGCTCAGAATGGATATGAAAGCCTCGCATGATTGCCGGACTCCTCTGAATACTCATAACTTGAAACCTTTTGTTTCGACTCAACGAAAACATTTTCATTTCCTCGGCCACGTTCGAGCACAGTTTGTAGTTTGTTTATCAGCAATTTGTGAATATCTGGGGCACGTTTGAACGCCTTTTTCCATTCTCGCGGAAGTCGATTTCGATTTGATTGTGAAAACTTTTTGTGGTAAATAGAGCCGTTGAATAAAACTTTTCAAACAATCGCCCTTTGTAGTCGGCTCTGGGAATTGGTTATATCTGTTATTGTATAATCTTATTTTTTCCCACAGAGCTTCCGAGTAAGCCGAAGATTTTTGATGAATTTGGCAGTGAGTTATCCGGAGTAGCTGGCCCTTACAACGAAGGCCGGGATTTTAAGCTCATTTGCTCAGTAAATGGGGGTGAGTCCGCTTATTTATTTTGACACAATATTCTTTTATTTTCTCTTTCTCCCATCATTCTTAATTAAGAAATAACAAAGTAATTTCCTCAAAAGGTGCTTGTCAAGTTAATGCAGCTCGATAATTCACTAGCTGGTCTTACTTTGCTTTTAAGGAAATAATTTAAAATTCCCTCTTTAAATTTGAGTTTCGCGAGCAATTTTCATCTAAAATTATGTAAGCGGCGAGTCGGTGAAGTTGTAACCTTATTTCCTTGTTAAGGTAACCCAACACCGAGGGTGCAGTGGTTGCAAGAGGACACTGTGCTCGCAAGTTTGGGTCCTGGAGAGCCCCAAACCGCGGGAGAGGTGAGGTCACTCACCTTGCTGGTCAAGAATGCAACTAGGTCGCATCTATCTTCAATCTACTCGTGTACAGCAGAAAACACGCTACTAGCATCCCCGCTAAAAACCTCAGTTCGCATCGACTTATACCGTAAGTTTAAAATACTAGTAGTATTAAAATAAACTAGAAATCCTGGTTCTTTATCTCGAAAGTGAATGTTTAAGAGCTTAACTGCAACCGATAGAAAAAGGTTTAAGCATCGATTTTCAATTTGGTTGCAAAAAAAAAATATTCAGTTCGTTACTGAAATGGCAACTTGACTTTTGATCGTTTGCCACAGACCGCTAGTTTTTACGATAAAAATGTTACTCCAGAGAGAAAAACTTTTGATTTTCGTTCTCCAATAGTTAGTGGTTTCACATAGTTGCTAACAAAGTTAGTTTAAGCTTTACTTTTATATGCAGAGTCTTTGTGGTGATTTGAATGTTCAACCTTCGCTTGTATACGAGTATTTTTGTATATTTATATGATCGTATTTTCTGCAGTGAGGCCGATATCAGTGGAGATTCTGTCTCGGGAACAGCCTCTGTCTGTTGGGAGGAAGGCAGAGCTCTGGTGCAGGTCTGTTGGAGCCAGGCCACCTGCTGTCATCACCTGGTGGCTAGGAGGGAAGCAGTTGGACTCAGTCACCAAACAACGAGTAAGTTTAAGCTTTGCACAGAGCCTTTGAGAACTTCCGTTAGTAAGTTGCCTATGAGATAAAGTGATTATTTAGAATTGTATGATACATGCAGACTGTTTAGCTATGAATAACGACTTTAATTTCAGAATCTTGAGTGATTTAAGTGAGTAGGCGACACTGAGAATAAAAATATTAACAGAAATGTTTCCTCTTTTGACATAAGACTTAGAAACTGTTAATTTAAAAAGAAATAGTACTTTAGGTCCTTTACTTAGCCGAAAATTACACAACCAAAATTGATTAATTTTAGTCAAAGGAAGTCTAAAGAACTTAATTTAATTAAAATATAAATCAGCCTACAGATCTAAGAAAGAAATAAAAAACACATCATGTAAAAAAAGTCGAGTTAACTTAACAGCAGCTTCATAAAAATACTCATATTCTTAAAGTATCTGCTATCTGTTTGATTTTAATACAGTTTTCCCAGGAATCCGAGGAAAACAACGAAACCCAATCAATGCTGCAGTGGATACCTAGGAAAGAGCACAATAGCCAGACTTTAAAGTGCAGAGCAGAACATCCCAAGTTCAACCATTCAACCTTAGAAAGCAAGCTACCTCTTAACGTGTATTGTAAGTAAATAGCCTTATTAGAAAACGATACTCGAATATTTTTCAGTAAAATTTTAGACAAAAAAAATATATTTTACGTTTCTATTTTATCAAAACTATTACATTGTAGACTTCGCTTTATCCAGCGTTTTCAATAACGCTTGTCTTGAAATTAATTTGTGTGAAGTAATAAAAACTTTTTAACAACCATTTTATTCTATTTTCAGAGGTAAAAAAAAAATCAAGCCTATGCCAAAATATTATTATTTTCTAAAAAATATATATTGACTTTGTTTTTATATATGTAGGTATATATTAATCTAACATTTGAGGCACCCATCTGAGTACATACCATTTTTTTTAGGTTAATTGCCAATGCTTGAAAACATGAAAAATTCGTTACCTACTGTAACCTGTCCTTTGTTCAAAATAAAAATGTTGTTAAGTGTGTTTTCAGTTCTAATTCCAATAAACCTTTTATCCGACACACACCAGAATGAAACCTTTAAAAGTAATAAATTTGTTTATTTCAATAAAGATATTTGTTTACGAATATCTTGGAGCTACAAAAAGGGTAATAAAAATAAATCACAGAAATTTTTAATCTTTAACTTTGATACTTTTATATCTCAAAATGTTTTCCTTTCGTCTTAAGATGGCTCTTAATTTAATTAAAAGAACGGGCATACTTTTTTAGCTTAATAATATTATTCAAATCGTTGTAATAAATTTTCCGAAAGGCCTTTGGACTTATCTTGATACCTTGAGCACGAAAATTGGCAGTTAACCTTTTATCTGATAACTTTTTCAATTAGAAAAAAAAAATCGTACCAATCTCAGAATTCTCGGAAGAAAGGGGTTTCGGCGTTACGAAAACTTGATAAATTAACTTGATACAGACACCGCTTATGAAAAGGAATTATATTAGAGAATGAACGAACGTTGCGTGTTCACTAATTACTCTGATATAATTTTATTCAACAAAAGCGAACGATATTTTTTATATATTCAAAATAAATGATGGTCTACTTTACACTGTTATTGATTTTGTTACAAACCTGAGCCTTACAGATTTGTTTTGTATTATTATTTTGATAGTTAGATAGATTTAGACAGAACTGACTGTCAAATAATATACATAAGAGTAATGCATACGGATAAAACTGTGATTTTGTTTAGTGTGCTTAATACTGTTGTTGATGTTAAAGTTATTCCAATCACACATTGCTTTAAGAATATACAGCTTCCAAATAATGAAACAAATTAAACGATGGCAAACATCGTGATCTACGATACTATACAAAATAATGTTTATTTATTGGAAAATAGGTTTTCGTTAAAAAAAAAGAGCGTGACCATGTATTTTAAGTGACAGTTCTGAGGTGAGCGTTTTACGTACTGTACAGTAATTTGTGCTTCAATTAAATATTTGAAAATAAGTCCTTGGGGTGAAAACAACGTTCGCTCAAGGCCGGTATAATTCAACGTGACACGGTATCCTGTGTTATAGATGCTTTGAAAAAATTACACCGAATTTTTAAACTCCACCTCCAACTTTTTAACAAACATGAAAAGGATGTTTAAAAGGCTTCAAATTGAAACGGCGTAATTCAACAAAAGGTGAATTTACAGTCATTGTACAAATATTTTGAGTCTGCAAACTCGTATGATGTTTGTCGAGTTATTCCTGAGTTTGCAGTTTCGTTTGTACGGCGTTCCTAAGTTGAAATGTTAACGGAATTTCTTGCTTAAATTTACAAATCGGTTACTTTGTGTTAATTTTGTAAATATGAGAAAGTTTGTGCGAAGGAAGTTCTAAAAGTTTGTACAAATTAGTCTCGTAACTTTGTCTCTATGAGTTTCTCGTTTATCATGTTTCTGAAATATTCTGACAAATTAAATGGATATGTTGTGTTCTAGAATGTAATGTTGTATTTGAATACCTAGTTTTATTATTGAAAGGTAAAATAAAATTAAGTACTTGTTTACTTTTATATAGTTTTATGTACCATCACAACTCTTTGCTGTTCCTGCAGTTACGTTAAGCTAAAACATTGAAAGTGGGTATAACTTTCATATAATATAAAGCCTCTAAAGTTCAATTTGTAATTCATTTTTCTGTATAAACACAACCACTCTCCTTACAGCGTCAAAGCTACAAGGCACAGTATCACTTCAAAAATGTTAGAAGTCAACTCAATTTCAGATGTGCCGGTGGCGACAATTCATCTCGGTGCCAAGATGAATCCCAACGACATAGAGCAAGGCGACGACGTATATTTCGGCTGTGAAGTTGACGCCAATCCTCCAGCTTATAAAGTAGTTTGGGAGCACAACGTGAGTTTCCACTTTAAGCTTTTTTGCCTTACTACCGGATTGTACTAGATAAAATGTAAAGTTTTTTTTTTTAAATATTAGGAACGTGATTTTTTTTTCTTATTCGTCGCATACACAAGTTTAAGCATGGTTTTTCAGTTTTTATGACTATGTTACCCTATATTTCGTTACTTTAATGAAGTTTAGCTGTTAAACATAAATAGGTATATTAAAAAAAATACATATCTTTTTAAAATTTATTTATTTTTACCAAACACCAAACGGAATGAAAATATAAATTAAGCAAAAATAATATAAAAAAATATTTTTTTGTAATTTTTGTTAATGTCTTTTCTATGATTCCAAAAGTAATAAATTTTTATATGACGAGTATTAAAATATATTAAACTAGTTTCAAAGGTTGCGTAAGCTTGTTAACGGCCGGATTTTTTTTCATATTTCGAGTAAAACTTCTGAAAGATTTTTCTTTATGTTTTGATTCGAATGTTCCAAGTCAACAATAACGAGAAAAATTAATTTAGTTGAACTTGATCCGGGCAAAGACCTCTACCAGCTTGAACATAAATTTAAAATTAAAAGCTAGTTTTCATTTATTCAAATTTTAAGTGGTTGCAAACCAAATCATGCACTTTCAGCTGAAAAGTTAATTTGAAATTATTGTTTTTTTAACAAACATGTTTTATTACATTACACGTAAAAGTTTTATGTTATTCATTATAAAGTTTCAATAAATTTTTCTTTTTATTGGTTCTCCATAATTAATTTGAAAATTAGGCATATTTTTGCCATAAAATCCAACCATTTTCAATAAATTCTTAGAATGGTTTCCCTTTTTTAAACAAATATTTAATTTTGAAATATTGAATATTTAATTTTAAATTAAAAGTCTTCTAACATTTATACTTACTTTTGGTTTCATACAGAATAAAAATTTAGTTTAGAAATTAAATATTCATTACAAATACTTTTTAATATTCATTTTATTAAACAAATATAACACACCGTTTTATAATGCAATCGATTAAAAATACTTCTTTTATAATGATTAATATTGGATTTTAGAAAGAAATAAAACCGCCTTAAAGCGATGCAAAGACAATCTTTTATAATTTTAATAACTTTTAACCATGTAACAAAATCCAAAGGATAATACTGGCGAAACTTTTTAAAAATCTCCTTTTCTAGGGTGTTTTACTTCAACATAATCCATCTAACGGTATAATCTTGACTGGAAACACGAACTTGGCTTTGAGGAATGTGTCGAGGCATCAAGCTGGGAAATATTCCTGTACAGCATCAAACGTGGAAGGAGACGGCAGATCAGCACCTCTCACTATGCAAATTGTTTGTAAGTTATTTTGATGCTAAGCCAAAACTTGACAAGTTTACAGTGTGAATACAACGTAACTGTAGGTAGTTTTTGCTTTGTTGTCACTATGTTACTAATTGTACAATAATAATAATATATACCTTTACTGCTATTAGTAGGTATAGGCTACCGTTTGTAATCTCATCTCATGGTTAATGAAGGTGCGTGCCCTAAATGCCATGACATCCTCGAATTAAAGATATCCATTTAACGAAGTCTAACTTCAATAGAAAGTTGCCTATTTCCAATATTAAAAATTATGTTTAACATTCAAGTCTCAATTTTTTGCGTGGATGAATTTTTCGGCACAATATACAATTGTGTAGGCAAATCGAAAACATATTTCGTCAAGATCCAAGCACCCCATCTGGTTGTCACCTCTCTTATATAAAATTCTGAATATTGTTGTTTCTTGTTTTTCCATGTAATTTTAATCCACAGACAGACCGGTTTGCAAGAAAAAAGAGATGAGTATGATCGGGGCTGCGTTACAAGAGCCATCAACGGTAGTGTGCGAAGTATCAGCATTTCCCCTTCCAGACACATTCGAGTGGACCCTCAACAATTCCGTCGGCTCAATAAAAGTTGATCCAGTGAGTGGCTTTGTTATCCTGCACTGTAGCTTACTTCAAACATCGCCTGTGTTATTTATTTTCATCAGAGGAGGTACTCATCTTTTGTCTTAATTTATGCCGAGCCCAGCTTTTTCTTTCTTTGAAATTGTGTCAGATTTAATTATTGAACGAACAGGTCATCAGAAATGTCAATTTATAAAAATATAGTCTCAGGGTGTAGATATTAAAAAGCCAATGACAAACCAATATCCAAAAATTTATAGATTTGTCAGAGTCAAAACATTTTAAATTAATGTATTCAACAGAGAACATGCTTCGGTCCGACGTAGTGAACCCAATTTTGTACATTTGTTCTGATCTAATACCAAAAACTAATACCACTCGTATTCAATGCAACATTTTTTCTATCCCGAATGAATTCCACTTTTTAAATAATTAAATTTGATGTAAAGCTGGA
Source organism: Choreutis nemorana (assembly GCA_949316135.1). Taxonomy (NCBI): domain Eukaryota; kingdom Metazoa; phylum Arthropoda; class Insecta; order Lepidoptera; family Choreutidae; genus Choreutis; species Choreutis nemorana. The sequence goes on along the minus strand of OX438601.1, from coordinate 8,830,247 downwards.
AACAGAGATCGTACTAATACATGACGTACAGAAAATTTAATGATTCAAAATGTCAATAAAATAAATAAAATAAAATAACCACATCACGACACACAATTGACTCAGCCCTACAGCAAGTTTCGTAAGAACTTGTATCGCAGGTGCTAAGCAACGATATGGTATATACTAAATAGATAAGAATACAACATCCAAGACCGGTAAGTGAAACAATGCGTCTTGCAAATAACAAAAAGTCCCGCCCCCGCCGGGATTCGAACCCGGAACCTGTAGCGTAGCAGTCGGCTGTTTACACCACTGCGCCACCGAGGTCGTCAAAAATGTTATCTATTTAAATAGATTACAATTTACGATAGTCCTGTTATCTGACATGATAAATTTGCAGTATTACTTCCTATTAAACATTATTTTTAATCATCAAACACACCGATTGACACTTCTGATCTGTTGGGAGAAATCCGAACAGATAATTTTTTCCATGTTTTTATTTTACAAAGTAGATTGATTAAGCAATTGCGAATTATAAAACAAAGTATTCAAAGTCATTATCTTAACAATCTGAAATTAACATAGTCATCAAATCAAATTATTTATTTGTAAGGTTCTTGTAGGTGCGTAAGGTATTAATCCAATTAATTAATAGCTACTAACTTATTAATAAACCTTCCACTGAGGGCGTACAAAATGTAAATATTTAAATTCAATTAGAATGTAATAATTATGACACTATGAAAGTCAATTAATTGACGAAAATTAGAAAAGAAACCGTCATTAGTAGTGTAAATTTTTCTTCTAGGACCGCTTCACTGTCGACGCTACGAAGGGACGATCGATCCTGTCGTACAAGCCCGTTTCTGACATCGACTACGGCACGCTATCGTGTCGTGCGACCAACCTGGCCGGACAACAGACCATTCCGTGTGTTTACACGTTGTTACCGGCAACCAGGCCGGATCCACCAAACAACTGCACAGTATACAATCTCACGCATGACTCCTTGGATTTACTGTGCGTTGCAGGTGAGCTTATGGGATTTTTTTAAAATATAATTTAGGTGGACAACATACTATGCATAATTTTGTTCTCATAGTAAGCTGTTATTGCAGCTACACTAGAAAAAATATTGAAAAAATTTCCAGGGTGATCGAAGAACAACATTTTATTTATTATGGATTCCTGTTATTATAAATTTTTATTAAAACTTATGATTTTTCTTTCAAAATACTTAGAAACACCCACTTGTTTGCTTAGTTGTGCTCCTATTATATTTCATAGGAACGACGTCGATAGCGAACACAAAAAGGAAAATAAAACAAAAAATTGTATACAGTTTAATAAAATTATTCTTAAGTTGTAATTCTACAGCAAAAAAATGAGAAAAGAAATGTTACGAATCGAATAAGAAATTTCTTTAACAAATACGAGTTACATCTAATTTGCAATGTAAGATGTTATTTCTTAAGCCAAGTTTATGCGAAGGTAGATTTGATTCGTTGTGAGCGTCAATTTGAATGAGCTTAAGATTCATAATCCCGACGTTTACCTCTCTAAGGGTTTTTACATTATCGTTAACGGCTGTGACAAAAAGATCGTAGCCGATGAAAAATTTCGTCGATTGTTTTCTGTGGTTGATAACGTGGTTATAAAATTAAATGATTTCGAACAAAAAAAAGAAAAATAAATATTAGATAACAAAATGAAAAAAAATAAGAGAATCGTAAATTTTTCTAATGAATTTTACCTATCCTACAAACAATTATTTAAGAAACGGTATAAATAAGAACAGTACTTAGTACCATGCCGATCGTACATATGAATTCTGCGATTTACTATATTATTCCATTTTGACTTGTTTTGAGTAAAATCTAGCATCAGCTTTTAACGTTTTTGCAGTAGTAAAAGTGGTGATGAAAATTTCCATTGAGATCATAAATGATAATGTGTTGAAAAATTAAAACAATAACGAAAAATCGTATCGTGAGAAGTAAATGCTTCAAGAATATTGTTTGATGTTTTAATCTCCTCAAAGAGTTCTCGAACGGCATAAGATGGCAAATTTTATGTACTTTCTGGTATTTGCTTTCATAAGAGAGAGAGAGTTAGCGAGTATTTAATAGTCCATTCTATTAAATATCCCAAAAAACGGACTATTAGTTGTAAATTTTTATGCTGTTTTTTTCTCTTAGGGTATGAGGGGGGCTTGCAATCGGTCTACATAGCAGAGGTTTGGGCTAACGAAGGTTTAGTGGTGAACTCTAGCAATGGGGAACCTCTTTGGAATCTTCGAAGACTTGGAGCGAAGAGGCAGCTCAAGCTGGTGGTCTACGCAGCCAACGCCAGAGGAAGATCAGAACACGTCACATTTACTGTCGAAACGGCACCAAGATTGTCACCTAGAACAGGTAACACAGACTGTGGTGTATATATTATTTTTTTCTCTATAAATTATAAAAGTTTAGAAATTATACGTGACATGCCGATTGTTACGCTAGATGTTCTGGGTTTGAATCTCAGCAGGGGCGGAAGTTTTTGTTATGTGCAGGACGCATTTTTACGCTTACCGATCTCGGATGCAGTATTTTTTGTCTTTGTTCATATTGTTTATACCATATCGTTGCTTAGTTTCTGTGACACAAGTTCTTACGATACTTACTGCAGGGCTGGGTCAATGCGTGTCTCGTATAAAGATGTGGTTTATTATATTAGATTGAAATCATGTACTATACATTTGGCTTAATCAATAAAACTGCGACAGTACAATACCTATTACAATACAATAGAGTACATGAGTGTGTGAATGAATAAATAAACCAAAAAGATTCACATCCAATGGATATGATGAAAGACAATTGAATTAACAAACTTTTTTACGATTTTTTTTCTTATCAGAGGCACAAGAAGCTTGGGAGGTAAACTGGGCTCTAGGAGGCGTGCTTGGTGCAGCTTTGACAGTCGCAATAGTCTTGTGTCTTGCATTCATTGCTACAAGATTAAGACACAGGGCGAGGGATTATGAAGGTCAGTAGAATATTTTTATGACGAACAAAACTATATCATATTATGTCATTCGTAATCAAGTTAGGATGCGTATAGTATGATCCCTCGAGGTAAAATGATTCGCCATCGCATGCGAGTGTTAGTAACATATATTGATATGTTAGAAAAAAAAAATGGGTTAAAGTTTGAACGCAGTAATGATTTTCCTTTAATGGAAACTTTTACACGCATCTCCCCTGAAAAATTTAAATATTTAAAATTTATTTTAATTAATTACTAAATTATTTATTTAATTGTAAAATCAAAAAATTGATTTTCAAATTATATTTTTATATTATGATTGAATAAAATCGTTATTGAAATTACAACGTCATGTTACTGTATTTCCACTGGGTCATTATTTCATTATACACATAATGATTTTTTACGAGTTAAAGACTTTAAAAACATAGTAACAGGTTACAAAGTACAATAACATTCAACCAACAATATAAAAATTAAAGGCATATTGCTGCTATTTTGTCAATAAAACATTTTGTCGCCTGATTTTTCCAACTAGTATCTTTCTGTTTAAAACTTTTAGTTTCAATTTTCATTTTTAAAACATTTAGTCTTAATAAAACCGTTCATGACAAACACTCATTGAATCGAAATCAGTGAAATAATATTTTAATTAACATAGGCAATAAAGGCGGCGTATCAAATGTTTCAATTCAACCAGTGAGACTGTGAAATACAACAATGTGATACCGAAAAATTGTGACAAAAACACAAACTAACATACGCTTGCCTTGAAATATTTTAATGTACTTACGTAATTGCGTAATACACTCAGATTTAGCTTTTTTGCACACTTCAAACCTTTAGTTCTTGTTCTAATTATAGTAATATCAGATTTCCATTGTGTTTGTCACTTCCCTTTATAATGAAACAGATTGTACACCCACGTACCTTCAGGTTATTTGATTATCTTATACCTATTCGAAGATCCAAGTAAAAACAATAATCGACAATTTGAGAAATATGCAAAACTCACTCTTTCGTATTTGAGTCAATTACATATACAAATGAGTCATAGAAGAAGTTAAAAAAAGTAAAACTTTCTACAAAACTAAAGCTTATAGCAAAACTACTGTTATCAGTTTCATAGTAACAGATGTTTTCAAATACGATTTCATAAAACGCCTACTCGTATGAAAATATAAAAATCAGAATGACATCGCCAGTCGAAATGGAACAATTCGAATATGAGTCTCTTTTTTTCATCGAATATTATTACATGTCCCTGGAGAAATTAAAAACTCCATTTCAGTGTGTACACTCGGCAAATACGTATTTAAAATTCGCTCTTATCAAGTTGGCGGTAGAGGTGTAAATACAATTTTTTTTTCGACGACTGTACTTACCTCATGTGAAAACAGATCTCAGAGCAAAACTGAATAAATTTCGCCGCTATTAGCATTTTAGGTTAACACCTACTCCCGCTATGGAAAATAAAAGGCTAAACGCGCATGTTTTGTTCGAATTTATTTAATAAGTGTCTTATTTGTTCAGATTATTTTGTTTCAAGACATAAATATGCTCAATACTATAAATTAATATATATTAAAGCGTGACCCAACTTTTTTTATCTTAGTTGGGTAAGAAAAACCATATCCGTGACATAACTGTACCGATTTTTGTTTTCAATTTGCTTCAAGCAAATGTTGATTGACAGCCCTCGGTGGATTTACTCTTTTTCTGACGGGAAAAGCGCTGAAATATTGACAGTTCAATCTCGGTCACCAGTTACGTTAACAAATTACATGCTGTCAAACTGCATAAATGCTGGATATGCACTTATATTTACGTTATACAGTACGGTACGGGGGAAAGCTTTATAGCAAATTGCTTCTTGTTGAAAAACGACATGTCGCTATCATGAACTTTTAAAAATTCTTAATAATATTATAGAAGGAGTTCTTATTTACGTGATTTAAAGTATAGCCTTTAGTATAATCCTGTATAGGATTGTAAAGGATTAATTTTTAATCAATTTTATGTCTTAGTTGAATCGTTTGAAGATCTTTAGTCATGTTTACGAGTGTGTACATAAACATTTGAAGCGATTTAATGAGAATTCTCACGAAGGTTTTCGTGTCTTAGAAAAGGAATGTTAAGGCAAGCTGATCAAAGCTGAAATGGATTAGATAGCTATTATATAGTATTAAATCTAGTCAACAAAATACGAAACTACTTCCTAGTCATTACGTTTAGATTGTATTCTTAAAGTATATTGTGTCATATTCTGGTTCAAGCCAAAAAAGTTTCTTTGCGGTTTTAGGGGTAAAAGCGACAATTCCGTTTGTAGATACGAAGGAAAAATCTGTTGTCTGGAAAAACTCAATGACTTCCATCAACGAACATACTTACATGATCTAACCTACTCTTGAGTCAATTTCATGCATTTATGATCTTTAGATTATCCATGTCATTATTACTTGGCATCTTGTTTATAGGCCGTTGGTTGATGGAAGTAAATGTTTGTCATTAGTCGAGCAGTTAAATGCCTACTTCCCTGAATATTATATTAATAGATTCCAATATTCCAAATCCATCATCATCAATTTGTTTCAAATTTTAATGATGCGCAGTGTGTTCATTTAACTAATTACTTTATGTGATGGTTTTACTGCCATCAAATTAATTAAGAGACGCCATAACCTTTATGTTGTGTCTCCCCTTTCGCATGATCCCATCGAAATATTAAAATTTTATGTTGCCAGTGACAGTTCCGTCGTCGAAAAACCAGAAGGCATTGTTACAAAAACGGGACTCCAGCCATGGCCCCGACGATCGAAATCCAGACTTAATACCACTGAGTAAAGGTAAGTTTTGCATATCTTCACCTTTATTTCATCATACGCCTATGTCAATATCACTTATCTATTCATGTATTGTTGAGTGCTGTTTTTAACTGAAAGCTCTAGTACAAGTTGTAAAACAATTACGGAAATTGACTTGCCTATCGGAGATCTAATGGATTCTACATTAGAATTTTTATGAAACATCATGGGCAAACAAACTTGGAAATTAAGAATTCGGAACGTAGAATTCAAAAAGAAAGACACAAAATAAAACTTTTTTTACGTGACTGCTATTTATTACTATTTCGCTATCTCATAAGCTTATACTTCTATCTCTTTTATGTTTCTCTCCTATCTGCAAATCTATATGCATGAAATAGTTGCATTTTTCATTGTTTTTGAGTGAAATATTCTTTTTAAACAAAAATTTTATAGTTACTTGTAACTGTATTGGAGTTACAAACTATTTCAAAAAGTCTCAAAGTTTTCCGAAAGCCACATTTCAATGAATAAAGGCCATTTCGTTGAGCTTGTATGAGAATATAACTGAGTAAAAATATCTGTATCGGGTTTATTTGCGATTAGACACCAAAGTCGATCTTCATATTGCAGTTTGATGGAATCCCTAACATAAGTCGTAGTACTATGCAAGAAAGTTAGCTACGCCATATCAAGTACTAAGCAACGTAAACTATAGAATAATACGAGAGCTAAAACAAGTTTCCCAAGACAACGTTTTGTTAGGAGTTCAACATGGAAGAGCAAAAGTTTACTTATTAGCTTCGCAAACTATTTCTTCGCCTGTGTTTTTAAGAGTAAGCGGATTAGCCCTGGAAGTTAGCGGCTTGAAGCGCTATTTATTTCTCGCATTTATCCGCTGCAGATCGAAGTTCTTAGTCGTCTTGTCTGTGAATAATTAAATTGGTTACAGTAACAAGGCACTGGTTAGCTTTAAAATTTTCAGTTGCAGCGCTTGCTTAAGTAAATTTCTTGGACGTAGCCCCACTTAATGCAATCGCTTGGTTTGTTGTCGGTTAGGAGTGTATTTAATTTGTATGCAAATTTTCTGGCAGGGTACGAGTTATTCAGTTCATATTTTGCTGTCTGATTTTCTTATTGTGAAACTTTATACCGAAATTTCCTCGCTTTCGTAGTTTAATTTGGCAAGCAGACTTTTATGTTCGTTCCATCTCATCTATAATTTATTAAACTAAAAAACAAGTTTTAGGTTACTAATGATATCGACCATTTTCTTGGTACATAATTCAACCGAATCATTTCTAATACCGAGCATTCATGGCATGTTACTTGAACCCAGGCATCGCCGATTGTCCCCCAAACCCACCGATGTACTCCGCAGTGGCGTCTTGCATCGAGCTGAAGCACTCGACGAGCGCGCACAGTTTCACTCACACACAATCACCGACCACGCCGGTATCGCAGCATGCTCAATACACTGACTCACAGGTTAGCAGAAGTCTACTAACTCAACTTATGTATGGAAAAGTTCTAACATAGTTCATGTCTGTGATTAATAAAGTGCTTCCCAAAGCATTAGGTAATTTTTGTTTAAGCTCAACTTAATAAAAATAATTAATAAGCATAAAAAATGATGAAATTAAGTATATCAGCCGCAGTGAACACGAAATAAGAAGTTGCTTGCGCTTTGGAATGCCCAAATCACACAAAAAAACTTTATCTATCTATATTAGGGATATCCGTTCTGACCTTGTCAATAAAATAGTAATACAAGAAACAATAATATGATTTTGATTATTATTTTTATTGTTGGACTAAAAGTAAATCCTAATATTGGGGAGTTTCATACCTACAAGGTTTTTTAAATTTATATTAGGCAAGAGTATCTACTCCAACATGGGAATCCAGTTTGGAGTTCCATTTTTTCCTTTGGCACCTATTTGTTCTCAATCCAACAAGTAAACTTGGAGTCTTGGCATGTAAGGTGTTTACTTTTCAGAGTGATTCCGGCCGAAGCGGGGTGAACGGTGCTCTGAGGTCTCATAGAGAGGTCGTCACCACAAGGACACCACTCTTGGCAGCGCATCAAGAAAGTTGTGTATAAACTTAGCTATGTTACTTGTAGGTTAGAAACAGATACCAAATAAACTTCCAAGAGTCAAACGGTAATTGGAATTAAATTATCAGTAGGTAACGTTAAACGTTGGTTAAGCTAGCCACTGCAGAATTATATTGCAATATTTTCTGATTGATCTCGGTATTAAGTGTATGATGGTCAATTGGTTTGGAAGAACTCTTCGAACTAGATAGCATACCTGTAATCGACAGGCTGTAAATTAATTTCTGTAATAAACTCTTTTGAAAACAGAAATTTAAATGTAAAGTCGTAAATGGAAGTTGTATTATTAAAAGCACAGTTACAACGAAATTTAAACTTCATAGTTTTTTTCGAACTTAAAAGATTATAGATGACTTATATGATAAAAATGCAATTTATATGATTTAAAAATTATTAATGATGAATTTTATTATTGTTGTTCAAAAAGGAAAAACATTCATACCGATGATTGCTGTTTTAAGTTTGTTTTTTGTTAATTAAAAAAATATCTCAATCAAAACAGTCGTTCGGACTTGGGTCAGCAATTGTTGGTATGCTGCAAAAAGCAGGTTCTGTTGGCATTGTTCATATTTATCCTGCAAAATAGAGTAACATTGACTGATAAATTAAAAGAGAACGTTGAATTGTAAATAAGATTTATTAGACTAATAAAATAACGTCCTTATTATTTTAAGTTTTAAAGAATGAATTGTATATTTGTAAACCTTTAAATTGAATTGATCAATTATTCACTTGATTTGAACCTTCCGATTAGAATTCCTATTGTTTTTTTTTACACAAAATATATTTCATGATTGTATAAAATAATAAAATAAATCGGTGTAAATTAAAGTGTAAATAATCATTAGTAAAATTGAGATTATGAAATTCAAGAGATTTTTTTTTTCAATATTGCTAGTTTAGTTTCGAATATTATTTTCAAAAATAAATTAAAAAAAAAAAAACTTTGATGACGACGCTCGTAAATTTCCAATATTTAAGCACTTATTTTTTTTATTGTCAAGTTATTGTATGACACATCAAAGCATTTTATAATACATGTGATTTAATAAACGGTTAAAATTTTTAAGAAGTTTTATTTAATTGTTTCGTAATCCGACGTTTTGTTCATAATCCGACATAATATTATGAATTTAACAATCAATATTTGATTATGTGAGCAAACTATGGTTCCTTAGAAATGTGCTGACATGGGTTTGACTCACAAATCTATTGTCCTGTATCAAAAGGGAGTCGAGCTTAAATCGAACTGAGTCGTTTACTTAGTACTATATCACGAAGACTTATTTTCTCTTTATTTTCACTGACACATAAATATTTATCAACCTAATTTCTTATCCCTCGCAGCTTTCTTGGGAGCGTTTTATAGAATTTAATTCAAAAAGAAGCAGTGTACAGCAATGTCTTTGACTACCAATCGTGTCGTTCATTTAGGTACGTATCTCACACATCGAAGCAGTAAGCCATTGTGAGATGACGCGACTATGCGATCATTTGTTACGCATTCAATGTGCCGCCTTTGAGCTCATTCATCTCTCGACCATTGACTGGGCAAGTCGTCGATCAACGCAGTAGGTTCCTATCTATCAACATCCACCACCCTAATATGTTTAATAGACGTAGCAATGAATCGTATGATATGAGAATGGAACCGTTCCGTTGAAAAGGTGGGAACGGACATCGTGTTAAGGAAAATGAAATACGATGACGGATAACAGTTATGAGTATACAAACTGTACCCTTAAATGATAAATCGGTGTATTATTTCTAAGGGAAAGGTGGAGATTGTTTAGTTTAGGTTGTGGTAAGATTTATTTATAACCAGACCGATATGCAATAAACTAAAATAAAACCGACCCACAAACATCCATAATTTAATGAAATAAACATAAAACTCATGTCGTAATCTCTCGAGAGGGGTTGGCAGAGGTGTTAAACGCTGCATTTTACTTGTTTATGTTGTGTCCCAGTGGGGCAGGTTGCGAATCTGTCGCCACATATTGAGGAACCTGGCAGCTACAACTTCCGGCAACCCAAAACTCGAACCCTGTCGGGTCGGACCGGTCGGTCAACCAAGGCACGTAAAAATCTGAGCTACGACTTCCTTCAAAACCGAATCAAAACTAAAACCAACTCCAATTTTATAGGCTGCTTACGGAAATTAGGTAAGTGGTAAAATACTTGATATTCATAATTATTGGATTCAGTACCGGTTTTGTTCAAAATAAGAATTAATTCCACATCAATTGTCTTAATCAATACTCGAAAACCATAACCTTAAATTAAAATATTTTTTAATATTCGACTAGCCATTTAATTAAATAAAGTTCAGTGTTTAGGTAAAAAATCAATTTATTTGAAAAGAAACACACCTTGTCTTGTTTTTACACTAACAGGGATTTTTAAAACGCGTGTGGAGCAGAATTTAGCCGTTTAAATTAGTCTTTTTTTTATAAATTAATAATTTATCAACAAGAAAACAAGTGTCAAATATTCTAATGTAAAATGCGATTACGATTTAGTCATAGAGAACTATTTCAAATCACTTGCGGTGCTCTTGAGATGTTATTATAAATGCCATCAATAATTTCAAGATAAAATATCTTACGTAAGTAGATGGACAACACCATTTCAGAACCTCTTACTTTTTTAAATATGGTTTTAAATAACTATTTAATAATTTGAATTAACAAAGAGTTTTCAACTATATAAAAAGAAAGATTCTAAGAATGGTAGGGAAAAATTTACACGTGCGACAGCAAAACTAATGTACGCAGTTATAGAGCATAGAAAGTGCCTTTAATTTTTATCCACTTCTGTATAGTCTCATTTGTCGACGTTTCAACAATAGTGATCCAAGAAAAATGTATTAAAAAAGCACTTGATGCCCGCTGTAATCGAAGCCCATAGAATTATTTGTATCTCTATATATTTCTATCGAAAATGACCCTTGAATCTTTATGTTTCTAACATCCTCATTTATAAGTGTACTTATACTGATTCAATACTGTTTTCTTGCTACTCTATTCTCTGATTAAAGTTCAATCACTAGGAAACTGAAGCCCAAGTATTTTTGATCAGGAGTACCCGAATAAGAACAAAAGTTATACAACTCATTGGAACCGTTTCGAGTCGAGTTCGGAAGTCTGTAGACTAAAGGTGGCATTACAACTGCTCTCTGTTAGAAGTTTCCAGAAACGTGTTTGAAACTTCGATGGCAAGAGACATTGATGTGTGGATATTGCACTTGGCTTACTCTTACATACATTATGAGGGTGCAATGAGAAAGTTTGACCCGATCGACGTTTTACGTGGTTTCGAAGACGTCTTAGGTTTAATTTTCTTTTAAATAGGTTGTTTTCTTTTACGAGTGTTAACGAGTTGCTTTTAGATAAGTTTGTTACAGCAAATAGAGTTTTCTGACGCTGTGAGGATTCTATATATATTGATATCTATATACTAATATGATAAGGAGAAAACCTCTGTAGTTTTGTATGTTTGTAACTAATTAACTTATTATATGGGTAATTCTCACCAAACCGCGAAATTTCAGATAGGATTACATGTTGATGTTGATGTTGACGACTCCTGTGGTGCAGTGGTGTAAACAGCCGACTGCTGCCGGTGGAAGCGGAACTTTGTGTTATTAGCAAGACGCATTGTTTCGCTTACCGGTCCGGTAAACAGTTACTTCTGTTTTATCAAACTTTTACGCACATTAAAATTAAAATGTGACGTGAGTTAAATTATTGTAAGGGTTGATTCCCTTATTAAAACGACGTAGTTCTAAGAATAGTAGTGTTAACCGTAATACTAGAAGGTATTTCATTTATTACTTTTTAAAACTTTGTTAAACTCCCACTTAACTTGTGGTTCGGATTTTTTATTTTTTATCGAATTTTTGAGTTTAATTTTACTGTAAAGCAGCTGAAAGCGTTAGCGTGAGTTACTTTTCTAGGCGGACAAAGTCGTTTACAGTATGTTGTAAATAAACTTCTTCGAAAATAAACTTCACAGTGAACGTAATAAGGATCAGTATAGCTATTGTTAGTTAGCGATTGATCACCATCGCCAGTTAATTTAATCTACGAAGCTTCGTACACTAGGTGAGCAAAGACAAGTTTTACGCTATATAATGTATGTTGGAAGCTATTTAACCGACAATAGGGTTGGTGTATCCAAACCATTTGTATTTGGTCTCCGGATCTTGAGAGTGCCTTTTCACATCAATCTTCTGGCCCTTCCACCAAGACAAAGAGTACATTAGAGATTAGAGTTCAGATAGTAAAATTTACCGTTTGTGGGAAAGCGATAGGTTGTACAACGTATGTACAGGCGGTACTTTAAATCGGTTAACTCTTATCTCCCAAATACGGCGAGGCAATACCGAAGGATTTGATTGAAAGAAGTTTTTATTTTGATAGCACAAATTTTGCGTTTGAAAAATTCCTGTTACAAGTACTGATGATATTTTCTCAGTATTTTAAACTACGGAAGTTTGTTTTATGAGAGAATACCGACATTGATAGCGAACAATCGGCAGACATTTACCTCGATACCGACAATATTGAAATGGCTTATTCTGAGAACCACTCAGCAATCGGAAATGGCAAAATCAATATTGTATATTCAGTTTTATTTCAAATTACGAATCTGATTTTGAAATGAGTAAGTTAAATTGGTTTTGTATAGTTTAACTTAATTTACATATCAATTACTAAGTTAAAATAAGTGAGAAAAATTTGTAAAGGTATATTTTAATATTAGGATTTACTTCTACTGATTTATTATATTTTAATAATTTACTACAACATTTTATAAGTGATCAAGGGAAGCCCAGTATTTTAATTAGTAAAGTTAAGTACCTTGTTTCTTCGAACTTTCTTGAAGATGTGCGAGAAGGTTACGAGGTTTTAAAAACTAAAAACTCAACATTGGAATGAAAAGGTAATAAGATATTAAAGGAAAGGGTAGTCTTAAATAAATAATAAGTTATCGAAAACTTACTAGGCCATTGGGAAAAAATAAATTAGTTTTAATATTCTATATTTTACACGATTTATAAGTTATTTGAAGAATATTAAACATTTTTAGTTTTAAAAGACATGAAATGAAAAGTTTTTAATCAATTTTTATTTGTCATAAATAAGTCCAAAATATATATGGTATATGTATGTACGTGATATATATATGTTTTCTTTGTTAATTGAAATTTCAACATAATGCATCAAGCAGACAGGTTATTAATGTAGTGCAAAATACATAGGTATACCTACAGTGTTAAGTCCAACGGGAATTGTTTATGTAATTGTATTAGATTTGTACAATAATAGTAATTAACTTTGCCTTTTTATACAAAATTAAAAAGCGGACGGTTCACTCGATGGAAAGTGATACCGCCGCCAAGTTGAAAACGTCAAGAGCATCAGCAATACGTTGCCCATGCAGAGGTAACGATGTTCTTCCTCTCGTGTTTTGCAAAGGAATAAAACTATTTCATATCTATACTTTATTGTTTGACTACAGATAATAATTAAATTTGTCAAAAAGTAATACAAACTTTTATGTGGTTTAAGAAATTTACTTATTAACATATTTCAAAACTCAGACTTGTTAACATAAAAATAAAAAATAAATATTATGCAATTAAATGTTTTTTTTAAATTAAATTATTTTATGTGAAGAAGCTTACGATGTCTGTTAAAACCTACTATTTCAACATAGAGATTCTTTTATTAAACTTTTTGATGCTTCAAGGTACAATTTTAAGCTTGCTCTTTTCCAGTGCAAACTGTTCTGCGAACAAAACAAGAACATTGCCTTAATTCTACAAATAAATAGCTGAATATAGACGTTGCCAATGTAACCATTACCTTTCTCCATTTCATGTTCGATGACAGAGGTAGCGCAGTAGTGTAATCAGCCGACTGCTACGCAAGAGGTTCCGGGTTCGAATCGTGGCGGGGATAAAACATTGTGTTATTAAACATTCGCTTACCGGTCATGGTTGTAGTATTCTTATTTTTGCAGTTAATACAATATCGTTGCTTAGTTCCTGTGACACAAGTTGTTACGATCCTTACTGCAGGGCTAATTCTCAATGTTTGTCTCGTAATGTGGCTTAGTATTTATTTATTTAATTTTAACCTAAACAACCACACTACCGTTATATTATTTTCGAAAAAGTTGTTTTGATAAGTTACGTAATAACACGGTATTTTTTTTTATAAAATTTTCGAGACTGATAACTGAAAAAAACAACCACAATTTTCATCGAGTTCTTCTAAGAAATCGACCCTTTGATATGATGAAAAATCTGACCAAAAAATGGACGGAAGATTAAACAAACATTGAATATCTTAGTTTATGTTTTTTAGATTCTAGAACAGAATTTGTTTTTATCACACTACCTATATCTTTACTAAAGATTTGTTTAATTAAAAAATCATTTTTTTTCACTTCAAATGAATAATTAAATAAACCACATCAAGACGCACACATTGACTCAGCCCTGCAGTAAGTATCGTAAGAACTTGTGTTTCAGGTGCTAAACAACGATATGGTATAAACTACGTAGATAAGGATACTACATCCAAGACCGGTATGCGAAACAATGCGTCTTAAAACATTTTACATTAAAACCTTTTAAAATGTTTTTCTCTTTTATCGTGATTTGATTCTGTATATGTGTATGTTTATTTGGTTATCTGAATCCCATGAAATGTTGTGAGCCTTACTAATGAGCACACACCGCATGTCACACACTTGGCACATAACGTTCGACAACTATTCTGAAAACCAATTGTTCTCAAACTGCTGACACCCTAAAGTAACGACCACCTCCTAATTGTCATACTAGTGGTGTAATATAATTTAATCAAATAAAATCGAGTTTAGATGATGTTTTATGAATCGATATAGGTTATATGTAATATATTTCGGTTTGACGTATTGAACCCCTGATGACAATTATATATATATATATATATATTTAGAGTCTTAATATAATTTATATGACTACGCAACACAGTATAAATGAACGAGTGGCTAGAAGCAATGAATCTAAATAATTTCTGAAAAAAAAAAAAAAAATTCAGCCATTTCGTTACATAACATTTCATTAATTGTTGTTTTGTATTCGCTTTGCTTCATTTTTGTTTTATTTGTATTCAATTTTTTTGTAAAGAAAAATCTGGATCACTAGATGTGCCACCGTATTAACCATTATAGCTGACAACATAATTTCCATGATTGGGTAACAAAAAGAATACCAAAGCCTCTCTTCTTCATGATTAGTTCCATGTCCATGGTCTATAGTCATGTCCAAATCGTAAAATATTCTTACAATCCCCATGGATTGTTTGTACCTACTTTTGGACTGTACAAAGAGTTGGGAGTTTTAGAAATCGAATGAATGGTTTTTCCTCTAATAATTTGAGCAACACTGTACAGACAACTATTTAACGTATATTTTAGAAGTTTGTAATTGTACCACAAATTGAATTCCTAACATGGCTTCGTAAATGAGAAATTTTAGTTATCTCAGTTATTATGAAATAAGCGGTTGCATAGTTTAAAATAAAGCAAACAGTATTACATTTATTGATTTTGAATGTATGTCTGTCGTATATATGACAAGCGACCCGCCCCGGCTTGACACGGATATTATACATGTTATATACAGATATAAAACTCTCTCTTGAATTACTCTAAAAAAAAACCGTTGCGTTGTTATAAATATCTAAGAATACATTTAAATAGACAGCGGGAAGCGCCTTTGTTTTATAGGAACCTCCCAAAATACTAAAAAAAATAGTCAAAACAATAAAGAAAGTCAAAATCTATGTAAACCATAAACAAATCTCGCTTAAACTTAACATCGGAGAGACTATTTTAGCGTAAAGACAATCACAATGAACAAAACAAATATATGAAATACCAAAGTCTCAGTATGTAGCAGGCACTAGGTACAGATGTACGGAGGCACATGAATGATGTAATATTAATGAATATATAATGTATAGGGAGTGCTAGCTTAATATCAATTCTGAAACCCGATCAATGTCACTTCGGTTTCGCTTCAATGATCACAGAGCTTTTACGTACTCGTCTCATACAAAAATCGTATTTTGTTTTTTATTCGCGTCGCGCGCGCGTCGCGTCCCTGTACCATTAAACTTAAAAACTGTTACAATTTGCAAATATGTTTTTATTGCCTTTTTGACTTGCTGTTGTTTGATCAATATTTAAACTTATTTATTTATTTACACAATAGACACACCTACAGCACACATACAAAAACAAATAAAGCATACATTACTCGTATGAGTTCCTTTTAAGGACAATAAAATATTTATTTATGATAGTGCTTTAAAACATAAAGACCATCCTCAGTTCACAATTTTATTGAGAAATTCAATTCTTCTGAGCATTATTCTATTAAAACATTTATATTTTGGTTTGTTTAAGGAATATCTAATGACTTGATTTAGAACTTTCAAGGAACATATTAATACCTCTGCCTTGGAACGAACCCACTAAATTTCCAACTTTCACAAGTCCACCGAAGTGGCGTGTACCAATTTCACGCAGTTCACCCGATTTAATCATTAATTACGTTACAATATACATCAGTTGATAACCCTATCTCTACGTATCTCTTATTTAGGAAACAGTATCACCTGTGAGAGACCGAGACGGTTATATAACTCTTAGTTTACGCTTTGAAGATGAGTTAGTTGAATAGGGTTGCCAGGTTGTAATTATGCTCGCAAACAGCAAGTTTCAGCGTCTATTGCTCGGAAACTCAAAAGTTTGGCGTGACGATGTAATAATTTAATAGAGTCCACCTTGGACGGTGTAAGTTGGAGCAAGAGGATGCAAAAACGTTATGGACGCTATATAAGGAAGGGTATTATCTTCCAGCTCCTGATTTATTAAATCTGGGCCCACAAGGATCCCAAGATTCGAATGTGCCCTCTAGGTATAATTTACGCCTCAAAACTTTAGTAAGGTTTTGTGGCACTTGTACCGTTTGTTTCAGATAAAGTGTTCGTTTTTTCTTATTTTATTATGAGAAAACAAAAATTGTTACCTTTGTTAAAGACCTAAACTTTATTTAATTTCACATATCTTTTTGGACTGATAGTTAAGTATAAAAGAAAGAATTTATAGTATCGTGAGTTCCTAAACTCCAAACAAGTTTAAATATAGTAAAATAAAAAATCCAAATACACTTTGCATTTGAAAATTCAGTTCGAACTGAATGTTAGATTATCCTGCATGATTCATGTTTCATGGAGAATAAGATAAAATATGCTAGCAAAGGTTGATGCCGATACCAACTGTAAACAACTACCTCTGTCAAAACAAGGCGATATGGCATTACTAACATCCGAGTTCCCTTGAAAATACACTCGACTACTTTGTAAGCTCAAACGGCGCCTTGAGTTTGCACTTTTCTTCGTCTTTTTGAATGAGACGTGTATTTTTTACCTTGTAAGGTAGAAGGAAGTTCTTTTTATTATGAAATCGTCTCTATTCCGAGACAGGTATAAACAAAGAGTTGCTGGAACTAAACAGGTTCTAATTTATTAGACTGCAAAACAAAGAATTTCTTTAACAGATATTAGAGTAACAGCATTGTTACTCAATTGCCAACGCTAATGTTAAAATGATATTTGAAGTAAAAACCTTTGACTACGGTCTTTTACTGTTATTAATTTATTGTTACAAAAATGCTGATGCCTCCATATCTTTAATCATAATTTTATAAGAATTAAGACTCATAATCTCGACATTACTACAACTGCTACGCAAATTACTGATATACGGATTTCCTTGCTCGACTTAATCATACACACTAATCAAATTTGCTTTGCATGACTTCCCGTATCTGGTATGATCCTATCAGCTATCGATCCTAAATTCCAAAGGTAATAGGAATAGTTCATTCCTGGAATTAGTCGGTGTTCGTTGAAATACGGATTAAAGAAGACTAACACTGACTGTCGTGGACTATATAAAGCTACTTTATCTACATGGGTTTTTATACCTATTAAGAATCTATTTTAGACGCAGTTAATATGAGAAGGTAAATATAACTCACATAATATTTATTTAGTTCAAATACCGTTCAACGCTGTCTAATTTTTTGTATGATTAATTTAAGGTCATTACTGTTTCTTAAATGCTAAGCTAAAAAAAATTAAATAACTCAAAACGAATAAGAGGATTATAAAAAATGACTACTTTCTGTCTTAGCATGATTTATTTTAATTTTATTATCTATATATATTTCTATTTTTATTTCAATTTATGTTACTGAATATTGTCAAATGATTATGTATGTTTCAAATGATGAAGACGAGTACTTTTCCAAGGTAGTAAATTAATAAAAGAAATCAAATTACAACACACACATTGATTCAGTCCTGCACAAGATTACATCTTGTATACTGTGATATACATTGAATACTAAGGATTCTATATATATTTCCAGAAAGTGCAACAATACAACCTTACTACGAGTCTATTTTTATAAGAAACTTCAGTTTTTGAATACTTCCTCGCCAATATTAAGTTTGTCCAGTCATGGAAACTTAATAGGTATTATAAAAACGAGATTTGTTTGATTACCTAACCATAACTTTTATAGACTTAAAACATAATTTTCATAAAGACGGTGGCGGCGAAAAAAACTTGAGGCATTTGATGGAAACACATTTAGAATCACATGAGTTGAGAGCAAGTAAATGTCATTTCAATACCAATTAGGTTAAAAGAACTTTCTCCTAAGAAATGCAGATTTCACTTTTATACGAAATTAAATCATTGAAGTATTTTTATTTGTCTATCGAAGCGAAATGTAGCTTTAGCTTGTTTTTAAACATATTTATGTTTGACTTTATTGTCTTTGTAATTTTATCAAAATGCATGTGTTATCTTATATAGGTAATTGGGACATGTTAAATAGTTTTTTGTTTCGGGTATCCAATGAGTAATGGAACAGTTATAGTACCATATGTTTGCTTCGTGCCTGCGATACAAGATTTTATCTAAGTGAAGTGCTGAATCAATGTGTATGTCGAGATATGGTTATTATAATTATTACTCTCTATATGCTGTCTCCGCGTCAGTTTGTAATCAATCATTAGTCCTAGGTATTTCACTAAATGTGTTTTAAGCAGCTACGGGTATTTATAATTTTTGCACATAAAATCGTGTAAGATATTTTGGAGGTATTAATTGGCAATAGATTACTTATATGCCACCCATTGATCGTCTAGGTTTTTATGTGCATCTCGAATCATTTCGTGACTTGATTTATTGAAATAAACAGCTTCGTTTCAGTAGCAGTGTAAGGTTTCCAGGTGTTTTCAGGTGGTAGATCTACGTTCGAGTTCATCCGGTTTGGTGTCACCCTCCTTTCTATTTCTGCCGTGAAACAGTTCGCAGTGTTTTGGTGTAAAGGATTGGAGAGGCAGTTTAATTCCCGACACGAGAGGTATAATATCTTTACCTCTGCATGGAGAACAAATAGGCGGTGCTCTTGGTATTGCTCTTGCTAGATATCAAGGGCACCGTCATGTCAGGCGGCGGTATCACTTTCCATCAGGTGGACCGCCTGCTTGATGTTGTATATATTTTTTCCAATAATAAATAGGTGTCCAGTTAGTCCTATCGTTACTATGTTATTCACGTAGAAAAAAAATAGTAGAGGTCCAATTATTGAGCCTTGCGGAATGCATTTAGTAGATGTTCTGTGTGGAGCCTGTACAATGATCGATATTAACTACTCGACGCATATTGTTTAAATAAGTTTAAATACATTTAGGAGTTTATCTTTAACTCCTTAGATACGTAATTTTATTTGCTGATGACACATCTTTTCTTTTTAAAACTAACAGAAAATATAACGAAGAAAATGAAATAAATTCAACTTTAAACAAGTAACAGATTTGAAACAAAAATTCGCTTCTTAATAGTGCCAAGACAAAATGTCTCAAATTTTCTTTGCCAAACGTTCGGACATTATAGACAGATGTTAAAATAAATAATGATGTGCTCGATATCGTAAGATCGACTAAATTCTTAGGCATTAATATCGACTCAAAACTTCAGTTGAACGCAACTTTAGAATTAATTAGTAGTAAATTAAGATCGGCGGCATATGCAGTAGGGAAAATTAGAAATTTAACGAATCTCCCGAAAGCTAGACTGGTATATTTTGCATATTTTCATAGTATTATGTCTTATGGGTTATTACTATGGGGTAGTGCGGCCGAAACAGATACGATATTTATTTTACAAAAAAGAGCTATGAGAGCTCAATATAACTTAAAGCCAAGCGACATTCAGTACGACAATTATTTAAGGAAATTGATATACTCACCTTACCGTCCCAATATATTTTTAACAGTATTGTAAGGAAACATCTAAATGAGTTTGATAGACTAGGTCACGGTATAAATACCAGAAATAATGATAAATTACGTATCCCTACAGTTAGATTAGCAAAAACTAATAAGTCATTTATTGGAAATTGTGTTCGTTTTAAAATAAAATTCCAAGAAATGTCAGATATTAAATTTAAGCAGTTTGTTAAACTAATTTTAATTAGAAGACTTACTATAAAATTCAAAATTATGTAGAGGATAAAGATATATGGAAGTAATTGCACAGGTTTATCTTATTGACAGTTTAGCTAGATTTATTATGTTGAAAAATTGTAATTTGTAGTAGAAAATATTGTAATTGAATATTGAAAAAAGCAACTACGGAGGTTTCTTGATTCTTCCCCGTAGAAATAGCATTCCGAACCGGTGTAAGTAAAAAAAGACGATTTGACAGTGCTTATTTTAAGTCTATTTGAATAAAAACATTTTGACTTTGACTTTAAGGTTCAAAGGCAATGTTTGGTGACTGCATCGAAAGCCTTCTTAGAATATATGAACAAAATATTTTCAATTTCTGGTGACGTTAACTCCTCCAGAAAATAGTTTTCGTTTTAAAGGCCAGCACTCATTTTCCACTCCAACCGGTACGGTGCAATCAAATGTTGCAAAAACTTCAGAAATGTAATAGTATATCTTCCATGTGTGTAATAGTATATGAATCTATGAGTGTCTCTATAACATCGATTTTGTTGATAACCATTAAAATCTACATAATTGTTCAACCTTGTTTTTACAATAAAATAAAGGAGCAGATATAACAAACTGTGTCACTATTATTATGGTTGGAACACAAAACTTCAGGGCATTGAATAACAGGCTTACCTCTAAACCGAAACACGAATAATAACGTATCTTAATAGATGATATAATTTTGAGAACATCTTACATCATCTTTTTAACTTCATTCTCTAAAAACATGTTTAAAAATCAAAGTAAGAAATTGAAAATAATATATATATATTAACGACATAAAGACACATCACCACACACCAATAGTAATTTTTTTTTCAACAAAACTTATTCACCAAACACTTAGTGCACCATAAGCGGCAGAAAATTCAATCGGCCGAAAAAATTAAAAAATTCTTCTCTCAATAAATTAAGACATTTTAAAAATCTAAAAAATAACTTTTAGCAGCTTACGCGACTAAGCGTTTCTCAGCAGTCATAAATTTTGATTTGAATATTACATCAAAAGTAAAAGAAAGTTCCCAAATTCACTTGCAAGTGCAGTATAAATAAAAAATTCACCTTTCTTATGGACACAGATTACACGGCAAAGTAAAGAAATACTGTTGTATACCAGCAGGGTTAAAGAAGCTTTGTCACGGTGATATCTGCGGGACCCCATGACGCCCTCACCAACGGCAAACGCCCGAGTGTTTTTAGTGGGTAGCGTCTCATATTCCTCGATGAGTCCCACATACCCCCTTACATGGCAGCCCTAGCTGAGCGGGGATGCATAAAGCATTTTCACACTGACAAAAAAAATGGTTAAAGAAGCTTAAACCAACTTTGAAAGCAAGTTTTGATTTTCTGAAATCGTTATCAAATTAATTGTGTTTCCTATTAGGTAAGTATGCTATTTTACATGTTACTATAATTGATTTTGTATCTTTTTTTTAATACTTTGAACAACATGGTCGCATTTTCATGGTGGTAGTTGATACGTATTTGAAGGCTGTGAGACTTTATTTTAATTGGCAACAAATTTCTGGTTAGCAATACTTCATCCTATATGCTAACTTTCCTGCGCGAAGCTGTTATCGATTTAGAAACAGACAACTGTGCCGAGAACCGTCAGAATTATATCGTTTTGTATATATTTAGTATTTCCTACCTTCGAGCGATCCCAAGCTCCGGGCTAGTATGTCGTGGAGCGTGAGTTGTGCAGTCTGGACTCAATTATAAAACCGACAATGAGTGAATGGCGCGGGGTGCGTCTATACCGGGAGCGCATTTGTATCGCGCCCTAGTCCGCGGAAGGAAGAAGCAAACACGAGCGGTAATCTAGAAACAGACTACTGCTTCGAGGCACAGGCGCGTACCTAGGCTTGGACGATTGGGGAGATCGCACGTATGGGTGAGAAACGATCACAAACGCGCATATAATGCTGATACACAGCTGAGGACCGCAAGGAGCGTCCTCGACGGTGTCTGGTGGTGGTAGTAGTGTGTGGTGTGCTGGTGTTATTAGAACCGTACCCTTAAAAAGTTTAAGCAAAGCAAGGCAAAGCAGGAATAGTTAGCTAGATTAGCTTTTGTGAACTGGTAGTGGATTTTGATCTTTCAAAACATCTTACAATAATACAAATTAAAAATGTCCTAAAATAAAACGTGTTTCTAAACATACGTAAATTAATTACATAGGTTCATATAATTACTATGTATAATGATGACCGAGTGTAAGATATTAAAGTGCATTTCATTAGTTTGATTGATTCATAATTTTGTCTACAAACTATGGTCCTAGGGATTTACTACGGCTTTATTTCTTTGCTCTTTTTTGAGTTATATTTATTAACAAATATCAATCTGTGCCCGACAAAAAAAAAAAGAGGATTTTTAAAACCAACAAATGATAGCAAATCACACAAATATAAATATAAGACTATTAGTCTAGCATCAGTTTTAATAATTTACGACAAAAGAAATGCCTTGCTCTATAAGTTTTTTTTCACACTACAAAACACAAATCATATTACATGACTATCAACATTTATAAAAAAATCATTTGTCTGTCTATTTAAATTTATATGTCTGTATTTGAAATGTATTAAAATTTACAGTACAGTATTATGTACAGTAGACATAATCTATATATCCATAAATTTAAATAGATTTCAATGCAACTATTATGCTCCGGTCTTCGTCATTGTCACGATACTATGTGGAAAGGTTTCTCTATGGTTTTGATTGAAATGGCACTTGCAGACAAACGAGTATCCATCGGGCTACGCGTTCTTAATCATGACTGTTTTTTTTTACGTTCTTTAAGGTCAATAAGTGTTCTGTGATATTCCTTAAACTTTTGATTGTCCATACAACCTTATACTACTAAAAAGTCATTACACTATGGCATTAATGGTCTATAAATTGTCATTTTTTTTGACAACCCTTGTCTAAAATAATATGGTTGGTAATGTAAAATTATTTGGGTCTCTACCACAACGGTGAATACCAGTACATCATTGTAAACTATTGGTACATTGGATCAAATGATTGCGATTAACAATAAAAGTAATGATCATACAAAATAAATTATATTGCATTTCATTCGTTTGATTAATTCATTAATGTATTATAAAACAATTTATAATTATAAAAATACATTTTTTTTTCCTATTTACAGTCGTTATGTAGTTTTTGAAGAACATGAGTCTATAATCTTTACATCATCTTAATATTCCTCCATATGTTCGTCACCGCATCAGTGTAATTAAATACTAGATTTGTATCTATCAATATTTGATATTTAATTATTATTTCCAGTGGTATTTTCAGGACTTGATCATTTATAGTTAATGAGTATCGATTTAATCGAAGGTCGATCTAATGTACCGCCCAAAGTACCCAGTAAACATGACAATTGTCTTTAATGTTTTGTTTTAAAAGTTGGACAAGACATAATTAATGTTACTAAATTATCCTAAGGTATTTTTATAATGATTTTTGAAGTATGGAACATGGCATTTGATAGGGCCTTTATGGTCTATTGTTTGACTATGTTAGGTTTTAATGAAGGGGCAGTCTGTAAAAAAGAAAACTGATAATAGGAAATATTTTTTTCTTTCTAATTTGAAAACACATACACACAAAAAATTATGAAGACAAAATGAAAAGCATAGGAACGACCGCCATACCTGTCCGCTTCCCCATGGAGTTTGACCTATTGCAGACATGGTTGGGAGTCGGACCATTGAGAGATATTTGGGGTTTCACCGAAAAAGGCATTCCAACCCTTATGAAAGAAAAAAGAGACACAAACTATGAGTCACCCAAGGGTTGGAGTACCGGCTTGACTTCGGCTTTCGTGAGTGACTGCAAGAGGAATCTAACAACAAAGGTTTACCGAATAAAAACCGAAATAGAAGGTCCGAGACAGAACGGAGAACACTCACATTGGTGGTTTGATTATTGAGAGATAATCGGCAACTGATGGTCACTTCCCTAACAACGATTTTTTGGAAATCGCCTAAGGGGGCTTCGGAAGGAGGTACGCTCCTCGGCTTAGATGGTTGGGTATATCGCGCGTACGGGTGAGAAACGACCGCGAACGTGTATGTAATGCCGATACACGGCTGAGGGCCGCAGGGGACATCCTCGTCTCTACTGGCGGAGTCGGTGTCTGTATGATGTGTTGGTGTTATCGGAAACTAATCTAAAAAAGTTAAAGGATACCAAAAAAAATCCATACTGGTAGGAATAGGTTACTTTTGTAAATTGGGAGTGGATTTTAATCATTTTAAAGATCTTAAAATACTACGAAATGAAAATAACTGAAAATAAAACGTATTTCAAAACATAGGTAAAATAATGACATACGTTCACATAATTGCTATATATAATGCAGATAACCGACTTTAAATAAGAGATTAAAGTTTATTTCATTTGCTTGATTAATTCATAATTGTATTTTGTAGTCGTGGATTTCAAATGTCATGGCTACATTTCCTTGCTCTTTCATTGTATAAATTATGAGTTAGATGCATTGGGTGTCCATTCAACGTTGTTTAAAAATTTAAGTACATGATGAAATTTGTGAAATCAGTATCGAAAAAACTTTTTTTTTTTCTAAAAAAGTATTTTCCGTTTGCACTAATATCTTACATTCAGTTGTTTTTTGGCTTTTTTTGGAAGTGCTCCCGTGTTTATGCCATAAATTTGGCCGTGAAATTGTATTGTTTGTTATTTGGTTCGTTGATTATCTACTTCGGTTTTTTGCAAATACATTTACCGGAATTTGTCTCGTATGGTTTAGTGGTCGCTTTGAGTCTATTAAATGGAGAGAACTTTTTTATGAGATACTGCAAAACAACATTGAAAATCGACAAGATGCTACCAAACATGGGTGAATCCTTGGAACTAGAGTGCATCCACTTTTATTTCATTTTCTTCATTATTATTATTCCTCGTTTTTCTTTTACAATATATTATTTATTTTGGTATGAACCATTTCGATGTATTGCCGTTGGTACAGTCATCATTGCATCTGAATACACGAAAATTTTTTGTTTTACTTTTTTCGATATACTACGTCACAGATTGATAGTTATTAAAAAAAATCTAATAGAGCGGCTAGATATTTTCGTGACAACTACACCAAATTCAACAGAACATAAAGTGGAGGCTATAAGAAACCTTTTGATTGTTTATGAAAACCTGTTCGAAAACATTCAAAGCACTGGATTGGGAATGGAAGTTTTGGTAATTTTTTAATTTAACTTAACTGAAAAAAAGTGTTTATCCTTCTTAAATACACAATTTGTGATTAGCAGTGAAACCGATATTCATATTTTTTAAGAAAATAACTATCATCTTTGGAAGCCAAAAGCCAAACTTGTGTGTTTTTTGTAATATTTCTATATATTTTGGTATTTTCTTCCCTTTTTAATGCTATGTTATTACTACCCTTTCTTTTTCTTTCAGATCTCATTGACGATGTTAACATTCATCGCACAATGCATCGCTTTTGCATACGGTTTTGTGTTACTTATGCAGTTAGTATAATTTACGCTTTTATTTTTCAACCTTCTTTCGAAGAGAGTTCGAGAAAGAGAGTTCGAACGTAAGAACGTAAATAAAAATGTGACAGAGTGAATTAATTATACGAAGTGTGAATTCGTCCTTAAATCAGTCAAATTTTACCGCCATGTTTACAGTGTTGTCCTACTTTAAAATTAAAATTTCCCCACTTTTGGGTCAGCAAATTAAAAAGACATAATACTTTTTAAAAACGAGGTTAATACAAAACTAATTAATTTTTTTTCAACATTGATTTAAATGGTCGCAAGTTTTTACTATGAAACGATTGCTTTCCAAATAGATATATAAGTATCCCTTTGGATATTAAACTTAATTGACTGTGGTCGAGTTTGCGATTGTTACTTTACATTCTATATAGACAGGTTGATAATCAAAGAACTTACTTTCATATTAATTTGAAGTAATCGTTTGTATCGGTTATGGTTAATGTTGACTTTAGGTCATATAAAATGAAATTTTATTGGACGATCGGTCGGTAACAGATCACCATATTATTATTAATAATCATGTCTGTCACAGAATCCTACTGCCAATTAGTTGTAATTTAAAGAGTTGATGGCAAAAACAAGTCTATTTGAAATCAAATGATTTAATTTTTTCAATCAGTGAAGTTGCTTAGTTCAGTATTACATTTAACACATTATATAATATTTTTGTATTTTAGATTAGATAATCAAACATTATTCTACGTGATCAATTTGGAGATGATCTACACAGTATTTGTATCATCATTGAATCCTATCATGTCAACTTTGGTTGTTAAAGAAGTTAATGAAATCAAGGACGTCCTTGTTAAACAGGCTTTGCATTGTAAAGGTAACAAAAAATTCTACTATATCTTAAATTTTATAAAATTATAAACTATAATGCATACTTTAAAAATAATACAAATTTAAATTGGTACAATAAACTAAAAATCTATATTTCATCAATTGAGTATCCTTTATCGAATTTCAAAAATTCCTTTTCAGAAAATGAAGTAAAAGACATCCTGCATGATGCCCTTAAGCTAATAAGTGTTCGTCCATTTCGCTATCTTCTGTTTCGAACATTTAACTTTGAGGCAAATCTTTTGTTCGACGCTATCAAGTTTAGTATATCTGTAATAATCGTAGTGTTGCAATACCAGACAAAATAAGGTGAAATTATCACAAAATAATGTCACAAGTCCAAAAAATAAAAATCTCTAGGCATTAATACTCACCAAAAACAGGAATTAATTAAGACGTGTGTAGTAAAATTAATACTAATATTTGTAAACATATTTGTTAGATTTTCGTTTCGTTTATAAAAAATACTTTCAATCATATTATATTTTTTAAACCTGCTAAGTAGTAAGCGTGTAGGTACATGAATCAGAATAGGGCTAAGAATATTTTTCTGGCGTAATTAATTCACCTCGGTGGCGCAGTGGTGTAAAGAGCCGACTGCTACGCTAGAGGTTCCGGGTTCGAATCCCGGCGGGGGCGGGGCTTTGTATTATTTGCAAGACGCATTGTTTCGCTTACCGGTCTTGGATGTTGTATTCTTGTATATTTAGTATATACCATATCGTTGCTTAGCACCTGCGACACAAGTTCTTATGATACTTACTGCAGGGCTGAGTCAATTTGTGTATCGTGATGTGAAAAAAAAAAAAAAACTTTACCCCATTCCTCAATGTGTGCTGTTTGTTAACTTGTCTTATTTTTTTAGATTCTCCGTATATGTACTTGTACTAATCACTTCTTCGTAACCTGGAAGAGCTCACAGATTGCTGTTTGGATGTTGCAAGACTTTTCTCAAGCTTTTGATTGTGTGGAAAACTATATTACGTACGAAAAAGTTATGTTGTTGTCTTGGTGGTTCGTAGATTAACTTTATCATCGTACATGGATTAAAATTCATAAAATAATTTGGTAGTGAAAATCATCCGAGTCTTTCGTAAGATGTTCCACAAGGTCCTATACTGGTACCACTTCCAAATAAATATTGTAATCTGGTGGTGAATTTTGACCATTCAAAAAACCTGACAGTAAAACTAATTAAGTAACAAACAAACAACGTAAAACATACTAACTATATAAAATCTTCAAAAACCTACGGAAAACGAAATTCATGAAAAAATTGTAACAGTATTGTTCATTGAAAGAAATTATATTGCATTTCTTTAGTTTGCTTGATAATGTTTATCTTAAACCAGTGAACCTCTCATTGTATGAAATTTCATGAAGATTGACTCAAATTCTCATTTTGTGTTCGATAAGAAATAAAAATACAGTAAGAAACCTTTAGTTGAAAAAGTACTTCCATAAGTATAAATATATATATTTTTACATTCCGTTGGTTTTGAACGTCACAATGTTGATTTAGGAGTGGTACTAGTATGGGACCTTGATATGCACCTTATAACAAAAGACCAAGATGATTTTACACTATCAACTTAATTTTATACATTTTCTTCCATGAAACATATAAAAAAGTTAAAAGACGAACAGCTAAGACCTAAACATAAATTCTTCTTGGGTAATATGGTTTTCCAATCAATCAAACAATTTTGAAAAATCTTACAACATCCCAATAGCTTGCTGCGACTGTCTCAAAGTCTCAAAATGGTACAAACGAAGCAGGGACGGATCGCTAGTATAATGTAAATGTGTTACTTATGGTTTTTTTAATCTTTTTAGATTACATTTTCCGCGCGCTACAGATATATATTGTTTGTCTTTAATTTTCAATTTAGACTTAACGTCACTTTTGAATGTCACATAAAAATTATACATTAAATTTACAGAAAAATTTGGTCTACTCGATTACAGTATAGTATATTTTATAGAATATAAAAACTATAGTATGAATAGAAGAACTATAATTCACAAATTGTGAAGAAAAATCATTATACTGTAAGTATAAACAAATCAACTACGGGGTTTTTTTGTCGGATTCTTCCCTGTAGATAGCATACGGAACCGGTGGCAGTTTAAAAGATGACGATTCATAAGAGATTTTATTTTCTAGTTAGTGATGAACAAAGAGACAGTCGACATTCGTTGATTATTCGATCAAAGGACGCCACTATTGATCCTGGTGAACATGAGTTGCAGTGGTGGGACAGAGTGGCGGGTGTGCCCCGAATAATGAGACAGGTACCACTAAGATATTCTACAGAGAGATTAAACCTGCTAAGATCATAGTTGGTTGCTGTAAAGATTATTTTTTTTGTGTATACTAGAGTAATTTATCGTGAAATTTTACGCTACGCCAATGATTTAATAATAATAATAATAACCACATCACGATACACACATTACTCAGCCCTGCATTATGATGTAATTTTGTATCGCAGGTGCTAAGCAACGAAATGGTATAAACTAGTTAGATAAGAATACTATATTCAAGACCGGTAAGCGAAACAGTCCGTCTTAAAAATAACACAAAGTTCCGCTCCCACCGGGATTCGAACTCGGAACCTCTAGCGTAGCATTTAGGTTTTTACACCACTGCACCACCAAACATACACCAAGATACAGAGTTTAAAATTTATATCCAATATCCTATTACAAGTATGTGAGTACAGATCCAATGTTGTTTTTGTAAAAGTTTAAAATTAATTCATGTTTTTAAGTCTAGTTTACGTGCACTCTTAGACTCCAGTACCGAGAGATAATATTGTCTTTACCTAGGATGTAAAGTTTCTCCGCTTAAACTTAAGATTGGTTTAGCTGAGCGGTTTATGCATGAAAATATTACAATTAATAGACTTGTAAAAGTAGATATAATTCTGTAGTAGAGTTAATCTCAACTCCAGCCGTTTTGTATTCGCTGTGTGAAGTTCAAATTTTTGGAACTCTCACAAAGTAAATTAATCGAATTGTATCATTTCGCTTAGGTTTGACAGCAAGGCAAAATTTACTATATATTTTCGAATTAAAAGGTGTATTTAATAATGAATTTGAATTTTTATAGAGTTTTAATTTTTTCACTCTCCTTTGCAAACATATATTTCCTATAACTTTTTTGGCATTTGACCCCAAACCCGCCTGATGTTAAGCGGCGATGAGGTCTAAGGTGGATCATGCCTCCCCAGGAGAAACCTTTTCACTCTTGCCTTAAAGAGGCCCAAGTTATATTGGTCAGGGAACACATCGGCAATCAAAGAATTCCACACCCTTGCAGTACGCATAATAAAAAAACTATCGAAGCGTTTAGTCCGGATGATCGGAATATCTACCACAAAAGGATGCAGCTTCAGCCTACGTCTATTCCGATTATAAAAGGGGGCCGGTGGAATTAAATTGTGCAATTCCTGGGCACACTCTTCTATAAAATACCGATAGACACGCAACTTCGCGGCGGTTGCTGAGGTCATGAAAGTTAGCAATATCATCGTGAATCCCGATGATTCTTCGGGCTCGCTTTTCAACAGAGTCTAAAGCTGCTAGCTGATACTTGGCTGAACCATCCCAAAGGTGACAACAATACTCCAAACAAGGCCGAATTTGCGCCTGGGCGTAAAGTATCGCCTAACCTGGGATAGAACACCAAGCTTCTTAGCCACCGTTTTGGCTATAGACTCTATGTAGGAGCCGAAATTCATGTTCGACGATATTTCCAGGCCAAGAAGTTGCATATGATTAGTTATCGGTATCGATACACCCCGGAAAGTCGGAGTCAGCTGGAAGGGACTCCGTTTGGCGGAAAAAATACACGCCTGTGTTTTGGCAGCATTGAATCTAACATACATATTGCATTTCTGATGGTGTCTGATTCTATATTTAATTTTAATTATCTTTTCTAGAACAAATTTAATTAAATAACGAGCTTCTGTTGCTGGACCGTCACTAAAATTTAAACAAGTTGTTGCTGACTTTTCCGATTAAAGATTTTTTTACATCATTTACATCTAAACCAGTGATTTTGAATAAAAAATAATACTGAATATGGACTTATTCGAACAACGAAGTAAGTTAGTTTCACGGTTCAATAAAAATTTGAACATTTGGCTAAAAGGTCAAGTGGAATTCTGTTATAATTTACGTACCTATAATTTTAACAGAATTTCACTTGGCTCTATGTGGGATTTATTCCAGTGAACCCTCCACACCGCAGCGTTCAGCGAAAAGCTCTCACGGAGTGCACTTTAGGATCTATCATCGCTTAAAACACATCATGTTACGCAGACTAAACTCGACTTTCTTTTAAAAGAAACGCTTTCAGACGATATAAAAAAGAACTGCTGCCCACTTTCTTTTTTAGCACAAAAATTATCGTTTTTGAGCATAAAAATTAGTCAGTTTCATTTAATTTATCTACTATTATTTCAAGATTTTGTGAAAGATTGTATTAAAATTCTATTTTTTTTTTCATGAAAAGTTAATACAAATTCGTATACCAATCTTGTTTGGTAAATACAGAGAATATCATCAGCAGAGTCGTTTTCCAGCTAATCTTCGCACTTTATACCTCACAGCTCCACATTACCGCCAGCCGTCTGAGTATTAATGCGCTATCGGTAATTTACGGTGCATAATCGATGAAGCACTTCTATGCATCTGCCCAGAAAAATACCACTACATTAAACCGACCCTGGGTTTAGATCAGCGTTTTTTTATCCGTCTGTATAATTATTTTGTTTTAGAACCTTTTTGATTTAAAGATAAACAACAAACAACATTACTACACACATTAACTCAGCCCTACAGTAAGTATCGTACAAGCAACAAGCATGCAAGTGTGTCTCAGGTACTAAGCAACGATATGGTATAAACTACATACTTTCAAAACCAAAAAACAATGCGTATTGCAAATAACACAAAAATCCGCACCCGCCGGGATTCAACCCCAGAACCCGTAGCATAGCAGTCACCTTTACACTAATGCACTAAAGAAGTTGAGAAAAAAAAAGAAAAAGATGTCCAGTTGCAACGCTAGTGGTGGGTATAATTTTGAATCTTTGAAGGCAGCAATGTTTGACGTATTGAATTGAATAGGATCATCCTCCCTCCCTCCAGCTGATATTTTTAGCGTGTTTTAATACCACATCGTAATACTACAAAATACTAAAAAAAGGAATGTGTGCGTAGAAAAAACACAAGTGTATAACCGTGTTTATTAAAGCTTACGTGGTAAGAGTTTTCAAAACTTTTTATTTTTAATTAAACAATAAATTCAACTGCAGGTTTGCTTTTTTCGCAAACATTTTTACCTATTACGTTTACAATGGCACTTGCATTAGTATTTTGTCGCAAGCGCGGATAAGTTGCGGCAATTGCATGCCATTAGCCTTTATGTATCATACCTTTATATTCCTTTATCATATTAATAAAACTAATTATTATTTTGGATCAAAACGGTTTGGTTTAATTCCAAAACATTAAACCAAACCGTTCATTGTTTGATCTCAATATGTCATAACAAATGAAAAGAATAAAGTAAATGAAAAGTTTATTTTAATAATTGGCGCAATGCAAGGATAACAATGCAATATAACTAAAAATTATATTTATATTATATGTTATGCAGTGGTGCATGGTTTGAATCTCAGCGGTGACGGAACACTGTGTCATTAGCAAGATGCATTGTTTCATTTGCTGGTCTTGGATGTAGTATTCTTAGTATAGTTTGTACCATATCATTGCGACACAAAATTCTACTGCAGGGCTTAATCTATGTGTGTGTCATGATGCGTATGGTTATGTACCTAAAAGTCAAAATAAAAAAAATGTCTAATAAATAAAATCATCATATTTATTTGCGTATACAAAGTTTTATTTTGATAGGAAACAATTTCGACCTTGCATCAATAATTTGGCAACGATTCTATTAACCTCTGGCACTAATTAACGGGAGATTATACGGATTGACCTAACTACGATGTTCGGTACACGAATCAATCTCAGTGATAATTAGGTATATCACATAGACATAACACGTTAATAGGACATAGCCATACAAACACCTTAATCCGACAAGCGAACTAACAGATCGCAAGAATAATTTATTAAATTTAGCGATTTATAAAACGTTCGCATTCACATTCCAAAACTAAATGGAACCATAAACCGTAAAATTTACCCGAAATTTTATTTTATTCGAAAAAATATAAATTCCAATATTAAAAGGGTTCAAACCTCTTATTCTAGAAACTAAATAGAAATTAGTTCAAGAATCTTGAGTTATCAGCCGTACACTATTCTTTAAGTCTTATTTGTATCATAAAAATAGTAACTAGTACGATAGAAGTACGGATTTTAGATTGAGAAAACCATTATAATGATATTATTTATATCTTTTGTTAGTTCTCGAACGAACATCAAAAGCGCAGTAATATTTCGGTTGGTAGGAAGCCTGCGGCAATTTCTTTGCAAATTGGATTTGCTACTACAACTTCAATTCCGTAGCCGCGTAGCAAAAACCGTAGTGCCGTAGCGTGCTCGTAGCCTGTTGTCTAGGTGTTCCGATGCAAAAATCGAATTCAACTAGAACATAAATAATACAACATGCAATATAAAACAAAGGTACGTTTTGGATCAAATTGGTGCCAGGGACAAGTTTCGGGTTGTTTGGAAGTTGGCTGAGGACTTTGATATGAATTAATATTATTAATTTGAATGGCAAATTTCAATTTCAAATTCAAACTTGTGATTTTCGTTGACAAGTAGGTATTGAATTTATCGGTACCTATCAAGCTACTACTTGATCTAATATTGCATTTTTATTTAAAATTTAATATGAATAAAACAATAACGTGTGTTTGAACAACAAAAATCAAATAACTATTCCTTCACTAGCTACCACTTATCTCTATTCTGAAATATATAAAAGCACTATAGGCTTTTGAAATGAGGCAACTCGAAACATCTATCTGTACAATTGTTCAACTACATTAATTGTATACTGCCAAACAGAAGCCTGAAGCAATTTACGCACTCCACCTCATTGTAGTTCAACGTCCGGAACACAGATGGCAGTATTAATAAAAAAAGGTTACAACAGAAATGGCTAGCCTCCTTTCTATCGATATTATTTTATTGAATAAAAAATGTATTTTCGACTTGGTTATTGATTTAAACGAGATGTTTTCTATTTATTTTTTGTCTGGAGAATTGAATGTATATTCTAGTTTCCATTCAAATAGATTGGACAAAATTTTAAATAAATTTTACGTTCACGAAGTTTTAAAAGAATTATGTTTCTTGCAAAAATAAAAATAAACTTTAGTTTTCTGAAAATATATAGTACAGGTTTTTTTTTCGTATTTATCAGTATGGGATTTTTATAGGGAACAAACAAGGAGATACTTATATTTATTAATGATACGAATAAACCTTGCTTAAAATAGAAAATATTCCATCGCTCTAATTTTATTTTCATTTTATTCAAATTGAGTAAAAAAAGGTACAAAAATACCGTAGTTCGGTAAATATAATGAACTCAATACGATAAAAGGACTTGAAAAAGTCTTCGGTAAGTAAGACTCTTTCTTAATTAAAGACACCCCCAAATTTGTGAGATTCTAACAACTTACCTTGGGATTAAGATGATTTGGACAATGAAGCTATGAAACTTAATACAGATTTACCAATAAGGTGGCAAAACTAGGCAATTATCTTACGACGCCTGAGGCTCCTCATACTCGTATTCATGTTATATTTTATTGTGTATTCAAAAATTTTGTTGCTAGTCTCCCAAACCCTCGAAGTCAGCTGGACTGATTTTTTTTAAACGAACGTTAAAATTCGACATGCAGTTTCGTGGTACCTAACTAGAGTCAACTAGTATTATAAAAAGTAATTTTTGCCCGCGAGTTCGTCCGCGTAGAAGTCGAAATAGTTGTTCTAATTAAATTTTCTGTTGCTTGACACCACAATAAAACACACAGCAACAACACACACAATAGACAATTCACACAATTTTTCTACAAATCATAGCTTATTAGTTGTCTGTTGAATAAGCTATAGTACTGTAAATTTCGTTAAAATCAATTCAGCAGTATTTGTAGTCATTTAATCAATTCAGTAGTGTTTGTAGTTGTAGTTTTTGCGTGAAAGAGTTACAAATATCCATACATCCTTACAAACTTTCGCGTTATATCAGTAAAAATGATTGATATTACAAATTGAACGAATTCAGTGGTAATTTAATTTAGTAAACCAGTTTCAACATGTTTGCAGGAGATTAGCGTGCAACCGTTGTGCTCGCAATGTTAATGCGGGCGGGATTTATTTGTTAACTCAGTTTATATAAGGATTTCAATTCAATGTTTACAAATTTGTTTTATCTCCTGCCCAATTATAGGGTGAATTATTAGGTTAAGTTTGCATGGTCAGTTTTAACATAGAATATTTATTAGTGTAGGAACAGAAGGATCAAAATGTTAATTTTTATTATTAACATTATAATTAATCAAAATTAAGAGGTTCTTGGTTTGAATCCAATGGGCGGTGAAACTTTGAATTATTTGCAAGAGGCATTGTCTCGCTTTCAGGTCTTGGATATAATAATAATAATAATAACAACATCACGACACTCTCATTGACTCAGCCCCACCACTAAGGTTAAAACATTTTGTGTCGTGGATGCTAAACAACGATTTGGTTTAAACTACAAACATAAGAATTTTACATCCAATACCAGTTAGTGAAACAATGCGTCTTGCATAGAGCACAAAGTTCTGCCCCGCCGGGATTTGAACCTAGACCCTCTAGAGTAGCAGTCGGCTGATTACACCACTGCGCAATCGAGGTAGTTGAGGAGTCATATTTTTGTCTAATAGTATTAAACTATGCTTAAAATAATACAAGATTATATCTTAATATATATCTTGTATTCAGGGACTATTCGTTATTCTGTAAAAAAAATATTTTTTTATTTCAGGGGGTGCTGGGTTTATGTGTGTGTTGAAAAGACATTATGGCACGATAAGTTAAAGTTACGTTTGACAATACATTTTGCTCAAAAATTGTTCTGTTCAATAAAACAGTATTTTACTGACTATGCGGAAGATCAGGGGTTACGGGAAATGTAATTAAAATCATACCAAATACGAACGTATCTTTCAATGAGTACCACTTAGGTCTACAAGGGTTTTTAGGAATGCAGTTTAAATAGTTTTCTTGTATAATATAGTCGGTAACGTTAAAGTGATGCTACTGGAGTATCTACACAAGTAGCTCATTTCCACGTTTTTTTTGTAACGTACCAAATTTGTTGTAGAAATGGTTATCATAGTAGTGTTTTTTATTTGTTGACATGGCAGCTCGGTTCGCTACGTGCCTTAGTTAACTGACCCAACACGATAGGTCGAGTATCCGAGTCTCAGGTCGCTGTAAGTTGTAGCTTCCTTATTCCTCACTGTGCCCGGATAGTTGCGACAGATTCGCAACAACGCAAACATGCGAAAAGCGGTGTTTCACACCTCTGCCAACCCCTTTCCCGGGATTACGGCGTGAGATTATGTTATCTAATGGAAATTTTATAGATTTACAAACTATTCTCATTTAAGCATAAGATATAAAATGCATTTAGTCACAGTGAGTAAAGGTCATTTTATCATTTTATAAGAATTCCTTAAATAAAGTCTAAAATATGACCCTGTTGTTTGTCCATGTCGATAAATCTATCTCTTACCTTAGGTGAGCCCAGAACCAACCAGTTCAATCTGATCTCCTACATCGTTAAACTCCCGAGGGGTTGCCATTGAAAAATACCTCGTTGCCTTTTTTCAGAGCTCAACTTATAATGGTTATGTTCGTCGATAAATTTTCACAGGTACGAAAGAACCATATTTTCGGAGTAAATTTGGTACTAAATTTCTTATTGTGAGATTTTTCGATATCTGCATCTCTGGATAGCATTATCCGATTCCGAATATGGATTTTGCTGAATTCTCCCTTTAAAATTTACTTACATTGCACTTTAGTCAAAATCTCAGAGAGAAAAAGTGGTCATGACGTGTTTTCTTTAATCTAAAAACAGTGTTGACTTTATAAACCGTTCTTTCAGGTAGAGTTAGAGAAAATATACGTTTAATTCACATCTTTGGTACGGATTTAGATATTATTATGAATTTTTGATCGTATGCAAGCAAAGCCGCAAAACACCTAACAATATGAATAATATATGTTTAATGTACGTTTTAAAACCTTTAATTTGATAACAAACACGACCACATTTAAAAAAAAAAATCATGACTTTATGTCCTATAGAGTGCGCCCTACTCCATTTCCATGACATAGCCTATAACTAGCGGACAATCATAACACATTCAACGATACCTCATTTGTCATTTTATGATAAGTAGTTTAGAAGTTATGAGGGAACAGATGAACATACATACATACATACATTTCAAAATCATTACCCTCCTTTTTGCTTCGCCGTAGTCGGGAAAAACAACACAAGTGAGCAAGTTTGCCTCACACTGTAGCTGGCATATGACTGCGGTTAAATTGAATAGTTTAATTAATAGTTTAAATCCGAATATTTTCTTGTTTCATACTTTTTAGAGCGGGGTTTTCAGTTGTCTTATTCTAGTTTTTATTAAACTTATTTTTAGGCTTGTTCCAAGTTTAGATTTACCTAGATCTCGAAACGAAAAAAATATATATACCATTCCGCAAGCATATTGTTAATTAAAACTCGCCATATTTGGAGATCAAAACAAACTGATATTGTTTTTGTTTAAGAAACATCAGTTAACATTGTTAGCAGTATGAAACTTTATTAGAGTTGAAGAAGTTTTAAATCCGATGCCGAAGTCGGTGAGGAATGTTTGGGATACTTCGCAAGAAACTATGTTTACTTTCAAAGGAACAGGATGATACATAACTTTTCTCCTCGCTATTATACACTTTGACTGGGCTAATTAATCCACCAATATTTCCTTACCTTTTAGGTTCGCTTTTAAAAACCTTAAAATAGACTTTTTGGTGACATTTAAAACTATCAAAAATTTGTTGTAAACTTTGAGAACTATTCCAAGTAAAAACATTGAATTATCGTTATCAAAAGAAAGTAAATGAAGACCATAATTTTTATTCAAATCGCTTTTCAACAATAATAACTACAATACAATCAGTCGATTCGTATCTTGTCACATCCACATTACACTCCCCTCTTTTTTTAATTCAACCATTTATGTACTTAGGATAAAGACGTGTGTGTATTCGCTATGTTATTTTCTCTGTCGGTTAAAGAGGCGGATGTGTGAGCGGAACTAATCGGATGTTTGGTCCAGGAGACGTTGGATAATACACACACACACATACACAGTTCACAAATGTTGTTTCTTCTTATAATGGGAAACGAAAGTAAAGAGGTGATGTAGGTCTTACTCTGACCCGTTGGAGTAGTGCGATGTCTGAGGGTTCCTTCGGCTTCCCTCTATCCCGTAATCTGACAGCTTACAGCGTTGGCGGAACGTGGGGTTCTCCGTCAGTCCGACATAGTCCATCGGCCCTCCCGGGCGAGGAGATCCATGAGGATTTCCCCACGTTATTTTTTTTTAATTCTGATTCCAAAAGTTTTTTATTTTATTACATCAAACACCAGAAAAACGTCAAAATAGGTTAAGCATACATGATTTTTAGCTGAAACAAACAACACACTCACAAATTCGCTGCTGTTTTAATAGCATAATCAACGAAAACATCACTGCTTTCACTAGCCTACGTTTCTACGATCCCGACTAGGGAATTAACAAAGAATTAGTATATGCTTTAAGAAGCTATAAGCCTCACCTTTAAGTGAGATTTCTATAATAAATTTAGTGTAAATTCAACGACAAAACTCGTTCTCTAAGGACCACTTAAAATTATTACTACGTACAATGACATGAGTATCTACGGTTTGAAGTCGTTTACAAAAGACAACGGTTCTATCGAGAAATACCCTCTCTTGTTTTCCTTTTTAAAATTGAGTAGGTACTCTTACATGGTTTCTAAGAAAAGGTTTTCCTGATATAAAGTTTATAAGGACTATACCTACCTAGATATGTAGTTGAGAGCACTCAGCTGGGATGTGAAGAGCATTCTCCATCCAAGTGCCTCCATTTTCTATCGGCCAATAGGAATCGCGACTTTTATATTAATAGAAAAACAATACTCGATATTAAAAGTACATTGTAGTTGACTTTATTGAAATCAGACGGTCTTGTGTCTACTACACATTTCTCTTGTGTGCAAGTTTCATTAGGATTATAATTCTATGGCTAATTGATTACATGAACTAAAGTTTAGGTAATCGTTTAGAAATCTGGTTATAATCAAATATGAAAAAGCGACGTGCGAATGAATTTATAAATTCCTCTTTTTTTTTTGAAGTTGGTATAAAAGATTTTGAATGAAACGAAAATTACGTGGTATGATATAATATTAACTGATGTTTTACTGAGAATCATTAATATGAAATATATGTAGACGCAATAGAATAATAGTAAAAACTCATGCCTTTTATAATTTTCCTCGGAAACTTTCAAACCGATTTTTATCTTTATTTTTTGCAGACAGCAATCTAGCCGACGATTTGAAGCAGAAAGTAGGGTTATGATTTTGATCGGTATGAATATTCATCTGTTCCCTCATGAAGTCTAAACTACTTATCATAATTCGAGAAATGAGTTATCGTTTGATGTGCCATGATTGCCCGCTGGTTATAGGCTATATGACGTTACGACGTTATGACGTTGAAGCGCCTTCCATAAGACAAAAGACCTAAAAATCATGAAATGTGGCCATGGCTAAATTGAATAGTTTACTTAACAATTTCGGATAAGAATATTTTCTTGTTTCATTATTTTTTACCTACATCCTTATTTGTTGCGGTCGGAAGAAATTTTAAGTTAAATTTGAGTTAGAAATTTATTATATCAAATACTTACCTATGTTTCAATAACCCAGCCAAAACCCTTAATTCTACATTAGCTTCAAAGTCAAACTATTCGCCAATCCTCATCCTAACGTCAAACGTAAAAGGGATATAGTGATTTATAATACCCAACAACGATTAGCATCTCAGAGACTGCCCGAGGGCGAATTACTCAATCACCTACAAGTCACTCACTAACACCCACTTAATCCGTATACAAACATCAACAAGAAAAGAGATAGATATATTAAAAAAGATAAAGCCATCCCTTTCTTTTGAGTCGCAATTTAC
This sequence comes from Choreutis nemorana, assembly GCA_949316135.1. Taxonomy (NCBI): domain Eukaryota; kingdom Metazoa; phylum Arthropoda; class Insecta; order Lepidoptera; family Choreutidae; genus Choreutis; species Choreutis nemorana. The sequence continues at coordinate 8,789,949 of OX438601.1, read as the reverse complement.
AAATCTGTTCTAGTTTTCGGGCCCCCTGTGCTTACAGAAAGCACTCGTTGAATAATTCATCGCCATTTGATTGAAACTTTACTTTACTGACTCTAAAGTGTCGGTTACTTTGCCAAGTGTTTAGTCCAAGTGTTTAGTGCTAGTGCATAGAGTGCTTGCAACTATTGTAGATAGGATCTCACGTACTAATTTGTAATATAAATTGTAAATCTTTCGTGTGAAGCGGTTCGTTGCAATTTTGATATGGTTTTGCTCATATTGCATACTATGAATGTTGAATCATTTTTTATTGGAAGATGATTAAGAAATCTTATGGTTTGGTCGAGCAATCTCAGTACAAGCCACAAATTGAGTTTCACGAAGCAAAATGATGTTAAAGTTACATCGAGGTACACACATCGAAGACAATCAGTGTTATTTATTCATGTTATTAGAATATCTTAATAAATCTTAATGAATAGAGATAGCTAGAGACGTGGAATATATTAATATGTGCCCGTGGTCCCACTGATATGACCAACTGGTACTTACTTACTTTTACTTACCTAATTACCCAAAAATTAACAATCTTAGCCAAAGTCATTTTTACAATTTTTACGAGCAGGCATATACTTTTTGTATGATCCCAAATGTAAAAAAAACTCTGTTTTCTCTTAATTAAACATTTTAATTATTGTAAAGGTTTCAATTTACGCAAAAATAATTATTTTAAAAATTCCTACCAATTAACGTTGAAAATTATTCAGTTAAGGCCATTGTACACTGGAGTTTATTTTTGATATCCATTCTGAAACCGTGGTACAAAATTGCTTCGTTTCATTTTTGAAAAAAAAAAAAAAAAATTTATTGTTTTATAAAAAAGTTTAAAACAACAGCCAGGCATATCGTATTAAACGAAAATATGAACAGAAAAACAACCAATTATGAATAATGAAAGATAAAATCTAGACAGACAGGCAACGTTTGAATTTTTAAATTAAAACTATATTCTAATAAAACGTAATATTATTTATAACAGATGAACGGACACCTTTAAAAACACTTATACCGAATCAATGATTTATATGCCTGATTCATTAATCGTTAATAACGTTAAAATAAATCAAGGCAAATTGTATTTTGGTACACAATTAATTGAAAAACGACAGAATGTATAATTAGGGGGTACAATCTTATCTGTCAGAATCTAAAGCGATGTTTAAAATATTCGAGTCGGTAGTAAATTGTGGAACGTGGAACGTTCAAATATTTACCGAATACTTCGCCGGACGCGAAGTTCTTGCGAAAGGCGTGTTGCGATATACACACGGGAGAATAAACTGAAAATACACGCACGATTTCAGGAAAAAAAATACACAAATATTAATCGTTACAATAGTTGTTCTTATTCTACCCACCTGAGCCCACAGTACGAACCTTTGTTGCGCCACAATTATTTTTTAGGTAACTGGTCAAAATCTCATAAAAATTTGAACGTTTATGCATGCACGCAACTCACTAGAGTGACGGTAACAGCACTCTTGAAAACAAATATTGGTTTGCGAACAACTTTATTTGCAAATATCATAGGGTCTTCTGCGAATGTATTTTATAATATCATAGTCATTAACTAAATTTTGCGAATCAAGTAACATTTCTCGAAATTAATAACAAAATTAGATTTTATAATAACTTTCTTATGTGATTTCATGCGAAAATTGGATATTTACCTACCCCTACGTCTCCTAGTTTTCTAATATAAACTGAATCTAGGCTACCGGAATTATTTAAAAGACTCGTTTTCGAGTATTCTACATGTGTGCTTAGGAACACATCGTGTTCGTTTCTTATTTGGATTAGAAAATTGTTTTAACAACAGAATATTTGTTCAGATACCTATTTGATCTTTCTTTATTTAACCCTCAATGGAATGAGTTGTTTAAAAAGTTTGAACACTTTTGTATTCAAAACGAATAGGCCGATTTTAATGCAGCCTTTTTAAACAGATTAATGAACGAAGAAAATAACTACGATATTTATTCAGTAAAATAAAAATAAAGTTTTGTCCTCAAAGTTCTTAATTATGTTTATACTACACAACTAATAATAATAATAATAAAAATCTTTATTTAAAAATAAAAAATTAACAAAAATAACTAACATAATGGCTGCAGTGGTTAAAACTGTTTCGCAGCCATCATCACCCATCTTCACTAACGTAAAGTAATTTACACATTGTAACATTATTATAAATAGTACATGGTATTATTATTAGTAAATAGTCGTTTGTTGAGTTTTTCTTTTTTTTGGGTATATATTCATAAATAAATTTACATAGATATTTATATACTGTAGTACAATATAAAGATACTTAATAATATTAATTGAAATGTAATTCTTCAAGTATATCTACATTTATTTTATAGATGTTATTCAATGCTTATGTGTGACTTTGACAGACGTTCAGTTTGATCATACGATAAAGATTAAAGCAATGATGTTATAATTACTTTACACTCTCGGAAAGTTTTTTTAAAGATTCCAAGATTTTTGTTTATAATATTGTATAAATGACTTCCCATATAATGAAATTGTTGTCTAGCCAGCTCTGTTCTAGTGTCCACTATTTGGCAGACCCTATGCCCACTTCGTTTCCGACTAGATAGAGTAGAGTCGTAAGGGGTTTTAAGATGGGTTCGCAGAGTAACCTGGAGCACATAGATTTTACGAACCGTCAGTACTTTCGTCAGGTGATACAGCTCATTCGTGGGAAAACGAATTTGCTTTGAGGGCATCACTTTCAAAACTGCTCTTTGAGCCCTCTCGAGCCGTAACATTTGAGTTTTCCCTGAGCCACCCCAAACTGTTATGCAATAGGACAACACTGACTGGGCAAGGGCAAAATATACCATTTTGAGTGTTGGCAAAGTAGAGCTAGATCTAAGTTTTTTAAAGACGAACATCAGTTTGCGTGTAGTAGATATTAGATTACTAATATGTTCTTGCCAAGACAAAGAAGCATCGACAGTTACTCCAAGATATTTTACAGAAGTTGCCTGACTAATATGATTACAATTCCAGGAGGAATTTAGATATTTACAATTATGAGCAATTATATTGTAAGAAGAATGAAAATATGAGGATCTTAACCCGTACGGAATAAATTTAGTTTTAGCCAAGTTAAGAGTTAGTAAGTTTGTGCAAAGCCATCCCATAAGTGTATTTAATGCCGCTTCAGATAAAACTTTTACTTCCGACCAGGAATTTTCATTTATGATCAAGGCAGTGTCATCAGCATATGTTATGATCTTACAGGATTTTAGATTTAGTTTACACAAGGGATTGATATAAACTAAAAAAAGGGTAGGTCCAAGGACACTTCCTTGTGGGACACCATAATTAACTTTTTCATCTTGGCTGAGTCGGTCGTTTATGACAGTGCATTGACTTCGATCATTAAGGTAGCTAGCAATAAATTTTAAAGCCTCAGATCTAATACCTATTGTCTCTAACTTTTTAAGAAGGAGAGGTACAGAAACCGTATCAAAGGCTTTTGAGAGATCAAGAAAGATGGTTAAACATTTCTGTTTCGCATCTAGTTTGTTAATAATAGTATTTGTGAATTCAAGGACTGCATCTTCAGTTGACTTTCTCTTATGAAAGCAAATTGATTAGGAGCAATTAGGTTATATCTATTTAGGTAAGAAATCAGTCTATTGTTTAGAACTTTCTCAAAAATTTTGGAAAAGCATGTAAGGACTGAAATAGGCCTATAGTTTGTCACACAACTTTTGTCTCCAGTTTTAAAAATTGGATGTACTAATGCTTTTTTAAACACTTTAGGAAAGGAAGATACTGATAGGCAAAGGTTAAACAGTCGAGTTAAAATGGGGGAAAGAACGTGCCTACATGATTTGATGATCTAGGTCGGGATTTGATCCCAACCTACTGCAGACGTGTTCCTTAGACTAAGTATCGTATTATGAATTTCATCAGTTTCAATCTCAGTTAGTGCCATTTGTTCAGTGTATTGTGGAATATTAGAGGCGAGTGTACTACCCATAGTAGCAAAATATTTATTGACTGCATCAGGGCTAGAAGAATGCAAGAGGTCGTTTAATGAGGATAAATTTTTTGTAAGGTCAGTAATATCTTTAATAACTTTCCACGTAGCTTTGGATTATTTTTGGCCATCTAAAACTGATTTTTTTCGAATTCTGCTTTAACTTTTCTTAGCAAATTATTATAAAAGTTTCTGTAGCGAGTGTAGGTTGTCTTTGCAATGGGGTTTTCTGGGCATTTTAATGCTTTAAGTTGGAGTTTGTCACGATTTCGAATGCATCGGAGTAAGCTCGGAGTAATACACGGTTTTATCAACCTTTTACTACATTCAAATAAAATTCGTATAAGAGTACTATTTCAGTTATCAAAATGAAGCAAAAACAGTACAAAATTAATTTTCGAAGTATGAAACGTACGTTCAGGGAACTTCGTTTAATATCCAGACTTCATCATAAAAAGCAAGCCTGCACTAATTTAACTAAATACGTGCGTACAAAAACCGCAAACTGGACTGCAGCCAAACTATCAGAATGTAGCTAACAGCACATTGTACCTTCCACCTTATGTACCAAATAATTTATGCCACTATACTAAATTTGTTGTTTGAATTACTTACGTTCAAAATTACCGGACAATAATACCGTCTGATGTTGATTATTGCTAAATAAATTCGTTTAGCTTATATCACAGAATACGTATTGTTTGCTCATATTCTCATTACTTAATTCATCATAAATGATTAAACAAACATCAGGAATCTATGAACTGCTGATATTTATTTGAAAAAATAACATAAGAACATAAACTCCCGCCGTAAAACATAGAGAGGGATTGGCAAAGGTGTTACACACCGCATTTTGCACGTTGAAGACGAGTCCCAGCGTGACAGGTTGTGAATCCTGTCCTGTTGAATATCCTGGTACAATGAAGAAAATGGCAGCTAGAACTAGGTACGTTTCAAAAATACTAAAAACAAATAAGCAAATAGAAATGAATTCAAATTATATTAATTACTACGAGTAAATTTAAACTTTCATACTATAAATATTTTAAATTAAACTTTAAACCTATACAGCGTTTATTTAAAAAAAAAATGATCCTCAAAGCAATATATTAATCAATTTTCCGGATAATCTAGCTAAGCCATTAGGTCAACAAACAGGACGTTTCATAAAGTACCCACTATCACCTCCATAGGGGCCCTCCTTAAAATAATGTTCAAAATGTGAACACTCTGCAATATCCCAAAGTCAGCAGGTCACGCAATTTTCTCTTAGATACCCTCGTAAAATCGCAGGATTTAAGGTCCATTTTCGCATGTAATGTTTCGACAACGCCCGGTCAGTTCGGACTTGTGAAAAGAATTTCAAAGTAACAGTTAAAGTGTCGTGAATCAACACCTATGAATGTTTGATGTCAACATATAAGTTCGCCTTTGTGGTGGAGATAACTAACCCACTAGATGTGAACTTAGAAGTCTTTGGTTCAAATCCTGATTTAGCAGGTTTGTATTCATTCTTTGGGGTTATGATTTTTTATATATTTTCTTTATCTCTGTGTATATTGTTGATTTAAGTATGATTCTAAGGTAATTTGTTTGAAGTATTATTTTCTTATTAAATTTATGTATTAAAGTAAACTATTGCTTTTCAGTGAATAAAGTAATACTCTTATTTATAACGAATATACCTTTTAAATGCCTCATCTTAACAGAAATTGTGTTCTTGCAAAAACGCTAGAGCTTTCCAAGAGTTTGGATATTGCAAGCCTTTCAACGCCCTAACTAAACATTAATAAGAAGATAAATTACATAACTAACAGCAAAATTAAACTTCATCGGTCTCAATTATAATTAAATGTTAATGAAGAACAATAAACATATACTAAACAAAATTCTCAAAGAGATAGAAAACATCCAAGAAACTGAGATTCGAACTCGAGTCCTCACATATCACAGCCGGTGGTTAGAACATTGCAATAAGAATGCTATCGATATCACAATATGCATATATTGCGTCGGGACAAATTTCAAGGAAAATCCGAATGCCGAATTTTATATATATTTACAAATAGGTCTGCGTTTAAAAAAAATCACTTAAACCTCCCAAACAAATACTGAAAACCTAAAATTAACAAACCACAGACAAGACTCAATAAGGATATGTGTCGACCTTTTACGTAGCTTTTTTTTACATATGTAAGGAGAAACAATATGTGGATGGTTTATAAATACCATCCATTACTGGAAATCGGATCGACAATAAACGTTTTTACTAATTATAAAAACTGTAAATTACTTTCATTATCATTGGTTTCAGAATGTAATTTCTTTAAAATTCAATTTTAGAGTTCCTTAGTTCACGTCCGGAACCCTTATGCATAGTTTCGTCATATCCGTCCGTCCTGGGCTTACCTTCCAAACGGTTAGTGGGAAATAGATGAAACTTATGGATATGTGTTTTTACCACGTTGACAAAGCAATAAAACAAAATCACGAAAAACAATTTTAAGGGACCTCCCCTACACGCGAAGTGTGAATGATTTTACCCCTGAGTGTGGGGTATCATTAAATAGGTATATTAAAACATTGATTTATAAAAAAATAGGTATTCGTTTGCAAGTTTCAACATTAAAGCGCATTTTTTTGTTAAAATATGTCATCCCTCCCCCTAAAAGCTAAAAGGCGGGTTCGAAAAATCTGATAAAGTTTACGATTGCAGTCCATGTATTGAACTTTGAAGAAAAACTAAAACGGCTTAGATAACTGTTAGTTCACGTGTTATAGAGGCCTTATATATAAAATGCGCTTACTTGGAAAACTTCAAACAAAAACAACGAAACATGTAAAATGTTAAAAATAAAATCATAATAATTATGGGTCACTGCGAACCCTATTCTATACGTGGCCTGATACTCACTTGGCTGTGTTTTTATTTTCTGGAGATACCAGAGATAGAACAGGAAAATAATAAAGTACATGATTTGTCTAGGCAGTGCCTTGATATCCTAGACTGTAGACAAAATACTACTGAAGAGAAGTTTTTAGTAGGTACCTTAATAAAATTAGCATAAAAGCTATCATGGCCTCTGGTCACCTATTTCATTGATTTATTCCCTTATCTAGCAAAGTGAAGGATATTTCGTAGGTAAATTGTAAAATTCTTTATTCGAAATAAATCGTACCAAAAAATTTTAGCTATCATAGAGGCTATGAAAAGACACTGGAATGAATTGGTAACAATAGGAACTCGATTGTTAGTTGAAGAGTCTTCGAAAACAATACTAATAATAAAAGAATTGCCAGCAACGAAAAATAACCTTTACCGAGCGAGATTTCGTGGACGAACGAACGGTTTCGGGTCTAAGCCATTCGAATACCGAAGCATATTTTTATGAGGGATCGGAAATGTCATGACACCGTCAATAAAGTTGCTCCGTCAATATGTTTTCGTCATACGTTTTACGATCTGCGTCCTCTCGATCGTTTCTTAGATAAAGATGCTGTTTTGAAATGGTATTTTAAATATGCTATAAACTGCGGTCGAAGTGCCGTAAAATTTTAATGAGAGTGGTATCCTACGTTGAAATGTAAGGGAAGGAACATGGTGGGTACGATAAAGTTCGCTACAAAATGAAATCTCTATTAATTTTAACTCACAGTTTTCTGTTGGTAACCATCGTTCTTTTATTTTATAACTTTTTCAAGCACAAACACGAGCAAAACAATTATGCGAATCAATTAAAAAATTACTTGGAAACTTAAAGAAAAATAGTTCAAAAACCGTATCTATGACTGTCGATTCGGAAAAAAATAAGTATTGTAAAATTTTATAAGAAAACAGATTTTTTGATTCAAATATACCAACAAACAGTGACTTATTTGGCATTATTGTTGTGTCGTATCCAAATAAGATATTCATGAACATATAATTTATCTCCTTACACGGATCGCTTAAAGCAGTTGAATCCGATAGGTTCAAGCAGTCCTTGTGTATTTGCAAGCCAATTGTGTTTTTTCTAGCAGTTGGACTCGACCACTCGGTCCTTGTATCCCGAATGTCAATTTTCAAACTATCACGTCCATCTGCTTTAAGGTGTCCGTGTATGGCATAAGACATAACATAAAATCACGCCGTACCCCTCGAGAGGGGTAGACAGAGGTGTTACACACCGCATTTCACATTTCTATGTTGAGTCCCAGTGTGACAGGTTGCGAATCTGTCGCCACAATCCGGGCACAATGTGAAACGTGGCAGGTACAACGGCAACTTGAACCCTAGACCTGTCAGGTTTAGTCGGTCATTTAACCAAGACACGTAACAAATGAGCTACCACGTCCGTGTATGGCGGGGTTTAATATATGCCATACTCGTCTACGCACCATCATTTTCTCTTTGCCCCACCACCAAAACTAAAAAATATTGGGTTTTCAATTAAACGACACATCACTCATGACAACTATAAGTCTGTAGACTGTAATCAGTGAATGAAAGAATCACCATTAATCACACGGCAACGCTCCATTCCGACAAACACATTTAATTTGTCATATCAATTAACGCATTATACGTACATTGCATGGTGAGACAAGAATTTGTAATTACATCGGCTTGTCACGAGGGAAATAAGCTGAAACTGGCGAACTGATGCGTTGTGGGACGACAAACATCGGATATTAATTTAGACTGTTATAACGCTTCGTTTCAAACTAACAGCTGAATAAATATTTAGTTAACTAGATTTTGCGCGTGAGTTTGATCGCAAAGAATTTTGATTTAATATAACCATTATTTTTTGACGTAAGTATCAGGGCACAGACGCCACTCTGTCCCACCAATGAAAATTCTGTTCACCAGGATCAGGATTGGCATCCTTTGATCGAGTTATCAACAAATAATGTAGCTTTGCCCGGACACCCTAACGGCTGTCTTGGAACCGCAAAGAACATTGTCAGAAGAAATAGGAGGTAGTAAAAAAACTATTTCAGACTTCCCTTGAAGGCAAAGCCGAGACAGCAATTGAAATGGCCCAGAGGCCAAAAAACTAAAGGGGAGACAGTCAGGAGACCCCTGACCGTCAAAACACGTACTACGTAGTAGGTACTTCCATTTTTTATACAACATCATGGGAAAACAAAACCGTGCTGCTGATGGAAATTGACACTGCAGCCTATTGATACGAAGATGGCTTTGATATCTTCGAACGCCAAAAGCACCGCCAATGCGTTTCCCATGCAGAGGTGATGTTTTAGTAGTGCCGGAACTTACACTGCCCCTTCAATCCTTCGAACCGAAACACAGCAAAATGCTTTCCGGCTGAAATAGAAAGGAGTGACCTGATCTATCACTTTAATACCTCCATCACAAAAACCATTATAAACAAAAATATATTATAAACTTAAAATCTCTACATCTATTCGCAATGCAAATAAGCTTTCAAAATTTAACGAAATCTGCAAAGCATTTCGGTTTCAAAACAAATGAAGAAACGTATTATTGTATAGATTTTTTCTTTTTAATATATAAGTACACAGTCAGGTCATAAGTATTCTCACACAGTAAACACTTGTCTTTTAGAATGTTGGCCACAAAAAAGTTTATTGAATTCGAATTGTTCCTAAAAATAAAAATGTACACTTTTTAGAATTTTACTCATTTTTAAATATGGAGTGGACGCTTAAAGAAGACCGTATTGCAGTTATTGCGTTGCATCCTTGCGGTTACGCGCCAATTCAAGTTTTTGACATAAAAGATTCGTTTATCGTACCATCAAACGATACAATGAAGACTCTAGTGTAGATGACAGGTCAAGTGATCGCCCTCGGTCTGTTCTCGGACTCCAGCAGTGAAAAAAGCTGTGAAGGCGCGAATTCAAAGAAATCCCAAACGTAAGCAGAAACTGTTGGCAGAAACAGATGGGGCAGAAACAGCAGAAACAGATTAGGTTAAGCAGAACCACGGTGAAAAGGGTATTAAATGAAGACTTAGAGCTTCTTGCATATCGAAGAAAAACAGGACATCGTTTGAATGCTCGTCTAATGGACCTGAGACTGAATTGATGCCGCGCTTTGTTGAAGCGGTACGCGGAAAAAAATGTCGGGAAATTATTTTTTCGGATGAAAATTTTTTTACCGTAGAAGAGAGCTACAACAAACAAAATAATAAGGTGTACGCACACAGTAGTGAAGAAGCGAGCAACCGTATTCCGCGTGTCTAACGAGGTCATTTTCCATCCTCGCTCATGTTATGGTTGGGAGTTTCTTATTGGGGCTTAACAGAGGTACATTGTGAGAAAGGTGTAAAAACGAATGCAGTTGTGTATCAAAATACAGTCCTGACGAACCTTGTGGAACCTGTTTCTCATACCATGTTCAATAACAGGGACTGGGTATTCCAACAAGATTCGGGCCAGCTCATAGAGCGAAGAGCACACAAGACTGGCTGGCGGCGCGTGAAATCGACTTCATCCGGCACGAAGACTGGCCCTCCTCCAGTTCAGATTTGAATCCGTTGGATTACAAGATATGGCAACACTTGGAGGAAAAGGCGTGCTCAAAGCCTCATCCCAATTTGGAGTCACTTAAGACATCCTTAATTATGGCAGCCGCCGATATTGACATGGACCTCGTTCGTGCTGCGATAGACGACTGGCCGCCCAGATTGAAGGCCTGTATTCGAAATCCGAGTTCATTTTGGATAAACTTTAGTGTCATAAGAATCAATGTTTTGTTAAGTTCATTTTGGTATATAAATGGTTACATAATGAATAAACTTGTTTCAATTATTTTATATTAAACATGTGACAGAATATATGACCTGACTAGGTATATTCAAACTGCGCACAAATTAAAGTTGATTAAATGACTAACAGAAAAGTAAAATGATTGTTGCCAATGGTGCCATTGAATTTTGAATATTATACTAAATTACTCAATTGTTTTTTGTGTAGTTTTATGATTATCATGTTGTATTTTTATTAAATAAATATTCGTAATGAAATCAAAAACATGAAAAATGATTTTCATTTAGCTTTGTTATTTTGTAATAATTAAAAAGGTGATTTAAAACGAATTCGAGCATTAATCTTAATTAAATGAAATAGAGAACGCAATAAAAATCTGCAAATTTATGATAAAAATTTAATACAGTATTTATTATTAAAGAAACTACTTGTTAAGAGACTTCTTGACTCGAATATTGAATGATACTTCATACAATGGCTCCAACACTCAAGTGGCTATTGTGAAATTATCGATTTTCATCTAGATAATAATAATCTTACAAAGGCGATGCTAAACCATTATAATCCAATGTCTTTAAATAAATTTATCTTTACCGGTACGGTCCCGGATTCTTTCGGATGGTCTAGAATTTATCCAAATTGCAAACTTACTGAATTTATAATATATATAATAAAATTATTCACACTGCATATTTACCAGTAAATTTTGAAAAAAGAAAAAGTCTTAGTAAAAATTGCGTTTTTTAACCATATAACTAAATCGTATTTTTAAATGTTTATGATACAGTACTTTCTTTAAATTCGTAGTTTTGAAGTCGTGACTTGACTCACTGTAAATATTAAAGGTAAGTCTCGGAAAAACAAAATAACTAAAAAATTAAAACATTTTGATTTTAAAACAATACAAAGATATTGTTACTTCTGCAATCATGGATGTTTTGTTACACATGTTTATGTTTTTTGGGAAAAAATTTCGTTATAATTTCCAATTTGTAGGTTCCGTATTTTTTTTATTTGAATAGAAACGGTTCGAAAACAAAAGTAAAATGATTTTTCAAATTATATCTCATGCGATTCGTACCAATCCGAACAGAAATTTTATTCCGTATTGCATTTTGGCATTTCTATTTTTGAAGTTGTTTTAATTTTTCGATTTACGAACAAAATGAATTCCTCATCTACATACGTCACTAATATTAATTTCTGTAAACATTTTTCATTGAAATGCTATTAAATGATGTTTTAGGGTTCCGTACGTACGAATGAAAAAAACACTGTGTTGTCCGTCTGTCTGTTCTTCCGTTCTTCCTTTTACAGGATCACGTGGAGGTATCGAGCTGAAATTAATATTAAATATTTCTGTCTGCAATCCCTTGGATCAAAAAAATATTAAATCAATGCAATCAAAGATACAACCGTTTATGTTCCGTTTTTACAACTAGGGTTCTTTTCGGTTACCTAGAATCAATAATTTTGGTAAGTAACAATGGCATGAACACAAATAAAAAATTACAAAAAAAAGTCAGACAATGATTATCGTAAATTTGTAACTAAGCATATTTTAGAAAAAAAATCTTCGAGACTCCGTTCTCGTGATGAACGAACTATTTACGTACCCATAAGTTTGTACGGAATACTCGGGACGCGAATCGTACCCGCGCTTGATGGGTTTATTTATTTACTAGTTGATTGCTTTAGTTGGGTATCCATTAGGATTAATTTTTGAACTGGACATAAAAAGTAACATTGATTTTTCCTGTCAATTTTAGTGTGTGTCTCAGATCGAAACGTAAAAGGATGGAAAATATTCAATGTTGTTCTTTTGGATTTATGGTAACGGTTCTGTTCTATTCAGAAGTTGATACCACAAGAAGTTTTTATAGCTATCACTTTCATATTCCAATATGAACATAAAGCTAAATATAGAGCTAGCTTTTTTGCTCCACCAAGTTTTAAAATATGATAAAATGTAATGTGAATGTGTGTAATGTAATGTGAATGTGTGTATTGTATGTATTTAAGCTTGTTACTTTTTATCGTCTAAAACAGTATTTTTATTGTATCCAATTGCGAGTAATTCCCTACGTTGTATTTCTAATTTATACGATTAATTAGTTATTATGCAGAACACCTAAGCCTCTGAATATAACCGCATTACGTAGATTGAGTGCTTGGTGCTTGCATTCCGGAGCACCTACATTCCATACCGTTGTTACTGGTCGTACTACTGCATACCACGCTATAATATTAAGACGACTGAAAAGCTCACGGTAACTTAAAAAAGTTTTTTAAAACTTATTTTTTTTTTTGATATTAATAAGGAACAGAAATAGTCCAAATGTTTTGTAAATCAATTTTTTTTATTTATTTGAAACAAAATATCAATTGTTTAAAAACAAAAAATTTGGAATCACATCATGTACTTAAAATAATATGCACCTGAAAATAATGAAAATTGTAAAATTGTACCTAAAGGTAAATGTACTCGTAGTAAAAATGAAATTTAAAAAACCTAAAGCTGTTCACTTTGAACGTTATTCGTTTTCGTTTTAAATTTTATATAAATACCTGATTTAAACCTTCTCATATTGTGTCGTTCATTCCCAAAATTAAGCTTAGAGTATAAAACAACATAGAAAAAATAATACTATGATAACTTAAGACTGATTTCTGAAACTCAAAATAATCTCGCAGATAGGATTCCCTGAAACGGCTTTTATTAAGAGAAACGAGGGTGACCTGAAATTTATTCTTTGTCACTATAATTTTAAAACTCAAAGGGTAAAACAAAAGGTGCGAACGAACAATGCTCTGACAACTTTTTAATGCGCCTTCCACGATTTCCTTATTTGTAAGCGACGACAGATTTTTAGAGTTCCGTTTACGGATAGAACAATGGTTTTTAGTTAGTATATTTTGAGGTTGAACCGCTTTACCTGAGAATGTCTTGTTACGCACCATGTTTTGACTTAATGCCCTATCAAAATCTCCTAACAAGGCTCGAGTCATATGCGTCCGCGCGACCTAGCGATTTTACAAACAACTGCAGGCAACAAATTATTTGAATGGTAGAGCAGCCGATCACCACTGCTGCTTGGAACGGTCCATTCGCACAGCCCGGCTGCTCGATCGAATTTCAACGTGTTCAGTTGTATCGGTAGTAAAAAGAAATAACGTCCGCTTCAAATGCACCGTTGAAATTAGTTCGAGCAAGTGATCCGCGCGACCGCATCGCTCTAAGTAGCGGTAGGTTTTATAATTCGTTCCATACAGTTGCATATAACTCGAGCCTAAGGGTTGATAGTTCGTATTAGCATATTGTACTGTATGTATCTGAATACACAAAAGAAAAGCATACATACATTAACATGATTTTTGACTTCTACTAGGCGAACGATATTATTACAATCAAAACCTGTTATAACGATATCGGTCATTCGGTTATTACAAATCATTTGCACGGTTCCGGTTAGCCGAATCCCATATAAACAGTAAACATATCGCCTGCACCGACTGTCGTCAGTAAGATCTGAGCGCATTTTTTTTACTATTCAATGCTTTTTGCAAGATATCTTTTACAAAGCATCATTTAAAGACCTACCAAATAAGGGAACATCTATAATTGAATTGGTATGATGTATCTCCATCTCACGACGTCCGTTTGCCTAGCTTTGTCAGGCGTGTACGTGGATAATGTTTTAGTGTGTGTGACTTTGAGTTCGCCCAGTGACGGTTACTCACACTAGAACATCATATGAGAAGCCACAACGATATGAGAAGTGACTTCGTGAGGTGGGAAGCCTATACGGTGGCATTTGAAAGTGGACGGGTGTTGGGATTCCTCTCGGGACTCGGAAACTGATGAATCAGAGCGACAGAATTCACCAGTCCGCTTGATAAAACAAACGTAGGATTTGGTTGGATGCATTTTATTTGGTTTACTCATATGGGAAGTAGAAGTTAGAAAATCTGACTAAACGAGCCGATTTGGCATGATCTGGAAGCTGTTATTTCGGTATTAATTAAAAATATTTTGCTCATGAAGTTGATTTATAAAAATGTAGTGTTCTTTATTATTGCTGTGAAAATCCTGAAGGTTGATTTTGACGCTGAGTTTGAGATTAGACTTGCATATTCTTTAAATTTATTAAATCCATTGTCTGACTACACTCATATAAGCTTAAAGTCAAGAGCACATTTGAAAAGTCGAGTTCATTATTATAAATAAAATATGTAGTATTCAAATAAAGTCATAGATAAAGCCTTCGTTAAATTGGTAACAGATACTGTGTCGTGGCGTGTCGTAATGCGTCAGCATCATATCGTTTTCTCACATTTAGTTTGGTTAGAGACACACTAGTCAACAATTATGTTAACATAAACTGCTATCACATCAAGACACATTGACTCAGCCCTGCACTAAGATATAATCTTGCACTGCAAGCACTTAGCAATGATATGATAAAAACTACTTAGATAAGAATACTACATCCAAGACCGGTAAGCGAAACAAATGCGTCTTGCAAATAACACAAATTTCCGCCCCCGATAGGATCTGAACTTAAACTACCACTAAACTAACCTAATGTACGTTTGAAAACGATATGATTCTGACGCGACACGACACGCCACAACACAATTGTATGTCTCCAGCTTTACAAAGCAACATAAAGCGATATATATATATATATATATATATCACTTATGACCCCTTTAAAACACGTCACACGATCATCCGACCATTTCAGTTAGAGTTCAAAGGATATTGAAATCGATCCCGTCATTTCTTACTTTATTGCGTATAAAGCAAGTTTAGTTATTATTTTGTAACAATACATTATATAGGTTGTTTTATAAGGATAGTTGTGTAGTTGTGTAGTTTATAAGAATAATTCACGACCGTGAATTGAGATTTGTATAAAAATTTAGTTTTTGGATAAAAAGGCTGGTTTAGTTTAATTAACTAACTGGTATTAGATTTGTTTTTAAACTATTGACCACTAAGTCAGAAGTAAGTTACGTTAGTGTAATTTTACAATAGGGAATATGCATGAAATTTAATTTTGTTATTCAATAAATTTATCGTAAAGTATATGGAAATATTATCTTTATAGTGAAAAGAGAATTAGATTTGAAAGATAAAAAAGGGAGATATGATTAAAAGTAAATCTCGCTCATCAAAACAATATTTTCAATGGTTTGTGTACTTTGACGTCATAGTACATATTAATAAGTTTGGTATTTGAGAAAATCTAATGGAATTTTTACATATGTGGCCCGCGACTTCGTCCGCCAACTACTAATAAATTAAAAATTAATTAAAAAACATTGTCCAGCGGACAAAATTGTGAATCTAAACCATTCCCAGATCCCCTTGAACACACACAAAAAAAATCATCAAAATCGGTCCTGTCGTTTGAGAGAAGTTCAGTGACATACACACTCACAGAAGAATTATATATATAAAGATATATAAAATGTCATGCATATTCCCTATTATTTACGTTACTGTTTAAGTTATTTACACTTTGAGGACTTTTTTCGTCTATTATTTAGTTTAAAAATTTATAGCAGAATATTGTTGCCATAAAACCGACGTAGTGGCAAGTTAAATAAGTTTTAGGGCGGCGTTTACGTCAGTCTTAGTTCAATCATGGCTTGTTTTATTGTGTGGCCGCTTCCTATAAGATATCATCCTATAATATCTGGTTTATAGATAGAACATTACCAGCAATGGTTATTTGGTTAACCCAGTTGACAGCGTCTAATTGGTCGTCCTATAATTAGATTGTTGTCGGGCTGTGTTAATATTAATAACCGACAATTTATGTCATTCACATCTATAGCATTTTACAAAGAATGGTTTGTAGTTAGATTTGGTGTATGAGGTAAATTGAGGGATATTTTAGTTTTCAACTTATTCGATGAATAGGCCTTCAACAATAAAATAGACATATAATAAAGGAATCTCTTACCTAACAACTGAAGAAACTTTATTTAGCTGAATGCTATGTTTGAATACCCAAGCGGACATCTACCACTTTTCTCTTTCTTTCTCAAAAGATATCAGGAGCGAGAAAGAGATAACCATTTTTTAAAATCTAAATATGTCCGTAATAAATCAAAGAACAACCTATCATAATAAATATGACTTTTATAACTCCTATGATAAAACTACTCGTAGTTTTTTTTTTTTGCTTTTTTATTTAACTTTTTCAAACCGCACAGTAAGTAAAGTGTCAAACAAATAAATACGGAGCTTTCTATAACACTTACATTACTAAGCCAGTTTGAATTATTTGAGAGCAACTTTGGCATGAGTACAGCCGTTTTATTATTCCCTGGCCCGTAATAAAAACCTTCTGTATTATACGTAAGTAAATGTTTAAGGGTTGTCAAAATACATTTTTAAAAAGAAAATCTCGACGTTTTGTATTTTTAATGAAGGTATGTAAACTTTTCACATGTAAATCTCGCAGGAATGGTTTTAGGACGCTTTTTTTGCACTGCTTGTTTCTCGAATGTTTTTTTACATAACAGGTTTATGGTAAAACAAATCAAGTTGCTATTTCATTAATTTTATGTGTTGATGTTGTTGCAAAGGAAAATCTCAGCTTTGCTCGGGTGATCGTGATCATAAAACCAGTAATATAAAACGAACGATAAGTTTTTCTTAAATCCTGAATTAAATCGGGACCTAAATCAGTTTTTGTTCCATAAAATCCAAATTACTTCAAATCCATATTGCAACTCATGAAAAAATCTACCATGCTTTAAAAAAAAACCTTTCTATTCCATTTTCGAAGTTATCAAAGGATAAAAAATAAATTGTACAAGATTTTATTACATAAATTGTTCATTAATTCATTAATTAAAATTTAAGTGTGGATAATTTCAAACATTTCAGGCACACCCCTGCGGGCAGAGCATTGACTAAGCCAAATTAAAGCAATATTTATAGCGGTCCACTCATTGATTCCCATGATGATAACGTGTAATTTTGTTGTTCTACCAACATCTACAACGGCACGCTCAAATGTCTAACCCATATTGCTGTACTCCTTGTACTAATTAGCTCTTTTACCTTTTGTTGTATTGGGTCTTATACAAAAAGTTACCATTAAAAACTTTTTCTTTCTAATTTGCTGTGTTAGTGTATACAACAAGATCCTCAGCAAAATTCTACACGACGGTAGGAAACGCGCTGGATAAAATCAATTGGAGGCAGATCATCCAGATGCAATCCTGAGGATCTTCAAACATGAGGAGCTGACCACAAAGAGAGAGTGGGACTATTACTACTCATACAAACACATTGATTTTTCTTCAGTGTCAAAAACGCCAATCAAGTCTGTTATTATAAAAAATACTGAAACATAGAAACGCATATCAATACATTGACTTATTTTAAAAATTGCGTTGTTGCTTCAAACTTACAAATTTAGTCCGTTTAAAAATGGTGTACATACATTACTTGTGAGGTCTCCTCATACAGTTATCACTTCGGTGGCGCAGAAGTGTACGCCGACTGCTACGCTAGAGATTCCTGGTTAGAATCCCTTCGGAGGTGGAACTTGGGTTTTTGTTTCGTTAACCGATTTTGGATTTGGTATTCTTTTCTATGTAGTTTATACTATGTATATCTTAGTGCAGGGCTATGTCAATGCGTGTGTCGTGATGTGGTCATTATTTATGATTTGTGGTTTTTAAGAGGTATATGATACTCGGCTCAGTTAAATATATTTCACTGTATTAGCATTCTATTTAAACCATCCATCAAGCGAGCCCAACATTTGCTTCCATTGCACTAATGCACAAAAACTTGGTTCCCAACACAGGGGAAAGAGTTATATAGTTTTTGCTAAAAGCCTTCACGTGTTCCCTGACCTCCAAACAAATGAATGCCCGCCTAAAGTAACTCACTAGATCAAGGGTCGGCAACATTTTCGGACATAGGTCTCTTTACTGCGAGGTTTTATTAAAATAAGGAAATTTATAGCGCCGTTAAGGACATTATGGGATAAGGTTTCACTTAGAATTCTACGAATAATTTCCGTTGGTATTTACATTAGAAATTTTATTGTTTCTGTTTTTGAGACACGCATGTGAGTCAGTTAAGTTTAATTCAAAGGTTTTCAGTCTATAAAATATTCACGATTTGAATAGTCAAGCTGATTCTTTAATTCAAGCCAAGGATTAAAAATTGCTGCCATAAGATCAGTTTAATCGTGAAGCTGCATTTTTGTATAAAATTAATGATGATCCTTATAAACAAAAGTTCGAATCACCACCTGAATTTTTAAATACTGAATGTGCCAAATTTTGGAAATACTTGCTGACTTGGTAGAATTAAACTTTTATATCCAACAGCTAACCGAAATAAATTTATTGTAATACCTTAAAAATTAATTAGATTTATTTATTAGAGTTCCAAAGGTTGTCAAACCGTACTTTAAAAGCTTCGTTATGCCATAAGTTGGTAGCGTTTCGGTGTATAATACCTCTCTGTGGGCTCTTTTAATTACTGCCAGGCCCTCTATGTATCATAAATTCTAATGGAGTATAAGCCCCCTCTCTCCCTCCACCTCCCCCCTGGCAGTCGCTTCGTCGCAAATTGCATTTTAGAATAACGTTAACAACTTTCATGATGGAAATGATCAAGCATATTAATGAAAGAAATGCAATTTAATATATTTTTTGAACCAAGCGCTAGTTGTTCATTACCGGAGTTAATTAAGTTTTCATACTCAAGTCAAAGTTATTCCTTCATCAGGAAAACGTAAGGCAGTGTTCATGCATGTTAGGGTACCAATGCTACTACTTCTTGGGAGGTCTTTTATAAACTTGCTTACATCTTGAATAAAATTATTTTCTATGCAAGTAATATGTTAGTTGATTAATTTATGTTTGTGTGTGTACCAATGTATGTTGAAATAACGCGATGTCTCAGTATAAAACTATGAAAGAATATTAGCAGCCAATTGTTTTATTTATCAAAATAATAGTTTCTAGTTATCAATAAAGTGTTCTTATTTAACTTGCTAATTAATAAAAATTCAAAAAGTAATTAAGAATTAAAGGAAATTAACTAAAATTTCAGGAATAGGTATAAATATGGAGTTTATGCCTAATACTTCCAATATTGCTGAAATTATTATCTCAAAAGATAATTCTACAGATTTTTACAAAACAACTGTATAGGAGCAGCTACAATAACGTAACACTAGCTTTTAAGCAAGCTATTTCATCTATATATACTGCTTTTGTATTAATATAAGAAAACTTTCAAAAATTACCCACAATATACTGAGTAAATTTTACCTCTTCATAATATTATTATAGAGTGATAAGTATTAAGCATCAATTGGTTTGGCTTACTTCTTACCATCATGTAAGCTACGTGACAGTTTAATGATAATAACCACATCGCGAAATAAAAATTAATTCAGCCCCACATTAAGATTGAAGAATCTTATGTCGCAGGTGCTAAGCAACGATATGGCATAAACTACATAGAAACGAATAGTACGACCAAGATGAAACAACGCGTCTTACATGCAACGCAAAGTAAATACATTAATTGCATAAAAATGTTGTAAATATAAGTAATGTAAAACTACAATGTTGTTCAAAGACAATCACTCTAAAAACACTTTGTCAAAGCAGAAAAAAACTGACGATAGGCACATAAAAATGCAAATCGCGGTTGTTTAAAAGAAAATGGGGTAATTTCGGGATCTAATAAAATTATTTAAAACGATCCTTCCGCAGTAAAAGAGCCCATGCAGAAGCAATAAAAAACTTTTAATTGTGTAGTATACGACCGAAATCGAGTGATTCCTACGCAATCTGTTAAAATACTTAGAAAACACGAAAGAAAGATGCAACTGTCAACAATTTCTCCAATTTCAGTTCTCAGTTTCTCAATTTTGAAGTCTTTATATTTTCTGATATAAAATAGTTAAAAACACTTAATTTTCCATTCTGAATAGGTTTTCCCGGTATGCCATTACAGTCTGAATAATAAGCTTTTCTTAGTAAGCATGAAAAATTATATTTTCCCCACTTTATGTATTAAATGCACATCATGAATGCAAAAAAACTAAACTGATTTAGTCTATAAGCCAAAATTATATGGGGAAAGAAAATTGGGGAGAAAAAAGTCAAAGGGAAATATTTCAATATGCCATTGACGTTTTTTACGATCGTTGTATGTGTTCCGAACAATTGTGCAAAACCGCAGTGTAGGTCAATTTCATAGGAATTCCATACGTTATAGGTTAGTACGTTATAGACTACAAATCTTTTTGAATTCCAACTACCCAGTTTGATGTACCAATAAACCGAGTGAGTGTGTGTGTGTTAGATGCACAGCCAGTGTTCCGTACTGTGATTTCTAAGTAATTAAAATTAGAAGCATGAAAAAATTTGAACGATCTGCCTTTGCTTTTTCCATATATTGAATTAATATGGAGGCCTACATTTTTTTCAACGATGAAATGGCATAGAAAAAAAATGGCTCTAGTAACATTATTACGTTACCGTTCCTATAAACTCGAATATTAGGTAATATGTGGTGGTTAAAAATATAATAATAACCACATCACGACACATTCATTGACTCAACCCTGCACTAAGATTGAATATTGTATCGCATAGATAGAATCTTGTATCGCATATATTGTATAGATAAGAATACAACATCCAAGATCAGTTAGCAAAACAATGCGTCTTACAAATAACACAAAGTTTCGCCGCCGCCGGGATTCGAACCCGGAACCATGAGCGCCACCGAGGTCGTAGACGTAATAAAAAGATTTATATAGTTTAGTAAAGATTATAATTTTTTACTATTATTTGAAAATATATATTTTTGAAATGACAATGAAAAAAACGCAATAAAACAATAAAGAAATTACTTTCCGACAAAACATACTCCCTCCGTTCTATCGCCGGCGAAATTGTAAGTAACAGGAAGAGATTAAATTTTAAAGTAGAAGCAAAAACAGCAGTCTGCAGCAAGATTATAATATTGGAGTTTGGAATGGCGCAAGTTGTGACAATTTCGCAGTTCACACTATCGCATTCCGGCAGAAAGGGGCCGCTCTCATCTAGGTCAGCGTATTCGCTCCCTGAATCATTTATTAACTTTTTATTACTGAAGCATTTTCAAAACCATTCATTTTCGTTATAATTTACATTACATTTAACTCACTTTTAATTATTTGACATTAATAAAAATATGATAGTTATGATTATAAGGACACCTGCGTAATGATTTTGATTGCCTTAATTTCTTAATTACCTGACGTTTTAGCGCCTTCTTTTGTTTCAGTTTGGCGTCATTGGTCAATATTGCCTTCGCTACTATCTACTAATATTACAAATGTGAAAGTTTAATTGTTTGTTACTCAATCAAGCAAAAACTACTTAGGATACCTTTTATCCAGAAAAATTACTACTAAAATCTACGCAAATAAAATCACAAATAAATGCCTGTTGTATATAAATTCAGAACAGTGTGTAAGCCGTTCACATCTCAGTTTTTGGATGTCGAATTCAATGTCCTTAATTTGACAACTATTTGCAGTCCGGGTTTCTGGTGAGAAGTTTGACAAATTAGTCCATGTTTTATGGCCATAACTAACTCGGTTTTACTACCGCAAAGAAACCTTATTTTGATTTCTATTTGCAGTTTGAATTTAAATGAATACGCTCCTATTATTGCGGGAAGCTTTTGTGAAGATCGTTTGTAGAATAAATTATATTTATACTCAAACAGATATTAACAAATTCTACCCATTTACGAATGAGTTTCTATTCAAACACTTGAATTAAAATTGTAATACCTTACATATTTCCCCATTAAAGCTTTTCTAATTAACTGCTAGCTTCTAATTAAAACTTCTAAATCGGAATGTTTTTCTTATATCCTTAAAATAAAAATACGATCAAATCAAGCCTTTAAGCTGAAGAGATTTACAGATACATAATCAACCAGTCACGTTTGACACATAACATGTAAACGAAGTCATCGGGATCCGAGTCCACGGTCAGTTGCTCAGGTAAGTTGTAAGCTTAACGACGCAGGGTCGTGGCACACCTGTCAACTAAACAGAGCAACTCATCAAGTCTATACTGCAATTCATACTTATCGTTCTTTGAGCTATCGCCTCAGGTTGATATCGAGGCAAAAGGCGAGACGTTCAGGTTTATTTCAAGTTGAGACGTGTTCTACATTCTACAGAGCAATTTTTTTATTGTATCCTCTAAAAAAAATCGACTCTAACATACGAGTATAATTTAAGATAAATAAATTATAGTTTCCGAATGGATAAATAAAAAAATATTCAGTTTAGATTAAAAAAAAAATCTAAATGTATAATTTCTGTATTTTATAATTATTAATGCAACTTCAGCCTACGCCTAGTATATAAGTATACTAGACGTAGGCTCCTTTTGTGGTAGATATTCCGACCATCCGGACTAAACGCTTCGATAGCTCCTTCATAATGCGTTCTGCAAGGGTGTGGAATTCTTTGCCTGCCGATGTGTTGCCTGACCAATATAACTTGGGCCTCTTTAAGTCAAGAGTGAATAGGTTTCTCCTAGGCAGGCATGATCCACCTTAGACCTCATCGCCGCTTAACATCAGGCGGGTTTGGGGTCAAATGCCTGCCTGGTCATGAATAAACAAAAAAAAAGTATTTTCTTTTTAGAAGCTCCTACACCACAAATTGATTAAAAGCACCATAGATTGATTTATTTATACGATAGCGTACGGAAACTAGGACAATTTTTTTACATACTTAAGTGTGCTATGACCTTATGTTGTAAGCTCAACGACATATTGTTGCACCGGTGTAGATCAGTGGCCGGACTGAGGATTTGTTAAATTTATACCCACCTTACTACGTCCCTGTTAGATACACCGGAGATTAGGCTGTTTGAAATAAATTCCACTGCAAGAAATATACTGGGAACTTAAATGTAAGAAGCGTTATAAACAAGGTTTATGTTAACATTTTTAGATTAGGAATGTCAATAATAATAATAATAGTCTTTATTGAATTTCTTATGTCTAAATTTACAATAATTACTTATAGACATTTTTTATTTCTTCTTGATTATAATCAAGTAAAAATTTAGGTTAGATTTTTTACTAAAGGTTAAAAATACAGTATCCCTATAAAATATTATAATAAAATACAAAACCAAAGTGTATCTTAAAGTAAATAATAAGTATAAGTGACTGAGTCAGAAGTACAATAAAGAAGGTACATAGTAAAAGATTTTAATTCTAATATACATCTTAT
Source organism: Choreutis nemorana (assembly GCA_949316135.1). NCBI lineage: Eukaryota > Metazoa > Arthropoda > Insecta > Lepidoptera > Choreutidae > Choreutis > Choreutis nemorana. The sequence goes on along the minus strand of OX438601.1, from coordinate 8,765,851 downwards.
TCAAAGCGCATAATAAGTTTAGACGCAGAAATGTTATCCAAATTTGCTGTATTTTACTTCAAACCTCCGTAACGATCTAAATCATACTGGAAAACAAAAATAAATTATGTTAATTAAATCATAACAACTCTGTTCTGAACTGTGAAGACTTTCAAAGTAATTTATTTCGCATGAGTGGCTTTATATTCGTAAGTAGGCAGCTAAGAAGGTAACATACGGATAAATTACTTGCACGTAGCCCTAACTATTAAAAACTCCCAGAATTTACTAACCTCCCAAATTTTTATAAATCTCACATCCACAATTTTTAAATCCTTGTAACTAAACCACTATCAGAAGTATTAGTGAGCAGAAAAGCTACGATTCGATTAAATAAATGGCAGAACAAAAAGACTGCATCTAAGTTTTTAGGGTTCCGTAAGAAAAGGTTACCTTTATTGCAGTGTTAGTATAGTCTTAGATATTTTTTTAGATTTATTTTCATTTTATAATTATGAAAATAAAATATCTTATAATAAGCAAATAATACATTAGAGAATTGCAGTTATTGGATATAGAGTAAAGAAAATTGTTACTATAATGACTTTTATTTATGTAACTATTGCTCAATCGATTCTGTATTTTTAATAATGATTGTATGAAATTGGAAACCGTGAACAAGAAATTGATGTGGTTAAATAATACGATTTAGTAGCTACGGAAATAGGGGATTTGCATGACTTTTTAAATTAAAAATTAAAATTCAATACCATACATATACACAAATCCGTTAGATTTTCTTAAATAACTGACTTATTAACTAAGTTATAAAGCTTCAAAGTCGTTGGTTAGACAGAGAGATCCAATATGTACAATGACGTCAAAGTATACAGGCGCCATACAACTTCCATAGAAAAGATTGCTCTGACGATTGGGATAGATTTATTTACTTTTAATTGTTATATCTCCCTGGTTTAACGATCAATTTTAATTCTGTTTTAACTGTCAATATAAATTTTCACATACTTTACAGTAAATTGATTGAATAATCAAATTAAATTTAAGCATTTTCCCTATTTCGTAGTTCGATCGATATCGACCGTAGTTAGAAAACCGTATCAACATTGTGAAAGAAAAAATAATGGTTGCTGAAGAAGAGATTTTTAATGATGTTTTTCATTCTAGCTTGCAAAATACGAAAAAAAAACAAACGATTTCGGTCCCGAAACGAGACCCGGAAATAGTAAAATCCAGTGCATTCGAGTGGCACTCATAAATCAGCTACAATCTAGGTTGCTGGATAACAATCAGAAGTACCGGTGCAAGTTGCTGCAAAGAAAAACTAGACTTGCATACCTTGATTCAAAATCTATAATGCTGATCCCGCGGTATCCCCGCTGATTTCCCTAACAGAGAAACTATTCACCTTTATTTAAATATGTGTATGACTACGGTAGAAAGCAAAAAAATGGAGCATACTTTAACAAAACCAATTTTATGAACTTTTTTTTTGGGAAAGTGTTTCGGATTTCAAAATTAGACGGTTTTTATTTATTTTCAAACATGCTCCATTTTTTCTATTAAAATAAAGAAGTTAAACTTAAATTTTAAGGTATACTAACGTAACGTAACTAATCTATGCCACCACACGTTGCAGTGCTGCAAAAACGGACAACAGGCAGTTTCGGTGATTAATTTTAATTGCAAAACTTAACTGCTAAATCACAAGTTTCATGTCCCATCACGTCCAATCAGCGGTGTTAGGGTGAATTTACATTTGAGGCAGCGCCGTGGTGTAAATAGTGTAGTACGGAACGAAACAATATTAAGTAAATTGATGATTACTGCTGAGAAATAGGATCTATGTATATAGTTGATTAAACTTTCATCCCTGTTTTGTTTCCTATACAAAAATTTCAAAAGTAACCTCAAATGTAAAAAGAAGTATTTAAAACCTCGACAGGACTCGATTTGATGACCTCGGTGGCGCAGTGATGTAAACAGCGACTGCTACGCTAGATGTTCCGGGTTTGAATCCCGGCGGAGGCGGGACTTTGTGTTATTTGCAAGACGCATTGTCTCGCTTACCGGTCTTGGATGTTGTATTTTTATTTATTTAGTATGGTATATACTAAATATCGTTGCTTAGCACCTGCGATACAAGTTCTTAAGATACTTACTGCAGGGCTGAGTCAATGTGTGTGTCGTGATGTGATTATTTTTTTTTTATTTAAATACATTTATCTTTCACAGCAATGATTTAAATCAGAAATTTTGAACAGAATCCATTTCTTACTAACAAAGTAATTAATAATTTTCTCTTTGAAAATAAATTATTAGTTAATAAACCCTTTTACTAAAGTATTTGGTTACCCTTTAAACATGTAATTATCATTGTAAAACAAACACAATTAACGAAAAATATCCAAGAAATCTCTGTGTAATACAGGCTTTGGCATGGCGATGCCGTAAGTTTTAGTTGCCATGTTCCTCTTTGTGCCCGAATAGTGGCGACAAATCCGCAATCGGTCACATGGTGGGAAATACGCTGTTTATGACGTCTATTCCAACTCCTCTCGAAACTTGAGTTAATGTTTATATCATGGAATAAACGAACCAATATTTTTTTCGGCATAAAATTTATTGTACAATAATTAATTTGATAAAGTGACAAACTATATATCTGTGTGCCAAATTTAAAAGCGTTTTTGAGTGAATAAGTAAAAAACATCTTAACACTTAAACAAGTATCTAAATACAAAAACTCTCAGATTTATATTATTAATAGGATCTCCGGAACGATACAGTCAATTATTAGTTTCTAGGTTGTATCGTTAATCTAGGCGTCGATTACATCCCACTCCATGAAATTCCCGAATTTTGATTAACATCTTAATAACGCCCGAAAGCGCCACCTGCCTGTTATAGATATTCGGAAACGTAATTTGGACTTTCTCTCTCTATTTCTCATCAAGAATTAAAATTAACTAGGATTTTCCTACTATTTTACTTGCATGAAAATTTAAATCCGCTCAACGGTTATCCAGTAAAGCGTTAGCAACAATAACAACAACAAATTGGCAAATAAATAACTTTTATTTTCCACCAATTTTTTTCTTACAAGAAAGACTATGAATATGTGGACTAATAAAGAGGTTGAATATAATTAGAACTATTAAGTTTAGATTAACGATATTTTCATTGAAGACTACATAACCTCAAAACCTGACAAAGTACGTGTAAGTAAGAGATAAGTTTGTAAGTATAAAGATTTTACTGAGTCAGTCACATCAAAAGCAAACGCATCTTTTTACGCAGTGAAATGAGAAAACAAAATATTGTGTAAAATCTACAAACAAAAACAATACTTTTTAGATAATTACCTAAAAGGGACAAGAAAAAACAAAAAATCTTGATAAAATCACGAGCTCCCTTTAATTGACTAGTGTGATTTGTTTATGTTTTAACAGAAAGACGGACGGACGGGCAGCAGAGGCTTGGTAATAGGGTCACAATTTTTACCCTTTAGGTACGGAACCCTAAAAAGAAACCAACTGTTCCAACACCAATTAAGTGTCAATTTCCAAATTGAAATAATGTGAGAACGGCTAGTCCGATTTTTTGTATAATAATAACCACATCACGAGACACACATTGACTCAACCCTGGAGTAAGTATCGTAAGAACTTGTATCGCAGGCACTAAGCAACGATATGGTATATACTACGTAGATATGAATACAACATCCAAGACCATTAAGTGAAACAATGCGTCTTGCAAATAATACAAAGTCCCATCTCCGCCGGGATTCGAACTCGGAACCTCTAGCGTAGCAGTCGGCTGTTTACACCACTGCGCCAACGAGGTCGCCAAAAAGACAGAAGTTGTATAAGATTTGTTTTGTCTCGAATGTCCAGCTTAACAGGATAACTATTAAACACTAGAAAATCTCAGGAAAAAAAAATCGACGCTTGCAACGGCTAGTATTTAATATTTCCAAAAGCATTTACCCGATTTTAAAATTGGACCTTGTCTATATACACACAAAGAGTAAAATTACAGGTATTTGCTACAAACCTGGTGATAGTGCTAGCTGAGGACGTTGTGTGGTTGACAGTAACATTTGTTTCCTTTTAAACTGCTTTACAATACTGGATAAAAGTATTGACGCTGGCTTTTAGTTGAAAGAACACTGTGCTGTATAGTTTATATGATTTAAACATACTTACTCGACTAGTATACTCAGTTATTTTAAATGTTTATAGTTAAGAAGGCACACTGTAATGTTATAATATCTAGAGATGATTGGAAATTCCCTTAGTCCCAAACTAAGCGATATTTTCTTTTTATATGGTTAGTAAATTGATTTGAAAATATATTAATGTATATCTCAAGTTCCACTTATTTATATTTTTAATCTATTTTTCAGAGTCGGGAATCGAACCTGGGGCCTCACGTGTCACTACTGCTGACTCTTTCTACTTGGGTGAATTTTACTGATTTAAATTTGGGTTTTATAAGTACCAACTCGCTTCTATGAAATTGTCAAAAGAAACTGGCAAATTCCCTATTGGGTTTTAAGATAAATATACAATTACCTGTCTTAGAGACGCAGTTCCTTGTCTAGCAGGTTATCAAGCCAAAGCGCCCTATTAATACTTCAGATGAACCAAAATTACCTTTTTATTATTGAACCCATGAATTGTCCTTCACCTTTTAAGATAAAGTTCAAACTATAATATTTAAAGCAAATAACATACTTCGCAGTATGATGCTTGTTCGAATTTAGATTTGTAAGGACGAAGCAACGCCAGTCAAGCTTATTGCGGCAAAATGTGTTAGCAGGAGAATCACATTTTTTTCCTTGTAACAAACAAAACGTATGTACTCGTAACGAAGCCCCGGGATTTCCCCTGATAGTGACAGATCATAACTGGGTTGCCAGGTAATAACGAATACAAAATTGCGTTGAAATATGAAAATATTGCCATTACACAAGTACTTTTTCTTTTTTTGTTAATCTCTCGAGTGAAATAATGAGATCTTTCCCATTTTTAAGGAATTTGGTTACCTCAGTGACAGTAAGTATTCCTTTAATAACTAGCCAAGTCTCAGGAGAGACATTTAAAAGTCAACCTTATTCTTCCTTATGGCTAGCCTTCTGTTACCGTACTCTTGTGAATATAAAATAGAATTCATTTTGAATTACACATTATTATATTAAATAAAAAAATCAGTACTTAAGCATTACTAAAGTAAACTTTGAACCAGCAATTCGCTATATTTTACTAAATATGATTTAAAATTCTCGTTTTATTGCCAGAACAGGTGCCAAAGCTGGTATTCAAACCTACAGCCCTTAGCTCCATAGGCTAATACCATTATACTCACAACTGTCAATTGATCAAATTTAGAATCGAAAATTCCAATTCCATCAAAGTAGCTCTCCAGATTTGTAATCTTTTCAAAGAGAGAGAACTTTCTGAGAATTCCAGTACTAAGACTTTCTGAGAATTCTAGCACTAAGAAGGTAACTGGTAAACACGAGAACTTCGTAGTATTACGTACACTTAGAATTCGCTAACTTTAATGTGCTATTCATATAATTTGGCTTTGAATATTCATGAGCCTGTATTAAGTAGGATTCGTTTATTTGTTGGTAATAATCCCATCTTATTTGTATGCGATTTGAAAATAACTCATTGTCAACAAAACATTTTGAATGAAAAAAAACTCTCCGGTAAAGCCCAAGCTTTCGGTTTCGATATTGATGTTCATCAAATTTTAAAGCGCATTTTGACTTGAAGCGAGTTTTGAGAAAATCGATTTTATATACGTTTTAAGCATTGGAATTTTTTTTTTTTTGGTATTTCAGAGGCATGGACTGTTTCTATATCAAGAATTGTATTTATGTTGGTATTAAACAATAACCACTGAATTTTAATACTTTTATAACAAAATTTTACATTGAATTTTGGCTTCAATTCCAAAATTCACCTTGAAACGGAGGCTCAAATTGTAAGTATATCTACTAGACTGCCATAGTCTTAACATAACTACGATTAAATCAACTAAGCGCAGGTACACACTTAATTAGACGTAAGTCTGCGATAAAAGGAAAAATTAAACAAAGATCTGGATTCCCGGGTCGGACTGTAAATATTTGATTCGGGCTATTATTCGTTTGCATTTGCACTTGCATCTCGATTCCGTCGGTCAACATTCATTAAGTGAAGATATCGTTTAAATACTCCACTGTGTAGTCGCATCTCTGCAATTCGAAGCGTTTAGACAGTCCGATAATAGTATGGATATTAGATAATTATGTATATATAGTTAAAAACCAGCTTGAGGTTATACTCTCACAAAGTGACAGTTACTCTGACTGGGTGGCCCAAGCTGATATTTTTGAAATTTCTTTGTTATATTTTATATAGTCATAGTAAAAACCTACAGCTTATTTAGGGCTGAATCTGTGAAAAAGGTCCCGAGATATATCGGAAAGCTTCTTACTAATCTATCTGGAGGACAGGTTTTCTTTTGAGAACGTTTTATTGTATTTATATAAATATGGATTTAGTAAAACAGGATGCAAATTATTCCAAAGGTTCAACCACACAAGATGTTATAATAAACTTGTTACAATTTTATTTGCAGAAACGTAACAGCAGTTGATTAACTGCTATATTTTAATTGATTTCAAACCTTTCAACTCAGTTTACATGCGAAACGATAAACACTTAAAACATTCTATTAATTGATGCCTTTTTTAATGTTCTAAAACAAATATATTTACATATCTTTCTTACAGTCAAGCAAACAAACATACATCAACACACATAAACCAACAAACAACAAACATAGTCAAGTATAGGTCAGTAAAACTTTTGCAACAATCAAAATGTCCTGCTTACCTAAAAATGACAAACTTTTCAATGCGACAACCGAAACACCAGAGACACAGCTCGCCTACTTTCAGCCGTCGATGTAACAATTCCCTAGTACTACAATAAAGACAATAGCCAACTATTGTTCCAGGCAAACAAAGGCAGAAGTGAAAAAGCTTGAAATGACAGTTCCAAAGAAGAATTACACGATTTATACATGACGTATATAGCTGGTATTGAAAAGAGTTCAGGGCATGTTCAGAATATTTGGTTTAATATTTTGGCATAGATAAGATGATATAATTTTGTTTATATGGTACATTCAAAAAAAATATAAAAGGAACTCTTCGCTTAGACCGCTATGAGAATGTCATAGAAATATTATATTTCATATATAAATGAAGAACCTACGACAATTTCTTTAATATTATTAATATTGTCTGCGGTCAGAGGTTTGGAATACTATGCTAGATTTTGCATACAATAATGATCATAGCGACAAGTCAAAAAATTACGAGTAAAATATCGAAAAAAATAGAGGCAAACAAGTGTTTATATTATAATCAAACACTAAATACAGATTTTGTTTTGGTTACTGTGAATTTTCTTTTCTTCATTGCAATTAATAAATTTGCTTTTATAACAGAAAACGTACGGTACATCTTAATTATTTATGACATTTAGTGCTTGTTTCACAATGTCTGAGTAAAATATTGGTGTTCAATCCTATTTGAAGTTTATGCCTACTTTTTTTTTGTACTTATTGTTAATAGATGGAGTTTTGTCTTTCTACATCGCGGTATCGTTTACTGTCGAAGCCAACTATATAGGCCTGTTGTAATTTAGATTAAACTAGCCAAATAGAAGTATGTCGAAACCCAGGCAGTCTTTCTATGCAAACCTCTGCTATACCTATGTACTTTTAAACAATTGGATAACTCATTAACAATATTATTAACCGACATATAAAAATTATAAGCTTAATGTGAAACACCTGCGACGTTTTTTTACGTCAGATTATTTGGCAAGAAGCCTATTCAGGACCTTACTTGGACACTTTGAAACAAATCCTTAAACAATCATAGGTGAATCTTAGGAGTAATATGTAAAAATCATTATACTACGATTAAAGAATCTGACGGAAATGAAATAATTTAAAATGATGAATCACTGAATAAATAATAATGGACGGCGCAAATCATTGCAGTCGTTCATACTTGAACTGGAAAATTAAAAGCTAAATATGTGTTTTTGTATTTGAAATACTCGTATTTTAATCACAATCAGATAAATTAAACCACAACATCACACAAATGATAAAAGGCTTCTAATAATGGCTAAAAATCATCAATCGAATTCAATAGTTAGATGAAAATTGTTTAGTACAATTAACAAATACATCACATCTATTTTATCTGTCAAGGCGAGCCCTAAATAACATAGATCTTTTAGGGTTAATATTGAAGATTGTGAAATGATTGAACAAAAGTTTGACCGTGTTTAATTTTTATTGCACCATCATTTAAATTGTGACGTATAGAATCAGTACTGCAAAATGCACGGTGTATTAATTCATGCAAAAACATTGTGTATTTCGTATTTGTTCAATATAATTGATAGTGTAGGTTAAAGAGTATTTCAATGTTATTGTACAATCGAAGTATTGAACAATGTTGTTGTAGGTCTATTAAACGCCTGTTGGAACATAAATTGGAATAAAATATTCAAGTTTTAAGGCTTCTGCAAACAGAACGCGTGCCGAACCGCATTGTTCTAAGACGGACACATTATGAAAGAAATGTCCAACGCTCTGACGCGATTAAGATGCTTTGACGTTGTACGGGACTAACCGGCCTCATATTATACTCATCTAGTCAGTTTTACGATAAAAGCAAAAGGCGAGAAAAACGCTTTCTGTTTGGAGAAGCCTTTATTGTAAACGTGAATGTAGGATGCAAAACTTACCTGCACAGGTTTATCTTAGACAGTTGAAGTGCAAAGGTTGCAATGACGACCCGCGGTAAAAATGAACTTACTATTTACACTATTTCTATTAGTAAATATTTTTCGATCACATATTTCACTAGTAACATTCATTGAATCCTTTGTAATTCACGTTTACTTTTATTTTATAATATAAACTTGGTCATCGACTTAAATATTACCAAAAGATTGGTTTATATAACTTACAGTTATAGAAAAATTAGATTTACAATTAGAAAACTGTATTTTATTTACAAATTGTTGTAATTATTTTGAAAAAAGCAACTCTTTCTTGTCGGATTCTTCCCCGTAGAAAAAGCGTTTCGAACCGGTGGTAGTATAAAATGATGACGATTTGAAAGTACTTATTTTAAGTCTATTTAAATAAAAAATATTTTGGATTTGGCTTTGACTTTGAAAGAAACAGTTAAATTTAACTTTTACTGTCAATACTCTTTAAATAGTCTTATATTTTTTCAATTAGGTACTTAAATTAAATAAAGTTTCAGTTTTTTTTTATGTGAGAAATAACAATTACTCGTAATTTGAAATTGTTCTTCCCATTTCAATATTTTCCAAAACGTTCATAGGAGTTTCAGGATTTTACCCTTTACATAAAAAATCGAACTGTTAATACGAGTGTGAAGTCAAGGGTACGAAAGGCAAAAACATTATGTATTTTTAGATAATTTTGTAAAAGAAACAAGAACAAAGAAAACGTTTCGAAAAAATCACAATTCTTGTACGGAAGCCCCTAAATTTTTTTAAGTTTTTAATACTTTTGTGATAGCGGCAATAGAAATAGATATTTTCTGAAAATTTGGAGAGTCTAGCTATCATGGTTCATGAGATACAGCCCGCTGACGGACGGACGGACAGCGGAGTTTTAGTAATAGGGTCCCGTTTTTTACCTTTTGGGAACGGTACCCTAAAAGAGAGAACCATAAAACCATACGCTGACGGAACCGAAAAAGCTAAACCTAAAAACTTGCCAGTACTAAATCTATTCAATGGCTACACGTTGTTCCCTATTTTATAACACGGAAATCTTACACGAAATTGATTTTGAAAAAAAGATAAAAGTCTAAAGTGAATAACTACGTAAACCTGCTTTTCCTCGGTTATTTTTCAGATGTCCACGCAGGCAGGTTCCATCGTAATTGATTTTCAAATGCTTGATACTTTTGTATAGGTCAGGGGTAAATTGACTGGGCGTTCGTATCAATTATCTAGATTAATCTCCCGGGTAATCCCCGAAACCGACGAAAGGATCAAATCCTACGTGACATTTTGTCTTGATAACAACCTCCTAAACTTCTACTGCAAAGCCCAGAAGTGCTTCATTTGTGTAACTGGATGCCCATTTAGTCTTCATTGATTTGAAAAAGATCGGTATATTTTTCATTGATGCAGTTTCTTGTTTATCTGGTAAGTTTTTAATTATAATAATAAAATAACCATTATATTAAAATTTGTATGCCAGGTTTTTAATAGATAATAGATAACTAAGTAATTTGTTATTAATTAGAGAATTTGATAGTGAATGTCGATTTTTTAGTTTCATGTTAATTTTCACGTTTTTTGCAGAACTTTTCAGGAAATATTTAAAAATAAACATTACATTTACATCAGATAAACTACAAATTATACTTTTATTTTGAAAATTACATAAAGCTAGCTTGCCTCACAAGAATACGACTCACCTGAAGAAAGCAATAAGAGTAGTCAACTGCGCATTGTCGCCGCCGCCACCCATAAAGGAACTCAATTACTGTATTCATTCGAAATAACACAGCATAAAGCTGTTTCACAGCATTCTTCTTTAACGAGGTATCTCTCAAACATAAAGAAAATACTAAAATAAATTGTTTATAGAGGCAATGATTGAACACAAAAATCCAAATAAAACAAAAACAAAAAAAATTTAGGATACCTAGTGCGATATCCACGGAGGAATTTTACGTTCAATGCTTGCGTGGCGCTAAATTGGAGGGAAGGGCACATCAATTACATATGCACACAGACTCAAACATGCAACGGGCCAACTGTCCAAGTAAATACGCAAAAAAGGATAGCAAGATACGTTGTTTATGTTGTCGTCCTTTACTATTAAGAAAGGTTTGAATGTAGCTAGCCAAGGTTGGAAGTTAGGTCAGACAAGCTGAGCACGCAACGGTAGCTGCCATACCAACCATCGGCTAATTCGAGCAAAACTAGTTGAAGCGGGATATTACCGCATCATACTGGCTCGCGCCGGTTATAACAGGACCTGAGTGGTCCGAACGTAGCGAAACGCCAAATTTTCCAAGTTTTTTGCGCTCGAACGGTAAACGTCCGAAGAACGCTCTGATTGCATTCGGATTTTGAATTGATTGCCCAGTAGAATTCAAAGGGAATGCTCAAAATTGATTGAAAATGATATTGAACAACACAACTGTATATTTTGATTCAGGAATTCAATTTCGAGTCTTTTAACTTAGTTTTACTATTTCAATATGTTTTTTTGTTTATTCATATTTTCTAAATTTACTCCTTTTGCTGTAGTTTAATATTAAAACCAACTAAAAATACATTTGACAAATTCTTGTTTTAACTTATTTTAATTTTCAAAACAGTTATGTTATAAATATAAAAGCAGCTTATCATTGCCAGATTTTTTCAGAGGTTGTAAATTTTTATGCTAATCTGATTTTGCCTTCGTCATCTCGAGTTTAGCAGAGCTCTCATAAAGCCTTGTAGTTTACAAAAAGCTCTTTTATAAGGTAAACAATAGATTTTGCGACCCCAGTTCAGTACGATTCCCAAAAGACTTTTCTTAATCCTCGTGGCTTATTGTCTCAAAGATTATACTTTTCACTTTTTCCTGTAGCCGATGGTATAAACAAGAGAAAACTCATCAAGGCCTAAATGTCCCTCTTTTAAATTTGCCACCTTTAGTACCCACAACAAAAGGGAGGCGAAATAAAAATTCTTATCACAGAGGACAATGGAAGAAGACCGAGTCGACAATCTCGGCCGGCCATTTTGGATTTTCGCTTCGGTTTTCCCGCGCTCCCTGTGTGTGATGCGAATTAGTGGATTGATTTCGCCACCTTTTTGTATCAGACCTTGATTGAATGTTGTCCTTTGATTTTATCTTTACCACCCTCCGGCGTAAAACTCAAACAAACTTTTTATGTAGATACTTTATTCTGTGAATTTATTTATTTTTCGATCGGAAGAAACGAGGGTTTGATTTTGTGTCGTGGATTTTGATTTTGTTCATCAAACAACCGTTATATGTTTTGCTAAGAAGCAAATTTATTTATTTCCAGAAATGTTACACATATTTTCTTGCTTAAACTTACGATATGTAAGTAATGAAGTCTTTCAAAGATCAAGTATATGTTAAATACTTCCAAACTTAAAGTAAACATATTATTCCATGTAAATAAATGAATGCTTAATTATTTTGTTTAAAAAACATATTTAGCAAAATAATGAACTTAACTAAATCATTTTACGTAGTTCATAGAATCGCCATACATTATTAAATGTAACACAGTAATAAAATTTCCATAGAATATTTTGATTACACTAAATAAACTAATAAAACTTTATAAACAATATTACAGTATTTACATATATTTATTTTATTATCTAGAACAGAAGTGTATTCAATAAGTTATCAAGGATTTGATAAATCAGTGACATTAATATATTAGTAGGTATTATTTACATTATTTCACTTCGTACTTTAGATGATTAAAAAAGGTATATTTCATATAGCATCACAGTAAATTTTATTATAAGTACAAAATAATTATACATTTTATTTTACACAATTCAATTTCCATGTTTTACTTCGTGTATTCATGTAATTATGAACAATTAATAAGAATAATTCTGATAAAATGTAAATCATTTTTATTGTCATAGAATTAAAAAAAAATAGGAACGTAAGAAAATTCGTTGTTGACTTTCAATTTGTTTTTATATTCATTCCAAAAAATTAAATTGTGGTAATATGTATCAGATTTATTGTACGAACGAAACTTTGAACTTTATTTGTTTTAGTTAGAGAAATCTTAAAAAATACATGTACAGAAAGCATTAGCAAACAGGTATTCAGAATGTATTTGTATAGTTTGTATCAGCTTTTTGTTTTGATACGTCTGAAAATACTTAGTTCTGGTGTAAGGTACACTGAATAGTATTGATTATGCACTTAAAAGAAAAAAGTACCTTCTCTAAGAACGATGTACATTAATTTGGTGACCATACTTAATAGTATTCTTCTTTAATGTACATGCTGATTTGTTTATGGTCGGAGAGTGAGGGCCTGTGTGTACCATGAGTTTTACGTTCGATTGCAGCTTGCGACTGCAGTTGCAAATTTGTATGAATCTTTTAACAGTGCCTCTGACGTATTGACGAGGAAGTATGATGGCTCATAAAATTACTGTTACTTGACGAGTCGGAAAACTACAAAAGCTCATGGTAGACACACTGGTGATCTGAAACGCGGGGTTTACCCTAGCACGGACATTCGCTCATTATTATTACGAGTTTACCTTAAATAGGATATAGCCAATTGTCAATGTTTGTCATTTGTGATGTGAGAGAATAAATATTTTATAATGAACATTTGACGTTTTAAATCAACAATGAATAAGTAGATAAAATATTTCTAATGATAACATTTGGCCTTTCTCCTTTTTGAGAAAACTTGTAGAGTTAGGACGTTTACAATTCACGCGTTAACTTTGCATGGTATCCAAAAAAACATTGTAACATGAAGGTCTTATTTGGTGGGACGAGTCGAAAATCTTACCCCAGGATTGCTAGCTAAATACATATATTTATAATAATAATCAAACCTTTATTGATGCTGTGTTTTTCAAATACAAAGATATTTTTAAGTAACATTTATTTTATAATTAATTGAAAGACATGGCCACTGTTTGGGTAAAGGCCTCTCCTATAGGGTACCATTTGTGTTTTTTTTCTTGTCTCTCGCTATATCTATCCAGTCTCTGCCAGCCTTTATGGATCTCATCGAGCCAGCGGTCCATATACCTTTTAGACATAAATACCTGATTGCCTCTGACAAACTATTTAAGACCCTTTAAAAAAAAAAACTTTGATTTTCTCATTTACTTTGATCTGTTCACACTTGTTTTATTCTTCAAGACCTGAAATTGACTGAAGAAAAATTAAATGAAAATTTAATGTTAAGGATATTATTTTCAGTGACACTTATAAACAGTGATTTTACATCAATTATCGTGACTATTTGTAAAATATTCATAATATAAATTAATTAGACTCATAATTTTATGTACATTTAAATACGAGGTTTTTATTTACAGAAAATATTTATTTATTAAAGGTTTTCCTTCGCCTTAAAGAAGACTGGCAAAGACTTGATTTTGAATTATGTATTTTTCTTTATTGCTTGTGAAGAAAAGTAATCGAATCAATATTTATTATTCAATAGGATAATGTTAGTACTATCAAAAGCCTTTACATTAAAATAAAAATCATTCAATAAATACTAATAATACAAACGTTCCGTTCGAAAACATCAGTCGAACGATCGGGTCAAATTTACCGAACGTTCTAAAATTACAGATCCAAACTTGTCTGCAGTGTATTTAAGGCCGTAGCACTGCATGGAATGTAAACGTTTATTTTGTATAGCATAGGCAAACGTAGTGAAGTTTCATAATTAGACGCATTTGCAGATAAATTGGCGTAGAGATTATCTTGCGTCCGTATTACTTTGTACGTTGACAAAGATCAAAAAATAATCAGAGAACTTAATTTTAACTGAAATTATATATCACATAAACATTGATTTTAAAATATAATTAACAAAATAATATTTTATGCAACGAAACGCAATCAAGAATAAAACTCAGATTTTTACTTTTTGTACAGTTTACAATAAATGATTGGAATACATCAGCCAGTCTCCTTTAAGTAAAGCTAACTACAAAACAGACGACTACACGCAGCTTTCCCTCGCGTTCGCCAACAGAGGCGTTCTGGTCGTGACCACCTCTCTCCGCCGTGACAGTGTCCCGCTTGTCACGCTCCGCCGGTCCTCGGCAAGGGTCCCGATGCTCTATAGAGAATAAAGCTTTAGCTATTCTCCAAACAATATCACGGACGAAACGGAAAGCTTGCTGCGAAACTTGTATTTAGGAAGTTCTTTTAACAACTTTTTTTAGGACTTATATACTTCATATACAACCTACCACCACCTTTTTAATCTACATTCATATAAACTCCTTAGGTTGTCGGATTAAAGATTTTTCTAAAAATAAATCTATTACAGTGCCAAAGTGGACGTCAGACTTGCTTTCTAAGTGTAAGCGTATTTACCTGACTATCAGACGCGGGCGTGTTAGGCGTGTGAGGCGTGTTTGACCTCACTTCATGATGCAAGCTGTGGACACTCCTGGATGCGCCCACCGGGGGAGACACCACTGGCGGGACAACTGCGCCGTAAGGTGGCGGCTCTGGTGGCCTCTCAACCTCCCGAGTGCAGTTGAAATCTGAACAAATAAACTCTTTCCGTCTTATTATAGATGGACTAAAAAGGCGCAGTTTGCTGAGAAAAGTATGCATTATTGTTCTGCTACTTTAAAACCAACAGTTCTATCCTTGTCTAATTATAAGAATTCAGTCATATTTGGCTATTGATCGGTTACTTTAAATAAAAACATTGACAGACTGCAATTAAATACATTAAAATGATCAACTTGCGTTAAATAACAATTAAACTTACTAATTAGTTACGAAAATTTAATTAAATTACAAACATAATTGCTACAACTTCACAAAATATCTCAATAATTAATGAAACTGCCGTCATTACCGTTTAAAACCATTGAATTTGTGAGCTCTCAAATATTAAAGGAATCGAGAATTCTAGTTTCTTTGATTAAGTCCCCATTAAAGCTAACGCAAACTTATAATTGTTTCGTTTGATGAGGCCCGGGCTATACAATTAAAAAGTGTAATTGATTTAATTTCGACTGCCTTCTTTATTTAAACAAGATAGTACTAACAAAAAGTATTTACTAAAACGAGAATTCACAAACAAGTCGAACTTAGCGGTTCTTATTTCAAATTTTAATAGAACTTTTGAAACTTCCAGCCGGCTGATAAAAGAGTAAATATTAAAAAGAGAAACCTTTTCCGAGGGGCACTACGTCGGGATTCTTGTCATCTGGCTGTAGAGGTGAATGGTTATTGCTTTGTATTCCACCTTTATAGGCTTTCACCGTCTGCATTGGAGCTAGAAATAATGAAACAAAAACTTCAACATTTATTTACTTGGCTATTACCTTAACACTGAAAGCTTTACAGTGTTCGAATTTAAAAAAATACCTATCAATAACTTATTGGAAAAGGCTTTAATCTCTTAAAACCAAAAATCTTTGAACTCTGAACTTTTAAAAAGAACATATTTTAATGTAAAATTCTAATCTCCATAAATCTTTAACGAAACCTATTTTCAAATCAGTCAGTGGAACCCATCAATTACACAGAAACATCGAATCGATCTGAAATAAAATGTTTTACTTTAGAACTCTGCGCTAAAAACCTAATCGAAAAACGAAGTCGATGGTAAATCTCACATTAGGGCTTGACTTACGACCAGCAATATCTATTTGATGTCGATATTGTCACGGCAGTGTTTTGCACGCCATCGTATATTTAGCTACCAGGCACAACCGTGCACAGATGAACGGCGTCGAATTCCTATACGTGTTGAATAAAATATTTACAAATTCTGCAGGGTATTTTTTTTAAATCTCTTTTAAATTATTTCGAACAAAAGGAAATAAATATTTCAGATTCAAAATAAATTTGATTCGTTTTTATGAACAACTAACCTTATATTCTTAATACGTAATCGACCACGCGTCAACATGTTATATTCTTAATAATTAATCATTGGTTACTGTCCAACTATGCGAAACTCAAAACCACCAAACCGATTTTCATGAAATAACCACATCCACACACATTGACTCAGCCCTGCTCTAAGACATAATCTTGTATCGCAGGCACTAAGCAACGATATGGATCAGAATACAACATCCACCCGTGCCGGGATTCGAACCCGGAACTTCTAGCGTAGCAGACGGCTGTACACAATACTGCGCCATAAAGGTCGTAAATATTTGAATATCATATCATCATGTCATATACATGGTCAGTTTTAACTTCAACGATATAAGAGTATTGTATGTAGGTAAATTTAAAAAATTAAACTTGAGACGTATAATTGATTTTTATTAGTAAATTCCTAAAATATGTAAATCGGATTTTAAAATCACATAAATCGGATTTAGAAAAAGGTAGGTTTATCTACAGTAAATTTGATTAGCTCCATTAGCTTGCGGTAAGTTATGGAGATAGTTCCAAAGTAGGTATTTTTACTCATACCATTGAAAAACTAGTTTGAAAGCTTCAAAACCTACTTTCGAAACTTCCTATAGAAAACAAATTTACCTAAAGATACTGAAATACTTCAAGGGAGTAATAAAAATATTTCATGTTAGGAGGTGACAGTTCAAATTTCGATGGTTGCGCAGCGGGGGCGAGATGTAACCATTCCATTCCTACCATTTCCAATGCACTCTAAGTCTGGAAGGTTCAGATATTCGGAGCACGCGACAGCCCGACTACCATTTCCCACTTAAGTTCCCAGTCGAAGCAATTTCGTTTTATTTGGTGGCTCGAGAAGGAATTCAGGTTATGAATTTATTGCCGTTTCAAAATCTAGAATGTTTTTCTCAATAATTGTTTGAAGTAAAAGGCTAACAGTGTTACACATATTAACAACAGTTGTATCTATGGGATCAATGAATTTTTTAAATTTTTTTCAAACTATAAAACTCCAAACAAACTAACATAATTTTGCATTTATGCCCTCACTTAATCGATATCTGTCAGCTTAAACCTTGACTAATGTTACGATAGACTTAAGTCTCATAGAGCTTCTGTCGTAGAGCAATCTACGTGTACATATTAGCGAGACTACCCTGGCTTGAACATCACTACAGTCTACGTAGATATGCTCTATAAGGCCGCCTCTTTCTAAGCTAAGTTATTTTAGTTGATGTTACAATAAACAACTGAAAGCCAACGACGCTAGTAAATTTTAAAACATACTTAATTAAATTTACCAGACGTTAGTTGATAAAGAAGTCTCTGAATTCATTATTAGCTGGAACTAAACATGGCTTCAGCCGGAAATTAAACTGCGGGTAGTCCTTCAATCTTCCCATTACGTGAACTACCTATTATATTGTTCATTCAATTTTCTTAAACGTAATGTGATTTTAACCAGAAGAGTTACTTACGGTATGGCAAAATTTTTACTTGGTTCTTAGAATTTCAATATAAATTTTATTCTTTTTTTAATTCCGATAGTAACAAAACGCAGATGATTTCAAAACCGAAATAAAAAGTAAATTGGTTAGTTATTCTGCTATACCAACTTTTTGCTTTTCGAGTGATATTTTTTTAGGGGTTATTGCCAATACCGAATGATGATCCTGGTTATGTGATATTATAGTATTGCGATACCTTGCATTCCATCTATATGTATTTACAGGATCCCTATACCACGTGATAATATGGACAGTTCAATGCCCCCTATCATTTCAAATATAAAACGAATAAAGAGTTAGAATCTGAGAGAGTGGAGGACGTGGTAGCTCAGTTTGTGACGTGCCTTGATTAACCGACCGAGCAGACCCGATGAGTCGCGGGTTCGAGTCTCGGGTTGCCGTTGTACGCTGTAGCTGCCATATTCTTCATTGGACCCGATAGTGGTGACAGATTCGGAACCTGTTGCACTAGGGACTCAACATAAACATGCGAGTGTAACACTTCTCGGCGTTGTTATGTTATGTTTTTTTTATTTTGTAAGAGTTCTTAAAAAACAATGTAATAAATTTAAAGCTGGAAAAAATTACATTAATGACTTTCCCAGGTGTCAAGTCATTCGTGTCAACAAAAGCTAAGGCCTCAATTATCAACAAGTAATTCGAAAGATTTTATTACATTACAGTTTAATTGCTTTGTCACCGCAGCCGACAAAGTCGTTAAACTGGAGTTACCATGTTCAAGCGATGGCATTCAAACACGCGAGATTCCTTTAATCTTTATTCCTAATGAAACAGCTATTCGTTTCTAAGTTGCTATTCAAACAGAAAGATCCATTTCCGATTCAATTAATCTGGTGAAAGCTAGCTTGCAAATGGATCCCTAGGAGTGTTGTTTTTTTTAAATAGAAACCAACGTTAAGACCACTAAGCATACGTCAAGTCAACTGTAAAATGGTGATATTTAAGAAATATAGCAAGTCATCAAAATCCATGTTTTACCTTTAAAAATGTAGTGCAGGTTTCTTATTTTTCGTCTACTATATTGTTTTAAAACAAAATTACTAAAATCCTTAACTTACCAAACAATTATCGTGAACACACAACGATTGTTCCAACTACTAAATAAATACACTGACATACGACAAATACACCTTGGTATTCATATTCGTGGCGCGTATTTTTAAATTCAATCCCATTACTCTTTGTCATGGAAGCAAGCAAGTGCATTAATATACCCTAGAGATAGGTCGTAGAGTAATCGAAATTCGCCAAAAGAGTATTTATTCATGTATTTCAAATGCATATCATACGACAAAATTAAAATTCTGGACTCCACGGTAAACGTGTGCCAAAATTCATACTCTTCGGTCTGCGTAATTTTCTAAAAAAGAACACAAAAGGTATGCTTCACGTATTATCGATTATTTTAAGTTACCTTCGTACTGCATTGGCCTGTGATGTCTTCTTCTCGCAATTACAGCTAGAATGCACACCGCCGCAAAAGTCCCGAGCGTGCCAGCAATTATCCCGAGGGCCCAGCTTGAATCCACTCCTGCCACTATGGTTGATTTGGCTTCTGTTAAAAAAAATATCCGCTGAGAATACTTGACCTCCTTCTAGCACTTCACGGCCCAAATATCGACGTCCTTTTAATAGCACTCAAAACAATTCTGTGATTACATTTTCAAATGCATTCTATGCAAAATTTGCAATATTTTATGATTGCTTGCATTTTATTGTGACAAATTAAGAAATTTTTGATGTGTTAGCTGTACCAAAAAATAGTATGGGTTGGTATCCAAAGCTGTAATTTTACTGGTTGTAAAAAATCTTAAAAACTACATTTTGGAACTGAAGGATTGTAAAATGTACTATGAGATTCTCTAACTAAAGCTTAGCAGATTCAGTCTCAACATGAGGGTTGAGTTTTTAACTATTTTATGTGTGGTACAAATGACTCTCAATTTAAAATGATGACAAGTAACTCTCAGTGTATTTGTTCTACTTTCTTCAGCACAAAGGGTTCAAACCCTAGCTTGTTAAGGGTACATATTACATCGCATACACGGAAACTTCATCAACAATGAATGGAACAAAATTTTCAAGTGGCTTTTTGTAGGAAATACATGATTTGCGATTTCAAAAAGGTCTGCCTTACGTATTGCGGTTTTAATTGGAAACTGAAATGTTTGAAACTGTTTAAATGACTACGGAGCAATTGTCCTTACAATCATGTATTTGATTTTAAATTAATATTATATTTATCTTGTAATAAGTAAGTGTGATAAAGTTATGGTTAACCTTATACTTAAAAAGGAAGCAAAAAGATGACGAGATACATAAGGTTTTTTAGTTTTTCACCGATGAATTTTTAAAATTAAATAGTAAACAACTTACCAGTGTGCAGAGCCAATCTTGATAAAGTGATGACTCTTAAACTTGTGATCTCAGAGCGACCCCTGGCATTATTGGCATAGAACACCAGTTTCAATGCCTTCCCTGATCCCAAGCCTCGAAGCTTCCAAACTGGAACTGGTGTCGAAGCGTTGGCAATCAGTATACCCGACTCCCAAGCCTCGACGAAATATGTCGTGTGTAGTCCTCCATCATAGCCTTGAGGAAAAAAAATCCTTTGATGATAAAATCTGCATTTGTATACTAGTTAAATAAAAACTTAAATTACAATGAAAATTTCTCTTTTAAAATTCTCACATGTTAACCATTTTGTAGCATTTGTAGCACGTGCAAGATAAACCATAAATGTTTAGGCACAAATAAAATAGTAAATTTACAACTTTGTAAAAGATTTTTTTTCAAAAAAAGTCATATTACCAGCGTAACACCGAAGCTCCACTGAATCGTCAGTCAGATTGACAGATGAGCAATTAAAAGGTGGGTCAGGTCTGACCGCTGGGAGCAAAGTATATCTGCAAGGCTCTATCTGCTGTCCTGCCATGTTGGTAGCTCTGCAGGCCAATGAACCATAGTCGACTTCAGAAGTC
This sequence comes from Choreutis nemorana, assembly GCA_949316135.1. Lineage (NCBI taxonomy): Eukaryota > Metazoa > Arthropoda > Insecta > Lepidoptera > Choreutidae > Choreutis > Choreutis nemorana. The sequence goes on along the minus strand of OX438601.1, from coordinate 8,744,605 downwards.
GGTGTATACGAGAGAATGGAGCGCCCGGCACTGTCGATCGTGTATTTAACCTAGAGATAATTTGTCGGTATTAAATTTAAAAAATGCATATGTATTTTAAATGAGACTAACTGAAATATATAAATAATTATAAATAATATTGTCAAAAAATAAAAGGCGACGATTTTTTCGGTAAAAATAACAAAGTTTTAGGCGATAGGTATTCAATACGCGAATGAACTTTAGTGAAAATCTTTTAAAATATTGTAACTTTCAACAACAGGACTGATCACCATTTAGATCTATTATCAAGATGCAAACTCTTGTCAATGCCATCAAACTCTAGAGTCGATTCGCTTTCAAATCGTGTATTGAGATGCTAGGTTCAAAGGCTCCATCATTTCAACCTCGTCAAACGCTCTGATGAAATGTCACTGTATTTGATTTTGATTTGAAGCTACGCTTCAAACAAGAGTAGTGATAAATTTCGCTACTTCTTATTTAGTAGACGAAGTTTGTTTTCCATAAAATTTAGAATTAAGTTATCATAAGACGTTGTTAAAAATACGTTTATTCATGTATACGATTGCCGCCATATTTCTTACTATATCTGTATATTGATGAGAAGACAAGGCTGAAATGATAAAATATAATAGTTCTCTTACCGGTTCAAGCTCGACCGTCCCGATGGAGTTATTGAGGGTCCACTGAAAAGTCTTCGGAGGTGGAAACGAATCGACTTCACACGTGACTTTAGCCGCTTCGTTGACAGCTGCTCCAACTATCGCTGTCACAGAACTCGAGCACACCGGTTTATCTACGAAACGTTCAACAAGTTTTGTAAGATTAACACTAACTTGTTACGTAGGTACACAATCCCATACTGAACACTTTAAATCAGGCGGCTATACCAACTTGCACCCTAGTTACTTATCAGCGGTTAATTCAGAAAGCCCTTTTGTTCAAAAGAAAAGTAAAAAATATCTTTGTTTAACTCACAAGAATTACTTAGATTAAGTTAAAGTTATCGTATAAAGAAACTTTCACAGAAAAATGTATAGAAAGTAATGAATTAAATACATACTTATTTTGATAAATTTAAATAGAAGCAAATACACATGTTCACATAAATGCCTTATTGAGTCGGGATGTGATCCCTGAACGTCGGAATGTGGTTTTGCCGACAGACTTATAATCATCAAAGCCATAACATAGGGGTAGGGCCTTAAGACCGAACAGCTACCGAACAGTATATACAACAGTGAGAAAAATTGTGCTAATTAATGGCTTGTACCATGGCTATCCAATGAAGTGCAGAAGGATGCGCCAAAGGCCAAAGTTGACTCATTTGTCGTGGAAAATTGTGTAAAATTTGTAAGCAATACTTTAATCAAAGTAATTTAATGGGGTTGTAAATATAATTTAAAGTATGGGTTGATATTCATTGTTATTAATTAATTAACTATGCGTTTTTTGTACTATGCAATGTGAAATATATTTTTTCTTGTATGACACTCTAAAAGTCCACTAATAACCGGAAATTCCCACAACTTGTTTGACCTGCAAAGATGGTGACGATGATGATTGGATTTGCTGTCAAGTTTGCAATCAGTAGGCTCACGAAGCATGTGCTGACGTTGATGACGGTTCAGTTAACTACATTAAAAAAATTTGCAGGTTGTAGGAATCAAATTTTGTAATTGTATTAAAATTTTCATGATTATTTTAAGAACTAAAATTAGTTTTGTTAATTAATAGTAGTTATGTTATTTTTAAAGATATCGTGACGAAGTTTAAGGATGAAAGAAAAGTTGGCTATCCTTAGGGCTATATTTTCAAAACTTACATTTTCCTATATCAATTGTCCGTTAGTATCTATTACATTTAAAGTAACATTTGACACTGGTGATATATTTTTGTTGTTTTGGTATAAAGTAAATTAGAATGCAACACAATTCTTGTTATTCCTTAAGTATTCGCTCTTCAGGGACCTCCCCCCTTGTATAAGTTATTTTGAGGCAGAGCGCCAAAATGTATATATTTCCTTCTAGACCACCAAATACCTGAAAGAGCTCTATCGATTTACTCACCACCGCAATTTTGGTTTAGTTGAAAAGCTTAATTTTCTCATAATCTCCGTCGATAAGTCAGCATTAAAAGTATATATATTTCGCTTTTGAGACGAAATTAATCAAACAGGTTTTATAAAAGAAGCAAACTATTATATTTTAGTTTCAAGACGTTATTAGAAACTCTAAGCGTTGTTGTTGACAATAATACAGAAACTGTTAATAAGTTTCAGCTATCTAAGCTGCAACAGATATAGATTTGTTCAATTTAAAGCCCGGAACAATTAGCCACTGTATAGTGAGGCAGTCCACTAATTGGTTATCTCTAGATAATGGGCTGCATTGTATCTATTCTGAATTAAGCTCGGCTTCCCAATATCCTTTACTGTACACCAAAGCCTGTACCAAAATACAAGCAACCGAAACTTCACTCACAAGCTATACAATTAGACTAGTAAAATTTAAACTGAAAACATTCGAACACGAAAAGCAAATATCACCTACTTAACGCTATCCTGTTTCGTGTTAAATTTAAAAACTTGGAAAAATAGTGCAGGGCTGCAGCACAATTTCGGTAGTTTACGGTTGCGGTGCCACAGTAAAGTATCGTTTTAGAACCGTCAATTGTTCCGTACAAATGTTTTGATATCGAATGAGTCTCGTGCTTGGTACAACCGAGCACATTTGCATGTGACTGCACAATGCATCAATTGACGTAGACACACAGCACTCAGATTCACACACCATCGGTAACGAAAATTGAATTGTGAACATATATCTTGTAAAGCAGGTCGCGGTTCCACCGTCTGGGTTTCAAATTTCTGTTATATATTATTGCATGGGTTTTCGTACCAGAAAAGAATTTGCTTTTCATTGCTTCCTATCGAACATTTTTGTTTAAAAATGCAATAAAAGTAATATGATTGAGGTAACAAACGTGATATCGTGTACTTTAGCAAGTTACATTTCAAAAGCTCTTAAGAATTTTTTCTTAGGGATTTATAAACATATTGAGCCATAAGGTTGGCTTATCCCTTACTTACTTTCACCCGCAACGTTGTCTGCGAAAAACTTTCAAATGCACATGTCTTCTTTTATTGTACAGTTTATAACTGAAGGGCATTTATTATATTTGATTAATGTTTACAAAAAACAGGCCACGTGTATCGAGAGTTACCGTACCCACTTGTAGGTATGTCCAAAAATAAGAGGTAGGTCAGGATTTATTTAACATTTCTGTAAAGAAAAGTTTTATTTGTTATGTGCCTACAAATGTATGGCTTTATGGTTTTAATAAACATACCGAAAATACAACAATCAGACGGTCGGGAAACGAAATGGTACAATAAAGATTCCTTTTTTCTTTTTTAAACACGGAACCCTAGAAACAATACAAAATATCTGTATTTTTAATATTTTCGTTGCTTTCAAACGGAAGCTGGTTAAATTTGTTTAGCGGTTCTAATAAATACCTTCGATCACATATAATAAAGCCACTATACAGCTAACAATGCAGCTGAAGTCTGAAATGCAAATACAGAAAAGCAATATCAGATATCCTTTGATCTGACTTCCAAGTACAAATAAATGTCGTAAACAAGTTAGTCATTTCAACTCACGAAGACAGTTTTTACAATAGGGGGCAAACAGGCTGGCGGCTCACTTAATAATTACAGATATGTCGATCTCCGCTTTTTAACACGCTTTTATTAGGTCGACCTGTATGTAACTATGTAATGGAATCTAAGGTAACTAATTTAACCATCTTCCAAGGATCGTATCGTTTTGAAAATTGGCAACTGTATGTAGTCCTGATGACAATACTATAATATGGTACTGTCGAACTGATCTGATTACGGAGCCGGAAGCTATAAACTGGAACTTCATGATGGAAACACGTATCAGATCTGTTTTGGATTTCAGTCTTGTAATAAACTTTGACCACGTCAAGGTTTCAAGGTCTGATGATGAAGCCGGAAGACACGTGCATTCCAAGCGTGATTTTTCTAAACTATTTATTTTCTTGACTAAGGTTTTTGTTGGTTTCGTTAGGCGTGAACGTGCACACTGTTTCAATATGCGTAATATTGATTTCACTTAATATCAACGATGCATACACTAGAACAATGTGCAAGTACACGTTCAATCATTATCAATCACTATCGGTATTCGTGAGATAGAATCAGTATCTGTACTATTACTAAGGACTTATATCGAAACATTTCAATTTAAATCAACTTTTGCACTATTTAGTTTACTATAATACTGATAAAATTTGCCTCAATGATTTTTTTAGCTTATCCGCTTCTTGACTCTTTCGTCCAATTTGAAATGTAGCGGTAAATGTATTTAGTCCATTTATTTTTAAGTATTTGATGCATTTTTTACATATTATTTTAGTATTTGATTTTTTAATAATCGCATGTCTAAGATGAGAAATAAACATACGATTTGCCTAGCAGTAACCAATATGTATAAACTCTTGCGACAACAAATGATGGCATACCACATCTGGCAGATGGGTCGGGCGTATCATATTCGACGCGCTAACGCATCAGCGGTTGAGTGTGGTGGTTTACTATCTACTTTGTCTGTTTTTCAGATACGCAACCGATAATATGCGACGTGTATTCCGTTAGATGTGATAGCATCCTTACTCTTTTAAGCTTAATAGACCGTAGATCTCTTTAGCTTTTGACTGCTGGGCCGTTTTCATTGCTGTCTCCGCTTTGCTGGGAGGGAAGTCTGAAACCGCTTTCTTACTACCTCCTATTTCTTCTGATTAAGTTCGTTGCCCCCCAAGACAGCCGTTAGAGTGTCCGAGCACAGCCTGTGCGTCATTGCACAGCTGCATTATTCGTTGATTATTCGATCAAAGGACGGCACTATTGATCCTGGTGAACAGGAGTTGCAGTGGTGGGACAGAGCGGCGGGTGTGCCCCGAATTACTCTTTTAAGCTTGTAATGAAATCAGAAATATTTGCATATTAAAAATAAAATTAATTATTTGTTTTGTGAAAATGCATTGTGTAAAACTTCGTTTTTCAAATATCACCCCATGAATACAAATAAATGTTAATAAAACAGCTATTTCACATACCTATTTTTTTTTCAGTGATAAAAATTTAAACGTCGACAAATCCGTCGAATAAAATCTATGTAGTTTCGAATAAAATACCAGAGAATACCAAATAAAGTTGAAGTTTATCCCGTAATGTATTGCCCTGTTACGAAAGCAATATTAATTAATTTGTCGTTCCGTTTTTATTCAACTAAAAGTTTTAATCTGTGAAATAATCGACAATAATATTTATCGCTTTTTCGTCGAAGTAGGAACAAAACAATTATGAGTGTGTAGTTAATTGTCAAAAACTTATCTCGTAAATAGACAATTTTAAACGGTTTTTTTTTCTCATTTTCCATGATAGATAACAGAATATTGCAACATCATTTTTTAACGTGGCTATGTGGAAACATTTATGAAATTCGCTTTTTACGTAAACATTTTCCTTCAAAACCTCCTGTTCGTATGTTTCAAGTACTCAAACAAAACAATGCGGTTTGAAAATGAAATGGAAAGACACATAAAATGTAATGTTATTCCATACAAAATTATTCTTTACCTATTTCAGTACACGTATATAATGTAAGCAACCTTACAGAGGATAAAGTTTCATGTTGCTCGGTTGCCTCAGTTTCAAAGGCATTCTTGTTCACTTTGTACAATAGTTGGAGCTATCTTCCCCTAAGTAACACATTACATTGGCTTGTAACCATACGGCTTAACAAACTTAGAACTTTGTTGAGGAATTCAAATTGTTTTTCTCTTTTCATTCAGAATCTGCTTGCTTTCAACTTGTGTTTTGCTGTCGTAATAAGCAAACCGAACTAAGGCTTGAAGTTTTTTTAACGAAGAGGTTTAATTGTGTTAACTCAAATGAAAACTAAAGGGAGTAAAAAGTGAAAAAAAATCTACTTATTAGTATGACTAAGCTTAAACACACATACCTCAATGGAATTTAATCGAAGATATGATTTAAAAAAACAAAATGAATCACTTAGTGAAAAGTTATGCGTTGTACACTAAAAATATTCAGGTTAACATGAAAACCTCGTCCGCTTAATTTTATTCTGTTAATAACAGATAATTACTGTATAATCAGTTTCAAATGAAATATGAAATTGATAAAATCGAAATTAAAGGAACTGACACGTAAGTAGTCATTCGCCTAAAAATTAAATATACACTGTCAAAATTTTTTCGTGTACCTAATGTCAACAGGTCAAATTTAATAACAAAGCAAGTTTGAATGATGAAAAGAACCGTTTATAGGGTCGACATCTTTAATGAGCACCTTGGTTCAATCAGTTTTGTATATGAAAAGAAAGTTAACGACATTGTATGTCATTTAGGTTTAAATTCTTTAACATAACATCTTAAATTTAATTAACAAAATATACTTACTTTAAAGTTATTTTACTTTTTAAATAAATTGAACTAAATACCTGAATTACTGAGAAAACGTATGATTTTTATTTTTGTGAAAACGATTTTCTGAGATATTCATTTTCGGCGATACTTTATTGTTCAAGTTTATCTCATTTTGATCAACTTGAAACGTAACATATTTTTAAATACTCTTGGGAACAAAATTTTATTCAAATCGTCAATGTATTTCCTAGAATCCGTAGTATAATCCTAAGTTAACGATGAAGCAATAGCAAAGTTGCTAATTTATTCTGAAGACTCGAAAATTATTTCAGGATCTTGTTTTCTATTTATGCAAGAAGGTAAATTTTACTTGGATTTGTATCCACATTACTACCCTTTAGCTTAGTTTTGGACTAATCTGAATGATTTCATAAAACAATTAAAAATAAATCTTTCATTGTACACTTGATACGATCAATATCTTATTTTGTGATGACCCTGCCTGTAAATCTAAGCATTTTTGTTTTCCGATCGTCTTCGATATCCTTATCCTGTTTATGGGAACATCAGTAGTTATTAGATATGCCCTTATCGTTAAAAGACATAAGGACACAAGTTGCAGCGGAAGTTCCATCCTTTTGTTGTGGATATTCAAACCATCCGCTTTTAACGCTTCGAGAATTCTTGTAATGCCTAATGCAAAGGAGTGGAATCCTTTGACTGCCGATGTGTTCCCTGATAAATATAACCTGGGGCTCTTTAAGGAAAGAGTGAATAGCCTTCTCTTGGGTAAGCATGTTCCAACATAAACTCCATCGCCGGTTTACATCAGGCGGGTTTGGGGTTAAATGCTTGTTTAGTTTTAAACAAATAAAAAATCATAGTCATGTCAATAGGCAGCGGTATTCCCATCAGGTGAACCGTGAGCTTGCCCACTTCATAGTTCCACACAAACTGCAGAAATATGAAATCATTACTTACAGATCACTTGTAGGTTGACAGCAGGTGATTTCCCGTCGCCTTCGACATTGGAGGCTGTGCAGACGTACTTCCCGGCTTGCTCTCTGGATACACCTTGGAGCGCCAAATGCGCAGACCCCGCTATCACTCCCGCCCTCTGATTGTGTGTCATGACTTGCCCCTGGATTTGAATTTCAATAAATCAAATTGAATAAATTTCTAAGTCTCTCACTTTTCTATAGACATACATATATTTATTACGGATATTATTTAACGAATATAAGAAAAACACTGATTCAGAATAAGAACAACGCCATCTGTTAATAAATAAATAAATCAATTGAACACAACAGACATATTAATTTTTATTACGTGAAAAAACTTGTTTCTTTTTTAAATTTCTGATTCTGATAAAAAAATATTAAATTGAAAATAATGCTTACAAGCACTCAAAGCAGATTGAAAAAGGATTGGCAACTTATTTTGCAGCTATATCAAAGTACGAACAGTAATAATACACTTTTCTTGTATCATTTTGTTTGTGTTTTTACATGTTATGGTAGAATATATGACATTCAAATTTTAATTACTTTGATACAGTGTAAATAGAATAGAAGTTAAGGCACTCTCACGTATTGGGCTCTTCAGAAATCAGAATCTGTTCACAAGATAGTGCTCTTATACGAATGCAAATGACAATATTGGCAACAAAGCCAGCAAAACCATAGACTTACTTAGATTATATCTCATACCTTACAACAAAATAAAACTACCTACATAATTGGACACAGAAAAAAAACATATTTTCATTACAAAACCTGAAAATACAAATCAGAGGCGCCATTTTTGAAATCCCTTAAGATCTAAATTCCAACACAAAATCTGATGTTAATTAGGGGGGATACACACGACAAAGTTTCTACAAAACACGTCCTAATTCATGTGCTCGTGCGGAATTAGGAGTGAACTTAAAATGAAGTTATAAGTTAAGGATTACACTCACATTATGTTCCCAGACGACTTTATAAGCCGGGGGGTTCGCTTTCACAACGCACTCGAAATATACGTCGTCACCTTCCTCGATGTCGTTCGGGTTTAATTTCGAACCTAATTGCAGAACCACTATCGGGACATCTGTCGGCAGAAGAATATTTAATAAAGTAAACAATATTCCTCCATATGCATATTATATTTAACCATATTAGGCATCTAAGACACTCCTACAACAGGTTTTAGTCAAATATCTTTGTTTTGAATTGGCCGTAGCTATCTAAAGACCCAGAAAGCAGGTATAAAATAACAATAGAAAATCACTCAATCCGTTGATCCAAAATAACAAGCAATGAAAAGACGCACAGATGAAGCCTTTTGGCTTATCGAACAAAAATAGACATAGAAAATAGATATATAGGTTTACACACGCATTCCAACATAGAGGTTACTAATTGCCAATAGAAAGAAAAAAACTAGTCCACTAGGGTTCTGATAGATGAATGAGTGCATAGCGGAGGCCTGTGTGAATGAAGTCTCTGTTATGGTTTTCCTAGAGTGGGGTTTTTACATACATAAACTGACGCCGTAATTAATCCCTCGAGAGGGGTAGGCAGAGGTGTTACACACCGCATTTTGCATGTTTATATTGAGCCCCAGTGTGACAGGCGATTCTATCGCCACTGCCCGGCACAATGAGGAACATGGCAGCTACAACGTAATCCGAGACTCGACTGAGCTACCACGTCCCCTGGAGTTTTAAACGGGTGTTAAAATATTTTTTCAGGATCGGTAATTGGGTAACTATTGCAAGGCTATGGTGACTATTTACTAGGCTGTTAGGTTGTTAAATTTGGCTCCAGTGAAATGAAAAGGCCCTTCGTATATGCCCTTTAAAATAAAACTTACAATGTAAATTGAGTGACAGTGAACTCTCTATGGTGGAACGCTCAAGTGTGACGTGCTTCGCCCTGCACGTCAGCACCCGGCTGTCATGTTCCATGCGAGGGGTCCAGCGGAGAAACGACACGGTCTCGTTGCCATCTGCTGAAGTCTAGACAAACAAAAGTACCTCGTCAGTGTTAGTAGGACACTTAAAGTCCAACATGCTACCTATCTCGCTGTTGTCGATATTATGTATTTAAATATTCTGGAATATTCGCTGGAATAGTATTTTGATAATACAAACAGTATGGTATGGTAGAATTAAATTAGATAGTACTTTTTATGTGTAAAAATCGAATATTCTTTTTCTTAATTTATTCTCACTTTTAATGTGTCCCTAAAAATTACTCTCCGCATCCACCAAACGGATTCTAATTAAATATAGTAGATAAATGTTTAAGGATAAATAAAATCAAATATGTCTAGTTTATCAATATGATTTCGTTATTTTGTCAAATTGGTAAAATTCTAATTGATTTAAATAAAAATCATCTTAAGAAATATTGGCTGATCTTCAAACCATAAATGCTATTAATAAAACCATAGCCAATAACCTGTCACTTCGCTCTAACCAAATATTAAAGTACCTGTTGCTTAGCAACTGCAGGCATTTGTTTCCCATCCATGGACCAGGTGATGATGGCGGGGGGTCGAGCTCCAATGGCCCGGCAGGCCAGCTCTGCTTCCTGCCCTACTGACAGCGGCTGTTCCCTAGCTAGAATCTCCACTATCATCGGGCGCACTGTTAACAAAAGTTGTATGTTAAAAATAAATTATGTTTCTTTCGTTATACAAATCACTATTGCCTTGTAAATGTTAGTAAAACTAGTCTTTTAGAATAATAAACTATGTATGGAATGAGTTTGCATAGCTCTTTGCCCAAAACTAGCATATGGTATCGCAAAATTCAATTTCTATTCCTATTATTTTTTGTTATATTTATAATTATTACGGATAATGTAGAATAAAAATTGCTATTATAAAATCACAATAATCATGTAAATTCACTGACTGAAAACGGTAGACACACAGATCCTACAACTATAATCATAGAGTCAACCTTATAATTCATTTAATAGTATAATCTTATTGATTGTATTTACGAAGAGCCAAGTAACCAAAGTATTACCAGTAAACTGACAACGAGTATCTGTTATCGTTTATTAAGATCTGAGTTCTGAACAAATTAATATAATACCTAATTCTGACAAGGCGAAATCATTATTAAGTATTTCATTGTAAAATAGATAAACTATTTCTTCTATTTCAAAGGTTCGAGTGCGTTAAATGCCTTAAAATAAAGACAGTAAAATATCATGTGATAGTTTAGTTTTGTTATTTTACTAATCTATCCTAACGTCACGAAGCTAGTCAGTTTTTGAGATTATAAAAAGTATATTACAGTATTAAAAATGTAATAACAGTTATACCCGACTGTGGTAACTAAAATTAACAAAGACATCATATCAAACACAGCCGTAAGACCGCAATGAAATAATAAAATCAATAAAACTATTTTCCTTTAATACCCTTTTGTTTAATATACACCGTCTAATGGTTTGAGTTGAATCACAGCCGCTAATGTCTTTCCATTAGCGGTACCAAAACTCTATACTTAGGTTCACGAAACTAGAACGGTGCGCGTGGCCGACGAGCATTACGGTTCGTGTTATGTGTTGAAATGAAGAATAATTTCCTATTTTCTTTCAGATACGGCACGGGGACAATGAGCCACAAATAAAAACTAATGGTCTAAGGTATACTGACAAAGGAATGGAACTGCGGATGTCATATCGTAGGTAATCCGGGAAAAGTAACCACATCACAGACGCGGCACGGAAAGGTAATATGCCTTTTAAGGCTGCTTCTTTGAAATACCTTTTTTAATTTTTAATTTTGGTATTTTTATTAGTGTTTTATTTAAATTAAATCCATTTGTTTATTGCACTTTAGTTGTAGGATAAAGAAAGGAAATTTGATCAATTTAGGTCACAAATTGATCATTTTCAAACTGTTAGACATTGTGGTGAATTAATAGTCATTCAACTTTTAATTTCGACTCAGAGTTCTTTGGTTTCATCTTATAAAAAAGTGTGATAATTTATACACTTACGATATAAAAAAAAGTTTTTTATTTCCCAGTTTACGAAAACCGTCCTGGTTTTTTTTAAAGAAAATAAATAGAGATGATAATTCACACATAGAAAATGTATCATTGGCTAACCATGCCCGGAACCTCTGGGATTTTGGGGAAATTCAATCCTTCGTAAAAGCAAACAGTACGTTTATTTAAACTATTCTAAAACAAAGCTTTGATCCAGGTTAATCGCACAGTTTACCCTGGGATTCTGTGTTGCAATAACAGAGAATAAGCGCTTGTCGCAAGATAATCTGGCATTATGAAGGGGTCATTCCGGAAAGTGAATCAACTCTGGCCTTTTAATCTACAATTCAAATTTGTGTCGTTGTTGGGAAATACGTTATTAATTCTATTGGCAACATAAAAATGTTCGTTGAATAATTGTTTATATATTCGACGGCCTCCGTAGCGCAGTGGTGTAAATAGCCGACTACTACGCTAAAGCTTCAGGGTTCGAATACCGGTGGGAGTAGAACTTTGTGTTATTTGCAAAACGCATTGTTTTATTGTTTGGTCATGGATGTAGTATTCTTATCTATTTAGTACTTAGCATCTGCGATACAAGATTCTGCATTCGTACCGCTAATTAATTCAATGTGTAAGATACTATTACTATATAAGATCGACAAGGAAGGACCACAATAAGCCGTAGATGTAGTATGCTTGCCCAGAAAATACATTAATACCACTTCAGTACTACAATACTAAATTGTAGTATAGTATATAAGCCGCTTAAAATTAAGCTTGAATAGAAATTCATGCTTCATCTTTGGGCACATCGTCATTTAGCATCAGGTAAGATTTTGACTGATATTTCATATATTTTATACGATACCAAAGATCAAAATAATATTAATTATACAAGTAATACCGATGCGGTCATCCTTTACCAATAGTCTGTAGAGTTTCTAATACAAATAGTAACGATACCAAGCGTTCCTATTACAATTGCCCTGTCTTACAAAGGCAAATATGCCAATAACTACTGTTGACGGCATCGCATGAAAATTGTTGACTTAGTTCCAAATGCTTGGTAGTTAAAGTTCATTTATAACTTAGAGTCTAGAATACCTAGTATATCCATTCTGATATTATTGGAAATCTCGACTTTAATTATATCTTTATTGTCCTTCAGCTACCGTTTTATTGTGTTGAATTCTTTGCCTTTATCAATATTGTGAATTTTGATAGCTGAAAAGAGCTTTTTTATTATTGGATTTTTTTTCTTTGAATTTTTATTGATCTCGCAATCTCACTTTATTATATTTTTGTAGGCAAAAAAAAGCAAAACATAACCAAACCTGACCAAACCTGGTTAGACTAACAAGGTTATATTATACAGAAAAGAACTGCGCCGGTGCTATCACTCATTCCGTGTTCCTTCTTGTTATTTGAAGGCACGTGCAGGATGATATAGTGCTGTGTCACCGTTCATAATACGAAGCTTGGTTAGTTAGACAAATGCCCTCGCATTAGGGTTAGCGACACACGACTCGCGATAAAGGATTCTGTACAAAAATGTAGAAACCTTTGATATCGTTTTAAGAAAAAAACATTTAAAAGATAGGATACTTGTCTTTACTTTTTTCACTAATGCTATAAAAGGTAAATAGTTAATCTGTAGTAATAAATTAACAATATGGTAATCTTCGAAACTTCGTACTTTTCGTTTCGTTTCGTTACTTTCAAGATGGACAATTGCACATCGTGTAGAATAAATCTAAAATATAATTTCTACACAGACAAAATCTCGATAAAACATGGTTTGCTATAAGAGTATATCAGATAAGTTTTAAAGGTTAAACTTTCTTTGTGATCTCAAATAATTTAAATGAAACTGTATGGCTTCTATGTGTTCTCTCTAGCATTCTAGCATTTCGATTGCTTCTCAAACCCGTCGTGACATCCCTAATGTTGCAATGGTTAATAAGCTGGACTACATACACGTAGATTTTTTTTAGTTTTATGTCACTCTTGCATTTTTATTATAACCTAAAGAAGGTATATAATATACACCAAACGAAAAAAACATACTTTGTCTTATTTTGCTAAAACATAATAATATACTTTTTTTTTTTTAAATTGATAAAACTGATAAAATTTTATTTTAACACATATATATTTAAGAATATATTTTAATAAAAAATCTACACAAAAGTGTATTTTTAGCGTCGTATCGTTAAAGACTACTTATTATAAATGTATACCAATACAATTGGGCCTTCATTAAATAGTGTACGATATAGCTTATTTTACAGTATATAGCTTATTACTGTGACCTCTACTGTAAAGGCGTTTTCAGACTAGCTTTTTAACCACGTATTTGGCAGCGCGTATACACGTATTGAACGTACCTTTTGACACACAAGCAACTTGTGTGAGCCATAAGGTCGTATAAGCAAGAGGCACGAAAGACCCCTCAGTGATTTTTTACTGACTGACTGACCATAGACACGAGCGAATACGCTTGCACGTATACGCGCGACAACTTTTGAAGCTCGAAATGAAGCGCGTATACCAATACGAACTGATACGCTGGTCTAGTCTGAAAGCGCCCTTAAAAGGCCCACCAAGGCCCTTTCACCTTCCACTTGCTTATAATGAGCCACCTCTCATGAGTTATTGTTCAATAAACTGGTTGAACCAGTATGATTTAATGTTAATGATTTACGACAACTAAGCTATAATTTAGCGGCGTAGGTACTAATTATGAGGTTATATATTTCAAAAACTTATAAATTATTCTCAAATGTGACGAGAGCGATAAAGTAGGTAGGTATTCTCATTAATGTTTACATGTTTTATTTTAGTATTCGAGTTTCGATTTGTTTTAGTTTTATTTAATGAAAAAATTATTTAACATCAAATACGAATACATCAAACGAGTGCTTAGTGATATGAGATTTTTGTATTAGAATGGAATAAATCCTTATAATTTTGGATTTTCCCCCCTTTTTTCTTTTTTTTTCTGTCTTTAATAGTTTTTTGTTTCTTTCAATGACAATTACTTTTTTATAATAGTTCGTAAACGCGTTCAAAAAAATTTTTGATTGATGTGGATTTACTAAAATACCGATATAATTTGTATGCGTAAACCTTGAACCAAAAACACGAATGAAAATTATGCATTCTAATTTTGAACAAAAGCTAAATCATCAAAATTAGAAGCAAATTTGTGGCGTTTTGGATAACAATAGAATTTGCACCGATTTTCAGACCTCTAGGTGAATAATTTGTTAAATTACCCAAAACTAACTACAATTGCTTGCTGAATACATTGTTTAGCTATATTCGACATGCTTTAAAAAGAAACTATTTCGGTTAATTGAGATTTTTTTTTTTTTCTTCTTTTTTCAAAGTTTCCCAACAAAATGCGTTCAAATCAGATGATGGAACTTTTGGTTATAATTTAAATTTATTACTACAATTTTATAAATAATGAGAATTAAATCCAACAACGATATCCAGGAACGATACACATGCTCACATACACAGAAAACATACAATACAAATAGGTACTTGTATTTATCACACGCATTTTACCAACACTAGCCTAGCTGCCTATAAGGCTAAGCGTTCCAGGTTTGAGTGCATGCATGCAGCATGTGTCATTATTATTATCTTCATCAGCCGAGAGAGGTCCACAGATGGACCTAGGCTTACCCACATAAATTTAACTGGAGCGACTTGCATGTATCCAGCCACTTCCTGCAGCCCAATTCAGATCATCTATCAAGGGGACGCATCCAACTAAACGGACACATCTTCAGGCACGTGGTCGAAACCATAATCAGCAAAAAATTTATGAAGGAAAATACTTACGATACAGTTGTATCTGGACATTGACTCTCATTGGCGGCACGAGGGGCGTGTTGTCAGCCGTGCAAGTGTAAACAGCCTCTAAGTAGTCCCTCGTCAGCTTTGGTATCCGCAACTCAAGCACGCTCAGCCTGGAACCATCGTCAATCGGCGCAAGCGTCGCGATGACTTTGTCGTTCCTCCACCATCGCAAACGTGGACTAGGCTTGCCTATGAACAAAAGGTAAACGTCACATTCATACACACACAGACAACATTCAGCTAACAGACCAATTATTACTCCTATTGTAGACTTATTTATCAATTGTATGTTTATTTACTTTAATAAGAGAATTTAAAAAATCTGTCATATCTATTGACGCAAATAAGAGATTTTGTTGTATTTTTGACAATTACAGGAAATTTATCACTAATTGCTTTTAATATAAATACATAAATAAATGTTATATCAATTAATAACGAAGCAGTTACAGCTGTCACTTTTTCACTATTAAATAATTTTAAACTAGATTTTTTGGTAACAAAGTCCACTGCGCTGTTTCGAATTAAAACATTTATAAGGTAAACCTAACCTAATAGGATTATCCTTGAATTTTATAAACAACTGTTTTAACAATGTTAACTCAACAAAACACAGCGGTTGAGATAATTGAGTTAACACGTTTTGATGGCAAAAGCTTAACACAGCTTATGCAACGTTTCCCAAAATACAAGATTAATTCTTTGGCTCTGAGTAGACGAACACGTTTAAATGTCTCTTTAGAACCACTAACTGAATTACAAGAACGCATCTGTCTGCTATTTTGGTTTGCTTTCTCTTTTAGGGCCTTGTACTCTAAGGATGTCAATATTAACCTTTTCAAGTTAAAATTGTAGAAGTAAATGGACTGAACCTGAACCTGTCACAGTGGGACTCAAAATAAACATACGAAATGCGGTTTTTAACCACCTCTGATCACCGCTCTCGAGGGATTAATTACGGTGCATGTTTATGTTGAAATGGACTTTTTCTCGACAAAGCATCAAAAAGGTATACTTGACTTGTTAGTAACTAGCTTTTCTTACTTGTTCAAATAAAAAAAATTGCGAGAAACATGGTGCAGAAAGATGTTACATTGTATTACATATTTCGCCTTTGGAGGCATGCAATTTATCAATTAAATAAATAAATTAATACTTCTAGATAAATTTAGAACAGACACATGGCCATACAATATATAAAAACTAAACCCCGACTTCTAAAATCCGCACTCTGAAAAGTATGAAAGAAGAAAATGTTCTCATCTGAAATTGTCAAGTTGACTATTAAATTTAGCCGTAGACACATACCACCTCTGTTTAAGGCAAACTTACTCACTTATATTACTTTATTATATTAGTTTAGGTTTCGTATAGGCATATGAACAATGGACGATTATCACACTTCCAACGATACCTCATTCGTCAATTTATGA
Organism: Choreutis nemorana; assembly: GCA_949316135.1. Lineage (NCBI taxonomy): Eukaryota > Metazoa > Arthropoda > Insecta > Lepidoptera > Choreutidae > Choreutis > Choreutis nemorana. The sequence continues at coordinate 8,727,817 of OX438601.1, read as the reverse complement.
CGAGTAGCTTAGAAGTTATGAGGGAATAGATGAATATTAACACATACATACATACAAACATACCGGTCAAAACGATAACCTCTTCTTTTTGCATCGCTGTAGCCGACTAATAAATATCTATCCAAACAATATTTTTTTCCCTATCATTTTATTCATCTGTTTTTTTGTTGTAGGTTTCATACTGATTTTCCGTAAAAACATTTTAGTGAGTAAAACAATCTTCTAACGAACATGTGACATATTCAACTGGAAGATAATATTATAATACTCTATGTCTCAGAATTGTATTGCGAACGACGTTTTTGTTTTTAAAGCCAGACATTATTATAATAACTCATGTTTTAGTTTTCATTGTTCGTTGGCTAATGATTTCTGTGAAATCAGAGCTTTATACATAAAATAAATGTTCTTTTGCGTGACAAAATGTCATGGCCACATATTTTAAAAGGCCTGCTTCATTTATTTAATAAAAATTACAATTTTTTCACGTTTTACAGTTTTCTAACTATAATTACAGTATATAATTATAGTCGGTTAGGCAAAACCCTAAAGCTACACGAGTATTTAAGTCGATATTGGTTGTAGTAATTTAATCTCATGAAGACAGTTCAGGTATAGTTGTGATTAGTTGAGTTAGGGCATACCCACCACTATTTCCTACCACTGCAACTCTTTACACTTAAGTTTATCAGGATCAACAGTAGCGTCCTTTATTCTATAAATCAACGAATGATGCAGCTGTGCGATGACGCCTTACCAGCTGCATTGGGACCCGCAACGAAGTAATATAACTATTGGTCGCGTATATGCACATTGTTCTTGTGAGTATCCTCAATAAACTGAAAGAATGTCTTGCGAAACTAACAACAACCCTAACTGGGACTGTAACTGGAAGGATAGAAAGATAGAAATTTTGATTTATAGAAGTTGGGTTTTAGTGGTTATGCTGAATTTGAATTTATGAAAAATAAATTGCGGTTTTATAAGTCTCAAATATGTTGCTGAAATAAGTGTAGCGTAGTGTTATGTGTGTGTTTAGGTATTAGCAAGGTATAACTAACTAACTAGGTCGTAACTAGCTTCTGAGGAATGTAAGAAAGTGTTTATTTACCTCCACTTACAACGCAGGTGAGCTTGAGACTCGTATCTTCTATGTAAGGGCCTGCTATCCCCACAACTTCTTTGTCTAGCTCGTCAAAAATTTTAGGTTTTTCTGGAAGCTCTGTGGAAAGAAACAAATTGCTTATTTTTTTAATAAAACTTGTACTTAAGTGGATTAATATACATAGTTTTTAGATATATGAAATAACTCTAGCTAGAGTTTAATTCCGCTGGTAACAATTCAAAAGTTTTCAAATATTTTCAAAAGTTAAATATTTTCGTGTTTCAGAGACATGATAAAACGTCTTCTTATTATACTAAACTGATGCACGAGTATCTTACTGTGATGAGGTAAAATATCATTTCAGTATGTCCACAGTTGATTTCGAAGTTCAACGATCTAAAAGTCACTAACACAAAACTAGATGACAGTAAACAAACTGAATATTTATATATATATTTATTTTGACGACCTCGGTGGCACAGTGGTGTAAACAACCGATTGCTACGTTAGGGGTTCCGGGTTCAAAACCCGGCGGTGCTTCGGGTTATTTGCAAGACGCATTGTTTCGCTTACCGATCTTGGATGTTGTATTCTTACCTGTGTTATTTATACTAAATCGTTGCTTAGTTCCTGTGACACAAGATTATCTAGGAGATCTGATGACGTGATAAGGTTATTATTATTGCATACATTTCAAGAAGAAAAGCTCAGAAGTATTAATTACTATGTATTGACTAATTTAATTTCACTTTTTTTCCTTTTTTTAATTTCACTTTTTGTCAAGTCTTCTAGGCAAGCAACCACATATTTTTATCCACAATTTTTATCAGATTCCTCATGGCACGAGGAGCGAGTGATTCAAACACCGGTTGGATGCAGATTGATTTATTAATATTTAGTTAACCTACCAATGCATTTTATCATAAATACCAACACAATTAAATATAATTATTTCAATGACATGGTATAAGGACTACTTGACAGCTAGTCTTACCAAAGTAGTAAAATTCTCTTTTTGATTTAAATTTTTGTAAACGCCTAATTGTAGAAGGAACAACCGAAAAACTTTTTCTGTCCTTGGTGTGCCAAAGATACATTTTAGTTTCAAGTTAATTGCTTTTAAAAGTTGTTATTCCATTATATTCTAGTTTTATTTGACTTCTCGACCTTTTTAACTTTAATTAATTTTGATAAACTTGATTAATGGAAATTTTCTTGAAAATAATGTCACCAAATACTGTTTACTTTCATATTTAAATTTCATTGTATTTTTTAATTAATTAATTAAAGAAGTTGGGACAGGTTTTGACTTATGTAATGAAAAATTAATATAATTTTAATTTATTCAAATCGATTCACGATTGTATTTGCTTGTTACATTGCTAAAATTATGTACAATTTCGTTAATTCAGCAAAACATGTATTGATCATATTGATGGTTTGATATTTTAGATAAATTTGAGACTGAATATTAAAATATCTATAAGCCACAGTTCTTTTTCATTCCAAACATGAAACCTTTTTTAGTTTCTTTACTTTTAAATTCAGTAGTGAGCAGTTTTATACGAAGAAGGTTAGTCAAAGTATCAAGATAATATCCGTTTTATCCATGGAGGTCAGTAGGGAAAATGGGATGAAACATAAGTCACGCACGGGGAAGGCGCTATTTAATTGAGTTACCCTACATTAAACTTTTTTCCTTGCCGACCGACTGGGGTAGTTCGCCCACAAATAATGTTTAAAGATTTTTCCAGTAAATTCTAGCAAATTAAATGTCAGATAAGCAATATTGTTTTCGAAACGAAAAACTTCAAGTGATGTATTTTTAATTATAGTGATTTAAACATAAGTAAATAAGTAAAGCCACAAGCAAACGAGTTTGAAAAGTCCTCCTGTTTTGAAGTCGGTTAAAATGTATCTAAATCAATATTTTTATATAATCTGTATGGATTCAATAATATAATAATCAAAATAATAAAAAAAACTTTATTCCGTTAACTTTAAAAAAGTACTTAGTATCGTCATTTTTTTTTTCTTAAATCGGAAAATTTGAGTTGGGGAAGATACCGGCAAACCCCAGATACTGTAATTTAGTATAAGAACATAATTTATACTTAGCCAATTTAACATCTTATAGTCTAGGGTGAGAGATTAATAATAATAATAATAAACACATCACGACACCCTACACCCACCAACATAGCCCTGCACTAAGATATAACCTTGTATTGCAGGTGCTAAGCAACGATGGTATAAACTACATATATACTTTTTTATAACATAGCGTTTGACAGATCGACAAAAATATGAAAGTTTTGACAGTAAGCAAAAAAATTTAACTAAATGACCCTCGTCGTTATGCTCACGGCAAAATCATATTTCTAAAATAAAAGGCTCACAGAAACGTCCGGGACACAAAATTACTTAGGGCCCAAAGCAATATTATCAACGTTATTGTGATTTTTCGAGGAGTATTATTTAGATGATGGCCCTATGAAACATACAGGACCCTCCTACCTTCATTTTTTATAGAGATAAAAAACAAACCTCTGACCTCATTACAAATTGTAAATATTTTAAATATTTCAGGCAAAATTTCTTCTTTGTAAACATAATTTGACTCGGTTCCGCATCCATCTAACTTGTTGAGATTTTTGTCGCTAAATCCAAAATGGAAAATTACATTTATTTCGAAAGAAAAGAAAATAAAACGAAACGAAAGTCACGTCTAGTGTTGGATTATTATTCTCTCTGTAATAATATGGTACGTGTAATCGAATTTCAGTTATTATAATGTATTTTTGTAAACATTAAGTAAAGTTAACCAATACAGGTTTATCTTTATTTAGACATCATTAGATAAACTCCTTTGCAATTTCACAAAAGACTGAAAATGTTCCTATATAATTTTTTTAATTGAGATGATTTTTAAAATGAAAATGCTTATAATTAAAATAAACATAAGCAGACAGCAGTAGAAGGCGTAGGCAGTTGCCTAATAGTTAAAAAACCGTGAACTCGCTAAAATCCCAAGCGTACAGGCACAGTGGTCCGCTCAGCCCGATTAGACAAATACTATTTTCCACAAGCATTAGCGCTTACAGAAAATAAAAATGTATGGAAGTGACAATTCCTCACGCTCGTTCTTTCTGTTGCCGTTAACGCTTGCGAAAAATGGTATTTGTCTAAGGAGCCTGAGCGCAGCGTTATGCGGGGCGTGGACGAGCGGGCGGGAAAGCGTATACTGAGTTCCATAGCGCGATGAGCCTGCCCCGCTCGTCCGCAACCCATCGGCACCTCCATACGTTAACATGTGCCCGCTGGGCACTGTACACTAAGATTGTTGTGAAAATCCGGCCCTCCTACCAATAATCCTGCAACACACACATAATTAAAACCGAGGTCATGGATTAATAATTGGCAGTCGTGGAGTCCAATCATTAATCTACGACCGAGGTTTATTAAAAATTGAAATTCAGAGGTAGCTCTAATAAAAGAGGCGATTTAAATAGCATAATTAATTAGTAAGTGGCAGAAGGACGGATGATATATTTAACCCGTCTATATGATGCTTGTACGAGTATTAACATCAAAGTTGCTTTGAAAGCTACTATTTAAATCGATACAGCTCGTGGAGGTCAAGGTTCCCAGACAAATCCTATCCATAAAGCTATTATTTACATAGAAAGAGACTGAAACAAGAGCAAATTTAATCACCTAAGATGCTTGCTTTTTGATGGCTTATTTGATATTTTGACAAACCTTTTGAAAGTCAATTTGTATAATTTATGTATTTCTGAAAAGTCTCCTTTTATAATTTATACTAAATTTAAGTACGGGTAACTTCAATATTCTCCTTTTAACTATTATATATTATATCACTTATAAATTAAGTTATCAGTCGGAATGCGCAAAATAAAAACTTTTATAGTTGACTTCAGTTGAATAGGGCCATTGTTTATACTATGAAATAAATAAACCACTCACAATATTGTCATTGCAGTAAGTATCGTAGGAACTTGTGTCACAGGAACTAAGCAACGATATAGTATAAACTACATAGATAAGAATACAACATTCAAGACCGGTAAGGGAAACAATGTGTCTTGTAAATAACACAAAGTCCCGCCCGCGGTCGAGATTCGAATCCAGAACCTATTGCGTCGCAGTCGGCTGTTGACACCACTGCGCCACAGAGGTCGTCAAATTTTTATAAAATTTTGGTTGGAGGCAAATTTAATTAGTTGGATGTTTAGAACACGAGGCATATATTATATTTTTGATTTACTAATTTTCAACTTATTACGTATTCAGTTGCTCTATATTTTAATGATAAAAAACTTAATTTTCAAATTTAAAAAACCCCACATATTGAACATATTTGCATACATTCTTCATACCCAATTTCATCCGCTATAACTTTTGATTGGGGTGATATCGAAAAATTGCTAAGAACACGCTCGATTAAGTCACCTTTCAAACAAAAAGAATTTTATCAAAGTCGCTCAGTTCGTTCGAGAGTTATAATGCGACACACAGAAACACAGACAGTCATGTCTCTTTTTGCATTGGGGTCAATACAATAACCTTGCGGAAGTCCTACCACTGACTTCAAAGCTTTCTAGTTTGTTATATTATCGAGTTTCCGTAGTTCATATGTAATACAGAATTATTAACTGAGTTTCCTTTTCGGAAGTCACGGGAAACCTATATTGCTTTCAAATAAAACGTTGTAGGATGCCATGATGTCAATTACTCCTGGTTGGCAACCAGCCAGCGCTATGCTTCGGTCAACAATGTAAAATGGTAACATATTAGCCAGCAATTTCGGAACGCGATAATGTAAATTGTTATTTAATAACTTTATCTGTCACGCCGTTCTCGTATTGGTTTTTTTTTTCTTGAGGGGGATTAATTGGGTAATTGTTGTATCATTGGATAGTAAAAATGACTAGCACCAATAGTTTGTAGATTATTGCTTTTATTTTAATTTGGTTAGGCACAAAGATGTTGTAAATATTTTGTTTGTATCTATAATAGTTGGATGTTCCTTTTTTAAGAAACCCAACGTAAACTACCTTACTGAGTAAAGTTATGGTGAAAAATATATAAAAATTATAAAATCTTAGTAAATAACCACATCACGACGTACACGACTCAGCCCTGCACTAAGATAATCTTGTATCGCATGCACAAAGCAATGATATGGTATAAACTTCATAGAAAAGAATAAGAGTACAACAACTAAGACCGGAAAGTGAAACAATGCGTCTTGAAAATAACACAAAGATTCGCCCCCGCCGGGATTTGAACCCAGAACCTCTAGTGTAGCAGTCGGCTGTTGCATCACCAATAGCATATGGTTCTCAAATAAGCTGTTAAGAAAACTGAAACGAAAGTATGGTTAGAAGTAGAAGTGTTTCAGAATTTGAGAACTTTCAATAATCAAATCAACATTATATTAATTTAATTAAATACAAAACATAAATTATTTACAAATAAAAAAAAACTCTTATGGACATTGGATATTTGCGTACATTCGATTGTTCATCCCCACTTTCGTACCCCATAATTTTTTCACTGGGGGACCGATCTCGACCAAATAAGGCTAAGAATGCGGTCGATTAAGTCACCTTTTAAACAAAAAAACTACATCAAAATAGCTTCATTCATTCATTCAAGAGTTATGATGCCACAGATGGACACGCAGACAGACACATCAAACTTATAACACCCCTCTCTTTGAGTCGGGGCTTAGTGAGATGTGTTATAATATAAATCGAAATTTGAAATTAATTTCATTGCTATGTACGAGTATATGCTAGTTAAATCAACTTACAGCTTAACACCGAACTAATTAACATTTCGGGTTAGTGATAGTGAACAAGGTATGTTATTTGGCGTTAGTTTGAAACAAGATAATACGTAACTGGTATTTGTACATAAATCTGAATGTCATGCGAGTTAGCTCCAAAACTCGTGAATGCATTCAACTGGAGCCAAACGGCAGCGGTTTATTATAGTTCAATAGTTCAATCTTTATTGCTAGTAACGATGACCAACTTTAATGATCACAGGCTATGGAAGTTTAAATTCAACTGCACCAGCCTCTGCGTTAAAATTCATTGTATCAGTATATCTTGAAATGTTTCAGTTATATGGTAAGGAACTTTCGTGTGTTACTCTGGCTCGCATTAAAAAAAAACACTGTTCTATTGAGTGAAAATAATAAGACGCAGGAATTATTCTAGCAATGTTGACTAAAGAAAAACATTTATTTTTCTACACTTTTTTGGTGACTACATGAAATTTGCCAACCGCGGTAGTCAAGTCAATACATATCAATCTAAGTCAGAATATTTGTTTCTTTTTGTAGATTGATAATTTTTGTATGAAATATCATTTTATTCGCTCTTATTTATTTTTTTGGTCACATGCTTGAATCTGTTTTTTCGTCTTATTTAAACCCAAAACCCCCTAATCCTAACGACAATTAGGTAAACTTTTATATTTTTACATTATGTTACGGATATAAATAGTAACAATTTACTGGTTACATTTGTTTGTATTTTACAAGTCTGACATCGAAATCGTTCCGACTGTCTCGCTGACATGTAGGTAACTAAAATATGTCTTATTCAAACATATTTTAAAGCTATGCAAATGGTACAGAATCTGCTCTGGAATAGTCCACTATAAATTTTAAATGCCCTGGACAGCTGAGCTTGCTAAAAGCTAAATTTTACAGCTGCAATCCAACGACTGCTTCTGTTTATAGCAAAGAGCAGATTTAACTTGGAATATAAGATATTTATTTTCGTACAATACGTCTTGAGAGAAAGATAAGACTGAAAAATGGTGTATTGATCCCGAAAATCTAATTTATTTAAAATTCATGGTCGTTTGGTGGAGTCGATCACTGGGAGTGGTTGCATTTTATCATGTTGGATGTATTGTCTGGTGTGTATATTGTGCTACGGATTTCGTTATTTGTTTCGTCCATACACAGACACTAAGTGTATTAAATTTTAAAATGTTTGAACGGAACGTTTTAGATATAAAACAAGCAACTTGATTTAATAATAACAGAATACGTCTATTCATATGAAATCTGAATTTTAACTACTCGTCTGGCTTTAAAAGTTTTTTTCTGTTATATAATTTATTTAAAAATGGAACTTAAACACAGATAGATAAATTAAACACACACATACATATCTTAATGAGTAAATTTATGAATATATTATTTAAAATATTCCTACCGAATGCGTAACATGGAATCATTAAATTTCCAGTCTAAATCTAGAGCTAGAATATTATTAATTAGGCTATTCTTTGACATTAAATCTCACAAATATGAGGTCAATACAACTGTTTAATAAATGAACAAAAAAACTGAACCAGCGGGAATTCAATCCGTTATCAAAGTTCACCACCTAGTTGTTGTTCTAGTCCAGACTACATTCTATCAATGTCTCCCAGTACATGTGAGAACTGCAACTTTAAATTATTTTAGTCGTTTGTAAAAAAGTATGGTTCTTCATCCGTATAAATCATCGAATTAAATATTACATAAAGATTAAAGTTATAGAATAATATAGTTATTACTTAAAGTAGCAGTAGAAAAACTGCCTTTAATTTACAAATTGTTGTAATTATTTTGAGAAAAGCAACTACTGAGGTTTCTTGCCGGATTCTTCCTCATAGCGTTTCGAACCGGTGATGAAAAAGATGACGATTTAAAAGTACTTATTTTAAGTCTATTTGAATAAAAACTATTTTGACTTTGACTTTTGACGTCGATTACCATTAAATGAGATTGTGGCCTTATGCTTGCCTTACCCTACTCACATGAAACGAGTAAGTTTGTATGTCTTTATCTTGGTTATTCAATCACGCAATACAGCTTGGACGAATCAGTATGAAATTCAACATCCAGATAGTTTACTACGTTTATTAATATGTATGTTAGTTTTATCCCTGAAAAAAGTTAGCTTTTAAGGGATTTTCAAAAAATTGCGTTTTTGTTTTATATTTTCACTAGATGGCGCTTATTATGTTTCATTTCCTTTTGGACCAAATTCTGTCAACGAAGTAGAATTTAAAAACGAAAAATCGGTAACTTGTCTAAACTTACCAATAACATCCAGCAGGATCTTATGGTTCTTAGTGGGGGAGACTTTGAAGTCGACCCGGCAGCGGTAAAGCGCTCGATCCGTGGCGACCACGTCCCGTATCCTGAGTGCTGAAGGTGACGCTGCATGCCACCGCGCCCTGCCAGCCAGCACGTCATCAGCCCAGTGAGCAGACGGACCTTTCACTCTGCCGTCGTAGCTGCAATGAAAATATATTTTTAACTGGGTAAAGTTGTTATCAACGTAATAATTTTATAAAATTGATAAATTAATCACATTAACTACACAGTTTTGTGAATATGCATTATACGCCTCCACATACAGACGACACAGACAAAAAATTCCACTGATTGTCTTTTCTAGTAATTATTGAGATGGGATTTTATTAAAATGGTTGCTATTCCTTGAAAATCAGTTTTAATCAGGTCACAAAATAAAAAGAAAAGAGAAGTTGTAAGAAAATATTTTAGGAGATAAAACTTATTACTGGAAACATAGTATGTTCTTCTTATTCTTGTTTCTATACATTATATTACAAATTATTAACATTTTCGTTGTTTTGCTTATTTTTATGTAGTTCCCTACCAGAGTAAAAAAGTAAACATTGGGTTTGAAAATGTTGCTATACAACTTGTTTACATCATTTTTAGTTAGCTAGGAACTCTTTGGAAAATTTTAAAACATGCTCTAAAAAGAAAATATTCATAAAACATAATAATAGTATACACGACACCAAAAAATTTACAGCCCAAAAATACACTTTAAGCCGGTTTTATCTCTTTCAAATCCAACACTATCCACCTCACAGTTGCCCAACTAATTTGATCAATATCGCAAACTTTAATACCGACAAATATGATGACAGAAATTTCTGTGACAAAATATAATTGGATTACTAAACGTTATTATATTTTAGTGGCTTTACTGTTAATATCAAAGAATACGAGGGCGGGTCAATAAGTTCGTGAGTTTGGAATAAAACACCGATTTTTTGATAAATAAATCATTTTATTTTTCAACGTAGACTCCCTTGAGCTCTATGCACTTTGTCCAACGCTTCTCCAATTTTTTTATTCCTTCCAAAAAATATGATTTGTCGAGGTCAAATATTTTTCCACCAAGCCATTTCTTCAGGTTTGGGAACAAAAAGCAGTCACTCGGAGCCAAATCTGGAGAATAGGGCGGATGAGGGAGCAATTCATAGCCCAATTCATGGATTTTTGCCATGGCAACTACACATGTGTGCACCCTTGCATTGTCTTGGTGGAAAAGAACTTTTTTCTTGGCCAAATGAGGTCGGTTTTTCTTCAAATCGTCATTGCAGTCATTGGACCGCATCCAATAAGTTGGCATAAAATTCCCCATTGATTATTCTTCCCTTTTGAAGGTAGTCAATGTGGATTGTCCCACGTGCATCCCAAAAAACAGTCGCCATAACTTGGCTGACAAACCCACCTTGGCCTTCTTTGGCGCCGATTCACCCTTAGAAACCCACTGTTTTGACTGTTGTTTGGTCTCTGGTGTGTTGTGATGGATCCATGTTTCGTCCACCGTTACAAAACGGTGCAAAAACTCCTCCATATTGCGATTAAACAACGCCAAACCTTCCAGTGAAGTTGTTACACGATTGCGTTTGCGGTCGACTGTGAGCAAACGCGGCACCCATCTTGCGGAAAGCTTTCTCATGTCCAAGTGATCATTCAAAATTGAAACCACTGAGCCATGAGAGATCCCTACGGCTTCCACAATCTCTTGAACTTTCAATCTTCGGTCGGCCAACACCATATCGTGAATTTTTTCGATTGTTTCGGGGGTAGAGACCTCAACTGGGCGTCCAGGACGTTCGGCATCTTCAGTACTTGTACGGCCACAACGAAATTCAGTAAACCACTTTTTACCATTGAAATCGATGGTGCAGAGTCACCATAGTATTTATCAAGCTTAGCCTTGATCTCGTTAATGGTTTTTTTCGCAATTCGCAAAATAATGCTTAATAAGCACACGAAATTCACTTTTTTCAATTTTTTCATCAAATTACTGGGTAGTCTGATAAAGATAGCTGTCGAACACAAACTAACTGACGCAGCAAGTTCAAATTTTGATAGGAGTCAACTGACAGATGCCTGTTGACAGGAGTAGTGTTGCTTTTTCATTAAAGAGGTCAGAAATTCAAAAAGTCACGGACTTATTGACCCGCCCTCGTAAATAGACTTAAAATTAAATATGATATACAAAACTATATGATCCATTACATTTATTTTATTTCACAAATATTTGGGAAACATAAAAAAATGTACTATAAGTAATACATAAATAAATATATTTATAAAAATTTATATACATACATAATTAATAATACTGGGAATTAAACTTAAAACTAAGCAAAAGTCTATAAATTATACTGTGCTCTTTTAACCCGCATCAATCCGTCTTATCACATCACATCGATAGATATTCATTTCAATTTTACCTGTACTGGAATTAGGAATTCTTACAGAAAACCAAGAGAAGCTAAACTCGAGCACGAACACCGAAACTGTAAATAATACCAATTCTCATAACTTTGAAACGATATCAAAATTGAGAGAAGTTGTTCCTAAAATACTCGAGCTTCATCTAAAATGTAGGAGAATAATAGACAAGAACATTCAGTCTAAGCCGACATATTTCTGGCTTCACATTTCTAACCTTGCTGTGTTGTATTTTGCAGCTTATCTACACAGACAGGTAAATATGAACATTGAGCAGGTTTAGTGCATCTGTATAATCAAAATGTTGTTTAAAAAATATTATTCTATAGAAAAGTATTCTTGACAGACGGAATTGTGTTCTTCAATCAACAACTCGGGTTTGTTATGCCGAATTTACTAATTTTTAACTTTTTTGAAAGAAATTAAAATTGAATATTATTCGATTTCACAAAACTACTTTTACACTTCAATACAATAATAATTTTGGCGAAAACTTCGATTTTAGTGACGTTTCATTGATGTTTATCAATAATGTTATAACTTTTTTTTAGATAATAAAAAGGCATTGTATTTGATAAAAGTTGGGAAAAAAACTACATTGAAATAAATTACCTACTTTCTACAATACCTAAATAATTGAAAAAAAACGATTTGTTTATTATATCCACTAGCATTGATATTAAAGTGAAGGTTCTTTCAGCAGCGACATATTGTTTCATTGTTTTTGTTTTAACTTAACATATGCGAAGTATTGAAGAATTATCCATACAAACAATTTTTTTCGTAATGCGATTAAGGTAAAGATATTTCACTGATATTTTCTACCGTTAGAAAAGTAAATGTTCAAAATGGATTGCGAATTTATTATTCTTTAATATTTAAACGATATTCCATTATGACACTAATAAGTATTCATGATTATGAAGTAGATCCCCAAATTAACAATTTGTATGTCTTCTTCGAAAGACAAGGGTGCTTGACTGACAACGTCATTCTAACCCTTAATTTAAGGGTAGGTCCTTACTAAGCTTTTAATAAACTTTCCGTTTGGCGCTAGTTCCCATTACGGATTCTATGAGACAATGAAAGTTCCGGAACTTGCCGATTAATAGTTAATTTAGTACTCGTGGAAACTTGAAGGTAACTTCAGTAGATTGTTTAAAGTCTCACATTAAAATAACAATGACAGACTTTGATTGATTATTTACTTTGACAGCGGTTGCTTTGTTCTTGTCGAGTTCTAATATAAAGTCAAATTTATACCGTGATCTTTGTCGAAAATTAATTCATGGAACGTACTACACTGATATTGACCTTTATCTATTTATTATACATTTTTCGTCGTTAAAACAGAAATGCAGCAGTCGATAGACATTATTTTTAAATTATCAAACAGACTGAATCTATTTTATATCCCGAAAAAAAAATACAAAATTGAAATAGAAATAACACATGAAAGAAAAGTTTTAATTTCTCTTAATTCTGAACCTTAAAGTGCTGATTTTTCCGCAGCTAACAGTGTTTGAGCTTTATTTATATAAGTAAATAGAAACATGGATATATTAAGATTAATATTAAGAAAGCTCGATCAAGGTTCGCAGTAAGACGTCATCAATCAAACTCGATCCAAGGAAATAGTGTTTGGTCGGATAGAGTATGAATTCGTCATAATCGTTCATAAAAGATTAAGGACTTAAGGAAAGGTATAAATGGAGGAGATTATTTCGTCGATACAACCAGCTTTTCTTAGGAATATTAAACTGTAATATTGCTTCAGTTTATTGTATCTTAAGTAGCTCTGGCATTTTAATGTTTAACATGCTTTGCTGTAACAAATGATCTAACGTAATTTTGTTTTTATAACGTAATTGATACAAATCATTTAAAAAAATGTATTCAATTACCTTTGATCTCGGTGTTAAGTTTTTAATTTTATCTTTTTAATTTTTTTGCTTATAACACAGTCAAGATATGAGTTAAATTTTACTTTAAAAACCTGAGTTGAAAACGAAAAACATAAAATTAAATTTTATTTCTCATAAAATTTCAATAACAAAATGTAATCACAGATATCAATAGTTTAAATTTCCGAAAGTCAACTAATTTTGAATATCGAATTCTAAGCGAGTTGTAGCGGATTTAATTAAATTTTCTAATGTACCGTACCTGTTGTATTTTAAACTTTAGCAGTTGGTGATAGGGTTTGAATTTAAATAAATATGAAAGTATTTTATACTTTTAGTGAACGCTCACTGTTTGGTTCAAATATTCGGCAAAGTTATTTAACTTTTTCGTAAAAATGTTATTTCGATATTTTAAAATAAATCAAATAACAAAAACTTGCTTTTGACGTTGAGATATGATACCTATTACTAAATGGACGGAGTTTATTGTTCTATAAATTTATAGCATTAATACCTACCTAGGAATCTGACCTATACAGGAGGGGGGTAAGTTTGTGTAGTTTTAACCAAGCTCACAGCTTACTTTGTGAATTCAATTTGCATGACAATATGTGTGAATAAAAAATATTTTACAAAAGATATATTTTTACAAAATAATTAATACTTTAATACACTTAGTCGGAAAATACAAATTCAACAGAATTCATTAATTTGATTTGCTTTGTTCATCTTTTGCTTTTTGTTTATAGATAACCATTTAAGGGTTAAAACAAATTTTTTGTTCTTTACACTGTAAAAGTCCACTTGAAAGCCGTGGTCACTAATAGGGTTCACGCCCTTGGTTGGTTATACCATCAAATTTACTCTTAGTCAGTGCTGGTGTCAGTCTGTAAGTGATCCTAAATAAATAAATAAATAAAATTTAATTCAATAATATCGATTTATAAAGTAATGTCAAAACAAAGTATCCCGACTATCTAACTGGTCATAATTTTCACATTTAATTTGTCAAAAGTGTCATTTTGTACGTAAAAATGACGTTTAAAAACTGGAATTTCAATTTCGCGAGTTGCAAGTTATATAATCAGAACTGAAAAGCCAGTGATTTACATATCTGTATCTATGTTTATCAGGGGCGGCAGGTAGGGTGAGCTCTGTCAAATTTTCATTATTAGAATTCAAGCAAATCTGACGCTTCGGAATCTGTTTATTTTCATAACAGCTTCAAATACTTTAGATGTTATTGCAAATTTGAATAGCTAAACGAATTATTCAAAAAAAATCCAATCTTCCGTTTCCCGGCTCCATTTCTTATCTACTTAATTTGAATTAGGGTTTACGCAATTTACAAAAAAAAAATGAATAAATGGAATACTAGATGGAGAATAGCAAAAAAAGCAGTTTAATGATAGCCAATGGAAGTTAGTTAAAACGTTGCGATGAGGTCAAGCGCTAATACTTAACTTGAATGACTTGAGCTTATGCTTTATATCACATCATGAGCAAACAACCAGACCGTTAACCTGATGAAAAGTCATAGCGCCTATCGACACGACAATGCCCTTGATGTCTAAGAACGCCAAGAGCACTGCCTATTCGTTACTCATGTAGAGGTAAAGATTTTATACCTCTCGTGCCATTAATTACACCAAAACACAGCTTTTCGACAGAAATAGAGAGGAGGGTGGTACCAACCCAGACTTTCTAGCATATTGTTTAATTTTTTTTAATCTATTAGGGTCTAACAACACAGGCTTACGCCTAGTGTGACGGCCATTTGTATTAATACCTTAGTAAAATTTCACTTGTAAAATTAATTATTATTATTATATAGATCTACCACATGCAATGCTAGTTCATCCTTTGATGGAACTATAAAAAGGATACCACAAGGCTTGTCTAACATAAGCAATCTGACCCGGATCAGTTAGTCAAACAGTGTGTTTCATTGGTAATTTTAATATCGCGAGGAAACTAGTACACCTAGCTTGATCAATAAAAAATTTACAGGGGTTTCACCGGAACTACTTAAAATTTATCATCAAGTGGAATTTACATTACCCAGAAGTAAAAATAATTATTTAATGTTTATTTTTATATGTTGTGTAAAATCTTCATATTATTTTTGATAAATATTTTGATCAAAACCAAATTAATTTTTGATACCTACCATTTGAAAATTTTCAACAAACACATAATTTTGATTAACTAAATTACAAACTCTGTACGGTTATTACTTCCCTTATGCTGTCAAACTAATTTCCCTCCCCGTATACACGGCTATGCATAGCAAATTCGAAGTTGAGCGATTTATAAAATATGCACACATTGTCACATTGCAATTTAGCCGCAAGACTAAGTTAATGGAGTTACACGGCAAATTACTACTGGTTCAAGAAATATTGATACCTAGCGATTGTTTTTATTAATGACTTGACATATTATGATAAAAATCGACTTATGCTCGTATTGTTTCTTTTAAATCTAGGACAGATAAATATCCTGTGTTTTTAAAACAAAGAAAAACATCACTTCGAAATGTATTAGCCGGAAATCAATTATAAAACAAAAATTAAATTCGATAACATTTCAAAATAGCCGAAAAATCAACCATTCGAATATAATTTGATTTCTCAAATAGGCAGTTCTTATTTTAATAAAGAAATTCTAGTCTCATCCGACCTAGAAAAGGTATTAAAAATGTATCGAGCAAGAGTCAAATAGTAAGAGACGGCTCAGGTCGTTGTTCGGCACACGCGACACGGCTTATTACAGAAAAAAATAAAAATCATCGTGAAACGTGCCCGAACCGGCAAGCAATTTACATTCCCCCACAAAACTTTGAAAACAAACCCACGTTACATTTTAACAAGATCAGACTTCAATGCTTCGAGGTTATGAAATGCATTATACTTTCGTCCTTTTGTATCTCTTGTGCAGTTTCCAGCCATTTTATTTCAGATACAATAGCTATGTTTTTCAATGTGGAATCCCTCAGCAATTTTGAAATGTTTCTCGCGCTGTTGTGCTGGGAAATTTAACATAATTTTTACACCTTTCTTTTTAATTTTATTCGTGACTATTTAAACATGTCATTCCGAAGATTGTGTCATTTATTTAAGTCGTCTTTACAAATTTGTATCATTTTCGGATTTCATAAATTATTTTTATTATTTTTACGCTGTCCTATAGTCGACAGATTTTTTTAATACTCAGTAAAACTTTTTTCATCTGATCATACATATTTGATTAAAACCACTTTTTTACCTATATCAATGTTAAAACCCCCAAGAACGTTTATAACATACATTTACACCTGTTTATTCTAACAGCAACGGGCAAAAATATGAGAACTACTCACTCAAATAATCTCAACATCTGCTTTTAAGATATTAAAAATTCTAACCTATAAATAGGTACATCGTCTTTGTACCACACGACCAGAAGCAGAGCATCAGGTGGTTGCGGGGAACGAGTGTCGCACGGCAGTGTCGCCTCGCCTCCCGACACTGCTGACACTTTGACAGCGTCTAGGGCTTCCGCCTGGACACTCGACATCGCTGGTTGGAGACCTGGTGACAAAATATTAAAATTAAAGTCTTGATTCAAACAAAACACTCAGAAACACATTTTTTCTAATTTTACCCTAAAATGTATGATTCTTTCTTAGGGGAAATTTAAAATACTCTACTTCTGTTTCTAGCTACAATCTGATGATGTTTGATAATATTGTGAAATACAATATTTTCGAATACCCAGAACCGATACGACATGCGATATCGTTGGGCAGTGGATATCCTATATCGCAAACCTTAATGTAGCAGAAACATCAAACAAATAGATTTCGAGATAAAAAGAGAGTTTCCTCTGAAAAACAAATCCTGCTTAACAGATTACACTTCTTGATAGTATATGACTTAGCAATCCTCGCATATGACAAACTAGCAAAATCTATCATGAGGTTTTTCCTAGTAAATCACATGGTATCAACCTACTTAGATGCTTAACTTTGCTTGTAGAGTCCGTAGTTAATAGGGGATGAGAACTCAGATCATTTCACTTTGAAGTCGTTTGAAATATGAGAGAGTTCAGAACTATTTGGTAAAATCTGATCACCTGGTACCTGATAGAGGACGTCGTAGCTCGAATTCAAAAATTCAAATTCAAAATGTTTTTCATTTAAATAGACTTAAAATAAGTGCTTTCAAATCGTCAATTTTTTTATCTACCACCGGTTCGGAATTCTATCTACGGGGGAGAAGCCGGCAAGAAACCTCCGCAGTTGCTTTTTTCAAAAATTTACAATAGTTTTTATTACAATTTGGAACATTTAAGTTTTCTATTTCATATAATTTAAAGCTAAAAAATATTTAATATTTTTAATAATTAATGATTTTAAGTCTACTTAGGCTATTATTTAAATACATAATAACAAACATATCACATAACAATGCGATCGAAAATTATCATAATAAAATATTGTGACCAAGTGAGCCAGTCCACACAAACAGCACCTGATCAAGAGTATAAAGTGGATTTCAGCCATCGCCCTCATCAACCATATTAGAGGGAAGTAAACGACCCGGCACCCAACGCTACCGTAAGCACAGACATTGAAGCGAGCATGAACACTGGACACAACTCCAAGTTCCTTTTAAAGCACGGATAAATCATTCATTGCAACCCCTACACATCAACTGTCATTAGATAAACCTGTACAGTTAAATTAAGCTACTTCGCTAGTTGTCTACCCTTTTAATCTTATAACTAGTATTTGGATGACAAATGCTCTAAACTTAGTATAACATTAATATAATTGAAAATTAATTTATTGCTTAATAATGATGGTGATTTCAGCTTATGAGGAAATGAAAAAGAAAATAAATTAATACTTATGACTGAAAATTTAATAAAAGTTCAGTTTTGTTACGTGTCTTGGATAACCGACCGACCCGAGCTGACAGGTCGAGAGTTCGAGTCTCGGGTTACCGTAAGTTGTAGCTGCCATGTTTCTCAATGTGCCCGGATAGTGGCAACAGATTCGCAACCTGTCACACTAGGACTCAACATAAACATGCGATAAGCGGCGTGTAGCACCTCTACCTACCCCTCTCGAGGGATAACGGCGTGAGCTTATGTTTATGTATGATCATAATGGTAAATTAGCTGCCCCAATCATTGTGCTTGATAAGCATACCTCGCTAACAACAAGTTACCAGAATTCCGGTCAATTTATTTGCTATTCAGTATATAATTTATATGGCCATGAAGTTTAAAAAGAGAACAGTTTACTCCGGATCCCTCTTCTTTCCGAATCACAAAAGCAGGGAATTAAGTTTGGCGAATTCCAATGGGTCGCGCTCTGCGCCACCTAGTGGTGTGATAGTGATAAATAGCCCGATTAACAGTCGAGCTAGATGGCGCCAGTAACGACCCAATATATCAAAGGATTTATACAAACTCTGACGAGACTGAAATTATTACGTGTTTATTAAGTTGAGAGGCGTATCTTGCGATTTAAATAGCGCTTAAGTCGATGTATTGTTTCCAGGATTGATTTATAATGGGGCTTTTGAATACTAAATCCTGTTGGGAAATTGTTTCGGCGAGTTCCTTGAGATTTGGTCTGTTTTTAAAACAAAATAAAATAAACGTTCGTGTTTCTATCGTGGTATTGTCAAAAATAATTATTTTATATTATTTCGTCATCTTTGTATAACTTTTATAGTAAATACCTAAATTCTAATAAATCGGTTTAAGTAGAAAAGAGACAAATAATGCAATACGTTGTAATTATGTTGCACGTCCTTTGTCAGAGCTAACGTCGCTCACTAAGTTTAAAGTTGAAATAATTTTGAAGTTTTAATTTAAAATAACATGTAATTTGATTCACTAAGTTTCTTCTAATTAACATTACGTTGTATATCAGAGTGAGTTAGGTTGCTATTCCTTGTATCGGGAGAGTTCGAACACACATTTGATACTTTTATTGTTGTAAGCATTTTAAGCTACAGTTACTGCTTGATTCCCTTTGATCGAGCAAGTTGGACTCGCAAACAAAGGGTTCTGAAACATCTACTTCTTGCAGACCGTTCCTTTCAAGATTAAAGGGATACACTTATTGTTAAGAGTATGGCATCCAAAACATCGGAAATCCCATTTCCTGCAATAATATTGGTAAAATTTTAACTCTCTACTTATGACAGTCATGAGATACAGCCTGATATCAGATACATAGACGTTCGGACAGGCTGACAAAGCGTGGAGCCTTTGGGCTCTTTCAATTTAAATGTTTGTTGTCGGGCGTCTATTTGACATTAGTAGTCCTAGAGCCCTACTCCGAAAGCGAAGACGAAGTTTCGGCTGAATTTTCGTGCGTTTCCAACTCCGAAAGTCTTTCGCACGGGTCGGTCGGACTCCATTCCGATGCAATTGATGTCAAACGTGTTAAGTTATCAAACATTGTTTATGGTCATGACCGGATGACAACAATCTGAAAAATGTCCCGAGTAGGGTCACATTCGATTCTGTCGTTTTATTCGTCGGACTGTAGTTTCGGTTGCGTACTTACTTTCGTTTCTCATGGACGCTTGCTTTTTTCTGACAGCACGTTCCGGTCCTGTTGTTGCGTATTTATTGCAAATTTTCCTGAACGTTTTGTTTTAAAAAGCGATCATCCGTTAGCAGGACAATTAACGCACGTCTACGATACTCCAATCAGCGAACAACAAACTCCTAAATTGAAAGAACCCTTAGTAATAGGATCCCGTTGGCACTCTAAGGGTGCGGAACCGAAAACGGGTTTCTACCTAGAACCTTAAAAACATCACATTGTCATGAATCAACATAGCGTTTTTTAAATTAACTATTTTTCATAAACTTGCAATAAATCTTAGGGAATCAACGTAATAGCATTACATAAAATAAAAGGTTATATTTTTCTATTACCAGTACCGAGAATAATTTTCGAAAATTGTTTTACACATATTTTGGATAATAGAGTACACAAATTTCTTGATACTTCACAATGCATATTTATGATTCATGATAAATTTATAAATGAAAAATAATCTTTTCACACCTGCTAAGTCAACACTTTTCATGTTGAACTTTAAATTCTGTGCAATACCATGGTACATTATTCTATTTTCTCCTTCCTATTTCTCCCGTGAGGCAGTTCGCTACGTTTCGGTTTGAAGGATTGGAAAGCCAGCGTTATCACCAGCGCAAGAGGTATTTCAATAATCTTTAACTATGAATAGGCAACGCATTGGTAAATAGTATGCAATATAATTGAACCACCTGCTTGTTTGCCAATGTTAATGTTTTAAAAATATTGCGTTTGGCTGGATTGGAGCATTCAAAACCTTTTATGCTAGTCCAGTTATACTTTTATTCGCAAAAGCCCGACTGTTCAGCGGTGCGAGCACAAGAAAGTATTTTAAAAGCTTATCTTCCTGTGTAAAATCTTATATAACCCATTTATGAACCCTCCAAGGGACAATGTTTACCCTACAGCATAGGGTTTTCGGGTATCGGATGATCGGATCATAAGGCAAACGAAAAGGACTCCTAGTTTATCAGCTTCTCATTGAAACGATGACTAGGACAACGGTTCTCAAACTTTTTCCAACACTCCCGAAAAAACCAAATACAGAAAAAATATACTTACGAGAAAAATTAATTAAAAATGTTTCAATGTTTAGTAAAAATCAGGGCTGACTTCAATTTTTTTGTTACATAACGGTTTGATCTGTAACCACTGAAAGATCAAAGTTTAAGAGTCGCTGCCTTAGAAAGAGGAACGAATTTCCTCTACGCGTGCCACCTACAGCTATCTTCCTAAACAAACCGCCATTGAAACTTGAACGTTCGTTACATAGAAATAAGATTGAAATTGCAGTGTCCGGATGAAGAGTTTCTAAAAGTTTTACAGGCGTACATTGGAAACAACTGCTCCCTGTGGACGTGACGTGAGATGACGATAGATATACGATTGTCTCATATAACGTCACACGTCTCTTTGTACCCGTTTAAACAACTAAGCTTGGGAAATTCATCCAGACCTATCCCCTGGGAATAAAGGCGAAAATCAATTGGTGCAATTGAGGTAACATGTAGCTTGTTTTGTTTTAACGCCAATGTAAAAACTATGTGTACTGGCTCAATTTTATTAATGGCTACACGATATACGATAAGTTATTTAAAATATAAGTTTACAGGAAAACTATACCAATAGCGCACTTTATTAAATGAACTGAAATTTAAAATTTCCTGTTTAATTACATCCCCATTTTTGTATTGCAATACTTTCTTTTAATATTTAGAATCTTCACTTGATGTTAAAAATCATATCTTAATATTCTGATAAAAATGTATGAAAATGAAGAATTTCAATTTGGAACAATCAAAAACTAGTAATTGCCAACATCTTGACAAAAAGTGGCATGCAATTTAGCCGAAGCACCCGGCAAGAAATTAAGCCCGCCTAATTGATTTCAAATTATCCTTGCAGCTCTAAACTGCTGCACAATTTCACATCAAATTAAACAGGAAAATGAAAGCTGTTGAAATAGCGATGTCAGAAATAGTAGAAATTTCAAAATTGCCTTGGATATTTAAGTTTTATGTTAAACCTTGATGGAAATGGAAATAGGTTTACTGCGTATAGACGTTTTGAATTTTTTTCGACCTCAGCAACGAATCACATAGTTACTTATGCAACAAATATGTAACATACCTATCAATTATA
The DNA here is from genome assembly GCA_949316135.1 of Choreutis nemorana. Lineage (NCBI taxonomy): Eukaryota > Metazoa > Arthropoda > Insecta > Lepidoptera > Choreutidae > Choreutis > Choreutis nemorana. The sequence goes on along the minus strand of OX438601.1, from coordinate 8,705,450 downwards.
TTGTAAACTATACAATTTATTTCCAAAATTGTTGACTGACAAAATTTTCCTTATGAAAATCGGTTTAAAAAGTTGAAAAGCACCAGAAAAAAGAAAACAAGGAGGTCGGAAAAGTTTTATGTTGTTGGAGTTCCGTACAATATACTGGTATTACTAGCTGTGAACAGTTTGAGAACAATTTTTGTTTTTAAGTATTTATGTTTTTGCAGGGCATTGTCCCTCTTTTCCTCGACCATAAACTTTTACTTGTAGGCATTTTTGGACAAAGTTGACTTGTCACAAAAATAAATTAAATCATGTTAATGAAACACGTTTTATATTCTATATATCAAAATAAAACACTGGTGAAATATAAGTGATCCTCTAAATAAACTTAGTTACAGAATAGCCTTATGTTAACGTTGTTATGACGCGTAACTACCTTATCCACATAATCCCTTTCTATGTTAATTAGAATACAGGCAGTTAATTGACCCTGAAACTTGTCATTAACATAATTTACATGATAGCTATCGTGTACTATACAGGCTAGCGGATCAAAATAATCCCTCTTCAAACTCTGACATAAGCAGCACAAATACACGGTGTAGGTGTACTGAGAAATCATGCGATTTCGTGTTTTGTCGGCTATGTTCATTTTTCATTCATAAGTTTTGTGTTTTTACTAGTGGTATATCTATGTGCGAGATCATCCTCCCTACTATTTCTGCCGTGAAGCAGTTACTTTGTTTCGGTTCGAAGGATTGGAGAGCTATTGAAATCACCAGCACGAGAGGTATAAAGTATTTACCTCTATATGGGCAACGCATTGGCGGTACTATTGGCGATTCAGCCACGCAGGGGACAGTTCACTGAGTTTCGGTTTTAAAGATTGGAGAGCTAGTGAAATCACCAGCACGAGAGGTATAACATGTTTGCCTCTACGTGGACAACTCATTGGCGGTACTCTTGGCGATTCAGACACGAAGGGCACAGTTCACTGTATTTCGGTTTTAAGGATTGGAGAGCTAGTGAAATCACCAGCACAAGAGGTATAACATGTTTACCTCTATATGGGCAACGCATTGGCAGTGCTCTTGTCGTTTCAGACATCAAGGACATAGTCGTGTGAAATAGACGGCTGTATCACTTTCCATCCGTTGGACCGTCTGGTTGTTGGCCCATGATGATGAATATAATATTAAAGAAAATGTTTAGTATTCATTTGTGTTAGGATAAAAAAATACGATTATTGATATATCTGATCGTAAAATTCGTATTCGTACTACATGAAATCGGAGAAATAACGAAGTCTCATCCATTTCTCACTACATCTGTACTTTCATTAAAGGTTTGTGTTATAGAGGCACAGTTTTGACGTTATTAAGATTTTGCAGGATAACAATATTTTACTATGATTGCCTGTGGGTTTTTGTAATTTAAATGTGGTTTCAGGTCAACGTTTTCCAACTTTACTCAATTTCTTTTACGGTAATGAGATTTGTTTTATATCTACACAATTTTTTAAACTACCGTTACCCGCGACTACCAAAATTTTCAACTTCCTATGTTGTCATCTTCTTAACTCGTAATTTTCCAAATAAGTTAATTCTTAATTGTCCATTAGAAATGGCCATGAAAAATTTTTGAAGTCAAAAGAGTCGCTCTGAAGGTTGCGTCTTACGTATATATTAGCAATTTTACATATTTTAATAGTAACATGAGGTAGATAAAAATCATTACATGGGAGAAACAAATTTAAATAAGCTTTTCGGGGCACCACGGCATCACACCGGGATCGACAGTGGCGTCCTATAATCGAATAATTAACGAATAATGCAGCTGTGCAATGACGCACAGGCTGTGCCCGGACACCCTACCGGCTGTCTTGGAACCCGCAATGAACTTAATCAGTAGAAATAGGAGGTTGTAAAAAACCTATTTCAGGCTTCCCTCCCAGCAAAGCGAAGACAGCAATTTAAATGGCCCAGAGGTCAAAAAACAAAAATAAGCTTTACCTTACTATACACTACATATGGCATTCCTAAAGCCCTATCTGACTAGCACACCATGGTTTTGGCTACCCGGTTGCGCCACCAACAAAATTGATATATACGAGTATATAAGATACCTCACCTGAGTGTCTACCATGAGTTCGTATAGTTTGTCTACACGTCACGTAGCATAGATTACTACAAAGATTTGAACAATCTTAATTTCTCATCAATTCGTAAGAGGCGCTTTACAAAGATTCATACAAATTTGTTGCTGCAGCCGCAAACGGCAATCGAAGGTAAAACTCATAGTAGGAACCAGTGTTCCTACAGACTCCAGTGAGTCTGCTTGATTGTGCAACAGGTTAAATGATGGCACAGCTATGGTGTCCTAGTAATATAAATCCTTACCATGTGTTTAAATTCGGTGATTCATTCCAACGCTAACAAACCTGATTCCTTTGATTTATTGTAGCGACTATGAGCGCATTTCGAATTAGGATTCAAACAGTGTGAAGTCGGCATACTTATGATAGCGTTCTTATGAATAGTTTTTATTCAGTATCCGATTACACGAGATTTCAGCTGTAATATTGTAGGGCTCCAGATAACTGTGATTGGATCTCCATAAGCTCCTTATGTTACAACTGAGACCTGCAGTTTAGCTACAAACTCAGATAGACTGTTCATCTTAGTTTGACTATCATTGATTTCATTAGATAGGTCGACCAAGGAACATGTTCCAAAATTATATTTGAACCTTAAAATGTATAATACTTTCACAAATTAATTGTTATTTGCTCGGTATATACACGAAAAATTAGTTTTTTAAAACCTAAAATTTTTAAAAACAAAAATAAAGTGCTTACCTACTATTTAAGTAAAAGTGATCATATATAATAATATCCAGTTGACATTTAATGCAATGTATTAGTCGACAGCTTCGATAGATGTTCCGGGTTCAAATCCGAACGGGGGCGGTACTTTGTGCTATTTGAAAAACACATTGTTTCGCTTACTGGTCTTGGATGTTGTATTCTTATTTATGTAGTTTATACTATTACGTTGCTTAGTGACTGCGATACAAGAATACATCTGCAGGGCTGAGTCAATGTGGTAATTATTATTACTAGTATATTATAACCTCTATAGCAGAAAATTGCATGTGTTCAATTACCTAAAGGTACCTGCTAAGCTTAGACAACTACTATAGTAGATAAATCAAAACCAAAATTCCTTAGTACCTTTGAGAAATGATCAACAAAACCGTTACTATGAAATTCCAGACAAGACAGACAAGAACAAACGTATTCAATCCCTAGTTAATACTTGATAGACATGCGTGTTTTTGACACAATTATAATATATATGTATGCTATCGGCTGTCGTGTGCCAGTTCAAATGCATTTTAATAATTAAAATAATGGAATAGTTAGGTTTAATCACACAGTAGCGGGTAAATTAAAAACATTTTCGTATGGAACATTAATTCTGGTACTATCAAAATAATAGCTTTAACCATTAAAATTTTAACATGTAAGAATCATCCATGTCAATTCAGATAAAACAGACGGCATGTGTAGCGCTTCGGTGTAAACACCCAACTGCTACGCTAGAGGTTCCGTGTTCAAATCCCGGCGATGGCGGAACTGTTATTTGCTAGTCTCATTGTTTCGTTTACCGGTCTTGGATGTAGTATTCTTATCTTTGTAGTTAAATACCATTGCTTAGTGCCTGCTATACAAGATTATATCTTAGTACAAGGCTGAGTCAGTGTGGGTGTCGTGATGTGATGGCGGTGGTTAGTATTTTTAGAAACACATAATTGTTGAGTGTTTTGTCGCAGCGTAGTGTGTCTCTAACCAAACTAAAAGTGAGAAAACGATATGATTCTGACGCACCACGGCACATTAGTCTGTTTCCAACTTTAACGAAGTCTCCCATCGCAGATTTTGTAGGTCTTTGAAAATGAGATTATTTGAAAACTATAAACACATTTTATTCCTTTTCATTGATTATATTGAACTGTTTTGCAAATGTGTACTTGATTTTTTGTTAATATCATCGTTTCTACGAAATTAAAAGTACAAAGCAAATAAATCACAAACTTAAGGCTGGGTCAATGTGTATGTAGTGATGTGGTTACCAGTATATAATTATAAATATAATTATAATTATAATCTGCTCTGAAATCGATTTGAGCCAGTCTTTATTGCATCCACACTTAGTATATCACCAAATCAATACGTGAACCACAAACTTTGCATCCCTTTTCACAAAAATCACTCACACAAAGTGGCCCACCTCTCGTATGGGTAAAATAGGAAATAAATAAGATCTGACAGCAAACATAACGATAATTCTTGCATATTTATTTAAAACAGAATCATATAACTAGTAAGTGAAAATCTCTTACATTCCTACGTACTTTATTGGACCTTTTTGGTGCGATGGGAACTTGTTACAAAAAAGAATACAAGAAAGGGTAGAATTTGCCTTAAATGTTAAAGAACAATTGCCGTCTGGAGACAGGTAATGTTGCTTACAAAGACAATTGCTGCTCTTATAACAGACAGCGAAACGCTTCAAACGATTTTCAACCATATTACTAAACGTATAGAACCTTCCACGCAATATCAGCTGACAGTACGATGTCAGGACATTTCTTATTACTTTAGCTATTCAACAAAGTTAGGTATTAAAACAAAGCATTAAGAAAATGAAAATAGAAGATTATGATCTAAGTAAAGATAGGGTTCGACTGTTTTAAGCTATACATCAACTTAAATTAATATCTTTATTAAATTGTGAATCTATATTTTTATTTGTTCAATCAGTTGCTACCAAACAAAAAATATTCAAAAATTTCAAACTACAAGAATTAATATCTAAATTCTTACCCAGCGAAGTGTACATAAAAATAGAAATTAAATAATTTATTTAAAATCTTTTTTTTTGAGGCCAGTAGAAGAAAACAAGCTGCCTCCCTGCGCCAGCGTGTTTGGGGCAGTAGCAATAGCATCCTGCAGATAATATCAAATCGTCTTGGCTGCCCGTTGCAACATAATTTGATTAAAATGTTGAATCTAGGTTTTGAGAGGTATTTTTAGATCATTTTCAATTTTAGTTTTTATTTTATTTTATTTTACGTAATTTTTATATTTCTTATGAAATTATATTGTCTTATAAATATGTAATTGTTGTGTAATTAATGAAATATGTTATGAATTGATTTGAATTAAAATGTGTAGAATTAAGTTTAATGTATATGGATGACATGAATCTGAAATAAATGAATAATATAAAAATATATATATAATTATTAATATGTAATAAACAATATTAACATTAATTAATGTTACGAACTATCATCGTACGAAATTGAATTAAATCAATTCAACCATAACAGTCTAAGCCAGATAGGCAAAACAAAGTTTATAAATCATTTAGATATCCCGGACCAATTATAATTGAGATAACTAATCGTTTACCATGTCGATTTCATTAATATTTTGGAATCAAACAACTTAATAATGAATAAATATATGATAACCTATAATAATTTGAACTAGTATTAATTTTAACATCTAAGTCTTATTGTAAGTTTACTTCATTGCAATCTAAATAAAAATTTTAGAACCCCACTTCTTTCGGAGAAACTACAATAGGTTTTTAAACTAAATCTATGAGGAGAATCAAACTTAAATAGTCCCAAATGATATTTTTACTTAGATCAATCCGCATATTTGTGAAAAACCGTAAAAAAACGTTTTGTATTGTTGTACAAAATGTTGGTTACATTCTGCGTGGCCACATAAAGCCTGCACAGCAAACAAACCGCATTTCGTGTTTTATTTCGTAAACGTTATATTACATCTACGAGTACTATGAAAATTTCTCTCCAAAAAAGTGCTTTGTAATACTTTCAATAATATAAAAGCGGTTGTAAATTAGTTTAACCATTTCGTGTTAAGAAAGACTGATGTTGGCACTGATGAAAGTAAGAATTTTCATTATAAGAAGATTCTTTTAGCAAAAAGCATGCGGAAACATCTTATAAAAATTAATTATCGATTTCTTTACTACGATTTTCTAAACAATGCAATAGCATCTTCTAACGCAGTGCATGTAGTGTGTTTAGTATCATCCTGCTTAATATATAAATGCGATGCGATGCTGACATATGTATCCCCAACCGAAGCTAACTTTCAACTCAGGTTGCTTAGCGCCTGCGAAACAGAAATCAGTGGATCCTGCACTAGGCCAACATGAATAAAATGTAGTCTATTTTTTTAACAATCAAATTCGGTTTAACTTACAGCTTCTTAAAAACAATTCAGTAGCTGCAGAGAGTGATAACATCTTTTTATAAATAAATAGCATGCATGCCAATACTGATCCAACCCAGCTCTCCTGGCGGTTAGCTTGCTAAACCTTTGCTGTTCAAGGAGCTCTAGTAACGTTAGGTGTTGCGCAAACGTGTGTCATGTATCGGACACCAACCACCATCATATTTTCATATAAATCAGTTACCTCACACTGAAATAGTGCAGCCACCGTGTCCGTTTGCCGCCACCGGACACAACTAAGATTTCATATGGAGGTGTGCTGTGTCGGCAGCAAAAACTGGCTGATGTTCGACACAAGACACACACAACGCTACTTACCTTTGCTTGTCTTAGACACAAACACTACCCGTTAACTTTAACTTTACCTAAGGAATTTATCCATTAAACAATTCTCAGTAACAACCGAACGCCTACTACAGATTTCCGATGCATTACCATAAATAACCATGTCCAAAGTTATTTCCAAACAGGATTCCCTAACGTTGGGGCAAAGGACGGAACAGTCGTAAACTTTAAGATTTATCACTGTAGTAGAAACAGTTCACCTGTACATTATCGGCGCAGAAACTACTTATCAATGGTAGGAATCAATACGTGCCAGTTTATAAAGTGCCCTGATTTCCCAAAGGTTTTATTTTAGCGTTTCGCTTGCTTATGTATGTACGGAATTAATAAAGGATGTGTATTAAACTAGGTGGCCCGCCTCAACTTACCTAGAGTGATAGGTACTCGTGTATATGAACTTTCACACCCGTTTTTAGAAGATAATTTTATAAAACTGTCTCTTAATTGACGTCTAACGGACATACCCGTTCGAGGTTTCGAATATCTTAAATTCAATATGAATTAGATAGAGAGAGTAGATCGTAAATCAAAATTAAAATTTCATAAATTCTTATATTAAATTTTGGCGATTTAAAGTAGATAGTAAAGTTCATGGAATAAAGTATTTTTGATTTTGGTTTTAATGTAGCGATTCGAAAAATGTTAAAAATAAAATCTTCGACACGAAAACAAAATGTGCAAAAACTTTGATTAATAAACAATATTGGTGGACCATGGCAAGATATACATTTAGTAAAATGATCCCTCATAAATAAAAATTTAAGAACCATTGATATGATTATTCGCTAGTCGATTGCCTCGCTGATAGTCTGCTCGTAAAATGTCAGTATGACATGAGTGACATCTCTAATATTGAAGTAAACGTATTGATGATGCCGACGACATTAGTTATCCTGCTAGTTAGTGAGGTATGCCAGAGACTTTTATGTCAGATAATGTCAAAGACTTGGAGTTTATAAGGTGACACGAGCATACACATTATTTTATTTATTTAGGAACGTCTACAGCAACATTACAAAAACATTATAAAACAAAAACTAATGTACATGCCTATTACAGATGTTCACAACATTTACAAAAGTTACACAAACGGGATACTGAAACAACATTTTGTTAGCAAAGAAAAATAACATTATTTTAGGTTAAAACATTGTAGGTAATTACATGAAAGAGAGGAAAAAAAAAACACACGAGGGAAAAAATATATTTGATTTTTAAATTAAAAATTCAAATTAATAAAAATTGTTTAAATAAAGTTTTTCCGATGAGCAAATCAATAATTTCACACACTCATAAACGTGAATTTATCATAAAATTCCATGTTTCTAGATGATTCCCAAATCCAGCGATTAATAGTATGTTTTTTGTATATCAGTTATAATTGCTTAATATAAATTTATGAATAAAACAAATGCTTGAGGGTTCTCATTGACAGTTTAGTATCTAAATAGCACACGATATACTCGTACATATTTAATAAATTAAAATACATGGTGCGTTTATATTTTTCGTCAGCGAAACTAATAGACATACGTTCAGTAATTGTTTCTGGCGCTTGACAAAGCCGTCGAGGTCCCGATTAGGGAATACTGGAAACGTAAAAAACAAACTAGAACCGTTCGGAGACTGTCACTTTTTTCCACCTAACAGTTCCGCAATCAACCGGTCCAGCGAGCGGGTTAATTAATGAAATCTATTAACTTGCACATTCTCTTTTGGGGCGGATACGCTAGCAGGTTTTTTGCTCAATCATCCTGGCCATTTTCCAATTGTATGGAAGTGGCGCAGTGACGGTGAATTACTTGACTGTTAATGACTTTTGAAGTAAGGATTAGTATTTGGATGTTAGGTACTTTCGCACTAAACGCTATGCGAATTCTATTATTCTCATATTATTTCAAGGCTTCTTCAGAAGCATCGCATCGAAGTCAATGTGAGTTAACCAGACAAGACCATTGATACACACACATTGACAACCTATATGCCGCAGTGGCATAACAGGTGACTGTTCAAGAGGTTTTGGGTTTGGATCCCGGTGGGGGCCGAACTTTGTGTTATATGCATTGTTTTATTTACTGGTTTCGGATGTAGTATTCTTGGATGTTGCTTAGCACCTGCGACACAAGATTCTTACTACCGGGTTGAGTCATTATGTGTTATAAATAGGGCAAATCTTGGAAGCTACGTTTTCCTAAGTGTCTTTCATAAGGTTATGCATTGGATAGACTCATCTTCACTAAAGTATATTAAGCCGGGCATGTTCTTGCATAAAATGAAGGTTGTAGGCTAGAAGCAGAAACCCAAAATGTCTTTGTTTTACTCAGATACCTATTCGTCTACATCTTCATTTAAAGTTGCGATCCATAAGGCATATCTAAAAAGTCTGTAATTCGGTAATTTTAACTTAAAAGGCTTAAACATTAATTTTTACTTGGATCTGCCCATAAAAAAAATCCCTTTGAGGATATGCAGAGTCCACTACGAAATCTTCAGGAAAATATTATTCAATATAAATGTGTCTCTAGTAAATCATAATTAGATTATTTATTGAAGTTGGATCAGGTTAAACGGAGGAATTTGCAATCTGATTGACTTCTGGTAACCAACCGTTGTGATGCGCGGTCGTTGTCGACTCCGTTAATGAATCCAAATCCTAAATCTACTTAACTAAATCTCCGGTAATAGGTGAGTTACCAGCCGAAAGCGGTATTCCCGAATAAATATAACGTGACTTCAAAAATAGGGCTTTCTCCATTTAAAAGGTCGGCAACTCATCTGCTGATATCTTTTGCCTGTAGGTGTCCACGGGCGTCGGTATCACTTACCATCACCTGAGCCCGTTTGTCCTCTTAAAAAAAACAACTTGATTCAATCCATACTTGAACAATGAACATAATTCTTTAAATAAATTTTAAAATAGATTGAAGCAACCTACACGTGTTTTTATATGACACAAATATCCGCTCAAGTCGGCAAGTTAAAATACTTTTATATAGACAAGATATGTACTTGGTAACTTGTTGCCTAGGTTACGTCCTAATGGATCAATTAATGCTTGTAACAGTCAGCAGAATGGATAATTGGTCACATTGTCAAAACAACTTATAGCTAATGGCACTTGATTCGATTAAATTAATATGATTAAAATGTCTAAAAACCCATTAGTCAAAGATTAAAAAAAAGAATCGCATATCTAACAAATTAAATAATAACCCTATAAATGCCCCTAACCCTATAACCTAACTTAAATATAAAATAATTTTGTATATGGTGTTTGTGTATGCATACAAAGGTTATTCCATTTCTCAGAAGCCTAGATCATGAATAAAACTATGAATAACTTCTTAATTCCTAGATTAATTACTTCAATCAAGTCCTCTGTAATCACAGATATTAAGACGTTGTAAATAAGATGCTTCCTCATTAATTATATACAGATTTGGTTACCCATCGTTAGATGAAAATTAAAAGACCTATAAATATTTTGTTACTAAAAAACTTTATATTATAATTAAGACTTTTTGGTTTAAAATATTGAAAGTAGGTACAGAATTGGAGCGATGAAGATTTGAGTAAAGAAATAGGAGAAATTAACTTAAACATTCTTTGAAATAACGATTGTAAAGATAAACAAAAACGGCTTACATTTGAGAAATGCGATCTTATATATCATAGTCTAATTCATCCTCTGGCAGATTAAACTAATCGGTTGAAAGAGATGGTAAACCTTGTAAAACGCGTTGCTGTTTCACAGCACATAGATGTGATAGCATAAATATTCATGATAGAGAGAGTACAGGAAGCATGTTAATGTCGAGCTTAAGCCTGCTCGGCGTGTACGTGATAAGGAAAATACTGAAAAAAATACATAAAAGGGAAAGAAATGCTTTATTATATTACATAACTAAAATAAAGATTTAGCAACAACGAAAAAGTTGCTTCGAATGGGTGAGGGCTTGGGCGCGAACCGGTGAAGAATGAAACGTAACGGAATGTTGTTTTTATACCAGAGTATACAGAATTGTACAGTGTATAGTAGGTGCATAGTGTATTTAAACAGATAAAAGTAATAATCGATAAATCTTGTGTTTAATTTACCTATATTTTAACTTTGATTAAAAATTTTAAGGAATCAAAATATTACGTTTAAATTTAAAAAAAAAATGACTATAGCTGAGAATCAATAATTTCAATTATATTTTTAAAGACATTTTACTATTGTTTACTGTTTATTACGAGTATGTATAGTTATATCATATTACTTAATTAGAATCAATATTCAATACGTTAGTGCAATTTGTTTTACTTCAAGTTTTGGCAATGTAAAATGTTAAATTTTGATCGCTTTGCTTCGCCAACTCGCTTATTCTATAGAATTAAACCATACAACTGAAATCCAGAATATTTCAGTCTGTGTTCAAGAGGAAATCCTGCAGGTACATTTTGTGACAGTCAGGATATTTTCCACAGTAAATGTTTGTGTGTTTGTCTACATTTGTTATTAGATACCAATATCTCGCTCTAGTAAATTTCCGTATTGTTTTTCTTTTCAATTTATTTTAGATATACAATTTGTTATTCTCCGACGGAACAAGTCTTTTGTATCAGGAAAACATGCCGGTGATATTATTTGAAGGTTTTATCAATAGTTATTTATTTAAATGGAAATATGAACGGAAATATTGTAATAATATAGGAAATAGTGCATTTAAAATCCAGGAAATAAGTATATCCAATGTTGACTTTCCACTTTGTGTTTTAATGGTTTCTTTTTTAAACAAATACCTTAAAATAATGGAACAGCAATGAACATAAACACTGGTATTTCCAAATGTTCGGGTGAATCTAAACGTTATTCAAATATTTTACTCGTAAATTCCAAAAGTAACATTTCGGCGGCTCATTTGAGAAGCTTTTACACTTAAATTACATTAAAGCCAATTAAGGCTATTGTACAGTTTTTAATTATTCAACAAAATTTAGAATAACCCATTACTTTAACGCGAACCATCAACGTTGTCATTACCAAGTCACCGTTTTCATAGGAATGTAACAATTTCGCCTTAATCCCTCCGAGACTTTCAGAACCGTAAAATAAATAGGTTAACCCGTATACAACCGCGCCGGTTACTTAAAATTCAGGAGAAAATGAATCTTAAGTAGTCATCTTTAAAGATGTCTCGAGTGAAAACTGTTGTGGTGTAACGTACGTGCACCTTTTGGCTAAAGTTGTAACTCAATTTTCCGAGGCAATGCACCTTGTTGGGTACCTGAGCGTCTCGCGTGAGTCACGTATCAATATGTCCCTGAAAACATTTATACTACTGTTTGCTTGTTTCTTTAAGTGTCCCACAATTTATTAAAAATAAGGAAAAGGGAAAAAAATTAAACCCTACAAACAAACGTATGTAGCGTAGATATCAATTAAGAAATTATCAACTATTTTATTAATATAAGAGTAAGTTATAAATATTGTGACCGATCATGTCAGATCAGAGTAAAACTTTTACTTTTCACAATCGGTCACAATTGTTTTTGGGAACAATTATATAGTAATCCGTTCCCCGTCCTTCAAAAATAAAACACAACGTCCAGGCTAAGCAGAAACCAATACAAATAAACATTAATCATCAAAAATAAACAAAACTTAGCAAACTTTCAGCGTGTAAGGGACCAAATTCTCAATGACTTCATTAATTCAAGGGACGTTAAATTTGCATTGGAAACGATCTATGCGTTTGTATAATTGGGCGTGGCATTAAATTGTTGGAATTCTCTTAAGGTACCGACAGATGAATCCTTTGAATAATGGATCTGTAACTTAAGTCAACAAACGAAAATAGTCTAGTTAATGAGAAGGCTGATTGAATAATTTAGTATTATTTACGTATTTAAGAAGATACTCGCCCACGATATTGAATAATTTTATTAATGTCAAAGAAGTTTTTTTCGTGGTTCTTTTTAGACACTCTTTTGATTAAAAATATTTCGTGTTGCTGATCCATGTGGAAGAATCTGGAATAAAATATTCTTAGAAATAGTTGAATAAAATCAGTTGCTCTGATGGCTACTTTATGTGTAAGATATTACGTTCAAGCCTTAATAATGCTGCTGAATAAGACATAAATAATATTGCAGTATACACAAACGAGTTGTGTTTTATTATTTTTGATTACTATTATTTTAAAGGGAGAAAGTTCAGTAGAAACTTTTCCGTACGCTTGTTAACGTTTATCAAAGGTGTATCTAACACAACATGATACTAATTTATCTCTCACAAAACATAATGAAACATTCACTCATAATAAAAATCTTCAATAAACAAGTTTAAATACGAACACTTTTAGCACAGTGCGACATTTTTAGCGTACTTTGACATAAAGTTGAAAAGGCCAGCAAATATTGTCAAGGTCCTTGACACTGCGCAGGTGAAAGGACTTTAGCAGATTAAGAGAAAACGTCGAGTGGAGCCTGAAAATTACGAACTCAATCTTGGAATGCAAATTTAAAGGGGTCTCAAGATTATTTGCCCTAGTCGAGTTCCTAGTCGTAAGCTTTTACTTGATGTGCGTGTTTGAAATAATCCGATATATTTAGCGTTGCTGGGGAAAGTCTTTTTTCTTGAGCAAAAAAGAAATAGTAGTTCGTAATCGAATCGAAAAAGAGGTAATAAGATTGCGAAAGTTGTTTTGAGTAGACTAAGAAATGACGATACAATGCTAGATGATAAGCGGTTAACGTTGCTAGTAGAAACCTGCGACGTCACCAAGGTAACAAACACAAGATCAAGTAACACACATGAAGAAGGTAAAAGTCAGTGAACGTTGCAGTCTGCGTAAGTAGTGATGTATAATAAGACAGATGAAAAAAAAACCTAATTTAGTTACACTAATTTCATGAGGTAAGTTCTATTTTTCGAGGCACTTTGACCCACCACTCCAACTTCTGTTGACCAGGATCAACAGTGGTCTCCTTTGATCGAATAATGCAGCTGGGCAATGACGCACAGGCTTTGCTCGGACACCTCACCGTCTGTCTTGTGTCCCGCAACGAACCTAATCAGAAGAAATAGGAGGTAGTGAGAAAGATGATATATGTACATCGATATGATAAATGTGATAAATTTGGTATTTACGCGTGACTGTCTGTTGTCACTTTCGCGAGATTGCAGTATCAATCGAAAAGAACAAAAAGCGTTCGATTGATTCAAATCAAGCTCCGCGATATATTTAGTCTTTATTTCTGTACAAGGCAATATCTTTTTTTCTGTATTATCTTGTAGGTAGCTACTGTACTTTCCCAAAATTAATCAAAAACATTCAACTTACATAGCTGCGAAGAGATCAAAACAAATGAGTTATTTCCACAGGTTACGTAATTGAAAACTGAAACTGTAAATCCAATATCAAATAGTTTATTATCAGCTTCATATTCAAACCCTCAATCAGATCCTGACTTGAAATGCAATAGCTTCTGAAATGTCCAATTAATGAAAGCAAGGGGAAGTCATTGCTTCAACGTATAAAGTTGAATCCGATGCAATTAGGTATTCGCATTCACAGCTCGCGTTCTCGACACGGCAAGTTTGATCGTGTTTGACATTCTGTGAGAGTTTCCGAAGATTCCAGAATATTCTGCAACGTTCCGCTATGTTCTTGTGTGCTTTAGTACGTCGGCGGTAACAAACCGGATTTTATAAGTTTACATGTCTAATACCCCGCCGCCGGTGTTCTGCGATAGATATCGCTCGCAACACGTTAGTGGCGGTTAAAGTTTTTAATTGCGATTTTAGAAGTTCCGCTTCCAGAAACTCTTAAACCATCCAACGAAAACACGGTTAAGCGTAAACCCACCTTTCTTTTACTTTTCCAATATATTTGTTCATAGATTCTTTAAAATAAACTTAATACATGTACAGGCTCATGAAATAGGTATATCGGTCGTCAAAATAAAAGATATTCTCTACAACTACATATTTAAAATCCTTTTTATTAAAATCATATAATTGTGAACAAATCCGTGATTTATATAAAGTGAAACACGATACTACATTTCCGGCACAAAAGCTTAAAAAGTATCTGCAAAAATCGTTCCGTAAATATTTCCAGCAAAATGATCAAAACCATCAAAATCTCCCGCAAACGTAGATTGGGACCATCTCTTTGAAAACCAATCACTCATTGCCACTTACATTATGTGACATACAACGTGAGGCACTCATTGAATTTTATTTATTTTCCATCAAGATATCGACCAATATCCAGAGACCTTTGACTCCAGTTCATAAATTCCTTTCGAGCAGTGGATTCGTAGGAAAAAATCGGGTCACAAGGGTCAAATAAATCGGTCAATGGGCGGCGGCAGAGTAAAACACGAGCATGGAGTTTTACTGAATTCCAGTCACGTTTGATACCAAATATTTTCCGATTTCCCGCTGCTGGCTATCTCGCTAGTTTAGCAAGTATTTTTTGCTTTCACCAATCTTTCGGTTTTTTAACGGCTGATTACGGCATATCGTTTGTATTTGATCTTCCGCTCTGGTGGAATGAAACCTACGTAAAATTACGAATTAGTGAAACTACACCAAATGAATTGGAAAGAAAATACTAGTAAACCTTATCGGGCTATGCTCGAAAACTTGAATTTATAACCCATAAACAAAATAAAACAAGTAAGTAAAATATAAGTTAAAATGGTTTAATGTCTACTACCTTTAAACAATATCTATCGAAAATCACTTCGAACCATTTCTTTATTGCTGCATAAAATAATAATAACACAAAATGGAAAATTTTGAACTGAGAATTTATCTTATATGTTAAGTTAGCTAGTAAGTTATTTATAATAGCATTTAACTCCAACAGAGATATGAACTGTACTTAAATTTATATTTTTGAAGACTAATGATATCTTATGTGTAAATCAAGGAGATTATTTATCTATTTTACTCTTTAAACTTTCAAAGTTTTAAGTAAATATTGTATAATCTGCCAGTAACAAAAACGATCCAAAAAGGTTCTTAAACTCGATACAAACTTTTAGAATACAAGCTATATTGAAACCTAAAATATTTACGTTTTATTACTAAATAACGAAAGAAATTGAAGCTAATCCAAATTAACCTACAAACAAAAGCTACCGTTGCGTGCTCGCTCATAAAATAAAAAGTAAAACCGTTAAAACCCCGTAATCCGAAACAGTTTTAGCCATGAAAGAGCTGGTATTAATATTGCTGTTTCACTTACTTAGTATAAAAACTCGTATCTGTGAAGGAGAAAGTGGAACTCTAAAATCAATGTTTGCGTCTCGTAATTCCGAGGTTTAAACTAATAGCAGTTTGTGGTAATTGTACTTATGGTTGACTTGATGACGAAACAACCCGAAAAGGAATTGTAGTGATGTGCAAAAAACACGCAAGTTCAGTCTACATTTTAAATAAGCAAACCGATCAAGTTCTGTAAAAGATCTTAGAAATTTGTGATAATAGAAAAAACAAGTTTGGTTTTTCAATATCTACATTGTAGGAAATGCTCCACTTGTTTTTCTTAGGTAATAAGCAATAAACAATATTATTTTAATATATTTCGCTTTACCTTTTTCCTACTTTGACGTTGGGGTCAGCATTAAATAAAAATAGACTTCTCTTGAAAAATGTTTTACACGCAGTGATTTCTTTGGGACTCTCGCGATACAACTGATGTGACATATCAATTGTGAGAAATTTTATTTTATGATTTTTTGCAGATACTTATATATAATTTGATGATTTCATCTAATTCTTTCATTGATTATATTTATTCAGCGTACGGTTTTGTATGTGTGTGTCATACCAAAAAAAATGTTATTTTCATCTTATATTTGATGTTAAATATCCGCGTTAGTCAATTCCGCTAACCCATCATGTTAAATTCAATTCAAGTCTCTGCGTGTAGTCCTACTTATTACCAAGATATTGTGAAAACGAAGGGAAACTTCTGTGCTTTTAAAAGTTTTACCACTTAGATTACCGATGTAGATTTAGGTTAGTATTAAATTTATCCCTTCTTAGTTAGTGGCATACCGTGGTGTTTAAACGGTCAGGCGTTTTCTGACTTTCTCCCCTTTCGTCGTGTCCGCTTTGCTGGGAGGTAAATCTGATACCGCTTTTACTATCTTCCATTCCTTCTGATTATGTTCGTTGCGAGTACCAAGATATCTGGTAGGGTGTCCGGGCACAGCCTTTGCGTCATTGCACAGTTGGAAGGAAGCCACTGTTGATCCTGATAAACAGGAATTGCAGTGGTTGGAAAGAGTGGCGGGTGTGCCCCGAATCCGCTAACCCATTAAAGTTGTTTTCTTAGGTCATAATTTAAAGTTTTGGATTCGATTAGTCCTATAAAGCTTACATAAATAGACTAAACCAGTTTAAAATTAGCTTGTACGAAAAATAACTTACTTCAATCTTCCAAAAAAGAAGGAGAGAAGTTTTCCTTTGAGAAACAGGGTATAAAACGATGAAGATGTTTGAAATGTTCATCCATTTAACTTATTTCTAGCTCGATCAATCTTAAAATTTTTAACATCTCTAACAAGGATATTGATGTAGTTACTTTGAAATATATCAAAGTAGTCACACCGAAAACACGTCTAAAACTGGAACTTTCCGGTTTTTACCTTTGTGAACGCCAAATGACCGGCCTCGATGCCAAATTTAAAATTTCAGAGTTACGTGTGTTGCTTAAAAGATTTCCAGTAAGAGTCGTTGGCTTCTAGGCGAAAAAATTGTTTATGCGAGTGACATGGTTATTTGATAAGCCCCTATTTGTTTTGAACTCCGCTAACAATATTTTATACTTTTTTTTTAATATGTGTAATGATTGATTTTGATTTTAAATTGACTAATTATTTGAATACTTTCCATGTTCGTGATTGTTTATCCATAAATAATGAATGTAAACTTAGTACATTTACCCAATAAGTCATTGAATACTAACGAATGGAAAATAATGATGAAATAGGATTTTTTTTTTGTCAATGTAAAAATCTATTACGTCTTTTTTTTGTTATCTACGAGTTATTTATTATTTCATACAATATTTCGTGATGACTTTGTGTTACCCTCTTCAAATATTGACAGACACGAATCATCTGTTGTTTTCCCTGTTTTTAGGGTCCAGTAGACAATTGGCGTGAAACGGAACACTTTAAGGTTTGCTCAAAGAAATCAACCGTTATTTTATGTCTTTACAAAAAAAAACTCCGAAATCCTCACACAACGAAAGACATATCAGGATTTCAAAAAAATAGTCACAAATAAAAGTAATTAGTTTTCATACGCAGAAAATGAAACTAAACACCGTAACACTATTAATATTTGAACGATATGTAACAACGCGTTGTAGCGTAAGTACAAAATTGTGTTATACCTGTAAACACACGCTTAGCACAACACCGTTAAAAACTCTTATACTCCACAGCATAGGGTTCAAAATGGCAAATCCAAACGTAATGCCAGGGGAAAGAAGCAATTCTATTTAATTTATTGCAATACTAGTAATGGATGTCCGTTTTAGATCAAAACTTCTAGGTAGGTTAATATGAAAGGTGAGTCATTTTCACGTGACGTTAGTATAAGGGTGTGTCCACACCATGACTGGTGGCGTGTCAGTTCAGTGGCTGACATAAGCTCACAAGCGTGACAGTATGATTGCTGTGAATATCCAGTAATCAACGTGCTTAAGTACTGTAATTTTTAGAAGAGTTTTATTATATTGTTCTTTAATATTACGTGGAAACTGCTGCTTTATAAGTTATGTCTTTGCTGAAATATTATGTATCGCTATTATTTACTTTAATTATTAATGATTCATTATAAAATGCCTTCGGTCTATGCTATACTGTGAGGTTCGGATCGATACTTTTGCAAGTTCATAGTTAATTTAACCTTTCACCACACCACACTATACACACATTCGCACACACTAACACAATCATTTCACTTACACGCACAAACAAGAAGCATGTATTTAGCGATATTTTTGTCGAAATCCAATAAAATAATAATGTTTAACATAAAAATATAAAGCCGTAATTGGCTTATGTTTCGATATTGTGTTTTTGTATTTACTTATTGTAATGAGTGATGTGGATTTTGTAAATAAATAATTAAAATAAAATAAAATTTACCCTTAATATCCTTCCAAGGAAAACTTCTTTAATTTTATACAATATCATGGTCAAACAAGCAGACGGTTCAACTGATTGAAAGTTCTATCCCGCCTAATGTCACGACAATGCCCTTGATTTCTGAAAACACCAAGAGTACTGCAACACGTTGCCCATACCGCGGTAAGGATGTTTGTTATACTTCTTGACAAGATGCCGTTTAATAGACATACTCTAAAAACAGCTCTCAGATTACGCTGCGGTCACATTGCATCAAATAAGTTTGCGTTTTTAATGAAAAAGGTCTCGACTCCAAATTGTGTCGATTGTGGAGTAATTGAATACGTTCAACACATTTTGATGGAATGTATCCGAAACGATTGTAGTAGAAAATCTTTTTTTGGTAAAATTAATTATAACATCGGTATTATTAACGGCATCTTGTCTAATCCGTCATCGTACGAGGCTCGATGTTTATTTAAGTTGGCTGAATTAGGTTTTGAAAAATTGAAAATTGTTTGTATTTGTTTTGTATTCCTTGCCTTTGCTGGGCGATATTATCGCTTAGCGATAAAGCCCTTATAACAATAATAATAATAACATGAGTTTAAAAACACCAAACTTTTAAAAGCTGTTTATTCAAGTTAGAAATTTTTACTAAAGTCACGATGTTATTGTTTTACCATTATTTTAATTAATTGAAGTGTTGAGTTTCAAAAACACATTAAAATTAGAAGGATAAAGTTCCGACATATGGCCGATATGAGAATACATTAAGTCATTATCGGAAAAACCCATAATAGCATGTATAGAGAATCTATGATTTCATAGTTCATTAACTGTCAATAATAATGGTATACCCCTTTGTATTAACTTTATGTATTTAATAAATGAAGCGTATAATCAGAGTTAAACTATAGTTTCATTTCTTAAGACATTATTTTCAACCCCCGACGTAAAAAGAGGGGTGTTATAAGTTTGACGTGTCTGTCTGTGGCCTTTAACTCTCGTACGAATGAAGCGATTTTTTTGTAGTTTTTTGTTTGAAAAATGATCGAGTGTGTTCTTAGCTCTGTTTGTTCAATATCGGATCCCCCATTGATGTATGCGAATTTGTCTAAGTGGGATATCAAATTATAGGGCTCGACACATCTATTCCAAAACTGTCCGTTTCATGAAAAACTAATAAACTATTAAAAAATTTATCAGGGGTGAGAGTGGCGATTAACAATCGAATGTACGCAAATAACTCCAATCAAAAATAAGTCCAAGCAATTTAAGTTTATATCATCTTTAAACATAGATATATTAGAAGTTTGATTAGATCTTTTTCTATTTATGTTAAATGATATAATTCTCTACAACCATGAAACATGCGAGTAAACGCATGAAAAAAATATTGTGACTTGTAGTTTTTTAAATGTATTTAGTTCATTATGAGCACGGAAATCAGACACGCTGGGCAATATATATATCGTTTGAGTTAGATATTCCAGCTTTGATGCCATTTTCCTAGAACTAGAATCTGAGGAACGAATAGCTTTATCACAAGCTCGGTTTGATAAATGACCAAATCAACGAACCAGAAATGGCCTCAGCACAAAGATTTTAAAGCAAATCAGATGCAGCGCTGTAAGCGACGGATGTAGCAAAACACACCACGATGTGCTGTTTCTCATATTGTTTCTTGCTTTATTACGCTGACCAACGTATCTCGGATTTGCGGTTTTAAATATATTTCTGCTTTGCCCTTGGTATGTAATTATTTTTCATGACTCTTTTATTTCTAACCAGTTAAAGCCGTCATTATGGTACATTGATTTCTTTTTTGTTTCTGCAATCAGGTAATAAGAATATTAGAATACGGTAAAACCCAACACCATAATTAATTCAGCCCTACACAGTTCTTATCTAAAATTGTGGGTTTCGAGGAAGATATTTTTTTTCACATTATGTATACAAACCTTTGTTTCAGAAAACTTTGAATATATTACTTAATTACTCAACGCTTGAACCACACTATCTATTTAAAAAAACCGCATCAAAATCCGTTGCGTAGTTTTAAAGACCTAAGCATACATAGGTATAAACAGCGGCAAGCGACTTTGTTTTATGTAGTGTTATATATAGTGATAAGCAAATGTCTATACTTTTAAAATTGTAAATATATTTTAAGGAATAATATTAAATTAACCGTCTACTCAAACAATGTCAATGAGTTAATATCATTCACAGTTTTTTTGAGGGAGCATCGTTATTGTGATGGGCAAGGTTTTTCTAAAGAAGTGAAAGAAAATAGTCGTGGGCTGAAGAGTAATTGAAAAGGACAAAGAAAACTCAGTAATTTGAAGGAACTAATCTCAACGGCCTCATTCAATTTCATAAGAAATGTCATGAAATTTAATTTTAGATAAATATTGAAAAAACATGTATTTTTTTATTATCGTCACATGAAGTAAGGACGTTTTCGTATTGATGTCCAAATTGGATGTGTTTTGGTGAAGTTGGTGATATTTTTTATTCAAAACGTTTTTAGCGCGGTGATATGACACGCCCGCCGACTCGCCTACACATGAGACTCTCCAAGGACGGCGAACGCGACGTTATCTAATAAAACTTATTGCCCGCTGCACTCATAAATTTCACCCTATATCCGAGCGAGATCACGCACCTTTTTGCCGCCGCCGACTCGAAGCGAAGTTGTTCTTTTTCATGCAAAATTTATATAACACAGCTCACGCAACCCCTTCAAGGAACAAAGGAGATGAAAAGTGCGGGGCGGCTACACTGGTTTTTTATCACGTGACCTTCGTTCTGCGATTGTCGAGATTGGGAGTTATTGTGTCATTCTCGCTTTTCTTCGCGGTGAGTTATGACGTGGTTTTTCCTGCGTTTGAAATATGAAAGAGCAGTCGGACTCGTGATTGGTGGGAATCATTGGGTTTTTTTCCCGTTTCATCCTTGTTTGGCGGATGTTATCTACGGTTTTGTTGGTTCGTTTATCTAATAGCGTTTGACGTTGTGACGAGCGTCTGTTTGTTTAGTTGCTCGCCCCAGTTTTATGAATACAGTTTTAATTTATTACTGCCTCTACCCAACTAATAGAAGACTAACAAAATAGAATGGCAAACGTCCTTGTGTCCTCGTGTAATTGTGTATTCCACGATAATGCAGTATATTCGTGAAGTTGGTTAAGTTATCTTTGGGGGTATAGCTGTTTAAAATGACGGTTATACATTTTAATCCGTAAAAAATAACAATGTAGATAGAAGATAAGATAAAGTTTCAGTATAATTAGAAGGCAGGTACTTTCTGCCTATAATTTAGAGACCGTCTACTAAATTTAAAGTTTGGTTATGTTTTAATGATTTCCATCTTGAAATTTTATTTACTTTGTGAAGGTAAAAAGTTTGTTTGATCGATATTGTACTTCAATACTTCGTTCGTTTCGGAAGTTTCCTAATAAACCAACCTCTGATAACTTTGAAATTAAGTGTCAGACTTTTCGTAGGAATATCATGTTTTGAATAAAAGGCACCGAGATAGGATGTTTTATGAGAATATTATGTAGAGTATAAGCATCATGTTAACACTTTAATAGAGAGCGTCTGGTAGAGTCATTCACAAAGCTCTCCCGCTCTATGCCGCGTCGCAAAGGGAAATTCCATAAATTCCGTAAAAGTCGACATCCCGCCGAGATTTAACTACGACATAATTTGACGTTACGATATATTCAAAGAAAACATTTTTATTTCACCCTCATCACGCTTAATGGGGTTCCTTTATGTAGTGAACATGGGATAGAACGGGTACGAGATGTTACTTTCATTCCTTTCCTGCGAATTTCTGTTTATTAAACTAAAATACTCCTTATTTGTTGGAAATAATGTTAATAAATGTCTTAAAAAACATTTAATCAACTAGAGGTTGTGAATTTTAACCAAAACCGAATTTTGTAAAATTGACTGCTGCTGTTTGAATTGCTGTTCTTAGTACTAGGTACAATCAAGGGCACGAACGCGCTACCACCTTAAGGTCGAGTTTTTCTTGCAGGTTTTGCGGCTAGGGGCTTTAATACTATATTTTTGAATGGATGAGATTATCATACTTTTAAAACAACATCATAATTTCAATGAATGATTTGCTTCCTTTTCCGTCATTGGTAATAAGATTTACTACGGCCAATTAGGATGGCGCTTGCGATCCAACCGCTAAAACGTAGTATTATCGCGTACAGAGGAATTTCGATGGCAAATGATACTCCGTGGCAGACCTCGACTATACCTACGAGGCAAATTATGATTTAAAAATATGTGATTTGTGAGTAACTTTATTTCCTTTTTTAAATATACCTACATAGACACAGACTCATTCACTCGCTGACACACCATTAAACATGTTTTCCTGACTTTGAAACGTATTTGTAATTTTTTTAAGACTATGTTGATATGTTTTTTGTAATTTGTTTTGTGTTAAAAATAACTTAATTCGACAAGAAGATAATTTCAAAGATAAAACACGAATGTGGTGTAGTAATACAAAACCAACGTTTCACAAATAATAAAGTAAGTTTCTGTGCAACTAACTTTAACGTTATCAGTAAGAAAAAGTTTTACATTTTATGAGAGGCCACCTCTCTAGAGTAGTTTCAAAGTAAAATTCCACAGTAAAAGATGCTCTAAGTTAAAAATGGCTTTATTAATTTGAGTTATAATTTCAAACTAACAACTCTGTTGTTTTCATTCGAGTATATGCAGTTCGCAATCTTTAAAAAAAAGAGTTTTTACCTTTTAATATACAACAACTTTTAGATTTATTACTTTAGAATTTATTAATTATTCTTATTTTGTTATGAAGCTATAGTATCAGGTCATTTAATTTATTTTCATTATCCCCTTATATAGACTGGGTGAGAGAATTAAGACTTTTTTGGGTATGTCGCTATATGAAGTACCTCAGCTCAATGTGCCTATTTGGAAAAGGCCTCCTCCAGTAGCTTCCATTGTTTTCGGTCTTGGGCACCTCTTCTCTCAATGCAGGACTAAAATGGAGTCCTGCATTGAGTTTAAGCTCGTCCTCCCAATGCATTTGTTATGGCACAATAAAGTCAGTTCAGGTCATTTAATTTTTTTAATTATTATAATCAATCAAATTGTTTCGTTTGTTTTTTTTCTGAAATCTGAAAAAGTAGTTAGTCTATGAAACATTTTATTAAGACATAAAATATCCGATACAACTTTTCAAGGAAAACTTTTTTCATAAAAAATATACGTGTATTTTTTCAGCATCCCGGAATGATCACCTTACAGATTTAAGTAATCTAATCATTGTGAGATACAAATTACCAAGGTGAGCGTACCCGTTTAAAAAGCTTTTAGAAAAGATACCCTCCCTCAATGCCTACCTGCATTTTAATAAAAATGTATAGAGCACTTACCATAGAACGTGGGCTGTTATGCTAATTGGCAAGGTATTACTTTTTAGGGGATATAAGATAACAAAATACTTGAAGGCCTTATACTGAAAAAGATTGCGTTGAAAAGTATACGAAGAAAGAAATAATGGAAGGGAGGATGAAATTGGGGAGTTTAATTACTTAGACATAATAAAGAGGAAGTTTTTTGACTTAAATTCAAAAAAACATTTTTATTAGTTCATTAACAACTGCCCAACCTCAATTTTGTTTGATCTAAGGTATTCCTTTCAAAATGTTCTTTTGTATACCCGAAAAATTTATGAGGATTCTTTAAAAATAAAATAAAAATGTATACAAGCAAACGGTTCACCTGATGGAAAGTGATACCGCCTATTAACACGATAATGCTCCTGATGTGAAACACCCAGAGCACCCCTAATCGTTATCCATGTAGAGGTAAAGATGTTATACCTCTCGTAACGGTAAGTACACTGGCTCTTGAATCCATCGAAACCGAAACACAGCGAACTGCTTCACGGCAGAAATAGAAAGGGTTGGGGTAACAAACCCGACGATTTCCCACGAAGATCTACCAACTGTAAAAGTTACATTGAAATCATGTTGAATATTTGCATCAGATTTTGTTTTGAAAAAACAAAAATTAAGTAGGCTTGTCTTAAGTTGAAACTGGATAGACGTCAGAGAAACGCCAAGAATTCCAACCGTAGAATATTAAGCTACTGACTTTTTAGCTCCATTTAAAAGAATTGTAAGCCTGTAGCTGTAAATAAATTAACTAGAAAATGTATTGAATTAAATCACGCTCTACCAACTAAAAGTGCGTAACCACGTATTTATGACCAGTAGTGTCTAAAATCACAGCACGAATAGTTGGCTGTGTATCCAGTAGTGCGGTGCCCTGCGAAGCTCCTGAATTCACCTGATAGGTTGTGGCTTACACAGATAACAATTCTAACGTTTACATATTCCGCGTTCGTTCGAATGTTCACTGAGCTGCAAACACCGCACCTAACTACTCGTCGATGCAAAAACAACTCTTTGAACATAAAATAAGGTCCAATTCTCAGCGTTCTCTTCAAGCACAGACGCCAGATCTCTTTAATATTATATCTAAGAATATTCTTGTCGAGTTGTTATTATTAAATTTTTTGGTTTCTTACCATCGCAAAACATATCAAGCGAAGGAAAAACTATGAAATGCAGATTAGTTTTAAATTAAAGTAGCAGCAAACGGAGTGTCGTTTGATGCATTTAATTTATTTCTTAAATTAAAGATAATTGATTTAAAAAAAACTTTTTACTTATCAATAGTAAGTCCACACTTTAAAATATACTTTAATTAAGGTTTATAAGGATACTGTTCAATAGCCGTGTCCACACAGGACGATCCGACGCGATACAAATGCGTGCTCGGTCTAGACGTGCCACTCCATTGGATCGTGCTCCCGTGCGAAGCCGTTGATGGTTCCATGGACGCGTCTACACCGGACGATCAACGATCCACGCTCTTCGACCTTGTACCACGGAGCGCGGTATCGCTTGGATCGCTCGATGAGGACACGGCCTATTCATAGCTTAGCAAGTAATTTTGGTCCTAGCTTGAAACCGTATGTGAGACGCGATAAACACAAAATATGTGTATTATACAAACAAAAATAAATACATCGTTTTCTCTTAAATAAAACATTTATTTTATATGTACACTGAAACTTTTATCATTTTAGTTTCCAAAAAGTTCGAACTAAAAACCAAATTATGATAAACAACATGCTAACTTCCACTAAACTAACAGACATAAGTCAGTCCGTGGAAATAAAATGAGAAGTTTTTGCATTCGTTTCACTTACCTTGTACCAAAATAAGCACCTACTTATATTCAACACTTACTGCAAAAATGGGTTGAAGCAATCACGCTAATGAAAACAAGCCACGCTGCCGTCTAGTAAATATTCAGCGGATATCCAGTAACAAGCCATACACACGGACATTTAGAGTGGAAAGCCTTAAAGCGAACTTATACTGAAAATCCCAGAGGACATAATTATGTCAGACTAAAATAACACTTCATACTTGAAGCTAGGCTTTTAAACTTTAAATGTCAAAAAAGTATCAGATTGAAAGCACATTTCATGATTGAAGATAGTATATAAACTGAAACAGTAAAAAAACGTAAATTTAGGTAAATCTTAGAGCTAGTATACACCAAATGTTAATAAAAGATTTACAACTTTAATGTTACTATTAAACTGGAATACAAAACACTATGCATCTTATAAGATTCGTTTAATATATACTAATACAACTTTATACTTTAATACTCGTATTTATAAACACATTGTTTTATTTAATTTAAAATTGTTTCTCACGACTTTTTATGTAAAAATTATTTTTATTTACACTTAAAGCGCTAATATTACGTTTTAGATTAAGATACTTTTAGACACCATTATTGTAAATTGTAAATGAATAAATGAAATATATTAAATAAATTTATTTATTTATATAACTATAAATGCGTGATATTGATAAGCAGGCCTGTGTGTCAAATTTTAATCGATTATTTTTTCTGTTATTGTTATAATTCATGAACTATTTAACAATAATTTTACGAGAATACATTCGCAATTTGCAAGTTGAAAAGAATGTCAGTCTGTTATTTCTCTTATCAGTTAATCATATTAGAATTAGACTGTAAAAACTAATTACTTACTTTAATTCTTAAACAATGCCAATAAACAATTCAATTCAACAATTTAGAAAGGATATAAATTAACTTCAAAGTTTACAATTCAACTTACGTTTTACGTGCAGCCAGTTTGTGTGTTAAGTCAATTTTTATGGCACGCGATTCAATATAAGTTTCTTGCTTGTGTTGAAAATGGTAATTTTTAAATTGCCGCTAGTGGGAGTTGTTACTGGTAACTCGCTGTTTTCTTCGCATTTTTCAATTCATTCTTCCATTTAAATTATGTTTTTATTTCCTTCCCGTCATGGCGGAATAAATTTGACCAAAGTTACGGCTTAATTTACGTATTCATGTCTTCATACGAATGCTCACATTTTATTTGACTAAACATCTAGCATCGGATGTTTTCCTTACTTTAGTTTGTATTTTTTATGAATTGCACTAAAGCGCTGCATTCAGTGAATGATAATTGACAAATGATATGAGTTTTTAAATTTTTCTTTTAACTAAAATACATTTTACTGAAACAATAACATTTACATCCCATATTTTTTGAAATTACTCTAAACCCAATTTGTTTCATAAAAGTTATTATACTGAACTATTTTTTACAAGCAAATAAATCTTATTTTGAACCACTACATAATTAAATAATTTAGAACATACACCACATTTATTCCTGGAAAGGCGCCAATTACAAATTAATGTTTGAAGGTAAATTCTAAAATTTTAATCTAAATTTAATTAACACCGGTTTACATATTTTCAAATGTTTACGCAAAGCTCCCGAAGCAAGCTGGCCTACTTTCTACCACGTTATTAATATAAAAGGAGTTTTCTTAATTAACGCATTTGTATAATTTTATATAAATTAAAAACTTTTTGAAATTATTGTTACAACATTGAGAGGCAGAGATTAGAAAATGTTTTGAACGTTTTGAAAAATTCAATTTTAAATGTTTCTGGTAATATTCGATTCTGCATTATACCGGATTCCGAAATAAATCTATGAATGTGTGACGTACAGGATTTTAAGGAGACCCTTCCAAAATACTATTGATGGTTTTAATTTAATTTATCATTTAACTACTAATCATACCAGGGTTTATTTGTTAATATTTGTTCATCATATGTTAATTAATATGTTACCTACGCAATAAGCATTAAACACTAAAAAATGCGGCATCCTCAGTTTTCTGGTAAATGTCAAATTTTCTAGAGACCTAAAAATTTACGACTTATTAACTAAACAAAACATCGTCGCCGATAAGTTTGCATTGGAATTGGATACTTTGCGAATTTAAATAAGTATTATTTGTAAATAATTTTTGCTAATAGGCTGAAGTATGCGACGCGGGAGTTGGCAAAAGATTTATTGCTTATAGGCATTTCCCTTTCTATTCCCCCTTCGGTGTGGTACAAGCTAAGAATAACAAAGCGGTTACTAAAATATAAAAAAATATTATAAAGTAAATAATTAAATTTATTTTAAAAGAATACATTTTGGTAGTTTTTTTTAGTTTTCGGTTCATGGTCATGGTGCATTGCTGATCGTGAACCGGACCAGTGCTGCTACAAGTGCGGTGCCGCAGTCGATACGGTGAGCCAGGCGTTGAAAGGGTGCGCGGTTTGAGGGCCTCAAATGCAGAACCTCGTGCCGCTTGTAGGTAAAGACCTATCGCTGCTAAGCATGATCATTTTCATGATTGGCAGAGAGAGGTTTTAGAACGCCGTGGCCTCCTTCTGCGAATCGGTTATTTCGCAGAAGTAAGCCGCTAAAGGTTAAGGGAAGGAGACGTTTACATCGACCTGATTCATAGACGCCTACTGGGCCTACGAAGGCGCAGATATGCGCATCTTTTACGGTGTGCTGGGTCGGGGGACCCTGTACTCATAAAAGGCCCACTGGACGTAGGCCTGTTATAAGACTGCTGGGACGGTGCAGCTTTCTTTTGCGAGGCTGACAGCTAACGGCGTTGGTACAATGTGGGGCTTTAGTCGGTAGACATGGGTTCCCCGTGAGTCCGACATACTCTTCCGGTCCTCCCGTGCTGGTGGTGAAGAAGATCTATGAGGATTTCCCCACATAAAAAAGGTGTTGATACCTACAATTTACACCAAAATCTACAAAGATAATCAACAAAAAAAAAACGCTTTTCGGACGTTTATTAGGATTTCCCTTAGCGCTTTTTAACTTGCTGCTGATTTTAATTCCCATTATCCAACCTCCCACGGAACCGTCGGTTAATCGAACTGGGTAACAAAAGGTTGTATGACGCAAACCGCTTGATCCATTTAAGCTCCTAACTTATACCAATCTTAAGCCGCCCTTTGTATCTACATTTTGTCCCGGCGCGAAATTGGTTTATTATAGAACGAGCCTGACAAAGTTAATACTGATAAAATACAGATGTTAGGCAGAGATGTAAGCATTTTGCATAAGAGTAAAATGTATTTACCGAGAAATAAATATGACGGCTGAATATAAAGTAAATTACCTCGCCTTTTTATTTTACAGCCTTTTTCGTTGCCTTTTTGTATTACATTATGCGCTTGGGTGAAAAAGAAATAAACAACATATAAATACAGTTAAATTACAACGTTTTTAATGAATTGCAATTAAGTCTTCAACATACTGGGTAAGTAAGTAAGTAGTCTTCAATTTACTGGATAGTATTTTTTCATATCGCTTTTAATAAACTTTTTAGTAAAAAACACCAGCCCGGTAGTTTATTCTACATAAAAATCAAGCTTCTATTGATCTTTGTTAGCAGGAAATGCAATGGTGGAACAGAAAGCGATTGCTCTCTAAGGAAATTAATTTAATGTTTGTAATAAACATGAGTTAACTCCGAACAAATTTTGTTACAAAAGAAGTTATAGATATTGTGTTCCCTAAATATGGTGCATTTTAATTGATTACTTACAAAACAAACAATGACAGTCAAAATATTAGATGGGTCAACTTGGGAATCTTTCCGCTTTTTGTTTTTTTTCGTTGGCTAAAAAGTTGAAGTTATCTAAACATTGACCTAAGGTCAGATCCCAACAGCAGATGTTTCCTCCGCAACGATCTTTATCTTAGAAATGAATATATATATATAGATATTTTCGGTGACCATTTTAACATGTTCAAGTGCAAGTTGCTGGGACTATGAATGTCTATTAGATTTTAATTTTGTTTGTTTTCCTTTAATTGTTATATATTTGTTTTCTTTCGTGTCATTGTTAATTTTCTCTCAATTTTATTTCATTTTATTTACTAAATTTTAATTCAATTATGTAGCTTATAATTTTGTAAATGTTGTATAAGTCCTTAATTGGGACACACATATGTACCTTAGGCGTTTAATTATAAGTTATTTTCTGTGTCTGATGTGTGTCCTGTGGATTTATAAAAAAAAAAAAAAAAAATTGATTTGAATTGTGTTTCAACACAATTGCTATCAAATGTGACAATCTTGTCTTGACTTGAGATAAATTAATCTATTGTTCAGTTTTGTAATGCCGATCTCCAGTAACTTCACTTGTTCTAATAAATGCAGACATATGCAACTGTTGGCGACAATGAGGTAAGGTTCTATATATATAAAAAACATTAAAAAGATAAACGTGGCAACACTTTATAAATATTTATTTTTTAAAACTAACATAACATTTCTTTTGCAAAAAATATGCAACAAGTTACGTTATGGCAACACAAGCTATAGCGTATGTTATGTCCATCGCCTCGATAAAACCTACCACGTTTATCATAAAACTCATTAAATTAATTGTGATTCCGTCCGTTCGGATCTGAGATCTGAAACCGCAAACAAAGATTTAATTGTTATTAACACGAGCCATGGCGTCAATTTATTTGTAAATCCCGAATGGCGAAACGAGATAATGGTACAATTCGGTTTGTTTAATCTGGCTTTTGTGAAGGAGGCTGACTCCCAATCGTGTTTATTCAAATAACCAATCTTAGCGTTTGGAAGCTTAATTTTTAAAGGAAATTTCGTGGATTTTTAAACACAACAATTTGACCACAAATTTTTTTATAAGGACCAAAAAGTTATAAGATTGCCTGTTAACAAGTCTAAAGTTAAATTCTGCTGTAAAACTTAATAACGTTACTTAAATAGTAAGTAAATACATGTTCTAGAATAGAAGTTCAAGCTCTCGTTGTAAAACATGACAGTAGATTATACTGATTTGGACATATACTAGGGTTTGAATCGGCTCGTGTCAACTCCAAACTACACAACACAATGTTGACTGTAGATGTATGCATTATACATAAAACCTCAGAAGCATTATTCAAAATTAACATATTCGTTCAAAAAAATATTCGTTAACACCAAATAAAAATTTGAACAACTAGACTCATTGGAATGCGTATATTTTTTATTTATTTCTTTATTTGGAGATAAAAGAGTGGACAGATTGCAAATAATAATACAAAAAAATAGAAAACATATCACAAACATAAATCTGACAACCATGAACATATCTCACTAAAACACAATATACAAATACTCAAAACAACGCTACATACATAGAAGAAAATAACAAACATGATAACAAAGACATATAAAACACAAAAAAAAACAATAAATATATTAGAGCAAAAACCGTTACTGTCACTCTTCCCATCCCAATGCAAGAAGAAAAAAAAAGGTATATGAAAAAATTTTAAACCATAAAAAATATTTAAATTAAATTTGTCCACATAATAACCTAAGAGCATGTAAGGTTTAAAGATAACATGAACTTGAAGTCACAGTTGTCTAAGACCCAAAAAAACTAAAAGAGAAGATAAACAATCTAATACGTTAAGCAAAGTATCAATATCCCTCGTATTCTAAGAAGATACAGAATTTGTCAAACAATACAACCACTCCGGCTTCAGTACTTCAGTTCAATAAGGACTTACTTCGAGTGGACTAGATATATCACAGAAAATGGAATAGCATATCGCATCTAAGGAGAACAATGAACTCAGCATTGTCTACTAATCAACAAATCCATCTCACTATTCTGAATGACTCTTATCATTAAAACAGAATGTTAAAAAATCTAAAAGAGGTTTTTTTTAACTTGATAGATTCTAGAACAGTCGTTACTACGCATCTCGTAGTAGTGTATGTAAGAAAACGTAGTAAAATCGTAGCAGTTTGGGTACCTTGCTGTAACCAGTATATTATACCAGAATGTTTAGTTAGTATGATGCAAAAAACCTGAATGCCTTGTGGCCTGTAGACCCGACCCGCAAAGCGACCAGATCCATATAATGTTACTACATGTTAACAGATTAAGTTAACGGAATTCAACCTTTTCTTGAATTAAATTAACTTTCGTAGAAACCAATTCTTTAAAATGTGTATAATTCTAATTGTCTATCTAAAATTGTTTCAATCAAAACTTAATGAATAACAATTTGATGGTGATTAACATGCTATTTTAACATTTAAATTAGAATCAAATTAAATGAATATCACCCTACTTTCATCAAGTAGCTGAACGTTACAACTGAAACAAAGTAAATTTTTCCACTAACCCTACTAAATTTCGAATTTAACTAAACATTTGTATTGTAAGTATCAGAAACGTGGAAAGCTTTGAATCAAAATTCATGATGCGAACGAGCAACACGTGCAGCTAACTACTTGCGTCAGCGTTTCCAGAATACGACTCGCACTTGGCAAGTTTTCATAGTTTTCACTTCGTAGTATCAATTTCAAATAGTTCCAAAATTTTAGTTAGTGCTATAGGCGGTAGTTCTAATATGTGCGAGATCGTCTTTGTACCTCATTTCTATTGCTGCCGTGTTTCGGTTTGGAGAGTCAGCATTAATACTGGCGGTTCAATATCCTCTTCCTCTACATGGGTGACTCATTGGTGGTGACTTTTGGCGTTCTTAGACATCAATAACATTGTCATGCCAATAGGCTGCGATATCACTTTTTTATCAGATAGAAGCGTCTTCTTACCCATGATGTTGTATAAAACTGTTCAAGTGTGAGTGGGACTCGCACGTGATGTGTCTGTATTTTATAAGCTTAGACATTAAGTACTTTTTAGATAAATTCGTAAAAGAAACAAGAAGAAGTAAAATTTAAAATTGTTTGGTAAAGGCCCCCTTTGATTTATGATTTCTTTATGTTTTTAGTATTCATTGTTATAGCGGCAATAGAAATAAACATTCTCTGAAAATATCATGAGTCGAGCCAATGGTTCATGAGTTACTGCCCGCTGACAGACGGACGGACAGCGGAGGCTTAGTAAAAGGGTCCAGTATACCCTTCGGAAACGGAACCCTAAAAAAGATAAGAGTAGGATAGATTTCAAATATGATGGTGCCCTTACAGGATTCGGAGGTAAGCGTTATTTGTTTAGTGTTTCCTAGCGCCTATGAGCTGTCAAACGAGCATGATAAGCTAGATTAACACGAAGTTGTATTGTTATAGGTATATCGCAACATTAATGTATATTATTACAACTTGACATAAACGACTTCAATAAAAGTAATTGTAATAAAACAAATAACATTTTCATTTGAATAAAATATTCGTTAAATTTCGTCATACATTAAAGCAAACATTCCCCGCATCCTGTGGGATATCAAATAAAAGATGATGTTTACACTGACCTGCAATACTGAAGCTTCCAATTAAAAGGGTCCATAGAGACAGCAGTTTCGTAGGGCTGGCCCGGGGCACACACTCCATTTTACCCGATTACGAAGCACAAAGAGTAAACGTTACATTTCAATTCGCTCCTCCACCAAGATAAACCCGATCTGATGTGAAAACTCTGCAACAACAAGAAAGTTGAGTGAAAATTCTGTTAATGCTAAGTAATCTACATATGAGATTCAGATTTATAAACATATTCTGCAGTTAGAATGGGACACAATTATTTAGTCTGTGTAGCGTTTGCTTTTTTAATAGCGCTGTGAAATACGAATAATAATTATTGTGAAGCTTTAACTTAGAGGATAAGTTATAAGGTTAAGAAATGTTGTTTGTAGTTGGATATGATAGTTGATGTACCTAATAATAAAATTAATTTTAATGTATTTAATATATTCAAATAAAAGGTTTTTCGTAAAAAATAATTATTAAATAGTACATTCTTTTAATGTTAGACCTGATTAAAGATTGCAATTGAGACTAAAATAGTATAATCACGGCGCCAAGCAAAACGGTAAGCAGTTACCATTAATGTTTGTAACGACAAAGATTCAACCTCGAAAGCTCTGGCAATGCTTCTTTTATATTTCTAAATCAAGTTTCTTGATAGGTTCACAAAAATTGTAATTTTACCTCTAATGCAAGGTCTATACCCAGATATCTTCATCCCATTAACGGCATGGCTTTATTAAAAAAGCATCAAGGCGTCCACTGCCTAAGAAGAACTCCCCATCAATCTTCATATTTCCTCCTGGATGCCTGACAAAGATCATTCGTCTTACTAAATTGGCATCCATACCCCGATTTCAGGAAACAAAGAATTTTAACCAACCATTTTGAATTTTATTCCTTCCCGAGTAAAGTCTAATTTTAAAGCCAATTAATTATGACTAATTACTACCGTTAAAACGGCGCTTGTCACTGCTATCGGTCGTTTTAAAATTGGTTCCTTTTTTACTGAGGGCGTATTTTTGTTTTAGTATCCCTGGCCAACAAAATTATGTTGGAGTATTCCTTTTTCCCAAAATATTAAATGAAAAATTTATTTTATTTTCCTTGTAATTGATCACGATTAAAATCAGCATGTAAACGAATAAAGTCAAAGTCGAAATGTTTTTTATTCGAATAGACTTAAAATACGCACTTCCAAATCGTCATATTTTTTTTACTACTACCGGTTCGGAATGTTATTTCTACGGGGAAGAACCCAGCAAGAAACTTCCGGCGCTGCTTTTTTCAATATTCAAATACAATAATTTTCTATTACAACTTACAATTTGTAATAGGTCATAATTCTAGCTTTCTATCGATTCAATATAAATCAATATGCTATTTAAACGAAAAAAATATATTTAGAAATATTTGAATAATTTTAAGTATATCGCTTTAAACTTGTGTGAAATACAAAGGATGCAATGTATAATTCTATGTACTGCAAATGCGATAAAAGGATTCACTGATAGAAATAGAATTGTAACCAAATGAGCCAGCCCACACAAATAGCACTATATTTCAGATTTCAGTCATTGCCTCCTCAACCATATAAGAGGGAAATGAGCGACAAGGCACAATAAATTATAACAATTTTGTTTAATTAATCAATAAAACGGCTTTGCCACAAAAAACGGTAACACAAAAAAAATACAATTTAATTTCACTACTATTATTTTCGTTCATTGAATAACACTTTGTTACTTTGCTTTATACATAAAAAACAAGTTTCATGTGAAACCAGTGCAAAATATACAATGAAATTACGAATTAGTTGTTCTGAGGATCACAACTGGATATTTTTTACCAAAACAGCTACCGTTCCACTACTGCGACTGCAAACTTGGATCGACAGTGTCCTTTTAAATGAATAATGCTGCTGTACAATTAAGTGGCTTTTTACTCAAACTAGAATGTAATCGAAAGAAATAGAAACAAGATATAAGAGGAGGAAAATAATCATTATATTCATACTACAACATTGACTGGCTTGGATTAATATTGAATAATCCTGTGTCAAAAGTACTAAACAACGATAAGGTATTTACTACATAGATAAGAATACTATGCCTTAAGATGTGTCATGGAAATAAGACAAAGTTCCGCCATATTTGAACCTGGAACAAAGCATGGCAGCCATTTGCTACACCGCTGAAGTAATAGGCCGTCAAAATACAGTCAAAAACTACTAAATTATGTCTTTTCTGATGATGAGGGAATTTAGCATTAGTATCTCTCTTTGGTGGTGAGTACTTAAGACACACCTGCAGCAGTACTTCATCTCACAAGTATAAGTTTCGTTTACTACGATCAAAACATTGTTTAACCAAAACGCAGCTGTGTCAGTAAGCATAGGTTACGTCCCCCACATACCACCAGCTGCCGTAGGCTGGTATCTAAAGTGCGTACTTAGACTAAGCACAGGCATGGTGTATAGAAACACAAACTTACTTTGCTACTTTTATTTACGGCTTTTTAAATATGCTTTTGTTTTATGAATAATTCTTTAGT
Source organism: Choreutis nemorana (assembly GCA_949316135.1). Classification (NCBI taxonomy): domain Eukaryota; kingdom Metazoa; phylum Arthropoda; class Insecta; order Lepidoptera; family Choreutidae; genus Choreutis; species Choreutis nemorana. Next base: position 8,669,337 of record OX438601.1, on the reverse strand, counting down.
TATCATTAAAAAACAAAAAAGAGGTTGTCTTTTAAGATTTTTAAATCCAATTTAAAAATAAAGATCAAAATACAGTAAACAATTTTTTACTTCATGGCAAGTGGACTCTTTAATTGGATGATTATAGTTTTTGCTTAGCTGATTTCAGAATAATAGAACTGAACAATAAAAATAATTTTTTGAATAAAGAATATGGAATTAAATATATATATATTTTTTTTTTTAATTATACACTTTTTTTGTATTAAGACAATTTATACAACATGCTACCGACACACCGACTCACCGGACACCGGGCACCGGATCGGTGGTACACCGACTAGCTCAGTATAGTTCTTTGTGTACTTTACATCATTATGCGTCGATAAACATCCTAAAGACAAAAATAATCCAAGACCATACACAAAAAGATGATCTAAAATTTATCTAATATACTAACAAGTCAATCAGCCGTGGTCGAATACCAAACGACTAAGATGACCGCCAATACTGAAGGTCTTTTCTCGTGTCATACTTTTTAAAGCGCAATTTATCAGCAGTCAGGTATTAATATTTTAACTATCCTTTCTAATGAATAACAACGTTACTTTATAAGCAGGTCGTCGAATACATCGCCTATTATACTGTACTATTGTAATACGAACAAACATCGGATTAACTATTCAATTCGCATTGTTTGTTCAAAATGGAATATTACATAACACTTTCTAAGCAATTAGCCTCCTTCATTACGCGATATTGGCAGTGTTGTGATAGGTCGATATACGGCTATTATCGTTACAGTCGTTCCACCTCACGAAGACGGTTTGACCGTGGTTGTTGTTTGTTTTGTCAGCCGTGTAAATGTACATCGTTTTAGTGTGCGTTAATTTGAGTTCGCTCAGGAAAGTGGTTACGCACTGAACAATGTGTATGCGTTCTATCACACACAACCATAGCCAAACGGTCATAATGAGATGGAGTGGCATAACGAGCTTCACGAAAACAATTGCTTGCCACTCATGTACCTACTATAGTACCTGTGAGTGCTATCAATAATTCAATTAAATTAATAGACATCGACATTACGGCATGTAAAGGCCTTTTGAAATCTGAAAGCTTCAAATATCCTCGTTTTATTTTGATACTTTCATCTGATAACCAATTAATATGTAATATAATAAACCTCTTATTAACTGTTGTATTGAATGTCAAAACAGTTAATATATGGAGAAATTCGTTAATGTTTTTCACTGATTTTAAATTACTAACATTAATGAGTTGTCAGGTTCGGCGCACAGCTATAGAATGAAATACCAGTAATATTGGTGACAAAATTAAAAAAACTTTTGTTACCAATATTACTAATGTAAGATTAAGCTTAGTATTTATTTTTTCTCCTGTTATTTAGTGGTTTGCCGAGTTGTTTTGACGGTCAGGCGTCTCCTGACCGTAGATCCCTTTAGCTTTTGGCCCCTGGGCCGTTTCCATTGCTGTCTCCGCTTTGCTGGGAGAGAAGTCTGAAACCGCTTTCTTACTACCTCCTATTTCTTCTGACTAAGTTCGTTGCGGGTCCCAAGACAGCTACATTATTCGTTGATTATTCGATCAAAGGACGCCACTGTTGATCCTGGTGAACAGGAGTTGCAGTGGTGGGACAGAGTGGCGGATGTGTCAAGAAAAAAAAGAATGAAATAAAATTTTGCACTGTATTTTTTTGAAATAAAAGATGTTTAAATGTACTAACATTTATGTCGTTTAAAGTCACATATTTATATAGACTTTTTAAGATAGATGGATATTGTAACTCATAACTCATATCCATATTTTGATATCAATACATCTTTTATCTAGTTTTATACAATACTCGTATAATATCAAAATTTATCAAAACGACAATTTTCACTTTAGAAGTCATAACTGAGATTACGAACAACAATTATAAAGTTTTACAATTTATGTTTTTAATGGTGCTATTAATACCTTTCTAATTAATACCTGAGACGTTGACAAAATAAAAAGTTTTTGCGACCCTTATACCTCGTGATCCGATTTAAAAATTGTTACTTAATCACTGAAATATTTATAGAAAAACAATTGCAATTTGTATAATGGAGAATAAACCGATTTGACAAATCTACTTTAAAAATTAAACGTCTGTAGTGAAAATGTGTTTCAACAACTTTCAAAAAGTCAACATACATTTTTTTATTCTGTGTTTATTTAGTATATATAATGTACTTACAAAGTTAACAAGGTAATGGAGTTGTATTTTTCAATATTATTATAGTTATTACTTCATTTTCGCTTGTCTTGTCCATTAAAGTATACACCTCATGGCACACGTCCAAGGCAATAAAGAAAGACTTTTGCTGGTGGAATAGTGGCGCAAATATCTTACGACATTCTTACCTTTATAAAAATGAACCACATTTAAAATTGAATGGATCTTTTAATAGGTTGTGTATTTTGAGAACTCAAACTGAAGACAATATCATGCTATTTCATTATGATTATTAATTATTATCGAAACTTTATCGTATAAGGCGAACTTTTCGAAAAAGTATTCACTAGGGCTTCTAACTTGTGCTATTAAAATTGTTAATAATATCCATACAATATTGAACCTTATGGTCATTGTCATAAGCCACAAAGTGGTTTCCACGCAGCTCTCTCCCTACTCTTTTGAGGAGTACTGTGTTAAAAATTCAAAGAGACTGAAGGAACCAACTGAGCCCAACTCAACACTTAACAGAGTTTTTAGAGTGCAGTAATGAAAATACTTAATGACATCAAGGAAAGAACACCTAATGGGGCCCAGGAAAGTGTCTTGAAGTTTATCTGCCAGTATAACTAGTACGGTTGCCAGCACAGAAAATGTTAGAAATTTTATTTTTTACTAAATGAAATTGAGTCGTAAATTTTATTCTTGGAAATCGCAATCAACCTTTTTTATTGTAAATAATTCTCGTTATTTGATTAAAAAAGTTCTGGGAAAATATTAAAATAAAAATAATGGAAAACTGTTTTACAGGTAAATTGAGCAGCATCACGGCATGTATACTTTGTAAAACATTATAAAATAAAATTCGAACAGGAAAAAGTAATAAAGCTACAGTAAAAAATCTATAATACCTTCCTTAAAACTCTAAAACAAAGAACGTTAAAAAAAGTGAAAAAGCTTTTGAAATCGCAGTAAAAACGAGAGATATATTCATTCTCATTTCATATCAGAGGCTTTGTTTTTGGTTTCACGCAGTCAGCGAATCGCGTCCCCATTTTTGCGAGGTGTGCATTAAATCTATATTCTCTCTGAGAATTTCAATGCAATTATTTGTCTTTGAAATTCAGTTTGCCGCATAGAACTTGCAGTTCTACATTTCAGATTCGATATTTCAGCGACAGAGATTTGAAACTTAACGCGGAAAAGTTTTTTGCGAAGCATCCAGTTTTAAATATGTTACAGATACTTTTTAAGTGGTAAAAACCGCAAAGTTACAATTACTTATTTGAATTAATAGTTTCTCTGTGGTTTGTAGAGTCAAATCTAATTATTTTTTGCTTATGTCAAATCACTGCAATTCTCGTATTTGGCACTTTTCTATGGTGAAAAATTAAAATGGTCCCTTAAAGGCGAATTGCATTTCCGTCAAATTCAAAACTTGAAAGCTTTCAAGAAATCTTTTATTAATAGCATAATTTCATGTATGTTGTTATTTTCATTGCGAATAAAAACGCAGCAGTTTCATATAATATACCTGTCAAATTTCTCAATGTATATATACATTTATCATGGTAATTGGTACACAATACCGCCTGAATGTTGGTAGTGTCAGAGTCGAACGAAGTTTTTGAATCTCGAATAAAAACAGATGAAGGCAGAACATACATATTTTGCTATATCTACTCACGCTATGTTTACAAAGTTACTAAAGTATTAGACTTAAACTTTAATAATGGGATATATCCACAAGCCTGTTACGATCATTAAATCAACTCGTTTCTAAATAGAATTTAAATGTGCCATAAAACCTTATAAATATAATTACGGCACACAAATAACAAAAAAAAAAGCAATTAACATCACAGTTTTTTTCCGAAACCTGTGCTGGTTTTTCGTATTTTCAATTATGTTTTCTTTTCTTGAAATAAGAACGCTTAAAACATTTATATACATACACATAGTGTCTTTTCAAATGTTTTTCCTGTTTTTGGTTCTGTTCTCATGAAGTGCCAGTGGCGATACTGTCATAGAAGCCCAAAAGCCCGGCTTGCCCTATCGAACTACGATAAGTTCACACTTCCATTCATTACAAACATTTACCTAAATTAATTATAAATACTACAATAACGTAATTAACGTAGTAACGTACGTTTGTAGCTGCCATGTTCCTCAATTAACCCGGACAGTGGCGACAGATCCGCAACCTGTCACACGGGGTCTCAACATAAACATGAGAAATGCGGTGTGTAACACGTCTGCCTACCCCTGTCGAGGGACAACGGCGTGAGTTTATGTTTTATGTATGTACTACAATAGCGTATTCCTCAACTTGCCCTGTTCTAAAACTCTAGGTACTGTGAAGTACCTACATTTTAATTGATAAAACAACAAGTACTCTCATCATGAGAATCATTTGTAAAATCTCGACGGCCGTGCATAAAAATACATAGCAACCTTTCCCAGATAACAACACAAAGAGGCCCTATACTTTTTTAGGGTAATCAGTACAATCTTTTTATGGGCGACTCCTATCTATGCGACTAATCCATTTTTTTTTATCTTGAGACAAGGAAAAAGGCAAAAAAGGTTAGTTCCCTTTGTCTCTGACCCTGGATATCGTGACCTTTCCCTCTTTATGTTTATTAAAAAAACACCTGAACTCGCTGAAATTCAGAAACCTTCATTAAATTCAATGGCGGTCGTCTAATTTAAGTCGTGTCGGTTTTTGTTTATCTTTTGCTTTTCAACTGAAAAAATGGTTTCGTTTTAGATTTTCAACTGATGAGAAAAAAAAATAGATCTTGCCTTAGTCAAATGTATTTTGATGTAGAATCTCACAGCTTTAATTAGTATTTAACTATGCAACGTTTGTCTCAGGGTACAGTGTAACCACATCACGACACACACATTGACTCAGCCCTGCAGTAAGTATCGTAAGAACTTGTATCGCAGGTGCTAAGCAACGATATGGTAGATACTAAATAAATAAGAATACAACATCCAAGACCGGTAAGCGAAACAATGCGTCTTGCAAATAACACAAAGTACCGCCCCCGCCGGGATTCGAACCCGGAACCTCTAGCGTAGCAGTCGGTTGTTTACACCACTGCGCCACAGAGGCGTCAAACCCCCGGGAGGTGGGGGGGAGTGTGTCTACCATGAGTTCGTATAGTTTCCTAAACGTCAGATAACATAGACTACTACTGTGATTTTGTATAAGCTATCTTAATTTCTCATCAATCCGTTAGAGGGTTAATTCAGAGGCGCATTGCAAAGATCCATACAAATTTTTAACTGCACTTGCTAATGGCAATTGAAGGTTAAACTCATAGTGGCATACAGGAACTTTGATCTTAGTGAGGATTCAAAACCGGCTTTTAGTTTTTATTTAAAATAGTTTTATATCATAAACTTGCTCTAGGATTTAAGGACGTTTAATCCTTTCTCGTTTCATAATTATTAACAGTGCAGTGACTCTATTTTCCTAACCTTAATTTGGTGAATTATCCATTTCTTACCTTGTACTCTAATAAAAATTTAATAAAGTTCTCTTTATAGATGTTACTCGTATATTAAGACTATTTTAGTTGAATATCAGCATCTATCTTACCATAGATAAGTAAAATCGCAAAGTGGATTTGAGTACTGGAAAAGGTAATAATTATCAAGGGTTTCTCTTAAAACAAATAACGAGCAAGCAATCGAAAAAACGTAGTGAAACCGCCGCCTCAAAAACAATAAACTCCAATTTAACTTTAAGAAATCCCCTTGTACTCTCTTTGAAACGCAATACAATGAACACTTCTCTTCTGCAAAATACCGATATCTTTATAACATACACTAGTGGAAATTAGAGTCGATTCACACGTAAGACTTATATTCAACACAATTAATTACATACAACATAGCACGCGTTTAGTCAACGTTCCGCCGCGCGTTGAGTGAAGAGATGTCGGCAATTTGGGTAGGCGTGTAACCAACTTGCCGGTTCACTTGAACAACGCAAAGTGAAGTATGACGTCATTCAATCTTACAGCGGCTCGGAGTATCGTGGTTCCGTTTACAAGCTCTCCATGGATCTTTTAATAGTGCTTATTAAAAACTTTCGTGTCTTTCCGTCTAAACACCTTTTTAGTATCAAAAAAGGATGAATTAAATTCTATTCATAGCTATTTGTGAACTGAAAAAGAAGTGTTACGGTAAAATATTGTCATGTTTGCTGTTTATGATATGGTCAAAAAAAATTGATTTCATTATTTATTTGTATTTTTAACAAAGCTTAAGAAAATAAGCTTTTATTGGATAAATTCAATAGCTTCAAAAACAGTATTGGGATTATAATTTACACCAATATTCATGATTGAAAACCCAAAAACCAATTTTAATAATTATCAGCGGCAATAAAGAAATGATCAGAACCAATAGTTTCCTACATAGCTAAACAAATACACTCCACGTCGCCGAAGAACTTCTATTTAAACGGAAAATATTCGAACAAGTTGCTTTGTATTTGAAATAACTTTAACTTAATTTACAGACTCGAACGCTTGCTAGGTTAGGAAACATGTGTAGGTAGGAGTAAGTCAAGTGGAGTACCCAAGCGGAACGCACCTGCGGTTGACAGAGCCATTTGTTTCAAGAAACAAGAGCAGGCTGATGTTTCTTCTCCTATGTACCCATTTTGCTTCGTTCCAAGTGAAGTCTCTCGAATATCAATCAGAACCGAGGCTCTTGTTATATTGAATAGTGCTAGGTGATGATCTATCAACTTGTGCCATACTTTGAAAAAAAAGTCGTTTAAATGAGTTTAATTTGGATTTCAAAAACAAAACAGTTCAATGTTTTGCTTTCATCTTTCATCTTGCATTTTTTCTCAGTTACCTAAATTTATTCGTTATTTATAGAAAACTATCAATACGTCGGTTTAAACAGTTCACTATTGTCATTATGTCTGGTAAAATACTTCTATATTGAAATACTATTTACTCTGAAGAAAGACAATAAACGAAAAAAACTGTTTGTGGATCAAAATCAGAATATCTGTAAGAAGAAATATGAAAATAATGATTGCTTGGAAAAACATCTCAAATATTTATCAGACTTTTATTCTACCTCCTATGGTTCAAGGTCGTTATTGTTCTTGAAAAAATAAAATCTAGCAAAGTTTTTGTTTTACTTAGGTAAAGGTCACGAGCAATCAGAATATCTTAATATAAAAAAAAAACGTAAGTGATTTGACATACCAGCGTTTTTCAGACCGTGGATTTTGTACGCGATGATGTCAAAAAAACGTTAATACTAGCTTAAAAACGCTAACCTAAATTACAGTTAAAACGCTCCGAAGTTTGTCAAAAAATAATTTGAGCTCATGTATTTTTATATTGCAATTTTATATATTCAATATATATATATATACTTCTCCTCAACAGAACAGATTGGCTTGTTAATAAGATAGAGAAAAATAAATAATATAGACGCATTGTTTCGGTTCCCGGTCTTGTATGTTGTATTCTTATCTATGTATATACCATATCCTTGCTCAGTGCCTGCGATACAAGATTATCTTAGTGCAGGGCTGAGTCAATGTGTGTGTCGTGATGTGTTGAATATAATAATTATTAAAATAAAACACTGCGTTTTTAATTCCGTTGGGATAAGAAAGCACAGTGCGTACAATCTTCCGACCAACGCTCATTCCATGAAATTCACTAGGAAACTTTCGTGTCAAACAAATATTTCCAGTTAGAATTATATAAATAAAGTGGTTCAGGCTTCGTGTGTTTCCTCAAAGCCCACTTAGGTATACTCGTACCGAACTTTCAAGGCCAAGTTGATTATTCATTAGTCGGGGCGAAACAATCAACTTAATCGTAATAAAACCAACAACTTACGTTCCAAGTTTCACTTGATTGTTATTTAACTCCCGTTATTATTAAGTTGTCATTCTTGAGTTTGAAGGTGCTGTTATAACAGTAAATTAACTCGCTGTTGTTCAACGTGTCATTTTTAGTATTTATGCGATACAAAATTAAAGTTGTTAAGTTAAAGACTTGTTACGTTGGCAACACTGGTCGGCTTTAATAATGCCTATCTACTGGTTTCTAATGTAAAAAGAAGCATTTTCATATAGCTTATACCAGCTTCTCTTCTACAATATAACAGAAATAAACCAAATAGGTTTTAGTTAAGACAAAAAAAAATCTTCGTTAGTTTCTCACAAGGGGAAGCGCAATTGGAATACGACTCGAGTTCTCAAGTGTCGCGCTGTAGAGGCGCATTCGATCCTTCATAATAAAATTAATAGGCATGAAAATAACCAGTGGTTCTATTTAATTTTGCATGATCTGATTCCGCCATTTTACTTATCTTCAAAGAACTAGACGCAGGTAGAGATTTAATATCAATCCGCCTTATTGTACTTAACGCTGAACTTATAAGTCTACTAATTTCGAACTTACTACCAGTACAAAATGCATACTCTTTGGGGAGTTACTTGGCGGGAACGGGAAGTGTCAGTTAGAATTTTCTTATTTTACTGTCTTTTCTTATATATCAGCAGAATTTAATGTGTAAAATGCTAGTGTTTTAACCAGTAAATATCTGTAGTGCTGTACAAGTGTGAAGAAAGTGAAATACGACGATTTGGCTGCGCTTTTCGTCATCTCCCAAGTAAGACCTCGACGACCTTGAAGACCTCGGTGGCGCAGTGGTGTAAACAGCCGACTGCTACGCTAGAGTTTTCGGGTTCGAATCCCGGCGGGGACGGGACTTTGTGTTATTTGCAAGTCGCATTGTTTCGCTTACTGGTCTTGGATGTTGTATTCTTATACTACATATAGTATATACCATATCGTTGCTTAGTTCCTGTGACACAAGTTCTTACGATACTTACTGCAGGGCTGAGTCAAAGTGTGTGTCGTGATGTGGTTATTATTATTATTATTATTATTATTAAGAGCCTACAGTAACCGTACTAGCATGTTACTGTAGGCAGTTTCATCATTTTCATTGTTCATCTTATCACCTTTATCTCATTTATCATCTTCAATAATGAAGAAATTATAATTACTGATGATTAGGCAGTATGGTACTAAAACCAATGCCGTTAAAGAAATACATAAAAAAAAACATACTCTTTGGCGGGAAACTGTTTATTTTAATTACATTGTCATTTTTGAGTAAGGTTAAATCCTTAGTGATTTTGAGTATTTTAATAAGCTGTTAAATTTTATCCTTACCAACAATTCGCATGAATTTTTAAGAGAAAGCTTCATCATTGCAATGATTGGATACTTCTTTATGTGGCACATCCGCAAAACTAATTCCCCAGGAATTCGAGAGCTATAGGATTTTTTAAGACACTTTCAGTCTTATATAGTAAATAAAGTGTGTAAGTGAAGTATAGTAAATTCTTGCATTTTTTACATACTTAAACCTTAGAAAAGGTTGATACATTAAAGTCATGAAAACCCTGCCTAGTTACTAACTATAGAGAGATAACAAGTACCAGAACGGAGTTTCACATTTAAATCACCGCAGCGACCACAGTTTCGGATCCCTTACAAACCGACCGACAGAACTTTTTACATGCCTTCTCCTAAGTAAACAAACAAAGTACTAAAACCGAAATGAACGTTGCCCTGCTTTTTATTGAGATCTAATTAGTTCTGTTTTAAGTAACTATATCAAACATGTGTATTTATTTTAATATAAATAATTTTATATCACCTTAATCACAAAAATTTGCTTTCGATACACAACAATTTATCTGTTTTTCCAAATCGTTTTTCGTTTTACATAAATGATCGTTTTGGACGGAGTTAATAATCTATGCATTATAAAAATAATATTTTTTATCTCATACTTTCTTACTTAGCAGTTTAAGTAAATTCTAAAATGGTGAGTAACACTAATTTATTTAAAAGCACGCTCACTTACATGTAGAAAACGAAATCAAGTCATAGCTGCAATCGACATTTTAAAGGTGAACTAGCTTAAACTGGGTCAAGAGAAATCGATTTTTAATTTTAAACTTTATTGCAGCTGAAAATAAACTGGAAGAGTTAGTGCTTAGTTAAACGTTGCTACTGTGCTTACAGCAGCGACGAGGGTTTCGTTGTTAATATTTTTCAGATTCTAATCTTCAATCTTATTTATATCTCTCTTCTTCTTCATCAGACTCTTGGCAGAGAGGTCGTGGTCGTCATGACATCGTCAGTAACCGTTAGGACTTGCCACACTGCCTCTCGCCACCTCTGCCTACTCTTCGTCATGAGGATGCACTCATAGAGGGAGAGTATAGGGCAACCAACAGCCGTCTTTTTTTGGCCTATCCAACGTGATCTGCCTCGCGGCCTTTTCCTTCTACCTTCCCCTGTACCACGACGCGTTCTATGGAGTTATTTCCACGCCGATTCAAGTGACCAAAATATTTGAGGATTTGTTCCATACTAGAAAGTCTACGACTTGATATCAAATTCTCTCTTATTTTGATACATGTTTAATAAAAAATTGACTGATTCATTGGCGGAAAAGCTGGTAAAAAATGTACTCATAATTTAGTGATACCTATTTGATAGCTTAGGGCTGGTAGAATTGAACTAGCCAGCACTCACTATAAGAAAGAAATTAAGATAGTTTGATATAGAATTTTATTGGTTGAAATATTTATTTATTTAAATTTAAACAATAACAAACACTTTTCTTTCGGTCTGTCTATATCGTGTTATTGGTTATTCGGGATATCAAACGGCTGAACTGAATTTAATAACTGTGAAGGTTAAACTGTGCTCAGAATCAACAGGAAGGTATATAGGTAAAACACATATATATATATATAATTGTGTATGTGTATGTAACAAAATAAAATTACATTAAGTCTCGGGTTAAAACTCGTTCGATTACAATACTGCATCTTATCTTGATTAAGATTTTCGCTTGAGTTTCTTACAGAAGTACACCGTACAATGGATAACAAAGCATTGTGTTCTAGCAAAGGAGAAAGTCGAGGACTTCAAAGTCTTGAAGTTTTGAAAACTTTGAAGTCAGAAGCACGCGCGTTATGTTACTGATGCCGCGATTGCCCCTAGACTACTGCCCATACGTTTTTGACAGTTTAGTTAGCATTCCTATTCTGAGAATCCTGGTCTAAAACCTTGACCTAGGCTTTTCCTTCATTTTATATATATATTTTTTTACCACTAAGTTGGCAAACAAGCATAAATCATAGTATTATGGTAAGCAGTCACTGTAGCCTATAGTCGTTTTCAATACCACGCACGCGTTGCCGAACCCTGCAAGAAGCTTTTAACACCCTTTTTGGAGAATCCCATGCTGTAGTCACTTTGAAAAACTATGGCCAACCCTATAACTTTTATGAACTGCCTTTGTCCAAATTCCAGCCAACGGAACATGTACTAAACGTAGAAGTCAACTTTGATGACACACATAAAAGGATAAATACAATACCTGGATATATCAAGATCTGACCAAAATACCTGCCCGAGCCAGGATTAAAGACACGAGCTTCAAGTATCATAGCCAGAGGTTTAGACAATATTATATAACTTAGTTCTTAGTCTCTTAGTGCTAAGCTTGAGTAGCATATGTATTAGGTAGCCTAGCTTTAATATTTAATGTTCAAGCTATAGTTGGTAACAAACGAAATCGATTTTTCTTAATACAATTAAATGTATAAGTGGCTTTAGCTGAACTTCACAATAATCAATTTAATTTGAAGTTTGGACTTAAACCGTCTGACCCTGGGATATCAAGAAGTCAAATAAATAAATAAACGAAATTTAGACCAAATCATAAAGTCTTCTGAGTAAACCAATAACTTTGCATTTTGCAAAATGCCATTAACAAACATTTCTAAATTCTTGGTCACTATAAAATAGTTCAATAGTAAGTTAATGTTCTTAATTTTAAAAACTATATAAGATTATTTTCCTTCCTTCCTTCCTTTGTATACATTTTTTTCAAGTTATCCACAAATTAAAAATTAGTCGTACTGTAAGCTCTTTTTTAATAAATTTTGTTACTTAATATATTTTTTGCAAAAGAAACCGATCAAGTGTACAACATAACCTAATCAAATATGTTTTTTAATGCAACTTTAAATTAAATGTAAAATACGTCTTGACGTGTTAACCTAAAAAACAATGGTGTTACACGAAAAGTGCTAATTTAAGTGAATCCAGTTGAAACGTTCCTTTTCACCGTAAAATACCGAGCGCAAACACTTTTAAGTTTACCGAAACTTATGCGGGTCTGTTTAAACAAGGAAACCTTGCAGTTTTATACTGGCTGTTTTCACAAACAACACTGTTCCTATGCGCTTTACTGTATTTAATGAGTCTCTGCTTTTTAAAATGCGCTTTTCATAACAAATTGTTCGCGAGCTCTCAGTCTGGCTTATATTTAACTGCGACGTTTATAATACGAAGTGTATTATTGCATATCAAAAAGAGCTATAAAAGTCCGAATTAAAGATTGCAAACAGCCGATTCAGAAACTCAATTTTCCTACCGTTTCAATTGCTATTGCGTTTCTCAAATGAAAACAAACGTACGTGCTTTTAAACTGTTATATTCATTTAGACCTCTGTAATCCAGCTCTGGCTTGCGGTCGGGCTGTAACAGGGTCAGTCCAATCATGCTAATGAAAACAAGCCATGCGATCCGGCCCTGTTTAGCCTTGTGAATATTCACAACTAACATTTTCTTAAACACCGCTCTGGATTCGAGTAGGGGGTGAGAAATTATATTGGTTGTGTAAGAACTTCAACCACGAAGTTTAACAAAACCTTTGTGTTTTTGTAACTACAGTTTACACTTGCTTAAATGTTACTAAAACATACTAGATAAAAGGCTCAGCTCCTCTACTAATGAGATAAGAATATCAAATTGATTCATTGTATTATTAACTGTGGATCGAATCTGGTGCTGCACTGAACTGGAAAACTAAAACTGAAATAACTCACACCAGCTTCACTTACTTATTGATGGTTAGTTGAAAATTCATCAGTTCGGCCCTTTCTGACGTACACATCATTTACCCGACTAAGGCGAACCAAAAGGAGGGTTATGATTTTGACTGTTACGTATGGATGTATATCTGAATGTTCATCTGTTCCCTCATAACTTCTAAACTACTTATCATAAATTGACAAATGAGGTATCCTTGGATATGTCATGATCGTCCACTGGTTATAAGCTATATGATGCTATATAAAAATTATGTAGAGCGCCCTCTATAGTACATAAAGTCAGGAACTAAATATCTTTTGGTGTAATATGGCCCTGCTTGGTATTAAATGAACGGGCTTAATAAGCACTTTTCAAATTTATATATTGTTAGCTTTTACTAGCATCTTTGCTTGCATGCGATTGATAATTTGTACTATTATTTCACGCCTAAGATCTAAATTAAACGTATATTATCTCTAACCCTTCCCAAAATACAACACAACAAATAATTTTCTCTTAGCAGATAACTTTAAAATAGTAAAAATTTGTTTTAAAACTAAAACCCGAGTACTAAAAACCGGGGTCTAAAAAGTATGAAATTATAAAATATTATGATCTGAAATGGTTAAGTAAACTATTTAATTTAGCCGTAGTTTATTCCTACACCAAACCTAGTAGTTTGGTAAATGCATATACCTAACCTAACATAACAAAATGATACAAGTGATTAAGTTTGTAAACGGCTAAATTAAACAGTTTTCTGAGCAACTAAAGATCAAATTAAGTTAGTTTTTTTTGTAACGATACTAAAGGTATTGTAGTGTTTAACTTTTTATTTAAGGTTCTAGTCTGCCTGGAATTGGAAAAACATGTTTATTCAATCGGTTCGATGTCTGTCTGTTAAAACCAAAAATGATATTCACATTCTCTGTCGAATATAAATTTGAAAAAAAAAAACGAAGTAAAAGACCTAAAGAGATCTGTTATATTTACTTATTTTGCAGATTTGAGGATGTCAATTACCATTATCCCAGTTTGTAATAGACTCTTGCTATGTTTCTGGATTTCTTACTTTATCCGATTTTAAAAGTATAGTTACATAAAAAATGTGTAATGCTAATACTTAAAATTACATACGTTTGTTTATAAAACATTATCCTACCGATTAGACGATCGAGTGTGTTCTCAAAGGTTTTTACCCTCATAAGCCTTGATTTTCCTATATTTCCAATAATAGTTTCAAAAAAAGGTATGGTAGAGATTTACCTACGCAACCTTTCTTGGAGACTTGTACAAAAAAAAAGCTTCTATAAAGATCTTATTCTAGTTTAGATTATATCTATTTATAAATTTAATGTAATAAAATCTTTAAATAAATGATAATAGCCCTTCGTCAGCTTATTAACAGAAATTGTTTAAAATGCAATATATACTTACTATGTAGGTATATGTTTAAATAAAATTTATTCTTTGTAAAAGTTAAAATAATAATAACCACATCACGACACACATATTGACTCAGCCCTGCAGTAAGATTGTAGAATCTTGTGCCGCAGGAATTAAGCAACAATATGGTATAAACTATATAGATAAGAATACTTCATCCAAGACTGGTAAGCGAAACAATGCGTATTTAAACTAACAAAAAATCTTCAAAATTGTGCTCAAAAGGTCGCTTTGGCAATATTGTATTTGAATCTAAATATATGTTTTTGTTAAGTCGCAAAACTGCCAATTACTACTTGGGAATGGAACTGGCAGTGATCCATATTTAGGAGCGGCCATCTTTTAAATATTAGAGGAATTAACTATAAGTATTTTAGTTTTAAAAACTTTCAAATGTTTTTAGGGAACAATTTATTCCTAAGAAATTAATCTGAAAAAGCTGCTTTTAAAAGGACTGTTTAAAAATAAATTATAAGGAGAATTTATAATCTCTACATGTAACAAAATTGCTTAATGCATTACTAAACTATATAGCTACCTATAAAGTGATTTTCCGGAATTTTACTACAACACCACCGCAAGCTTGCAGTGTGTTTTCAAGTGTTAATAGTATCGTAAAAGTTAACGGCATAGATATTGAATACAAGATTTTTCCCGAAGAAGGAGGTTTTGGATAAGGTTTTTGTATAAAGTTTTTAATCCGATACAATCTCCAGCTGTAAGTTTCAAGTCGAAGTTTATTTCCATAGTCGGTTTAAAGATACAATTTTAAAAGGACTTATGTTTTATACAGATTCAAATAACTTTGAATCTTATTCGAATATGATAAGGAATTATCTTTGAAATGTATTTTTATGTTTGATTGCTGTTTCAAAGAAGGTCACCGGTTAAAAGGAATGAACATGTTTATTCGAAAAGTTTATTTTAATTGTGTATCAATTTCACATCTCTTTTATTCCCAGTGAATAAAATTCGATAAATCATAATAAAGGTTTGTTTTAATAAAATGAATATAGTAATTTAGAGGACGTGGTAGCTCAGATTGTTACGTGCATAGGTTAACCGACCGACCCGACCCGACAGGTCGTGGATTTGAGTATCGGGTGTCCGTACAGTGTAACTGCTATATTCCTCATTGTACCAGGATAGTGGCGACTGATTCGCAACCTGTCACACTGGGGCTCACCATACATTAATTACGGCGTGAGTTTATGTATTTTTATCATAAATTATTGGCCATTTGGAGCTAAGCTATAACCAGTGGTTCGCTTCGAACTATAAACTCGCGTTTCCCTATATCTCAGGAACCCCTTGACGGATTTAACTCATATTTTAAATTAAAAAATATATGCTTCTTCATTTTGCATAAAAAAGTTCAGTTCGACGATCCAATCAATGGCACTCGAGATATCGTCGGACATACATACGAATATACAACTACGGGATAGCTCCAGTAGAATCTGAGATACTAACTAGCTTCACTCGCTCATTCAATAAAACTAGACCCATAAAACGATATAAAATTATGAAATGCATTAACCATTACGGTTAACTCAGTTAACACTATCCCTGTAGAGTTGGTATTACTGGAACGTTCAAGTAATTGAACTGAAAATTGGATCAATGTCTACAATACCATAATAATGGACGGTTGAACTTAATTCAATTGAACTGGTAAATGATTCCAAGTAAAATAAAATGATATCATTTGTCATCGAATGACGTGAATACTCGTACTTGAATTTTAAATGATACAGTTGCGATGTCTAATTCACAGCAAAATTAATTAATTAAAAAATTCGAGTGTTTCCTTTGCATTGTAAAGTTATAATTCAAAATGTTTTTCTGCATTTTTTACTATTCCTTTCAAAACTTAAAATGAGTTATGTTCAAACAAACATAAGCACCATTTTTTTATTATTCATTACTTTTCATTTTTATGACATTATTTTCATCACTAAAAAGAAACAAGCCCTGCTCTGCTTAAAACAAGCCCTGAAATATTTCAAAATCCAATATTCTAGGTAGAAAAAAAAAATGTTTTTATATTTACCGGCCTGCTTGCACCCAGCGGTCCCTGTAGTCCGTCCGTCCATTTATATTTACTTACTGCGAATTCGTTTTGCTAACCTTACCTACACAAAATATGAAATAAAAATCAAAATTAAATTTCATAAACCAATTTGTCCTCTTTATTCTTTTTTAATGGAATCCTAACATTATAACGTTTTGTTGTATTTTTATTAATATCCACAACAGCCTTTATTTTTTTACGAATTGTTAAGTAATGTATAATGTTACGAAGTACTTTCAATTTCGTTTCGTAACATCTTTTGGGCAACTCACTCAAGTAAAAATTAGATTCGCTCCAAATAACGTTGAAATAAATTCAAAAACCAAACTTACTTTATTACACTTCCAAGGAAAAGATGTCGAAAATATTGCCTAAAAGCTTCTTATTAATATTCATTCCCTTTCTTTTATTACTAACCGGATTTTACTGAATTACATTTTTCTCCTTTGTTTTTTGACTTCAAATCGAAAACTTGTTAGTGTCCATGGTCGACAAAACGGAAATGAAAATGTTAAACAACTGAAAATAACTTTCAAACAAAATGTTCTGGACGTAAAACTGCGTGATATCTTTAAAAATAAACAAATGTATTAATCATTAATCGTTCAATTTCGATCGTATTCAAGATTTAATAAATCGTAAGAGTTTCATTTGATCTTAACGATAAAACAATAAAAATATTTACAAACAACATAAAGCTACAGAAACAGATTTGTCGAAAATTATATTTCATAGATTAATGATTGGTCTCCGCTGCGCAGGGGCACCGCTACAACCAATCATTAATCTATGTATTTGAAATCTATATTTCGCTTTCCTGATCCGAATTCATTCAAGTCATTTTAAGAAACAAAACCAAGACACGACGTCATTACAATTAGTTCATATTTGTTGTTGAAACATCACCATCATATTTCAAAAAAAAAAAAGTCCAAACTCGTAAACTTTTATTAATAAAAAGAATAAGTAACAGTAGAGGGAGGATGCTTGCTAACATTCAGCTCTCAACTGGGAATAATAAAAAAGTAAGAAAAATTGATGACGCAAGCGTGGCATCCTTGCGCCATATTTTACCAACCCTAATAATACACCGTAGGCTTATACCCATCCCTCTTTTACAAGCGCTCTCGGGCTGCTGTTAAATGAAACAGGAACAATTTTAGGGTTGCTCATCAACCACAAATATTTTTACAGAATAAGGGACCGAGCAGAATCTCAGAGTTTAATATTGCAAGGATTTTCAGGTGAAATAAGGTGCAAATAAGTGAAAATCGCGTTCACGTATAAATATGAAACATCGGAATTAGAACAAAAGCTTCATATTTTTACCGTTATTTAGTATCAATCATCAAAAATTTTGTTTGTCTTTTTGATAATTGATTTCATTAAATCACGTTTATCAACTTGCGTGATCGTAATATTCATTTTTATCCTACAAACCCTAATTTTTTAACAGTTAAGTGACAGTTACATTTCGTTTTGCAGTACTCATAACTTTCTTACTTTGATCTCGTATTTTGTTAAACAAAATTAAGATGTACTTGTTACGTACCTACAATAACTCTTCAGTTAAATTAAAGGAATTTATTTAGCTCGTAATTCGCCTAAACCGTTGAAAATTAAAATTTCACGAGGCAGGGTTAAACGTAAATAATTTTATTGGACGAATTAAGACGCCAATAAATAATAAACTCCCAAGAAATAATAAGTAGGAAACAATGTCCACTGGGAACTATTAAACATTCATGAAGTGAAGCGTTAACTTCTTTAAAACATGCCGAAAAACCAGGAGCCCCTTACTTTCATCCAAACTTTATTAGGTATAAAACATTGCTATACGCAAGTCCGGGCCCATTATTAAAATTCCCCCAAGCCAAGCTCAGACATAACAATATTTTCATGCCGGTAGACTGGAAAAAACTGCGGTAAATGGATTTGGTATATTTTATTATGATATTAAGACGTACAAACGACCTGAAAATTTTTGGAGGTGCTACAATATGACCTAGTTGAAACCGACACTCTCATTACTTAGTCAAGAGCGAAAGCCAACAAAACTCGAGTATTTGCCGTAATTATTAACATTGATCCACTCGTTTAAAACTGAAAGCTTAATAAATATTTTCGTGTGAACTTGATGTCAATTATACCCGATGCGGTACGTTAAATTCGACAACACTCAAATAAAACTTGACAAACCGTCAACTGTGTTTAACCGAGAATCGATTCGGGACACAAAACACAAACTGAATTTCGGCCGGACGCACAAAAACATTATATCCGATTACTTTTAGTCCCGTGTTCCATTCGGATTAAATTTCCAACTACACGGGCGGGATTTCGGGTGACGTGTAAACTGGAGTGGTGCTCGATGGTTCTCGATTCGATCTTGAAGCGATCTTGAGGCAAAATGTCATTACTGAATGTCACGCACACGGCCAGGATCCCGCCGGGTCTCGGATTGCCCAACTAATAGGTGGGCCGGGAACCTCTCCGATCGAGATCCAGGTAACCAATCAAATTACACTACAAAAACTTCCTCGGCGTCTCTACCTTCGGCAAAATGCTATACAAAAACCGCTGGAATATCAATCATGCTCGTTGTGGAGCAATAAATTACTCCTAAAAATAAATTTGTTGAGTAAATAGTTTTTAGCTCACTCAAACAAAAGCAAATCAGCAACACGTCACTGTATGATTTATGGTAGTGAGACTAGTTTGTAGAACAGTATCACTGTTGAAAAATGTTTCATATTATTTGCGTAAACATGCATTTTATGGTATTTTTAATAAAACAGGAATTTTAATTAACAAGGTCTTTATGCAGATTTAAGTTTTAATGTTTTTATTTGTCATTTTTATCTGTAGTTTTCGACATTGAAACATTTTTATGTGGGCCTTGGGCAACTTCTGTTAAATGTAATAAATGATTTCGCCTATCAAGCGCTTATACAAATACCTCGTTTTAATTGAAGATCAGCAAACATTGAAAAATAATATCGCGTTTCCAATTAAGTAAAAACTGTTTGGCTAGCAGGTTTCGGTCATGTCGTGTGAACATGAGTTATTTATTGTGTTTTTAACCACTTTTATGCTGCAAATATTTTTAAATGCCAAGAAAACCTCTTCTCATAAGCAAGTTGTTATAATCTTTTTCTCGGTACTTTCCCCAAGAGTTATAACTTGAACCTCTTAGAAGAAGAGATAAAAAAAGCATTTTAAGTTAAGTATGCTACACCTCT
Source organism: Choreutis nemorana (assembly GCA_949316135.1). Classification (NCBI taxonomy): domain Eukaryota; kingdom Metazoa; phylum Arthropoda; class Insecta; order Lepidoptera; family Choreutidae; genus Choreutis; species Choreutis nemorana. Next base: position 8,649,402 of record OX438601.1, on the reverse strand, counting down.
TACAATTCCTGGAACAGCAACACCAGATTTAATGAAAGAAATCTGGGAATGACTTTAACAAATTTTAATCCGAAGCGATTAGCGGAATCGGTCAAAAACGGGAAACAAGTTTTTCCTCTCGCCAGCGTAAGTAAACCATTATCCTTTTCCCCTTAATCTTATCAGAATCAACTCTTAAAGATTGTAAGGAGCTTATTGACAAAGAGCTCAACTCTTCGGAGTTGATATTTCTTTGTTAGCAAATTGCGTATCAAAAATTCTACGGCCTTCTTACCATAAAACATACTTTATGTCGGGGGTTACGGATTAGTTCAGCAAAAAGGTTCTTTCATCATTAAGCTTGAATATCTCTTTGTAATACGGCAGCGCTTTGTTACCTGACTTTGCTTTATTGTAAAGAGACATTTGGCCGGTTTGGTGGCGCGATATTGAATAAACTAATCGTACTTCCACTTCAGAAGACGGCAGACAAGTCCAGTAGTTGTGTTCTTTTTAATGATAGTGGTTTAGAGGTATAAGTGTGTTTACGGTGATAATGTTTTAACCATCCGATGCTTACAAAAATAAACGATCGGAATGGATGATCATTTGGAACCGCAGGCAAATCAGAGTCAAAATGTTTTTTATTCGAATAGACTTAAAGTAACCACTTTTAAGTCATCAAATTTTTTTGACAATTGAGATATAATATGTTATTTTGTGTAAGTACGGACGAAAATTAAATGAAATAGCTTTAGCTGTTTTATAGCGTACAATCTTAGTTACTATTTAAGTAAGCAGTCTATAATATATGAGTGTAGTGTTTCCAATTACTCCACTTTCTCCACAATTTTTGTACATAAATTTATTAATTCATAAAAATCATATCATTATTTTATCCCTAAAACATAATAGGATTGAATTTTATTGATCTAAGATATATTTTATTAATCCTTATTTGTAATAAGAGACCTGATTTGTTCAGATTTTGAAGCCTATTTGGACGAAAAAAGCGATGTTTTCATTTTATCCATATCGAAGTTTTTCCTTCAATATAATGACTGTAGAAATAAATGGGAACCTGCTTGAATAAGACATCAGCTAGAATGTTCGAAACTAATAAAAGGTAAACTTTTTAATGGACATAGCCAATATTTGCCATAAAAACACGAATACGAGTCTAACGTACTTTAAAATCGCAATCTCGAATTATATAATTATTAAAATTATTGCATGATCATGTAACAGACCACGCCTATAAATTATTAGGAAAGATTCCACTTCAATCGTCTACAACCAGCGCTATAAACTCTTTGCACCCTTTAACAACCACTTCGTTAAACTAACTAATTAAAATTAATAGAGGAGAACTTTAACTAATAGAAACTTAATAGACTGCGCGGATCGCGGTAGAGAAAATGTTCTAATAATATACAGCGTGAGTTGGCATGATCTAAACACCTAATTAAGATAAGGGAATTTTATGTAGTTTGAAACTTTAACGATTAGCGAATGGATTTGTCTGTTGGGTTAAATGAAACGAGATATACTCACGTGTTTTCTGCCTAATTATTTCGATATCACTGAAAAACCTGCAAAAATTATCTCTTAGCTGAGATGTAACGAAAATTAAGAATATTCATGTCAACTAAAGAAAGAAAGAGAGAAAGAGTTACTTGGCGGGAACGGGAAGTGTCAGTTTGAATTTTCTTATTTCACGGTCTTTTCTTATATATCAGAAGAATTGAAAGTGTAAAATGCTAGTGTTTTAACCAGTAATTATCTGTAGTGCTGTACAAGTGTGGAGAAAGTGAAATACGACGATTTGGCTGCCCTTTTCGTAGTTTCTATTTAAGTTTCGTAAGTGTATATAACTGTAGGCAGATTCATAATTTGCATTGTTCATCATATCATCTTAATCTGATTTATCATCTCACCATCTTCAAGATTTAAGAAATTATAAAAACTGATGATTTGGCAGTATGGTACTAAAACCAATGCAGTTAAAAAATTCATAAAAAGAGAGAAAGAAACAAGTATTGTCATCCAAAAAAAACGCTCTATAACATGTTCACTGCACATTCTTGTCCAATATAAAACAATAGATCGCACTGATTAACTTGACTACAAATACAGCAATAAGATTTTTTTTTATGTTTATGTAAGTAACAATATTGTTTTATAGCTACCCAGAGCCAAAAAGGCGTATAATTATCACAAAGTTAAGCTGTAAACTTGTTATTTCCTACTGCAAGTTTGGGTGACGTGACATTCTAGCACGCGCGTGCGGCGGTAAACGGTTTCACCCTAATTTCCGATGTGGGAACACCTCCCTAAGTGATTTTATAAGTTTGTCTTTAGTTTTCAACACCTCGATAATAATATGATGATACGATTATTCATTTATCGTTCCTCAAAAGGAATAAAAGAATATACGGTCCTAACTAAAAATTATATAAATTTAAACAAAAATATATTCATTTATTAATAAGAGACTACGAAACTAAAAAAACTATGCCGTCACCATGAAATTCAAAAGAGGTATTGCAAGCATTTCATTATGCCTTTGTTAGCTACATTAGTAGGTAGTACAAATTATATAATTCTCAAGGTTTTCTTTTTCTCAACCCTTAATTAATGTACTTTTTTACGGACATATGTTTTATCTGAGGATTATATTTTTGAAAAAATATCCGACCACTTACTTTTTGTGAGTGTAGGTGTAAATTTTACGGAGGACTGATGTGGGATTTACACACACATGTGAGAAAAACCAATATTCGTGTTCAAATTCGATAAACTCATGTATCCAACCATACAAAATCAAATCATTTTTATTTCGTTAACTTTTAAAACAGTGTTTAAGATCGTCAAATAAATGTTATATTTTTTCTTAAAAATTACTCTACCAACGGTTTTGAAAATTTAAGTACGGGAAAATACCGGCATGAAACCACAGATTCTTTAATATTTGCAAGTGAGTCTTAAATTCACCGTCACAGTTCGAATCTTGTTTAAAACTATTTTATTGTTAATTTTATTTTTAGTAGGATTATACACAAGAAATACCGGCTAGTAGGCATACAGTGAAATTCCATTCTGGTTAGTTAGTCCAGAAAATATAGGACATTTCAAACGACATAAATGTTAAATAAAATACGGATTTGCTTCAATAAAAAATCACTTTTTATATTTTGGCTATTACCAGAATACCATGTTATAATAAGGCTATTGTGGCTAGTGACTGCAGTTAATTTGTTATTCGCCTCTACCGGATTAGTCGAGGAATTAAGATATCCAGTTCAAATTGAAATCTATCGTATCTCACATGTAGATAATTAATCCACCGTCATGGTAGACACAAGTTTAAAATGGTCGTTTGTTTACTAACAAAAAAAATTTGTTCTTCCAAAATCTTAATATTCTTTTGATGACAGAGGTAAAAATCAACTGTGAGAGAATTTGAAGAATTACTTAAAATATTTATAAAAGTAAAATTAAATTACAATAAATTAAAAAAAAAGTAAGAGTAAGTAAAAGTAAAAGTAAGGGGCTTAAATAATAAAGAGTTAACATTACTTGTTATCGATACCATACATTTTAATCCTCTGTAAATCCACTATGGTTTCAATAACAATTATTAATACAAAAAAAAGAAAACGAAATGCCTTCAAGCATGGCATCCTATCAGCCCAAATTGACACCCAAAACTGATATACATACTACATGTAAAAAGGTTTGTTACGGATTATTATCATCAACTTTTGAAAAAATAACTAATACGCAGGACAGTCACTGGCAAAATAGTTTGAATTTCAATCGGATTTTAATGAAATGTACATACGAGTAGTGCTGGTGGTATGGTTTAAATTAACTTAATTAATTAAAACTTAACTTAATCTTGACTCCCACAAAAATGGTAAGTTAACGTAACGTTCCGGTAAAGTATTGTAAAACGCTTCGAAAAAAGATAATCTAAGAAGATAATTTTGAAGATTTTTTAAAATCATTTGTTTAATTTGAAATAAAACTCCCACATAAAGGGGTGGAAACTAAGGAGTCGGATTGATTGAAAATATATACTGTAAAATTCTTTATTATTATTTTTTTGTAAAGAATCAAATATCTGAAACTACGAGTATGATTGAAACAAAAAAATAAACCTTTTAAAACCAACAACAGAGAAAGGAAATTTTTGCTTTTAAAAACGCACGACTGAGTGATTAAATTAAACTCATTCGGTCCAGTTTTTTCCTTTGCAAAAACAGTAGCTGAAGGGACGCAATTAAAATGTTTGAGACAAAAAACAGGTCTAAAGCAGAAAAACTTGCTTTTTGAACCAAATTTTTTGTACGTTTTTAATTGTCAAAGGTTGTTCTTTCACACAATGTTTTAGCTTTTTTTACGGTTTTGTTAATTGATGATTTTACGGTTCTGAATGTAAGCACACTTTACAAGTTTTTGGTGAAAAAAAATTTGGATATGCAAACCCTTTCGTCATTAATGAAACTGATTATAAAAAGAAACGGAAAAAAAGGCAATTAAAGATTTTTTTGATACGAGTATATGTTAATGTGTACGTATCAAATCAAAGTATCCTTACTTACTATTACATAAATTTAATGACAAAAAAACAAGTGGCCATTCGTTTATCCATTCATTGATTTCACGAGCAAAAACAAAAACACTGAGGTGACACGCAGTTATCATGAAAACTATTTTTCCTTTCGGAATAGCATAAACTACAAAACACATTTTTGAGTGGACTAATTCAAAAAAACTCCTTCACTTTTCTTTCGACAAAAACGTTTAGTACACGTTTCTCTCTACACGCAAATGCGATATTAGGAGAACTGTGTTCTGCGACACGAAGTACTACAACCATTCTATTATTCGCGTCAAAGTACAAAACGACGAACACCAAAAACTATGTTCATCCTACTTCAACACATAACCACAATGCAGTGCGCAAGCGATACAAATACCTTTTCAGTTGTGTCAGACTTTTTTGTTTCGGGTTACGTTAGAAAAAGTAAATGACATAAAGAATTGCCAGCATAATAAATAATGTCCATTTTATCGTTTTATTTTTTTAAAGCTGGCGTATGTTTGTTTTACAAAGGAAATTGTATGAGCCAGATGTTTTTCAAAGCAGGTTGCCGGGTCAAATAATATTCTCTAGAAGGCAACTAGCACAAATTGACTCAGTACAGTCCACTAATCAATTTAGCTTATAATTACGGGTACAACTAATGTAGTTATGATATTGGAAATGTTTGTAAATATCTCAAGTTTATTTTGTAGTGTTTCAAATCGACGTGAGGAAAGTAATATCAGAAAGGTATTGATTTCGTTTCTAAAATAAACCATGTGCTTAGATTAAAACGACTAAAACATTATAAATAATTTTTCTTACAAACATTTCTGGAAAACAAAATTTTACGAAAAAATTAATTTTTATCCACAAACTACATCATGCCAAGTTTTTAAATTTAAAAAACGCCGAGATAAACTTCAAGTAAACCTCCACTTCATTAAAAATACGAAGTCAATACTACATGGAATCAGGTCACATTTTTCGTGTCAGTGGCCAAGTTGAGCAGCCTTGGGCGAGCAACCACTAAACTAAATACTTAACACAAATCATTTTACCTAACAACACTAATTTGCCTCATTATTCATTAAACCCCACTAAGACGAAACCCCCTATCTGAACTCCGAAAACTTTTAAACCGAACCTCTATGGAAACCCGAAAAACAACATACAAAACCAATCCCTAAACTGAAGGTTTAAAGTCGAAAATACATCGAGCAGCGGCGCCACATTTTTCTTATCAAATTAATGCCGAGAAATAATAGGGTTTATCTTTATTACTGCAAACGGAGCTTTATACGTGAGTGATAGGGTGGGTTTTTGATTGTTTTCAGTGAATAAGTGTATCATTTTGAGTGGAGGCTATAGTTTGAGTATAGAACAGTTAAGATTGGCCGATAAGGGTTTTAATATGAGGCGGAAGTACCGGACCGTGCCCCGACAGCCTGCTAAAGAAAATACTGCAATTTGTTTCGATTTTGAATTATAACAGTTAGATTTCTACCAGGTATAATGTATGGGCGTGATTAGGAAAATTGTTCGGCCGCCACTTAATTAATGACCTTTCTCTTTGAATTCGGTTATTTTTCTTTATTAACGACCAGCAGCTCGCAATTTTAGCGTTGATTAAAGGATAGTTAGATCGGTAAAATAATTGCTCTATTTTAATAATTCGACGATCGTTTTCTTTAGCTGCCCATGGCCAGTCACAAAAGAATAGCGTGGATTAGATTTTTATCCACTCTTTATTTTTATAAAGATTTTGTTGACTTTACTTGCAAAAATAATTACTTGTTTATGTATCCAGATATATATTTTTTTAAGAACAACCTGATATTATTTAAGACTATACTGAATAAAAGCTTACACATACGATTTCAAATTGTTAACAAATTTTTGATGTATAATTTCCAAATTATATATTAATAAATAAACGAATATTCAAAGCAGGTATCTGAGCATGCAACTTACACAGAAAATTTTATATGAATACTTTTATTATGTTTGTTGTTTGATTACAGTGTACAGAACTTTTTGTACTTTAGTCTCAGACTATATACAACTATAAACATGAGAACACAATCAATAAGTAGTCAAACTTTCAAACTATAAATGTAAAAAAAGGTTTACATTTTCGAGACAAAGAATCTAGTATAAAATATTTAACTCAACGCCGAGACCAAGCGGTAATTAAATAAAAATTGAAACTAAAAACCCAATTAATAATTAAATAATTGTAATTGAAGTGAGTACTCAGAAGCAACAGAAGTCCCACTGATATTTGTACGCCTGCAAGGCAGATTTTTTATTGTAAATTACTAACATCTTACTAACACGAAAATCAGACAAATAAATATCTTTATCTTATCTTGTCTTAAGTAGGACTACATTTTAATAGCATTTCTGTTGTCAAGGCGTTTGCTTACATTTGTAACACTACGCTCTCTATTGCAAGGTAATTTCCAAGTAATTGAGTATTTTAAGTGTTAATAATTTTGAAACACGAAACCCTGTTTAATAAACGGTTAGAGTTACATAATCTTTTGGAAATTTGTTAGTTTTGATGTTGTTTCTTTCATAATTATGTTATTTCGATTCACTTTGTTTGAGTTTTCAAATAATTTCCGCTATCAACCATCGCCAAGGTAAACAAGTTATGTTCTCTAGGTGTTTGTGTTCTAAAGCTTTTTTACTCGACTACGGCAAGCAAAAACGAGGGTTATGATATTTTAGTTTTAGCATCAGAGCCTAAAAGGATAAACCAGTTTTTTATTTTTTATTTGACAGTTAATTAATTCGACATGGTTTTCACTCGTTTTCGGAAACAATCAATGAAGGAGAGAAAGACAATGTTGTTTTCTTGAAGTTTATAATTTCATAATGAAAACCCGTTTTATTGAATGAGTGAAAGAACCGAGCCATATTTAGATTTTTTAAATGTAAGGCAGACATTTTACTATAATCCTATTTCATGATAAGAAAGGATGGGGTCGAGAAAATAGTCTAGAAAATGCCTGTTTTTGACTTTTATAGTTCCAAGTTGATGTGAATATGGGTTAAGTTCAAAAGTGGAATTAATTAAGTCATAATTTCCATATAACACGAGCCAATCAAATGAAAAGTATCACATTTCAAATGCTTCATAATTTTATCTTTAATAACACATTTTCCCACCGATTTATTGACGTTTATTGAACAACAGTTTTATCAATTTAGATAGAAATCAATCATTTATAATAATTGTCACAAACATTTTTGTTCTATCCTATTTGACTATCATAAACTTTTGTGTATTATTTAATAATTTATTATTATTACCTATGTGCTTTTATAGTTGTGTAGTTTGCATGACATGAAACGAGATCGATTAAAAAGTAAGGTAGCCTTTCGATACGATGACTGAAGGAAAATAAACTTATATTTAATATTCCTACCATTTGAGTACGGGTTGGAAGTGATAGCTCATAAACAATTCAAACAATAATAAGTAAGTAATTACAATCAGTTGTTTAATTTTACAATTTTCTTACATATAGCTGTTTTAATTTTGATTCAACCGTAACAGTTCATAGACGTTTCTTTAAGTTAAATGTAACAAAATAGTACAATAATAATAATGAGCTAAGAATAGTAATAATAAACTAGAAAATAAGACATCATATACGTATTAATATTAGGGACTATAATAACATAGGTAGACAATTTACACAAAAACGAAAGGCATACATTTCTTATTCATTATAGTTAACTTGGGTCAAACAATCGAGACTTAAAAAGGTACTTTACGTTTTCATATACGCGTCCGTTTATTGATTAATTTTCAAATGAATTAATGCGTAATTACAAGTACGTGGCATAGGAAACCGCCTCTGAACAATTATAGCTATTAAACTCTTATGTTTCGATTGTCATATTCACAAAGGACGTCCACAGGACGGGACAAGTTTTAATTCATTACAGATAGGAGATTATGTTACAAGTCAGAAGCAAAGAGGTTTCTGAGTTAATGCTACTTGTACTGGAAAAGGTCGGAGTTCTTTGTTTTACTTCGGGTCACCAGGGAGTATATCTGTTCCTGCTGACTTAAAAGCGAATTAATTACATTCAAGATAAGTTACAAGCCGTTCGCGGTAAGTGTACCGATCCAGGGCACTGCTTTGTGGCCATCTTTATACTATATTTAACTTCATTGAAGGAGAACTCGCAATCTCAATTAATTGTATATTTAATTTCTATATGAATCCAAGCAATTTTTTTGCTTTTTCTTTTAGCACTTCATATTCATAGGTCCAAACTCTAAATTAAGTAAGGATCCAGGGTGGAAATCCATTGACGACTTCAGTAGCGCAGTGATGTTACCAGCCGACTGCTACGCTAAAGGTTCCAAGTTAGAATCCCGGCGGGGGCGGAACTTTTTGTTATTTGCAAGACGCATTGTTTCGATTTGTTTAACGCCTTTGTCTTGGATGATTTTTTTGTTATCTATGTAGTTTATACCTTTATTATCTTAGTGTAGGGCTGAGTCAATGTGTTTGTGAATGTGGTTATTATTTTTATTTTTAATATAAAGAATTTGCAAGGTTTTACGAACTTTGCTCCAGAGAGCAAATTCGATCATAAAATAGGAGTTTAAAATCAGGACATAAAAGCAAACAAGTTAACGCTACAACCTAGTTCTTTTTGCTAATTTACTTCAAAGTTCTTTAATTTTAAGAATATTAATTTACATATTGTATATTAAATTACATTGACCTGTCTCTATATACAGCCCAGGTATGGTTTGCTCGGACATACTCGTATTACAGGCTGCCTTGGGATCAGAAATGGTATGAGTTTCCAACTGTAACACAAATCTGTTGGATCCAAAATCGGATTTCAGACTAAACTATAGGTCCAGGTCTCACAATACATTTTAACTTCAAATCAAATTTTGAAAAATAAACAAATTGTGTTTTCGTTACCATAGTTTACTGCGAGTATTTTCTGTCGGTATTATCTGACTTATATTTATGCATAATTTTTTTAAATCATTAACAAAATGTTTAACACAAAAACTGATTGCGATCGAGCAATGGTTCAGTCATACATGTTTCGTTTTGACACAGGCGTTAAATATTACTCACGCCAAATTAAAGGATAAATTTAAAATAGTTTTAACCAGGATTTTTATACATTGTGATAAAAATTAACATAAATAGGCGAATCAAAACAAGGCAACAAACATCCATTTCTAGTCAGGTAAATAGTGAAACATCCGCTTTTTTATGAAGGCTGAATCCGAACAATGCAAAGTATTTTCATGATGGACTTCAAAAAATTTAATAAGGCCACTGATAAAGCATAATAATCAAGTTCTTGCGTTCTCGGGCGGAGATTTGAAGCGGAGATTGTGGAAAAATACGTAAATTTCAACAATAAAAACGAAGGCAACAGTTGCGCGAGGGTTCTGTCGAATAACCATTATAATTATTCACTTCTGACTTGTTGCAATAAATTACTGCTCGGGTTTTTTTGCGTTTCTTTTTAGTTCTGATTTTTTAATTTGCCTTCTTTTTGTTTGGACGGATCCTTGTTATAGTTAGCGCTTGTCACTATAGTGATAATTGGACGATGAATCTTGCTCCCCCTTTTTCGCATAAAACTGAATATAATACTACTTTTTGCTAGCAATATTGCTACTATGACACAAGCTAAGTATGACATGTGTCGTGTTTTTTTCTCAGTTTTTTCCAATAAATCAAACCTAACCAACATAGTGTAGTACTGTATAATAGAGAAATTCTACAAGGCACGTTATTATTAATCAACATCTGAAGCAGCAATATATATTTGTCACATATTAAAACATTAAAAGTTTATTTCAAAAGTATGGTATCTAGGTTCAGGTACAGTGAGTATCTAAGTATAAGTACGTATATACTTTTAAAGTAGGTAGGTGATTTTGATCTCCTAAAACAACTTATTAAGAACGCTCTTGAGAAGCCGTCAGTCAGACTTCTGTGTTACCCAAAGAACTACAGTTGCAACATCAACCTCATTTCCTTATTGTTTCGGACGCTTTGCCTAGTGGGTATAGCTGAATCTGCTAATACATTTACCAAGAAATTCGCAAAGTAACCCGTGTGCTTTGTTGATTTTGTGTGTCTCTTGTAACTTAAATAGATTGCATAACATCAGGAAGGTTTTAATTCAAATATATAACCATAGCAAGCTGCGGATTTAACTTGCGGATTTAAGCATCAAATCGATACGAACTTCGGTAGACGAAATATTAACACATACACAAATACACACATCCACATCCACTCACACTTGTCACTTGTCACATGTCACACTGTGCCGTTGGTTTTGTAATTATAAATAAAATAATTCCATAAAAAACATGTTTGCTTAAGCCATCGGTAAATTAACAAAGCCGCGATGATATTCAATACCTGAACTTTTACAGTACAACCTGTTATGCGGATTTCGCAAGGAACCCAACTTTTCATAACAAAAGCCCGGTTCACACGGTCAGTTTGCGTGACAGTCGGGTTTAACGTGAACACTCAGTCACGCACGTACTGTGCGACCAAGATATCTAAAACCGCCGCTCTCGGCGCTAGTTGTGAAACTCAAAAGGACTTTTCAACGGGAAGCTCTCATCCTAGCAAATGCCACTTGAATGAATTAATTTGTAAAGCCACCAGAACGCAAGGCGTGGTCACTTCAAACAGCCAAGGTCGAAACAATGTTGCTATTGTGCTCTTTTCAAAAGAAAACGAGATAAATTGACCGTTTGTATGTGAATGAATGGACTCCGGATCGTTATCCTGACGGAAAATATCTCTTTCAGAACACACGCTAAGCTTTCAGCTAACTGTTTTATTAATGAGATGTTTTTTTCAATAGAAAACAATTATTTTGTAGAAATATTTTAATAAACTTCGCCAATAATACCCTTATAAGGTATTTCAGGAATAGTGTGTTTCAGGAATAGAACAGGAATAGTCTGTTTATTGTACGAACAAACACACCTACAGGTATTAAGCATTTTCGTGAATTATTAACTTCGTTAAGTATTGAAGTGTTTCATACCTACTTTTTGTATTAAATGAGGAATACCGGGAATAATCCGTTTCTCAAAAACAAAAACAGCTAAATGCCTTTCTAGTGGTTTAAAAGCTGGTTCTGCGTAGTACAAATGAAACAAGTATATATGTTTAATGGTAACTACGAGATCCGTAGTAGCTGACTACGCTTAAAGCGTAGTGTTGCGTAGCAATTAACAACTTTTAAAGCCATGCCAAAGCCACGTAGAGGTTTTAATTTATTTTGCGGTATGACTTTGAATACCACAGGCGTATGGTTAAATTTTAATATCAAAATGATACATCGGTAGTAGTAGTTTCTACTTGTGTAGTCGTTTTAAAATCTGTCTCGTACATTTGAACATTCTTACCTTTTAAAAGAAAGAATATTTTATTTCTTTTGTAAAAGCAATAGAAAAATTAACATTTCAACTTATTATTATGTTCACAAAAAAATAAAAGAAAAAAAAAACTCTAAATAAACGATAACTACATTCAAAGTCGAAGTCAAAGTCACAATTGACAATAATATAAAAATAAATAAATACGATAAGTTCATTGGGCATACTTAAAAGGCTTAATGGAACTTTAAAGAAAGAATATGAAACCAAAATATTCATATTATAGAATAATGTATGTTAATAATAAAACGTACATCCAATACGAAGAAAAAATCGAGTTTAAATCTAGACTTTATTAAATGTAAACAATATTTACTGATAAATTTTAATCTTAAAATAACCTTATTTTAGAAAACTGTGTATTACTTCTATTACTTTATTTTAGGGGTTTTTATTTTAAAAGCTTCGAACATTGATTTTACTGAAATTGAATCTAGGTTTAAAGATTTAATCATGGACTGAGTAAGGGTAGGTCACCCCCATCCACGAGTGACTTATTTATTGAGTTTCAAACTGACCGGATTTGCTTTCAGATTTATACCATTTTTTTCCTTTTCGGTAAAATTTACGACCTTTTTTATGATACCGTTTTAATTTGGCGAAAACATACGGTATTTGTACGGTAATGGCCTTTGAAATTACTCTACTTTGGAACGATTAATTGTGGACAGCAGAAGTTCAATAATTTAAATTGTCCGCGGTTTTTTGTTTAGAATTTGAGTTTCAATATCTTGTACAACTACCATAGCTAATATTCGTTTACGTAAAACTATTTTTCAGATTGGCAATGCAGCCAAAAGAAGTCCCTTTGTTAACCATAAAACTTTCATCAACTGTTTATCCACCAAAAATATTTAAATTTTAACATTACGCAAACTTTTAATTTAAAAATAACCTCCTATATATTAGCTATGCTTAAGGTATGAACCCTAAACAATTTCAAAAATGAGTCAAAATTGTGTTTTACTTTTAAAATTAGGCCATAACGTAATTTGACCAAAAATTTTAGCTCCATAGCTTCAAACTAAAAAACGTCAGTAAATTAAAGGTATATTTAAGTAAATCTACTACATGAAAAACATGCTACTATTGAAGGTTCTTCGCGAAGCAGAAAATACGTTTAACTTCGTAAGGTTTTTCTGTGATATTCGGGTGTCAAATTCTGTTTTTAAAGGATGATGTATTCACGAGCAATCTCAGCGGAATCTATAATGCAACTTATCCAATATCAACTGTAGATAGATCTTATTGATGGGAGATCGGAAACCACCACTAACTTTAGAGTTACATTAAAGAAAATCATAAAAAGCTGTGCTGCGTCAGGTTTTTGCTAGAAACATTATGTCTTTTTCTGGAAATTTATTGAAATACACTATCTTATTGTTTGCATTTTTTATTTGCTGTCTATCTCGACTTTTGCCGTCTGATTATTGTGTCTTAAATTTTGTGGATTTTCTAAATAAAATGTATAAGTTAATCCAGGACACAATATTTACGTCTGTAAGCTCGAAATCAGGATCACAGGAAGCATCATTCAAACATTTACAGATGTTAAATTTAAATATTAAAAACATTAATTAATGATATGAGATACACAAATGGTAGACGTGCCCATTAAGTTTTAATCAAATTTAGTGTACTTTAAGGCTCCTAATTTTCTAAAAATACTAAGTCATATTATCAATATTTGAATGATGGTTTCTTATAACTAAATAATTATCTACAAAATCATACAAATTGTAATTACTTTGTTTGTAATACGTTAAACTCGATAAATGTTTAATCATTCAAAAAGCTACATCACCTTTTATATGCAAGTTAAACTTTTATATGAAATAATCTATCATTAAAGATTTGTTTTACAAAACAACTGCACACTAACAACAGATAGCGTCTTAATTGCAGAGGAGCTTAAAGCTTATTAATAAATCAATGACATTCAAATACTTACGTTCAGTCACAAGATCCAATATCAAGAACTTGCAGAAACACATAACTCACTTAGTACTTTTAAGTTTACAAAAGTATCCATTCATTAAACTTAATTAATAAAAGTTTTATACACAAGAAACTTTGTTTTTTTCACTTACAAAACTGTTAACATTAAGAGTGAAGATATACTTTTTAGAGGGATATTTACAAGTATTAAGTCTTCAGGGTACGCGCGCGAGATACGTAAACCGTTTATTTGGATCCGGTCAAACCCGGGGAGCAGCAGGTTTAGACCGGACGGCGTTCGGCCAATTACTGAAGGGTTCATGCAAGCCCGCCTTAGCATCCACAGCGCATGCGTAAACACGATTGACACTGCTCATGTACAAAATACAAGCGAATATTCATAAGTTACTAGTTAGTTTTTTAGTTTTGTTTTGACAGATGTTCCTCCAGGGCACCGTTCTGAGTGTGTATAGATTTTTCTTGTTCCGAACAAACGAGAAAAGTGAAATTGGTAATTTTTTTTCGCTATCTGCCGATGTTAATTTTTAGGGTTACGTGCCTAATTCGAAACCAACAAAATTATTTATTTTTTCGTATTTAAAATTAAGTATAATATTTTGATAAACTATTACTCAACTTGAGAATTGAACTATTTACTTAATATTGTGACTGCGTATTTTGACTCCAAAAGCTCATTCGTTTTCTTTCTCATTTATATCACACTTTTTCAAAGTAGACAGGGAACTAGGTAGCCGGTCAAAAATTACATTTTTTTTTATTACCTTGATACAAAAATTGAATGTAAAAGCTTATAACAAAAAAATAAAGAAAATATTGAAATTATTAATAAAAGATTCTATGATCTAAGCACATTAAGTGTAGTTGCCGAAAAAAAATAAGTTAAATAGTCGACAAAACAAAATGTATTCCCATGTATTTATTCATGTTCATGATTTGATTTAGAACATGTACTCATACCTTTAATAGTACTCGAAATATTCCATTTCCCGATTGAGTTAACAGTAACATGCAAAAACTACGGAACACTTATATAGCCGGTCAGGCTCGCACTATTTTTCATTATTCATATTCGTTTCACTGAGATTGCTTTTAAAAGTTTACTACTTTTATTCAATCAGTTATCAAAGGGTTTCAATATATCAATTCTTCAATTCAGGTTCATTACTTTATACAATACATTTTCTGGTACGCTTTGGAACAATCGATGTTGCTGGATTTCTTCTGTATTGAATATACTATCAAATTAAACCCTGAGTTTTCGAGCCAAAGCTTCGTGTTATTTGTACTATGAACACATTACCAAAGTTTTACCCATTACCCATAGCATGAAGTCTCTGAACCATATTTCAATTCGATAGAATCTTTCCTCAAATTACACAAAAGTTACATTTGACTTTATTTTTGATAGCAGTAATCGATCAAATATTTTTAAACACAATCCCACACAAACCCTCACATAAAATGTGGCGTCAATTTAGTTACGCTATAGACAGATAGATCCTCGTAGTTCTATAAGATTACAAACAAACTCACATTAAGGTAAATTCAACTTTACAAACAATTAAAGGTGCATAAAAAAATACAAATGTCGCTTGTGCCATACAAAAAGTCAACCCAAAGTTTAATTTGTTGTGGATATTTTCTATTGCTTGATTGTTTATCTATAAAATAAAAATAGTACGTTATGCGTGACTTTCAATTAAGTTCTATAGAATGAGTTATAATTAAGTTTGATTGGAAACTAGTAGACGCAGTAGCCAACGTATTTCATTGATCGCCGAAGTATAACATATACCTTTCATTACAACATGTATTTTATAAAGCACTCCGATCGAACATTCGTAAATATGTTTTTTTTTAATTCCTTCCAATATATATGAGAAGGATATAACTTGAACTAAAAATTAATTCCGATACAGAATAGGCTTCAGGTTTTATGAGCATATGCACAAGTGGTAGATCTACGCGAAATCGTCGGGGTTGGTACCAGCTTCCTTTCTTTTTCTGCCGCGAAGCAGTTCGATGTGTTTCGGTTTGAAGGATAGGAGAGCCAGTAACCGTTACCAAATATTTTTCGGCACGAAAGGTACATAATCTCATCAAAGCCATCGTCGTGTCAATAGGGGGCGGTATCACTTTCCATCAGGTGAACCGTCTACTTGTTTGCCCATGAACGATGTTAGAGCTACCAGGTGACGAATTGTCAGCTAGGTGTGTGATTATACCACTATGTTATCAAACTAATTTTTATCGCAAAATGAGAAATAAGTATCCATATAAATAATGTGTGTATAATGAATATCGCATATTTAAGTAAACTCATTGCTACGATTGCTTAATAAATTGTTAATACCACTACAAAGAATAAAAAAGTCGCTTCCCGATGTCTGTCCCAATGTATGCTTAGATCTTTAAAACTCAGCAACGGATTTTGATGCGATTTTTATAGTAGATAGAGTGATTCAAGCGGAAGGTTTATATGTATATAATACTTGCATAATATCTGTGCGAAGCCGGGGCAGATCGCTAGTCTGTTAATAAAATGACAAACGCTAATATACACTTGTTTTTCTCATTTTTTTACAAAGGAACACCAATGTATTTTTCATTAACTGTAAGTACTTGGTTTTGGTTATTTGTCACTTGAGACTGAAATAGTTGAGGTAAGGTCACATTTACTGCAATACTGCAGCGGGGTCACGACCTGAAATTTAAAGAGATAGATTTAAGATTTTCGTTGGCGAACAAAAGCGTTCGAATATGTTTCTCTAACCTGAACAATAATGATGTACTTTTTTCATTCCACCAGTACGTTTTTTCAAATATAATTAAGGTTTTCAAGTTACTAAATATAAAGGTACCTGATGAGAAATCAAAGTTGATAGACTTTTTTTTTCAAATAAAAAGTACTATTATTTTATTTAATGTGTGGTTTGATGTTTTTTTTATCATTTTCGGCCATCAATCCTTGGTCGCTAACTAAGTGTAATTAAAATGTTTGTAATAACCACTTGACTTTTAACCATCATCAACACACACACAGCCGTTAGGGTGTCCGACCACAGCCTGTGCGTCATTGCACAGCTGCATTATTCGTTGATTGTTCGATCAACGGACGCCACTGTTGATCCTGGTGAACAGGAGTTGCAGTGGTGCATCAGCATCAGATGTCTGGTCCAGCAGTGGAAGCTGTCCACTGCTGGACAAGGACCTCCTTCAAGGTCATCCGGTAGCTTCCTGTGGTCCTTACCAGATCGTCGGTCCACCTTGCAAGACACGCTGCGACTTTTCATACATTCATTTAAACCTTGTTGTTAATAAGGACGTAAGCCTGAAGTATCATTAAACATTACACACGTGAGATCTTTTACACACATCTTATTCCCAATTTAAACACAACAATAAATAATACATTATACATAAACGTACTACTTGAGAACGAGTAAGTGTGAGAAAACATCCATGTAGTTGGTACATAATGCTGCTAGTGTAAGACCCACGTTCAAAGATCGCCTTCGATATGACAATATTGTTCTAGCACCCGCTCCTTGAATCTTATGAAAGCGACGACCTGAAAACATACCTATTAAGAGAAAACTAAAAATCCCCCGAAGCAAAGATGAACCGATAAAACTTCTTATTGGATCATTCGTGTAAAATTAATCCAGAAACGAGACATCTTTTAAACCGCTAAAAGCCTTAACACCACCCTTTTTATCAGTATAATTTGGCCCAAATAAATTACTTTCTGGCTGGCTAGCGAAAAACCTGGTGCACTCTTTCGTTCGGTCACGGTATCGGTGATCAGAGGGGGACGGATAGCTTTTTCTTCGGTACTTCCGAATCCATTCTTTATCGGTACGTGTTGTACGATTGTACAAAACCACTCAACCCTTTTAAACCCCAATCCAAGTGCGTCCGGTCGTTATCAAGCATTAATGGAATCCACCCGGTTACTCTACCGTAAAAATAACAAGGATTTCTAGATTTATATTGTTGTTCACGAAAAAGAAAGCAAATTTATTTAAATTAATGTACTTGAAGAGGAATCTCCCTTTCTATATTTCTAGCGAAGCAACTCATTATAGTTGGAAAGTTATCATTGAAGTAACTAAATTTCTTCTCTGAAGTTTGTAATTAACGTCAGTAACAAAAGTAACGGGTTAGTTCATTCTAAAAAAAAACAGTGCTCGAATACCAAGAGTTCCCTACTATTATACAAGATTTAACTTTTACACATTATGTATACAGATCCAACTGTAATAAAGACAAAGCACAAAGCGCAGAAAATCTCATTCTTCATCTTCTTCATCTCCCTTTTTTCATTTTGCTTCTATCAAATGGTTATAGGCGTGAGGAAGAAATAAAACCCTACGCAATAAAATCACACCAGAAATAAGCCCATTATGCCTATTTTTAAATAAATTTATTAAACCTGACACAGATTTGTTTTTTAGGAATATAAGTAAACGGATTTCCAAAAATACTGTATTTTAATATTCCATGTCGCAGTGAAGAATTGTTTAATTCGGTGCTAAACAGTCTAAAACTTATTCAAGTTCAACAAGACAATTTAGCAAAATTTTAGGGTGTATACATTTTTGTCTTTTACCAACTACGTGTGTGGCAAAAACGATTTGAATGTATCAGGCCCAAGAGGAAAGTAACAATTACATGCCCTGTTTAATTTTCACATACACATGGGATTTAGTTTGAATAAAACAATGCAGGATCAAAAAGGCTTTTAGTTTCTGTCTATTGAAATTTGAATTGGGTCGACAGTATTGTATAGGATGCAAGCAAATGATTTTTCGTCTCCATAAATTGTACTGTTGTTTTCAACGGTTTTTCAGGTTAGAAATATAAAAAACTGAAATTTTGAAGCTTACCTTTTGTATATACACATACAGTCTACTAAAAGTGTTTTTCTCGGACATAGTTCTATAATCCTTGCTTTAAAAAAAATCTATAATTCTTTTATTTCATGGGCAAACAAACAGACCAATCACATCATAGAAATTAATACTTATTGACACGACGATACCCTCGATGTCTGGAACGCCAAGAGCACCACCTATGCATTGCCCAATTAGAGGTAAAGATCTTATTCCTCTCGTGCTAGTAATTGCACAGACTCTCCAATCCTTCGAACTGAAAAACAGCAAACTGCTTCACGGCAGAAATAGAAAGGAGGGTGGTACCAACCCAGACGGTCTCGCGCGTAGATCTACCACCTGTAAAAGTAAAAAAATCTTAAACGTGATACAAAGCTAAGACAACTTCAACAAATATACATCGGTAAAACTAATAACGTTAATTTTCATTACAGCTAGCGTCTAAGCAAGAAAAGTTACTTTAGAACTATAATTTGTAAAGTGTCTTCTAAGCATATATACTATATTTGTACAAACTTAAAGCAAAGTTATAAATATACGGGGACAGCAGCACAACAGTAGAGTTTAACTTGAGATCCCCACACTCTGTTTAATATAAAACTAGCAGCCAGCCCGGGATTCACACGAGTATTTTTATACAGGACAAGTAGCCCGCTGTGCTGCGAGGGGCTACGACGGGCGGTGTTAATTTATTAAAAAAAAACTTAATATCTTTTGACTGGAATGTCCCATTAAAAACAATATTTTAATAAGAAATAATTTATGAAGATAAGGATTCATATAAGGGTATGGATAAAATGGATTTTTATAAACGTTTAAAATGTAAAACAGTAATTGTTACGGTATAATTACAATATTTAGACATGGTATCATGAATATTTTTGCAGATTTTGATATACTCTTCAATATTGTAAAACATTTCTTTGTTCTATTATCAATAGTTTGCACAGCGCATGCGATGAACACATTTTATGGCTATTTTTACACCTGGATTCCCGTTATTGAAGTTTTAGTAGGGACCCCAAATTTTTCTAGTAATAAATATAGACAATGCTATTTGAGGATAATGTAGCATTCTAATGGTGGAATAATGTTTTAAATCGGTTCAGTAGTTTTTGTGTTTATCCGTTACAAACATTTACATCTTTATTATATCGGTATAAATATAGACCATATTAATTAAAATTATCATAAAACGATCGTCCATTTGCTCAGAAAGGCTGCAACAACATTTACTAGAAAAACACTCAAATTTAAGACAGACAGCCAAGTTAGGACATTCCGGGCCAACCTATTATTGCGTTCCAAAAATTTTACCTACTATTTTTTTACCAGTGACTTAAATGCCATCACAGATTTTTTATCATTTTATCATTAAAGATCCCATCGATAGCGGAGCAAACAGGCTGACGGAAGAATAAGTACGGTGTTTTTCTATCAATTCACAATACTACACCCTCTTTGAAGGGTTGAGATGTGTACATCACTGATACCTTAGTTGGTTTTACAAGTATATTATACTCGTATACAATAAGGCAATTGCTTGCCACAATGCGGGTACCAGCATGTTTGTTAACATATATAATTATATTATTTTTGGGTGGTCAGCTCAGCTAAAACGTTCCCCGCAATGTACCGTTTAGGTCATCAAACCCATGTACAATTATGTCAAAGGAACTTCACCGTATTAATTAGTAGCAACAGGTCATTGAAATACTTGAACAATATTGTAAGGAAAATTAAAGTTGAGATTTTTGGTATAGAACTTGTGAAAGGATAGCTACCAACCATCTGAACTTTGATGGTGCTCTCTGTGCAGAATAAAAATTAGCTAACTCGTGACAGTTCTTGGATTACAGTGAATATTTAGAAAAATATTACGTTTTTACTGTCAGAACTCCGAAATAAGGAGCGGCCATCTTCCAAAAATTAGAGAAATTGTCTAAGGTTTGTCAACTTGTAGATCCTTAGCCTCGTCAACTTTGAAAAGTCCGCAGTATTGAACTTGTAATATTTTTATTTGACCATACAAATGCCCATCTGCACTGAGAACCGCTGAAAATATCCTTAAACTTTCTGCTAGAGGTTTTTCACTTGCTGATTTAAATTTAAATTCTATCATTGGTTTTCTATGCTTTTTTGGTTGAGACTACATAACAAGATTGGTGACTCTTGTATCGTGTGACGTCAATCATTTAACAGTCACAAATATTATTTTCCTTAATATTGCATGATAACTTGCTCTAATATTGCCCACATTTAATCTTGTTGAATTCATATAATACCTCTTGTTGTTTACAACGCACGTTCTATTGATTTGTGTTTGTGTTTAAATATTCAATAACTGTCACAACTCACAACATAAGGTATGCATAACATAATATCGTGATTAACATTGAATAAATTTACTCAATTGAAATGTTCAATTTAATACTAAGTTGACACAATGCCACGAGTTTAATTAACTACGTCTTGAATCTATACCGTGAGTCAATAATTAGTACCTATCTATCTCATATCTTATTAAGGTGACACATAGGCGAAAGACTTCCATTATTGAGAAGAAATACGCAAAGAGATCGATTCAAATCAAAGCTGGAAAATTTTGTTTTCCTTTAAATTTAATTTGCAAGTTTGCTGGTTCCTCCAATGTATTAAAAATAACTGCGTAAGTTGAAACATACGTATTGTTAGTCGATTTTCGGAGATTACTATGTTCATTTATAAATGGCATGAGTTTTCATGTGACAAAATTATTTTATATGAATAAATATATTATTTTCTGTTAATACAAAAAAAAAAAAAAATTAACACATACTAAATACACATTTCAAAACATTCAGCGATTTAACAGTTTATCTTAATTTTTAAAATTTTAACATGTGATTGTATTAAATTAATTATGTCTAGATAAGCTTGATCTGGTTGCGGTAAATTTAAAACTCATTGCATAAATGTAGGCAAGTACCATTGGTACATTAATTCCATGTCAAAAAGACAATTTGGTGAAAAGTCACATCAAAAAAAGCCGAAAGGACACATCATGTACACATTTGTTAACATTTTGAGCAAAGTAAGTGCATGTAAGTTTAATGCTGATCGGACTCGAGGCCACGCACACTGAAAAATTGCACGTACACTCCCGACGAAGCGGACAACGAGTTTAGTTAAACCGTCTTCGTAAGATAGAATGAATGGATTACAAATAACATAATTTATAGAACAAATAACATCTGAGACGTAAAGCTTTAAGTTCTTGTCGAGGGGACAGGACAACTTAAACTATCGTAGTATTCACCCTTAGAGGACCCAAAGAACAGTTTCCTGTGAATTGTTAGTCTCTCAGACAACCCGGCGGTTTAGGTTGTACTTTGTCTGTCAGTTTGTTACGGAAACTACTTGTTTTGTAAAATTAATATCAACCATCGGTAAAAATATAAAAAAGTTTGAATTTTATAAAAATACTATACACATTCATACATATTTATATATTTTTTTAAATCTATATCGTTAGTATTTCTCGGCTCAATCTGAGAAAACTCGATCATGCTAGTACAGAAAAACATATTTCAGAGGTTTAAATAAAAAACAAACACAAGGAAAAGCAAAAATATCCTCTTTTGCTCATAAAAATTTGGTTCTGACTGAACTAAATGACTAAAAGTTGAAAACATTATATTTCTGAGGACGCTGAGAACGATTAATTTCGGAATCTCAATTTAAACGAATATATTTGATGGTTCAGTCAAAGGGCTGACTCGACACACACTTGGGACATTGAAAAGCAACATGATATATTATTTTAGGGCTCCACTGCAGCCGCCGAGTATTGAAGCGGTAGGAGAAAATTCAATTTGGCACTCTCTATCCGCTCTATCGAATTACCTCCCATAAGTGATGTGCGTCACGCATATATTATTAATAGGATTATAAAATAACGTAATTATTACACCAAAACATTTAGAGCTGCCTTTGATTTATTTTCCCTTCAAACATTATTGAATATATTATTATTAATGTTTACAATTCAATCAACAGAACTAAAGTTATAAATTCATACATTATTAAAACTGAAAGCAAACAGTAACAAAATGTGTTTGTGTTTGTTTTCCATGAGAGGGCCCAAAGCTCTCCCCAAAGTCTCTAGGCACCAAATCGTTAAAGCTGAGCGTTGTCTGTCAGAGAATCCGTTTAAAATGTTTAAATCTAATCCTTCGGCCGATGGACGTCCACATCTGAATGAACAAAAGCTTTCTGAATTTAAAATTGAGAGAAAATGCGGACAATTTTTTTGACTTTATATTGTAGTATATGTCTTCTTTAGGCTTTACATAGAAACTCGACTCCCTTCAATTAGCTACTTCACCGGTCCCTGCAACCAGAACATAAAATTCAATGTAGTTAAAAAATTACCTAAATTATTGAATGGTCAACCGATCATAACCCTCCTTTTTGCTTCGCCGTTGTTGGGTAAAATAATATCAAATGTCTTTACGGACCCGCATTTAACGACTTTCTTTGTTACTTAACTTTTTGATTTTCTTATCACTACGTAAATATAAAACATAACATGAACTCACGCCGTAATTAATCCCTCTAGAGGGGTAGGCAGAAATGTTGAACAACGATTTTCGCATGTTTATATTGATGTTGTTGATGTTGAGTCCCATTGTGACAGGTTGCGAATCTGTTGCCACTATCCGGGGACAATGAGGAACATGGAAGCTACAATGTACGACAACCCGAGACTCGAACCCTCGACCTGTCGGGTCGGTCGGTTAACCAAGGCACGTAACAAACTGAGCTACCACGTCCTCTACTGTAATTATTTTTATATTTTGTCATAGCGCTGGTATCCACAACAGGAACAGTAACGGGCAAACTTTATTCATTTAACTTGGTGCCGTCACCTTTTTGCGAATGTTCAACGTCGGATCAAGAATTTGTGCAAACTGCCCATCATATCTTGCGGGAGTGTAGTCTCTGGCATGACGAACGGTTAATCATGTTGAATTCGATTCAAGTATCTGCGTGTAGTCCTATTTATTACCTAGATCTTGTGAAAACGAAGGGAAACTTCCGTGCCTTTAAAAAGTTTTGTCACCAATATTACTGGTGTAAGATTTAGGTTAGTATCTAATTTATCCCCTGTTAGTTAGTGGCATACCGTGGTGTTTAGACGGTCAGGCGTCTCCTGACTGTCTCCCCTTTAGATTTTTGGGCCTCTGGGCCATTTCAATTGCTGTCTCCGCTTTGCTGCGAGGGAAGTCTGAAACCGCTTTCTTACTACCTCCTATTTCTTCTGATTAAGTTCGTTGCGGGTCCCAAGACAGCCGGTAGGGTGTCCGGGCACAGCCTGTGCATCACTGCACAGCTGCATTATTCGTTGATTATTCGATCAAAGGACGCCACTGTTGATCCTGATAAACAGGAGTTGCAGTGGTGGGACAGAGTGGCGGGTGTGTCCCGAAAAAAAAAAAACAGGAACGGTAAAGAAAACTTTGGCTGGAACACTGAGAGGTACTACACTGTCAATATTATGTCAATATATCGCGATCCTTTACCACGTTAATATGTATTGACGATATCGCGATATTATAGCATAGTCGCGATACTTAGATAGACGATTTTGAAAGGGTAACATTTATTTATTACAGCCTACGAAATATAATGATTTACTACCAGTCTATGTAACAGAACTATCAATCATACATACGTACACAACTGAATAATCAGTTCACCTAATTAATTAAAATGTATTACTCATTAGTTCAATTAATGTTAAAATAACGCCTAGCTTATTAGCATTCATATAATGATTCATTCGTTTAATGGAAATAACAATAAAATAATTGGGGTAAAAGACTGATTATAAAACATAATATCAAATAAAAAATAAGAATTGACCAGTCAACTTAACCCGCTGACTTAGATTTAACGAAGTTTCAGCTTAGCAAAAAGCATAACGATAACCATATGACAACACACATTGACCCCGCCCTGCAGTTATATTAAACAAGGTTTTTTCGTAAGAAATAAATCACGATATGTTAAAACTTCAAAGATAAGAATACGACCGGAAGACCGGAAAGCGAAACAATGCGTCTTGCAAATACCACAAAGTACTGCCTCCGCCGGGATTCGAACTTGGGACCTCTTGCGTTGCAGCCAGCTGTACCGCGTCACAAAGGCCGTCAAATAAAAACCTATTATTTTATATTTGGTATTTCAAATATTTAAAGTAACTAATTTATTATATTTTTGTGTCATGAAACCGTTTTTTAAATGGTATCAATGTATAACTCGTATTAAACGTTATCAAGTTAATTTAAGAAAATTATATTTTTATTTTATAACTACATTAAAATGTTTCGTTCGTAAAAGCTGTTTCGTTCTACGTCAGTATAAAAGCGTGTTTCGGTTTTCGGTATGTATGGTGTAAAACGCGACCGAAGGATCTTTTTTCGGTCGTTTGTCTTACGTTAAGCCCGCTACTTCCTCGGGAAGATTCTAAGCTTACAAAGCTCAATTTTAAACCGTTCCTTGCAACGCAATATTTTAAAATGCCCTTTTATTGGTGTTCTTTTGTAAATTAACTAACAAGGATTTATAGGAAAGGGTATTGCAGTAAACATTGTTTAAGTGCTGGAAAGGAAAAAATGTTGTGGTTTTTACACTTTTAACTTTTTATATGCAAGCTTTTTCCGCAATACACTTTAAGAATAAAATATATTTCTTTAAAATACTACAGTTTCGAAGATGCATATAAAGTGAGACATGACGCAGGTAAACAGAAAATTTATTATATTTTGGTCACATGATCACACATTTGATATTATGTCATAACAAGAGTAAAATAATCATAACACCTCACTAACAATTTAGACATGTTAACATCATGAACAAATTGAAAATTCTGATTTCCAAAAAAAAAACATTAAATAAGATTCGACTTCCGTTTTAAAAAGGAAAAAAAAACGAGCTAAATTCCCTGCAAACTAAATAAGATAAATAAACGTTTAAAAATATTTATATGAATAACCATTTTTATTTATGTATAGATCTAAATGGACGTACCTGACACTGAATCAAAGTCTTTACAGCATGCAATTTATTAATAGCTAATCTTTTTTATGGATGGCAACGTGAAAGTCCTACGTTTCAGAGACGCAGCATCCTTTGCATATCGACTGTCAAGTGGATCTTTAAAACTGAAATTGAAATAAATTCGGTAAATCCAGCCATGTGCAAAATGTGGTAATGTAATCAGTATTCCGTTGACATTTTCGAAAATGTAAAATAAACTTATTTTATGAATAAATGTGTCATTTTGGTAAAAAATTAATTCAGTCAGATATTTTTGTGATCATGTTCATGTTTTATTTTCTACTTCTATTTTGAAGTATGTTTTGCAAGACTAGACAGAAAATATTTTACATTCCGTTACAGAGAATTTTCAATATCTACCTCACATCACATTAGGGAAAATTAAAAATTAACGAAATGAAAAAATAGTTTCAGCTCCCATCTCCCGGTCATACTGCGAACATTAATTTTATGTTCGTTGACAAAAAGACTGATGCCAAGGATTCATTATGTGTTGTTTATGATAACAAAAAAAAATCTGGTACCCATTTGCTCAATAAAATTAAAAATCTCGTTCAAACCCCTTCAATACCAATCTTAACATCATAATGCTGATACTACAAAGCAACATTTAACTTTTTTATTTCACAAACAGCGGCTAGTTAAAAAACCAACTAAGTCGACGTAATAAATCCCGTCGCATTTCCCGAATACCTTTTTTCCTTTCCTGAGACGTTGTCGCGGAAAAACCAGATAAAATCTCAACGTGGATATACGAGGTTAACATTTAATGGATTGTATTGATTTTGTAGAAGCTTAATAAAAATGCTTGAATTGATCAATGTAGAGCTTCATAGTATTTTTGAGGTTTGCATAGTGCATGTTACATCTGTGTTGCTTATTAAGCCCGAACTGAAATTAATTAGTAAACGGTACAAACGAAATGATAGTTTTATAAGATTCCTGTTGTTTTTCCTCCGTAGGTAAGGAATGAATTAAGTAAAGTATGGGATAGACAACAAAACAACTTGAGACTTCGTACCTTGTCTTTGAAATTGTACCACATGTTTGGTATCGCCTAAGCAGTTGTAACATTAGAAGTGGTACTTTTAAGCTGCTAACCTCAAAACCCTTCAAGAAAAGAATTAGTGTTCTGTTACGCTGTTATAATATCAAAATCAGGTTATTCCAATTTTTACATATATTTACCATGGGATATCCAGTAAATACAACAAACATTTTATTAATAGATGGATAAACTAAATATAGTAAAATCTGTACCACCTACATTCCATTGTGAGTCGAAGCCTTGTAAAAACGCATCAGTCTGCTGGATTAGCGGCTTCCGTCCCAGATTTATAGCGATTATCCTTTCAGGATTCCAATGGAAACTAATACACTGTCATTGTTTTATTATTAGTTTTTTTTAAACCTTTTTTTGCACGCACGTTCAACACTGCATGATTCTACTTTTAAAGTTTCTAATTTTTAGGAGCACGACCTATTTTTGGAACCGAATATTTGTTAATTCAAAATCTTGAACCATTAATATTTCCTTGAAAACAATATCTATTAAGGGCGGAGGTTATTTAGATAAACTGTCGGCGCTTGTTTGATTGGCTAAAGATAATATATTCACTAAGTCAGATGCCAGGAACCTTTGTTTTCATAGGCCTGGGAAATTACAACTGTCTTCGCGAAATAACTTATCAAAACGTTGTCTTTGTATTGTGTAAATACCCTTTTAGTAACTTTGTTGCGCGATTCTGGCTTTCAGTGAAATTCTCAAATAAATGTCTAGCATTTATTCTTGACTACATAAACTTTTTAACGAACAGAAATTTAATTTAACAAATAGTTTGAATGTCAAGTGGAATATCATTTTCATTGAATTTTATCGTTAACACTTTCTTCATGTCAAGGATTTTACTTTAGTAAATTGTGAATTAAATGTGAATATAGTCATCTTCACAATATGTTAGCACATCAACGAGGTACGTGAGGACGAGTAAGCTCATTTTGTTACGTGCCTTGGATAACCGACCGACTTGACCCGACAGATCGAGGATTTGAGTCTCGGGTTGCCGTTAGTTGCACATCAAGCCTAAAAAGTAAGCTTAAACTAAATTTGCTCACCACTCATAAGTAACTTGTGTTTTTAATGCAAAGGGAAACATTTTACCACAATATTACTTGAAACTAAATGACGATGTGGCTCAAGATGGAACATGCCTGCCTGAAAAATACTTATTTTCTCTCAAAAAGTACCAAGTTATAATACTCGGGTACTACATCCGCTGGGAGAGAGTTCCAATTCTAGTGCGAATAATAAAACTTATCGCTAAGCTTCTCGTCTGGATTGCTATTTTTAAAAATACTCTTATAAATCTAAACTACTTTTATAATTTAACTTAATTTATTTATTCCCCGATCTCTTCTTGCGTTTTGTGGTTACGGTTCTTTGAGCCCTGCTCTACTCTGAAATGCTGCCACCGAATCTTCGGGCCAACTGATAAACCAACCGAACATAAAATCAACGATACCACTTCTTAGTGTTTGTTTGTGTTTGTTGTGTGTTAGTGTTCTTCGGAGTGAGATTTTTGATGCAATACATGTCAAACAATGTTCGATTGGAATTAATGAATCTGCAAGCTATACTGACCCGACCCTAAGACTTCCGTTGACTATAGTCGAAAGTTCCTGTGTTTCCTACAGTAACATTCGGCCGACACTTCTTTCTTCGTCGTTTCGGAGTATACCCCAGATTGGCTCTCGATTCCGGTCTGAAATTTTATACCATATGTGCTTGCGCGAGTCTAGTACAAGTGAACAATTCAGATACTATCTAACATAGAATATGGTTGTTATCAAAGTAAATACACGCTTTTAATCAACAACTTGTAGGTTACTTACGGTATCGTCATTAAACGAAAAGCTGATTGATAGAAACGATTTTCATACATTAGCGGAATAAAAGATAGAGAAAACAAATTTGAAAAAACATTTTAGACTAAATTTTTCCCGAAACTTCATCTGATTTTTAAATCCTTGACATTTATCGTAAAATTTTGGACAATTCACACAATATCAGATATATAAACTCTATCATGGTAAAGTTTTATTAAAATCCATTCAGTAGTTTTTGTGTGAAATAGCAACAAACTTCCATACATCCACGCATCCTTACAAAGTCTCGCGTTTATTATATTAGTCAGGATACATCGAATAAAAATATATCTTTTTTTTTTTCGCTGCGCCTTTTTATAACGGCGCTGCAAGCAAAACATTCTTTCATCACGAACAAATTCCATGTTTTTGTAAGAAATTAAATATTATAATTTTTATTAGTCTGTTTAGATAGGTGCCCGCCTAACTTTTTAGGGACACAAAAAGTAAGTTAGCGGTGCCTAATTAAATTTTAAAACGTGCTCGCGTGTTAACCTGGCTAATGGAATGAATTATTTTAATGAAGGGCTGCCGGATTTTAGGGTGAAAGTATAAAAACAAACTGTTACTGTACCTTTACTTTATACGAAATTACCGACACTAAATGCTTTGAAACAATTGCGTGTACTGGCCCATTATCACGCTTGGAATATAGAAAAAAACAATCAACATGTTTATAACCTCGCTTCGTTTGAGGTTTGTGGTAAGGCTTCGGAAGTACGATCCAGTACTAAACATTGTCTAATCCGTGGTTTTGCGCTACGACCTTATTGAAAAATAATTGCTTGTAGATGAAACCACCACTTTAACTAAAATATACTCGTATTAATGCAAAATTTACTTTTGTCTAAATTTTGATGAAATTTTGCACGCTGCAAAATACTTTAAAACCACAAAAAATCTGTATAAAAAGTTGTTGTTGCTACAGCAACTTTAATGAATTTAATGTTTTTAATAAGTGAAGCCACACGATCGGAAAATAAGTTACACAAAAATAGCGCTTTCTTTCCCGAGAAATCATCTTAATGTAATTACTAGTGTAGTGAAATAAACATGCATTTTTTTTTTTTACTATTACCTTCCACATATTGAAAATTTAAAAGCAAATCCGAGACAAAGAATTCACAAAAAAAAACAATGAAAAAACTCATTAGAAAAATTAAAACTCCTTTCGCTGGATTCGAACAAAACAAAAATCTCTTTGATTCGCCTCTACCTCTTCTATGAAAATAACGGCTATTGAATATTGGCTCATTTTACGGTACGAAATAAAGACGGTAGACGTGACCTTAAGAATCTTAGAAATCAATTCATTTATTGACGTTATAACAGTACATTCAAATGTTAGTGTAGTTTTTTAATTTTGCCACTTACATAATAACTCACCAAGTCCAGTAAGTCTAGAAGTCCAAGAAAATTAGATTTTACAAAAAAAAAATGGGCGTTTTAAATAACTCTTTTATAGTAAAATAAAGAACAGCCTTATGATTTTACATTTCATATGACATTTCTGAAACGGCCGAGCCACAGTTTTCAAAAGTTAGGGGCTTTGATTTTCACAAGATCTTATAACTTTTTTGCAATAAAAACTTAATGAGCTGAAGAGTTTATTTAAATTTTAATTAGATTGTTAATTTCAGTTCAACCTATTCTCAATATTTTCAATGATAATTTTGAGATAAAACGTCTTACTGTAGATATTTTAATTTGCCTGATGACTTGAAAGGTCCGAGGGGACAGCGGGGCTGAGCAGACCCGGTTCACTCAACAGAGAAATGTTAATGGAAATCCAAGCATTGTGTTTGAGTAAAAACAACAAGATACCGGTTTTTGCCGCCCTAATCTGCTAATAAAAAGGGAAAACAGAATAATCCATTGTCATTATTTACTGTGTCGACCGACCCGCTGAGAGATCTATCAGCACGCTTCGGGAAAAGATGTTCTCTATTTAAATTGACGTAAATGTTTTAATGGTGGTCGTCAGTTAAGGAAAGCTGAGAACGTTTAAGTACGAATTTAAATAAGTTATTTTTATCAGTAGACAAATGTGAGAAAAGAAAACATAAACTGTATACTTTGATATTATTATATCTCAGTTTAAATAGTCCTAGTCTTAACCGACGCTCTTGTATTTTTGCTAGTAAACACCAATATAAAGCAAAAGTATTCATATCAGAAATATCAGCAACTGGGGTCCAAACCTCGGTTGTGTCAAACTGACCTAACTCGTTGCCAATTGAATTATTACTTTAATTAAGAGAAAATAACATATCTAACCTTTCTCGTAGCTCTTCACAATTAACAGAAAACATAAAATTTTTTGGAGTTCTGTACCAAAGCTTTATGTTACAGAAAAAGGGTAAAAAAATATAACTTTTACAATGCTATCAAAACTACGAAATGTCTAATGAAAGCCGGTAGATGTGACGCGGCAGTTACAAACAGGTGTTGTTAGGACAGTATAACGCCACTAGCGGCATCTGTGCGGGCCGCTTATATGCAATAAAGCAAAAATCCTGCTTACAAAGATTAAGAAAGACTTACATGTGGCACGTTATAAAAAAGTACTATTTGAACTTGTTTGCGTGTCTTGATGAAGTTTTTAACCGACCGACCCGAGCCGACCGGTCGAGCGTTCGAGTCTCGGGTTGCCGTAAGTTGTAGCTGCCATGTTTCTCAATGTGCCCGGATAGTGCCGTCAGATTCGCAACCTGAGACTCAACATAAACATGCGAAAAGCGGTGTGTATCGCCTCTGCCTATCCCTCTCGACGGATAACGGCGTGAGTTTATGTCATGTAATGTGTTGTGTAATTAAGTTTTTTAAGTAAATAAAAATTACGTTATGAATTTTACATTTGACCTATTGTCCTCTTTTTACACAACGGATTCTACAAAAGATTAAAAAACTTTATCAAATATAACATGACCGACAACTGTTTTCTTCAAACCGTCCACACAAAAAAAAACTCCATTATCTATTTCAGTCCTTTTTAATGGCAAACTATGAATTTATATTTATAGTGAGATAATTTTACATTAACCGAGAAGGGCAGTGTTAATGTCACATTGGAGTTTAGCTATTACTGGAAATAGATATTCTGTGAATAAGTTCACGTAGGAGTTACAAAGCTGACCTATCGTAGGACTTCGGACGTTTGTAAAGAATCTTTTTCTAGATCAAAATTAAACTTATTGAACCATGAACTATTTAAATGAGCTGCTTTTGAAACCAGTAAAAAATATTTTAAGCTTTTCAAGATACATACTGTAAATGTTTTCAATACGTATTTATTTTGGATCTATATAGTTTTAAATTAAGATTAAGATTTGTGTCCATTGTGTCCGTAGTAGTGTATGTCTACGAAGAATCGTTTCACATAATAATTACCACATCATGATACACATTAACTTATTCCTGCACTTAGATATAATCTTGTGTCGCAGCCACTTAGCAACAATATGGGATAAACTGCATAGATAAGATCACAACATTCAAGACCGGTAAGCGAAACATTGCGTCTTGTGAAAGTTCTGCCCCCGCCAGTATTCGAACACGGAATCTAGCGTAGCAGTCGGCTGATTACACCACTGCACCACCGAGGTTGTCGATTAAGTCAATGCTTAGTTAAATAATCTAGTGTGTTTGTAGTGTGTTAAGACTAGTACGGTTACTTTATTTTGCTTTGTTTGCAGAAAAACAAACTGTATTTTCATGTATTATTTAATTTTTATTTTGGTTACCGTAATCCTTAACACACAATTGATGGAATATTAATGACATGCAATTAAATTGGTGATATGATTGCTAAAGAAACAATACAAACAATTATAAGTGTCCTTATTTTAATTTCCAAATTATTCTGTACATTTATTAAAATAGTCACACGTCAATAAATTTAAAACCGCAACTGATTTATTAACGCATCCAAGTTTCGTTATTTAGTGGTTTTATCTGCAGACCGCCTTAATTAATAAATAAAGGGGAAATGAAAAAAGGAATTTAAACCGGGTCGCGTCGTCCGACAAGACTTGATTATGTCGCTGTAAAACCACGGCGACTAAAATGCCTTCGCATATTACCTGCAACATTCTAATTTAGTAATTAGTTTTATCTGAATAATATTTTAATATTATTAATTATAGCTGAGGCTGTTAACGGTTTAAAAAAACACACATTTAACTAGCATGTAGTCGATAAGTGAACCTCTAAAATTACAAATTAAAAAAAAAAAAACCCGAAAGGACATATTTGCCTACATTCGATTGTTCATCCCCACTTTCACCCCCCATATCGTTTGAATGGGGGAACCGATGTTGATTAAAACATTCGACACGCTCGATTAAGTCACCTTTCAAACAAAAAAACCACATCAAAATCGCTTCCAGAGTTACGATACCACAGATAGACAAACATACACACACAGACCGACACGTCAAACTTATAACACCCCTCTTTTTGCGTCGAGGTTTAAAAAAAAGAGTCGCAAAAACAATGATTATCTAACCATAGAGAAGGATAGTTATTTTTTAACAGTTGGTTAAAAAAGTAAATTCTCATGGTTGACTATGGCATTTTAAAAAGAAGTTGGAAATTATTGCAGAACAACCGATCTACGAATATAAACCAGATAAATTGACTTGGTAATAGGAAATAACAATGTTATAATACTCCCTCCGTCCTATTTTAAACAGACTCTCTACTCGTAATTTCATTCAGTATTTCTTAAAATCAATCTTCTTAGTTATTCAAGTTTCTAACAACACGTTTTAATTACGGTTCCAAGAAAATCGAAACGAAACTTCTTTGAAAATTGTTTAAAATATAAAATGTATAAACGAGAATGCTCTGATTTATCTTTTACGGGATGTAGCAAATATTACAATATGGTACCGATGACACGATGTAAGTCAAAGTTTCCTTTTCAAGTACTAGAAAGATAATTTTCTAAGTCTGAACCAACTTGGCAACTTTTAAGTTCGGGCGGCGAGTTGCTGTTCTTCAATTCACAAAGGTACAGTAGCGAAAGTTTAGATTTGAATTCGACTTAGAGAAAATTCAGCTCTACTTCTACAAAGTTACGGTTGCATTTAACATTGGAGTCAAGTAAAATGTTAAGAGTCAGGGAGTAGCAGGAAAGTTGAAAAAGCAACCGTATGTGCATTGAAGTTAGACGAAGCAAACTGCTCAATTCACCGTTCAAAGAGTTGACTTCAAAATGAGATGCTTAGCTTATATGTTTTCTTTAGCAATCAAAACTTTAATATTTTCTTAGTAGGTTTCAATGCATGCCGAAATTATTTCTATTTGTAAATAAAATTGGATCAACTGTAGATTCGGAGCACACCCGCTTGTTTGACCCACCACTGCAACTCTTCAACAGTAGCTTCCTTTGATCCAAGAATCAACGAATAATGCAGCTGAGCAATGAAACGCAGACTGTGCGCGGTCACCCAACCAGACTTTGGACCCGCAACGAACTTAATCAGAAGAAATATAAGGAAGAAAGAAACCAACTCTAGTCAATTGTATATATGTAGTGCTGTTTCTGTTACCTCTTTTGACACAAGATTTATTGTATGTATACGTTATAAATAAAATGGCGTAATTTTTCTTTTATCCAATAAAATCTAGGTACAAACTAACGTACCTACTTACATGCAAACTGTTTGTATGTAAGGAAGTAATGTTCCAAACTAATCAAACAATTAATTCATTCAACATATTAACAATGAACATACTGGCTAACCATATCTTGTTTTAAAAAAACAATAAAAACACACATATTTTATGCGAGCTTTTGCTATATAAAAATCAACTGACGATTTTGACGACCTCGGCGGCGCAGTGGTATAAACAGACGACTGCTACGCTAGAGGTTCTGGGTTCGAATCCCGGCGGGGACGGGCCTTTGTGTTGTTTGCAAGACGCATTGTTTCGCTTACCGGTCTTGGATGTAGTATTCTTATCTATGTAGTTTATACCATATCGTTGCTTAGTGCCTGAGATACAAGATTATCTTATTGCAGGGCTGAGTCAATGTGTGTGTCGTGATGTGGTTATTATTATTATTAAATACAAAAGCAGATAAATAGATCAATTATTTGGAAAAAGAACATCAAATTATTTTAAAGCCGGAACTAATGCGGTTTTACTGTAATAATGGATAGGATAAACCTATTAAATATGAATTTCTATAAATGATAAATTAAACAAACATTACATAACGAGTGAAACTACTCTCAAATGAACAAATCAATTGTAATTAAACCACTCACTATAATTACTCACATGAAGAATAATGTATTCATTGAAATAAAATATATGTTGCAAAATAATCCTATTTGACTGTCAAATTGCTTTCCTTGGTCAAAATGCGTTATTAAATAATAGGTCAAGTTATTTCTTATATCTATTTCAGATGTCCAAGGGCAAATAGTCGTTGTAAAAAGTTATTTTATGTTCCACCCACACATACAAAATATGCTGAAAACACAACAATTTTAATAAGAAAGTTACAAGTGATAATATTGACATGTTTACATCCTTTAATTAATTTAAAAGATCTTTGATAAAAAAAAAAATCAATTAATTCTTAATTTCCAGCTTAGTGTATTATGAGATTTCCATGTCTATTCTATTTATGTTTATTGTTCGTCATATGTCCATTAATTTCTCTAGTCTATCTAGTCTATTTATTGTTCATCATATGTCCATTAATTTCTCTAGTCTATCTAGTCTATTTATTGTTCATCATATGTCCATTAATTTCTCTAGTCTATCTAGTCTATTTATTGTTCATCATATGTCCATTAATTTCTCTAGTCTATCTAGTCTATTTATTGTTCATCATATGTCCATTAATTTCTCTAGTCTATCTAGTCTATTTATTGTTCATCATATGTCCATTAATTTCTCTAGTCTATCTAGTCTATTTATTGTTCATCATATGTCCATTAATTTCTCTAGTCTATCTAGTCTATTTATTGTTCATCATATGTCCATTAATTTCTCTAGTCTATCTAGTCTATTTATTGTTCATCATATGTCCATTAATTTATTTTGCTTGTTACGTTAATTATTTAATTTGTGATGTTAATGTTTATTTGTAATTTAATTTTTCTGCTTCGATTGTGAATATCAATCAGTGGAAACCTCATTGGTAAATGAATTATTATTTGTTTATCTAATTTGTAATATAAAACTGTAAAATAAAAACTAAAATAAAATAGAAATTATTTTATATCTGATTAAAAATTTAGTAAACTATTTAAATCGTTTAAACAACATAATCTCTAGTAACTACAAGTTTAGAAATAAGTCGCTTCTGTAGTCAATAATGGTTGTGACAAAATTAAATGTTCAATGACGGATTTAACATAACATTTTTGGGAGTCTGACTTTGACCGGTTTTAGGAAAATTTACTAAACAGTCAAAGTAATTTAGGCGAGTATTTCACTGGTTTTACTAGTAGATGTTGACAGAAAAATAATTAATGATTGAAGGCTCATCAATAAAACATGGTTCACACACACAGATTGCCTACACGGCTACAAATTGGTATCTTATAAATATAGTTTAAAGCAATAACATGTTTTTCTTTTACAAAGAAAATTTTAATGTTGATATTTACATCTCTGTATAAAATACAAGCGGCCTGTCTCGGTTTTGCACAGGTAGATAAAGGTGGTATTTAACTTGTTCGAAAAGATTTCCTCACCTGTATTCATTAGGGATAATGTAAGATTCTAATGGTGAAACAGTTTTTCAAATCGGACCAAGAGTTTCGGCGCCTATTCAATTCAAAACAAAATCAAAATCAATCTTTCCTCTTTATGTTATGAATAATAAATTAAATATTAGCTCTTACTTACAACTCATCCGTATCTCTTTTTGTATTTTTGAGACAAAATGGAGCTTGGAAGTCTATTAAAAATTTAGATGAACGAATTCTTGAAATAATATATTGAATGAGTAGTTTCTATAGCTCTCTTTTACATACGTACAACCTTACAAAAATTACCTAATCATATTTTCTACTAAGCGTTTTTGTTTAAAATATCTTAGTATCAGAATCCAATGAGGTACCAATTCGTTTTCTCGCGATATTTGTTTCCCCACTGTCGAATTTCGACACGTAGTACGGACCGTTCCCTTTTCTAGCATTTTAAAAGGTAAAATTTATTTGGAGAAACTAAATAAAAATACCGAGGCACTTTGTCGATTTGTTCCATTTAATATCCACAATGGAACCGGTTAGGGGGCGGCTGCAGTGACTGTTTACAAGCGATTTATGGATTTTCTTAGAACTGAAAATGCCTTGAGCGGTTTCATACAAAAGTAGATACCTACGCGCATCCCCGTCACTGAGCATTTTCGCATAAAACTGCGTAGACGTCCGCTTAAGCACGTATGCATACAAACGCGAATATTTTCCCTAGTATTAATGTACAACGTTTTACGTAGATGTGTGATGAAGCGGGCGCTGCGCTGCGCGACGCGATCACCACGCGGTTGCTATTGGCACGATGAAAAACGAATGCCTAAGAAGGGAGAAACTTTTACGCAACGTTCACGCGGTTACGCGTCGAAAATATTCCCTCTGAATTGAATGCGCCCTAATGCAGATTCAGGCCTGAACCTTGATTTAAAATTGTGGTTTATGTAAGTAAAGGTGATAACAAAACTATTTAACTTAGCATAAATATCTATCTATTTGTACAACAGTAGTCAACTATTATGGTGGGTCGACTGGAAATTTTCAAAGGGTTTTTGTTTTTACGATGTACATTTTTTGGGTAAAATAAATACTGATTTTTAAAACCAGATTTAAGAGTTAAAACGTGCAGGTTAGTTTGACCAACTATCTAATGTTAATTAAAAACGTGAACGAAACAACAGATTCAGACGCGTAATAATAACTGAAGGCAGGATATCAAGATGCTTTTCAGAAATTAAAAGAATTAAATAGCAGATAAATTTAATCAAATCCATACAACTATTCATTGAGCAACTGAAAGTAAGCATTGATCATTTAGACCAAGAATAGGGATATGCTTGAAATTTAATTTCATTATTCAATCAATATATCGTATTTAGAAATATTATTTTTACAGAATTAGAATTGAAAGATAAACTAAGGATCCATTAAAAGTAAATATACACATATATATCTCGCTAATTAGAACAACCTTTTCTATGTTGTATGGCGCCTGAGTACTGTGACGTCATAGTACATATCGAATCTCTCTGTCTAACCAACGTCTTTGAAGCTTTATAACTTAGTTAATACGTCAGAAATTTAAGAAAATCTAACGGTTTTATGTAAATATATGGTATCTAAATATAATAAATAAATAAATAAAGTCATGCATATTCCCTATTTTTGAAATTCTTTAGTATATTAAAACGCTCAAATTGCACAATTTTAAAACCAATACATAACAAAACTTTTTGATCGTAAAAAGCTAAGGTTTTTCCTTATGGAAGGTAATACATGTAAATATGCCTAGGGACTCTAAAAGATAGTACAAAGAAAACGAAATGAAGTTGTTTGATCTCTTATATTCCCTTGTTTTATTTATGGGTATAATAGCGACCCTAAAAGTTTCAGTACCTTTCAAGATTTCCCTAATGTTTTTTTCACTGCAATCATCGATCAAATTTTATATCTACACAATCAAGTCACATAAAATGTCCTCGACAAAATTTAAACGAACTAATCGAATGTCTTGGTGGACATGTTCTATCCAATAACAAGCGAGATGTATCAGAAACCCTATATTTTTTATTAAGATCTTTTGATACACACTTCTGGATTGTTCTAAAGGTTGAATTTGCTTTTGTGTGTGTGAATATCTAATAGAAATACTTATCTTTCTGTCTCTATCCAAAATCTACACCACTATTTGAGGTTTTATATGGTGTTATATGGCATAAGAAAATTAATTAAATAAGTAC
Source organism: Choreutis nemorana (assembly GCA_949316135.1). Lineage (NCBI taxonomy): Eukaryota > Metazoa > Arthropoda > Insecta > Lepidoptera > Choreutidae > Choreutis > Choreutis nemorana. The sequence goes on along the minus strand of OX438601.1, from coordinate 8,610,511 downwards.
TTTTAAATTGTCAAAATTCTTTTAAACTACCACCGGTTCGGAATGCCTGTCTACGGGAATGAATCTGAGAAGAAACGTCCGTAGTTGCTCGTTTTAATATCATTACAATCTTAGTTATAATATAAAATGTTACAAAAAAAAAGTATATAATATCTACAAATGTCGATTAAAACATTTTATACAGACGAAATGTAACAAATAAAATAATAGAAAATAGCTTACAAAAACGTAATTCGTTAAGTTTTAACAACAACGCTGGCTTATAAATAGGTTATTCATACTAAAATAAAGTTCAAAGAAGAAGTTTACAAACTTGACAGTAAAACCGCTCCGCTCTACACGAAACCTCAGTAGAATCGAGAGGGTTATAAATCGACAGTTGGAAAAAACGCTTTTTAACTTAAATGGGGAATTTTAAATAGAATTGCTATTTAGGATCAGCTAATAGCAGTAAAAATGTAAGCTAGTTATTTCTTTTAAAACGGACTGACCAAAAGGATAGAGTAGAAATATCATCACGACGGAGATTAATATTATTTTTGAGTCCAAAACTTATCAACGATTTTTATTTTAGTTGCTGATTAGTGTTTTAAATGCTCATTGGCTATCGATTAAGAAACAAGTTAGAAATAAGATAAGGTTATGTGGCATAAGATTGGGTTCAAATACCTCTTTCGCAAATGTATCTTTCTCTCTCAATTCAAACCGCTGACAATCAATAATGCGATTAATGTTTTTTGCACTAAGGTATAATCTTGTATCGCAGGCACTAAGCAACCATATAGTATATACTACATAGATAAGAATAAAACATCTAAGACCGGTAAGCCAAACAATTCGTCTTGCAAATAACACGAACTCCCGCCCCGCCAAGATTCGATCCCGGAACCTTTAGCGTAGCTGTTTACACCACTGCGCCACCGAAGTCGACAAATAAAATTTATAATATTAATAAAATCAATGAAATGTCCTATATGTGTACACAAACAAAGCACACTTTGAAAATGAATTGTTTTCGTAGCCCCTTAACAATTTCCCAACAAAACATTATTTCAATATTGAAGCAATCAGCAATATTTTCCATTCAGTCTAAAAAAGCTTTCTAACATAAAAATCTAATTCCAACATCAGGCATAGCAAGCAAGCTTCATTTGAATGGAGTGTTACAATAGCCATTAAAACTTGATTGGACAATAAACATCAAATGAAATAGCAGCAGAGGTTTGCATTTTATAATACCACACAGCTGGGAAAGATCGGCCTATATATGGTGGTACTTTATTAGGTACAAAGCTACTTTATCATGTGTTAATTAATGTTGTCAAAAGTATTTTACGTTGTTGGTTCGGAAGAAATAAGGCGAAGATTGCGCGCGATCCAGCCAATTAGGGTCAATTTGGCCACAAAAATGAAGAACGAACCACTCGATCCTATACTCTTGAAGTTTTGCTTAAAATATAAAGTACTAAGTTACATTTCATTTCAGTAAGTTACGTGCATCGATAATTAACTTTAATATTGGGTCAAATAAGGTTCGTATTATTTTAAACATAATGATTCCCTACTAGATATTTCAACATGTCAATTAATGTATCTTTATCATTTATCAAAACGTTGAACATTATCTCGATAGTTTTTCGAAAATTTACTCTTCAACTGAAAAATATACATGTAATTTTTACTAATACAGGAATATTTATAGTTCTATCTATATTTTCCTACAACAGTAATAATAATAGTGACTCCATGCACACAAAACGCGTCTCCACCGTTTCAATATTAACTCAAAGTAAATGTTCACTACATATTACATTTTTCCTATTTTCCTCTATAAATCCTGCGCCTCTCCTATAAATTGTACCCTTCGAACGAAGGCCAAATATTGAATTTTTGTAATATGAGGTTGGTGATAGGAAATATCTACCACATTGAATACCCAGCGCCTGTCACTACAATCACTACTTGAACTTAATCTTGGGGAGGCTTAATTTGATTTTGATAGTATCGAATACGTTTTCGTTTTCGCAAGCGGAAAGCAAGAAACATCGTATCATCATCATGTTTCAAAGATCTATGGAAAGAAAACGAAAACTCTCATCGAACTAGTGTTCGCACATACATGAGTAAAAAAACGGAACAAAGACAAAGCATCATATACAAGTGCTCTGAGACAGGTACAGGTACTACTACAAGCGTGAGACGCGTGTGTGCGTTTCCACTGGCGGCTTGTCACGTTCAAAACGAAACCGGTTTATACTGGCTCGGTTAGTGGAAAAGTTGAGGGCTCGCCCGAACACGACTGACGTTGCGAGTTTTTAATTGATTAATTAAAAGTTCATACATTACAGTGAGTAATGGTTTTTAAATAATTTAAAAGTACATGCCATACATACATAAACTCACGCCGTTATCCCTCGAGTGGGGTTGGCAGAAGTGTCACACACCGCATTTCGCATGTTTATGTTGACTCCCAGTGCGACAGGTTGCGAATCTGTCACCACTATCCGATCCGATCACAATGGGAAACATGGCAGCTATAATGTACGGCATCCCGAGACTCGAACCATCGACCTGTCGGGTCGAGTCGGTCGGTTGACCAAGACCAAGGCACGTAACAAACTGAGCTACCACGTCCTCACGTCAGTTTTAAAGTAAAGAGTCCAAATATGATTTTCTGTTCTATTCAAGTTTGAGTTTGTTTTTGTTTATTTCATTGTATCCTCCCGTGCCTACCCTAACAAAACTAGATATACATTTTGATCGCTCTTTAGAAGCTTGATCTCTGTTCCATTTCGTTTCTCATGTGATTCCAGGTTTTCATTCATCGACCAAACAAGAATCGTTTTAGAGTTCCTCTCTGTCCGCCCGTTTGACCGTTTGTCAGTGGGCTTTAACTATCTATCATTCATATCGTTCATGGGATGTTTCATGGGAAGCTTCCAATAATTAATATAGTATAGTAGTAGTAGTAGTATAGTATATAGTCATGTATATAGTATATAGTCATGTATAAAGTACTAATTTTCACAAAGTGCGTATTTTAGTGTAACATTTAAAGAAAATTTAATATAAAGGGTGGTCGTTAAAAAAAAAACGTTTTTTTGAGAATTAGACTACATAAAATTACTGTTGAACAATACATACGTAGGTTGACACAATGAAAATTCGTTCGTTGTGTGAGTAAAAAAATTTAAAATACCACATAAATTATTAGTTCAAGAAAATTGGTTGTGCATTTCAAATAAAGAGACGGAGTAGAATAATCATTAAAGGGAAGCTATCAATCAGCAATAAGTATACAATTTGTGTAACCAAGCAACTCGCAGGGAAACCTGAGCTAGTACCGTCGTTGCGTAAATAACTTGAACCTATTTATCATACACTATTTGCGTAGGAACGCTAAAGTTCAGAGAAAGAGAATATCGTAGGTGTAGTTTCTTAGTAAACTTAACATATATCTTGTGTTACATCTAACAAAAATATAGTGGAAATTTAACAGTAAATCATCTAGTTTCTAAAAATACTGTAAGATAGATCTTTTCTTTTAATTTTTATTTGAAAAACAATGTTTTTTTATGTAAATCAGGCAATTATAGTGAATCTTCAATTTCAGAAGGTAAGATAATTATAGATTTAATTTAATCAAGTAGCTTAAAAATTTTTTTTTTATTTTTTCGACAAAGGTTAAGCTTCTTCGGAACAAATTTTTTTTTTCAAAATTAGAAGATCAAAAACGAAGTCTAAGCAGTTGGAATTCAGACACATTAATCAAGTCTTAACAAGTCTCGGCCAATAAGGATGTGTATAACTCAGCGAATCTAATTTGGATCGGCTGAGCCACAGTTGATTAAAAACAGTTCTAACCAAAGTGTTTTCATGAAAATGCGTTTTATACGAGAGGCATCGGCCATATCTTTGTTAAAGATTGCATTCTCCTTATTTGAGGTTGTGTGGGCTTACTCACTCAAAGATATAGCACATCATTAGTGACATAATCTGACTTGTAATTTAAAAGGCAAGCAAGCTATTCTTTCATAACTAACAACTTTTTAAGGTGTAGTCCGTTGTGGCAGCTTATGTATAAGCATAAAATAATACATATATAATCAGCCAAATTTACAAAATATTTCTACAATATACAAAAAAAAACATTTTCTTGATTAAATTAATAAACTATATCGTAAACTAGGACAAGAATCGCGGTCAGAGACTAGAGCGTAATAGATACTGTAATAATTACAAGTTAAAAGATAACTTAATAAATTTGTAACTTATTTCATTTGCAAAACAAAAACATCTTTCTATCGGTCACATCAATCGATATCTGTTTTTTTTTTATTTATCAAAAAAGTTTTCATAGCAGCTATAGCTAAGTCTTGGGAGTTCAAACTTCTACAGTATATATAAAAAATACATTTGCTTGAGTAAATTAATAGACTATATAGTAAAACATGAGAAGTAACGAGGTCAGATACTGCAGCGTAATAGATACTCAGCTCGCCCACTGATTTCAATTTAAACTGTTCCCTACCCCTCGCCGGAGAAAAGGGTTAAATGTATTACACTGGGTGTTAATATTCCTGGTTAAGTTAGTAAGTTAGCCTACCAGGGCCTGATACTAGCGATAATTTGATAAGTCTCTTACTTTTTGTTAAGATTAACTTCAATTTCTCAGCAGTTCGCCCCTTTTGAAAAGTTTTTTCTCATTATACATTTTTTGGTACAGCTGTTCTAAACTGACTGACTGAAAGTGAGGGTTCATTTTATATTGAATATTAATTTCCATTTCATTTTAAAGCCTAACATTTTTATTTTTATTTATCTGTTTTGCTATCGCTTTGATTTTGTCTGTAACCAAAGCTTTGTTTTTAAGATCGATATATCGACAAAAAAAAACCTAACCTAAAAAATATTCGTTGCAGCTAATTATATAAATTACTCACGACGACCACCTTGTTAATAAAAGCGGCATGCATCAAAGGGTTGGCACGTACTCTAGCGAACGTTCGGAAAACCTACAAAAACGAACTCAAACTAATTAACTAGCTCTAAAAGACTGCTTTTGTAAACTTAAAACGAAAATATGTAATATCATGAAATTATACAAGCGAAACTACACCTTATTCTGTTGACTTCAAAGCCTTCGTTTCAATGACAAATAGGAAGGGACGTCTTAATTTAAAGTGTTTTCTTAACCCGTAATAAGACGATCTAAAATTAAAGTTTTGTGACTTTATAATTATTAACTCTGCAAATGAAAGTGAAGTAACATTAAAGATTTTCATTGGAAACAACAAACGTTGGTTTTGAAACAAATTGGTGATCGTAAAAATAAATAATTTAAAAACTTAAACCCGACTACTGAAAAATCATGACAAATTTTGATTTTCAAAAGTCATTACTAAACATTGTGGGTATGAATAATTTTATATTACGCAATGCGTAAATTCACAGTAAAAATAACGTAATCGTTTTTGAAAAAGGGATGTAAGGGTTCCGAACAACATCTTAAGGACCCTCCCAACCTCACCTGCTCATTCTGCAACCTACTGGTCTACAAACGAGGCGCTGACGATGGTGGTTTCTTTCGTGGTTCTGGAGGTCAGACGGCTATTGCTCCTTGTCATACCACAAATCTGTCCCTTATTATTGTCCCTTATTGGATAGCGTCACCGCACAACAACGCGCAGGCAATGCCCTTAAAAGATGCCGAATACCAGGCAAAGTGGAGAAGTCGGAAAGCGGATCAGAAGCAGAGGAAGAAGACTTTTTATGTAACATTTGCCATTATATTTTTCTACCACAAGATGTACCCTATGTTACGCTGACAATAAATAATCCGTTGATTCTTCAGTCATTAAAATTGGTTCATTAGTAGCTACAGTAGAACACGGACTTAAAAATTTTAAATAATTCTTGTTTTATCTGCGTAAAATGATTATTGAATTAAATAAGGTATCCTGTGTAGATTGAGACAATTAAATTTAAGCAACAAATTTTTCACTTGCATCCAATTTTATATATTTTATAGATCGTCGTGATTTTAGAAATAATTCTTTAAACTCAACTAGACTAGAAAACTAGGGACTGAAATCTCTTACAAAGATTGATCGAGCAAAACGGAACGTCTATTATTTATAAGAAAAAAAGTTTAATTTAAGTAATCTATGTAAAAAAATATGAAGATTATCATTTTCTAAACCTCTTTATTTGCCGTGTAACCGCTAAACTTTTTTTCCTCGAAATCTCATTACCTTTCGAGGTTTTTTTCAGGATTTCCTTGAAACAAATTGAGATCGTCAAGCCGCGGTCCCAGAACGCATGTAAAATTTTAATCTTGTATTTTACAACCGCCATACTGGTTCACTTAATATAATATACATTCCCGGTAATTTATCAAAATGTATTGCAAAAAGTTAAAATGAAATGCCATCAGCTTCGTGAGTCAGACATTCATCGGTTTCTTAATAAACCAAATTGATTAGCAAATACCGTAGACCTTTCTACCTCATAACGTTATACAAGCTACATTTTACACGGGTCTATTTTTAAATATCCGATACATTTGCAGTGAATTGTTAAAAGCTGGATCCTGGTCATAAAGAATGATGAACAGTGGTAAGTAATAAATACTCGTAAAACACCGGAGATGAGCTTTTGCAAAATAAAGATTGAAAAAAAAATGAAAAAATATTTATTTACACCAAAACATGTTACATAAATAGCAGTATGTGTTTTGGTCCCCTCACTAGGCAAGCCTGTATCGAGGGAACCTGTTACCGGGTTTAACAATATTATTCAAACATTCCTTTCGGCAAACATTAATACTTTACATGATACATGATAGTAGTTTTGCAAAAAATAAATAATAATAATAAATATAATTAATTCCATGCTTCAGGCAAAAACATAAATAAAATAAAATTCATCAGGTCGATTCTAATTAGGTACTGTACATAGTCCTATGAGTAGATAGTTAAGAGATTCTCGGTTTCCATATAGGTTAAGGTAACTAGCCATTTGTAAATAATGGTTTTTACTTCATGAAGGGGTTTATTTTTTATATTGCAGTGTTTTGCTACTCTGTTATAAATGTATAATTTTATATATGGTCCAATCCGCATAGCAAATGTTGTATTGACTTGGGGTGTTGGAAGATGGTATACTCTACGTTTACTAATCTGGTCATAGTTAGTAAGAGATTTAACTGAACTATGAATTGAAAGAGATGTTTTCAGAATAAAAAGCTGCCGTACGGTGGGGATCTTGGCGGTCCTATATAGATCAGTGGTAGGATAGCGAAATGGTTTTCGAAGCATAGTTTTTAAGACAGACCGCTGAGCTCTTTCGGCTTGAATAATGAAAGTTTTACATGCACTGCCCCAGCAGGTAATGCAATAGACTATTAGAGACTGGCACAGCGCATAGTACACAGTTCTAAGGGTGTCAATACAAGCTAAATCACGCAGGTTTCGCATAACATTGATAATCTTTCTTATTCGCGCAGAAAGAGTGCCGATATGCAATTCGAAGGTCAGTTTCTCGTCAATATGCACGCCAAGATACTTCACACAATCTGTTCGCAACAGGCACTCACAGGTACACGATGAATAATTGTTGCAGCTTATACTGTGAGCTTTAATTTGAAAACAAATATCTGGTGCCGTGGCTAAGGTTTTGTGAAAACATAGGCATTTTGTTTTTTTGGTGTTCAAGGTCAAGAGGTTTCTTTGCAGCCATTTCGAAATCTGTACAAGACACTTTTCTGCCGTTGTGAGTACGGTGGGCCATGTAGGGCCATGGAAAATAACTGCAGTGTCATCAGCATAACATAATATGTGAGCGTCATCTATCTTAGAGTCCAGTAAGTCGTTCATATATAATAAATAATGTAGGGCCAACAATACTTCCTTGTGGGATTCCAAAACAGATTGTCCTTTCTTCACTTAAGTATTGTCCAATCCTAACACACAGTCTTCTATTCATTAAATAACTTTGGAACCAGTTTAAAGTTATTCCTCGAATTCCCTTTGCCTCCATTTTTTTCAGCAGTATTGGAATAGATACCGTATCGAAGGCCTTTGCAAGATCTAAAAAGATTCCGACGCAGTATTGATTTTTGTCTAAATGTGATGATACGGTGCTAGTAAGTAGGTAAAACAAGTGGTGATGGTCCTTGGACTTACTGAAATGTATTTAACTAATTATTTATGCAAACATGCATGGCACTCTGTAAGCTTCTTTATATTTCTTTATTTATACAAAATATTTTAATAATTTTTACATTTCAAAAGTTCAATTAATAACATAGTAATATATTCGTCAACTCAGGATTATTGAGGTAAATGTGTGATATTTAATAATCAATCTATATGACATGTTTTGTTGGTAGAATAATAATAATCAGATAATAATAACCTCATCATCTTGTATCGCATGAACTAAGCAACGATAAGGTATAAACTACATAGATTAGAATACAACATCCAAGACCGTTAAGCGAAACAATGCGTCTTGCAAATAACACAAAGTCTAGCCCCCGCCGGGATTTGAACCCGGAACCTCTAGCGTAGCAGTCGGCTGTTTACACCACTGCACCACCGAGGTCGTCAAACACATTGGTTTCTACTTAATATTGTTTTTTTTTTGTACTTTTCCTAATATTATTTTATTTATGTTGTTCAAATTAAATTCAAATGAGACAATTAAATGAGATGGCAATGCTCTTAGAAGACACGGGACGTCATCTTCAGTAATTTGTTGGATGAAATCAACTACGCCAGGTTGGCGTACGTGGAATTACCATAATTTTCTTGTGCGCATCTCCATCTTGTAAGAGCACCGCGACTACTAATATAATAAACCTATTATTTTAAGCTTAAGTTTGTGCAAATTAAAAAAAAAACAAATGTATAGATTAAAAAAGGTAAGACTCGAAACTAACCAAACAACACACAGATAATAACTAAACAAGTGACTGTAGCAATATAATGACAAAATGACAGACGTAGTGTAATCACATTAGTCAATTTACCAAATATTGTATTAATATATCCGACCGCACGAATATAATACACGTTCGGAAAGTTTCCCTGAAGAAATATTAATATCTCCCGAAATGGATAAACTTTATCCTTCTAATGTGTTTCTGATCTCACCTAGAGCCAATTATTTGACACCCTTAATCATATCAAATGGAAATAATGGGAAGTTTTAATACCAATAACTTTTTGCTGTTCGGTAATTGTTTTAGACATGATGAAAAAATATTTATCCCTATAAAAAAAAGTAAAGTCCTTTACTACAAATTATCAAACAACTGTGTTTATGAATGTCAAACATGACGGATAAATCCCAAGACCTAAGCGAGGTTGTAACTAATACGATTCATTAAACTTGTAGCATACGAAATTGTCATGTAACTCAACTGGGTAAGAGCTAGACATCAATGTCGGTTTTACGTACTGCGGCTTAGTTGCAACTTAGTTTGTCAGAACGAGGGATTTCAAACCTTATTTCCATGTAATAGGAGTCAATGTGAGAGTTAGAGGAGTTTGCTTGGTGGGAATCAACGTGAAACAAGCGCCGACGTCTCTTTGATTAGACGCTCGACGCACTTCACTGTGACGCATTCAGAGGTTTCAAACCCAAATACATTAGTATGTACGTACGTACTCTCGTAGCTGTAAATATACGTGTGTATCTGACACGCAGATATACCTCTAACCTCGTATTGCTGACACCGCATACTCAAATTACTACCGCAAACTCCATTTACTACGTCATCCTATGTCTCGTATAGATATTGTATCAAAAGCATCTTTGACTAATTAGATCACTGTTTAAAATATGCAGAGTCGTGTTCTAAAAATCCCAAAATCATTTGAGTTTACTAGAAATTAAAAATATATATATGTGTAAGCAAAAATGGGCATCCTCGCATCAATAGCTTTCCGTGAGGTCAACCCTCTGCTTTTTTGCCCATAATCTCGTATAAAAAATACTGATGCAAACCTGCGACATTGTTAGATTAATTAAATAAAGGATTAAAACAAAAATTATAATGAAATGAACAGCGTTATTCTTTTTCGAATAAAGACAGCATCCTACAAAATAAAATGTACATGATATCAATATTGTACGTGAATGACTAAGAAACCAACACATAGCATTATATGTAATAGATATAAACGTGGATTTTATATTCGATTCGACTACAAATCGATTATTTACATGTACCAATTGTCATAGACGCTAGAATGCCAGCCGAGGTAGTATGTAAGTTGAACGTAAATTTCAAAGCACCTAAAATAGTAACTGTTTTCATTTAAATTTTCACTCAAGTTCTTTAAAAGTCCGGGTTAAATCAACTCAAACGAGCAATCGAGAATTCCGAAATTAAAAATAAACAATAAAATAGTGTATTCTCTTCATCAGTTAGATAAAAAAATCCTTTATGCTATTTAAGTGTCGTATTTGCATTCAATCTTTAAATAACTTTTCATTTGCATTTTCATTGCTTTTGATTTTATTTGGGCTAACTGGCAGAGCACTCTATGAGCAGCCATGAACGCTCTCAAACCCCCTTCAGTCAGTGCTCTGGAGCTGTACAGGTCAAATGGTACAATTTCGTTGTACTAATTGTGACATGTTCAAAGCCTACAATTATGAATACGCGAGCCAAATTTGACCTTAACCTGCGAACGGTAAAGTCGATTCTGAATCGCTAGGAAATTTTAATAATTCTTAACTAGTTGTCGAGTCGGACGGCCGTAAGTTGTCACTTGTCTAAATATGTTTATGTCAGTTGAAATATGTGTCAGATGGCTAAGCTTTTTTCATCATCACGCTTATGGACAGATGTAACTTTTAAATGTTCTAATGAAAAAAAATCAGTCAAGTGTGAGTCGGACTCGCACATGATGGATTCCGTAACATCTTATTAGCTTAAACATTCTGTACTTTTTAAATAATAACGTAAAAAAAAACAATAAAAAAAAAGTCCAAAACATCACGTTTCTTGTATGGGAGGCCGTTTTTTAATTTATTTGTGTTTCAGTATTTGTTATTACAGCGGGGACAGACGCTTCTTCTCGAAAATTTTTAAGTCTAGCTAAAATGGTTCATGTGATACAGCCCGCTGGCAGACAGGACGAACAGCTTAGTCTTAGTAACAGAGTCCTGTTTTTTACCCTTTGGGGACAGAACCCTATAAATTTATGGTTGAACTAACATACTTTATTTGTAAAACTTATCAATTGAAAATAAATTGTTATTTTAATTAAAAACAAATGGTTATATATCAACTTCTTATTAAAAAAAGTTATACTTGAGAATAGCAATGACTTACTTTCTTTAAACATTTATCTTAATTGCTAACAGCTATGAACTAGAATATTCTTAACTTTCATAGATTCTCTGTGTGTTAAATTTTCTGAAAATAAATTTAATATGAAACATTAAAACAAAGTACTTACATTTTAAAGTTGCGTTACTCGTTCATCTTGTATTCAGCTTGTTAAATTGCATCGCTGCCAGCATTTAAGATGCAAACAACATCCTGCAATACTATTACGTTCGCTTTTAGCAACCGGTTTATTGTTTAAACCAATACAATGTTATCATTGACTGACGAACAATTTCATTATGTTGACTCAGAATCAATTACAGCTTAGAAGCAGCATAAATGCCTAGCTATAGCATAGATGCTAAGTTAAGACAATTTGAAAATAATCAGTAAAATCGACAACTTTAATGTATACATTTATCAAACCTACTTTATAATAGCGTCAATGTATTATTTTTTATTCGTTACTATATAAAAAATTATATTTGTCAAAAAATTGAGAGCGTTTCCTAAGTAAACCAATTTACTCAAAAATTGTCATTAATTAAGTCAAAGTCAAAATGTTTTTTATTCGAATAGACTTAAAATAAGCACTTTCAAATCGTCAATTTTTTTACAACCACCGGAATGCTATTTCTACGGGGAAGAATCCGGCAAGAAACCTCCGTAGTTGCTTTTTTCAATATTCGATTACAATATTTTCTACTACAAATTACAATTTTTCAACATAATAATTCTAGCTACACTCTAACTGTCAATAAGATAAACCTGTGCAGCTAATTAAATTACTCCTATATATCTTTATGCTCTACATATATTTAATAAACTCATCAAAACAAATAATATTAAAACAAAAATGACCAGTGTAGAAAGATAAAAATAGGTGACGGTAAATAGCAAAAAAAAACACAGCAACATTTGTTGGCAATAGAAGAGAACTCAATATGAAGGGACGTACGTTACTGAATACTGTAGCCTAGTTGCTTAAGACGCAGTCGTGGCCGCGATTGGCGGCTCCACCCCAACGTTTCAAGACTTGATTAAGCACGGTAATTTGTGAGATACCTACCGCAGACAAGTTTTCTTGTGTGAGAAACATGGTTAAAGCAAAACTTCTCACTGGAATTGATTTAAAGTACCTTCCAGTACTTACAGTGAAACCGCTGAAGAATTATGATCTTGATTTTAAGTATAGGAGTTATTTTTTAAGAATAATAATTTAGTTTGAAGGTGTTGCACAGTTCTGTTAAATATGTAACTAGAAATGGATGATCGATTTGACGTTGCTGAAGATGCCTGTGCAGGATGTTCGAAGATATTGGAAATGGAAAAAAATGGTTTAAAAATACGTTTAAATTTAATGTTCTTCTTGACAACATTGAATTGTTACAACTTAAAAATTATAATACAAAAGTTTATTCTTCTTTTAAAAATTCATGTGTAAATAATTATAGAGTTTTTATTTTCATGAACAATGCCTTAATATTTAGTTTTTAAATGTATTTTATTATTTTTACTCTTATCAAAATTTCACCTTTTCACTAAGTTTTAAGTCCCTTCGTAGAAATAAATTAGGTACTAAACATGTTAATTTTTAACGTACAAAATTCATGTACATTATTAAGATAATTCCCATAACACCCAGTGGATGATAATACCCGAATCAAGAAGTGGGACATATTTACCCAGACATTAGGTGGGTCCATAAATCACATTTACGTTGGATAGAGTCTCTGCGGGCATTCGCGAGAGCTTAATACACGGACGTACAGTAAATTTAACAGCCTCATTTATTAAATATTTACTGGTTTATCGATACCACTAAGATGTCAAGTAAGCTTACGACCTGTCTGATGGTAAGCAGCCACCGTAGCCTTTCGACGCAAAACACAGTGTCGGAGCTTTAAGGGCGCATACAGAATTAGATAAATTTTATCGATATTTTACTCTCCATATCTGTCACAACGAACAAACTTTGGTTCTTACACTTTACATAGATTCAAATCTTATTTACTGATTACCGATTCGCCTCGACTTCGCACGGTTACAATTAAAGAGAGTTATTTCGAAAATTACCTCCTAAAAGAAAACCAAAGAACTATCTATTAAGGTAAGGGTTGAGTTAAATGTCGACTCCAAGTAGCAGCAGCAGACGACTTGACACGCGCATAACGATTGGATTCTATGAATTTCTATGAAGACGACGTGTCGGGTATGACGTGGAAGGTATTTTATAGAAATACATAGAAAACAGTCGTGTCGCCATGTCATCTTCTGCTGCTACTCATAGTCGACATCGACCTCGAACGTTTATAGAACAAACTTTTACGAATATTGTGAACTGTAACGTGAAACCAATTCTTTCCTCAATATCATACTTAGAAGTAGTAGTAATAAATATCTTGTAAATTGTTCTAAATTGATATACATGTAAAGAAAGAGTAGATACTATTTCTTAAGTCTTAGTAATCCATCTGTCCAGTCGGTCTTTCACAGATGTCAGATAGAAAAGGAATATTGACGTCTTAAATGTTAGGTATTTAATTTTGGTTTTGGGGAATTATTATTATGGAATTGGTTTAATAATTAACACAAATGTTGTTTCTTTATTTGCAGGTTTGTTTTAGTTTTATTTTAATTATGTTGTTTAGTTAAAGTATCAATTGTAAATAAGTTATTATAATGAAATAAACACATTTAGTCGGTTTAAGAACCGATTCCTGGCATATAAAATAAATAACGTATATACTTACCTTTATTTTGTCATACAGGTCAGATTAATCGCGCTTGCGACATTTTTACCCTAAACAATATTATTTGCAGAAGATTTACGGATACGGGAAAAAAAATGTTTTCAGTAAAAATCTGCTAACAACCTACCGTTTTTAATAGTAAAATATTTCGGTAGACGTCCGAAGCAGCAAACTTAAATTCAATTTAGTGGTGTTGATTAGTTTTGCGGGAATAATGCCCAGTTATTACATGCAGGATCTTCCCTGCATTGTTCCAGCAAATCTCAATTTAACATTTAATTAGGTCTTGTCACTTTTTTTTTATTCTACCATAGTAACATCCAAAACTACCAAATCTGGTAGATAATTGCCAATGATTTCAACTAGTATGGTATTTAATCAAATCTTTAGATTTATGTATCAACCATTGCAAACAGAACCCAATACGAAATGCTACCTCGTTATAAATTCCAAGGGTCTAAATAAACAGTTAATATTAAATTATAACTTGCATAGTGTTTTAGTATTTAAGGTATTTCCTGTTATTACAGATTGTTTGGTCGAGTAGAAACCTAATTGATTGAATTAGAGCAATAGACGTCCGCTGAAACGGAAAGATAGACGGTCTGCGGTTTGTTTACATAACATTATCTTCATTTACCTATATAATATATAAATTTAAACCATATATACTAGTTAAACCGACCCGAAATCACCCACAAAGAAACTACATAACTGCCAATCTTTTAAAAACCCCCTAAAAATCTATTCTAACACCAACAACTAATGCCATTGGTTTTAGTATTAGAACCCTTTTTGTTCTATTCCGAACGAATACCACTTTTTAATTCTTCTATTTTTTTATGTTAAAAAGTAAAAAGACAAATACTAACACTTCAAGAGTGGATTTAAAAACTACAACAATAAATAACTTCCTAAGTATTGAAGAAATTTAAGCAAAGATTATGAAAAAAATCTAAACTAATCCTAATTGTACATTTGCTATCTATCTACATATTAGCTTTAGTGATTTTTTTAATAATTAACCAGTGGTTTATAGTACTTGAAGACGTTAATGCGTAGCTGGAGCGAATAACTATTATCATAATTGTAATTTGTCATTGCTTTTTATCATACGTGTTCATTACCCCATTGCTCTTCAAGAACATTTTTCTTATTATCAATAAATGAAGCAGAAGGTCAGCCCATCATGCTATCGTGGAAAGGATCGGAATGGTGGCAAGGATTCACCCCACTACCATGCTTAGGTGATCTTACCAAGATCTCTAAGACCAAATATGGCACAGCTAACAAGATACTGACTCCATAAAATTTATAGACTTAAAGAAGGCTTATATAAGGCTATAGGCTTTTACACTAAGTTAAATCATAACCCTCATTTTTGCTTCACCGTAGTCGGGTAAAAAAGAGGAAAATTGTTTGCAAAAAACAAAACAAAATCCTAAAATATAGGTTAAACTACGTTTTTAAACAAGTTTTTCCATCTCCAATGGTGCGACGAAAAGAAGCAAGGAATCACTAATTGGTTTTCTGTCTAGAATATTAAAGGAATATTTTTTAAACCATTGATTTGCTTTTATTTTTCCCGCGGTGTCGTAAAACACAATTTCAAAAGCGACGTTAATTAATTTCCCTTAATTAACGGTCAAAAATATTCCTTTTGACAAATTAAGTGGCTTACCTACTCACTGAGGCCTTTTCCTCAAAAAATATTTGAGTGTTTTAAATGTAAGATCGTCCAATTAATTATTTTGTGATTTAAAAGCACGCCGCCATTTTTATATTCGTGAAATACTATCACACTTAATTAACGAAGCTCTATGTTTTTGAATACATAATTATATAGCGAATTACATAGCATAATTATAGTATTACATAGAACAGAATTACCAAATACCCAATGTTTTATAGTTTTAATGAAAATAATGTTTACAGATATTCAAATTATTAACGAGATGTGTATTATTAAGCGGGTTAGGCTATAATTTAAATTAAATAATTGAACGAAACATAACAAATATTTATGTTATTATTCATGAAATAACATAAATTAAAACGATATTATAAAATGTAAACATTTACAAATATTTTAACGAATTTATTTCATTCAATATACGAGTTTATCGTTAAATGAAATTAGTTAAATGAAGTTAGTAAATGTTTTATAGTTTTATTAGAAATTATTTTATCTTGAAAAAAATAACTACGGAGGTTTCTTGCCGTAGAAACAGTATTCCGAACCGGATGCAGTAAAAAAATTAACATTTGAAAATTCTTATCTATCTAGTCTAGTATCTATCTAAAAAATCATTTTCACTTTGGCTTTAAAATTATTTGTTATTATTAGGATATATTTTCACTTTTTTTGAGTGTTGCTTTACCATGAGCTTACACTTCACCGTGGCTATCGTTCCCTATACAATCGATCAAACTGTATCTTTAAAAAGACATCTTTTCGCATAGCGTGTCACAGCTTGTAATGCCCCAGGCTAGTACAAGCTAGCATTGCAATATGCTGTGCTTCTGATTGGTGCAGTCCTCCAACTCAAGGCCATTACGTTGCTAATAAGTTGCGTTGCAGTATGGAATTTCATACATAGAATACCGAAGAGCTTGAGAGGATGCGGTGATAATCTGATACGAAGTCATGTGTATGCTACGACCGACCATCAAGCAAATTTTACCTACATTAGGTAAAAATCAAGTCTAACGAAAAGAAAGCCAAAACCAAACAACCAAAAAAAAAACCTTTTTTATTGATCTCATATGAAAATATTATGTTTTATTAATTAAAGGTTATTTTGTAATAATTAAAGCTCTCACTAGCGAAACTATGCCGAAATATTTTGTAGACATATTACATTACATGGCTTACGTAAAGTTAATAAGATATTTCAAATAGTTTCCCTCGTGAGTTTAATATTTCAGAACTACCATACGCACGAGGTTTTACTTGTGTGGATGCATAAAACTATTTTACATAGCGTTTTCCTAATTTTCGAAAGGCACGTCATACATATTTCACACTTTGATTAATGCTATCTAAACTTTTTAATAAATATGGAAGGATTCTTTGGGTCACCGTGGTAACAGTTCCTTATTCAATTATCATCATTCATCATCATCTTTTGTCATTTCGGTAAGGAGTTATTTTCGTTACAATTAACACGATTTTAATTAAACTAATTTGCAAATAGTTTAAAAAATAGATGGTTAGTCCATTTAGTGTATGTTTTTTTCAACAATTGTAACATAATTTGAAGGACCAATTGTCAAATTATATTAAAACAATAAAATCTAAAGTATCCTTGAAAGAAGCCAAAGTTTTTAATCATCGCATATCAGCGATTTATCTTTTTTTTTAACGTTTGTCGTTTTTAAACGCTATCCTTGAATTCATTCTCACACCTGTCTGTTTTTAGAATACAATTAAAGAACCATAATTTACATAAGATTTTTTTTTAAAACGGACCTTTTTACACTTTAAGATAAACCAACTATGGTGAAATTCTCCAGAGAAACTGTGACGATAATGGTGTTACTTGATTAATATTAAAAAGTACAACTGGAAAAAAAAACACAGTAAATTTAACCAAAAAGTTCTGGATTGTAATAGTAAGTGTCATAGTTATCCCATCCAAGGAAGAACGTTCGACTAAAGTTAAGTTAGTTTTATAAAGCCTGTTCATGGACATGTGTTAGTGTGTGTGTTTACTCGTTCCTCGAGTTTGCTCAGTAAGTAAGATACACACTTCAGGTGCATGTACACGTCAGATCACAACCATAGCCGAACCGTTTTCGCGAGATGGAATTTCAGTAGATAGTTAGTATAGGAATCGTTCTATGTAGCTTTTTCATGACTGTGTTCTTTAAAACACACTTTGTATCTTTCATTTTGTAATTGTTTTTGTAAAACATTTAGTATATATATTTTTGCCGTGCCCTTACAGGGTGTCAAATGTACACGTATTTATATTAACATCTTTTGTACCCATTTTAATGTGACAAGCAATAAACAATTCGAATTTGAGAGTCATAGTAATAAATAATAATAACCACGCCACGACACACACATTAACTCAACCCTAGACTCAGATCTTGTATCGCAGGCACTAAGTAACAATATGGTATAAACTATATATCATATAAGAATACAACATCCATGTTTTGCAAAAAACCCAAATTTTTCCCCCACCGGGAATCGAACGCGGAACCTCTAGCTTAGCAGTCAGCTGTTCACACCACTGCGCAACCGAGGTCGTCGAGCGAGTCATAAGTGTAATACCGGAAAGTAATGTGTTAATTTTTTCCTACTTTTACTATTCGCACTCGCACTTTCACACACATGTCTTCTTAACAGAATAGTTAGATCTCAATTACTAAAATTTATACGTATATAATGATAACTTACGTCAAAGATCAAATTACTGAAAGAAGTGGGTGATTGGCGACATCAAAGGCATGAATGTTATAAATGATCGTCATTTTTTTTTAAATCAGTACTTTCTCAGTTTTTAGGTTACCTTAAAATTAAGAAAAGGATGTTTATTTCGCGACTGTGAATAAGAAACAGGCAAATAAAAACCCGCCTGATGGCAAGCAGTCACCGTAGTTTATGAACGTTTGCAATGTCAGAGCATCATGTTCGATTTAAAACATGTATTATAGACTCGTCCAACACGATTGTTGCCATATAACAAAGATTGAATTGAATATATTATAGACATAAGACGATCAGTATTATATTTGTATGGATTCATAACAATACGAAAGGTAATTTGACCGTTTATGTATGTATGTAAAACTTTGTAGTGGGGCTAAAAAGGTATGTGTGCGAAATTAAATACTTGTTTGTTTGGATATAGACGTTTTAGAAACAAAGATGATAGGTCATAATGATTAGTAGGCAGATTCTTATTAAGATTATATTTCGTTATAGTATATTCCCATTCATGAATTAAAACAGTTATTTGTAATGTAACTTTTTTAAATTGAAGTCAAAAGAAACTCACCTTTCAGGAACCATTTTATAAATCTCCTTCTCATCCAAAGGAATAAAATAAGCGTTTTGCAAATGTTGGCATTAGAACGATTTTTACAAGCGGAAAATAATCAGATTCGGCAATGCGGCCTTTTTAACCCTACTGAACACTAATTACATTAAAAAAATGTGCTACATTTATATAAGCTTTTTTCTAGATACAACACCTTTAATTTACTTAGCTAGAATTTATTAAACTTTTCATGTTTCATTTCAAATCAAAGAGATAAAATGTCAAATGAAACCAATAACACTTACAGGCATTTCTTTTTTTATTTAGTTCGAAATTCAATGTTTTATATAAACTAAGGGTACAAATGTCTAGAACTTTACAAATTTAGTCAACGATAAAAAAAACTTATTTTAAATCACTTGTTATTGCCACCTTAACGGGGCGGTATAATTGCTTAGCGACAAAGCCCTTAAATAAATTTAAAAAGGTCACTGACCTCATTTGTAGATAATGATCGAAAGAAAAATCTTGGAGACAGTTAGTATAATTTTACTTTGAAAGATTATGTCTTGCTTGAACCCGTAGTCCTAAATACCTTTGAGTCGCTTTATCATTATATATACACCGTTATGCAGAATAAGTGTTCAGTTGCAGATATAAATCATGTACTTTGCGAGTGAATAAGACAGTGTTTAGATGAGAAATGACGCATCTCTTGAATGAAATATCATTAGCATCACAATTCTCAAGTCAGGAACAATAAAAACATCATCAATTAGAGTAATAGTGCAGGGAATCTCCTTGTTCAACCTACGTTCCTTGTTAACAGGAGTCGGTCGTTAATCAAGTGAAGCCGCTCTCATAGATAACACAGCACATTTCTCACCGACCGATACAATAAAACACCTTACAAGGTAGTGAGGATAATTGCCTTCATAGGTTTAATGCTAAGATTAATGGAGATTGAATTCATCGATTGTTAAGTGATGTTATTATTCGTCAGCATAAAATGTTATTAATTAACACAGCTAAATGTCTAAACTTTATATGAGATATATATTTTATATTTCAACATCGAATTTTAGTCTAATTAAAGCTTATTTTGTATTTGATGACGAATATTCTGAATTGGTCTTATAATCGGTATCGCATTGATGAATTATATTGGAAGCATTTTCTCCAAAAGCAATATTTTAAGAAATTTCCCGAAACAAACTGCCGCAGTTAATTTGAACATTCTCAAATTTAGTGGTTAAATTCCGGCACAGTATGTACTAGGACCCGTGAAAACCAGAAGAGGTAACTCTTTGTAATGTAACAGAGTTTCGTAATGAAACTATCTGGCTGGCTGCGGTATTTGGGACACATGAAAAAGCCAGCTTAAGTTTCAAATTAAGGCCTAAGAACAGCAAAACGGGAAGCGCCACGGGGCGTAATTTCTTTTCTTCTAAATCTTGAGCTTAGCGTAAGCCCTCCCTTTTTATGATAGTTTAGTAATACCGGTTAACTGAACCGTAGATTTTTTATCAGGCAATATTATAAATCGTAATTTTTGCTTTAAATTCCGAGAATTTTGAAGATCAAAATTAAAAATACAGTGAGACTAAGAGCATAGTTATTTTACCATGTGGTGATAAATATTGCACAGTTGTTCGTCTCGTTTTGTCACATCTCTTTGTAAAACATTTCTGAACGCATTGTATTTTTACTATCAACATTGGCTGCTAATGTAATTGTATATTTTGAGTGTTTCATGAAGTGACCCGGGCAAAATGTCCCATCTATATAATGTAGTCACCCGGCTTGGTGGCAATCAAACAGGGTTGGCTCATTAGCATAGTTTCCATTCACTTTGATACGACCACACGCTTAGAACAGTAACGCAGTCTTATCCTCTTTACTGGGGCTTACTTGTTCTGAGTAATGCACTTAAATGTCAAATATCACATAACGTAAATTTTCCAAGATTTCTCAATATTAATAAATTGTTATTTTACATAAATAGCTATAGTACAAATTTGACCTGATGGTTTAAATTGAGTGTTACAAAACAACATCTAATTTTATGGTTTTTTTTTAATAACCACATCACGACACTTAGATTGACTCCGGCCTACAGTAAGATTTAATAATCTTGTGACGCAGGTGCTAAACAACGATATGGTATAAACTACATGAATAAGAACACTACTTCCAAGACCGGTAAGCGAAACAATGTCGTGCAAATAACACAAAGTTCCGCCCGCGCCGGGATTCGAACCTGAAACATCTAGCGTTGCGGCCGTCTTTTTTTCAGTTTCCACAACTGCACCAC
Organism: Choreutis nemorana; assembly: GCA_949316135.1. NCBI lineage: Eukaryota > Metazoa > Arthropoda > Insecta > Lepidoptera > Choreutidae > Choreutis > Choreutis nemorana. The sequence goes on along the minus strand of OX438601.1, from coordinate 8,589,103 downwards.
AGGGGCTGTCAAATTATTCATACATAAACACTAATAATAATCTCATGTTCGTGTATAAAGTATCTCCACCAGGTATTACAGGTGGTAGATCTACGTGCGAGATCTTCTGGTTGGTGCCACCATCCTATCTATATCTGCCGTGAAGCAGTTCGCTGTGTTTCGGTTCAAAGGATGGAGAGCCAGTGTAATTACCGGCACAAGAAGTATAATATCTTAACCTAAACTCAACCCATTGACGGTGCTATTGACGTTCCAGACATTATGACCAACGTCGTGACATTAGGCAGCGGTAACAGTTTCCATTAAGTGAACCGTCTGCTTGTTTAGCCATGATGTTGTATAAAACCAGCAAAGATTCGAACCTATATTTGGCGCTTAATTTTGATACAGTAGTGCTCAGTAAAATACTACTTCATATTAGTAATAACCAATAGTAAAAAGTAAAGAACAAACGTACGGCCCGCCTGATGGTAAGCAGTCGCCTATCTCTATGGACTAAAAATAAATCTTAGAAGTAACTGAGCTGCCTCGTCAATTCATTTTTGACCCGAATAGTTTTAAATTTTTACTTCTCTTTCTATTTTTCTCAAGAATGAATCTTAATCAATGCATCTTCATAATCGTGGGTGAACTTTTACAGGAATATACTGTACCTTGTCTATTGTATTTAATTAGCAAATGTTTCAATGTACCCATATAACCTCAGTAAACTTCAAGGCAAGACTGTTTTACTTCGCGCATTCACGATACCTAAATCCAGTTAGTAAAAGTGTCAAAATTCGAATGCATTTATTATAAAACTATGATATATAACTGATAAAATTATTAACCGCTTATCGAAAACAAATTTACGACGATTCCTAAAATTTACTATAATTCCTGTTCATAAGTGAAATGTGTTAAATTGTCCAACACTTTTATTTAACAAAACATTATTGCTATGAAGAAGCCCTTTGCTAGAGCCCTTAGCACAGAGAACCAACTTAAAACATGTTCGATCATTTATCGGCACGATACAACTGAGCATGTGTTTCGTGAAAATAATTCAATGTCATATCATAATTTTGATCCTTTTATAGAATATAATTTCGAGGAAATGATTAAATTTCATGTCATAATATTAAATTTTTATAGAATATAGTCAGTTTTTAACACTTCAACATTTAAAATTGAGTACAACGTGGAAGCAACGTTATATTTTAAATTAATTGACTATAATTTTAATGAAGTTGCAGCGAGGCAGAGCGATAGCAGTATAACATTTTTAATTTAATGTTTTCGATATATTAAAATGGCGAATTTTAAAATTTATCTAATTATTGCGTTTTTCGTATGTTTAAAGTATTTTACGACTTTTATTCCGAAATTGGTAAATCTTTTTGTGTCCGGCCCAGGGCGTATCAGGCCACGCATAGAATAGGGTTCCGTAGTTACCCATAATTACAATGAAGCTATTAAAGTTTTCCTTTAAACTTCATCAAATGGACTACCATCATGAATTTTTTCAGATTTTATGAGCACGCCTAGGGGAGGGACGCCATGTTTTAACAAAAAAACGCGCTTCGAAGTAGAAGATCTCGTAAACAGATACCTCAATCGAAATCTTTGTAACAATCATGTAATGTTTTTAATAGTCCTGTCACTATGGTGTGGACGAGAGAAAAAACATCCTAACTTTACGTTTAGGGGAGGTGCCCTAAAAATATTTTTCGTGATTTTATTTTAGTACTTTCTACACGTGGTAAAGTTTTATCTTTCTAGGACTAACGGACAGACGGACATGATAAAACTACAGCGGACGTGAACTACGGAACCCTAAAAACAGACATGTAACATACACCATCATAACACATATGACTGAGTCAAAAGCGCATGATAGGCAATAGGAAATTTTTCCGACATACAAAATTGGTATTCAATTTAACAACGATGTTATCAATATTTGAAATTCACCCAAGAAGCGTTTAAATTCTGCTTCCATAAACATCTTGTTTACACTCAGTTAGTTCCAGTCGATACTTGAAATTAGGTTGTTACATCAAACCCATTCAGAATGAAATGAGTTTTTTTAGAATTAAATAAAGACTGCGTGTTCCATCAGGATCTGACCACATATTTTTTTTTAACATCATTAATAATTATAACCACATCACAAATCACACATTGACTCAGCCCTACAGTAAGATTGAAGAATCTTGTGCAAGCAACGATATGGTATAAATTTCATAGATAAGAACATGGCATAAACATCCGTTATCATCACTCAAGCCCGGTAAGCGAAACAATGCGTCTTGCGAATAATACAAATTATTAATTCTAATGGAAATTAGCCAATAAAATTTTCCACTTCGTACATTATACATACAAGGTACGACGCTGAAATTTCCTTATTTGAAGAAAATAATGAAAGTTCAATATTTTTAACCGACTGCGCCAAAGCCAAAAAGTATGGTAATGTTTTTGGCAATTTTTGTAACCATTTTTGTTTCTATGCATTTCTGGATTTCTTTCTGAATTATTTTCTTTTTTCGTCCTTTTTAGACCCTTTCTGTGACGTTGTCGGGGTTATAGTTTTGAAAACTAATTTATTTATTAATTGCTTTCTGAATATGACAACTTGAAGGTCTTTCTTTTGGTTAATACATGGGGAGAGTCGAAATTTAAAGTTTTGCTCATATTTGTCCAGCGATTCTGCGTTGTTCTGGGTGATAACTGCTCGATTATGGTTCTCCAGCTGATCCAGAGTTTTTGGACGAAAGATATACATCAAGGATTAAAGATATCTTCAAATAAAAACATTAAGAATACTATTGAAATGGAAATTTCCGCAATGCAACATGTATTAGGTTCCTATTAAAACTTTAAACAGGATAAAATAATTTATTGTCGGTACATATTTTCTAAAGAATTCATTCTTTATTTATCAATCGGATGCGGTAGGTACAGGATTTTTTTTCCAAATATGACAAGGTTTTGCTTATAAAACTTAACGGTTCAATGTTCTTACGGTATAACCCAAAAAAAACTAAAGCAAAATGAATTATTGTCAATAATCATTTTTTTTCATCAGAATGAAAGCTAACAACAAAAGAGAAGGATAAGACCAAATAACCAAAATCAGTTACTTAATATTGGCTATACAAACAGTGCCGAGGCCCGAACCTGTCCGAACTCTACGTTGCTAACTCAATTTAAATTACCAACTAACGCCAAACCTAACTAAGATGCATGTTGTTTATCTTCTATATCTACCGTCGGCGAAGCGTTACGTAATTTTAACCGGACAATGATCGATTAAGGGAAATGTAGTATGAAAAACAGACTACCTACTCGTGACTTAGTCTTTGCAAAATTTAATTGAATTTTTTGTTTATTACTTCAGTGAAATTTCGGCACCGAATTTCAATACACGAAACCATATTTTCGTTATTATGACATTTCAATATATTATTTTTGTAAACCATTATTTTCGTGCTCTTGTGTTTTATTAAACAGTAACACAAAAGTTTTTTTTGAAATGATATAATATCGATTTTTATATTTTATTAAAGGACATTTCTTTTCAGACAAACATAACAAAATTTTATTCGAAGCTGAAAAAGTTGCAAAAATAAATGGCTGTATTAAAGTAGGATAAATTGAAATAGTTGTTTGTGAGAGGAAAGAATCACACACAGTGATCGATGGCCCACCGGTTACTCCTGTGAACACGCTATTTGTTACAATTAATCAGTAATCCTTTCCAACGAATTAACTCCACTTTTTGCTACGACAAGACGTTTTTCCTTATCCGTGCTGGGTTTTTAAGCCTTGATTTTTAGTTTAGGTATCCATAGATACTAATATGAAGAAAATTTTTAACATGATAGTTTATTTACCACCATGTTAATATTGGTTTCATTCTACCATTTCGCATTTTGGATGCAAAGGTAACGTAACATATAAGGTTGCGTAACAATAGTAGATATGCTTATTAAATTGAAGATCATCTTTTATCATTTGCAATGAGCCTAATAATAAGTTTAAAAGAATTGAGGACGTGGTAGCTCAGTTTGTTACGTGCCTTGGTTGGCCGACCGACCCGACCCGACAGGTCGAGGGTTCCATGTTGCTCGGTGTACCCTGATTATTGCGACAGATTCGCAACCTATCACACAGGGACTCAACATAAACATGAAATGAGGTATGTAACACCTCTGCCTACCCCTCTCGAGGGAATCATTACGGCGTGAGTTTTATGTAAATTACATAAAATACAGTTTAAGCGAGATGTATCTCATCACATCTTTGGTATCAATAAATCACTACTATTCAAGAACTAACGAATAAAACAGAATAAAACCGGAATGAAAATAAAACAAAAGGATCCATTCCTACCCTCTCTAATCCCCAAGTAATAAATGCATCGACTTATCAAGTTGGGATTTCTCTGTAATACAGCAAATTGAGCTCCGGTTTAAAACGCCGTTGTTTTCCGTTTATCTGAGACTGCCAGAACAAAACCTTATTTTGTACTTCGACGCTCGGAAACTGATTCTGATTCAGTCGCTCGAAGCAATAGTGACATGCGCGAAACGAGAAAGGGTGATGTTGGCAAAACACGTTTGTTATTGAATTGCATCCGTTGGATATTTGTCAATGCCGACTTTAGAGAATTGACAACTTCGGAGATTAAAAAGATTAGCAACGAATAACATTTTAAGCTTAAGAATTATACATTTTTTCTGAAATTTCTAGATTTTATAAATTGTAATACATGAAGGTAATTAACAAAGGTAAGGAAATAATTTTGAAAATATTTATATACCTTTATATTTTTGACTTTAACGTGGTATCATCCTTACCAAGATCTTGATGACAGGATGTAAATATTACTGGAATTTTAACATAAAAAGTTAATAATAAATTTATTTTAAAAATATAAATGAAGCCTGCCTATACATAATGGCGCATATGTTATGTTTATGTCATAAGCTCTCCGGCTTATGCGTTTCCCGAGCAAAACCACTTAAACCTCAACTCAACACTATAAGCATTTTCTAGGCAAGCACGTTCCCTCTGCCATGTAGTCATATAAATAATAGATGACATTATGCCACAATGCCATAATAAGCATTGAGTGGACAATTTCTTCACATGTAGTCCTTCCTTCACTCCTTACCGAAAAGGATGCATAGTTTAAGGTAATTTTTGACCAAACTTGTTCATATAATTCATGAGTGAGAGCTAGCCAACGTTAAAGTAAGACAAACAAGCTCATTACCCGGTCGACTGAGGCAAGGCGGGACGTCTCAAACCCGTCTTCTAACGATTTATGCTCCCCTGATACCCTGCCACAGCATTATCAGACTTTTAATTTTATTATCTACGGACATCCAGTAAATTTTAAACACTAAAAATAACTTGCAAACAAAAATTTAAAATTGTTTACTAACAAATTTTAACTGAACGAAAACTGTACTAAATAGCTTTTGAAATTGATTGTCCTTTGCATCAAAAGTTTGCCGTTGCATTTTGGCGTGATTGAAAATGTGAAACGTTCTTTTTTATTATGTCCAGCGCGAGGATTACGAATCACATATTCTCATTTCCAAGGGAAAATTGCCTTTCTGCAGATATTACCGATGCTTTTTCTCCGCGTTTCTTTCGAAAAGTATCCTTTAAACTAGTGATAGATCTGCATGTAACTTTTCGTAAAAAAAAACTATTTTGATTGATTGATCTTAAATTTTTGATTGAAAATAAGTAATACAAAGCCATATGAACACGTTTGAACAAAACTTTGTACATTAAATTTGTAATAATGTAATTTATAAACAGTTTTTTTTCTCTTGAGTAAACTAATTCTACTGAATATTGAAACGGCGGAATCATCTTCTTTAGATATCGTTAAGTTTATCATTCACATGACATATTTCGCGTGCGAATTTCATAAAATAGTTGAGTTTCAACAAGGCAGGTACTTTTATTGTGTTTGAACTGGAAGGACTTGAGCCATTGTCATTCAGCAGTACATTCTGAACATGCTGTCGGAATTGAAAATTCCGGTGGCTACGAAATATCAATACGCTTCCAACTTGACTACATTGTGCAGAAGAATATTTTACTCGGAATAAAGAAGGAGGGTGATAAAACGTATGTGGAATGCTCTACATGGGATACCTTTAATTTTTTTCCCAAACATGTAACTTAAAATCAAATCTAATCAAAAATGCATTTTAATGAATATATTACTGACTAGCATGTACTATTACTACCTAATATAAAACAAAGTCGTTTCCCACTGTCTGTCCCTATGTATGATTAGATGATTAAACTACGCAACGGATTTTGATGCGGTTTTTAATGGAAAGAGAGATTAGAGAGGCAGGTTTATATGCATGTAATACATGCATAATATCCGTGCAAATGAATAAATTGTAACTTCTAAATCTGAATATTTGTACACCAGAACTATTTATAGGACAAAATGTAATCTGAACATCTGTAAAACCAAAAATATATCAAATAAATCATTACCTTATCTTACAGTGTATTTAAAATGATTACCTTCTAACTATCCTTAAATAACACAAATTATACATGTCAGAGTATATTTTCAAAAAAAAGCAATAAATATTTGTAAACTTGTACTTGTAAAAGACTTGAAAGGTATAGACTGTATATAATACATGGAAGCTACCAGTACCGTTTGGGTGTTTCTAGAATCAGTGAAATTTCTTTTAAAATTGTACATAACGAGAATTTATTGATATCGATCACAGCCTCGTATGAAAGGGAAGGGGAATATAAAAACGTTCTACATTGTCGTTGGATCTTTTGATTTCGTGTTCAACGTTGCCACAATACGCTTCCGTTACTGATTTTTCTTTAATGTACTTAAAATTGTACTTTTTTATTTTCAATACGTTTATGTGCATTCATTTTTGAGTTATGTACACTTACTGTAATTTGTGCTAAAGTAAAAATTAAACAATAAACTTTCTTCAGTTACTTTGAAAAGAAATCTAATAAAAATCTAATGAAGGCAAAAAATATTTTCACAAAATTACAAAAACAAACAATCAGTAAAATACACATTTTTCATAAAACCATTAAAGTGAATAAACAATTTGTACAATTAATAGAGACAACAGATTGCAATCGTTTATTTCAGCCGCATGGAAAATGCAACAAAAAATTCAATGAAACAATCAATCAATATGAAACGAAATACTATTCAAATTTCCTTGTGTAATTCAAACAGTCGCAGCTAGAACAAATGTCGACACATCGCTCGAAGGTCCTAAATCAAGTGACATCGGGTCTCATACACCTATACAAAACTATATAGAGAAAAGCCGACATTTTGTGTATTCCAGTCCAGCCACCTGATTGTTTTGCCACTTGATTACGTAATAACCTATACGGTTTGAATAAATTGGTAGGCATAATCTTTTGAGTGTTTGAAATAAAACATAAGATATACATGAGTGTTTAGTTGCACGAATTATAAAATCTATTAACATGAAATACACATTACATTTGTACATAAAGTGCGTTTTTTAAATTAAGAGCTCGAGGTGTCAATCAAATTGTAGTTTTAAACTGAAAAGTAGATAATAAATCCAAGACAAACGGACTACGCAAGGTAAAACAAATTTTCTTAGTCTGGCAACAGACATTATTACACGTGTGCAGTTAAACCACCTACTTCAGTAAGCGACAACGCTAGGAATCCGCGCCAGAAACTAAATGATTTTCCCATATCCAACTCCAAATAAACTTACAACTCTAAATCAAGTTTGTTAAACGAGATTTGTTTGGTTACTTTTAATATTTATAAGTCAGATTGGTGGAAAATAAAAAGTGAAATGGGTTCAATCGTGTCCGAGCACTAACGAAATGTCAGATCGACCCATTCCTTTGATTGCTGTATCCTTCGATCCTGACCTTATTTTCGTCATCTGTACAATGCTACAAGCTTTTTCTACTTTTAAAAAGTCATATAATTTGATTTTGATTCTTATATTTTAACATGGTTTCGTTCATCAAAACTCTCGCACTGCACAGATTTCACAGAATTGAATGAGAAAAACCGTTCCATAGTTTATCTTCATACAAATATTCAGTTTAAACGCTCTTCCGACTGAGCCATCTGAAGAATTTGTAATTAAATACGAACACACGAAACTACAAAGGCACCTTACTGAAATATTCTGGAAATTAATTCAATTACGACCTACATCTCGTATATTGGGATTATGTCATCCATCTAAAAATTTGTGTCATGTTAGCCTCCAGGACTGAACAGTTGGCAATATCAGGGGGTATTGGTGTGTGAAATTGCATTGGTATCGAACCGTACGTGGCCGGTGTTAGGCCGTGATCGGCCGAATTACCTCGGCCGGTCCACCCGAATCGCAGCACGAGAGCAAGACGCCAGATGTAATTCCGTCTTTTTCTCACCCTCGTCTCATTCTTGTAGTCGTCACGGAGATAAGCGACAGAGTTTCCACGTGGTACCTAGTTCGGAGTACCAGATGGAATGATTTACGCAGAAACGTGTGAACTTTGTCATTCGATTTGTCACTGAGAAATTTTAATTCGTGCTACATTTGTGTACGTACCTTGCTGCTTTAAAAACCTCTGTCTCTACTGACTAATCGAAAGACGTGTTAATCTTTTCCTTAACGAAAATGGAACATGAACATTTCAATTTAAAAATAAACGAAAGAGAGACAATCGAAATATTAAAAAGTTTTAACTACACGGCGACATTTAATCAAGGCTCCGTAAAAGTTGTTTCAGCAAAGAAAAAACTAGTTTTCAGTTACTAATTGCCTATTTTAACTGGCTGAAATTCTGAAACCGGGAAGTGGAAACTGTAATTATGATAGCCAAGAAACTTTCTCGCAACCTAATTAAATGATTTCATATAAGTCTCGCTCGTAAAGCATCATAACATGTGTTCCTGGAAAGAGAATAACTCCTTTACTAACTATTTTGTGCCATACTTTGCTTGAACAAAAAAAAAACGGAAATTTTATGTGAGTTTACACTATGCTTTCATTTATGTAATACACTATATAATAAGTTTTTATGTTTCGTAGCCTTTTGTTAGTGTATTATTACAAAAAAATTAAATCATAACCTATAATTCTACAATTTAGTTTAAAGCGTAATTAATTTATGATTTTACTAAACTAAGAATTGTAACAAAGAAAACCTGATTGTTTAATAAATAATTAAGACAATTGTCTGTCCCTTAGTTATTTAACAAAATGAGGAAGTTACGAGAATCAAGTGGTTACTCCAACCAGTACAACAATCTATTTTACCATGTACCAATATACTGCTACATCTCAATTTACCTCGAGTTGATTTACTTGAATATCCATACAACGCTTGCCCTGGTAAAGATTAGTTCAGAACTATGAATAGAAACGCGGCATTGGAACGACTATTAAAGGTTTGTCGTCATAGGGGTCGTAGAATAAAGTAAAGTGGTGAATACGAGGGTCTTGTTAGTGTTCTAACAACCAGCTGCGAACGAAACTGAGGACTTAGGTAGGATTTTGAATTATTCTCCGTGACTTCTTGTCTTTTCTGTACCCTTTTAGGGAATCTTTTTTTATTGTTTCAACATTAGCTACGTAAACACTGATTTTCCTTGTTTTTCCGTTTGTGGAGGCTAACAAATAGAAATAACATTACTTGTTATTTATTTTCATTAAATTTGCTATAACATAAAATATATTTTAACAAAAATAATTATAAAAAATGTGTCTAATACGGAGAAGTTTTAGATTCAATGAAAAATGTCAAATGTATTTTTTGACATTTAATAGCTATGACATGGTGCCATTTTTCGACATGGTCCGAACTCTCGCATGATGGTCCTGTCGTTGCAAGTTATAATAAACGATCAACCTATCATCACTTATAACGTTTGCGTGAAACCTTAGAAATCAATAAAAAAGCGTTCAAGCAAAACAAAAACATTTCCCCATTCCAATAATTATACAAAAAAATCAAAATCCATTGTACAAATCTGAAAATTTTGATTCAAAGCACCCAGTGATTCCCATTCGACGGAGCAAGACTCTCTCTTAACTGATTTCATTTTCTTCTCCCCTTTCGTTTTGCTTTTAAACGACATTATTACGTGTTGCCAACTTTGTTCGCCATTATTGAATAAAAACGTAAAAATACCAGTTCGCTTTGATAGAATGGAAATTTTATGGTGGAGTCGCCGAAGAATTCCAAGACGTTCAACTTGTAAAGTATTTGTTTATTTAAAATATTTAACACTAAATAGGACTAACTCTAGCTTCAACTAACGACCCGCCCCAACTTCTCACAAACTTTTTTGAAAATATTCATTCTCCTACGTTCATCAGGGATAATGTTGAATTTTAATGGTAAAAGAATTAAAAATATCGGTCGAAACCTATTCAATTCAAACCAACAATGAAATATTTCCTCTTTCAAATATTATAGTAAATAAAAATATGGCGTCAGAACTAAAAGATAATATGACAATTTTTTACTCAACGTCAACTCATACAAATAAGCAGACGGTTCATGTAATTGAATGTAACCGCCGCCTATTCACACAAGTACGCCTTTGAACACCGCCACGACTACCTATCGTGCAATGGTATAAACATCCGACTACTGCGCTAGAGGTTTTGGGTTCTGATCCCGTTGGAGGTGGAATTTTGTGTTATTTGCAAGACGCATGGTTTCGCTTACCGGTCTTGGATGAAGTATTCTCATTATGTTAAGTCAGACCACATCTTTGTTTAGTTCCTGAGACACAAGTTTTTCGACACTTACTGCAGTGCTGAATCAATGTGTGTGTCGTGATGTTGTTTATTTATTTTTAAGTTGCCTAGGCACAAGCAAAATATACGAATAAAACCTCTTGTGCCGATAAGGTAAAAAGTAAAATTCCGAACAGCAGACTTCAAAGACAAGTTTAGTGACTCAGTGCACTACCAGCTAGTCCGATAGTCGATAGCTAAAAACTTCGATTGTACAAATGTTAGCAATTATCGAATTAAGCAATGCATGTTACACAGTAGGTCCCTAATGTCTTATTAACCATTACATCACCATAAACTCGATCTTATCACTGTACATTAAGAGCTATACGAATACATTACTAATTATATACAATTGACTTAAGTTGCAATATCCAGCCAATACTAACTTAATTGGTTGCAAAAATAAATAATAAATAATAAGTTAAAAAGAAAACGCTCTACCAAAATTGTATTAAATCTCATTTTAAGATACAAATTTATTACTTGTTATGAATAAATCCTTTAAATACCTTTTAAGATACTAATTGTGCAGCTTAGCGTAACTCATTACTCTGAAAAGTTCGTTTAAACTTGTTTACGTTAACTATTTACAAAATTAGTCTCAATTTTGGTAAAAAAATAATTGTATAAAATCCCCATATATTCATTTGATAAATCTAGAATCATAAAACTTTGGTGACTAACGAAAACGAAAAATACAAAAACTAACGAAAAATACATAAATAGATGACAACTATGTACATTTACATAACATAAAACATGTCTATATGTTTCATGTTATGTAAAAGATAAGCGAACACCTCCTTGACCTGTTTAAGTTATAATCATAACGAAGATGCTATTTTACGACTACGAGGGTACGTGTTACTACGGCGTAGTAGCGACTATGTTGTTTCTGCTTGCGTAATCTCCAATGTATATAACATTTTGTTTATAGACGAAACAATTTTATACTAAGATTCCCATTTTCTGATAATATCTCAGGTTTAAATAAATATTTTGTTTTTAATATGAGATTGTCATTTATGCAATTTAAAATTTACATAATTTTATCTTTTGAATGAAAAACAAAACCTACAAAAATTTAAAATAAAAACACTAAATCCAGATGTTTCTCAATCAAGAAAAAAAAATTACCGTTAAACCCTCTTGAATCCGAATTCGTATTTTTATCAAATACTAAATATTATGTGTAAACAAATCCAAAGGATAAATCGCAGTTAAATTTGTCCTGAAAAAAGTATCTTGATTTAATAAACATTATTAATTAACGATTTTATTTATTCGAGATTGGTCTCAACTTCATATGGTTCTATAAATAACATGATTGCGACCAGAGTAAAGGAATTAATAAATTAAAGCAAAAGCGTCAGTTAAAAATAATGATATTGGCTGGAATAAAAAAAATTATGAGATTTTTTAAGTAATATCCACATTTAAGTTTTTATTTTAGTTTAGTTTTATTTGTTTATTTGTATCTCAAACCGTAAATACTAAATAACGTAAGGCTAACAGGTTTTACATTTTTAATGAACTACAAACACTTAAAAGGAAGCAATACTTAGTAAAGTATAAGACTGACATTTGTATGCAATTTGGCCTTATCATTCGACAAAATTATTCGCAAAATATGTTAGCTTAATAATTATACAAGTTATCAAATTCAGTGAACCAAAAACCACACAAAACATAAATCCATGCCATGTCAATGATATTATTTTACCTTCATTCTCTTACATATTTACTGGTATAATTCAAACACTTGATACTATCGAGTGTTGGTTTTGTTGTTGAGAATTAATTGTTTAAAAATATACAGTTCTATTTCATTTGAAAAAGTCCTCCATTTTTGTTTTTTCTTCGGTAAAAAAATATATAACTCAGATGATTGGATATATCGAGTAAATTAAACAGTGAAAATGTATTTCTAAAATCAAAGAAGTAAGGTTTTTAATAATTCAGTAGAATCGCATTAGTGGAGAAGGCAACTTTCCTTCAGATAACTAGTAAAGTTTCTTGCTTCATGGCTCTTTCGTTTACAAAGTATTGAAAAATGAACGTAGATATTCGATCTTTGCTTAAGAACAAAGTAATTTCAACTCCGATAGAATTGCCGGCGGTTGGAGATTAAAAAAAACGTTAAACTATGCTTAAGATAAGCCAACTTTAAGTGTGGATACCAAGTTCGTGGCAAGTTTAATGAAACTCCCGATGAGTTTTATTTTTTTCATATCGCTTTCTCCGTGTTACTTTGTGTGTTTTGTGTATCCGCACTACTTTTAAAGTGTTGTCCAGCTTCTTGCAGTTCATGCATCTTTTTTCATTTTAAATATACCTTTTTACCGGATTTTTGATATTCACAGATATTGTATACTATACCTAGGTGACGTAGAAAATACTTGTGGCGTCTTTGCGATGTACGAAATAAGATGAATATTATTGTCCAATACATACATTTCTTAGGTAATTAATACAATTCTTAGGTATATATTCTGGTCCACTGGCAAGGTATACAATAAAGAGATGTAATTAAACGGTTAATTCTTAATTAAATTTGGTTAGCCACAAAAAAACAACATTTAAGTCGTTAGCATTCTACCTCATAACTTCTTAATCAGCAAGATTTCACGATTGTTCAGCAAAGAGATAATATTGGTCAGTTGCAGAAGTCTTTAGTTTGTCAATTACAAATGGCTAGATTAGGTTAGATTAGGTATTGTGTCCACTACAAAAATTGGACAACTATAATTAAATTTAAACACAAAATTAGATTCATTATTATTTATGCTTATAACACATACATACGTACAACACACACGCTACATATGCTGTACAAAAAAATCAAATCATATGTAAATGGTACCTTTTTCAAATATTATATTTTATTTCATACTTTACCTACTCATTTAAGGTAATTTATACATTGTTTAGGTGTTAAATACCGGATAACACAGACTGCCAGTAACAAATAGATATATATGGATTTGTTTTGTTGTGACGCAATCATGTTCTGTTTTTTACAAAGTCAAACAAGACAAGTTCAAGATAAGTTCAGACAAGTTTTAATAATAAAAATAAAATAGTTTTTTTTTAATAATCAATAATGTAGCACGTAATAACAATTTTATTTAAATAGTTCCGGCTTTACCTACAATATTATAAAACTGTTTAATGGAAAATTGAATTTATTTTCGAATTTACGTTCTCTTTGATACGTGAATAACGTTCAGAAATACTTTATATTACTTAATACTTTATTTTTATTTATTTTATATTTGGAGTTTGATTTATTTAAGTCGAATAAATTTTTACATTGTATTTGTCAATTAACTTAAAGATTTGACATATTTTGATTTTGGTTAACAAAATATATGAATAAAATTCAATCACAGACTTTTTGCTGATAAGTTAAAGAAGAACAAAATCATTTATCGTTATAATTGTCACGAATTTAATTTTAATCTGGTTCGTTTTCTTGATTACATAAAGTAATAATTCATATTAACCATTCACACCGAATAGTAAAGCCTATCAAAGACCTTTGACCGTCAGCAGGGAATCTAAATCAAGTCTAGTAGACCTGTAATTTTATGTTGTTTTCGGATTCACAGTATAGTGACCATATTTACATAGTTCTTTCCAGTACAAAAGAACGTTTTGAGTTTCGCAAGATGTTTATTAAAGGCTGTTTATGATCTGTTAGTCACAATTTTATTAAACTACAATTAATGAAATCATTAAGTTAAAAAGATTTAATGCTAAGGTAGCTAATTAAAAACGCGACTAGTTATCATTGTCAGTTTTTATGGCTGTATCTCAGGTTTAAATTCTTGATAAGAATGTTTTACCCAGTATAACAAGTATTTTAAGTATCCAACACATTTTAAAAATTAAGTAATATTCGAATGACTTCAGAAATCCTGATGTACGGGCTGTCATAAAAATATGACCATACAACAGCGTTGCAAATTTTTCAATGAAATTAACCTTCCGGGCGAAGTTTCCGCATGTACTGGAAATTCATTTATTGAATATTCAACGTGCTCATGTCAGGCGAAAGCGTATAAATTACAGATTCACGAAAGACACATCTTGTTACTATGTAGAATTTAGACGTACTACTTTGATACTTGTCCTATGGAGTTTGGGAAGGTTTAAATATTTTAGTTGGACTCGGGTTAGTGCAGTCGACGATTACGAGCTGAGAAGTTGACTATCGAGTTTGATTACATTAGTTAACGATGATACAACTACTTATAGTACTGAAATAACTGATAAAATATTAAATCTTTTTTTTTTTGTATTCATCAATACTTACGTGTATATGTAAAATATTATCATTAAAAAGGTAGGTAGAGATTGAAGGTGAATAAAAATGAGATATTTCATTATGATCATAAAAATTTACAAAGAAATAGTTAGCGGACAAAACATAGACTGACCCATTTTTTTCCAATTTCATCAAAATAATTTTCATTGAATCTAAATGGCCAAAACTTATGATAGGAAATTAATAATTTCGAAGAAATTCAATATTTGCGTCAAACCAATCAATCTTTGCTCCTCCGACCGGCTCCTCTTAGAATAAAAATGAATCTTTTGTAAAGTTTTCTAAACAGGATAGGTATTATTCATGAGTGTGCCAACCGCGTGATTGATCGCTCCGCTTGTGGCCTGCATAATTTATAAACTCCGAGCGATTTTATTGTTCTTAAGGCAAGCATCATTTCGATAAGACAAATTGCTGAAAACTCTGTTACAATAATTTAATCTTGTGATATGTAAATCTAATTGTGTTTTTTCTTTCTTACAACTATCGCGCAGCTAAAACCATCAGGTTTACCTTACAATGACGTACGAGTACTTAGATTGTACTTGAGTAAATTATGAACGTACGAAACTTTTCAAAATTAAAATACCATCATACAATGAATTAAAAATGGTGTATAAATAAAATTGCTGCATGTTATGCCGACGAATGATATTTTTTCAGTTTTTCAGTGTAGAAATTATTATTGTTTTTGTTATTTTTTTTTATTGTTCATTGAAATTCTAGTCTTACTTGAACCACACACTCACACATAGATAGCACGCCTCACTATGTGCTAATACCTTGAAAGTGTTTGTGGGTTTCACATTTTGTATCCTTATGTTTTACATTACGTGTAGTTAGAAAAGTTTGGGGTCCAGGTAACCCTACATTACCGGTTAGTTTCGTACCCTTTCTCTGACACACTACGAGAACCTTTCTGATAACTTAGTAAGGCGGTTCGCCTACGGTGGTGTTGTCCGACCTATGTACACGTGTGTGTATGAAAGGGCGTTTTCGTCTATACACTCACACTAACATAAGCATTTCGAACGTAAGCGCAAAAATGTCAACCCGCCGTCGTGAAACAGAATGTAGTACTTACAAAATTAAATGTATCTGAAAATCCCAATACCCAGCTTATCTACTTTCAGTATTTAAAGTTACTCTATTTAATAACATTTAACTTGAACTTTTTCACTAACAAGATTAAAAGGGATTTAAACATTAAGTAAAAGCTTTTAAAAAACGTTCACTCCACTTTTCTAAGCCAAACCAACATATTTTCTTTTAACTTTAAAATAGCAATTTTAAATTTATGTTCGAATTTTTCGTTTGGAATTCTAAATCACAGTCGTCCTCACAGGAACAGATTCTCTAGTTGTTGACAATGGAACTCCAAAAAACTTACGGTCCCAAAAACAAAAACAGAAAGTACTAACTAAGAGCAAAAAAGCAGATAATTATCAAAAAACTCGTAACAAGCTACTCAAAACACGAGTAAGGTGAAGAAAGTTAGGGGGCGTCTAAAAAATGACGTCAATTTACCTGATGTTTGTAAAATTTTCGAGCTCATCAACATAATGCAGAATAATTTTTACTCGGTGTTGAAAACGCGCTGCCTTAAAGCGGATAATGGTCTAATTTACAACAATAATAATGACTGGGATATAAGGAGATGACGAAAACATATCTCTGTCCATTATTATGAGGAAAAATTAAATAGTACTCGTAATGTTTATTTGAAAATTACTGTTAATAATATGGAAAGCCTCTTGACGATTTTATCAAGGTTTTATAGTGTATGGACTATACGTAATAATATTTGATAATATGTAAAATTTGCGGATGTAATCTTCACTTTATAGTTGTTTACGTATGGAATGTATGTGGACGACCTCGGTGGCGCAGTGGTGTAAATGGCCGACTGCTAGACTAGAAATTCTGGGTTCGAATCTAGGCGTGGTCGGAACTTTGTGTTTTTTGCAAGACACATTGTTTAGCTTATAGGTCTTAGATGTTGTATTCTTATCTTTGTAGTTTATATCATATCGTTGCTTTGTGCAAAAAATGAAGCCACTCCAAAACGATATTGAATACGTTTCTTCTGTGCAGGCTCAGACCATATTTTCAGTCTCTCATCTTTGGTATTCATACAATGAATAAAAATTTGCTTTCTTAAAAACCATTTTTTTAAGTTTTTGCTAAGAGAATTACAAAATATTGGTTTAATTAGCTATTTCAACTCAAGCTTGAAAAAAAATTTCTGAATTTTTGACTTATCTTACCTTCGAGAGGAAAATATTTTTTTTGTTCGAGTATAGTTAATCACAACACAGAAATATAATAGCCTGTATTTAAAAAAGATAAATTATCTCTTGTAACTAATACAACAATTCCAAGCCCTTGAAACAGCGCTAAGAAAACTTAAGCAAGCAAAGTGTTCTACCAAGAATCGAAACCGTTACCAATACACATTAGTTAACAACTACTAGGAGTCACTATTTTCATTTACGCTAATCTAAAACCTACCCAATTCGTTCAGATTCAGGGTGCAATATTCGACAGTTTCGACCCGACTCTTGTATTCGACGATTGTTGAGATCTTGAGATCTAAAAATAACTTTTCTTAATCCGGGTCAAGTTACTTGTTATATACATGTCAATATTCCATTAAACGTACATATTTAGGGTGGCCTATTATAGCTCCAATGCATTACATCGTAGTTCGTAATCACATTTATTACGGATAATGTGCATTACATTACCCTATTTGCGGATGTTAATTTCGTTTTAGAAAACGTAATTATCCGCAAAATATCAATAATAACGAAATTAATAATCATAATTGTATGTGTAACTGTCCTCTGAAATGTATTTGTGTAGTTGTGATGCATGTACTGGCTTGCCTAAGTAATAATATCAAGTATTTATAGAACTTCACAATTAAATATTCATTAAAACTTACTTTGATTCAAAACGTATAGCGTCTTTATAAAGAAAAAACTTCAGGATAAGGATCTTTTCAACTTAACAAAATCTACTGTAACATTTGCTCAACTTTCTTTTTTTTTGGAGTTATTACGATAAATCTATGGTTCAAAATTTCTGGAACGATTCAAAAAGAATCTGAACTACTACCAGTTGGATTGAGAACTTGTATATTGTATAACTTGTATATAGTCCAAACCTTAAACCCATAAAGTCCCCTAACGAATGTCGAAGGGATTGTTCCAACACAAAAAGATTACCCAATTAAAACATTCTAAATAGTGACGTTTTATTCGATAAAACCCCAACGTTGATTTGTAATCTATTCCCTTTTTGATCAAAAACAATAGTTTAATTGCTAATTGCCGCAAATTCGAATAACTAACATTGATGTTTCATTGGCTTTTAACCTGATCTAATTTCGAACGGCTAATATTTAGTTAATCCGGTATTCTGTTCACGGACTATTGTTTATTTTATTAAAATTTAAACTCGTAACAAAGCCTGGTGCAAACTTAATTGATTTTATTAAACTATACAAATAACAATTTATTTCTTAAACATACCAACAAAATTGAACTGAAAAGGTTACTTTGCTTTGTACTGATTTTCTTTGTCCTTAATTATGTCGCATCATCACTTCCTTTTAAGAGAAAACGGTTTCATTGTTGTCGCCAATGGTTCAGCACCTCTGAAATTTCAGGGCCCACATTCCGGGGACCGTAACGTTTGTTGTGACAATTCGGCTTTTAGTTCAAGCACCCTCTGTATATGAGGATCCATTTAGCAAAACGGTGTTTTTGTGCTGTGACATTTGTATAGGATAATGAGCTACTTTGTTTAGGTGTTTAAGACGTAATTTGCGTGGCTATATTTCAGATGAGATAAGTCGAGTTCCCGCACTGGTGGTTGTTTTGATATCTTAATATTTTGTATCTGTGTGAACTGACGACGCTTTTACTTTGTTGCTGTTAATGCGAGTATGTGCCTTCGAAATAAACGTTTACTTAAGTGGTTAGCATGTCTGCGTATAAGCTCGGACTTTGTGCCGAAGCTATAACTAATATAGTCGTACTTGTTTATGATAAATATTGTTTCCCGTAAGGAGTAATGCGGGGCGACATTATGATGGGTTAATTACCAGTATTGCAGCAACAAAGGCGCACGGCGACTGCTCCCAGCGGCTTTTGTCTTCGGTTTTATCTTAATTGCTTTGAGAAACTCAATATCATTCGGCGACAAGCTGCTTTTTATTCGTTCACTCTTCTCCCGGTCGGCCAACAATGAGCCAACTTTGAATTAGTTTTCGGTTAGATAACACGAGCCATTGTTTTTTCTTTCTCGTTTCAGAACCATGCTGTTATTAAGAAGGATACCCCGCCAGGGATCGACAGAGTTTTATACTTGTCTCGATTTATTAAGGTTCCGTATTTTCGAATGACAGTTATGTTTTTCCGACAAAACGTTATGGCTTTATCGATTCGGTTTAAGGGTAACGACTAAAGAAGATGAAAGGTTTATTGACTATAAAATATAAAGGCTTTACTGTGTTACAAAATACTAATAACAATAAATAGAGGACGCTTCGTAAAACAGGAAATTAGGTCGTAATGAAAAATTGTATCGTCCTACAGAAACATTAAACTACCGGAATAAATTCCACAACTTTTACAATTAATATCAATGAGACACTATTAACTTTGTACATACGAGTACCTTTGGACTGGATTGTTCCCCTTAATGAATATTATGTCTCCCAACACACCACAGTGTTCAATGTTCATGTTTAACTTTAAACCCTTTGCTCCTAATGTTGAACTGCGAAAACAAAATTTACGTTAAATTTTCTGGCCAGCATCCAAATCGTGGGCGGAGATCGTAGGTCACCTGGCCTTAATGTACGGACATACTTCTTGGCAAAACCCTAACTTGTTACCACAGACTAAAAAAATAGATACGAACACTCTTTATAAACTGGTCGATTCACGAAAAATTTTGTTCATTTAAAGTTAGTTTGTGAATCAGGGTTGTCAAATTATGCGCATACAGTTATTAAGTCGGATCCTGTCGTAGTGTCTCTTTAACCTTTCCTAGAGGTTGCCAAGAGATGTAGGAACAAAATTATTACGATAACGTAGCAAGCACTAAACAACGCTGTGAGTAAAATATTATTCATTTAATTACTTTTAAACGTTGCAAGGTTTATTATTGTTGCATTAAATTTTGAGAGGAAACATAATATTTTCATAATTACATTAATTAATTATTCATGTTTGTTAAAGTTAATAATAAATAAATAATGAACTTACTTAGTTAGCGGCCTTAGATTGCTCTGATGGGAACTATTTGAGGAGCAGTTATTCAGCAGTGGACTGCTTAAGATCATGATAAATAAATTCAGTGATACCCAAAATAAGGCTCCAATTAAACGGATTCCACAATAAAATAACATTACATTACCACAATGTGTTTAAGAAATGAAAAAGGTATGGACTCTTTTAGCATCGCAAGCCTAAAGCTTGTTTGCTTAAAACGGACTATTACTAACTTTTATTTCATCTAGATAGTTATCTCCAATGTAGGTAGTGGCAGTTTCAAACTACTTCGTAAAAACTTTCCCCGACACAGTCTTTTTTCTTCTTTAAAAAGTAAATGAAGGAATAAAACTGCAGGATTGCAGATAAAGATTTACTACCGACGAATCATTCTTACGTTGAAACAATATAGAAAAACGGGTTGAGCTGAACGTTCAATTCCTTAACTAGGACTTGATAAATGCATTTCCACGTGAAAAGCGCACGGAATTAATTTATTTTATTTCTCTATAAAAGTGTAACAACAGGAGCGGAGAAAACAGTTAATGAAATCTACATAAAGTATTTGAAGAGAGAACGCCGTAGGAGACGCATTTCGCATTCCAACTGTTGCCCCGGGCATAAAAATAAGCAGGTCAAGCGGGAGTCGAACTCTGATTGCAACTTTTTAAAATAAATCTGTATTATATTGAGTAAAGGTTTTGTACTCAATAAATAAGGTATACTTATTACGAAGGTATGATTAATTTGCGACGCCCGAGGCCGTCGGTTTCAAATTACACAAGCCAAGTATCTTGTTACGCCATTCTATCAAGTGATTAGCTGAGAATTACAACATCTATAAGTTATTTGCTTAAAAGTTAAATTTGCTTTGTCTTTTCCCAAACTTTTCGTTGAAGACTTTTAACAATAAATCTACAAAATACCAATAAATAATTTCCTCAAAACATAACGTCTGGTATTACGCCAAAATAGATATGCATATATTACTGACTTATTTTAAAGACCTTTGGAGTTTAAAGTAATTTTACCTTTATCTATCATTGTACTTGTATTTGCCCACCCAATTTATTTTCGGACTACTTGAAATTTAACTACACAAAAGACAATACAGAATACAACAACGGTACCCTAAAAATAATAAAGACGCGACAAACGGCGCAATGCAATCAACATCTCATTAGTGACCTCCTTAATTCTCTGCTCCCCAGGGAACTCTCTGATTTCTTCGGTAAAACGTTTATCAGAGGCGCTTTTTTGTCTCGAAATTCGACCTTATCCGATCGGTGATTATGATAAAAAAATGGCAGGTCCGAGATTGAAATCGATAGAGTAAATTGCAATTCTGAATAGGTTTAATGGACCTGCAGCTGGTGCCTGCTTCCAGAAGGTTCGTCTTTCTGGCTTATTGGAGATTATATTAAAATAAGGAAGCTGCATTAAGTAGACAATTTTGCCTTCCAACTCGATTATTAGTCTGATTCGTCTTAATATAAAAGCGGACGAAATTGGAACGTTCTACTTTTTAATTGTATTTATCATTAAGGTGGTAAATTAAGGTTAGCATTGGCAATACCCGCTTAGTACTACACGCGTATCTATAATTCCGCAGATCATTACACATTTTTCACGAAGTGTATTGGACTTTACTTTTACTTTTTCCCTTAGTTATGTTGTTTATTTTACAAAACTTTTTATCACTATCTATAAGTTTACGTTTCTTGCGATATCTAAAATTTTACTGAAAATTTTACTTTTAAAATAAAAGTTTCATATTTATTATTTCTCTCTAGCAACAACATCCTTTAACAACCATTTTGCTTTGCGATAGTTAGGTTAATGTCACAAACAAACAGTACTGACATATAACGAGCTTTTTACATTATTTTTAATTTTGGTGACCGATTTGTTTATCTTTTAATAATTTCATATCGTTCGAAATCCTATCAAAATTTAAATTTAAATTGCAAAAATCTTCAATATGAATTCTTTGTTTTGCCTTAAACTTTCGCGTTAAGCAATTTGTTGCTAAAACCAGAATTTCTTATGAAATTATTCGAAAATGTTTGAGGGTATGTTCATTATCCTCGGGCTTCGAGGGGATGGGGAATGTGGGTGGGAGTGATAAAGGAACAGAAAAGTTTTGGGGTAGCCTTGTTGTTCGGAATTATTCATGACTACTTCTAAAATTTCGATTGATTATACTGTTTAAGTGAAATTAATTTGACGATAAGCTTTGTGAGTTATGGATAGGAATGAACATGGCTTGGACCGAATGGAAAGTTCTGCTCTCGTTTTCTGCTTTGTTTGTTCCTTTTCCCTCAATTTATCGTTCCGAATTCAAAACGAAGCTACAACTGTTGGATGAAATGAATAATTGTAACTGAAGATTATTTACCGTAGTTTTTTATGTACAATATAAACATAGAACTAATTTAAGTTGATTACTCTATTCTCTTACAAAGTTTTATTTAAAAACAATGAAGGACCTTTAAAGCAGGAGTTCCGGAGCAGGTATTTAACTTACTGTAGGAAGTTAATTTTTAACCCCTTTGCGCGAGTTTTTTTTTTCAACTTTTAAGCAAAACAAAATAAGTGCACTTGATAGGTTTAGACCGATCTTATTTTTATCTCGTTGTAAATGTTTTTTTTTTTTTAATTAAAACTCGTCATCTATTTGATTTGGATAAATGTTTCATTTAACAGCAAAAATATTAAAAACAAATAAACCAAAAAAAACTTACTTTCAAATCCTGAGAGAATCTCATAATAAAAAGCCGGTAGAAAAACGTTTTTTGTGAATTCACGAATTTGTTTTGTTTGCGCGATTAAGGAAAACACACAGATAAATCCTCCACCCATGGTCACTTTTGGGCAATTAAAGATAATATACAAACAAGCGAAGCCGAGTGGAATGCCACCATTAAATCCGATAAAAGGCTAAGCCGATTTTAAAGCTAACAAAGTAAGCTATTCGTATTTTAGTTAATCAAGCGGAGACATTTTATGATCTCCTGTTGAGTTATTAAATTATCCACATATATTTCTTCTTTTTGTTCAATTAGCTTCGTAAAATGAAGGAAACATAAACATTAAAGGTTTTCTACAAAAGAATAAAATTTATTTGTTGACAAAATTATATAACTTTCTTTAACCAAGTTATCATTTGACCCCTACCCAGGTTGATATTAAGCGGCGATGGAGATGGAGTAAGGTGGAACGTATCTATCCTAGAGAAGCCTATTCATTTTCGTCTTAAATAGCCCCAGATTATATTTAACTAATTATATAATTATTTTAAATAAAACATTTAAATTGCTTAACCATTAAAAATTACAATTGTACATATATCTTTATCTCACAGGAGAATTAAAAATCAAGATATATTTTTTTTATTTTATCAAAGATTCCTTGTGTTTTCAGGTACTCATTAAACTGCTTTATTTTACTCTCACGTAATAATTCTTATTTATAGGAAATTCGATTTTTAAATTAACAAAGCAACGAGAGCCTAATTGGGTATCTTATGTCATCAAGTATCTTTAAGATGAAGGTCTATTTTATTTATTGTATGTATAGAAAAACAATATTTAATTTGTTCCTTTTAAAGGGAAATGTGTACCGTAGTGACTCATCTATTAAATAAACACGCTTTAGATCTTCCGTAAATAAACAAATGTTTTCAAAGTTTTTCTGAACGTTACGTTACAGGAATAACGCATCGACTGTTTTATTATTTATAATCAAGTTTCTCACTGTCTCATCAAGTCCAATTTAATTAAATATTATGCAATGATTATGAGTTTAGCTGTCAAACAAACATAAAGCATGCATTATTTCCGTTCACCTCATATTCCTGAAGCAAATTGTTGCTATAGTTACCACTAGGGAATGCATAACGGGATCTTAAAATAGCTGGATCCCGCCAGCACCTTACCGCCTTATATCTTCCTGGTCATCGATGAGGTGAGATCTTGGACGCATTTAGCGAGAAGCAAAATATACCCTAAAAAAAGATTTTTTGTTTGTTTGGTCGAAAATGTTGTATTGGACGACTTTTTGCCCGACAACCAAAATTGTTTTGTCCACCATGTTAACTAGTATCAAATTGGAAAACTACAACGCAGTGAATCATGTCCCGTAATAATTGAATAATTTTTCCATTAATTTCTTCATATTATGTTTGTACTGTAGAAAGATAGTAATCATAACAAGCAAGTCAAAACCCTGCCTCTTTAAATGTTAAACTTGCTCATAACTTTTAACAAAATACTGTCCATGCGGGATCAAATAACGGGATCCCACGGATTTAAAATGTAGAACCCCGCAAATACCGGGATTGGAATTTACGTATGGGATTGGTACATGTTAGTGTTGCTATTATGGTAATCAGTTCCCAGCAACACTTTCCTTCATAATCTGACATTAATCGATCTAACTATACCATCTGTTGGGTTATTCTGAGTGAGAATGTCAATTTCAATCACAATGCAATGCCAATACGATCTCAATGTTTACAATTGTAAAATAATCAAACAACTAAAAAGAAGGTATTTATATCATTATGATAACTAAGATAATTATCTAAAAGCTCATAAACACCTACAAGAAATAAAAAGTATGATATACACTATTTAGGATTTTTTTTGTCAAATTTAAGTATAATTTTGTTATTTAAAACTTATAGTTATCGTCTGAATTGATATTGGAGTTTCAGAATAAGTGTATCGGTTTCCATGCCACGGTTCCGTATATGGCATGACATAGGCCCATTAGTAGAGTGTACAATATGCTTCATTTTACTAACGGAACAATGACTTAGGGTACCATTAATTGACATATGTAACAAGAAATTAATTAGCATTATAACTACATTTATTATAAACTAAAAAATCTTGATGAATAAATAATAAATTATATTTTTGAATATACAGCGAAAAAAAAACAAGATTTTACAAATAACTGCCAGGTTATAAAATACAAATAATGTTAATAAACAACACAAAAACACTTATATAATAAAACAAATTATATGTACCATCAAATGCACATATTTACTAACTAATAGAACGTCTTCTATATTAACTACAAGGACAATGTGACAGCGGAATAGCAAATAAAGTAGGTAACTACTACGAGTGCTACGGTTGTACTACGTGATACTACGAGACTACGTCGGTTTGCACGGTAAATACTACGGCAACAAGATACCGCTTTGTATGGTCTCCGCTATTTGACTATTTATTTTGTACCAATAACGCTATTCCTCTTACAAAAGACGCGTTTATTTGTTTTTACTGTGATATTTTAGTATAAGGAAAGATTTTCTATGTGTTTCTGTCATGCTAGTTTTGAAATGGTTGTAAGGATAAAAGATCAACGTTGTTAAGCAAAATTAAACATATAGCTAAACTTTTATTTGCTTAATGTTGTAAAAAATAAAATTCAAATAGATACTATATTAAGATCATTATTCTTATGTCAAGACTTTTTTTGATTCAACTTCATGTGCAAACAAGCATACGGTTCACCTGATGGAAAGTGATACCGCCACCTATTAACACAACGATACCCCTGATGTCAAGAAACACCAAGAGCATCCTCTTAGCATTTTCCATGTAGAGGTAAAGATCCTCGTGCCGGTAATTGTGCTGGCTCTCCAATCCTTCGAACCGAAACACAGCGATCCGCTTCGCGACAGAAATAGAAAGGAGGGTGGTACCAACCCAGACGAGCTCGCACGTAGATCTACCTCCTCCAACACACACAATAGACAATTTTTTAAACCTAGATCATTGATTACTTTGAAGGTCATGAACAATAAATTACACAGTTTTGCACTAAAATATTAGTTTGCAGTATTAAAATTTTCTACTTACTCACTGCGACGTGTAGTGAGTGCATCTTGTGTGGTTATTCGTTTTTCACTAAATCCCGCACACCTACTTGGTAGTGTGCCAATCGAATCAACAAACTCACTAATACTATTCACTAACGCGATATACACTAGTCGATAGTGACTAATAGACTGGTGACCAATTTCAAACAAAATGTCAGACATTGTTTCTCAACTACTACTATTTCTTTTTAAAATTTTAATGTATAGCTAAAGTAAGGAAATATGGCAAAAAAACGTTTTAAAAATTTATTATCACATTTTGCTACAAATTTAACGACAAATCGAAGAATCCATTTCCCTATAAAAAACTATTTATCCGAAAAAAGAAAACTACTAAATTTTCAAACTGATATCAAAAGCTTAAAAAATAATGTTAACAACCCTAATAACTCTTTCTATGAGCAAACTAAAAGCCTTATTAAAATAAAAATAGTGAAGTAAGTTTGTGTTAGGCAATAGGATCATCATAATCACGTAACGCCATCAATCTCAGCCGCCTCCGGGCTACCATTTTAGAAGAAAATCAAATCGGAATTCTAATTCCATTTCCAACTTAATATTTGTTTATTAACTAAACAATATGAGAAATATATGTTGATTCAGTATTTTTGTTCAAATTATAATGTGTATTATTTTTATCATTTATTTATTTCAGAAAAAAATCATTTTCCATGTGTAGTTCGTTTAGCGAGTCTTATGCGTCCCGCTTTGATGGTTTATGTACGCCGGGGTTACCCCCAGAGGGATCGTAACGCACCACCCGGCTGGTAGAAGGCAGTGATACGAGTGCCTCTCAAGAACTCCGTATATCGATTCCATTCTTATAACTTACAATTATGATTTCTATAGAATTAATCTATCAGTTGATAATCATAAGAACAGCAGCGCCAGCACGAACGCTAACACTTTTCTATCAACTGATAGATTAGTATTTGGAAGCCTCCAGTTAGTAAACAACTTGTAGCTATGCTAGTGCATACGTTAATAAAATTACCTCAAAATTTATAATACATCTTTGGTATTGTAAAAAGGAAGTGGACAATTTGGTGATACTAGTAGTGTTTCAAGCATACATATGGTTTAGTTACCTTCCGATTAAACTGCTTACTACTTAGGGGCCTTATTTATCTTGATTTTTCGTACTTGTAATGTTGTTATAGCTCTAAAGTCACTCACTGAAAATTTTTGAACTTTTCTTATTGTTTTAATTTCTTTTCTCATCAGATACCAAATACTATAAATGACCTACTGTATTTTTTAAATAGTCAACTGAAACAGTTGCCGGACTGATTTAATTTGAAACGAACAGTAAGTCCCCGGGTTACTAAACAACTAGCTTGAACTCGCAATTTCGTCTGCGAATAAGATTTTGTTCTCTCAAAACCTAACTTTTCTCCGGTTTAAAAAGAAACCTAAACGTCAATCAAAATAATAAAATATGTTTATGGTAAATTTCGTTAAAATCTCTTCAGCCGTTTTTACGTGATTGAGTAACAAACATACAAACATCTGTACCGTCGTATTTACAATATTACTGGGATAGTAATAAAACACGAAAATGTTTGTAACATTCGTGAAAAGTACGAGTCAACTGAAAACATTAAAGTGAGACAGTCACATATCAATGTGAAAAGTCGTAACTTGTGACAACGTGCAATCCGAAACAGTTAACTTTAAAAACTACAAAGAATAAAGAAACAAAGAAACATACATCTTATTTATCATTAAATTGTTACTTCATCTGAAATCACCTGTTTTCCTTTGAAATTACGAGATAAACAATCCTATTTAAACTGATTGATAATCAATTGAAACTGAGTGCAGTTGAGTGCAATGCAGTGTTGAATTATAATTCATCTCGTTAAACAGTTATAAAATTTATGAATGTATACAGTTACGTTTTAAATAAATGTTATTATTCGTTTATGATACCTAGCAGTTCTAATTCCTTAATCTAATGCTGAGATTCATTACCAAGTAACTAATAAGGATGAACGGTTTCCCATCTATTGAATGTAATGTTCTTGCTCTATGTTTAAAGTTAGGGTTGTGCATTGCATGGACATTCAACACACGTACGCTGGCCATCTTGCTCCCGGCAACACGTTTAAGGCGCTGTACAAACGTGTGTCTTGTGTCGGATACCAGCCACAGGAAATAGTTATCCGTAACCGTAATATCTTCAACTGACGTTTTTTTCAGTAACTATCGCTGAAAGTGTCTAGTGGAAGCAACAGGACATACATCTGCGAGGAAAGCGCTTGATTTCATATTCTTTACATAAAAATAAAATATACACTTGTGGCTGGTGTCCGATACAAGACACAAATTTTCGCAGCACCTAAGACTTATATTGGTGATAGCCCTGGCAGATACGACCTCCTTCCACTAGAACGCATCATCCAAGTTAATTTGTTGTCTCTTTTGGGAGCAATTTATCGTAATGCTCCTGAGATAACACTTAATGTGCTGAGTTTTTGCATCGGGACGATGTTAACTGTATCAAATTAACTAGTTTGGGATTTGCACGATGCAAAACTAAACAAAAACCATAAATAGTTTGCAAAAGTGCTTATTTTGGATTATACAATGTGACCAACAACCTACAATGCTTATCTTTCAGTGAAAGTTGTTTCTCTAACACAGAATAAATAACTAAAATATTAAAATTCTAAAACAAATGTTTCGGTTTTGCCTCACGCAAATACACAAACACTTTATTTTATTGATCAAACCAGTTAAGTACACAAAAATATTTACAATTTTTCAACTGTAAATAAAATTTCACGCATGCTCCCCTATTTGATATCACGTCCATTACATCCCATTCCCGTTGTTTAAATATTCAATAACTGGCTTTATCTACAACTGTTAAGGGTTAGGTCCGGTGGTATTCCGGTCACGTAGACAGCGCTGTCTTAACATCTGGATTGTTTTGCAACATGCTGTAGTCTCGAGTTTGTGTTTCGACTGCCCCCCGCCTGACCACAACTTATTCAATGACTTTATATTACTGATGCCAAGTTTTTAAAGTTTTTGACTGTACTGCACCGTGCTCTATTGCTGTAGCTTTATCATTTTTAGCTCGTGTAGGACGTGGTTGCTCAGTTTGCTACGTGTTTTGTTAACTGACCTACCCGCCCCGACAGGTCGAGGGTTCGAGTCTCGAGTTGCCGCATTAGGTTGTAGCCGCCATGCACTTATTGTGTCCAGATAGTGGTGACAGATTTGCAACCTGTCACACTGGGACTCCGTGTGTCCTCTGCCAATTCCTTTCGGGGATTATGGCGTAAGTTTATGTTATGTGTTTATGATCTTTTTAAAATTTCAATAATAAGGTTTTCTAAACAAAATAGGTTATGATATGTTTGATCCGAGCTTTCTAAACTGAATCCAGCCATTATTCTGCTTACAACTTCAGCTAAAAAAGGATCAATTTGCATAGTTTCGGGGAGCGGAATCCAACAATCCCGTTTGGTGTTCAGCGCTTCCAGCACGATGATCTCCGCTGAAAGGCTGGAAATTGCCGTGAGACTAACAAAGTGACGATGAAAGTTAGGCCTGTTACAAGCGCCCACCAGTCGCCGGCGCTCGGAGTTTTTAATTTCGTTCCGAAGCCACTCGCGGGAACCTCGTTACAAGTTTAAATTGGCATTTCTCGGAGTAATGGTTAGACGGCGGCGGGTAACTTCCGCCGGTGTCTCCTTTACTTGGTGGGATAATTCTTATTTAAAATGTATGAGGAAGGGCTTACAGCGGCGTTTGCGGAAAAAAAAGAGCGCGCCGCGGGCCACGGGACGAAGCAAACAATAACCAGACACCCTCATACCGGTACAAATATCTTATACGTTAAAAAAACGTAGAGTCGAGGGAATCGTAAAAAAAACAAATGACTTAATTTTGTTTTTACCTCACTATGGCAATTATCAAGAAAAAGTCCTTCCGTTCAGGTCATCGATTTTTATTTGCATCAATTTTCGAAAAAGTTTCTGTTTATTAATGCTGATAACACAATTATCCTTTTCTTTAGATCCTTACTATGGATTATAAATCATATGGATATTAAAAAATAGGCTTTATAAATCATTTACTTTTACCTCATAAAAGAGGTATGTTGTTTATAGTATAGTATAAGTATCACTAACTATTGTTTGTTTATTTTAATTTTACATTCTTAAAATGCGTATAAATATTTTATATCTTAGTTTTTCTTTTTATTTATTAATTTAAAGATCCTTAGATCTATATCACAAAGACATAACTCTATTTTATCTAAAAAAGTACCTAAGTGAATGCTTTATGTTGGTACCAGGAGTGTAAGTTCTGTTCGGCCTTGCTTTTCTCGCGGGGATACCTACAATACTTCGCTTTATTGGTTTACTAGCTTCTTAATGGTGAATTGTGACGTTTCTACACTCAATCCTAATAAAAATTGCTTTGTGAAATAACACTAGACGCCGACGGTCATTATTTAACAATACATAAATAGGGTCCTCGTAATAGCTGTGTTTATTACCTGGATTATGGTTCTTTGTGTTGCCTGGAACACATTTCTGTATCGCAATGAGCCAGTCTTCCTTGATTAATTTCTTATATTGAATAATTAGAAAAGTAGAATTATAATGTTTTACAATTCAAAGTCCAATCGAATTGCAAAAGCAACTTCGGAGGTTTCTTCTCGGATTCTTCCACATGGAAATAGCATCCCAAACCGGTCGGAGGTAGTATAGAAAAATTGTGAGGGCTTAATTTAAGAATATTCGAATAAAAAATATCTCGACTTTAATTTTACAAATAGATCCGATGTCATAAAAATATATAATCAGTTGTTAAATATTCAAGTAAATTATTCATTTTATTTAACTTAATAGGCAGAAGCGAATCCATCCAATGGAAAATGAACACGACAATGCCCTTGGTGTTAATAATGAAAAATTATTAATTATAATATTTGTAGTGGACCTACGACATTTTATCTAGTTTAAAAACCTTTTACTGATAGATGTTGATTTAAGTTTATGTATAAGATGTATAGTTGTACTTGACACGGCAGACGGCGCTAGCGTTTAAAAAAGAAAAAACTGTCTCAAGTTGGCGCGCTCCGTCAGTTGTTGATTTGTTTTCACTTGATTAAAAAATTTAATTAAACAGAGTTGATGACAAAAATAACTTTTCACTACCCTTCCTTCTTCGCTATATTGGTGACCCCGACGTGATTAATCATGACCGAACAGAAGGGCGAGCAAGTTAGCGGAGCAAGTGAAAAAAATGTCCAATCCAGTGATGTTTATCGAGTTGGCGTTCGAGTTCCACCATTCTACCCTGAGAAGCCTGCATTGTGGTTTGCTCAACTTGAAAGCCAGTTTGCGCTATCAAACATTTCCACGGATAGTACAAAGTACCATTACGCAATTGGACAACTCGACCCTATCTACGCAGCGGAGGTGGAAGATATTATAACGGCGCCACCTTCTAACAACAAATATGAACGATTGAAAGCAGAACTCGTCAAGCGTTTGTCAGCAACAAGGGAGAAAAAAGTTAAACAGTTGTTAACACACGAAGAACTTGGAGACAGAAAACCCTCGCAATTCTTACGTCACCTTCAACACCTGGCAGGGCCAGGCGTGCCAGAGGAATTTCTAAAAACAATCTGGACCAGTAGACTACCAAGCAGTACGCAAACTATCGTAGCTTCACAGTCACGAGCTACGCTAGAAGAAATTGCAGAACTGGCTGACAGATTACAAGACATCGTCCCATCCAGTCCTCAGGTAGCAGCTACTTCAGTGGATATCACAATGGCTAATCAAATAGCCGAACTAACACGACAGGTCCATTCACTCTCGTCAAAACTCGATAGGATGTCGCGGTCTAGAAATAAATCTTCTCAGCGCAGTAGCGGGCGCTATAGCCGCGAACATTCAAGGTCAAAGAGATCGCAGTCTAACTACAGGAAATTTCCGGTATGCTGGTGTCATTCAAAGTATGGGGACCAAACATCTAAGTGTACACTTCCCTGTGACTACGCGGGAAAACATTAGGGCAGGCCGTCATGGCGGCGAACGCCTGTCCTACCACTGGCCGCCTATTTGTAACAGACAAACGAACTAAAGTGCAATTTCTTATCGATACTGGAAGTGATCTCTGTGTATTTCCGCGGTATTTAGTGAAGGGACATCGTTCAAAAACTAGTTTTGATTTATATGCAGCTAATGGTTCAACAATTTATACCTACGGTTATGCTAACATTATTTTAGATATAGGCTTACGCCGTGACTTTGCTTGGCAGTTTATAATAGCGGATGTAAATAAGGCTATAATAGGTGTAGATTTTTTGTCACACTATAATCTTATTGTAGACATTAAGTACCAACGATTAATCGATGGCTATACTACCCTGGTTTCCCCGGTTTCGCTCGCAAAAAAATACTGACAATGTTTCTTCGGTTAAAGTTATGTCTGGTATTACAGCTTATCATTCTATACTAGCTCAATATCCCACTATCACCCGGCCGCATGGTAAACACATCAAAACTAACCATAACACACTACATTACATACGCACAACGCCTGGCCCACCTGAATCGTGCACACCGCGCAGGTTGGCACCAGATAGATTAAAAATTGCTAAGGCAGAGTTTGAAGCTATGTTGCAGATTGGTACTTGCCGACCTTCAGAATCACCCTGGGCGTCCTCGTTGCACCTGGCACCTAAAAAAGGCGGCTGGCGGCCCTGCGGTGACTACCGTCGGTTGAACGCACGCACTATACCAGATAAGTACCCCATCCGCCATATTCAAGACTTCGCTCATAACTTGGCTAATTGCACTATCTTTTCCACTTTAGATTTAACTAAAGCGTACAATCAAATCCCTGTATTTCCGGGCGATGTTGAAAAGACAGCTATCTCTACTCCGTTTGGATTATATGAGTTCCCGTTTATGAGTTTTGGTCTACGCAACGCTGGCCAAACTTTTCAACGGTTTGTGGATGAGATGTTGCGAGGGCTAGACTTCACCTATCCGTATTTAGATGATATTTTGATTTATTCCCCGGATCCAAAAACCCATGAGAACCATCTTCACCAGGTCTTCAGTAGACTGAAAAAGTATGGCATGATCGTTAATGCAAGTAAATGCAATTTGGGTAAAACTCAAGTTGAGTTTTTAGGATATCAAATTTCAGCCGAGGGCACAATGCCTTTGCCATCAAAGGTGGAAGCAATTCAAAATTTCAACGTACCAAAAACGGTTAAGGAGTTGCGGAGGTTCCTCGGAATGATTAACTTTTACCGTAGGTTTATTCCGAAGGCAGCCCAAAACCAAGCACCTCTGAATGCTTTGTTAACAGGTGTGGTTAAAGGTTCCCATCCAGTTTCTTTAGGAGGAAAGGAACTAAAGGCTTTTGAGGCATGCAAAAAAGGTCTGTGTGGTGCTACTCTGCTCGCCCATCCCGATTGCAACGCTAAATTAGCCCTAGTGACTGACGCTTCTGACACGGCAATTGGGGCCGTTTTGCAACAATTAAAAGGTGAGGCATGGCAACCCTTAGCATTTTTCTCGAGAAAACTTAGCCCTGCTCAAGCAAAATACTCGCCGTATGATCGCGAGCTCTTGGCAATCTACGAAGCTATAAAACATTTTAGGTACATGGTCGAAGCACGTGATTTTACTATTTATACAGACCATAAGCCTCTTATTTTTGCATTTCACTCTCGAAAAGATAACTGTTCACCTAGGCAATTTCGCTACTTGGATCTTATAGCACAGTTTTCAACGGATATCAGACACATAGCAGACAAAGATAACGTGGTAGCCGACACCTTGTCGAGAGTTGAGGAAGTTATTAAATCCGTAGACCTAGACAAGTTAGCAACCTTACAAATGTCTGATCCTGAACTACTGCAGCTCCTAGCAAGTAATTATACAGCCTTACAGTTAACCAAAATGAAGTTGCCTGGATCACAATATGAGCTTCATTGTGACATGAGCGGGATATCACCAAGACCTTATGTGCCTACTGACATGCGGCAACACGTTTTCGACAGCTTACACTCATTAAGCCATCCAGGCGCCCGGGCAACAATCAAGCTAGTTAGTGACCGTTATGTATGGCCTGGCCTGCGGAGGGACTGCCGTCAGTGGGTGAGGTGCTGTATAGCATGTCAACGTTCCAAAATCAACAAGCATGTTCGTTCTCCACTTGGTACGTTCAATATACCACGTGCAAGATTCAGAAACATCCATATTGATTTAATAGGTCCTCTACCCTTATCCCAAGGATACCGTTACTGCCTTACGGCAATTGATCGATTTACACGTTGGCCTGAGGTGATACCTATACCGGACATCACTGCCGAAACCGTAGCGAAAGCCTTGCTAAGCGGCTGGATATCCCGTTACGGTTGTCCGATCAGCGTTGTCACAGACAGAGGGAGACAGTTTGAGTCCGATTTATTCTAAATTCTCTCACAGATAGCAGGTTTCATACATAAGCGGACGACAGCATACCACCCAGCAAGTAATGGCATGGTGGAAAGGTTCCATAGGCAGCTGAAATCGGCAATCACCTGCCGAGCAGACAGCACTTGGGTAGAGTCTCTTCCTCTTGTACTTTTGGGCATCCGTAGTACATACAAAGAAGACCTTAAGTCATCATCTGCAGAGCTCCTATACGGAGAACCTTTACGTCTCCCGGGCGATTTCTTTCACCCGTCCAACGACGAAACAGCAGACATGACGGACTACGTGTCTCGGATTCGCAAGTTCATTAAAGACTTGAAGCCGACACCACCATCACGTCATGGAATATCACAATCAACATTCATTTACAAGGATTTGGCATCATCCTCTCATATATTTCTTCGCGATGATACCCCTGCTGGTGCTTTAAAACCAGCTTTTACTGGACCTCACGAAGTAGTTCAATCAGGTGACAAATATTTTAAAATAATTCTAAACGGAAGAAAAGTTACAGTATCGATAGATAGAATCAAACCTGCCTACATACTATGTGACCAATCACCTACACAATCACTCTCAAATACATTCGCACAATCACCCTCACCCAGTAAATCCATACTTATCCACAACCCACCACCACAAGACAGGCAACGACAAGCTATAACCGAAGGTAGTATTGTCAGGCACACTAAATCAGGGCGTCGTGTAAAAATCCCAAAGTATTATCGCCCGTAGGGCCGGGCTCTGGAGGGGGGTGGTGTAGTGGACCTACGACATTTTATCTAGTTTAAAAACCTTTTACTGATAGATGTTGATTTAAGTTTATGTATAAGATGTATAGTTGTACTTGACACGGCAGACGGCGCTAGCGTTTAAAAAAGAAAAAACTTTTATTGAAAAATTTATTATTATATTATTTGTTTTCACTTGATTGAAAAATTTAATTAAACAGAGTTGATGACAAAAATAACTTTTCACTACCCTTCCTACTTCGCTATATATTCGTTTCGGATAAAACAATAAATACTCTCAATAATTTTAAAACTTATTACTCGAAAAAATATGGTTCCACAAAATATTTAAAAGCATCGTCCACAGTTTTTCTAAAATTATAATGACTAGCTAAAAGTTAATATTTCAACAGGTTTTTAAAGTAAGTAACAGTATTTCCTGACCGTGTTGCTTCACTCGGCATTGCACTGCACATTACAGCATAAAATGCAATGTTAAGCACTACAGATGCTTAAGGACACTATTCTAAAGTCGAACGACTTCACGAACGGTATTTATTTCTCTTTAATAATATTATATAGTAAATCATTATGTAAGAACAAGGCCATAAGGATTCAAAAACTATTATTTAAGAATTAATTTTCGTGGTGAAAATGAATAATTATACCAAGTAACTCGTAAAAGCTTGTTCTATGTAATTTCCCGCATATGAAAGATACATAGTTTTATAAAACTTTATTCTTGGTCAAAGCAGACTGAACATTTAAACTTTAAACACAAATCAAAAATTAACCTTTTAACTGTTCATAAAAGTGTTTTGTGGAAAATAACTTACAAATAAAAATAGATTTTTACAAAATAAAAATGAACTTGAAACTTGATTTGTGTATTGTTAATTTTTATTGTTATTTCGTGTACTGTTTGTTTCCGAAGTAGAAATAAATAAAATTCAATGAATTATAAATATTTTCGTTAATTCGTTGGATGAAATTATCGTGTGACTTTAAAATAGTACTCATAAAAGACGTGTCGGCCGACCCTAATGCAGCCCATTCGGTATGATGACACACTCCACTTACCTACTTCTGAAGTAACCTGTAATATTAATACCGCCCACAGTGTGCGCACCTTAAATGTTTTAACTTTTAGTCGTAATAACGTATCCGTACGCTGTCATTATTGGCAGCTAAAAAGTAGTATATACTAAAAGAACATCTTTATGAGAACATATTTTGGGATCTGAGTTTGAAACGGACATAAAAATAGAAATTTGTTTGATCGCATATATGTTTTTGGTAAATATTTTTGGAAAGTATTTTTTTAATTAAGAAGGTGAGACAAGGCCAAGGTCAAATCTGACCTGTCCAAACGTACCCGCTAGTTATTAATGAAAATGATTTTTCTTGTGATTTCTTCCTAGACTTTTAAATGAGCTACTAAAAGCTACTAAAATATGAACAAAGGAATATGACTATACGTAAATAGTGAGTTTTCCCTAACAGCAGTAATTCTAATTCAGAAACGGGTTTTCGTTCCTTTTATTTATTCAACTTGTTTCAGAAGAAACTTTTATTTGGTTGCAGAATGAGTCCAATTTACGGAACTGTTAGCTGAACTGGCTGTTCTCATTTAAGAATAACTCTTTCGACTCGCTGAAAACAAACAAAAGTCGATGGACGAGGCCGTGACTCGACAGAATTTACTTAACAGTTACATTCTGCGCAAGTAAGCCCGTAAATTAAAATATTCCTTCAGCGGAGGCGCATTTCGGAAGCGAAACCTAAATTCACTTTTAAAAACAAGAACACGGCTACAGACGCCGGTGGTTCGCGCGAAATATTACATTATGTAAACGAGGAATATATTAAACACACGCCATGGGACATGTGAATATTTAAAACTCAGACAAATTGTGTCGGTCGAAGCACGCGCGAATACTCGAATAAAATTCCGCCGCACGCGTCATAAAAGGAGATCATAATTTTTGAAAAAGGTCTCTTTGGTTTGCGTTACGTGTCGCGTTTACGAAACCGAGTCGCTCGACAGCGAACCGATTTGCTGGTATTGATTGGAAGCGTGGATATTGAATCCTCGTGACGAGCTAACTCGCCATTCTTCTGCCAACGAACCTTTTACTGAAAGAGTAAAAGGAATCTTTAACACGTTTACCTTTGGGTGAGACACATTGGGACAGCGTTTGATTTGATTGGTCTCCGACTGTTTATACCTCGCAGATGTGTATCGAGATTGGACGACCAGAACCTTTGAATAGAATAAACTACAGCTCCCAGACAGTAGCACTTTGAACATTGTATATTATCACGACAAGAAAACATCGTAGTTTTGTCATTCTCTATTACAAATTGGATTGGAAACTTTCAGTTTAAATTGTAGACTCTAATTTCCGGACTAATATACATATATAGCCGAAACCATAAAGTTATAATGAATACATAACTAGTCAAAGGAATTGAAAACGTTAAAAAAATAGTTCAAGAACAAATGGAAAATACAGTTGATAGCGGAAAATCACAAGGAGTACGTGCACGTTATTATTTTACAATACAAAAGCAACTGACAAGTAATGTTTTGAACATTACAGTAAAGTCCTAATTTGAAAAAAAAAACCAAGCAGGTGTCGTTTTGAAAATAGTGCATTGTAAATGGAAGGATGCCTTGTTGGATGTAACATTAAATATGTATTAAAATCTATATAAAAAGGTATCTTGATAAGTATTAAAAAAAGGAACATAATGAATAAAATATAAAATTGTAAAATTACAGAGAATTACTAGGAAACTCGTTGTACCAACCCACACAAGTGTACGTACGAGAACTACTTCACTTTAGTGTATTCTGTGCTAACACAAAACAACTTTTCACGGACGGGCTTGGATCTTAATATAAATTGCAGTTCGTAGAGGGCGGTGCAGCCAGCTATCAAAGCACCCTTTCAATACTTGCAATTTCAATAACTGAAGTATCTGAGAACTAAGCTTAACTGAAAATGGGTTCAATTCTGTGAAAGGCGGTAAAAAACTCTTTGATATTATCCAAAGCAGTTTTTGTTGAAACGCGCACCGCCTTGCCTCGTGCACGTTTGGTGTTTATGATAGACCAGAATACTGATATTTATATATTATGTATTGATGTTTAGACAGGTATGTATGTACGTATATAGAAGATTTAACAACGAAATATAGAAAATGGATAATGACTAAACTTTGTATGAGAAAGCAAACGTTTTCGTTAGACATTTTCTCCTTCCGGCCACCTAAATGATTTTCCAGAAAACAAAAATTCGAGCTGCAACATAATACGAAACACTTTGTAAATTGAGGGTTGAATTGTGTTATTTATAATTACAAAAACTCAAATGAACCATACATTCATATATCTCTTAAGTCTATTTACTCTTAAAAGCCACGTTGTAATGCACATGGAACACTTTTGAGGTACAATAGGGAATATGCGTGACTTTGAATTTCTTTATAATAATTCGTTACCACATATTTACAGTTAGGTCAGTTAGGTTTTCTCAAATATCTGTCTTATTAACTAAGTTATAAAGCTTCAAACTCGTCGGCTAGATAGAGAGATTCGATAAGTACCATGACGTCAAAGTACACAGGCGCCATACAACTTCCATAGAAAAGGTTGTTCTGATGAGCGAGATAGATATATTATCTTTTAAGGGTTATTTATCCCTGGTTTATCGTTAAATTCTAATTCTGTTTTCACTATAAAGATACTATTTCCATATACTTTACGATAAATTGATTTAACAATCAAATAAAATTTCATGCATGTTCCCCATTTTAATGCAGTGCATTATTTTTATCCCACCAAGCGTAAGGCCTGACGGATGGTAAACAGTCACCGTGCCTATGCCAAGCCTATGAACGCTTGCCAATAACAGAGGTTGTTAAAAGACCCTATGTGAAACTTCCTGTTTCAAAGCAAAACATATCTGCAACCGAGAATTTCGAAATATGTGTCGTCAAAATGAAAAGATGAATATTTTATTGCCTATAACGACTGCAGCTGGATATGAATAAACCCTCCAACGCGCAAAACGTTTCTGAATTTTATATACCTTTTACTGTGTATTTGTACTCTTACAGTTGCTATTCGATTTCGTATGTTATTTATCGCTAAGATATGATAATAAAATGTATAATTTACTAAAATGTAGGTCGATCGCAAAACTAACTATATTGTACTAACAACTTTAAGAATGCTTTTGGTGTAGAGAAAGCGTTCTTGTAAGATAAATATATTCTTTAATTAATTTCATTTTAGTAGATAAAGCAAAATATTTTACTTACAATATAGAAATGGAAAATCTAATACATTAAAAACCTAATAATAATCATATCTACAATGGAGTGTGCACATAGCACTGGCTGCAGTTGTATAGCGATGTCCAACCTTTGAGTGACATGCAGACCAGCGTTATGGCTGACTTATGTGATTGTTAACCAAAGATACATATTTGCGCCTTTTGGCTTCTTCGGCAAAAGAAGCGGCTAAACCAGCTTGAAGACATGTTCTAGGGAGATGGGAATGAGCCAAGGTGACACAAGTGACGTCCCAAACCAAGGGATTACCCATAGACCAAGGCAACATGGTCATTTCGTCTGATCTCTTACCATCGTCTTGCCTAAGACCAACATTTATATTTATAATTTTTAATCTAATTAAAAATATAACCAAAAATCCACGCGGTGTGACGCGGCAAACGACACGCAAAAAAGGCAATCACTTCTTCTAAAAAAAACAAATGAATACCCTTCTCTTTTT
This sequence comes from Choreutis nemorana, assembly GCA_949316135.1. Classification (NCBI taxonomy): domain Eukaryota; kingdom Metazoa; phylum Arthropoda; class Insecta; order Lepidoptera; family Choreutidae; genus Choreutis; species Choreutis nemorana. Next base: position 8,548,778 of record OX438601.1, on the reverse strand, counting down.
GTAAATAATTATCGCTGCTGCGTTATTTTGGAAAGCTAAAAGGTATTAACAAAGAACGGTATAAGAAAACCTTTGTTGGGTTGTATTCCGGCGTCAAAGTAAAATATTTCTTTGTAATCTCTATGAATAATATCGGATTAACAGACTCGGACGCTTATCTCTCTCGGACCAAATCCCTTTCATCTTATTCCAACTCCATGTCTTTTTGTTTCTCTGATTTAACTTGTTAACTTTGTTCAACAAAGGATATTGAGTTATCGGTCAGGATAAAATAATTATTTTATCTTAATATAATGCAAATCTTTTGATTTTGCAAAATTAAAAGAACATAATTTTAAAATTTACCTTTAACATCATTATGCATGAGACCAGCTTGCTATCTAAGTCGAAAGCGCTTAGCAAACATATCTACGTACACCAGTGACATAACAAGCACTTTGCTTTGTTACTTGTAACTGCTAACTCGGTATTGATTCCAACACTGTCAGTCTCCCAATAACAAACAAACGCCATGTTTCAGTGCGTGACATTCCTAACAAATCCCTAGCTTATTGTTCGCAAGGAGGAACGCTACCGAAACTCGATACTTAAGTTGGAGTCCATTCTGATCCGCAGTTTCCACCCTGTTTATTACAGCATGTTTATACGATGGAATTTCCTTGTCAAAGGTCTCGAATGTTTCCACATGAAAATTCGCCTGGAATGCCGTAGCTATTCACGCTTTAAAAGAGGTCGCTACAGGCATTACGTTTTTGGATGTACAGAACGTACAATTTTCTGTTTTTGACATTCTAAAACAGGGCTCAACAAGATAAAGAGGAATGTTAAAGTGGCAGTTGTTTTAGCGAAGTGTCCCTTTGTTGGAAACATAGTTCTCATTCCTTTGTCTGCTATTTAAAGACTGACCATTTATTGTGCATTCAATTTACACGAGTCATTCTAGAAATATCCCGCTTTTAAACGAACCGCTTTCAAAATGAAGCGTTCGATTTTTAACCCGGTATCTGAAAAATGCATTAGTGTTTCAGGATTTTTTGTTGTCTGTACGTAAACAGAGAATAATTTATTGTTTCATAAAGCAATTATTTTCAAACAAATTCATCTTTTCATTAATTTTTTTTTTCTTCATCCAAATGTTCTTTTTTTTAAATTGTCACCCATCTCTTTGTCTCTGACAGGGCTCCGAGATGGAAAAGAAAATGGACATGGTTTTGTTGCTTCAAATTTAAACGAGAACTTTCAAACGTAGTGAATTTCTCGTTTTGTATTCCAATTCACCAAAAACTCTAGACACAACTGTCTGTACGTTGGTTGTGGCCAAGCAATTTTTATATACCATTTACCAATGGTTAGAAAATAATAGTAATAATAATAGATAGAAGCATACTGTCTCACTTTAAATGAATTTTAAAATCAAAATATTAATATAAATCATGTGTCTCCTATTTTATTCCAAAGTCAGTTTCACACACATTTTAATGATGAAAATATGTCGATTGTTACAGAAAAATGTTATTGATCTTTATGACGGTACTTAGCTTCAAAATGAACACGTTTCTATGAGATGTTGATATCTTACTGGAATCGCATCTTTCTCGAATGTTCTTATTAAGTGATGGGAGTGAGCGGAAACAGCAATACAAAAATAATATTAAAAAATTAATTGCGTTGACTTAGAAGTTTAGTTTTGTCACTACTTGAAGTGATTACAAAGTTAATATATTTAAAATTAATTTCAGTTTGTCAAATTTAAGCGTTCCTAACAAAAATAGTATTCATAAAAGGACGAACGGACAAACATATGGAAAACAAAGTGATCCTATGAATGAGGGTTCCATTTTTTCATTCCTAGAAAACCTAAAAATTATCAATTAAAGTATAGAAATATTTGAATGAAATGATTTTTCCTAAAAATATTTGCTACCATCACTGTGTTTATTTCAAAATAATTCATTTTCCAAATATTCATTACGGTCATTACATGATTTTATGAATACAGCTTATGTTTTAATGTTTGCTTGAGCAATTGAATAAAATTTCTTGTATTGATTTTTTAAATTCAACATAACGGTCATACAAACAGGGTTCCGCGCCATCATACAAGATAACAGTTTGCAGGTAGGTAATTAAAAACGGCGATCGCCACTTTCAGCTCGCTGGCAAACAGACGAGGCCCTGACTGTTGAGCCTTAGGAACAGGTCAACCCTACTTTTACGGAATTCTAAAACATTCCAAAACGCTAGAGCTTGTGAATTAAAAGTTAAGGGTAAAGAATCGCCTAATGCGAGTGTTGCGGACGTGACAGGGTATTGTGCGGAGATTGCGACACAGCATCTTTATGACAGCCTTGTTACTGAGAATGTAGCTCCACACAAAAATACACTTTATCTGCTTATCCTTTACAGGCAGTTGAAGTAATTATGCCGTGTCTGCTGTTCTCTCTCGCCATTATTTGCCGACTTATTGGCGTTAATATTGCTTATTATAGTGTATGTCGAGATGTTACCTATTGTGCTTGTTAAATGTAAACTCAGATTTTCTCATGCTATTATTCTTCTCTGCGAATTTAAGGTAGTTGTTTATGAAATGTAAATCTAGCTATAAATTTGTAGGATATGCTGAGTTAGACGGGTATAAAGCAAAACTGAATGTGGTTTTTAAAAGACGAAGAGAGTAAAAAGCATACGGCTCTATGGTTTATATCACATCGTGGGCAAAAAAGCAGACGGTTCACCTCATAGAAAACTATATAGCCGCCTATTGACACGACGACGGTACCCGATGTCTAGAACGTCAAGAACACCGCTAATGCGTTGCCCGTATAGAGGTAAGGAGGTGTTATATCTCTCATACCGGAAATTACACTAGTGGTGAGGCCAGTCCTTCAACCCGAAACACACCGAACTGTTTCGCGGCAGAAATAGAAACAAGGGTGGTACCAACCCAGACGATCTCGCACGATCTACTTGTAACGAGGTCAAAAAGAGTAGTAATTACTTCATACTCCTTAAACTGATAAAATATTATCATATGGTCCAAAACGACCCTTTGCAGGTACAAATCATGTAGTAAAAACTTCAATTTTCCAGAAAAATTAAATATATAAAAATAAAACAAATACAACATTCATTCTTGAAATCAAACACCATCCTAATTCGCTTATCATGCCCTGTTAGGTCCTATCCGTTCGGAACTAGGAATTCCCGAAAAACTCCCCGTTTCCCGACTTCCCTAAATATCCGGGTCAGATCTTTGTTCCTTTGACGCTGGCCCCGGATCCTGGGCCCGATCGACTAAGTCTTAGCCACCAACATTATTCTGCAGTTAAAAGACAGCCAACCCCATATAAGCGTCTTAGAGATTGGCCTTTCCCAACCGCACTGTTTCTTTGTGACAAAATAAAAGAAATCTAACCTCCACTTGCAGTATCACTCTTTTCTTTTATATGAAACTAGTTCTAGACCGAAACGTACAAAGATTTTCCAAGATTAGTACATTAAGCTAATGATTTTCAGTCTACCCGTTGAGTATTCTTTCGATCTAAGAATATTCGATTAATGTGTGTAAAACTCAAACCCTATTTTATACTTACTCGTATTGCTGGCAATAAATGTAATTGTAATGTACTTTAACAAAATAAAATACAACCTCACAAGATTCAAACTCGTTCAAGATGGTCGGGAAACCGTTCTATAAATAACGGGAGAACAAACCCGGTGAACGTAATAATTTTATTGCACAGGAGACATATTTAAGAAAACATCGCGACCGAGGGGATAAAAGGAATGAACAACGCGGACGCATTTCTAGAAATTTCACGTCAGTGCCTTGGAAACGCAGAGCAACATGAAAAGTACATATAAAGAGTATAACATATGGGAGGGCTCAGTTTTTTAGAAAGCGACAATATAATATCGCATTACACGGAGACGGATAGCTGCATTATCTGCGATTCCATTTCTGAGTCCCGCAAAGTGTAGCGATTTATTCTCGAGTGTGTGTTTATTCATATTGTGTTACTCGGGGATGCCTGGTCCACAATGCAGCATATAGTAGCAGTTTAGTTTTGTAAAATTTAATGTAAAAACGACTTCTTATTTCCGTTGTATTATTTTTCAATTTTGTTTGTAGGCACTTAACTTGTATTAATTTCTATTTGATTACTCAAATTTTGTTGCTAGTGCGAAGGTATAAGCGAGTTGAGTGATTTTCCCGCAGGGTGTTTTTGTTCCACTTTAAACCTGAAGGCAGAATCGATAAATCCAACAATTCTATCGTAGAAATATCACGAATGTGAACGTTGGTACCGATGTTGAATGTTTATTGATCAATCATGCGTAAAACGTTTAACACATTGGATACTTTTATCCTGAAAAAATACAATTCCCTATGGTCACGTGAGCTTAGTGGTTACCTTTTTTTTAAACAAAAACATAAGGTTTTTCTCTCTTAGTAACTTAGATTTCATTCAAAAGAAAATTTGTATAAAGTAACTGAAAACCTTATGAAAACGTTTATATAAGAAATACAAATAGGAAGCGCAATTTCGAAAAAGTTTCCCTTAAAATGTCAACTAATTGAAAATGCGTGTTGGCGGAGAGAAAATATAAAGTATGTAGATTAGGTGCTCACATGAAATGGTATTTGGATTTTACACGTCGTCGATGGCTGCCAATCCTTAATATTATTATGGTAATGCACCCAATTCCAAGGAAAGCGTTCGTGTTTCATTGTATTTTCGCCAGTAAATCTAGAAGACAGGTGCTCGACCACAGATTCATCCCGCGATTCGTTCGCATCTTCTCACGGTAAATGTTCCAAATGCCAAATCTGTTCAAATTGAGTAACCGTGTATGAAATGTATTATAATGATTCAGACATTTTCTCGCATTCCGTTTCATGCTCATTTGGTTTTTAGATTAATTTATCACGACTGTTCGTGAGGAAAATGTTTTATAAGCCGTTTTTGCAGTACGAAATCATCTTATCGTCGAATGGAAAGCTCAGTACAACAAAATGTAATTCGCCTCTCAGTAATATCCGGTAACAAAAAGCATTATAAATAATTCTGATTTATATTTCTGCCGTTGTAAAAACAACATAATGTTACCTCTTAAATTTTTGTCCCATGTTTTTCTCTAACAAATTTTGTTTCAACTAAACGTAGGTTTAGTTATTGTAGATTAACATAAAAATAAATACATAAATTTGAGAAAAATAATACACCTCTTTCAAATTGGTCAATATTCTAATAAATACGTAACAGTCAAGAACAAAAAAAACGAGTTAGCTGTATGAGAGTGCATCTTCTTGCGATTTGATAACAATTAAAAATTTCAAAAATAAAAGAAGTCTTGGTTGGCGACATACATAATTGTCACAAAAAATCTAATAAAAATTTATAAAAACAATTTTAAAATTAAACCTTAAATTTGCCAATGCTCTTAAAAGTAGAAAATAAATTTAAATGTGATCCAACCCATCCATGTTTTAAATGTACAAATCATATGATTAAATGTTTGTAATCCCGCGACTTTTATTTTAAATAAATTATGAAGGATTTTCTTTAAAGTTTTGTTTCTACTTTTAAGACAAAACATGTTTTATAACTGTATTTTTTTTAAGTTTATTTACAATTATTTATTAACCCAGGATATTTGTTTATTTATTTTCAATTATTTATTAACCCTGGATATATTTTTTTTTTTTTAATTATTTATTAACCCTGGATATTTATTTATTTATTTGGTACAAAGACAGAATACAAAACAGTTATATCAAATAGGGTTTTAATTCAAACATGACTTATGACCAATTGTATTCCATTTACTTTTATAAACTTCGTACTCGTAATCTTGATTACTGAAGCATGTTTCTTAATGTGAAATAGTATGTAATTATAATAATTTTAAGCTATTACGGATTTCGGACTTAAATTTAGTTTTCTTATAAAATATATGTCACTCTATTTGATTTTGAGAGGTCATACGTACTATAGGATTATGCTTGAACCATATTAAATTGACCCTTCTCATTCATTCACTGTTCCATGGTCGAGCCTGAACTTGACTATCTTAGCACTCTTCATGAGGAATTCCATCGGCAATCTTTCGGATTTTTTACCAAAACCCACTTTGTCATGTGTAATGGAAAATAATCATGATAATAACAAACGAGCTCAAGTTTGACTATTCACCATTCTCCGTAAGGGAGTTAAAGTTGTATCCTTATCTTCATCATCAGACTCTCGTTATCATCTTTTATAAAAAGTGCTCAAGATATCAAATCTAGCTAGCCCCAATTCGACTATCTTAACATTTTCTATGAGTGATTTTCAGTGGCAATCTATTGGCTTCATCATCAGACCCTCATTATCATGTGTAATAGAACACTAGACTAGACTACACTAGACTTATGTTAACAAAACATACTAACCCAACTCTATCTGTCTTACCATTTTCCATCAGGACGTTTTAGTCCCACATCCCAGCGCCATCATCAGGTTAGCTCTAAGGTATTACAATATTACATTGTCATACAAACCAAACGTGTACTAAAAAATGTAATCAATCGGTTGAGGGTAACTCCTCATGAATTCAATTGAATGATTCGAACTTAAAAAAAATTAAGTTTAATAAAAGCTTTTAAAATCATTATTTTTATTAGCTATATAAATACGTATTTTTGTTTAAATATAAAATATTAATGTGTTCATAATTATTGTAAGTTGTCATTATTGTGTCATAATTATTTATTGTACCTCATGTAAAGAATCAATATCGGTGTTCAATAACTACTTTTGTATTTACATTTATAAAGGTCATTTTGCTTTAACACTCTTTACGGACAGACAACAATGGGTGTTGTTGTTTCAGTTATTATTCATTACAAACAGTCCTCGTTATTGAGTACATCAACAATACTGCAAATTGAGTATAACTAGGCCAATTAAAACGTTTAAATGCAGATATTAAATAATGAAATCAGTCTCTTATTTAAAGCTGAATTCAAAAGTGGTTGCATAATAGTCCTGTATCAACCCTGCAAGCATAACCGTTTGGCCAGCCACAGCGATAACGTTATATGCCCCTGATGTCGTGAAACACAAAGAGCATCTCCTTAGCATTGCCCATGTAGAGGTAAAGGTGTTATACCTCTTGTACCGGTAATCACACTGCTGCGGTTGGTGCTTGCTGGTCGGGTTGTTCGGAATCTTCAATTTTTCGAGGCTCATTCTTATATATCTAAGAAAAAGCTGTTTTGCGGCTTAGTGAGTAACGCTCAAATAGGAACATCAAGCTCGTTGAGCTGGATAACATCTTGATCGGCAACGTTCTAGTGATACTTCTGGTGTTTCTAGCGCGGCAGTTGACATATAACATGCCTGATTGTATATTACAACTTAATTTAAAATACTTACCCTGCAACTTTCAGTTAGGAATTCTCGTTTAACATCTGAGCTTTATAAAAAGTTATAACATAGCTAATAGTGGTTAAGCCAGCTATTAAATGTTAGTAACAACGTGGTATTGAATAGGGTGTGCATATCAAGCATTGCGATGTGAATAAAAGCTGCGAGTTCTGAGCGAAATGTCGGATGATTGAAGCTGCAATTCGTACAACGATGTAGCAAGTAACGGTAGAGCCACCATCGTTCATGATTTTAATTATTATTTTGTACCTACTTAACATTTCATTTGTTTCTTTTTTTAATTAGTTGTTTTGTGTAGTTTATAGCAAGGTTTTGTTTGTTCTTAATTTTTAATGTGTTTTTTTTTTGTTTTATACATTATCTTGGGCAAACAAGCGGACATCTGATAGAAAGTGACGTGAAGACAAGTTAGTGAGTTTATTGTGATAAATTTTCGTATGTGTTACCTCAATAGTATTTGTTTTTAAATCTTAATGACAAGTAAATTCTAATTTTATGTACTAACAAGCAATAAAAGTCAGATGAGAATATGAATGAATATGAAGCCTATGAAAAAATTTACTATAACCTTTCAACCGCTATCAATGAAATAAATTTAAACCAAAGAACCAAGAAAATCGAACTTGGTCTTAAAACGTTCAAAACATCTGCCAAGTCAAGTATAAATCATTCGGGCAAGATGATAAAACGTTAAGCGAACCCAATACAGCGGTGTAATTAAGTATGAAATAAATATTCCACATTTTAAACAAAGTGTGTTCATGTTTCAAATATGTCTGAATGGAGTAGATACTACATAATGTAAAGTAACCATTTTTGTATATAGACCGATCGTGCTGGTGCATAAAAAGCTTTTTCAACAGTCCTCATTTTCAATATTTGCATTCCATTTCTGGTTACAATTTCACAACCCTGGCAATTCTTCTGAACTGTTACAGCAAAACTAAATACCAGTGGAGTTGGTATAGTTTCGATTTGCTCACTCACACTTTAGCTTACATTGGTAGTGGGAGGCGAAAGACTATAGTTTTGTTGGTTCTTGCGAAAACTGATCTTTATAGAAACTGCGGAGCAAGTTCCCTATTGTTCCCAAGCTGTCTTTTGTCTGGATATTTTTAATGGATATTGTACTTGAGATTCTTCGCATCTTACCTGAGCTTGGATTTCTTAATTATTATTAATGACGTTGATGAACGAGTTTCATGAATTTCAAAGGTTGTAATATGCTATGAATAGGCCCTTTTAATAGAAAGCTGCTTTCATCTTCGAAGTGCCGCGTAGTTTTTTAACTCACTGTATCTTTGAGGCGGATGTTTTTCTCATATTCAAATACATAATGCTTCTAATTAACTTAGTCTCTTCTTTTGATGTTATTTTTTCTGCGTTTATTTGTGTTTCTTATTCCAAGAAGGTGTGTTGCTTCTTGGAAGCTCTGATAGCGGTTTTCTTTAATTATATTGATGTTGATTCGTAAATATTTAATTCTCTTATTCTATGTCTTGCTAAATATTATTTTACAAATAAACACCATTTTCAGTATTTAAAACTAGCAGATGTAGTTAAAGTTATGCGTTCGCTCCGTAATGAGTGATCGAACCGTATGTTTTGTGTCTTAACCGTTTCTTGAAACTTTCAAAAACATTGATATCACAATTCACTAAAATTGATTCAATTTCACTATTGAAAAAACTTAACCCTATAATATTATTAAAACAAGATAAACTCTGCTGCTAGAGTTTGATTTCATTTTGAAGGTTAGGACAATATTGTTGTATTTATGAATGAGTAAAAAATATGTAAAACAATCAAATTTATATTTAACCCGCCTTAAGCACTTACTCAAATTCCGTTTAATATTATTTAGATGCTCTTTTCTATAAAAAATGTTTTTTCAGACAACCTTCTTAAGACTAGCTAAACTGTATTACATTCTGTTCGTGGATTATTTTCAGCTGCTATTTTATAATTTATTTAATATGTTTTTAATTAATGGTATGTAATGCAAAATAAATTTAACTTTATTATTGCGTGCGGCCAATAAAGTTATGCAGCCATTACTTTAATTAATCAAAGTTTTTAATGGTGTCCCATGGGAGGCACATGCGCCGTACCTTTGTACTATAATGAACTAAACTTGTTAACGGCACCCTTTCATAATTATTAACGGACTTAATATTTCAAACACTCGTTTAACGTGACTGTACCTTTCAAAACTGCGTTCTTATCTGACCAGCATCGTTGTCTAGGCATTTTTAATTCAGTTTAATTTTATAGTAAACAAAAAATAATTCGAATATTAAAATGCACCCGCAAAGACATAACAACTTTTTTAATAACACTAAGGTGGAAAACATGTTACCCGAGCTAATGATAAAGCTATTCAAGCAAACTATAGAAGCTAAGCAACAATTACGGTAACAAAAAAGAGATCGAACCACACACCCTACACTCAAAACTCCGGTGAAAGGATTACCCTTAAAAAACGTCACATTATTTGCAAGGAACACTAATTTGGAGGCCGGGTTTCCAAAACTAGCCAACCCTAAAAATCACTTAGAGAAATTCTCATCACTAATCTTCAGTCATAATTTAAATTGATATTCAAACCTCACGCTGCATGGGTACGTGTAAAAGTTTTCGATAATACTTTGCATTCTCAACTACAAAGTTAAACTGATATGGTCGTAAACACATGAGCTAATTAAAAGTTGGCTTGAGCCCGTTTGCACCTTGTAAAACAAAGACACCGACAAACTTTCCCTTCGACCAGGCAGATTGCAGAACGTTTTAATTAACATCGGCTTATCAGGCACAGCCGGGCTAAGCAGAAGAATAGAAGGCATAGTTAAACTTACTATAATTCACCGCTATCACAAAAAACTTAAGTCTGAGTAAAATGATAAACACTTTTATATAATTAACAGCTTGAGAATTCACGGTAATTGCACTTTTAAATGAATAATTATTGATTATTCAATTAGATTTCTGGAGTATTCATCAAGTTAAACATTTAAGTATTATCATAAGATAATTTTCATACAACATAATTATCATATTGAAATTATAACATAAATGTTATCTTGAGAATAAATGAAGAATGTATCATATAAGTAGATACGTAATTAAAGTTTAGGTACCAATTACAAGATTTCAGGAATCTGATATTAATTAATTACGAATAAGCTTACGGCTCAAGGTTCCTAATTAGTTAAGTATCGCCTCTCTATATTTGTGATTTGGAGGATAAGAGGCCACGCATATTATACATTGTATCGGTCGGGTTTTCAATCAAAATTGAGATTTATTTGTGATGCGTTTAGTATCGTTATGTGCCGGATTATGTCAAAGAATACCTATTTGATTGCCTTTAAACTAAAATGCAATCTAAGATAACAGCGGACAACAAAAACAAGTTGTTTGCAACCGTTTTTTTCCATAATTTAATGTGAGATAAGATAAATATAAAATTGTAAAAAAAAAAACAGAGAAAATGTGAGAAGACAAAATACATAAGTGAAAATATTTAACAGTTCCTTAAAAAGTTTAGTTATTTAAAATAAGAGTTCCTTAAAATGAATTAATTTAAAAAAAAAAAAACATTGCCTTCTTTCAAAGCATTAACATTATTTGTTTTTTTTTCCTGCTAAACTGTTTGTCTTATTACTGTACGACAAATAATGTCACTCAAAAAAACATTTAAGTAATTAAGTTTATCTTCGTTGTAATGTCTTGGTGGAGTATCTCCTCGGGATAATTGCTTTTTGGTGAATTATTTTTAGCTGAAAAGTCAAAAAAGGAGTAAACCATGAAGAACAAAATACATTCTTAATCATAAGAATTTGAACAAAGAAGAGCTATGCCTTTTATTTTCTTCTTTTTCCCTTTCTTATGATTTAGTTTTGCTCAGTATGAATTCATAAAATAAACATAGAAAACGACTTTTTACCATTTTTTCCATGGCTTTAACAAAACATTTACAACTTAAACAACGGGAGGTCTTATTCGGTGTGAAAGGCGGAAAAATAATGTTGCTTGGCTTTACTCAGAAGTTTTTAGAAATGTGTTTTCATACAAGAATTAAAATAGTTTTTTTTAATTTTCATATGTTTTCTATCAAAAATGTCCTACTCTTCAAAACAACAACAATATTTCGGGAAGCATATTCGCAAAACACGTTAAATTCTAACAAATTCATTAAATGTTTAAGATTTATGTTTGTGCTAATTATTCACAATATTCATATTTTTTACATTTTCACACATTGTTTTAAGTAGTGGAATTTTCTTCTGAATTCGGAGCAAAATTTTTAAATAAAATCGGTATTTTGATGTAATATATTCATTTAATTATTTACTGTGGCTATACGCTAGCATGATAAGGTACTTATAGTAGTAAGCAGAGAAGTATGGTTTAACTATAATAAATATACAAAAGAATTTATATTTCCATATAGATATTATATATCTGCAACGTTTACTATTTTATTTGTTTAATCCTTAACATTAAAAACTTTTTCTTATGTTTGAGGACAGTTCTATTTGTTTTTGTCAGTAAATTGGATACTAAACGATCAAATTTAAGCTTCCCCAATAACGAAAAAACTAAACTCATAATGTATGAATAAACTCGAAAAGTACTTATGAAAAAACTTTTAAGTAATGAATGACTATACAAATTAAATAATATCGTATAAGAAAAGTTTTTGCAAAAAAGGAATCTAAAATAGTAATTAGTCAATAAATTACAGCCCATCTGTGATTTTACCAGCCTAAATCAAAAGCAAAATGAAAATTATACCAAACACAAAGCTAACGCAAAGATATAAGCAAAATCTCAGCCAGTCTAATAAGAAAGCGATAAGAGAGAAATCCTTTAAAAGAAATTTGGGCAAATGCGAAACAGCCATTCTTCAGGACATCCAAAAATATATTGTAATTTGGCAATAAGAGCGGGGGTGTAGAATATTTACGATATCAATCTGGATACGTCTAGTGCCCTCCGTCTCGTAGATTTATAGCCCTGGTGGAAATGTGGATCCACGCAGACGCGGCACTTATTGAAATTGGCTGATTTACTTAAATCACATTATCGACAAGCGTAAAAGGATTGCCGGGGGAAGCGAGGAACTTTGTGTTTTTTTACATACCCAGATGGTGGTAACTTTACGAGCTACTGAGGGGAATGCGCCGACGGAGCGGGCCGTTCGCTGGGATTTTGAAAGAGTTAAAATGCAAAAACGTTCGAATCTCTCCAAGAAATTGTTCTTACTTAGTTGAGAACGTTTCGTCGCCCCATTTGTAATGTTTGTAGGTACTCACGGAATAGCTTTTACGTTGGAGAGCGTGGAGTTTACATTGACTGGATTGGAAAGACTGCAGCTCGTGTAAGTAACTTGTAGGAAATGTGTGAGAGCTGCGTGGCTTTGGGGCTCTGGGACAAGAAAGTCTCTTCATACTTCTTAAATAAATTTGTCTCAATCATTTATTGTAGTTTATACCATTACGTTGCTTAGCGCCTGCGATACAAGATTATATCTTATTGCAGAGCTAAGTGTTATGTGTGTCGTGTTGTGGTTATTATTATTAAATTATTTAAAACAAAACGGTTATAAATATTACTTTTATTTTTATTTCTCTCTTAAGTACGATATTGTATCAACGTAAAAGCAATAGTTATTTAGCGCTTGACTCTTAAAAACATTAGGAAATATCTGATAGAGAGTTCGTTCACCGCAGACGTATCACGATTCCAAATAAGTGCCCTGTAGAATAGCAGCAATAAATCATAGAAACGTAACACGAAAACCCACACAGTTGCCAAATTGGCACAAATACAAGTATAACGGTAAAGAGAGAGAATTAAAATGATACAGGACGCGATGAAGATAAGTTAATGAGGGTTGACAAATTGGAGCTGACTTCCTCGGAAGCAAGACTTGATGAGGATATTCCAAAAGGTTTCTGTGAGTTTTGTAGTGGTTGCAGTTTATAATATTATATGCTTAGAAAAGTAGTATAAGAAATTACTTTTGAAAAATTGTAACAACTATTTTTCTCGTCCGAGCACCTTCTTCAATCGACTTTCAAATCGAATATAGATTTAATGCCGACGCTTTTTTTAAAGTTTAATAATTCGGATAAAAATTGGAACCCAAATTTTAAATGAAAATGACTATTAATAAGGTCTCTTAAATTCCCTGGCTAAGGTAAGCGCGTTAGACCCCAAGCGGAGACTCCATTAGGAGATTTGGTGAAAATATTTTATCTCTTTCCAAATTACTTTTTTTTGACACTAACATATTAAATAAGTACCTCTGGCTATCAGAAAATTGCTCGTCATTTATTATGGAAAAGCAAATGAACTTCTCAAGTGGCAAATTACTCAAGATAAAAATTATAACAGTGAGTCCTTTTAAAACTTGTAATAAATAATGCTATGGCATAGCTCTTATACCACTACGAAGGCAAATAAGCATATGGCCTGCCTAATGGTAAGCTGTCACCGTCTCCCATGAACATTTAAAATACCGTGGTATCACGCACGAGTTGCCGACCCTAACCTAGTTTCCTAGTTGAGTATGACTTGGAATTTGAGTCCTATGATGAATATGGTAAACGACTTGGTAACCAAACTAGAACTTACATAGTCCTTATTCCTGATAGAAGACATAATCCCTTAGTCATCTGATACCCACTAGTCCAGATTTGAACTAGTAGAAAACTAGTGTATTGATTTGGTTTTTTTGAACACACATGTGTTCTGTTGAAAAAAAAAATCCTGATAGAAGATTCCATATACGAGTCTAGATTTCCTATAAGCTAGTAGAAAACTTATTGATTTGGTGACATGTTATCTGTTGAAAAAAATATCCGTTTTTACTTCCAACAAAAACAAACACCATTCAAAAAACAATCATCCTTTTTTCCTTCTATGACTATTCTGAATCGCCGGAAGCGTCGGCCACAGAATGTTTGGCGGCGGTGTCACTTTCCATCAGAAACGTGCTTATTTGCCCATGACGTTTTGTATGAAAAAATTATAATAACGTTTCCTGGCCGTATATATTAAATAAACCAGCAACCACATAACCACTACGCGTACCACAGATATTCGTATGAATCTAATTATTTTCAATGCATTTCCGTTTTGAAATAAATCGGAGGTGGTTAGTTATTATTGTAACAAATACCATTCGATAGAAGACAAAAGCGGAACATTAGTAGTTTCAGTTCCATATTGAAATGCATATTCCAATATTCATTTAAAATAACCAATAACTAATAACTAGACGCATAAACTATTTGCTATGATTTTAAACTAAAGTTTTGTTGTTAAAATACAGTTTATTTTATGAATATTTTCGGTATGAAAACACATTTATAGCTTTTAAATATATCGAAAAATGTTTTAATAAATCATCTCTAAATAACTATATACATAGTAGACCAAAGTTAAGTTGGCTTGACAAAAAACAATAATTAAGGTTGCTAGGCGGGAACGGGAAGTGTCAGTTAAAAGTTTCTCATTTAATTTTCTCTTCTCGTGTACCAGCAGGATTTAATGTGTAAAATGCTAGTGTTTTAACCAGTGAATATCTGTAGTCCTGTAGAAGTGTGGAGGAAGTGAAATCTCCCAAGAAACCTATTAGAACCAACAGTAACCGTACTATCATGTTACTGTAGGCGGATTCATTATTTTATTATTCATCTCTTCCTCAATTCATTCCTCATAATAACTTGAAAATTAATATATTGGCACTGGCAAAATACTTAAATTTATTGCCATGATGATGCAACGCCATCAAAAATAAGCAAAGATTTGAAAATTTTGTCCTTCGGGTTGCGGGCAAATTTAAATTAAAGAGTTACCCTAACTTCGACTATAGATAGTCTAAGTCAAAGGTAACAAAATTATTCACCAGCAACTTTACGAATTCAAATCTCTTAAAGATTGAGGGCGAAAATTAACCTGTTATTATAAAATACCCATTTACACAAAGAGGTATTTCAAAATTAATTAATTAAAGTGTATATTGGAAGCCCCATAAACTTAGTAATAGCTTTTGACAAAATTAATTATCTTAAAGAGAGCTTTAAACTGTATTATTAATCTCTATAATACCAGTTACGATGTTGAATTTCTTAATAAAATGTTCCAAATTAAAATATACGAGAACATTTTTTTCGCCAAGACAGCGTACCTACTTTTTTAACTTACACGAACGAGACATATTTCACATTACTTTTTTAATTTTCATAAATAAAAATCAAAGGCTATTAAGCAGAAGTCGCCAAACAGTGGATTAAAAATATTTATTTAAATAATTGCAAAGAAACAAAACTTAACAAGCAAGAAGCCCTTTTATTACATACTTCTTACTGAATACTTTTGGGACTTAAAAGTTCTGTATTGTTCAAAGTAACCTCTTTTAGTGAAACTTTCATAGACATGTCATAGATTCATTATCAGAGAATTCAAAAATCTTTTTGAATCTTTTTTTCAATTACTAGATGTAGTTGCACTTCTTCTGCATCGCTATATCAGTTTTCGAGATAACCTCATTAACATTTTTGCCAATAATATTGCCTTACATTTTAACAAATAAAATATTTAATTAGCGTGCGTATATCATATAAAGTACACTCCATACCACGTACCTTTTTTTCCAAAAGTGATTACAATTTTAGTAAAATAGTTGAAGACGCAAAATTTTAACGGTTGCCTCTTAGAATGTTTTATTCATAGAATTTTTTGACTATTAGGTTTCGGACCTTAAAATGCTAAAGTAATTTCGTAATACATAGTTAATTTTAACTGAATCCCTTTGCATACCTTTTATCAAAGTCAAGAGAACTTATTTAAGTATAAGGGTACTCAAACCGTTAACTTAGCCTAAATTTGTAAATTCTTTAGAGATTTCTTAAATCGAGCGGCATTTTATATCAAAGTAAAACTTTGCAGTTTATCCCGATTACCATTAAAAGTAAAAACAGATATTTAACATTGAAGTTACTGAAATTACTTAATTTTAATAAAATATTTACCTACAAGTTTTTTTTTTGTTTTACATTCATTGCATTTATATCTGTATAATTTATAAAGTCCCCCGCCGCGTCTGTCTAGATGGATGTATGGTCACGAATTTCATATATCAGTACAGCATTTCTGGGGATGGTGTTAATGTATAAATAAGTTTTTGCTGTGAATTGGTTTTCTTACAACGATGATTGTTGAAGATGTTGCAAAAAATCAAGCCATCTGGGAAGTTTTATCGCAAAAAGCTGGCTAAACCAATGAAGATATATTAGAGATTGTGAGATTGTTTCCTTTTTAAAGGTCTATTTTTTATAATGTAGTATTATCAAATGCTATTTCGACGGATTCAGTGTTAATCTTTTTCAAATTAAATATGTTAAACATCTCATACATATTATAATTACTCTTTATAATATACAATTTAAATGAATATTTTGTTTGAGTTATATTTTAGTAAATTAAAAACAAAAACGAGAAAATCAATTAATTTAAAAGGTGCAAGTCCTTTTCTTTTTTCAATGCGACTGGCGGGACTATGGAAATAGCTTGATACAACCTAGCCCCACAATCCTCGGCAATCCTCTAACCCATGTTGAAAAAAAGCGCGCGTTTTATTGCAACATGTACTAAATAATTTCAATGTCAAATTATTTCTACGTTGTATTTTTGTTTTTAAAAGTAGGTTAAGTAAATTAAGTAGGTTTTATACATGTTAATGAAACTTAATTTTAGTGGCAACAATTTATCTGGTTAGCGATATTGGAAACTTCTTCTTATATGCAAAATTTTCACGAAGCTGGGGTGGGCCGCTAGTATATTTTCATTGATGCTTGATTTTTTGTTTATAAAATAATATTAACATATTATTCTTGACAAACAAACGTAAACCGTTAGTTAAAGCTATGAAAATACGTGTGAAAAAGAAGTATCTAATCACTACTGTGGTAATCCAAAAAAATAAGTATCAATTGGTTTCCAAGACTTTGTCAAATGATTTTCGAGGTATACTGTGCCTATAGGAAAAGTTTGACCTATTTATATAGTAGATTTTCGTTTACATAATCCCTTATTTGAATACGAAAATCCATAGTTCGAGACAGACTTTGTACTCTCGAGAAGAAAACGCCGCTGTTTTTATTTAACAACTAGCTGAGATACCTTGGGTTGAATGTAAATGACATTAGTAATACATGCACATTAAACACACAACCTTCCTCTTTGACACAGATAAAATAACCTGAAGTCACCGCACACAGACCAAATAACCTACACTCACCGCTTCTGTGATTTTAACTATGAAAATCAAACTGGCAAAAGTTGGCGGGGTAAGAGGGGAAGTCGGCTCGGTCCTATTGGCCAGCTCAAGGACTCATTGAAACTGTCAGTTGAATGGTTGTTGAGAGTACTTCTCACTTGTGATGAGCATAACTATCTCTTAATATTGAATGAATCGCATCAATAAACTCTAGAATACAAATGAGACAAATAAAAAAATCGTTTCCGTAATTTTTTACTACAGCAATCGTACTCTATAGTTACAATTTAAACTGTTCATCAAACAGATCAAAACGTATACCAACACCTAGTGAAGCTTTTTCTATTTACCAGAGTCCGGAGGAATGTTTTGATATACGGAATCCATCTAGGGTGCCATAATAAGCAAGGTCTCCAATTAAACAAAAAAACATGCGAATTTCATACCACATGATCGTATCGCCTTTTAGGTTTCCCTACTTTTTTACGAAGCATGATCCATTCCTGTACCTGTTATAAGGAATAAAAACACTCAAATAACAAAACACAATGATATACATTAAAAATAAATAACATATTTTACAACAAAGTTAATTTATCAACATTGATCGACATCTATCATTGATTTGATGGATTTATATTGTCTGCTGAAAGCAGAATAACAATTAAGACATCAGAAAATTGTACGCAATAATATTATAATCAATTTTAAAAATTACAATGTGCTGTATCTAATAAAAATTACACTACTCATTACCAGGTCGAAACATTCTCAGTGAACTGACGAGAACAAGAACGACTGTTTTTTCAGGAAACCTATAGTTATCTCGATTTGTAGCGTCAATTCATTTTTTTACTTCGGGACTTTACTTTGGAATCTAAAAAAATGAAGTTCAAAAATATTAAACAAAGAAATATATTACTTGCAAAGCTAAATATTTCATATTTGTAATGAATATATTAAAATCGTGAATTATTTAAACAAGTCCTCGACAGCATGTTTAAACCATGACATAATAAACGTTAAAACACATGTATTGTTCTGTTAATATGACTATTTAAAAATTACATTTGTACAATTGGACATATTACTTTTATATTTTTTTCGATTAATAATTTTGTTTATATTGCCTGCTAATCCCATCACTAGTTAAGACTTCAATGACTAAGCGAGACAACTTGATGTGAATTTACAGAAGAGAGAAAGAGACAGGTATTCTGCACTTTGTAATATATAATTCAATATGTTCATGTTTTGCTGTTTTATTATTACATATTGGGGAAATGAATGTCAGCTTTCGATAAACAAGAAGTTGTAGTACACCTTGTAGTTTTCGCCGCTCAAATGAGTTCGTTTTGGTTGAGAACAAACAATGTTTTCGCACTGAGTGTTGGCAGCGGAATAAAGGGAAGTGAGGGGATGCCGGATGGGGGGAAGTATTAAGACATGTCGTTGCTTAATACTGGCATGCGGTTACCCCTGCAAAGCATAGTCTATAGGTTATTTTGTCAGTGCTCTTTTAATTTCAATGCAATTGAAAAAAATTAAAGAAAGTTCTAGTTACCTTACCTCAGTAGTTGTATTTTCCCTTCACCAAAAAACAAAATTTGGATCAACTTAATAGATTAACTTATAAATATATTTTTAAATTTATTCTCATTAAAATAACTCTGCAAATAAACCGAGGATAATAATAATTACATAAGGAGGATCATCATTGAATGTGAAAAAAAAATCAATTTGTCGTGATACCATCTATGTAATTATTAAAAGTTGAATATAAAAACAGACATCATTTTCCTGCCATTTTCTGCTCTCTTTTTGTTTTAAAAAGATTATTTGTGGATCTTGTGCTAGGTAAATAAAATTATCCTTCATTACATATTTACAGTATAATGTAGTTTGTTTTCTTTCTTTCCTTTAATGTAGACCTATATTTCAAATCCAATAGCTTTGCATACATTATACATATAAATACAATATGGCAAGTTTTATCTGTCACATTTCACCTAAACTTCACTGCAAATGTTCTTGCGCTGATCCAATATTTAGAGCTAGCAAATATTAACTACGTTTACTAGTATAGCTTTTTATCAATAGATGGTGCATTTATTGGTAAGAAGCCACTGAAAAAATAACTTAAAATTGGGTAAAAATACACTCACTTTATTTGCATACTAGCTTCTACGACCGACTTCTTCCGTGCAGTATTTGCATATTCGTTTAGTATTTAGCAAAATGTAACCTTCAGGACAGCCTAAAGGTTGCTCTACTTAGCTTTAAATTTTACCGTATCATTGCATCGGTCCAATTCCGCAAAACTAACAACCACATAGCTACGGTAAAAATCAATTTGGGATATAACTATTAATGAGATAAGAATCGATAGTGAATAATTTTTTTGTCATTCCTGAAAATGAATTACTTTTTTGCGGTATTGTCTATTGTTTGCTACGCGAAATTTCACTATCAATGGCGATACAATATAAGCTATATGTATTTGCGAATGAGTAGTAAAAACACGTTATAACTTACAAAGCGCATATTAAATCAAAGGGGTGTAATATGAACCGAGGGCTATGGAGGTTCAATGTACAAATGAATGATTAAAATCCTAATGATGTAGGCATCCATTGAAAGAGTTATTTGTAGCATTACACGCCATCGAATAAATTAGTTATGCATACCACTTAACTGCCACATGTTAGAAAAGTTGGTATCGATTTATATTAATTAGCCTTTTATTCAATTATCGGTTCATACCAATTATTGTTACTTAAACCTCAATAATGGAATTCCGGGCTTTTATTGATTGCTCCCACAAGTTAAAGTAAAATATAGGAATATACAGTTTACCAAATTTAATTTAATTACAAAAAGTACTTAGAAAACATGCTTTAAGGTACTTTAAATCAAATGACAAGAAGGGCGCCACCCTGGTTACTGGTCAAGGGAAATGTAAATAAACCCATGAAGTTGTCACACTGAAGCTAAAAACACAGCAATAACATGTACATTGCAAATAAACATTAGTACTACAAAAAGCAAACAATAACTTTTACCAGGGACAGGTCACATTGGAGAATGAACCGCAACCAGGGTTAAGCAGTCAATAACTAAAAATAATACAAAAACAAGATAAATGACATCAAATAATCCAGTAAGAATCCTATAAGAATTATGAAAATCAGCGACCTACATAAAAAAATGTTGCATATGCCTGTTGTGGCTTAAGCAGCTATAGCAGAAAAAATTACAAGTAACTCCTGCGCAACCAGTTTTGTTCCCTCTCGTTAACATCCTAACTTTTTAATTAGGCGGCAAAGAGCGGTCTGACATACAAAGTAAAATGTACAAGATTGGTGTGTCTTTCTGTCTTTATAAATGTACCATTCATGACTGTTAGCCTTAACTAGCCTTGAAAAAAGGATTGCCAGATGAATGGAACGATTACATTTATAATTTAATGTTAACACAATGATAAAAATTTACTTTTAGCAAATCATTTCATACACCAAACTACAATAAACATTCAATTTTATTTTATTTATCTACTGCAACAAAAGTAAAAAACGCATACGCTCTGGTTGAAGCAACACCTGCCCTGCACCGGTTTGCTTGCAACAACTAAATAATCATAAGCGGGTTGCTGACCTCCAATCTTATATATCGCTCTCGTCGTTTGTTAACAAGTCACCATGTTCCAATATCAAGCAAACAAATTTGCAAAATTGTAAATTTAATGCTTAAAAAGTTCGTTAACTTAATTTAAAAGCTTAGCTTGTCAAGAAGCTAATTAGACGTAATTGTTTCAGTCATTGTAATAAGAAACGTTTTGTAATCTAGGTTTCATTTTAAACGGTTCAAAGTAACACGGGACCGCAATGTTAGCGGGCTTAAATAGCATATTGTATACGACATCAGCAAAGAGTGTACATCACAAACCGTATACCTTTCCTTGTCTTTCCTTTTGTTATTCCCTGTAGTAAGAAAGAGCAGGGTATCGTTTTCAATTGCACGTTCTGACTGAAAAGCTTTAGGAGATTTGAATGTTGTTATCCATTGTTAGTCATTTAATAAACAGAAGGTTAACGCTACGACAGAACTAATGAGATCAAGGTATTTATATAGGACGGTTTAATTAACAGTAATCCACTTACGACCTTATTACATTTAGTGTAAATTAAATTTTGCTTTGTTTGCAAACAACATGGAGAGAAGAAAAGGCGGACTTTGAATCACGGAGCTGGAACGTCACTTTGGTTTTTTAATTGGATTTTGCGGGTGATTATACACTTGATTTACACAAACTTTGCTCGCAAAAACATAATTTTATGTATGATTATTTGGTACGTGCCTTCGCATAACAGCAAAGGTATTAAAACCAATTGGCTCTCTGGAGTAACAGCTTTGATCCCTACTGATAGAAGCTTTTTGGAACGCAAACGAATGGTCTTGATTTGATCCAAATGAAGAAGGACGGATAAGTGTTTTGAATGTATATTTATTTTATTTTAACCAACTAATATCTTCATAGCCTAATTTTGAAGTTTATCGCGGCTACAGCTAATTATACAATCAGTTTTGAAGAAAAGTACAAGCATTCATCTAAATAAATAAAAAACAGTCTAACTTCGCAATTCCAAGCCCTCACTATAAACCATCAGACAAAATAAACCAACAAAAGAAATGACCCCAGTAATCCTTCACTGCTATAGATCAGATGACCTACCAACTTTGAACAAACTGCAATGTAGGTTACGGAGTTTTTTTAACATGCCGTTGAACATAGTAATGACAGAAGTCCGAACTGAAAACAGGCTACTTCTTTGTTAGCTTGGAGAGGTAAGGAATCCGAACGCTAAAAGAAACTAGAAAAAATGAACCAAGGCTGCAGAAGCGCAACGTTCCCGCTGATTTTTCTCTTACAACTTGCGTCCTTTAAAAGATTTATTGTTGTAGCTATTGTAATTACATCAGAGGCAGTGGAAGTTTATTTTTAACTGTTCCAACGAGCGTCCAGCCGGTATGAAATTTAATATAATTTCGCACTGCGAAAGGATGGAAAAGATGATAAGCAACATGTTTTTATATTATGTCTGTCGGATACTGCAGAGTAATTAGATTTAAATTCAGTACCATTTCCTTTGTACATTTTTAAAATTTTCATTAGCTTTATTTCTGAATAATTTTACTAAAGGAGGGTTATTATAGTTATTGCAAGTTACCAGTTACTGGCTCCGTATTCATGAAGGATCTTAGTGAGTCCATGCTTGTTTTAAAATAACTAACAAAATAATGTTACAAGATTTCAAACAATTTGACAATAGAAAATTATATTATGAAATTTTAATTATCAAAACGAATGTAGTCACTTTTACAATGGAAAAAATGTCTGAGCTTCCTTCAAAAGGTGTTTCGGCGAAACGGTTGAAATCATATCACTGATCCGAAATGGAACATGCATTCCAGTAACTCCACCGATCTCAGGACTGGCCTTTGAGATATAATATTCTATTTCTTCGGAAACCCATTCGCAAATAGCTGAACTTGTTATCGCATCGTTTACGTTCACGCAAAGTGTGTCGTAAGGAACGCTATCTGGAGTTTAAGTGCAGCTCGTAGAAACAGTCGTTCTAATAGTAACGATCGCCTACAAAATAAAATACCAAACAAAGACCAGTTTCCTTTTATTCGGATCAAACGAAAACGAATGGTCCTTGTCACATTATTTTGCCTATCTAAAAAGGGAACAATGATGACATGGATAGATGATTTTTTGTCAAGAAAGAGATTCCTTTCGACTTACAGACATGTGTATTTTTTTCATTTATGAGATATTTATCACTGTATGTTTTTTGTATTGATTATTTTAATGAATATGACATTTTATGCGCCTGCGCATACAATGCATTTCTATAATTGTGGCGGAATATACATAAAACAACCAATCAATTGCCGTGTGCCCACCGAACGATGCAAGCGATCCCAAAGGATATTTCGATGTAGATATGTTGATCGCGTTCCTTGCCTCAATCGGCAGGATTGCATTGCAACGTCCGGTCGAGACAGGCTAATCAAAAATTAATCTTTTGAGAAAATTGTCACAGGACTTTTAACTCTGTATCTGCTTCGATTATTGTGCTTCTCATCTCTGACTGCGAGCAATAATCAATGAGGTGCGAAAGTTTATGAGGTTAACAGTAGCCATAAAATTTGTGTATCAATTTTTACTATCTTAAGATCTACTAAAGTATCATTGTTTTCCTACCTTTTTATCAGCGAAGACAAAAGTGTTTTTTTTTCACCCTGAATAATTTGGCGTATATATAATGTTATTGTTTGAGATAATTCCAAATTATCCTTAGCCAAGATGAAAATAATAACCAAAAACAAACAAAAGCGGTTGTGGCACCAGTTATTTAATATAACGACGCCATGTGTGTTTTAGTAAACGTTTAGGATTTCTACGCGGTATTGTTTAGGTAGAACTGCTCAAATACAAGCATGGAACCTACTGGCATTATTTTTCTGACCGTAACGGCATTTTACGTGACACAAATGCTTTTTCATGTAATCTAGACAATTTTTACGAGCATTTTAAGTAATGGCCCGGGAGCAAAAACATGAATCATATGCGAAATAGTGGCTTAATTTCCATAAGCCTGCTACTGAACAAAATTGTATCATTTCATTACAACTGCTAATTTATTTTCATACTCATTACGTTTTATTACTTTCCCCGAAATAGTTTTCGACGTCATTTATGCAGGGACTGGTAATTTAAATTTTGCGACTTCTGAAACTAAAATGTAGTAATGAATAGATTTTAATTTCTGTGAAAAACTAAAATGTTCACATCACATATATTACAAAATTTGAAATTAACAAAAACGAAAGATAAATGAAATGAATGAAATTAAATGTTCTTAACTAACAACATGAAACAAAGCCTGTACCTCAAATAAAGAGATGGAAAAATGAGATAATAGTTTAAGAAGGTTTAATTTATGCTTAGATTTTAATGAAGCGTATTGCATGCAGAACAAAGACTGGTGAGCTTGTAGCGTAACACTCTAGTTGCATCTAGGAGCTTTATTCGTTTGATCATGAAGCGAAATGAAGGGGGAATGAGTGCGGGAATAGATACTAAAACAAGTATGAGTATGTTCTTAGATGACAACCCGCCTAAATTGAGTGTGCACTTGGTAGAACCCGGGCCCCTCCCCGCGACCTTTCCCCACCCCCGCCGCCATCCTCGAGCTCGAGGCGAAAGGTGTCATTGTTCGGCATACAGCGAGTCAAGTTCCGTTGGTCGGTTAATAAAGTGAGACTAGTTCAATTAACAGCACTACCTCCATTAGCCGTGAGTCGCGATAACCGGGTATAACGGCTATAACCGGATCTCTGCGACCGCTCTAATCCGGACAAATGACACGCGAAAGATGACATCCACTCGCTAATTGGAGAACAGAATTAAGAGGGAACACTTAACGGCTGGAATTTACAACTTTCGTTATTAATTTGCAGGGTTATAATAAATGTGATATTATTCTTATAGATTCATTTACAACTTTGTTAATTAATTAAAGATAAAGAGAAAACTATGTACCAATTGTTTTTAAGTAATTTATAGAAATAGCATAATAATCATACCAGGAACGGTATCTTCATAAACTTTCTTGAAAAAATAATCATTTTTTTATTCCAGGCTTTGATTACTAACCTCTCTAGATAAGGTGTCAAACAAAAACCGCAAACTAGACTACAGTTCATTTTTGAAGACTGGTGTAAACACAGGTAAACATGGCGTCGTATGTCTTACAAGCATACCGAGTGATACCAGCTTTTGAATACTTACCATTATGTAATAAAAAATTTAAGTTTAACATCCATGGGAATACTCAAATACCGATTTGCAAAGCAATCTGTTTATAGTAAAAACATAGCGACCATTTTAATTAAAGTTGACAAAAAATTATAAAGTCTAATATTAAACTCGTTTTTCAAAGGAATATTATGTTCTTACTTAATCAAACTTATTAATAAAAATGACAAAAAATGCTAACCCATAAGTGGGGACTTTAATTTCAAGGGAGGGCAACACTGTTCATTTGCCGGTAAAATTTGACCGATTTTAGGACAATATTGTACTTCGTATAATTAATTCACCCTGTAACATATAGGTATGAAAAGTGTATTTGCCGATGATATGTTATTTTTGTAGTAGTTTTCAGCCGTCTTCTATAAATCCTGCACATTTTTAAGACGCAATTCGTAATATTTAAAAATTACCATAAAAACGTGTTTACACTACAACGTCAGTTTTGCTAGTGACCGTGCGAAAAGGATATGTACTGTAACAGTCACATCTTTTATTTTACGTTTTAACGTTCGGATTCCCTATCTAGACAGGTTACTAATCTAAGATTCCGGGTTATAAAATATATTTATCTTTACGACTTAAGTTGCAATCTAGTAGAACCTATTTGTGAGACTCACGCATCCAACAAGCGCTTGCAACGCAAGAGATATCACATAAGCGTTACCAAAACCACATCTCGTTTAAAAACATCCATCTAATTTTCATTTAGGAACACAAATTAATGTTATATGGCAATATTTGCCATTTTATCCACAAACTTTTGTTACTAATTGCCTAAGTAATTTTTATGTAGCATTTGCTAATTTTAATTCACAAGCACTGCTCACTTAAGAACTTAAATCTTTACAACACTTTGCTTAATTGGAGGGCATTCTGAAAGTGCTCATACCTAAGAACCTATGCAAACAACTTTGCTTAAATATGGTTGCTGTGTTTACAAACTCAGAAGAATGTAGAAAAGAACATACAAAAATACATCCATATATTTGTGTGAAGAATTTACAAATAACGTAAGTTTTGTGTTAATCGTTTGTTTCTGTACAGATTGTTACCGTATTATGGCATCCGCGGAAACAAACAGGATGAAAAAAATCTACAAACAATAATAAAATATTCTAGAATGTATAACCGTAGTAGGCGTAATAATTTCGTAGCATCCCGTAGTAGTTACACACGTCGATCGTCTTGAAGTAGCATATAATTGTTTTATAAATAATGCAGTCAATGAATATATATAACAAATAAAAATTGTAAATTAAGCTTTTTAACAAAATCTAAAATTAACAGTTAACAAACAAATGTAGCTCACGGTTTCGCTGCGGATGTTGCCAACAAATTATAATATATAAATAAATAACCACATCACGACACACACATTGACTCAGCCCTGCACTAAGTATCGTAAAAACTTGTATCGCAGGTGCTAAGCAACGAATAATTAATTCTTATTTCGTATGTACTATGGTACAACAAGAATACAACATCCAAGACCGGTAAACGAAACAATGCGTCTTGCAAATAACACGTTCCGCCCCCGCCGGGATTCGAACCCGGAACCTCTAGCGTAGCAGTCGGCTGTTTACACCACTGCGCCACCGAGGTCGTCAATAATAACATAACTGTTTCGAAAAAAAACATTAAAATATCGCAACGACTTGTTTGCATCCGTAGAAAATGTAGGAAATGTAAAAGCTTAGTACACTTTGTTCCTACTTTCTCTAGCTCACGCAGAATAACAGTTTCCTCGGGGGATATCTCTTAATAAAGGTAGGTAAGAAAAGATCAAATAGCTCTATATTTGCTAAGATACGCGAAAGAAACAACTCGGGTACATGGATAGAACCGAACTTGATACCAGTTTTTATCAGACTTCAACCATTTCGATTAAAAAACGAGAAGAACGGTCAGTCCGGTATAGCGTTGTCCCTTTTTAATTAGTACGTTGTTGTTTTGTTTCAATGTCAAGGGTCCTTTTCGCGACACTCGTTCATAAATTAAGAAGACCCTCTCATTCCAGTCTTATCTTTATGGGGGTCCCGGCTCACGCTGAATCTAGTAATCACACTCAGAATGCTACTGGAATTGACCCTTAAACAGAATTTTTTGCACAGGGACGATTACAAGCGTCCCGTAATCAATTTAGAGGCTGAATAACTTCGGTGCTTCTGTTTACTGACAGCTATTGTTCAGCCTTTGTAGACGCTTGTTTTACTCGTCTTCAAATAGACTTCTTAAACTGGTGGACACTTTATTTTAAAGCTCCCAAATAAAGAAGTACCAAGGAAGGAGATTCAAAAAAGGTTGAAGTTAGTTTTTTAATTATTTGAGAATATAAATTACCGCAGACACTAGCAAATGGATCCGATTATCTACTCACTTTTTGTGAATCGAAATCCACAATAAAGATGTAAAATTCATTTAGGAGGTAATCTCTGAAACTCGATTTAAAAATAATTTTTCTATCATTAGAATAAAAAGTTCAGAGTGGACATAAACTGGTATATCTGATTTACGTGTATGGCGTCGCGAATAAAAGCTTATATTTAATAAGACCAAATATCTCGTAGGAACAACTCTAAAAAAACGTTTTAAAGAGAATTTATAAATCTAAAAACGGCTAAAAAGCGCTTCACAATTCCAGTTACTAGGCAAGCGATAAATAGCAGAACTAAAAGGAGGAGTTGTTTCCAAGGAGATGCGGGGCGGCGGCAAACACCCCTGACCGACTAACTTTATGTTTGAGTTCGATTCCCGAACCAACCAGTTTCTATCCCGGCTTTGTTGTTCTTTCACTTGTTGCTACTCTGTTGGTGGTACTGATTTATGCGAAATTATCTTTAACTTTACTTTTTTTCCTCGTAAATGTAATGATAACATCTGAATCTTTAACATTTAACTTAATTTGAATTATTAAATTACAACTATTAACATTGAAACTAATTAACTAACTAGAGTTTTAATAAGTAATAATGATTTACTATTAATCCCAAGTCTAATCCCAATTAGATAGTAAACATGTGTAGATGTAATTAGGTTAATTACTATCAGGTTTTGGTTTACTAATTAATTAACATGTTATACGTTAACTTTAAAACCTTCACAAAAGGAATTGCAGGTTTCATATGCTATCAGCGTTATTCTTTTATAACGTAAGATTTTACTACCCGGGAACATTTGAACGTCGTAAACATGATCAAAATGGCGGAATATTATGGGGTATAATGTTTTGGGATTCATTGTCAATAAACCAGAGCACCTAATAGCTATGGCATTATTTACGAGGTGAGATATTTACGTCACTCTTTATGGGGAATCTACGGGACATGTTTAAATATTCATTAAATACTTCGATAAACTCAATTGCATCTCCAGTCTTTAATTTAATAAAATATTTTCGATATCCCTGTTTCATTCAAAATTTCGTTAGCAAATCCAAAGTTCATCATTCATAAGAATAGTTTTATCATTTAATTGATCGAATATTGAAATGTTTTAAAATACGTATGAACTAAACTCAGATCAATGTAAAGTTGCTACAACATAGAGCTAAAAATCAATAAAATTCAAATTTACATCGTCAACTTAAATCTTCTTCTTTTGGTAATTGACGAACACGGAAAGTGTTTTAGATTTTTTACTTACTTTCCCGTGTACAAAAGGTTGATTTTCGCAGGAGACAGTCTAAATTCCCAAGATGGTCACCAGAGAGAAAAACTGTTTGGAACTACTTTTCTCCGACTTCATTTGAGGTTATCAAAACAATTATTAAAAAAAAAAACACAAAAACCCGACCGCTTAAGATATTCAAGGAAAAAGAAGAACTTCAATGTTAAATTAAATATTGTATGTAGTATTCTTATCTATGTAGTTTACCCTGAGGCCTAAGTGAATGTGTGTGTCGTGATTTGGTTTATTATGAATAATATTAAACTAAACATTCAAATGTGCTGCATTTTGTGACAAACGTCACATTGCCAAAATCCAGAAACACCCAGCAGTCGAGTAAAAAGAATTTAGTTTAATCGTTGCTAGATATAAATAGCACATGAATAACAATCAAAGTCAAAGTGGCTACTTAATTCCGCACAATTAAGCTATCACATAATAATAAGCCTCGAAAACGATTATTCAAATCGGTACAACAGCAGTAACCGGCCAATGATTATCGGTTTATTTTGATACCAGCGCAGAGTTCAACCGAAAATGTAGTTGTCATGAACGTGGAGTTCAATCGAACTATCGATTTCATTGGTCAAATATCGATAACAATTAACGTAGATGACTTCGATGCAATTAGTGGCAATTGCAATGATTTCTAAGTCATCATAGACTGACCTAATAAAATTTAAAGTCAACATGTTATAACAAATGTTACCTATATGTTGGTTATCATTTTTATATGAATCAAGTATTTAAATAAAACATTGTACAATATTAAACTAATTAAACCGATCTATGATCAAGCAATCTGAACTAGTAATAACAACATCAGAACACGTTATCAAAAGCAGCAGGCTACAGTAAAACTATTTGCGAAGTCGTGAATCTGTCGGGAGAGTTATAAGGGTCTTCCCCGTAAGGTGTGACCCACAAATCTAGCCCTTGTCAAATTGCCCGGCAGTGGGAGCGTTATTATGGTCATTAAGATCGATGGTTGAGCATCTGTGCTAATTCGAAAACAATTACGAATAACCACTTTATTAACACTCGCTCCTACAAATAAACAGACGGATAAACTGGCTCGTTAGTGTGAATTAGCTGGGAAAATATCTCGGTCGCGTTTGTGCTGTGAACTAAAAATTTGTATTGAGAAAATTAGTTCTTCAACTTGCCGCCAGGGGGTTTTGTTTGTTTCAAACCAGAAAAGAATGTTCTGTTTTGATGGTAAGGCACAAAAAGGCTTTTAGAGGATGCAAAAGCAGATAAAGCTATAGATTTAAATAATGCTATCATTAATTGCTTGGCTATCAGTGGGCACTAATTTCAATCTTTCGTATCTTCAATCCTATATAAATACTAGCCGAAGTCTTGTTGAAAACGGTGCCAACTGAACTAACAAGAAAACATTTTAAGTCGAACTAAAATTCTACCTTAAATGCTCTTCTACGTGCAATAATAGTTGTACCATCGTGTAGGTATACTTACAGATATGCATTAGAAGTTAATAGCCTGCGGGATAGTGAGGGGACTCGGTAATACTCTGTTACATACTGACCTAAAAAGGTTTACGGCCCTCGGAGGTACAAGCTGCCAATAACCTTGTTTTGGTTTCATAAAACTTACCCTAACACCCTTTTGCCCTTTGATAAATCTGCGGCAATATATTTTTTATTTATTTGAATTGAACGGGTGACCTGACACAATTAATGCTTTGTTAGTAAGGGACGCGATTTCAGTTTAATTTGTTTTAGAATTTAGGAATTAAGGAAAGATTTGTTAAAAAGGTTTTTAGTAAACTAGTAACTAAAATTTTGTAAAATGATATTCACATAAAATTGTTGCGTTATATTTTATTTTTGATCCAGTGGTACTGAAACGGATTATGATTTGAGCATAAGCTTTAGCAGTATAGAATAAAGCTCCAAAAATAATCCGTTTTTTATTAAATTTTAAATGCGCGCAAAGTTTGGTTCATTCAAATTTCCTGTTCCGATGTTTTATTGTTAAGGGTTTTTACCCTGCAATGATATGAGTGTCAATTAACAAAATACATAATTAATTACTTTATTTTAATTACTTGTTAGCATTCATTGTCATTATTTTTTAAGGTTTTTGTTAAGCCAATGTTATATTATTTCATTATTATTAATATGAAATTGAACCAAATGTTCACTTACATAATTTTTTTAAATATTCAAATATCAAAAACGAGATTTATCAGAATGGTCATGTGTTTTTTATATGAAAATTCATTTCCAAATTAAAACTAAGTGATGTTTTGAAATAAATAAAGCGCAGATCTTTTCAATAAACTCTGATTTTATTTAACATTCCTGAGTAACAATGACTGACAAACAATATTGAGAGATCGAGAGAGAGAGAAGTCATACCAACATTGACATAATTCAAAAGTCACATTCACTCTTGGTCTTTGATTACATTAAACATTGCTATATTAATAACACTAAGTTTTGATATTTTAACAGACAACCTTTTATGAACCGACTCTACTTATTACAAACAATATACGCTGTAGACGTTAAAACGCCGGAACAAATTGAAATAGTTTCGAAAGGCGAAATTAAAAATAAGACAATAAAACAGGGTTGGTCGATTGCGGAAATCACAGCACATGTTGAGGCAAAGTTTTGTGTTGTTTCGGACACTGCCGGGCAAAGTTGATACAACTCGTTTGTCAAAAGTAAAGCAACCAATATCGCAGAGAACAATAGTGAAACACGCGATATCATAACGATATTTGGCAGAGGACATGATTAAACTGTTTAAGAAGAACCTCTGTGCCGGCTAAGAGAAAACTCATCATAGTTTAATGTGAAACAATAATAAAAAATGCTCATTACAAAATGTACCGACTTGTGCTTTTAACAAATCTGCAGATTTTTATGAGACAAAGTAAACTGAACATCAAAAATCTATCAAATAAATTCTATTCTTATCTTATCTTAACTATAAAATCTTCAGCTAACCACTGTTCGATTTCAGGTAAAGGTACTGTTTTTGACTGCAAGCAACAAACATAATTCCTCTGGATTTCTTCTAATGATATAAAAGGTAATAAAGCGGCGAAGTCTTCTTAGATTGATATAAGAAAGTTTAAGGCCGAGTGCAAACATTTCTTTTTGGAGCTTGTTTTCTTCTTGCAAGCCGTCTCGGGTTCCATGTCCGAATTCCGCTAGCAAACATTTGTGCGATGAACAGAAGTTTCGGTTCTTCGATGTCCTGGATGTCCTCTATTTATAATTCTGTTTATGTAGCTATGACTATTATTTTGAGATACTTAAAACAAGTCTAAATTTCTTGAACTATTTTACTCCATGTCGTTTTTAATTAATTAATTGTTTGGATAAATAAAGCTTTATAAAAAATTATACCATCTAGTAAGCCACCGTCGTTTTTGACTGTAGTATGTTCCATGTTGAATTTCGTTTCACCTCATAACCATAACATTGTAATACTATTTATAAATTTCGCTAGTTTTCCCGTACCTTAAAGACTCTTGGAAAAATAGACCCTCTTATGTTCAAAATAGGACTGACGCCCTTACCAACTCAAAGTACAACCTAGACTATGAATCTTGCCAAGCCTTAACTTCTAGCTTAACAATTGCTTTCAACAATGCAAACGCTCAATGGGGTGTTAAATTATTAAAGAGAGTGCAATTATAGGATTTTATAGAAAAGGTCGCAATTTCTTAGTGGGATCATGACGTTAAAACTCGACAGTATTATTTCTGGGTCGTAATCCCGTACGAGCGCTAATACCCAAAGCTCGGAGCTTGCTATTCCCCTCAGGTAATCTTCGAGTACGGCAAAATGACAGGCTTATTCTTCGAGCCACAAAAACAGGTTACTGCTGTCGTCTGTATAGAAATAAGAAAAAAAAATGGCCCCAATCGGAGAACTGAATAATTACTCGCAACAGTTGCATTGGAGCGTTTCTTTGATGAATGATAGGTATTAATCAATTATTTGATGTCCCATCAGTGACTGACCATTGAGCAAATCATATGATACACGTAGCGCTTGACGGCAACATCTGTGTGTATGAGTTTTACCTTCGATAGCCGCTTGCGACTGCATTTACAAATTTGTATGAATCTTTGTAAAGCGCCTTTAACGGATAGATGAGGAATTGCTCATACAAAATCACTGTAGTAATCTCTGTAACCTGACGTGTAGATAAACTATACGAACTCATGTTAGATACACTGAATTCAAATGTCGAACTACGAGACTTAGAAATTTTATTATTCCAAAAACAATCCAGTGAACTGAACCTTTTTATATTATTTGTAAAGAGGACTTCGATAACTGACTTCATGGCCTCGTTAAAGTCTGAGTTTATACATTGCGCAACGCGTGGCACATTAACAGTTGTATATGAAATTATTATTATTACATACTCCTTTACGACGCGATTCGGCGAAACGTAATCATCGCTTGTTAAGGTTGTTGCAATTAGTTGTCTCAGAGTTTTGTTTGTATCTCTCGAGACTTTGTTTATTCAGTTGTTCTGTACACTTGCATTTGCACTAAAGATGCTTCTAGCAGTACGTTTTTGGAATCCCTCTTACATTTTTATAACGAAATTTGCATTCAAAATGCGTTTGATCTTGTTTCAAATCCAAAGCACAAAATAGAGACCGTACAGAAGGAAAGCTTCAAATAAAGCGCGCTTTAGCAACACACACATAGACATTATCCACGAATTATTCTCTGAAACGAAATTTTGGAAGGAATGGGAAGAAAACATGCGCAATTAATAGCACCTTTTTGTGTAACGAATTAACATTTTTTTTTTCTTTCAATAGATTTTTAGTCTTGAAATTTTTTAAATCCTTTATTATACTTACAAAAAGTAGTAGTAGTTTCAACAACACAGAAATCGACAAAAGATATTTCAGTATAAAAATCAAACATTAAACATTTAAATATGAGTTTTATCGCCACGGCAGTTTTTATTCTGTTGCATGATTTTGCTTAAGTTAAAATTGACATCCTTAGCATAAATGTCAAAACTATGTATTGTGTCTAAAGCTAATAATACGTGAGTGCCGAAAATGAATAAATATAAAAGAACAACATAGATTCAGACAACATTGCTTTTTATCCAATGCAATGGAAATTAGAGAGAAGAATTAACAATCAGTTCATGTTAGTAGCTATTCATTTGTAACCGACTGTGCGGAATAATTAGCACACCAGAATTTACTTAATTCAATTGTTTTTTATATGTAAAACTAACGTCCTGCCCCGGCTTCGCGAGTGTAATTTTTTTTAGAAGAGTTTAGGATGAAGTACCCAATATCGCCAATCAGAAAACTTGTTGCCAATACAATAAAGTTTAACAGCTTTTAAAGACGTATC
Organism: Choreutis nemorana; assembly: GCA_949316135.1. NCBI lineage: Eukaryota > Metazoa > Arthropoda > Insecta > Lepidoptera > Choreutidae > Choreutis > Choreutis nemorana. The sequence goes on along the minus strand of OX438601.1, from coordinate 8,514,122 downwards.
ACGTGGAGCTCAGTTTGTAACGTGCCTTGGTTAACCGGGAGACCCGACCCAACAGGTAGAGGGTTCTAGTCTCGGTTTGCCGTACATTGTAGCTGCCATGTTCCATTGTGCCTGCACCTCTGCCTACCCCACTCGACGGATTAAATACGGTGTGAGATTACATGTTTAAATACGTATCAATCAACACCATACCATACAACCCATACCATACTATAACCATACTATACTATAATATATAACCATACTATACTATATAATGAAACGAAATCAATTGTATTAACATTAGTAACCTAATTTATTTATTAACTTTTCACGTAATTACCTAATAATAATGACCTTTAATAGTTCTAACAAATTTTCGAGACTTATCTAAGTTCGATCTTACTTAACTATTTACCAAACAAAAACTAAACAGACAAACACGGTGGGGGAGTTTTTAATACGTCTAGATAGAAAAAAAAATACAATAAAAATCTATTTCAAGCCTAAAACATTGAAAAGCAAACACAATAGAAATACAGACATTGATGAGATGATGAGATGTAAATTTTGTTTTCAAAATTCGACAATAATGGGAAACGGCTTATCAAAGATGGTGCATTCGGTTGTTATAGTCATTCCATGGACATTTGTCATATCCTCAAAGTAAAAGTGCCCTTACACTCTTTAAAAATCTAATGCTTACTGTCCTTTATTAATAAAAGAAAGAAAACACTACCTTTTTCATAGATATTTTTTTACTAGAGCTTCAAAAGTAAGCGATACAAACCCTCAGTATTATCATTTGGCTGTATATATATGGTATAAATATGGTGCTCTCCATCGCGACTATTTGCGACCGTCATTTATCATCAGATTAACTTGATCCCCGTGTATATTATTTTTATTCCTCCCCGGGGAGATATCGCGAACATTCCCCGACTACAGCCGGCCAAATGTTACTGTTTATTCACATTATAGTGGCCAGCGTACAATGGCCATTTGTTATAATTATTATTAGGCCGGCCCACATTTCGCTAAGGTTAGAGTTGCCAGTGTAAGGTAATTTTTGTTAATGATAACAACCGAAAAGATCAGAATTTAATGCTACTACTATGGTTAAATTTCAAATATATAAGACTGCACTATCTTGGTTTAAGGCTTATTTCATTTGTTTCATATAACAATAAGTGAAACACATACAGTGTTAATTATTTTTAAGAAGCTTAGTTTAATTGTGATTTAAATTACTTTCTTCTGACGATAATGACGAGTGAAATATATGCTTGTTTTTGTATTAAAGTAGGTAAAGTTTAGTACTTATAATATGGTAGAAGTGTGTATATCACGAATCATTATTTTAAGTACACATAAACACTTTTAATCTCTAAACAGACAAGCGATAAAAAGCAATGGCTTGGAATTATTGTGATTAAATTTTTGACCATTGGATCGTCAACCCATCACGAATTTGATTTCCGATGGGACTGCTCCGGGATTTTTGACATAAAGTTTTACTTTTCGTCTGGATATATACTTTTTTTTACACTGGACATATATGTTTTTATTTTCTCTATCGGTATGGCTTTGGGATGGATAGTTAGTGTTTTTGTGAGTCATTTTAAGGAAAACAAGTGTATTCACATGTTCTCATGAAAACGTGACATAAAACTGCTAATTTTTTTTATGTGATATACAGCATTATCAAGTATGTATTGCTTCGGTATCGATATTATATTTAAATAGTGTTCATTTTTCCATACGAATATGCTTCGGTATGTATACACGTTCACATTTATTCCTTTCAAATATAAAACAGATTACTCTAACGTATTCCAGTACTGCTGCGTTGTACGTGACCTAAGTTACCTATTTAACGTACACTTTATAGATCGTAAGGCGAATCTCAAGACTAGGTTTTTCCACTTTAAGTACTAATAAAATTGTTAGTGATTACTTTATCTTGTAATATATATGATAAGTTTCCTCCGTCGAGCCATAAAATGTAATGATGGAGTTCATCTATGACGTCTAAAAATTCTCATTCCAGATTTATTAGTTTTAACTTTTTGCAGAGGTTTTTACGCGAAATTTCTCGCTCTAGTTGATCTAGTTAAGACTGAGGAAAGTTTCTATGCATATTCACCATTTTGTAATAATACGCCTCGTATTAACTAATAAAAAAAATGTACAACAAGGCTTAGGTAACTTTTACCCTTCAAGTTTTACTTTGGCATTTCAACCAACACACATACATAAAAAATACAATAAAAAAGCAATTCACTACATAGCATAAAACAAAGTCTCTTTCCGCTGTCTGTCCCTATTTATGCTTAGATCTTTAGAACTACGAAATGGATTTCGATGCGGTTTTTTTAATAGATAGAGTGATTCAAGAGAAAGGTTTATAAGTGTATAATACATGCATAACATCCGTGCGAAGCCGAGGCGAGTCACTAGTTTATTATAAAACCTTTGCCCGTAAGCCCTGCTAGAGAGGTCAGGGCTAAGTGTCGACAGAATGTTTGCAGGCACACTTGGTTTCAGGATTAACCATAGTGGTGACAGGTTCCTAGCCAATATCCCGTACGATAGTCTATCATGTTTGTCTGGTTCATACTTTTTTCCTGCCCATTACATACACATACACATACACATTACATACATACATTACATACATACATTACATTACATAGTCATGGATCAAACCTAATGAAAACTTAACTCGTTTGTTAGATTTATTAAATACAAATTCACTAATTGTGATTATAAAGTTTTATGAAATCAAATATATTTAAATGAATCCTTAATATTTTGAAACACAAACCCATAGTTTAATGATTGGTAAGACCTACCGCGGTGAGACCTACCATTAATCTAATATAATAATTTTATTGTATCTTTTCTCATGACACGAGCATTATCAGTATTGATCTGAGGCTCTGCCAGTGTTACAAGGAACACGATCCTTACGCGTTTTTTCCCTGAAACACCAGCGGAGCGTGAAATTCAAGAGGACAAATTGAAAAACAACCACTACATAGGAGAGCACCGTGCGGTGTACTCCGAGCAGGCGATTACAACCACTAAGCTTTAGGACATTACTTCCAAATTGGCGTCTTGCTTTCACTAGGGCTGCCGACGACTGAGCTAATATCTGACTGACCACTGTCTTTTATTTATTTTCTCTTTGTTATAGTTTTTGGTAAGCTTTAAAAATAGATATAGGGTGCAGTTGGTTTTATGTTTCCTATTGGTTTGATCTATCGTTTTCTTTTATACCAAATAAAAATCTGTCATCATTATAGTTCAATGGAACCTGATCATATGGAACTTACTGACAATGAATAAAAAGTGCAATTTGCCGATATCAATAATTAAAATTCTCAATTTTATTTTAAATTCTCTATCTTAACACCTACTGATTTAATAAAATGTGCAATATAAATTGCAGTTGAGTTATGTATTGAATAATGAGGTAAATTATTTAATACATTTTGTTTGTGTGAGAACTTATATCATGCTGTGTAAATGTTTTTTGGGCCCCATTCTAGTTTTATATATTTAATTGATCACTGTTTATTGCTAAGTTTTTGATGTCACCTGTTGTGTATACCTAATAAAATAAAAATAAAATAAATAAAGTATTTAGTGGCAACCCTTACTGTGAGTAACGTAGATCGGTTGCGGAGTACAACGCTCGCGGTTCCAGCGAATCCATTCCAGCCCCTAATCCAGAAAGGTCTGGCTATTCAATAACCACTTAAGAGTGACCACGATTGTGCTAGCCCTGATAAGGTAGGGGACATGATTGTAGGTTGCCCCTACTTGGCTATTTATTTAAAAGAAAACCTTTTATTAGGGATTTTTTTTAATTAAGTTGATCAAAACGTATGGATCGATAAATATGTGATTCTCGAATAAAAACTGCTTTGAAGAAAACTACATTTTAAAAAACCGTTTTTTGGCTATACTCACAAATAAATTTTAAAATAAAAGAATTCAATTTCATCGTTTTAAAATTCTAAAAAAAATCCCGAAATATGGAAATAGTTTATAGTTTTAGCTTAAACAATGCTGCCACAGCGAGTGTGGCAAAAACATTCGAACAAAAAAAGCCATATACACAATAAAAATAAATAACGTGCAATAGAAAAATAGACTTCGTACCTTTAGTTATGAGACCGGCTGTACGTAGGAATTAGATTTAAGGGGCGTAACCCCCCCTAATTCTAACCAATCCATCACAAAAATTGTAAATCTATACGATGTACGAGTACTATAGCGCCTTGCTCCTGCATTCGATGGACTATCCCTCGCTATTCGGAGATGGTCATGCGATGTTACAACGCCACTATCCCTTCCACACGATGCCCCACTAGAACAACCATTTCCGAATGGCGAGCGATGGCCCATCATACATACCTATATTAGCTATTGTAAGTTCATAAATTCGCGCCATAACATTATTCGATCACTTTCATTCTACTCAGCTGCCATCGCTTTCACGACACGGGCCTTGCAGAGAGAGAGGGGAGATAACCTAGGAGAGGTAGTTTTTACCTCACGTGTGGATTACGAATACAGTTTATATTAGATAAGACATTTGAATATTAATTCTAGACAAAAGATATTAAGATTACACTAAGTGAAGAGTGATAAATCGACAAACTTTGCCCCTTTAAAAATTGAACCGAGTACGTACACCTACGCCGTAGGCTATATTCTAGACTATATTTCATCACGGCACACTGGTTTTGTAATAAAACACCACACGCTACAGACTGTTACCGACATTTTTAACCGGTTTAAAAACATTGACATTCGATTTATCGACCTTAAAAGTACTCTAAATGTTTTGGTTTTTTTTAAACGTAAAATAGTCAGACATTCAATCATAAAAATATAGTGTTTCAAAATCTCAAATAAATTCCCTAATCTTTGGTTTATTCCAAAACCGTGTTAAGAATATGTTTTGCGTTGATAAACAAAAACAAAAAGGGGAAAAAATAATGGAAAAACAAAGACCTTTATGTTGATCTTCTTTAGAGCCTTAAAACATAAACATACATAAACTCACGCCGCAGTCCCTCGAGAGGGGTCGACAGAGGTGCTTGCTACACAACGCTTTTCGCATTTTTATGTTGAGTCCCAGTGTGGCAGGTTGCGAATCTGTCGTCACTATCTGGGCCCATTGAGAAACATAACAGCTACAACTTACGGAGACTCCAACCCTCGACCTCGATAGAGTCTCAAATATTTTTTATTTAAAATAAAACATAGCCAAGTCTGAACGCTGGCCTATTTGATACTATAATAATTTTTCTCTGGCGTGAAAGGAGCTTAGTCCAGAGCAATTCTATCTACTATTCCTTTCATAATAAGAAGGTATCAATTTATGCAATACTTGGATTTATTTGAACCAATGAAGTGTAATGGAGACTACGGTTCTATGCAATTTCTCAGTTCAATTGGATTGGAACCGGCGGGTTTTGTTACTATTCAAGTGTTACTTTGTGTTCGTCTCCAATTCTTTTTTAATGTGACAAAAGAAATAAGGGAAATGAGAAAAAAATAAGTGAATTTCTAAGCTGTAACTGTAAAATTGAGTTTTTGTATCCATATTTATTTGAATTTTTTTTTTGCCACTGGAAGATCAAACTAGCGTTCAGCTCATGACAATACCTTATAAACGCTTGTTACACATTGTTTAGTCTGGTACTTATGTGTCAGTTCGACTCACACTTGACACAACAAAATGACTTCCCAAACCATTATAAATTAGGAGTTTTTTATTATTACTATTATATTTCAATTAACGACCTTTATCCTTCCCCTGTATTTTATTTTTGTCATCGTCGAGTAAAAAAGTTTAGAAAGAATTTAAAAACCGTAAGAAAGTCTGTTGATTCCTTTTTACACATACCCCCTTTTTATTTTATAGGAGGGGGGAGAATATTAATCAAGTATACACATTACTTCGTCATTATGCTGCTATTGACTGAATCAGATTAGTTTTTATATTATTGCTATCAAAATAATCAATAAAATAATTAAGATAGCTCAGCCCAAACAATAACTCGACTCCATAGAGTAAATATGTAATTTCTGTTTATTGGTCCAAGTGTAATTTGCATTGGAATTATTGCTGGTATTATGTAGTTTGTGAATTAATTACTCATGATTGTTACAAGCCATTCATCCGTGGATTTGTTGCTAGTAATGCATACAATTAATTATGCTCTACATTTCAATTTTAAACAACAACTGATGAAGGTTTTTTTATTTACAAGACAATATATAGATATGACTTGTTTTATTTCAAAAAGCAAGTCAGCAATTGCATAATGAATGGTATGAAAAAAGTAAAAGATATTTGATTGCTATTAAATAAATATTTTAAATATGTATTGTTATTTAATTTCTGTGTTAGTACACACACTTACTTACTGTACTTTATAACTTTATTACTTTACTTACTAAAATTATTTTGTTACTTATAAGAATTATGTTTATTAATTTTTTGTTTTACGTTTTTCATGTTGGTTCATTTCATTTCATCCGAGGCACAGGTTTTCCTAGTTCGGCTATAGTTTATTTATGATTTTTGTTAATGTTTAGACCTAAAAAATAACACAAAATTATTATTATTTAATTGTAAAGGTACCTACTACACAGCAGCGTAGCATTATCGTAGTAGTCCCGTAGTAGAGACTACGATGATTTTAGTTTTTAAGAAAGAACCACGAATTTTGAGGAAAGAAACTTCAATTGACTAAAACGTAATAAAGTCTAAGTATTAATTTTTATTTTTCCATTTCAGTAATTAAATGACAAAATACACTTCTATATAAATATACTTCAAATATTCTTGAAAAGCACTTGATTTAAATTTAAAGTTTGAAAGACTTGCGTCATGTTTAATAGTTTAAAGAAATCTTGCGATATTATTCACTTTTATAATTACAGCGTGATGTTATTTGTCTCCTGGAAGGTGTAGACTGTTTGTTCAAAATGGTCTGACATATTCCATTAGGGAAATGACACACTCAACGTGCTGTGATCTCTACTTTTATCGCACGTTAAGTGTATTTAATATGAAGTTAAAACAAAACGTTTGAACTGAAACGATTATAAACATCACATTCCTCCCTACCTTGAAGGAACAAAAAGGAAAATAAATTGTATTGGCCAGAACTTTCGGTCTTTAGCCCCAAGTTGAGTGTCATAAAAAGATATTTTCATACTAAATATTAGAACCGCCGGATTTTCGACATAAAAAGTCACATCCAAACTTTTCGCGACAGATGTCCCGATATTAAGGCTACGTTTTTTTTATGACGCCATTTAAATAAAGAAACGCCGCGAGTTCCGTTATCGTCGCCACTTTAAAAATCAACGGGAGTATTTTAATCCCATGACATGGATACTTGTGCTTTACTTTTTTACAAACAGATGGTGCGGTACCAGAGCAGAACGATGAGAAATTTTAAATTTCGAATACGATTTTTTCTTTCGGCCTGAATTTTTAGGAAGCATGGATACTGTAACATTCCGCAGAATGATTTTGTTCTGCGAAAATACCACTGTATAAAGTTATTTTATATTGCATTTCTATTGTAATTAAAACCAAATAAACATTGCTAAAATAAACAAAATAAAATCACCTAATTGTTAAGTTCTGTTGAAATGAACATCAGATGCTCTTCGCGTACAAAGTTTATCATTCCGTAATTTTTCTCTAAAACTTTGCATCACATTTACAAGTTTTTAAAAGAAACTCAGAAATAGTTGATTCCTGGGAGCTATTCTTCTGCTATCCTCAACAATTTATTCAACATTAAAGGTGAACTGGTTTTTGTTAAAAACTACGTCAAATATTTCAAACATTTCCTGTTTAACTATGTATAAATTTGTGCTAGAATAGCATTAAGTTTCTACAAAAATCCCGCAGGCAAAAACAAATTTTTATATAATTATATTTTTTTCATTTCTCAACTTAAATATTTCCTCGATTTCAACAGACTGCAAAACGAAGCAAATTTCATGTTTATTTCCCGCGATTTTTGTACGATACGCATTTTGTTTAAGTATCTTGTATTTTTCATTCGTTATTTACAAAATGTTAAATTAAAATGAATCTGCAATCTGCACTTTAAGTTTTTTCCCTTTTATTTTGAATAATAATTAAAATATTTTATACCATTCATGTTTAAAATTGGTTTGTGTCGCCGAATATAAAATATAACAGTGTAAAATTTTTCTACATATAAATCCGTACTTACGAGGCATACACAAAAAAGGAAAAGTACGTTTTAAAAGCAATAAACGAAAAATAATTTCAATATCATGTAAACTTTCTCGTTCACAAATGTCCAGATACAAGTAGAATCCTTGAATGTGGTGCTCCGGGATAATGTAATACGATGCGAAACCAATACAACATTTTACATCATACTAGGAGCAGTCTTAAACTGATTCACGCACACAGCTAACACTGTAGATATTCATACAAAATTAACGTGCAGCATAGGAGCAGCGGACTAGAAAATATCGCCGTGTGCGTGAAATAGAGGAGTTAGTTTTCATGGGTGTGTGAGTGAGTGGATGAAATGGAACATTCGCGTGGTCGTAGTCTGTAATGCTTTGGGGACTCGGTAGAAAGGTCCGGGGCTGGCTAAACGTGTTAGCTCCTTTATTGAATATCGCCGATATGCCGACTCCACAGGGATCCAAGCCTCGACACTATTTCGCATACCTAGCAACCTCGGCGGGCTTGCGAAATTACTTACCCTCATATCATAGAAATGGATTTTATGACCAACTCCTAAGTGTAAATACACGTCAAAATATTGTAAAAATATTTACGACCCGAAAGAAGATGGCAATTTATCCTCAGACCCATTATCATATCCGTTATCCCAAAATCTCATTGTCAAACTTTGATAATGTCCCCGATTTACATTTACGAGAAAAAGTTTAATCGATTTTTAAATTAAGTGAGACACGTAAAAACACCTGCTTATGGTTTCATAAAACATCGTTATTTAATAACAATATGAAATACGGGATCCAATAACTCAAACTAAAAGACGGCAAACTTCTAAAACAATAACAGTAGTCATATTTCATATTATTTTGTATCGAAGTCGCTGCTTCGGCTCGTTCCAGATATCTGAGTGCCCGTAATATATTACACAACACGAAAAGTTTAATGCATGGAAAATTTGCTCTCCCAATCAGATTAGTTTGTCCTATTGATTTTACTGGAAACTTGCGCCATTACGTTCCATTGGATGATTATGAAGCGGGGATGATGTTTGCGTTTGTGATACTTTGGAGTTTGTTATTTCGTTTGAAATGTTTCTGGTAACACGTTTCTTTACAGAGACGGTTCAAACACGGGCAATTCAATTTGGGAACGTGCCAAACAGTTTTGACTTGAGAACTTGTTTATGCAGAGAAAAAACATTTCCAAAGTTAATATTATAGCGGGTGGAAATAGTTGCGGTGAATATGCAAAGCTTATTGCACTCCTAGTCGTGGATTATAAGAAGTTTTGATCTAAATATTTATAAGTTTTATTAAAAGATAGTCACGAGCTCTTCTGGACTGAAGCCACTGCTCTTTAATATCGCGACACGATACTCGGTAAACGTGTTTCTGAGTAAAATATTTTGATATTTTATAATACGTGGTCATATTTAGGTATTCCCGTCTAACATCCATTCAGCTTGCGATGTTAGTGAAAAGAGGTTAGGATAAAATTTTATCCCTAACGTAGGTAGTGTAGATACGGTTTAATTTTTATATTTTTTGCCAGACTACGGCGAAATAAAAACGAGGGTTATGATTTTACCAGTATGTATGTATGAATGTTCATCTGTTCCCACACAACTTCTAAACTACAAATCATAACTAGGTTTCGTGTCTTTAATATTAGAGAAAAAAATCCACTTATTTTTATTATAAAAACACTATTTTGTCTTTCAAATATATTTTTTTTAACTTATAAACTGACGCCGTAATAAACAGGTGGTGTTAAACACCGCATTTCGCTTGTTTATGTTGTGTCCCAATGTGACAGGTTGCGAATCTGTCATCACTGTCCGGGCACATTGAGAAACATGGCAGCTACAACTTACGGCAACCCGAGACTCGAACCCTCAACCTGTCGGGTCGGACCAAGGCACGTAACAAACTTAGCTACAACGTTCTCAACAAACTTAGCTACAACGTTCTCAACAAACTCAGCTACCACGTTTTTTTAATTTGTGTCCTTTAATATGTCATAAGTTAATACAGGAACTTTTAAACTCGTTTTCATCACCCAAATAAAGTAACTCTCAGAATCGTTGTGCAATGTTGCTTGTGCGTCTCTTGTAATGTTTTTAGAAGTCAGGGTAATTAGATTCAATTCCGAAAACTCTAAATTTACCACAGTGTTGATTCAAACATTTGATCTTCAATATAACGCTATACGTAGTATAATCTGTTGTAACTTGTAATATATTGTACTGTCTTATAAATAATAAGTTTAACGTTTTTTTTTTTAAAGTTTTTTGTTTCTTTAACCTCGAGCATTATACCATTTGTTACAGATTACCTCTGACCCAATTTAATATACAAGACCCACTTGACGTATCGTGACGTAGACTCATCGTGAGATGCCCAAGATCCTCAATCTATTGATAAAACTATTATCATCAGCATCAGTAAAAAGTTATGCCCCTAAAAGACATTCATAAAATTTGTGTTAAAAATATTATAGCATGGTGTCGAGGGTAGCAGCTATCATTAAGCACAATGGCGGCTAACAATCAACATTAGTTTTAATTAAAGCTGACATGAGATTAGGGGCGATAAAACTAAGGAGATTCCAGGACAAGAATAAAGAAAGACTCCATTCACTGAACAATACCGACAACTAATAAAGACTTTTATCTTATCCGTCCATAAATCTGTTCTCTAGGATTAGTGAGAAATGGACCATTTTCCAAGATACTACATTTTTAGAAAGGTTAAAAGAGATTGAACCAACTGGGTTAGTAGCTATACCAACTCACGGTGCCGGTTTAACTGAGGTGTCCTCATTCAATTTTTTCAGTGTGAGTAACACCGAGTCCACTCAGTAAAGTCGATGCGCACACTAGAACATGTCTATCAAAACAATAGCCGAATAGGCCTGGTGGAATGACTGTACACGACCACACATCAACATTGCCAGTTTTGGACTTACTGTTCTAAAGTTGTACAAAATAAGGGCTAGCATACACGTCGTTGAAAAGATGAAAATGGCTATGTAATAAGATTGAAAGATATTAAGAATGGCTCTGTGATAAGAGTTATTCACGCAAATATATCTCACAAAAAAAAATGGACTTGTGTTGGATATGCGTCTGTAGGGTTGCTATATTTTTCTATGGAAAATACGCAATTTTTAGCGCATCATAGCAAAGATTCAAAATAAAGCATGCTTCATATATATGCACAGTATATTTGTCATAAATACAAATACATATACTTATACGATTTATAAATTATAGTTGCCGACCTTGGTCAGTTCCTTTTGAAGTTTTACCGCATCCTGTCTGGCATTTTAAATATTTTTTGAATATAGATATAATACGAATTCTTGCTTCGGGTTTGACCCGGTGATTTTACTTAATGCGTACACGGGTCTTTCGTTCACACGGTCTCTAAGAATCGATATAGTACCTGTTATGGTTATCTTGATGTGTGACCGTGTGTCATGCTTTGTTACATCAAATGTCGCTGCAGCTAAGGACTAGCTACAATCACACTGGCTGTATGTGTAACCTAAAGGTACAATTTTTCCTCACCGTCAAGTTACATGCAAATAAGTAAAAAATATATTCTGTTTATTTTCAGCAAAATAAACTCAATAATGTAAGTTGAGATCGGTGGAGCTGCGTTCCGTTGGCGCTGTATCGCGGGCTACATTTCCTGTTCGATTCCCAATGGGAGCAAACTTTACCTTTCGAGTAAGAAGTTTTACTTATAAAAATGTTTTCTAGCAAGTTTTTTTCCCAAGCTTCTAGCTTGATGTGGATTCATTACAATGTATTCATCTAATATTTAATCTTTGAATTACTATTTAGTCAACGCATATTCACATACCTAGCAAAACATATGTTAAACCAAATCATTTTCATCCTATTTTTCCTTCGAACATTTCAAAATACACGTAAATTAATCTTTCATTTTTAATGATTCCCAGCCCTATCAGGGGAGGCAAAGCTTTTAAGCCTCAAGAACAAAATAAAGAAGGTACTTTCTAAGTCTTCAATGGATAATCGGAATATTGTTTATGAGGGTAGCCCCAGAAAGTTGTACCTCTCGAGATATCGACTCTCGAAAGCAATTAAGATAAAACCTCCGCAAAGGGCCAGTGACATTATCATAGAGACACCATGATTCGCCGAGGAGTGAGGAAAATTATGGACAACTTTTATAAACCTTATAGCATGCAATCGAACTGCACCCAAAGGAATACATTCAACAAAAATAAACCGCTCCAAGCAAATTATTATAATTATTTGTTTACCAATTCAATCGCAGACATACCCAGTTTGTTAATTCGGTGAGTTTTTTTTTTTGGTTGTCCTAAAAATTTACACATTAAGGTCACCTTAGTAAAATGCGTCAAATTCATCTCTCGATAATCATTAATATTCATTGTTAAAATAATAATGGGAAGTTTCTGCTTTATTTTAGATGGACAATTTAGTGTTCGTATATGTAATGAAAACTTGTATTTTGCCAAAACTTGAATGTACTTTTAGAATCGATATTCTACTATTTTATGATACATACGAGTACTAAAAATTTAATGATATCAAGCCTCAAAATATCATGTTCAAATTTTGGTATCCGCATAAATGAGTGTGTGGGGATGAAACCAAGGAGTATTAATTTTGGGATCTTGGACTTTTTCACCAAAAACCACAACCTTAAAAATAAAAGTTTACGAGAATACAAATTTAATACCCTATTATTACCTTTATCATCAAATATAAAATCATACCATTCATATGAGATTCTATATCTTTAGTTTAATTTCTATTGTTTTATTTTCTATTTTAATTTCTATTGATTTAATTTCGACTCGACCATGTTACGTATGTAATATTTTTACCATAGAAAGGTATATAGTATAAGGTGACTTATCCAGTGCTTCAAAATGTTTCAAAAGGCGTCACCTAACTTAAACTTTTGCTTAACAATTTAAGTTAAATTGTATCAAATTTTACAAAAAAGTGTTTTTGACAGATTATTTACTTGGTAAGACTTGGTTATGGCCTAATCGGATGGGATCGACTGGAACTGAGATGTTTTGGTCAGAAATGAAAAATAAGTGCTTACAGAAGCATGTAAAATTTAATTATTTTGTCAGTAAACGGAAAGGCAACTCATTTTCACGGTTCAAATATTTTTTTTAAATCCTCAAGTCTAAACAAATTAAACGATATTTTCTTGTTTACTATAAATTTAGTTAAAAACTTTTCTTATATGAAAACCAAGATGGCAAACCGAAATCAAATAATCGACAGCCATTGATCATTGCGAGTAACAGGTGGCGCCACTGTTCCACAAAAATCCCAATGTGTCAGAAAACTATTGATAAAGACCCCACACAAATTGATTCGCAAACCCTCCGCGTATAAATATTTGCTCGCAGACCCCTTCAATATAAAGGGCCCAAGTTTGCCCATCATTACATTACTTGGAGAAAGATTAAGCCAAACTCGAACAAGTTGGTAAAAGGGCCTTTAGAATGGCCCATAAAAAGGCTTCTACTGATTGGACATTGGAATATAGAACGCGGGTCACCTGACCTTCAACGAACTTACAGCCTATCTTTAAGAAAGTTGGGGAAACCAGCGCCAACTATTAAGTTTAGTGATACCGCCTCACGGAATGTATTCTCGAAAATTTAGGGAAAAAGTTTGCTTTACCTTTCTCTCGTGAAGAGTTTATTATGGTACTGACGGTCCCGGGATTCCAACAAACTTACTCCGAAAGGGCAGGATATTTTTATTATCTCTATCTAATGAGGGATTATACTGTGGGTACATTAGATAAACTTTATTCGTAAGCACAATCGTTTACAAAGGGAATAAGATTTTATTGTGCTTTTTTACCATTTTACCCAAAGCAGATTGACAACTGAAAGAGATGACATAAATCTCTGAAACATATCACGCTCGTCTCACAATTTAAAACAAGCAAACAAATAATTAATGTTGTTTGTATTTTGATTAATTTTTGCCTGTCAAATGTTGATGCGTCGGCAGAGATCAAAGTTTTATCAAGTTGATAACAAACAAGAACAACTGAAGAGGGTGGCGTGTTTGAAACTTTTTGTCCCGAAATTTGCCAAAAGATACAGAGTTACAATGTAAATGATAAATTAATGGAGTCCCTTCATTCGATACAGTTCATTATCTTGCCGCTTGTTATTTATTACAAGGGAGATATTGATTGAAAAACTAATTTCGTTTAGGAAAGATTTTTTTTGATTAAGTTCTTTCTTGTTGTTGCATTGTTCCAAGGATCTGTTTACGCAAAGATTTTGACAGTTCACATAATTCATAAGAGGTAATAGTTATGATTATGGGTATTGCAGCTTGCTATAAAATAAATTGCCTAACTAAAGTATCTATTTTCTTCATCTTTTAACGTAAATGAAACTGAAAATGTCTACAAATAACATTTAAAAGCATTGTACGCCATAATAGTTAGCTTTCTTATAAAATATACATTAAACGGTGTTTATTGGTCAAGCGTTTTACTGCTGTGCTGCTGAGAGAGTGAAGTCGTAATTTAGTATCGTAATTCTTGCTTAGCATTATATCAAACAACTCCAGGAATGAATGCAAACTTTCAGTGATGTGCCTTTTTGGGACGACAACAGAAAAACAACTAAAACGTAACCTGTTAAGGTCGTTTTTCGTTTGTTGGCTTTTGAATTCCGCGCTCACTTTACCTCTTTGCTAGTGTTTGCGCTGAAGGTAGTTACCGTAAAACAAAGACATGCAGAACAGACACTGTAAATTTAATGAAAGTTACATTTGTATTAATTCAAAATAAAGTTCATGAATGAAATTCACAAATAAATTTACATTGCAAATATTTGCCAGGTATGACAGGAAAATGTATTGAAAAAAGGTAAGGTTCTCAGGATCTAGTTTTAAAGTATATTAATCAATTTAGTTGAGAAGAAACAAAAGTGTGTATCGACTCCAATTTATTACACACCAACCACCTAGCCGTTTCGTTTAAAGGCTGATGCTACCTTTTTAATCAGTTTAACTCGGTTAACAAATAGCATAAACTAAAACAAATAAGAGAAGAAAGAAAACACCACTATGCAAACAATCAGAAATGGCGCTCGATAGATTTACTGCTAAAACAAACTTCCAACGCCCACTCAATCTCCTTAATGAACACCCACACGATTTTCTCGTATAATTTTGCTTTGATAGCATGAAAAGTTAATAGTCATCGTTTGATATGATGTTGGCGTCACATTAGCTTTCACGGATGCTAAATCTAATCAATCAACCACCTTCGAGTGTACCAAATAGTCCCACCTCAAAGCACCCAAAGCATTAGCAACGGTTACCGTTCAATTGGCCATGGATCGGCCTAGCCTGCCTGGACTTTGTTTCTCTAAAAATATGGCCCTTATGAAAAGCTTTTTGTTTGGCCATCTGTATATTTATCAGTCTACAAAAATAAACATGACTTCTCGAAAAGCAAAGCATAAGTTAAACGAGATTGATTCCATTATAGGACGCAGTATCATCATGATATCGAAAAAACATAATTCACGTACTGCCACCTCTACATTTCAGTAATTCTTCACTTGACAAGCAAACGCTCTTACCGTCTCTTACTTTATGTTTTGACTTTGTGATGCGTCGCCGTCGCATTCACATTGTCTTCCGAGCCTTTGACGGAATTGTACGGATGCATTTCACTAGCTATAAAGGTAAATGTAAAAAACTGCGCAATTCTGTGGCGGCTCACAAAAAATATACATGAGAAATGTATGTCTTTTATTTGTTACAAGTTCCTAACAAAATGCTTCATTTTTTTCTGATCTATGTCTCCTTTTTAGGTTTTATCATTCTTATTTTTCGCCTTAGTAAAACAATAGGCAATATAATCTGTCTATGGTTGGGACATGTTTTATTGTTTTCTAAGTAATACAGGGTTCTGTTTCGTTTCATTTCACAGACTCTTCCTAGAAGTTTTCGCTAGGGATGTTGAGGCAAATGGATTCGAAATCAAACATCTTAACAAACACATTCCCCAACATTTGTCTCTATTCTTATGTTTCCCAATATTTAAATAATCCTTATTTAAACTTTATTAATTGTTACAGCTTTAATAACACGTTTTAATTGTATCACTTGTTTACTGGAAAATTTTCAATTATTTACTTGTTGCTTGTTTTAACATTATAAATTAAATTTCCTTAAAGCCATTGTCACACAAAATGATCGACATTTAGATTTTCAGTGTTCCGTACTGTAAACATAATGTTTTATGGTTTGAGATTATGCTACGTGATGACGGTTAGTTAAAACTTTTACATAAATTCCATAGTTTACAAACTAAAATCCAACCCATTATACGACAAACATTGAAGTCAGATAATTTGATGGTGTAGTTATCATCTGGGGTTCTTCAAAAGGGATCTTCTAAAAGATTCATTCATTGCTGGGTCGGCAACCCGTGCTTGTTACTCCTAATATTACAGACTGCTTACCATCAGGCAGGCCGTACGATTGTTTGCTATCTTAGTATAAAAAATCATCTGAAATTTAAGTGAAAGCCAACCATAGTATATTTAAAATCCCCCGCTAAATTGAATCGAGTTGGTATAAATTTAAAACTGTCAAAATAACAAGACGATTACTAAAGTTTGTTCAGCTTGTTGAAACAGTAACACAACTATTTATTCTAAGAGGTAAAGTTCCTCGGTTTCTCAGCCAAATTCTCGCTTCCTACACTTTATTATACAGCAATAACATTTAAAACCGAAGGATTTTGTTATTATTTTCTTATGATTAACCTTCAGAAACATTGCACTGCTTTTTGTGTGGCTCAACTTTTAGCGGTTTTTTTGTTTGGTCTGTATTTAAATTTTCACAAAACACACACAAACTTACGCCGTAGTGCCTTGAGAGGGGTTGCTGCACACCGCTTTTCGCATGATTATGTTGAGTCCCAGTATGGCAGGTGAATCTGACACCACTATCGTGCCACATTGAGTAACATGGCAACTATAACCTACGGTAGCCCGAGACTCAAACCCTCGACCTGTCGGGTCGGGTCAGTCGGTTAACCAAGGCATGAAACAAGCTACCTCGTCCTCACTTTCATTTTCTGTTTTAATTCAATTTCATGTGCAAACAAGCAAACGGTTCACCTGATGGAAAGTGATACCACCGCCTATTAACACGAAGATGCCCCTGATGGCGTGAAACAGCAAGAGCAAACCCTAAGCGTTGCCTATGCCTATAACATCTTACTAAAATCAGACAAATAAATATCTTTATCTTTATGTAGAGATAAGATGTTATACCTCTCATGCCGGTAAGTACACTGGCTCTCCAATCCTTCAAACCGAAATACACGAACTGCTTCACGGCAAAAATAGAAAGGAGGGTGGTACCAAGCCAGACGATCTCGCACGTAGGTCTGTGCCACTGTAGATCTGGACCACCTGTAAAAAATAAACTGTGCCTATATATCATGTATAAAAGTAGGCCATATTAAGACGCTAATTTTTAAATCTTTTTTTTTTCGAGCTTTCGCAAATGAATGCAATGAAATAAATTATTTACGTGACTATTTAAGAATAATGTCATAATTTACGGAAAACTTGAAAGTCACATTCTTATTATTCCATTTTTGAATTGATTTTTTTAATTTTAGATGTTTTTCCTACTTTAATACAACAAACAATGTTTGTATTGTAGGCCATACCTGCTTGTGGAGTTTCTTAAAGCACACAGTAATTCCAAGCCGAAACTCCTCGCGATTTATTCATGACTTGGCCAAATATTTGATTGATTACTTGTGTCTAAACCAATCAGGCCTTCAATAAAGTTGCCGACAACTTCATTTGGCGAAAAAGCTTGTTGTTTAAACTTGGCCCCGCTTCTGGAAGGTGACTTTGCGGTTTTTAGTTTCAGCTGACTCGTACCGAAATTGTATTGGCTCAGATGATCTGACAATATTAAGAGATATCGTCGAGTGGTATAAATAGATACATTGTTTAGTTCCTTATTACACAAGATTTTTATTATAAAACAATAACATTCCATTATTTCTAGTTGCGTTAGTAAAAGTACGTTATTATTTGTATTTATTTTTCTTTTATGAAAGCAAGCTTATGCTTAACAATTACACAAATAAATTTACGTTTCATAGGGCATATACACAAACCAATTATAGGTAAAGCACAACATTTACAATATAAAAATCAATAACACAAAATTATCATAGATCGAAAGAGAAATTAAATATTAATAGTTAGACGAAAACTTATTAATAAATATTAGTACCACTTGATCAATTGAATTAATTTACGGAATTTGTTACAATATGTTAGGAATCTCACTTTCCTATAAGGTGAATGGAATGGAAAACAATCAAGTGTATTTCAGATAGGTTATTTGTCGGTAGGTGAAGGAACTCGCAAATACCGCAAACGACACCAATCCGCTTAAAAGGAAGTCGACTGTTGATAATTAAATTACTCCTACGTTTTGTGATTAACGTAAAATGCTTTAGAATTTAGAAATTGTGTCACATAACTTTTTAAGCTCATTTAAATTCGATTAACTGTTCTTTGAAGCGGTTTGTTTAATATTTATAATGGAAATTAATATAAATACTGTTTTCAAAATGAATAGGTAAATACAATAAATAAAATCCATTGCTATTGTATATGTAAGTGCGACAAATGCAAAGTGTATATTTTCTTTATTGTCCTTTTAACAAATAAACGGTTAACCAATTTAAATGGAATTTAACACAGAGATGGAATGGATGGAATTTAAGAGAGTGTTATTGTACTACATACCTAAGCAGATCTGGAGATGTTCATATACCTATATAAAAAATTGGATCAGAATACCAAAGTGCGGGCATCATTACTTCACTCAATGCCTTGGTACTGAAAGATGCCTGGTTACAGTTCGTTAGAATGTCTATTTAAATTAAAGTTAATCCGCCCCACGAAAACATAGTAAGCTGTTTAATACTATTAAATTAATGCACAAAATGTCGTAAATACGAAAGTTATTTCAACATCTAATTTACTTCATCAAATTAAGGTGGTTCACTTGTTGCCGTTACCGTAAGGCCCCAGTACCGGCTCTACTTTGTAATATCACGTAAATTATGTTCATAATTGTGCATTTGCAGTACTTTGCTGAAACTGGTATAGGCTCAGTTTTAATTAAAATCAGCTGTGTAGCTTTACTCCGCGTACTTTTACGCTATTCCCATGTAACTAAACCATTACGTATCGACAAACGTAGCAAATGAAACTGTAGTGTTTATACTCGCACGAAAAGTTTTAGCTGCTGCTAAAAAGAGATGGCGGCAGTTTAGTTGAGTATGTTTTCTAACAATTTCACTCAGTCGGTTTATATTAGAGGTTTTGGAGGCATTCTTAGGGCCGTCCTTCACTAAAACCCATGATGGCACTAATGAAGCACCACTATTAGAAGACTAAAAACATCCGTAATCCCTCGAGAGGGGTTGGCAGACTTGTAACACATCGCATTTCGCATATTTATGTTTAGTCCCAATGGCGAATCTGTCGCCACTATCCGGGCACAATGAGGTACATGACGGCTACAACTTACGGCAACTCGAGACACGAACCCTCGACCTTTCGGGTCGGGTCGGTCGGTTAACCAAGGCACGTAACAAACTGAACAACCACGACCCCCACATAACTAACACAAACAGTTGAACAACATTCACAAAACAGACACCAGGATGAATAAGCATAAAAATATTAATCACATATGAATTAATATAATTATACTTAGAGTGTAAGCGATTCGTCGCTACTAGTAATATAACACTCCTAGATTGGTAGCGCAAATAAATGGTCACTACGTAATGTATCGTTCTTAGAGCAGTGTACATTTTATTAGTTGCGCGACTTGTTGCGCCGCTACAGTATCTCAGTGAGAAACGACCCTAACAGTTAACAGGTAAACTATTTAGGTTAACACTCGGGAGTATGTCGAACATCGGAACGGGCTATTTTGAATCAGAAATGAATTTGAACACACTCTGCCTCCGCTCCGCCTACAGAAACCTTTGATAGTAGTTCTATTTCCTATTTTCAGAATGCACTAAGCTTAACGATAACATTACTAAAATGGAAGTCCGCGAATCAATTAACCCGCCATTCGTTAGTAAAATAAAATTGTAAATGAAATTCCTGAACGCACTCATTTGCCTCAAAGATTTAAAAATCAGAAAACCGTAATTCGAACCGAAAATTTTGTTTACAGTTCAAAAGATGGCGCTTAAAAGACTGCTTTATCAAGGTTCCTTATAAACAAAGTTTTCAATATAAAATGTTATGTTTCAATTTAGCTAAGGGTTTAATTTTAAAAGTAGATGTCCTCGTAAACCGCTGTCTGCTGCGATCGTTATGAACAATCTGTCTTCAAGCGGCGAAATGCAACAATATTGCGCTGTTTTCTATGCAAAATACTCTACCTTTATTTTTTACCTTGTTCTCTTATTTCTTCTCGTTTCGGCTAATTCTGTAGCGTCGCCGGACCACGGATTAGAGCTTTTAAAGTCACTTCGTGTAATTTTACTTTTTGAAACCCAATGCACTTACTCGTATGTGTTAATATATTGTGATAAATTCTTATAAAATACTGTCGCATGGGAGGAAAAGAAAATTTATTATTTCCAAACGTCACAACATGCAAATAAAATTTATAATACACATTTACTATTCTTTGTTAAATACTTAGAAACATTAAATGCCAAAGTGGTATTGTACGTTTGTCAGTCACGGAAAAATAACATTCAAAGTCATTGTTAAATATCGCAAAAAAAGATTTACTAAAATGCAAGTGACATTGGATGAGGGTATAAGGAAACTATAAAAACACCTTTGCAAATACTTCAAGGTGGGTAAATAAATTATATTCATATTGAAAAGAGTTTGTATAAATGACCTTATTATTTACTTACAATATTTTAAGAAAAGTCGTAGTTATTTTTATTAAAACACTATATATGCAGATATATTGTATACCAACATATATAAGAGTGGTAAGCTGGTATTTGTAGTAATACCTTTTTAATTTGATTATAAACCAAGATTTTTATTGCTTGACGACCTCTTTGGCGAAATGGTGTAAAAAGCCGACTGTTAAGCTAGACGTTCTAGGTTCAAATCCCGGCGGGGGAAGAACTTTGTGTTTTGGATGTAGGATTCTTATCTATGTAGTTTATACTATATGGTTGCTTAGTTCCTGGGACTCAAATTCTTACGATACTTACTGCAGGGTTGAGTTAATGTGTGTGTCGTGATGTGGTTATTTATTTATTTATAATAGGTAATATAAATTACCTTTTCAATGAGGTAGGAAATGAGTAAATCATAAACTATTGCACAATTTTATTGAACAACCTATATTTATTTCACAATGTATTTACAAAGATTCTGTATTAACAAAACATTCAATAACAAAAGCTTAAATTTTAGAAAGTTAAAAACTATTTTTCCTAGTGAATCGTTTGCGTGATCAATGAAATTTTTCCTTTTGGTTTCTCCTTGTGCTTTTCGAGAAGGAGTTTCTTTTCGTATCCATAAACAGAGTAATAGGGCAAAGGCATCACTGTCGATGATACCGCCATTAAATCTGAAACAAAACGACATCGTTATGCCTGGTCCACACTGGGTGTCCGGAAACTTATGTCTCGACACTGTGTAGCAACAATATCGCGCAACAAAACTCCACCAAACCTAACCTAACAAAATAATACAATTGAGTAAGTTTGCCCTATACTGTAGGTGACATGACCACGGCTAAATTGAAAAGGGTACTCAACGATCTCAGATGATAATATTTTCTTGTATCATACTTTTTAGAGTGTGATTTTAAATTGTCGGGTTTCAGTTTTAAACAAATTTTATTTCTATGTTAAATAGTTTGCTCGTTTAAATATGGTTTCGACAATTAAGGCCTGCGTGGAAAAATGACGAAGTATAAAATTACTAAATGTACAAGAAATAAAACATGCGAAAAATTTAATTGACAAAGTATATAATACCGACATAAAAATCTAAGATTATTCATGACTGAAATTATATATTTTTGACGTTGATTGCAGATTATTTTGACGAGATTAAAATTAAAATTAAACAAAAAACAACGCTCTTCACTTAGATCTGACGAAGGAGTTATTTACTTTTTTCAATCATTTGACAATTTATTTAGTTATTCAAAGAAGAGAACTGGTTCTATTAATATTCTTTATATTATATACCTATCTATCAATAATGTAATCGTCTCAAATGGCTGATTAAAAACCAGAAATATTATCTTTCATTTGTTATTAATATCACCAATAACCTTCGTATCTGTATCCAGCAATTCTGCCAGGCTCACAAGGCAACATTACTTTTAATAATTCCATAAAAGGTTATTTGTATTTCATTTACCGGTGTACTGTGACATAATTCCTTGGTGCCGCGTTAAAAGGGACCTTATGTCTCTATTTATACGTTGTTTATTGGTATTAATTGTTCTGATTGACCATGACCGCCTTGCAAGGTTATGTCGCCGCGCGCCGGTGTGCCACTTACTTGCGCCTATGGTGAACGTTGCTTTATAAACACTTATAAATGATTTGAAAAATAATCAATTAAATTATGAGCACGAGACAAATTATTTATTGGATATTGTTCATAAATAAACATAAACATAAACTCATGCTGTAATCCCTGGAAAGGGGTTGGCAGAGGTGGTACACACCGCATTTCATGTGTTTGAGTCCTAGTGTGACAGGCTTAAGAAACTTAAGGCAACACGACACTCGAACCCTTGACCGGTTGGGCCAGGTCGGTCGGTTTACCGAGGCACGAAAATGAGCTGCCATATCCTTTAATTTATAACATTTTAAATAAATCATTATTTAAAATAGAGAAAGCTCACTCACATTGAACGTGTTAATGTATTTAAGAACAAGGCAAAAAATTACGTACTTTTATAAACCGTAGTCCCAAATTATGTAAGGTAACCATTGTGTTATCCTTCAAGTGGATAATAGGACTTATGATAATGTTTGTTAGCAATTCTAACTGGTTACCATCAAGCAAGCCTCTTGGTAAACTTAGTACAAATTAATTTTTCCATATCATTCTTATAAATAAAAACCTACTAAGATACAAAGTACTATAAAACTGTAAAAAATAGTATCGTAAATTAAAATATTACGCCTATAAATAAATAAAAAATGTAAAAATTAATATTACAATGTTTTTGAAACAATTTTAGCTATGTTATTTATTATTTAACACGTATTTGTAATTCTGTAAATAACTAAATTTAATTTTCAAAATTCTCATCCTACACTAAAATAAAATGAGAAGCTTTAAAAAAACGTTAAAAATAATGTAATGTTACTCACCAGGTTTTAAGACATCCGTGTCCCTTCTATACAACATCCCTGAGCCCAAGGAGAACAAACAGACAAACAAAAAAACCATATAATTCATCGTTGATATCGCACGTTTGTACTAGGATCACAGCACTTGACAGCAGGTATATATCAACATGTATTTATTTGACACTTCCGCACGCTGCGTGCTCAGACCGAGAATACTTATAAAGTATCAAAATGTATACCTGTGACATTCTAGATACGGCCGGCTGGCATTCGGTGCTTGGAAATCTAATATGAATACGCTTTTGGTAAATACAGTGGCAGGGACGGCGGCAGGACAGGGAATATGGGTCCGATTAAGCGGTCGTTATCGGTTATCTTCCACATTATGACCTAACCTCAGGTTATAAATGTTTGAAGTGCACAATCCTTATATGACCCTCACTTATTCCCAAAGGCTAAAGTTGGATGGGTTGTGTCGTACTATTCTAAGCTAATGTCAAACCGCCAAACGCTATCTGAACTTATAGAAATGTAGGTATTTTGCAAATGTAATTTTAAATTGACTTTTAGAAAAAGATAAATATTCGAGAAAAGATCCCTTTTTGTAATAAAACTCAGTAATAGGTAGGTTTGTCACATTTGATGGAAGATTTAGTCGAGGTGCTTCGTACCGAAACAGGCTCCATTTAGGCTGAACAAAAGGAGGAGCTCGATGCGGCCCTGTCTCTCACATACGAGTATTCCAGCGGAGGTGTATACCGTTACGGGATCACAGACTTTCTTGTAAATAATGCGAGAACGTGTGCCTAATAAAATTGGGACTCGCCCCGCCTGAGGCGCCTTCAACCTTCTACGTGTGTGCCCGATCAAAAGAATCTATGAGGGCCTATTTGTTTATCTGCAATTTATCGGGCCCTTGGATAGGGTCACGTGACCTGTCTGTATTTTATCCTACTAAGAGATTTTACATAATGATTTGTCTTTTCACCAGGGAATAAGAAGGTGTGGGTGGATTTCAGGAATCAAATCAATCGTTTGAGAAGGGTGACTGTTTCTCTTTGAAAGATTTAGGACTACAAAAGGATGCTGATTTTGTTTTTTATTTAACAAATCAATGAACAGACTACCATTTTGAACGTGAGAACTAAATTAAACTTATTAGTTTCATTCAACAGTGAGTACATGCATGTTATATACTGATAGAGATTAAAACTATTTTATATTTCATAGGAGCCAAAGTTATAGTTCTAGAGACCATACTGTGAATGCTTGGTTTTTTTTTTTTTGTTTGTAGTCAGCTTCTCTTTAAGGGAAAACCAGTTTTTGTAATTAATTTATTAATTAATATTATTTGCGCATTTATCATCGCGACCCACTGCGTGATTCACAAAAGGACTGTGACAGAACAAATATGTTTGTCAATTTGGAATGTCTTTTTTTTCTCTTAATATAAACAAAGAAGGACCTATTTTAACTGACTACGGGGAAGCCCAAAGGAAGGGTCAAGACAGAGTTGTGATCGTACCTACTGTATACCTTCTATGATTATGTGAGTACCAGGATTGAACAAACATGGTAGTCATGCAGTGGATTGGGACCACGGCTGTACCTTGACCATTTTTGTAACTAAGCATTTTTGGATTTCTATCCGAATATTTTCTTATTCCGCCCTTTTATATCCCTTTTTTGACGTAGTTGAGTTATAGTTTTAAACATTTTTTTTTGTTTAATAAGAATACTTGCTGCCGTGACATCGTCTGCATAGAATGACAAATTATCAGTTGGAGATATAATGTTTATATAATACACGCTCTTCAAGTTTTATTTTCATAATGAGCCTTAATGAGGAGTTTCGGGAAAGAAAAATATACTTTTGACTCATAATATTGGTAAGGATTTGTCTGTTATAACTACAACTGATATTTAACGGCATTACAGTAGGATGAGATTTCTTTTCCGGGGGCAAGCAAGGGCACGATGACTAGTGTATTAAATAAATTATGTTAAAGTTTATGAATCTTCATATTCCTTTTACGTTTAAGATGAGATCACGCGTGTTTGGATGCGTGGGTGACAAGACATGAGTAACTCTGTTTTTACACTTAGCTTAGTACCTACTCACTTACTGATTCAAAATTAACGTTCGTATTCAAGTTTCTAACGCCGTCTTAAATAAAATTATGTCGTGTTTTATATCTAATAGATATTGACATTGCCTTTAACGATAATTTATGACATTCGAATACCAAAATCTAATACCACTTTTGTTGTCATAGCATAATGACAACAAATTGTTCTCGGTGTATGGTTGTTTTATAGGTGTTATAGTGACCAAAACGTGCAGTCAAAGTATTCTAACGTTTGGCCATTTGTTCCACACCTACCCCAAATGTAACAAACCGCTCTTTTCATCATCAATTTACGTCAAATACAACTATTTCACTCTCATGTAATATGGAAATTTGATAAAGCCGTTCGAGCATGCGTATAATTCTGACGTGATACGTGAATCAGTGTTCGAATTCCAAATAAAGACAAAGTCTATTTGAGATTACGCAAGAGTTCTTTATTGTAGATATGTATATTTTATACATAGATATATATATCAAAGGCCATACAGGTTATGATTCCCAATAAAAGGGAAGGTTCCTAATTTGACCGTTTTATGCATATGTTACGTGGCATTTGCGCCCTTGTATATTGATTTTAATACTTCCCTGACTTTTGAAATGGACCTGGCGAGTTACAGACGAAAGAATTTCAGTTAACAAAGAAAAAATACCGGCAAATTGCGATCGAACTGGCGCACCAAGTTTGTACTAACTTATAGGTATATCGTAAATAATAAATAGACAATACATACTGAAATTTATATATATCAGTTTAATGTTTGTATATATAAAAATATATATGTACCGAGACCTGTTCTAAAGATATTTGCTGATTCCTTTGGTCTTGCCAAACAGACAGACGGACAACAATGTTATTCTGTCAAGGCAAGTATTCTTTGAAGTACGGAATCCTTAATAGTATTATTAAATTAAGTTAATGGTTTGTTTCACTGAGGCCTTTAAATTTTATAAATTTTCCCGAATGAAAGCGTTGACTTTAGGGAAGTCGGTCGGTGATTCCTTTATGTATTTTATATAAATTTGTTTATATATCAAATATTTATAACAGAATAGCAATAGTACGTAGCCGTTTTCTTCTTCATTTCCCACTTCAGTGCTAATACTACCCTTTTTTCCGGAGAGGATGAGTCCTTTGCTACGTTTCCATGTACATACATACGTGCCACAAAATAAAAATCATAAATCGAATTCAATTCGCTCGTCTTGGAGCTACAATGCCACTTAAACACAGGAAATCAACACTCCAAAATAAGTATCAATGACTTTTAATTTAGATTTTAAAACATTAAAGATTCCTTATGGATTTGGATGAAAAATTTAATTTGCTAAAGTAATTTTGACCTAAAGTTCACTTTACTATTCCGTTGCTTGCTGACTCTGAAAACAGCTGGTTTATCAATTAAGCGAACCTTTGAGTCCAATCATCAATATTTTACAAAGTATAATTTGCTCCGGAATTAATTATACAATGTTTGCGATTCAGATTATGTGAGAATTCATCCATTGAAAAACTTCCAATTTACAAAAGTATACTAATAAAGGATCTCATTCATAATCACAAACTTCACGGTAATACGAGTATAATAAAAATCGATGAAGTAATAACAAAATCAAAAGGAAAACGTCCCTAATGTCCGCAATAATGAATAAAGCTCTATGTAAAAGCGTCGCTTTCCAGAAAGCTGGACAGCGAAAGCTTTTGATGAAACTGATTTTACGAAATAGTCCGCACATTCAGAAAACCGTGTCACCTTTGTTATCCTGAAATACAAAAGTTAACCCAACATAAAATCAAAACGGGGCATCCCCGACATTTCCCTGTTCATCTCGCAGCCCGTGCTCAAGTAATACAAAATTTCTCACATAATATTTGTGAGTACAGGTGCAAATTACAGTCCTGCGGGGCGCAGGACCCTTGTATCACGTTTTCGTCGACCGCCGTAACTTGGCCTCTAGAATGCCCATATTTCTCGGACCTTGCCTCTATTACCGCACTCGTCAACTAAGGAAAAAGGCCCAGTTACAGTGGTCCTGTCGGCGTTCATATGACTGTCAAGGGAAATAACACGCCACCCTCACTAGCCCGCCATAATGTTGTGTAAGCTTGTTCTCGACCACTAAAGTCCAGAAAAGTTTCAGATTAATTTTCGCCCGCAAATGTAAGTGGGGAATTGAAATGATTTTTACAACTTTTGTTCCCAAACTCCTAACAGAGGCGTTCAGTTACATGTGACGTTTGTTATCCAAACTATCGCGATCGGCTCGCGTTAGCAAAACAAAGTAAAACACCGAAAAACGGGCTATTCAAAACGAATAGATCGGGCATTTGTTGAAATAAATATGGGATTGTAAGTGAAACTGCGTTCAATTCATCAAGTTTAAGGTTTATTTTCGTTTGGTAGATTGTAGAATCGCGTCCCAAAATGTAATGAAAGGCGAACTAACATTTTTATAGGGGTTTCAACGACTCTCGGAGCGGTGGCGAGCGTTTTACATTTAAGGAATCCCCGTTCCATTATACGCGGAGTAACATATAGGAGTTTACGTCCCACTACTATCTCTCTAACACATTTTACGTGTTCAATTTCTTCCTGCAACTTAATGTAGCATTACATTCCTCAGAATATTATCTTCATGAATAACTTCTTTGCCGCTCATCCGTCGTGCTTACAGGAAGTTGACTTGCTATTGTGTTTTTCTTGGAAAGTGAGCTTAGCTATTTTGAGATACTTTTGAGGCATCACATTTATTTATGTTAGTGTGAGTAGTAGCCTCGACATCTAAAGTATTTTTTTTAACTTTTTGAATGACTGCTACGGCCTACTGCTACCAGTATTATGTTTATGCAAGGAACGACGCTCATGAGCAAGGATTCGCCGTCAAGATGTCGCCAATCTTGGAATGAAATTGCAAATTCTCAGCGCATGGCAGTGAGTCTTGAAAAAGAAGGAACCTCGACCCGTACCGCCATATTGAGAGGGTATGTAGGTATATTCCACTCGTGTCACCGAGATTTGTTCCGCAAATGCGTTTCCAATTCCATCAACGACATGTAATACTGAGTATTTGCGGGCTCTTTCTTATTTTTTACGGGCGAGGACGCCATGTGGCCGAAGCCGAAGTTATTATTTCTCACAACGAACTAAGCCGCGTTATTAGGGAGTCAGGACCCTCCTTAGTCTTCATTCAATTTCTCGTATCTCGGGAAATAGTTTTGTTCGCCTTTTTAAGTTTAACCATGGACTAACATTAAATTATCTATTCTTTCTGAAATTTTACTTAGTTTAGTTTAGTTTATAAGACTTTTTCATTTGAATAATAGGCAAGCTTAATCATTAGCATTAGCTTGATCATATATAGCTTAGCTACGAGTATATGGATGATATACATATATCCGTAAGAACTGATAAATAAATAAAATTAAAAACTTAAACATAAGAGTTGCTACATGCCTTTTAAAAATTGTATGCTTGGTTTCTCACTTATTTTTATTCATAATGATGAAAAATATATGTCACGTAAAGGATGAAGTAGATAACCTAATTTACAAAAATGTAATAAAACGTAGACTAACCATTTATCTGTTAATATGCCTACTGTTTTAACACATTGCATATTTAATTTAAAATACAGTTAACATTCGCATATACAAGATACATTAAAAGTTTATCTTGTTCCCGAAATTTATCACTTGCTCCGTCCATTAAACTGAAAACTGCACAATAAACTTATTTTACGATAATTAAAACGGCACGACACCACTTAATGTAATTAAAATATTAGAGATTTTTAACCCAATTTTTTCACCTTAAAAAGCTGACACTATATAGCACCATTTTAAGGCAAATATGTAACATTTTGTGTTCATGTAGAGATGAGTTCGTGTGAACAAAGTTCGATGGCAAACATATTCCATTTTCAGGTAGTGAATAATACTATGTTCCTAGTAATTATTTATTTATTTTAATTTTTATTTCGAAGGAATAATTATAGCGTATAACAAGAGTGGGAAACAATTTTCAGTATACAAATTAAGACGCCAATAACAATTATCCACATATAACGTGGAATAGAATATGACACACAAAATTTGGACGTTGAGCTCGGATTGGCATACTCAAAAACATATACATTCAAACATATTTACATACGTACATAAACAACATACATAAAATAAATAAATAAATATACCAATGAATAAATAAATAAATAAATTTATTTATTTATTAAAAAGATCACCAACATAGTATACACTCATTCATACAATAGAAGAACAATCACAATACAAAAACAAGTCAAATGTCACTATAAAAAAGGTGAAGACAGCGTGCAAGAAAAAAAAAAAGTCAAACATTTAAAACATCAAAAACCGAGTAGAAATTTTAAATTTTTTAAAAATTTTGCCCAAAACTCAATGTCCAAACTTACAAATAAATAATAAGTAAAGTAGTATAATATTAAATAATGTAAACCAATTATTCATTTAACTCAACATAATAATTTCATAGATGAGACGAGCAAAAACGAACAAATTACTGTGTCAGAGGCAAAAGCAAACATAACACTACTTAAAATAGGCCTTAATACTGGGTATGTTGTCTGCAAAAATATCGAATTTCTCCAATTAAATGTAGATATGTATGTTGTATTATATAACACCAATAAAAAATAAAGAAAACACATATTTGATGTGTGTGTGTGAAGTCAAGCTTATCTAGAAAAAGTCCTAAAACAATATAAAATTAATTCGTCAATTTAACTTTTGTATGTAAATTTAATGTAAATCCTTTAATTTTTTATAGGCTATAGGTATATGTATGTCCCAACTGCTGGGGCTCCGGCCTAAAAGCTAAAAGCTTACTTAATACAACTTAATTTAGTATGAATAAATTTTCATTTGAATCTATATTAAGCTAAGTTCGGCTTCACGTTGAGACTTCGTAATGATGTTTTCTGAAATTGACTCCAAACTTTTTAAGTGATGAGTGTTCAGCAAAATAATTTTAGACATGACTTAACTTTCAAAGTCAAAGGTGAAAAATGTTTCTGAGAACATTTAAATAAGTATAGGTTTACTTGAGGTTCATTTTCGTTGGTTGTTTTCTGATGAAATAAGATATCCTGCCGAGTATAATGAAATTCGTAGAACAGATCAGACAGGGTGAGTACGTAACTTATTAAAGAAATGGGATCGATGGTACTTTTGTCTGAGCCTGGATTTCTTAAGCATCTATAATATCAAGGAAGATGGTGTTACTCCACTTCTATAAAATAGCCGCCATTTTGTGTACCGAATACAACAAGGATGGCATTTTATGCCAATGATTTTAGAGTTTTGTGGTCTGATTGTGATCAATCGATATCAACCGAATTTCAATTCGCCAGTTCACTTTTTGCAAAAATCATTAAATGTCAAATAAAATTTTATTGAATGAAATTTTTACCGAAGCACTTATATTAACTAATTATGATTGTAGTCACAAATCTTTGTAGAAAAGATTTGAGATTTAGGGCGAGACGATCGGACTAAGATATAAACATCCATTTTTTACATTTACCGTGTTTCTGGTGGTGGCAAAAGAAACATCATTCTTAGGTTTGGCTGGAATAATATAGGATTTACCTTTGTGTGACTTTTACTTATATAAATTTAAATAAATGTAAAAAAGAGAGTCGTATCCGTAACGCTGGTCTGCATTTCGCTCAAAGGTTGAGTATCGCTACAGCGTGTAAACGCAGCCAGTGCAAAGGGCACACTCTATTGTACATATATTTTTATTAGGTTTTTAATGTATTATTATTCAAATTTATATTTAATTTCTATCTTGTAAATAAATTCGTTGATATTTGAAACCCAATGTAAATACGTATAATAAATCAAAAAAAGAAAACACGGGAGCGTTTTTGAAGGCGATAGTAAAATCTTAAATCACGTATATATTATTGGTCTCCGCTGCGCTGAACTACGACTACTAATCATTAATCTATGTCACAAATAGAAAAATGTTTTACAATCAATAACTTTCATTTTCGCTCCGAAAATAATCTTCAGTCTGTCATTTTATGTAAAATAGCGTCTGAAAGTGTACTGAACGTTCCTTCCCAACAGTCCACGGCAGCCCACGTCTCGGAGGTCCTTGGGACGTTGTTAGGAGAGTGAACGCGCCAAGGGACCTCCGCCTTTACATCTGGCCACGACATACACAGAGTCACAGTAAGCATTTTCCCTGCTACATAAAGCTACCAGAGTTTTCCCGCTACTTCTTCTGCGTATATTCCGTTTTTAAGATTTCCTAAACCTATCTACACAAGTTCAAAAACACACATAGGTATGTCAATTTTTTATTGGATAAGTAAATCCGAAGATTGCCTCCTGTATACAAACATACCGGAGAAAAAGTTTCTTTATAATACAAATCAAAACCAGAAACCTGCCTCAGATCATCAGATAAAAACGTAAGTGCCAATAGGGTTATTTAATACGTTTTAATCAAATTATTTGACTGTTTTTGACGTGAAACTAGAGCATAGTGGGACTAGCCGAATATTTAACCTAAGATTTTATTAAACTATGAATAACGTTTAACCACTTGTAACAAAGATCTGATCGCAGTGTAACGTGTACAATACTTTTTTTTTCATAAATTAAATGAACTGGATATAAAATGAATATGGTAACGGGAGCAATGAATGCAAATAAACGAACAGATTAATGGGTCCCATAAGCGTAAAGCTTATTTCGTGATAATCAATTTATCAAGCAATGACGTGGAACGTCCATTAGGGATACTAACTGAAAAAAACGATAATCATTTTTACTTTTTCAAAATGAAACTAACAAATCAATCAGGTAAGGTAAATTAAATAATGTTATTTTCGTACATTTTGCTTACCGGTGCAATGTGGTGAGACCAAGTTTCATTACAACTTATCGTGTAGGTTTATTCAATAAAGGCGCGATATATTCATAAACTTTTTATTCTCAAAAAATCCTTTTCATCCCGGAATATTACCACAATTACTGCGGACAAACTCAACTCACTCCTTGGAGACGTGGTTTTTTACTGCGACAAAGTGCTGTGCGCATTGCAACTTGATTTCATGCTTTAAAAATACAATTCTCTCGTATGTAAGTAAGGAAGCTGAAAAAAATACGGAATATTTCAACAATTATTTCTTTTTTCCATTAAAACCCTCTTCCACAAGTTGTTTTCAAAAATCATCTTGCTGACTTTTGTTAAAAGGACATTATAAGATATTTTATTTAAAAAAACAATTTTAAACTGAAATTATATAGGAAAATACTCTCTTTAAATGTTCATTTTCTTGTTTGTGCATCTAATTATGTGCATTCAATGTCTTATACGAGGATAAAACATGCTATATAACAGATAGCTCAAAAAACATATGCACAAGTTATCATTATTCGTAAATAATCAAATGCAATAAAACGTCTTGACATTGACATTGAGCTCCATTCAAAACCAGCATCATCTGTGTACAAAGATCATTACAGCCACGTGCGTGTATTTGTGTAGTCGCCCATTTTAAAAGCGCATTAGCTTTAATGTTATTATCTTAAAATCAGGAAAAGCGTATCAAAATGGACGAAACTCCATTACTCAAACAATAAACAACAATATTCTTAACATTCCAACCTTAGGTAATAAAGATTAACGATGTTAAATAATGCTTATATAAAACAATCTCAGTACCTACTTCTCCCAAAATGTATATTTCGTGTAGGTATTATAATTTAACTCGGTATTTTATTACGGGATATTTGTCAAAATCCTTCTTCTTCCGAAGCGTTGGCATTACTTATAAATTATGCGATTCCATAAAACATTCTATGCTCCAGATCTGAAAGACAAATAAGAATATATACGGAATTCAATATTCAGCGCTACTGAAATGATAACAACTTGAGTCGATACAAACAAACAGCCTAGCCTAGGTCCAAGTTATGGCTACAATTAAGTCTTCCAGGGTTACGTATACCCTTACTTCTTTTGATGCCAGACAACGAAACTTAATCGTTGATAAAAGATATACACTTAAATTCATAAGAAACATATCAAAATCTCAACCCCCTAAACTTTCGTAACTATCCAACTGTTTCAGAAATTAACAATGTATAAAAAAATGGTTTTGTATGAAAAGGTAATATCTTATTTCTAATGTACCCGTTCAAAAATATTGTATTAATACTGGGTACAAACCTCTGTGGTTTTTTCAATGCCTTAATTATCAGCTGTTATAGTTATGAAGTTAAATAAATTAAAAAATAAATTTTGTTAAAATTTATTTTGTATTAATTAATGTTTTAACAGTAATATGCTGTTAAATTTGATTTCTTTGAGATTAATTTAATTAAGATGTTGGTTCTTTTCTTTGTATACTTATTAATAATATTTAGTTTCTCTACCCAGAGTGCCCTTTGGCAAAGGCCAACGCCAATAAGTTGGCTTTTGGCCCTTATTTACCAATATAATTGGGAACGTTGAATCGTTTAGACAAGTCGGCCAATGCTTAAATCAATCAATGCTATGGTTGATACCCATAAATCTGTCTCGTTTTATTTGTCCATAAATAAAGTGAGACTTTTTTAATCTTTTAAAATAACCATTTAAAATTTCACACGGCCCGTGATAAAATGTGTTTACTGATGTGATTTAATGCTTCATGCACAAAAATGCTGACGACACGGTAACTCAAATGCTGGTTAATGACTGAGTACCGGGTTTGATTCTCGGCTGGGGCAAATAATTATTTGACATTTTTTATTAGTCTTAGGGTGTTTTGTTTGGTTATTTAAATTTTTTCACTTTTTCAACAATGAAGACCTGACATAAGTGAACGAGGATGTTACTTTTGTAACTTTTATGCGTATAACAATGAATGCGGTCGCAAAAAATAAAGTACTTCACATTAACACTGTACCACCCATTAAAACTTACCTTCATTACTTCATTTTGTATTCAGCGAAATCCTCATGAAACATTTCCTAAATTCCCATCCAACTTACCTATTCGAAAGCGGTAATTTCGCCAGTAGTCCTGCTTGTTCTGTACAATTAAATTCACAAACAAACAAATGCAAATTGCGTTCCGTTTCGCATGTCAACACGCCATAAACCCTCCGACGTGGCATTAGCGGGAACTCGTTAGTCCGCACTTAAGAAAATTTAGGAACGGAACGTATTGTAGTCGATAGACGCCGCGGCGGATCCATCCTGCAACCAGGCAATTGAGATGCAGTATAGAAAAGGAAATCTGAGCAGTAGCTTTAATTTTATATTACACTTAAAATAATGAACACACATTTAGGTACGAAAACTCCGACATTAACCAACCTACAACAATAACCTACCTAATCTAACTGTTTTTAGTGACACCAATGCAAAAAAAGCGAAATGATGACATCATTAATCAAAATAGGTTCAGTTGTTAAATAGTCGTATCTAACTACTAGAACATAAAGCATAGGGACTGATATCATACTAACACACACTTCAAACACATAACCCTAAATTTATGATGCAGTCGAGGTAATAGTTGACAATTTATGTCATTCTCATGATACAAATGTAACAGCACAGTGTTTCATCGCACTCACATTTTTTTCCTAGCGCTGGATAGAGATACGGTCATGAAAACCAAGCCTTACCCCTCGTTTTTATAAACGCCGCGTTTTAAATTATAGGGGTCGATAGTTCGTACGAGTATGGTACAGAAATGCTTTCTGGGATTTATGTGGAGCACCTAGATATTCCCACGCCTTATACGTAGTATTTCGAGATATTCCTGGTAAAATACCGGACATAAAAGTAAAAGGGAGATGCCAGTGTGAAAGACTAAGATTTTTTCTCAAAGGAATACCGTGTGGACTCTTTGCGAGTAAGTATATTTTGCTAAAAGAAAATCCTGATAAGTTGAAACGTCCATATGGAATAACCCATGCACATATTGTGTTTTTTTACTTCCGTTTTATCCGAACAGTATTTCTCTTAATTATTGATATTTTCCATGGCACAATTATTTTAGGAAAGGTCAGCTCTTTTAGTAGGAGACAGTAGAGTATTTTAACAGCTACTACTTCATTGAAAAATTGTACTGTCAGATCTATGAGGCAACTTTCAGCCCCAGTAGTCCCTGTTAAAGGGTACTAAGGCAAATTTGTTTGAACGTCGTCTTTACACTGTCTTAAATTTCTTTTGTTAAATAACGGAATTTCCGCACGAGAGCACGAACAGACGTTTTTGCATATTTTTTAACCGTACAATCAAGAGAAGAAAGAATTGTAAAGAGAAAATACCTAGGATAATTTAACGCTACGTGTAAATCGTTTTTTAAAGTTCATCGGTCTTGAAAAAAGAGTTAGTAATTTGAAAATTAAGGCAAAGTAAAGCCAGAAATTTCAAATACAAAAGAAATAATATTAGCATAAATATGCTACTTAAATGTTTCGATCCACCATTTAATACATTGAGGTGAGATTCATATAGAAATAAAAAAGGTAGATAAAATACGATTTATTCAAATGTAAAATAATTTTTATCACCGATATAATGAGGCTATAACTTTTAGTCTCTTTATGAGTTTGAGGGTAATATAAATTAATGTTAATTGAATAAACTTTTAATTTTATGTATTCAAACACCAAGTTCAGAGCTTGAGATGACAATTTCAACTGTAACATGAACGACTTGACTCAAAATTTTCAGAACTACAAATCTTTCCCTTCCGACACTTGTAGAACGACTTTTCAAAGCCCAAGTTATCTACACCGTATTTTAAGTGGAACGTTCAGGAACGAAGCAAAATGAAGCATAAGGCAGAGCTGGTGGGCAAACCCAAACTCTCGCCCATCCAAGCGTGATCTGCCCGAGGCAAGCTTTCAATAAAAATTCAGGACTGTACTCAGCGAGATGGATATACGGTTAACTGATAAATAACTTTGGGCAGTTCACTTTCATTTGGAACCCGGACACGCACGGAGCACCACGATTTATATACAAATGCGTCCAGTGAAGTCGGCCATATTTATTTTTCGTGTCCTAATGCTCCCTCTGAAATATTCATACGGTGACCGCGCAATATGTCTTACTGACGTCTTGTACAATAATGTGATGTAATGCCTTGAGACGGCTCGGGGCGAGGGATCCTCGGGTGGGCTGGCTCATCAGGGGCCTATTTTACAAACACGCCGTACATCTGAATGAGTATTCTTCTATTTAGATTCTGACTACATAATTGATTTCCGTTAACCAAACAAAGGCAATGCAATACATAATTACGGTACGGTATTTTTAAGAAAACTAGAGGTAGTTTTAGTACTTCTTTAATCATTGTACCTAAACAGTTATTTCAAAATTGTACTATTTATCACATGAGTTATGACACGTTTTAGTAAAACTTCACTGCTCTCAAGATGACTCTTCACCTGGAAGGTAAGAGCATCTGCTGAGTGCTGTGATGTACATCTTCACAGAGGACTATATCTATGTAATCTACTGTATGTGTCTATGTATGACTGAAATACCTACAGATGCATAAATCTTGTGGTAGATCTAGATATGACATTGCCTTAAACAGTGCAACTTAATTTGCTACAAAAAGTCCTAAAAAGAGGAAACATTGTTGAAAGAACAACAATAAAAAAAACATAATGTTTAGTGTTTTTAGGAAAATTATTGCAAGTCAATGTATTTCGAATGTAATTTTTTCAATGGCGACCGCGGCATCTGACTTCCTTTTGATTGGTATATCGGTAAATTGCTCATCTATCCGTGTGTATCCGATGGCCCTATAAAGTAGTTTCGCCATTTTCAAGCCTTTTCATTTCAATGGAATATCTGTGATTTACTTTGACATCCAATCGTATTTTCGTTGCTCACGAGTCAAACTATATAAAATCATAGTTTTAATGGTGTTTGCATTCTCTTTCCAATAGTGATCAAAATTATCTTATCAGTACATGTAAAAAAGTTGATAAAGTATTTTAAAACTAACCTTTTATATCAAACTTTTGTTTAAATATATGAAATAAACAAGAAATTGGGTAAATAATTTCTTAAATTGTGTTTATGAAGTTTCCCTTGATTTTCGATTTCGAAACTTTTGTTTTTAATCAAATTTACTCGGCTAAAGTAGAATCAAATTAACCAAACAATCGTTTCAAAACAGGAAGGTTAATATTCAACAGTCGTAAGGCAAAGCTTTCGGTAAAGCAAACCGAATTAAGAATGAGGATGACGTTTTGAAGGCGGGAGGCCTCTAACTGGAGGTACTGTCCAATTCATACCGAATACCAATTTCTTTCTAACCGTTTGACCTTATTTCGCGAAATTTGGTTACAATACAAGCGGGGAGACAAAGAAAATTACCACGAAGAAAAATAAATGCGGTGAAAAGACAGAGCATACAAAATTAGAGGGAAGGGGCGTTGTGGGCGCCTGCTCGGCTTAATGGAACCGAGACGTAGCTTCGAGTTTATAAATGCAATTTGTACAGACACCTGACGAGAACTGCCATTGCGTTTTGCTTCAAAAATATTAAAGTTATTTAATAGTGGGCTTTGATCGCATCGCATCTTATGGTAACCATACCCGCTAATATGAATCCAAAAACTCATTTTCATGACGCCTCCCGCTTTTCCATTCTTACCATTTCTTTATTTATAGAGAAAATAGGAACAAAGAGAATATACACAATATGGCAGCTACAAAGCTACTAAGAAATCTTTTAGCTTTTGAATTTCGCATTCAGATTGTTTGCGGTGCGGAGTGTGAAATATCTCCTAAAAATTCAAAAACTTAATTAACGTATTATTCATAATATAACGTAGAAAAAGAATCTTTTCAATTCTCCTTAAAACGGAGTCGCCCATTCCACAATAGACAGTATTAAACCTGACGGGAAAATTTTAAACGACCAAAATATTCAAGGAACAAACACAACAAAAGAAATATTTTTCCCCCGAATTTTTAATTTAACTTTCTCCGAGTCACCGTTTTATTATCATATTTCCGACGGTAGCCTCACTATGGCAAGGTGAAAAAGTCTACGCGACCCCGTCTCGTCCCCGATCCAACCCGATTGTGATCGATGACAATAATAGCTCGAAACTTCGCCTCCGTCCTCTCTCATTATTTATCTTCGCACTTCAACGGGACGAGAATTTTTCATGCAAATATTAGGGCCGCAGAGCCGGGGGGTTAACACTCGGTAAACTTTTTGTCTTGTATAGACTCGGGTGAAGGGTTAAAGATGTTTGGAACGAAAACGCTTTTCTGAACACTTGACTACAAAATTTGCTCTTTTATGTTTGTATGAATATCGAATGATGTATGTAGGTACTAGGAAAATTCACTTAAGCTTTCGTAGATGAAAAAAGTTTAAAATATCTGTACAGTAGAGTCGGAGCTTTCGTTTGTGAGCAAACGGTTCACCTGATGGAAAGTTATACCGCCGCCTATTAACACGACGATGTCCCTGATGTCGTGAAACACCAAGAGCACCTCCTAAGCGTTGCCGATATAGGAGCAAAGATGTTATACCTCTCGTGCCTTAAATTAAGTGATTTCAATTATTTTTTATTTAAACAGTACCTGTGTTTTTCCTCTCCTAAACCTTTTACATTCTCTTCAGTTCTTACGATAATGATGTTTATTTAGATAATTAGAAACATTGTCCAAAAACGACCGCATTTAGCTACATTGTATCAGTTTAACTCTGAAATGCTCGCATTTCAGACGAAAGCTTTTGACAAACCGCTCTGGGACTTGAAAATGGTGTGTGACAGTACTTTGTCACACGTCACGTCACAATTTCCATGTGATCACTAACTCGAGGTTCACTTTAGGTACTCGTGTAGTACTAGGTACTGCAACTAAACCCACATCATTTATCTCCCGAAGATCGTTTGAATAAGGTTGTTGTTAGTTTTAGTCGTGCATGCCCATTGATTCAGTGTGCGTTAACTCGAGTTCATTCAGTAAAGACTCTACGCACACTTGAACAATGTGCATGCACATATCTAACCACAACTATAGCCGAATGGAAGTCGTGAAATGGAATAACTGCTGAATTCGCTTCACATCGTAATGTATAAATGAACGAGTAACATTACTTATTAAGCAACTTGGAATGGTAAAATTATTACTTTATAGAAAACTCTAGGTAAGATAGGTAGTGCGTATCCTTGCTACTGTTTCACTGTTTCATCATAACCTTAAAATGATATCAAAAAGAACCTTATAATGTACGAGTAGGTACGTTGTTTAGGTTCTCTCTTTGCCTGGCACTTGTATTTTGACAAGAAGTCAATCAAAGAAGCTTTTACATTCATACTAAATAAATAAATTACCACATCACGACACACACATTGACTCAGCCCTGCACTAAGTATCGTAAGAACTTGTATCGCAGGTGCCTATACATAAGGTAAGGTATATAGGTATGTAGGGACCTATACATTTAATTTTAAACCTTAGGAATCCACTTAATACGGAAAATACAGTGTGTAGCGTAGTTGTAGATTTTACTTCCCAGCTTGATTACAAGCATCAGTAAATAGGTTGATATAGCACTCAAATATAGCACACTAAGTGGATATAATATACTAGTTTGTTCATTTTGTAACAAGTCGCGTACACACTTAGCTTCGCGGCCAATAACAAAGCGTTTTCTATTTTTAGGATTCCCTAGATCGATGAAAAAAGCTTCAAATTACTAAAGTAAAATTATTTCAGATATTGATAGGCAGTATTTTATAAGCTTAATCTATGACTAAAATATGTAGATCCGGTAGTGATCATATTTTCAGTTCGTTTAGAATACCTACTATATTTTGCAACCAAAACACTACGCCGATTAGATAACACGATGTTATAGCACCAATAAATAAAATTCAAATTTGTTGTCTGTAAATTAGAAAAATCACACAACTTATATCACAAATACGAAAGGTAGAAGAAAACTTGTAGGAGTTAATTTAACAAAGAATCTCCAACATGTACAATGTGTATACTGCAATGTTACATTACCTGAACAAACAGCTAGGTAAAAATAACGTTACCGCGGAACCCAACGAAACGTAGCTGAGTTGCTTGTCCAATTTTCCATTATATCCATTAAGGTCCTACTCGACTCCGGCCGCGATTTGTTTCAGCTGTTGCACGCTCTCGAAAACGTTTTAAAGTACATTTCTCTTTATTTCATAAGTTTGAGTTATTTCCGAGGGAGTGCGATGCGTGATGTCCGTGTAATGTAACGTAAATGCGAGTCTGGTGTAGCTCGTATGGAATTTAATGTTTATACGTGGTAATGTGTTCAGGGGGAGCTTATTAATGTGCAGTATCTTTCATAGTTGCTATGGTACTTTTGGACAGGACTTAATGGACTTTTTTGTTTTAAAGCAGCTATGAGATGTGTCAGTAGTTAGGACATTACTTGCAAAAGAGCACTTGCATGCGAATTTGAGGCTCTTTTTTCTTTATGGAAGAGTTAAGTATCATACATTTAGCATGCTTGACCAGCAGCCGGCAGGTACCTACTATAAAGTTCCCAGACAAGTAAAAATGTCAATAGGAAAATCTTGGTATATCTCCTATGCCTTGATGGGGTTTGGGAGTCTTCACTTTGGGTAATTTTACCCTCAGATTCCCTTTGAACTTTGAACCATATTAAGCCTAAAGCTCGTACTATTGTTTACTACACATTAGATATACATGTTGCATTAATCATTAACGTTACATACAATAGTTACAATGCAAACAATAAATCTTAATTCGAGTTGATTGCTGCTCAAATTAACGCAACTACAGCATGTAATTAAAATAATATTAATAAATTTAAAATGGAAACAAAATTTAAACTAAACTTTCTGAAATAACAACTTTATTCAAAAGACAAATTCAGCCCCAACCCAGAGATCGAACGCGAGACCTCTTGATTGGAATACCGTGGCGACAGCACCCCGACCCAGTTTTCAAATAGTCTATTAAAATTTAAAGCGTAGAAAATAATAAACCCCAGTGTTTCATATACAGTTACAGTTACTCATAAAGTTCGAGCCGCTATTATTTTCAAGGAGAATTAAAGCAAGTGTTATATAACAACAACAAAGCAGCTTGCTTGAAATCGTTCAGGGCCTTTAATAGCAGTACAAGAGGCCTTTCAAATGGAAATTCGATTGTACCCTCGTTGCTTTAAAAGAGAAATATATTTTTTCGGGCCCGCAAGACGCCGCGGGAATTAAGGACGGAACTTTGTGAAACTTTTAACGTCCCTTCTTAAGTGATAAACGGACTATTCAATTCAACACTTAGACGCAATAATTCTACGGATTGTGTTGAGATGTTTTGCAATCTAAAATTTCGACTGGCTTCCAGAATTTAGTGGGGTGCCAAATTCAAATGATTTTTCTATTTAAATTGTAAAACTTTAATTGTGTTTTCCCTAGTATATCATGCGCCCGATGTAAGCCTTCATAACTGCACCCTTGAAAATTTTTGTTATTTCAACCAACACTGACGATAAAATTGTCAATTTCTATATACCAAGACCTAAAAAGCACTCGCTGATACCCATCCGCTTCGCTTCAACCTGTACAAAAGCGCGCGCCTGCATGAAGAAAAATAAAAATATGATCCTCATGATTGATTCCTTGCATTGCAACAGAGTTACCGACAAAGTATTATGCTGGCACTATAATTTTATGTATTCTAGCAGCTGTGCGTATCAACTTAAAAATTGTAAGGTGCCCCTAAACCCGTTTTACGTGACAAATAAAGCAATTGATGTATGTCACTGTAAAAAGTCTGCGCTCCTCCAGGATCTGCGCCTTTACCTGGACACTACTTTAGGGCACTAACTTTAGGTTAGGTCCATGTTTTTTGAGAATTATAACATGAAATTATTGGTATGAATATGGATCTGTCAATTTGGTAAGTTACTAGCGATATCATAGAAATAATGAAAACAGAAATTCTGCAAGAAATTAAGTCTAATTTATTTGATGATTGGGTTGGTAACCTGTAGGTAATTTGCGATAACAGTTAACTAATCTAGTAAATGTAAAATTGTTAACAAGGATGTGTAGAAGAAACAGTTCGTTGGGTCGGTTTGGTTTGAATATTCCCGTTTTCTCTCCCATTCTATAATTTAAGTTGGAAAAGTGGAGTTGGTATAAGTGGCTCCGAAATAGGTAACTCGAAGTAAACAGCATCAACTTACCTCCTAGATAACATAAAACAAAACGAGGGACGACTTAATCAAGGAAATCTATCGCCCAACGTATAGAAAAGCAAATTATCTGGCAGTAAGCTGAAACCAAGTGAGCCATTCAGATTTTTCATTCTTGTCACCGGTGTATTACTCGCTTCGCGTTTTATAGACGAAGCAATAAACCGGATTTATGAGATTTGTCTGCTTGCCAGTGTAAACATTACCTTTCATCCTACTGAATTCTGTTTTGGAATTGAATTTTATTTTCTTGTAGACACATGTACCTAAGTAAAATAAAGTTCTGTCAAAGAAGTTGACTGACTTTATTCGGTAAATTGGTATGTATTTCATAGGCTACAGAAGTATAATCTTAACTTAAGTTTGATACGGCTTCGATAAAAGATATTGTCCTAAATTTTGCGAGTATAAAAATGCAAACAAAATATTAAATATTGGCACCAAACTATGCGGACAGTATTCGAACCTCAGTGAAGGTAGTTCACCGGAAGTAAAGCCTACTTCCGGCGCACTGCCTCCAAAATGCAAACACAAATTTATTCAACTTTTCACTAAAATTTTATGAATAATGTTCGTCGAAACGAAATACAACAACGCCGAGCAGAATTTTAGATACAAGTTATATTTTGTTCAATCTCATTTTATTTTTAGCTTTCATGAAATACCTTAGCCAGATATTACTTAATTAAAATTTAACAAAGGTTTAGGATGTATAAGCTTTTTCCAAAACAAAACTAGCGATGCCGATAGCTAACATGATAATTCCTCTTCTTTTAGAAACTTAATTATATATTTACTTATCTACTGAATTCTTGTGAAATGATAAATCCCTGACGATAACAGAATAATCAAAAGTTTTACAACCGCGATAAACCTCCTAAGAACATACTTGTCAAATTTATTTTAATAACCAAGCAATCATGTCAAATTTCATAAGAAATTACACCGAAAATAAGCCGTTAAACAACGTACGGGAGCGCGGGAAGTCGTAAGGTAGGTAACACAGAATACTTGACGTGAAATGGAGTGTGGAGTAGTCGTAATTTACAATGGCCCTTACCTTTTGTCTGTCATCACTACGGAAACATCACGAAAGGGATAAAAATAGGGAACGACGTAACGCCATCCCTGACTAACAAAGTTATTTCACTTGACAGCTAGCTTTGCCTTGAGAAGGGAGGGCGAGGACTAGAATAAAATTGCTTCAGAAATAATGATACCAACCCTCGAGGTGTTAATAAGGCGG
Organism: Choreutis nemorana; assembly: GCA_949316135.1. NCBI lineage: Eukaryota > Metazoa > Arthropoda > Insecta > Lepidoptera > Choreutidae > Choreutis > Choreutis nemorana. Next base: position 8,469,813 of record OX438601.1, on the reverse strand, counting down.
AAATGAGGGCGGTTGTGTTTTTATTTAATTTTCTTCCCTGATTATTAATAATTCCGCTTCGGTTGCGTTTAAAATTGCCCGACACGCAGCTGCCATAATAACGATTATGAAATTGTGATAAAGTTACCGCGGTCATTTTGCGGCCTACCAGCAGTTACTTCAGTCAACAACCTTAAATATATTCCGAAGACTTCAGTTTAAAGGATTTTTTTCTGCAACTTATTGGTAGGTTGCTTATTTATTGAGCTTAAATTAATTTCCTTGATTTCTCCATGGGGAAATATTAACGCACCTACACTAATTTTAGGTTTTGTTTTGTTTTGTTAGTAGGTAGATAGACTTACGATTCGACATTTGTTTCTCATATTTTTAGTTTAGAACCAAGTTGTTTCTTTTAGAACACACCTAAATGTCTAGGTAGGAAGTTTCTATTCTTAAACAAACGTAGGTATCTATTTAAGAAGGAACGTTGAGGAAGCCTACTTCCTATTTTATCAGACTTCGAATCAATCAAACAAATTTTCTGCTTTAATGAAGGAAAAAGTCCATAGGCTAAAGTATAAGCCGCTTTACGAAAAACTTACTTTAATCTGTCAAAGGAAAACTAGTCACATGCATGACTAATAATAAATCTATAGTAGTACCTTAAACCTTTATCATTATATATTTTGTTTCAAATATTACTATCGTTCTTATTAATATACTTTCGTTGTATAACCTTCTTAAAAAGTTTTTGTATAGGTTTCAAAATGGTACACTGCTAAACAATATTAGATGCTTATTATCAACGCCATCTAACAGTGAAGTGTAAAACAATTGATAAAAGTTTAAAGCTAAGCGTGACGTCCAATAAGTTTTAATATTTTCATGAATCTAAAATTATTTGTTTAGTTTAATTTAATGAATTTATATTTTTAATTAAAGTTTTCAACATCAAAATCATCCAACCGATTTTAATTTGTGAAATATTGAAAAACGAGATAATTTTGGGGCCGACAGGTGGCGCTGTAGTTCCAGCGAGATCAAATTCTTCAAAATAAATCTCATCTAAAGGTTTAGACTTGTTTACAACAATAAGTTTTCTATCATGCTTTTCAAAAATCCAGATTGAAAAATCAACCTGTATGTTTTTTGTTTCGTAAAATATAATCTTCAAGATGTCTTCAAGTTTTACAAAAAATGAAACGTCCCGTGCGTAAAACGAACCGCATAAGAACGCGATCCGTGTTTGTTGAAATTGTCTTTTTACAAAATTCTTAAAAATTTATTCTTTCTTTGAATCATTCATATCATAGAAATGTAGTAAATCAATCAACAATTTGTAATGTAGAGCAAATAAGTGATTTTAATTCTGTTAAACAACTGTGCCTTATTGTAATTGTTATGAGTTAAATAAACACATGAGATTTTTAAGTGTCGGTCAATTGTTTTCATTATGACGAAGCGCCGGAGAATACTTCACGCCGATAAAATAATACACAATGTTGTTAATGTTTTCTGTTTGTTAATGTTTTTGCAGCTTAAAGGTTTGTTAAAGTTAACTTCAATTTAAAAAAACTTCGTGACTTGTCGAAAAGTCATTAAATAAACTTTTGTATTTTAGGGTATTACTCAGTTACCAGTAACCCAATGTTGTTATACTCAACGGCCTCAGATATCCGACTGGCAAATATATCTAAAACGACCAAAATAAGTACAATAACTAAAGGTCTAGAACAAGGGTCTGCAGTGGATTACCTGTATCAAAAGAACACAATATGCTGGTCTGACCAAACTGCAGAACTTATTCAATGTATGAAGTACAACAGCACTTATAATGGAGATAAGGTATGTAAAATGTTTTTACTTGATATTAGAGACAAAACATAGCCTTTGTCAATCTGAGAGTCTATTCGAAAAATATGGGTATATTCGAAATATAAAGAATTTTAAAATTCAAATGAGTAGTTTCGGTTTAGATTATCTTCTACAAACAAATTAATTTAAAAACTGAAAACGCTATGTAATTTAAATTGTAAAAAAGTACAATATTCAAAAGACTAAAGTTGGGTACATGTTAAATGAAATTACAATTTATTATTTCTTACATCTTGGGCTTTAGATGACACAAACAGATCCTAATGATTTTCCTAAATTAACGGACTTAATAAAAAAAAATGCATTTGCATTTTGCTATTTGACACACATATGGAAGCTGTACAAAAATCTCAGATTTAAACCCATTTTCAAGAAAAAAATGTTTTCACTCTATTTTTTTAGATCAAGATAGTATCAGAAGGTCTTATATCTCCGATGGGTATTGCCATAGACTGGTACACAGACAAGATATACTGGACTGATGGCGAAACAAACAGAATAGAAGTCATAAGCATAGAAGAGAAGTATCGGAAAGTATTATTCTGGTCAGATGTGGACTTAGCAAGAGCTATTGCTGTTGTGCCAAAACAAGGGTAATTCATTGTTACTCAATTATAAATAATTCAGTTCATGTACAAATGTTGCATATTTCTGTCTCCATAAAACTTGCATTTTCCAAGACATTTATTTCAATTGTGAAAGTCCATTTAAAATTAAGTTTTTATTGGATAAGCTATTTGAAAGCCTCTTAACATTAATTGTATGATTTAATAATGTTTTAATATATATATAATTTGTCTGGCTCTAAGTTACCTTTTAAAGGTAAACAACTGAACCAAATGTAAGACATTTTGGCATTTGTGCCTTGGAAAATGAGATTTTCAAATTTCCTTTATTTACATAGTTACTACCAATTTTATTTTTCCCACATTTTTATACACTCACTTTCTTGTTTGTTTGTCATTCTGGTTGGATTTTTGAAACTCAATTTTGAGGCACTTCCCGATAAGCTAGCAGGCTGAATTTTCAGGGTAGCTTCAAACCCGATGACAATGCAATTTACAACTACAAAAACGGCTGGACCGATTTTGATAAAATTTGTATGGCGTGACTTTTGAGGCAGAAAAAAGTAATATAATAATTAATAGATTTTAAAAATCTAAAAACCCACGTTTTTTAATGTCCTAAAAATAAGTTTAGCTATCAACTCCCACTACACATACATAAACTCAGGCTATAATCCATTGTAACAGGTTGGATTCCCAATAGAAAGTTAGATTTTAAATTTTTATATAATTTTAAGTATCATGTTTATTCATTTATAATTCAAATTGTATTAAATAATACATAAATCATTTTTTCCAGTCTCATGTTTTGGACGGACTGGGGTGAAGTACCGAAAATAGAAAAAGCTGGTATGAATGGAGATCCTTCGACTCGTAAAGTCATAGTGAAGGAGGAAATCTACTGGCCCAATGGCATAACAGTGGATTATGACAATGACCTTATTTACTGGGTGGATGCCAAACTCCAGTTTGTTGATGCCATGGACTTTAATGGTGATAAAAGAAAAAGAATAATTAAAAAAGGTCTAAAGTACCCATATGCATTGACCTTTTTTGACTATAAACTTTATTGGACAGACTGGAAAACTTGGTAAGATTTTATATCATAATTAACTATTATTAATCAATAATATAAAGAATTTAAATCTCTGTAATATTTGAAAACTAAATCCATTCTATCAGTTTCAATATTATAAATGTGAAAATAATATTGTCTGTTTACCTATTTGTTGTGTGTACATAGGAAAGGATTTGCATAAAATTTCACTAGAAGACATGTTGTACACTGAAGCTAAATTCTGTTTAAAAATCAAACAACAAACAAACACCAGAATCGCAGGCAACAGCTAGTACAATATATTATATTACAGAACATCCTGTAACTAATAAGCTTTTATGTTTTAAGGTCAATCCACACTTGGGATATTGCAGCTAATGGACCAATGAAAGAAGTAATTACTCAACCTCAGTCTAATGAGGACAAGGTGCCAGTCGACATAAGGGTATATGATGAAAGCAGACAGTTGACACAACCGGGAGATTACCCCTGCAAAACCAATAATGGAGGATGCTCACACTTATGTCTCTTATCACCTAAAGATCCAGGTAAGTCATTTTGCTACATTTCATTTATAGAATTTGCAATGGTAAGTTGTATTTTGCAGTACAATACGTACATAATATTACATTTAAAAAAAGTATTAAAATTGTTCTATGATCATTAAAGAAATAACAATTTAAACACTTTTCATAGCTTTATAAATATTCTTATTTACAGATAGTTTATAATAATAATAATATATTTATTTAATTAAAAACATTTAACATAAAGTATTTTATCATGGACCCTGCACTAGGCGAGCCTGTATCGCAGGCGTCCAATTTAATACGCTATGAAATATAATATACAGTACACAAAACAATATAATTTACAATAACAGAATAAATCTAGATGGATAAATTAAATAGGTATTATGACATAATATGAATTAGTGGGTTAATTAATGGACGGGAAATTATATGTAGGAGTGTGGGCGGGTGGGAGTATGTGTGTGGGTGTGTATGGAAGTAGTTTTAGCTCATTGGTTTCATAAACTGCTCGGACTTGATATAGGAAAGGGTTGAAAGGTAATTTTTAATTGTATTTGATGTCACATGACTTAGCCATTTTGTTAAATATAAAAGTGGAAAGGAATTTTGGAGAATAAATAAATAAATATTTGAATAAATAATTCCTTAAATGCTTATATTTGTATTATTTCTTAACTATTAATATTGTCTGTACTTCACTGATACAAAATGCGAACAAAACATATGTCCTCAGGTTACGTGTGCGCCTGTCCAACTGGCGTTAAGTTGAAAGAGGGTAGCAACACAACATGTTACAATGGGCCTCAGTCATTCCTGCTAATAGCCCAAAGGTCTATGATATCTAAAATATCCCTGGACTCCCCCGACTTCACACCCTACACTTTACCACTCAAGGACCTGAAACGAGCACTTACCGTCGACTTTGATCCAAAGTCTGAGTATTTTTACTGGGCTGATAGTTTAGTAAGTATATTATTTAATTAGTAAAATGTTTGTTGAAAAAGTTGTTCAGTAAATCGAAATTTTCAAAAGAAAAAGCTTATTTGAACATAAATTTTGGAATTAGAATTTAATTGATGCAATGTGGACTTTAAAATTTATATTAACTATTTCTCTTTGTGGTGCATGTTACTCTCAGTTCCTTTTTACATCCATGTGAAACAACAAGATTCTGCATTGTATTTAACTTTACATAATATATTTAATAATAACAAGGACACATTAATATGTTATAACTTTTTTAGGCAAAAACAATATCCCGCGCCCGTCTAGACGGCAGTGAACAGTCAGTTGTGATCCACAGCAGTGGTGTACCAGACAGCATTGCCATAGATCCCATAGCCAGGAACATATATTGGACTGATCCTGTTACTGATACCATCAGTGCAGCCAGGCTTGATGGCACCTCCAAAAAGGTACTTTTTCCATTGTAAATGTCTATGGTCTATATCACGGGCATCATAAGTAAAGTGTTAAAATTTTAACATTTAACTAAATGAACATGTTGACAAATTGACTAAGTGCTGTTTGACTTGGGGTCTCAATACAGACTAAAAATGTTTTTCAACTTTTTCGTAACACTGTGTCTCTATGAAAACGAACTAAAGGAACACACTTTTCAAATTATAACTAAAAACAAAAACATTCCAGGTTTTAATCCACGATGAGCTATACGAGCCCCGTGCTATAGCTCTTCATCCGACTGCTGGGTGGATGTTCTGGTCCGATTGGAACGACAAGAAGCCTAAGATAGAACGAGCTAACTTAGATGGCAGTGCTCGGGTACTCCTGGTGTCAGAGAAGCTAACCTGGCCTAATGGGATAGCTCTGGATACAGTCAACAACAAGCTCTACTGGGGCGATGCTAGGACTCATAAAATAGAGGTTTGCTATATATTTTAACAATATTGTCTAAAGTTGTGCTTATCAAGATAGCCCTTAAAATTAACAGCTATGGTATACTAACTATAGACTGTTCAAGCTAGTAAGTAAAGTTGGAAGATGTTGACTTATGTTTATAAACAACTCTAATACTCTTTTACTATCTCGATTTCGAACAAACTATAATTCCAATAAAAAACTTTGAACTCATCCTAACTTATATATATTAAACTTTTTAAATAGTCATATTAAATCGTATCGTGTTACAACTTAAGGTCTGCGACATGGATGGAACAAACCGTCAAGAACTACACAACAGTGATATTCTGCACATTTTCGGACTAACTCTTCTTGGAGACCATTTGTACTGGACTGACATGCAGCGAAGAACATTGGATAGAATAGATAAAAATACTGGTAAGTAAAACACAAAAATGTTTACTTCAAAAAATTTGAAATCTTTTCAGTGGAAAAAGTGTTAATTAGTTACTAGTAATAATCATAAAAATGGCGTCCCAAGTTTGTTTATAATCACTCAACTAATGTCCGAGATCTACAAATTACCACAAAATTTCATGTCAAATCTATTACTATTTAACATTCCACAAATAGGAATTAATTTATCATTTAACATCCCAAGTATATACCCTTTAACATCACAGGTGTATAAATTTCCATTAAACTTTCTAGGTCTAGAGCGCCAGCCAGTGGTGGAACAGATGGCCAACATGATGGGAGTTAAAGCATTTAGACTCGGCTCGCCAGTGGGTGAGAACCGCTGCACCAATAACGGTGGATGCTCACATCTATGCTTTAATACACCCACCAACTATACGTGCAGTTGTCCTTTAGGTATTAATATATATTTTTATTCAACTCATAATTTACAAATCATCATTTAAAATAGCAGAAAAATAAAGTAGACAGTCTAAAAAAAACACAATTAAAATATATATATAAATACTTTATAAATTAGGTTACAATAAAGTATTTCAATAACATTTCACTTTTAAGGATTGGAACTGAGCAACGACAGGAAGACGTGCATAGAACCGGAGGCGTTTCTTGTATATAGTAGAAAAAACGTAATTGGAAGAGTCAGTATAGAATACGAAAATAACGATGCCATATTACCTATTAAGGATTTAAAAGAAGTTAGGTAAGTGGGTAGCTTTATTATAATCATCTTTAGACAATTCACACAAAGTGCCTTAGTCACAAAAGCCACAATATTGTACTATGGGTACAAATCAACCATATACAAACTTACATAGATAAATACTTACTTAAATAGAAGGAACACAAACGTAAGCCCAGAACAAATTGCGTTCAACGCTACAGTGCCTGCCCAAGTCGGTTCTTCGCTGGTTTAAACCGCTACGCCACATTTATATGTGTGTCTTTGTATATCTAGCAAAAAACATTCAATATCTGAATTTTTCTGCCAAAACATTTATCTTGCATTATACTCAAGGTAAAATGTTTATTTTGCAGTGCCTTAGCTGTCCACGTGTCAGAGTCCAAGTTATACTGGTCGGACAGCAGAACTAAAACAATAAACCGATGCTCCATCGACGGATCTAACATGGAGAAAATACTGGAATGGACCGGATTAGTTGAAGGTTGGTTATACATTATCTTAAATTTCCACTTTAGGGGTCCACACAACCATTTTAGGGTTCCATTTAAAAGCTAGTCTCTTGAAATTTTAAGATAATGTCGGTTTCTGTTGACACTACAACGACAAATGCTAAAAACAAATAAATGAAAATTAAAGAGGGCTCCAATACAAAAATCGTTTTCTTTTCGTCATTTATTGTTTGTTCCTTTTACATAATCATCTAAAAAGTGAATATTGTTTAATCTTGTACAGTGTTACGGAACCCTATATGTGCGAGTCCGTCACCTACTTGACCTGTTTTATTTTATAACTACTCAGGTAGAAAACAGCCATACTGCCCTCATAATAGTTAGTAGTCGCCATAGCCAATAAAAATATGCAATACCAGTGGTATCATGCAAGCTTTATGCGAAGTAATCACTAGATCAATGGATCTTAATCTTCTTCCACAGACACTTAGGAAATGAAGTAAAAACTTTTATGTGGGCTTTGGTATTGCTTATTTGCAACAAAAATACTGATATTCGGTATTAGGTTACTATTATGTTGTAATCTCAAATCAAATTTCATTTGTAATCTGTTCCTAATCAGCGATTATAATATTTTCATGGCCTTTGTTTAGTATTGTTAAATTGTCCAGAAAGAAACTGCAACCCCAATAAATATGCTCGGGGACCCTCAGGAGTCTGTGAACCACAGTTTAAGAATCACTGCTGTAGATGTATTATTATTATTGTAAATAGATGTGGATATGTGTATGTCTGTCTGTTACATTTTTACTTTTAAATACACTTGTTGTTGTCTTGACTACGGAAAACGATAAATAGTATATTATTTCTATTATAATTTCACTAGCGAATCAATAAAAAACATCCAGATATAAATAAGCTAGGATTAAAATCCAACAAATCAACTGATTCGTATATTTTGTGCAAATGTTTCCAATTGTACTGTGACGGTATTGTTTCTAGGTCTAGCAATAGACTGGTCTGGACAGAATATCTACTGGACCGACACTGCAGCGCAACGTATCGAAGTTTCTAGACTCGATGGCTCTAGTAGACGAACATTAATCTGGCAAGGTCTCAAGAAACCTAAGAGCATTGCATTGGATCCTAGGAAAGGGTAAATATATTTTAACATTTTTTAATCTAGTTAAATTTTTTACAAAACATACTCCTAATATAACATTAAGGTTATAAGAATGCTTTATTTTAATTTAAATATTCACTTATTTATTAACCACATCATTTTATATTTCAAAGATATTTAAGTATAACTTTGAAATGGGGTTAATATATAAAATATTTTTAGTATTAAAATATTATTTTATTTTTAGGTACATGTATTGGTCAGAATTAGGTTCTAAATCTATCAAACGTGCGTCAATGGATGGGTCTTCCCCTGCATTGTTATTTGAACAAGTGGGTCGAGTTCACGCTCTGGCCATAGACTATGAACACCGCGCCATCTATTGGGCAGCTTTAGACCCTCCTACCATAGAGTATGGGTTTCTAAATGGAACTGGAAGAAAACTACTCATCTCTGATGTACCGATGCCTTACGCTTTGGCCTTACATGGAGATAAAATGTTTTGGGGTGACTGGAATACAGGTAAGATTTTTAAATTTCAAAACTGCATTCCTGCATCAGTTTATATTCTTTACGTTTTAAAAATAGTTTTAGTATATGTAAACATACATGTACCATGTACGAAGCAAGCATAACCCACTTCAATTTAGTGACTAACTTAGTAGGTAGTAACTAGTTTGTAATTCTTATGGAGCGGAAAATACTGGATCGAATTTGTTTCGAATTCCCTCGAGGATTTCGATTGAGTTTTTATCAAAAGCTGTTCGTGTCAAAGACAAAATCTGAATTAAAGTGGTTTCGAGATTGAGCCTACCGTGTCTGTGTGTTGGTTGTGTATAACAGTCGTATGCGGAGTGAACCGCACATGGGGCGGTACTGTCATACAAGCCCAAAAGCCCGGCTTGCCCTATCGAACTAAGATAAGTTCGCGCCCATATGGTTCAAAATTCGCCAACCCACCTTTCTTAGCCGAGGCTTGCTCAGGCCATCTCGCTCGCGCACGCTGGCTTGCAACGGGGCTTGCGTCTCTGACTCTTTCTTACCTATTGAAATAATATAAAAATGTCCCATAATTCGATATAACTATTAGTTGGTTTATATAGGAATTAGTACTCAACTTTGCAAATGTTTAGATAAGCGAGGACAAGGTAAAATATTAAAACGTTCCTCAGAAAAAACGATTTGTTTGTATTCTTCCCTTATATTGAAAGATCAAAGTCAAAATGTTTTTTATTCGAATATACTTAAAATAAGCACTTTCAAATCGTCTTTTTTTTACTACCACCGGTTCGGAATGGTATGATCGTAATGTGTTTGAACTAATTGATTTTGTTAATGAAAAAAGTCACGAAGCCTTTTCCCAGCTGAGTTCTTTAACAGAACGTGCGTTTCCGTCTTTTAAGCGAATCTGAGTAATCGACATTTTCAAAGCTAGTGAAATTATGGTATTGCTGATATGTTTGTCAACGTCTGAGTGCTTTGGTGAGCTCGTCCACGCCAGCAATTCTACAACGGAAGTATGAAATGTAGATTGAAGAGTAATGGGGCAGCAAGGAAATTTATTATAAAACTACAATAACATATCTCTCGGCTTGCCCTGTCTTAAAACTAGGCCACTGACCGCACGATGAATACTTTCGTCTATCGCGTACTCGCCGTGTACTTTATTACTTAACAGTTTATTGACGTTTCACTTCACAGGCATTATAGAGTCTGCAAAGAAATCAGACGGTTCGTCGCGCAAAGCAATCCAAACTGGAGTCGACTATATAAGTGACATAAAGGTGTCAAGTGTGCACGGCGGCGGCGGCGGCGGAGCGTGCGCGGCGGGCAATGGCGGCTGCGCGCACCTGTGCCTGCCCGCGCCCGCGCCGCCGCGCTACGCCTGCGCCTGCCCGCAGCACTACCGCCTCAACACGGCCAACCTCACATGCACAGGTACATGCTCCTACATGCTACACACACGCACACATTACTATACGTGTGCACGGCGGCGGCGGCTGCGCGCACCTGTGCCTGCCCGCGCCCGCGCCGCCGCGCTACGCCTGCGCCTGCCCGCAGCACTACCGCCTCAACACGGCCAACCTCACATGCACAGGTACATGCTCCTACATGCTACACACACGCACACATTACTATACGTGTGCACGGCGGCGGCGGCTGCGCGCACCTGTGCCTGCCCGCGCCCGCGCCGCCGCGCTACGCCTGCGCCTGCCCGCAGCACTACCGCCTCAACACGGCCAACCTCACATGCACAGGTACATGCTCCTACATGCTACACACACGCACACATTACTATACGTGTGCACGGCGGCGGCGGCTGCGCGCACCTGTGCCTGCCCGCGCCCGCGCCGCCGCGCTACGCCTGCGCCTGCCCGCAGCACTACCGCCTCAACACGGCCAACCTCACATGCACAGGTACATGCTCCTACATGCTACACACACGCACACATTACTATACGTGTGCACGGCGGCGGCGGCTGCGCGCACCTGTGCCTGCCCGCGCCCGCGCCGCCGCGCTACGCCTGCGCCTGCCCGCAGCACTACCGCCTCAACACGGCCAACCTCACATGCACAGGTACATGCTCCTACATGCTACACACACGCACACATTACTATACGTGTGCACGGCGGCGGCGGCTGCGCGCACCTGTGCCTGCCCGCGCCCGCGCCGCCGCGCTACGCCTGCGCCTGCCCGCAGCACTACCGCCTCAACACGGCCAACCTCACATGCACAGGTACATGCTCCTACATGCTACACACACGCACACATTACTATACGTGTGCACGGCGGCGGCGGCTGCGCGCACCTGTGCCTGCCCGCGCCCGCGCCGCCGCGCTACGCCTGCGCCTGCCCGCAGCACTACCGCCTCAACACGGCCAACCTCACATGCACAGGTACATGCTCCTACATGCTACACACACGCACACATTACTATACGTGTGCACGGCGGCGGCGGCTGCGCGCACCTGTGCCTGCCCGCGCCCGCGCCGCCGCGCTACGCCTGCGCCTGCCCGCAGCACTACCGCCTCAACACGGCCAACCTCACATGCACAGGTACATGCTCCTACATGCTACACACACGCACACATTACTATACGTGTGCACGGCGGCGGCGGCTGCGCGCACCTGTGCCTGCCCGCGCCCGCGCCGCCGCGCTACGCCTGCGCCTGCCCGCAGCACTACCGCCTCAACACGGCCAACCTCACATGCACAGGTACATGCTCCTACATGCTACACACACGCACACATTACTATACGTGTGCACGGCGGCGGCGGCTGCGCGCACCTGTGCCTGCCCGCGCCCGCGCCGCCGCGCTACGCCTGCGCCTGCCCGCAGCACTACCGCCTCAACACGGCCAACCTCACATGCACAGGTACATGCTCCTACATGCTACACACACGCACACATTACTATACGTGTGCACGGCGGCGGCGGCTGCGCGCACCTGTGCCTGCCCGCGCCCGCGCCGCCGCGCTACGCCTGCGCCTGCCCGCAGCACTACCGCCTCAACACGGCCAACCTCACATGCACAGGTACATGCTCCTACATGCTACACACACGCACACATTACTATACGTGTGCACGGCGGCGGCGGCTGCGCGCACCTGTGCCTGCCCGCGCCCGCGCCGCCGCGCTACGCCTGCGCCTGCCCGCAGCACTACCGCCTCAACACGGCCAACCTCACATGCACAGGTACATGCTCCTACATGCTACACACACGCACACATTACTATACGTGTGCACGGCGGCGGCGGCTGCGCGCACCTGTGCCTGCCCGCGCCCGCGCCGCCGCGCTACGCCTGCGCCTGCCCGCAGCACTACCGCCTCAACACGGCCAACCTCACATGCACAGGTACATGCTCCTACATGCTACACACACGCACACATTACTATACGTGTGCACGGCGGCGGCGGCTGCGCGCACCTGTGCCTGCCCGCGCCCGCGCCGCCGCGCTACGCCTGCGCCTGCCCGCAGCACTACCGCCTCAACACGGCCAACCTCACATGCACAGGTACATGCTCCTACATGCTACACACACGCACACATTACTATACGTGTGCACGGCGGCGGCGGCTGCGCGCACCTGTGCCTGCCCGCGCCCGCGCCGCCGCGCTACGCCTGCGCCTGCCCGCAGCACTACCGCCTCAACACGGCCAACCTCACATGCACAGGTACATGCTCCTACATGCTACACACACGCACACATTACTATACGTGTGCACGGCGGCGGCGGCTGCGCGCACCTGTGCCTGCCCGCGCCCGCGCCGCCGCGCTACGCCTGCGCCTGCCCGCAGCACTACCGCCTCAACACGGCCAACCTCACATGCACAGGTACATGCTCCTACATGCTACACACACGCACACATTACTATACGTGTGCACGGCGGCGGCGGCTGCGCGCACCTGTGCCTGCCCGCGCCCGCGCCGCCGCGCTACGCCTGCGCCTGCCCGCAGCACTACCGCCTCAACACGGCCAACCTCACATGCACAGGTACATGCTCCTACATGCTACACACACGCACACATTACTATACGTGTGCACGGCGGCGGCGGCTGCGCGCACCTGTGCCTGCCCGCGCCCGCGCCGCCGCGCTACGCCTGCGCCTGCCCGCAGCACTACCGCCTCAACACGGCCAACCTCACATGCACAGGTACATGCTCCTACATGCTACACACACGCACACATTACTATACGTGTGCACGGCGGCGGCGGCTGCGCGCACCTGTGCCTGCCCGCGCCCGCGCCGCCGCGCTACGCCTGCGCCTGCCCGCAGCACTACCGCCTCAACACGGCCAACCTCACATGCACAGGTACATGCTCCTACATGCTACACACACGCACACATTACTATACGTGTGCACGGCGGCGGCGGCTGCGCGCACCTGTGCCTGCCCGCGCCCGCGCCGCCGCGCTACGCCTGCGCCTGCCCGCAGCACTACCGCCTCAACACGGCCAACCTCACATGCACAGGTACATGCTCCTACATGCTACACACACGCACACATTACTATACGTGTGCACGGCGGCGGCGGCTGCGCGCACCTGTGCCTGCCCGCGCCCGCGCCGCCGCGCTACGCCTGCGCCTGCCCGCAGCACTACCGCCTCAACACGGCCAACCTCACATGCACAGGTACATGCTCCTACATGCTACACACACGCACACATTACTATACGTGTGCACGGCGGCGGCGGCTGCGCGCACCTGTGCCTGCCCGCGCCCGCGCCGCCGCGCTACGCCTGCGCCTGCCCGCAGCACTACCGCCTCAACACGGCCAACCTCACATGCACAGGTACATGCTCCTACATGCTACACACACGCACACATTACTATACGTGTGCACGGCGGCGGCGGCTGCGCGCACCTGTGCCTGCCCGCGCCCGCGCCGCCGCGCTACGCCTGCGCCTGCCCGCAGCACTACCGCCTCAACACGGCCAACCTCACATGCACAGGTACATGCTCCTACATGCTACACACACGCACACATTACTATACGTGTGCACGGCGGCGGCGGCTGCGCGCACCTGTGCCTGCCCGCGCCCGCGCCGCCGCGCTACGCCTGCGCCTGCCCGCAGCACTACCGCCTCAACACGGCCAACCTCACATGCACAGGTACATGCTCCTACATGCTACACACACGCACACATTACTATACGTGTGCACGGCGGCGGCGGCTGCGCGCACCTGTGCCTGCCCGCGCCCGCGCCGCCGCGCTACGCCTGCGCCTGCCCGCAGCACTACCGCCTCAACACGGCCAACCTCACATGCACAGGTACATGCTCCTACATGCTACACACACGCACACATTACTATACGTGTGCACGGCGGCGGCGGCTGCGCGCACCTGTGCCTGCCCGCGCCCGCGCCGCCGCGCTACGCCTGCGCCTGCCCGCAGCACTACCGCCTCAACACGGCCAACCTCACATGCACAGGTACATGCTCCTACATGCTACACACACGCACACATTACTATACGTGTGCACGGCGGCGGCGGCTGCGCGCACCTGTGCCTGCCCGCGCCCGCGCCGCCGCGCTACGCCTGCGCCTGCCCGCAGCACTACCGCCTCAACACGGCCAACCTCACATGCACAGGTACATGCTCCTACATGCTACACACACGCACACATTACTATACGTGTGCACGGCGGCGGCGGCTGCGCGCACCTGTGCCTGCCCGCGCCCGCGCCGCCGCGCTACGCCTGCGCCTGCCCGCAGCACTACCGCCTCAACACGGCCAACCTCACATGCACAGGTACATGCTCCTACATGCTACACACACGCACACATTACTATACGTGTGCACGGCGGCGGCGGCTGCGCGCACCTGTGCCTGCCCGCGCCCGCGCCGCCGCGCTACGCCTGCGCCTGCCCGCAGCACTACCGCCTCAACACGGCCAACCTCACATGCACAGGTACATGCTCCTACATGCTACACACACGCACACATTACTATACGTGTGCACGGCGGCGGCGGCTGCGCGCACCTGTGCCTGCCCGCGCCCGCGCCGCCGCGCTACGCCTGCGCCTGCCCGCAGCACTACCGCCTCAACACGGCCAACCTCACATGCACAGGTACATGCTCCTACATGCTACACACACGCACACATTGCTATGAATGGTATGCCTTTGTACACCTCTTTAGGTCATCAAAAAATGACGTAACTCATTAAGAGGGAAGAGGCTAAACGAGGTGAGACATTGACATTAACAAGGGGTGGGTTTCAAAAGCTTCGTGACGCACATGTCAAACCCAAAGTAGTTTTTTACAAAGCAGATAAATATTTCATGTCCCTTCAGTATCGCTTGCTAGTTGTAGAAAATAAAATACATTTGTAAATTTTCAGAGCCAGAAGAATTTCTATTATTCGCTCAAAAAAACGCCATTGGTCGAATAGTAGTTGCTTCTGGAGAGTGCAATGATGCTTTCATACCTGTCACTGGACTGAAAAACGTCAAAACAATTGAATACGATCCTGTCAACAAGTGAGTATTGGTTCTAAATCCAACTTATTGCATCAACATTTAAATCATCTTCCCATAATCACTTTCAATATTCGCATAGTACATATTAATTTTCTATTTCCCGTAGTCGTAACTTATAAATTTTGTTCAGTGTGTGGTTAAAGTCCATTTATGAAATCTGTCGTTACTCCTTGTTAACCAGGATCAATGGTAACGTCCATTGAGATGCATGTTTGCAAAAGCTACTTGCCCGAAACAATCTTATATCGAACCAACAACGAATTAAAACAAAAAAAAATTGTAAACTATGTAAAATTTTCCAGGAACCTCTACTGGATGGACGATGACTCCCACTCGATACGTCGCGTTCCGATCTCTTACTCCACCACATCAGCTGTCTCTGACTCTTCAACTGTCATTACTGGACTTTCCAGACCTTTCCATATGGTTCTAGATGTCCTTGGAAGAGCTTTGTACTGGACCTGCCTTGATACTGATACTATAAATGCAACTTCTATAGATAACAACTCTTCTGTAGGCATCATACTCAAAGGCGAAGGGATGCTGCCAAGGCATCTTGCATTTCATCAGACTAAAAGGTAATGAATTATTGTGAAAATTAGTTAATTGGTTTTTATCTTTTTGTAAATACTGTACAATGTCAATATTGTATCTTGATATTAAGAGTATCACGATACTGTCAATACCATTGATGTTTACGTGAATGGATCGCTCGTGATCACAACAATATCGTGATGTGATTGTCAAGTGTAATAATAAGTCAAAATTTTAAAAATATTTTTTTTGTTGCTGGAAATGTCTTTTATGTATAAATACATTTTTGGAACCAAAAATTTTTTCGGTGGACTGGATTAAAAATAATTGGAAAATAACAAACTTTTTCCTAGGATCTTAATATGGAACGACGTTGGTGTAGGTGCTATAATGAGATCAAACGTAGATGGAACTGCGCGAGTGAAACTAGCAAGTGCTCACAACGCGACCGCTCTCACACTTGACCAAACCAGCGGGACGGTCTACTGGGCAGTCAACAGGCAGATCAAAGCTATCAACCTTGATTCCTTGCATGAGTAAGTTAAACTCCTTTTAGGGGTTATTCTAAACAAATAATATAAAACCAACGCATTATGGTTGACATAACCTTACCAAAAAGCTGGGGTGAAAGAGCAGTTGCATAAAATTATATCAAATGCATGAAATAAATATTTTACAGTGTTCTGTCATGTCTTGTACACGATTTGAAAGTGGCCTGATTGATATGTATTTTTCTTAAAACTTGATATATATGTGAAATAATATTATTTGTCTAAGGTGCCGCGGTGTAACAGCTATAGAACTTTGTGTTATTTGTTAGATGTATACAAGACATGCTTTTATCGAAGTTGTCGACCACTATGTGTATATCTAAGTCGTGTAATTAGGTATATCCAACTTTGAGAAACAGATCAACCGGACTACGGACCCAATTTAGTCGAACAGCGTTCGCAAAACTACTGAGCATCACCTACATCTCACCTTGGGGACTTTCTTTCCTTTCAAGACGTTTTTTCGGCGGGTTTAAGATCGTATTTGGGAGCAGGTGCACGCCTTTTGCCACATTTGCAACTCGTACGAGCATTGACGTGCATTAAGCTCGTATAAGAGCGAGCCTCCCTGCGCGCTATTGCTACTGAGTGACTCACCACCACCACTAATACAAGTGAAAACGCTTACGTGAGTTTAGCTTTTTGAAGCGTAAAATATACTATCACATATAGCTGGTCGTATAACTGAAGAACCCTATGACCGTTGGGGAAAGTAGGTGCCAGACGGGCCGGAAGACGTAGTGATGGACCCAGCACGAGGTATACTCTGTATAAGCAAGTATTGGATGCGTACGCGGGCGCGCTGTACGTGGGCGGCTCGGAGCGCGCGCTCATGTATTGGTTGTGTGTGGTTGCAGGCGCGTGGTGTGGCAGGGCGGGTGGGCGCTGCCGGCGCTGGCTGCGTACGCGGGCGCGCTGTACGTGGGCGGCTCGGAGCGCGCGCTCATGTATTGGTTGTGTGTGGTTGCAGGCGCGTGGTGTGGCAGGGCGGGTGGGCGCTGCCGGCGCTGGCTGCGTACGCGGGCGCGCTGTACGTGGGCGGCTCGGAGCGCGCGCTCATGTATTGGTTGTGTGTGGTTGCAGGCGCGTGGTGTGGCAGGGCGGGTGGGCGCTGCCGGCGCTGGCTGCGTACGCGGGCGCGCTGTACGTGGGCGGCTCGGAGCGCGCGCTCATGTATTGGTTGTGTGTGGTTGCAGGCGCGTGGTGTGGCAGGGCGGGTGGGCGCTGCCGGCGCTGGCTGCGTACGCGGGCGCGCTGTACGTGGGCGGCTCGGAGCGCGCGCTCATGTATTGGTTGTGTGTGGTTGCAGGCGCGTGGTGTGGCAGGGCGGGTGGGCGCTGCCGGCGCTGGCTGCGTACGCGGGCGCGCTGTACGTGGGCAGCTCGGAGCGCGCGCTCATGTATTGGTTGTGTGTGGTTGCAGGCGCGTGGTGTGGCAGGGCGGGTGGGCGCTGCCGGCGCTGGCTGCGTACGCGGGCGCGCTGTACGTGGGCGGCTCGGAGCGCGCGCTCATGTATTGGTTGTGTGTGGTTGCAGGCGCGTGGTGTGGCAGGGCGGGTGGGCGCTGCCGGCGCTGGCTGCGTACGCGGGCGCGCTGTACGTGGGCGGCTCGGAGCGCGCGCTCATGCGGTTGCCTCTGCACAAGCGGGATGTACCTGCTGCGCCGGTACCGCACGTCGCCAGGCTTGCCGCTGCTATCACCGTACACAAGGTACATAAACAATTCATAATATAAGTTTACAGTAGAAATTTTGAAAAATGTTAACATTTTACTTCTTTAACATTTAACATTTTATATATTTTTACTAAATGTTTATTTATCAACAATTAAATTTGTAGCAGAACATTTACCAACCCCTTTGTCCGACAGGTCCCACGCTCCCACCCGTGCTGGCGCGGCGGGTCGTGCGGCGGGGCGGCGGGCGCGTGCGGCGCTGATGGCGCGTGTTCCTGCGGCGCCGCCTGCCCGCCGCCGCGTGCTTGCCCGCCGCGGCATGCGCTGTGCGCCTCCACCGACACCTGCGTGCCGCTCGCTTGGCAGTAACTATGCATTTCTTTATACTATTACTGCAAAAGAAACGTATCAAAACAAAAAAAAAAACAAATCTAGAACATATGTTAAATTGCCACTGGAGCAAGAAGAAAAAAATCAGATATGTTGGAACCCGACCAAGTTCTTCTACCGTCATAAATAAAATTTTAGTTTTTCTATGAGTCTGTTTTTCAACATTAGTTTAGACCCTTTATTTAGTTTTTGGAGAAGCAAGTCATTTTATCTATTGGAAATATAAGTAAATAGTGCTTAATGTGTTTTCTGACTGACATCGTAACAAACACGATAGCCTCAGCCATAGCATGTCGTTCTTGTTATCAGCTGCGACGGGCAAACGGACTGCCCGGACGGGTCTGACGAGGGCGCGGCGTGCGGAGCGTGCGGCGCGCGGCTGCGCTGCGCTGACGGCCAGTGCGGCGCCGCGCTCGGGGACTGCGCTGCCGGCGTGTACTGCGCCACCAGGCCTATGCCCAACGCATTCAGGTACACACACATGCCTCAGTGCGGCGCCGCGCTCGGGGACTGCGCTGCCGGCGTGTACTGCGCCACCAGGCCTATGCCCAACGCATTCAGGTACACACACATGCCTCAGTGCGGCGCCGCGCTCGGGGACTGCGCTGCCGGCGTGTACTGCGCCACCAGGCCTATGCCCAACGCATTCAGGTACACACACATGCCTCAGTGCGGCGCCGCGCTCGGGGACTGCGCTGCCGGCGTGTACTGCGCCACCAGGCCTATGCCCAACGCATTCAGGTACACACACATGCCTCAGTGCGGCGCCGCGCTCGGGGACTGCGCTGCCGGCGTGTACTGCGCCACCAGGCCTATGCCCAACGCATTCAGGTACACACACATGCCTCAGTGCGGCGCCGCGCTCGGGGACTGCGCTGCCGGCGTGTACTGCGCCACCAGGCCTATGCCCAACGCATTCAGGTACACACACATGCCTCAGTGCGGCGCCGCGCTCGGGGACTGCGCTGCCGGCGTGTACTGCGCCACCAGGCCTATGCCCAACGCATTCAGGTACACACACATGCCTCAGTGCGGCGCCGCGCTCGGGGACTGCGCTGCCGGCGTGTACTGCGCCACCAGGCCTATGCCCAACGCATTCAGGTACACACACATGCCTCAGTGCGGCGCCGCGCTCGGGGACTGCGCTGCCGGCGTGTACTGCGCCACCAGGCCTATGCCCAACGCATTCAGGTACACACACATGCCTCAGTGCGGCGCCGCGCTCGGGGACTGCGCTGCCGGCGTGTACTGCGCCACCAGGCCTATGCCCAACGCATTCAGGTACACACACATGCCTCAGTGCGGCGCCGCGCTCGGGGACTGCGCTGCCGGCGTGTACTGCGCCACCAGGCCTATGCCCAACGCATTCAGGTACACACACATGCCTCAGTGCGGCGCCGCGCTCGGGGACTGCGCTGCCGGCGTGTACTGCGCCACCAGGCCTATGCCCAACGCATTCAGGTACACACACATGCCTCAGTGCGGCGCCGCGCTCGGGGACTGCGCTGCCGGCGTGTACTGCGCCACCAGGCCTATGCCCAACGCATTCAGGTACACACACATGCCTCAGTGCGGCGCCGCGCTCGGGGACTGCGCTGCCGGCGTGTACTGCGCCACCAGGCCTATGCCCAACGCATTCAGGTACACACACATGCCTCAGTGCGGCGCCGCGCTCGGGGACTGCGCTGCCGGCGTGTACTGCGCCACCAGGCCTATGCCCAACGCATTCAGGTACACACACATGCCTCAGTGCGGCGCCGCGCTCGGGGACTGCGCTGCCGGCGTGTACTGCGCCACCAGGCCTATGCCCAACGCATTCAGGTACACACACATGCCTCAGTGCGGCGCCGCGCTCGGGGACTGCGCTGCCGGCGTGTACTGCGCCACCAGGCCTATGCCCAACGCATTCAGGTACACACACATGCCTCAGTGCGGCGCCGCGCTCGGGGACTGCGCTGCCGGCGTGTACTGCGCCACCAGGCCTATGCCCAACGCATTCAGGTACACACACATGCCTCAGTGCGGCGCCGCGCTCGGGGACTGCGCTGCCGGCGTGTACTGCGCCACCAGGCCTATGCCCAACGCATTCAGGTACACACACATGCCTCAGTGCGGCGCCGCGCTCGGGGACTGCGCTGCCGGCGTGTACTGCGCCACCAGGCCTATGCCCAACGCATTCAGGTACACACACATGCCTCAGTGCGGCGCCGCGCTCGGGGACTGCGCTGCCGGCGTGTACTGCGCCACCAGGCCTATGCCCAACGCATTCAGGTACACACACATGCCTCAGTGCGGCGCCGCGCTCGGGGACTGCGCTGCCGGCGTGTACTGCGCCACCAGGCCTATGCCCAACGCATTCAGGTACACACACATGCCTCAGTGCGGCGCCGCGCTCGGGGACTGCGCTGCCGGCGTGTACTGCGCCACCAGGCCTATGCCCAACGCATTCAGGTACACACACATGCCTCAGTGCGGCGCCGCGCTCGGGGACTGCGCTGCCGGCGTGTACTGCGCCACCAGGCCTATGCCCAACGCATTCAGGTACACACACATGCCTCAGTGCGGCGCCGCGCTCGGGGACTGCGCTGCCGGCGTGTACTGCGCCACCAGGCCTATGCCCAACGCATTCAGGTACACACACATGCCTCAGTGCGGCGCCGCGCTCGGGGACTGCGCTGCCGGCGTGTACTGCGCCACCAGGCCTATGCCCAACGCATTCAGGTACACACACATGCCTCAGTGCGGCGCCGCGCTCGGGGACTGCGCTGCCGGCGTGTACTGCGCCACCAGGCCTATGCCCAACGCATTCAGGTACACACACATGCCTCAGTGCGGCGCCGCGCTCGGGGACTGCGCTGCCGGCGTGTACTGCGCCACCAGGCCTATGCCCAACGCATTCAGGTACACACACATGCCTCAGTGCGGCGCCGCGCTCGGGGACTGCGCTGCCGGCGTGTACTGCGCCACCAGGCCTATGCCCAACGCATTCAGGTACACACACATGCCTCAGTGCGGCGCCGCGCTCGGGGACTGCGCTGCCGGCGTGTACTGCGCCACCAGGCCTATGCCCAACGCATTCAGGTACACACACATGCCTCAGTGCGGCGCCGCGCTCGGGGACTGCGCTGCCGGCGTGTACTGCGCCACCAGGCCTATGCCCAACGCATTCAGGTACACACACATGCCTCAGTGCGGCGCCGCGCTCGGGGACTGCGCTGCCGGCGTGTACTGCGCCACCAGGCCTATGCCCAACGCATTCAGGTACACACACATGCCTCAGTGCGGCGCCGCGCTCGGGGACTGCGCTGCCGGCGTGTACTGCGCCACCAGGCCTATGCCCAACGCATTCAGGTACACACACATGCCTCAGTGCGGCGCCGCGCTCGGGGACTGCGCTGCCGGCGTGTACTGCGCCACCAGGCCTATGCCCAACGCATTCAGGTACACACACATGCCTCAGTGCGGCGCCGCGCTCGGGGACTGCGCTGCCGGCGTGTACTGCGCCACCAGGCCTATGCCCAACGCATTCAGGTACACACACATGCCTCAGTGCGGCGCCGCGCTCGGGGACTGCGCTGCCGGCGTGTACTGCGCCACCAGGCCTATGCCCAACGCATTCAGGTACACACACATGCCTCAGTGCGGCGCCGCGCTCGGGGACTGCGCTGCCGGCGTGTACTGCGCCACCAGGCCTATGCCCAACGCATTCAGGTACACACACATGCCTCAGTGCGGCGCCGCGCTCGGGGACTGCGCTGCCGGCGTGTACTGCGCCACCAGGCCTATGCCCAACGCATTCAGGTACACACACATGCCTCAGTGCGGCGCCGCGCTCGGGGACTGCGCTGCCGGCGTGTACTGCGCCACCAGGCCTATGCCCAACGCATTCAGGTACACACACATGCCTCAGTGCGGCGCCGCGCTCGGGGACTGCGCTGCCGGCGTGTACTGCGCCACCAGGCCTATGCCCAACGCATTCAGGTACACACACATGCCTCAGTGCGGCGCCGCGCTCGGGGACTGCGCTGCCGGCGTGTACTGCGCCACCGTCGCTTTTTAATTTATGTCAAAGTGACGTCGTACATTAGATGTGATTTAAATCTGATTCGAATCTACTCTATTTCATTTTATCATAATGTTTGTTTTATTTAGATGCGACGAAAGGCTCTGCTTAGCCCCGAGGTTACTGTGCGATGGAAAGCAACATTGTGAAGATGGTTCCGATGAAACGCCGGCCGCCTGTGGATACAGCACTCCTAAAGAACAAGTCAGTGATAAAAAGCTATTTATACTTTTAAAGTAATTCTTATTATTCATTTAGTTTGGATTTAATTTTTAACAGGTCAGTGAGTAAGAACGATAGAGATTTTTAAAAGGCTAACTAGAATATCGCAGTGTTTATATCGCTGTCGTATATGACAACTGTAATAGGGATTAATACTACAACGTTTTCGCGTCAGAGAGCAGCACTAGCGTAAAGAAGGATGACCACTTTCTATAGAAGCATTGACCTGTCAAACTTTTTTGATTTATTACTTGTACAGCAATAATATATCTCTAAATTAACTTAGGTTGTATCCATAAATCAATATTTTAAGTATGACATCATTTGGCTTTAAGGAATTGAAGCAATTGAAAAACTATTTTGAGGTTAACTTACTTAGGTAGGTACTTATGCTCACCTGTTACTGCTACCAACATAAATCAAAAAATAAAACTAGGTAGGTATATGTATTTTATTATTATCGAGAGGCTGTACTGAAACAGGTAAATAAATAATCAAAGGCTGGACTGTTAATCAGGTGCTAGCTTGGTGTCTGGTATAAAACAGAAGTAACCATAGCCAATGAGCAAACTCAAAAACTACCGAACATTTTTAATGCAGTACCAAGACATAGAGACATTGAGGTTGGATTACGTACCTTTTTTTAAGCCCTACGAAGCCAGGGTAGGATGTTTTTAAAGGGATAGAAATAAAAAAGGGATACTTCTTATTTTTCTTTTATTCTAAATCATCTCTTACAATTACATCATCTAAAATGATGCGGTTGTTACAATATTATTTTGGTGTCTGGCCCATCCCAAATACCACACTATTGCCAAACATGAGCAAAACAACCAACAGTACGACGGCCCACAAGACAACTCTCTTTCAACTCTTTTCTCTTCCATTTACATTGTTTTCTACTAATATATAAACATAGTACAATCGTCGATTAACATGCCTAGATTTAATTTTTCCTCTGATTAATGTATTTTCGCCACTGCCTCTCAAATTATTTTCCGTAACACTGATAGTATCGGTACTCACTTCTATAATATATTCTCCTTGGGAACGTATATGCTCACCATAATAAGAGCGTACAAGACGTATATGATAAGTTCCTAGGGCAAATAACATTAATTCATTGTATTCCAGATGGGGGAAAATTACTATTTCATTAGAATTAATGCTAGTAAACAAGGATGTCCTTCTATTCATATTACAACTCTTGAAAGACATCCTTTCCTGTAATACATAAAGAATTAGTTCAGCATCAACCCTGTCTCTAAGGCGATTACCAAAGTTATTGATTAAGCCAGCTGCTATTTTATGTGGAACGGTTATATTAAAATGGTCAAATCGTAAACCCCGGTAGTCCCTTTTAAAATATCAATTTACAACTCCCACCACCCAACGGCAAATAGTTACACACCTATTTCTATTTGCCTGGGCGGTGGTTAATTAATGTTCACCTTGTGACAGAGACTCTGGCATATAAGGCTTGTAATTACAGCTTTGTAATACACTAATGCTGTCTCAATCCTCTGTCTAGAATAAATATATCATTGGCTTGAAAATACTGTCTCAGTGGAGAATTAGTATGGAACAGAGATGACATTATACCAGCATCAGATGTTGTTGCTTTGTCCCATACAAAACAGTCAATTATATATACATTACAAGACACAAGTAAAAATGTTTTTAAATGGTTTCTGTACTTATGTAGTGAATATGTGTCTTTTTGGAACAAATAATTTGAACTTTTGTTTAAAAATATGTATGTTCCGTCACATATTACAATTACTTGTAAATTGTTTTGATTATATATTCCATTGGGAATGAATAAATTATTAAATAATAATTCTTCTCTTCTTTTATGGTTTATACTTTATACTAGGTTTCTTGGTACAAAATCTTGTAGCATTATGTCCCTTGCTTTAGCCATCAGCCTTTCTAATGTAGTTCTCGGTACTGTTAATAATGTTGACAGACGATCATCAGATTCACCTGTACGCATTTTCATTAATATACCAGCTAAACCTAATATACCTCTGCGCATTTCTAAAACTCTAGGCAAGCTTTCGACTAAACTAATGTTTTAATAAAGTTTTATCTAATTAAGCCTAAATAGAAATGACACAGATCATTATCTGTCTGTTGTACAGAATCTAAACTTCCAAAATCAAGAAAGGGTGTGACTGGTGCCATTAAGTTTTGGAATATATACTCAATTTGGATGGCAGTAAAAGTATTAATAGCGTTTGGAGCGTCAAACAGGGAATCCCAGACATTCCATCTTAAATGATCAAAACATATTCAGGCAAGCAAAGGGACAAAATACATATACTCATGAAATAATGTGTAACGAAGAGCATCAGATATTATGCGTAAGTTGGAGATATTTTCACAGCCATAAATAAAGCAATGTGATGCTGTGTTGGGAGCCCTTCTATAGTTTGGCAACATAATATTGCTAGGTATCCTATAGAATTGGTTGTTTTTGTTGAGTTGCTTGCAATATTACAGCAGGTTCACTTTCTGCCTGAATTTCAGAGATGATGCAGCAGGTCTTTCTTCATCCAAACGCTGGTTACGAGAAAATTGTCTCCTCACATACACCCAACTTGCCATGTGATATCTATAAACATTTTAATGCATTAAATCTAAATCAAAATATATTAAAAATAATTAAATTTAACCGGACATTGACTACTTTATAACAATAAAGGTAATTTGGGAAATAGCAATTGGCAAAATAATATTATAAACTAAATTATTGTGTTTATTTACCTGACGGGGAGCAATTCTGTTCTCCATTATCTGTAGAGTTGCATGGTCTTCTATATTTCTCAACACAGCATGACTTCTCAGATTCAATACAGAACGATCACATAAAAAATCGTGTATGACCCTCTTTGAGATGAGCCTGCACTTCTATCCAAATCACTGGTTTCAGCTATTTGAGTGTTCACAGTTCTCATTGCAAGGTTAAAACAAGCCACACATATGTAATCCTCTTGAGAAACATAAAAAAAGGAATAACATCATTAAAACCTAATAAACAATTGACGACCTCGGTGGCGCAGTGGTGTAAACAGCCGACTGCTACGCTAGAGGTTCCGGGTTCGAATCCCGGCGGGGGCGGGACTTTGTGTTATTTGCAAGACGCATTGTTTCGCTTACCGGTCTTGGATGTTGTATTCTTATTTATTTAGTATATACCATATCGTTGCTTAGCACCTGCAATACAAGTTCTTACGATACTTAGTGCAGGGCTGAGTCAATGTGTGTGTCGTGATGTGGTTATTTATTATTTATTTTATTTATTTAATTAACAACTACCAAAAATACCATGCAGATATACTTGAAAATGATTATTATGAATACCTACAATGATTGGAGATACCCAGTTGCTGATTATAGAGACTGTGGACTCTTCTGTCGAGTTGGAGGACTTGTTGAGGACGATATGCATTACAAGAAGAATACATAAGTTGCAGTTAGTACAGCGTACTCCCTGCGGTACTGAAGGCCTTCTATCCGAATACATTTTAATACGGTGAAGTGTATACATTAAAGAATGTTACAATGCAATATAAAACTACACCAAGTAACAAAAATCGGAGTCCAGGTAGCGAGAGTATTCGTAAAGGCTAGGTATTTGAAGTCAAGGAGAATGCACAGTGTCTATAGGATTAAACAGGTAAACAAATCGCACAGTACAAATCGGCGCAAGCACAGAGAAGATTGTATAGTCAAAATCGTATTTAACGGCCTTAATGTGTATCTGTTGACGGAATTCAACAACAGTTGTCATTATAAAAATGTTTCGTTCCTTGCTCATTAATTACGAGTTGTAGAACATATTTGAATTAAACAAACCAGAATTCACAGTTTTATTCAAAATACCTTTATTTTAAACAACAATTATTGTATTACTGAAAATATTTTCACGCTAATATTCTTAAAGAAAGAATTAAATATTTTTGGCAGCACAAATGCGGTACTTAAAATGGGACATAAACAAAAAGTTTTGAAAATGGCTGCGTTCCGAATCAAAAATATGTGTAATAATTAATATTTTTCTCAATTTTGTAAATCAAAAACATCAATATCTTTTTTTCTGTACTGCCGATTTCCTTTAAACTTTTTTATTGTAAATTTGTATTTATAATCAGTAAAAAAATACAATTTTATTTGCTATATTTCGTCAGTGTACACGAAGATTGCTTGACAGGTCAAAAATGGGCATCCTTCTTTAATTGTTTAAATTATATAATAATTGCACCGGCTTCATTATGTGCTAGTGTGCACTCTGGTTTAAGGTAATGTTTCTTATCTTCATTATTGTGACGTACTTTATGGCTGCCATACATGCTACAATCTACAGTAAAGATCTACCTCTATAGTCATGACTTCGTAGACTTGGTCGTGTGTGGAAATAGAACGCTAAGGCGACCAATGCAAGATCAAAAATCAATTATTTCTAGTAACACTACGGTGTAGTGATAGAGAACTATACTGGTAAATCTGCATAGTTAACTTATCTGAAGCACCGTAATGTGTCTTACAGTTTGGTACGCACAAGCATTTCAACCGTGTTCCGTTCAGCTTTTACAGTGTTCACGCAGTAAGTCTGTGTGAGTGCTAACACATTGTGCTTATGCTTATGACATGTATTTGTACCAGGCAGCAAGCTCGGGTCGTGCGGGCCGCGTGTGGGCCGTGCTGGGCGGCGCAGCGGGCGCGGCGGGCGCGCTGCTGGCGGCGGCGCTGGCGCTGCGGCGCTGCCGGCGCGCGCCCCCGCCGCCGCGCAAGCAGCCCGACATGCGCCTCGTGCCGCGCGCGCCGTCCAACAACCAGTCAGTATCTATACGCACTGATCATTTCACTAAATTTGCGCTCCTTGAAATAAAAATGGTCGCATTGGCAGAACCGAACATGATTAGGGGACCAAAAAAATCTAAACTGAAGGTTTTTAAAACTTTTTTGTTGGAAGTTAACATATGTCAGACAATTCCTCTGTTTTTTTCATGGTCGCTCATACAATAAGCAATAATTTTTAATTCGTATACAATATTGCATTATGGTTTTTAAACCGTGCTGCTGCCAACATTCTCAGTTATTTTAATTAATGGGCGACTGTTTACAGTTGACTTGTAGTTCACGTGACCCGTGCATTCCTATGTACAATGTGTTGTGGCCGCGTAGGTCGTCGTCGTCGAGCGGCTGCGCGCGCTACGTGCCGCCGCCGCCGTCGCCGGCCACGGGCAGCAGCGGCGGCGCGCGCCGGGGCCCGCGTGCGTACCGCCACTACCGCGCGTGCAACCGCCCGCCGCCGCCCACGCCCGCGTCCACGGACGCCGCCGACTCCGACGCCGGCCACGCGCGCGCGCCGCCGCCCTCGCCGCTCTACTGACCGGTAACTTACTTCACCTTTCATAACTTCACCATCAAATGGAGACATCTACGGCTGGATTTTTGAGACTGGAGCACACCAAATCCGGTTACAGAACGATTGCAGTCTGTCTGCGTACGTAGAGGAGTTTAAAAATATGAAACTCTATGGAAGATCACAACGAAAGCAGTACGTCTGCGATGTGTCTGCTTCGAGCGGTTACAAAATTGACATTCGCATAGACCATTGAAGCAGATTGTTTGAAATCATTCAACTCAAAGTTCAATCGACGTGCCAATGGTTACAATGGTCCGCTTGCCTTCTGTTACCATTTCTGTTGTTAATGATTTTGTACAGACTTATGATCGGAGTAGGTAGAAGAACTATTAAGTGTCAACCACCGCATGTGTTCCTATTAACTTTATACATTTAGGTCGGTCCAGAATGTAGATGGCAAACGTTTTTTTTCTACCTTTAAAAGTGTCTGAGAAAATTGAAATCAAAGCGAGAATTCGTACGACATTATTTAAAGACGCGGTCTTTCTCGATCATGCGATGACGGCTTGTTTTGTCGCGCTGGCCTTCGTAACGTTTCTTACTAAACTACATCAAGATAGTTATTGAAAATAGTAAAGAAACTTTGCTGTTCAAACTCCGGAAAATTTATTTTTACATGCTAAGAAGGAAAATTCTAGAAAGAACGATGACAGCTGTACTAAGATTTGATTAAATACCCAAAACAGTTGCGTCCTGTTTAGATGATCCCGGAAAAGTACTTAAGTTAACTAAATAATCTCAACATAACCCTGCGAAATGCTGTGTAACACATCTGCCAACCCCTCTCGAGGGATTAATAACGGCGTGAGTGAATAATATACACAACAGTTTTGGGTATATTGAATCAACTCTTCGTATAGCTGTCACTTTTAGAAGTATGCTTCGATGTTAGGTATACTTTATTTTGACCTTTTTGTGTTCTCCGTTTTTTATATTTAAATGTTTATAAGATCAAAAAGAAAAAACTTGAACCTTTATTGCAAGCTACCATAAATCGCTCTACCAACTCCGTGTGGAGCTTATGTCGATCTGAGAAAACGTTTTGGTCTTATGAACAATTTATTAAGTAACGACTTATGAACAAATAAAACAAGGGAAACCTGTATAAAATAAGAGAGAATTAAAAAAAACATGTACTGCAAAGCGTATCGCTCTTTTGAGTTACACGCACAAGGTGTGCGCTTTTGAGGTTTCTAATTAAAATAAAACAATTTATCAGTTACTTTTTGTACCTAGGCAACACAAGCCAAATTTGTAAATTGTGACTTTATTACAACTAGTTAGTTTATTGAAGTGACCGCCATAGGTAAATAACCTGAATGAGTTTAGAAAAAAAAAAACTTTTTGGCAACTAAGAAAGTGATTACTTGCTTAACCTATTTTTCTAGTGATTATAATTTGTTAATTTGATTAATTATTAATATAAGAATACTTATACAATCAGAAATGTTCATTTATTGCCATTTTAAACATAATGTTTATCTTAGTACTTCGGACCTAACTTTATTATGTATAAGTGTAGTTAATAATTTTTCTACGCATTTTTTTAATTTGTACTCAATGTGTTTGTATTAAGGAATCCTTCGTATCTTCTTTCTGTTAATCCAGTTTTCTTTATATCACGATCTAGTGTTTAAAAACGTTGGTTGCGTGGTCTTTAAAATAAAATAAACGTTTCTAAAACTTCTCTTGAAAGTTAGCCATTTACTTCGATCTCAAACTTTGTAACATCTATTGGAGTGAAATGTAGTTTGGTGCTATTTCACTGTTTGTGCCTCAATAACTGTAAGTGATAAAAATATTTTTATAACTGTAAAGTATATATTAAGATTTAGTTAAAGTTAAATTTACTAGTAAAGCGTCGTCTGCGCATGTAAATATATTACCAAGACTCGCAAGTAAATGCTACATATGGTTCGTTGCACCACTATAGATTAAAGTAAACACAAATATACTGTATACACATTAAAAAATATATATTGGAACCAATATTTTTGGCGTAATATATAGTTAACGTACTTAGTTTATCCCCTGTTAGTTAGTGGCATGCCGTGGTGTTTTGACGGTCAGGCGTCTCCTGACCGTAGATCCCCTTTAGCTTTCGGCCTCTGGGCCGTTCCATTGCTGTCTCCGCTTTGCTGGTAGGGAAGTCTGAAAAAGCTTTCTTACTACCTCCTATGTCTTCTGATTAAGTTCGTTGCGGGTCCCAAAACAGCCGGTAGTCTGTCCGGGCGCAGCCTGTGCGTCATTGCACAGCTTCATTATTAGTTGATTATTCGCTCAAAGGACGCCCCTGTTGATCCTGGTGAACAGGAGTTGCAGTGGTGGGAGTGGCAGGTGTGCCAAATACTATAAATACATATAAAGATTTCTATAAACAGATCCCACATTATTGTGAAATTTAGATTTTCCAAGTGTTTTTTAACTTTACTAATAGTAAGATTTTTTTTGTATGAGGCAAGTATGCTTTACAGATCTTCGCCAAAGATTCAACTTCAAGATCTTCATTTTGATATTCATTTTATTGTATCTCAAGATACAAAGATATCAATTAACACCGAATTCATGGTATTGTATTAACTTTAACCTACGGTGGTGCAACGTTATGGCAACCATTAATTGCTAATAGCATTCAAAGATTGAAACATTTTAAGTTCAACACTGTAATACAGCCAGAAATTAGTGTGTGTAAATAATATTGACCATTTACGATGTAATAAATTTTGTACCTGTTGTGATATCTTCGTTTTATTTCGTTTAACTTTTTATTAAGTCAGTGAATATTAACACCTTAACCCACAAACACTCATCTTAACAGTTTAATATTTTAAATAGGACTCAGGTTTATATTCCAATTCATCCGTCCAAACTACCAGCTGTCTGTCAGCAGGCTGTATCTACCAATCATGTTACTCGTGAAATTTTCAGAGAGTGTCTATTTCCATTACCGCTTTGACAATAAATACTAAAAACATAACGAACTTAAAATTAAGAGGTCGCTCCTCTGGTGGGTCGATGTTTTTCGGAATAGTTTGCTTGTTTTTGTTTCTTTTATGAATCCATCTAAAAAGTACATAATGTTTAATATTATAAGATGCTACGGATCATTTTGCGAGTCCGACTCACACTTGACCGGTTATTTTAAATATTCGTTTGCAAACTATAACGCCAGTGCTTTCAAACTAATTGTTGAATTGACTTAATATTGCTTACGTCTAAGGGGCCTGCTTAGACAAATGCTAGTAGAACGCAAACCTTAAAGCCATCAGAATATAAAATATATTGAAGTGACATTTCCTCGTGCTCGAGCTACGTCATTGTAATGTCATTGCATTGCATTTTTATTTTATGTTGGCTTAACGCCTGCTTGCTGAACACGTAATGTGTTACTGTGCAAAATAAAAGAAACTAAGAAATCTTTAATTTAATAAAATGTAGATGCGGGTAGGTAAATTAGGCCTCAAGTTTTGTTAAGAAAGAGTTAACGAATTTATAAGAGTCAATAAGCTCTAACAATTATGTTACAAATAGATCTTAATTCAATTTTATACAATCATATTACGTATCTAACAGTATGATAAGGAATATTAGTCATTTAAAGCACATGGCCCCTGTCATATCATAATTTGAACAGGTTTTTCGTTACAGAGTGGGCGTTTTCACTAATCCGCCCCTTTTACGATTCTATCAATTTATTTATCAAAATAATTCAGTACTGCTGCAGCCGCTTAACTGATGGACGATGTCCATTCCTTCGAAAGTGTGTTTTTTGCTTTTCTCAGTGTTTGTTCAACTTGATTGTGAAACCTATCAAGACCGGCCAAGAATTAAGACCAACGATGGCGATCTAATTCTAAAGCCAGCATTGGACAAAAATGTTTACATCCTACCAAACGGGCCGAAGTCAAGCGTCTTTATTGGAGATATTGATATTTTACGAATTAATACTAGCAACTCGAAACCCCTTTTAAACCCAGCACCCGACCTCGACATTAATCAAAAGATATACGGATCAAATGGAATATTGAGCAGATTAACAAGATTAGAAAACTTAAATACACAGCCTTCGGTGGGTCCTATTTTGAATATCACATATATCAGAAGGCGGCTCATAAGACTTTCAGTAAGAATATCAAACCTTGAAACCCAAATTAACAATATTAGATTAATCAACAAATGCCAAAACAATCCCTGCAAAAATGGCGGAACCTGTCTTAACTTAGCCAGCGACTACCATTGCCTTTGTCCTGCTAATTGGGAAGGGACGGACTGCGATGTTGACGTCAACGAATGTCGCAATTTTGCTGGAACAGATCTAGGTTGTCAGAATGGAGCAACTTGTTTGAATAAAATTGGATCATATGAATGCCTTTGCAGAAATGGATGGTTTGGCATGCACTGCACTAGGAAAGCTAAAGATTGTTCAGGAGGTGACTTTGAAATGTGTGGGCATGGTATATGTCTTCCTGTAACAACTGGTGACGGCATAAAGTGTATTTGTGATCAAGGCTGGACGACGAACGGGACTGGAGTAGTTTGTTCGACTGATGTAAATGAATGCGACACAAAGCAAGGTCCCCATTGTTCTGTAAATCCAAAAGTAGACTGCATAAACTTACCCGGATCATTTCGTTGCGGCCAATGTCCAAATGGGTATGAAGGTGACGGTTTTACTTGTTCAGATATTAATGAATGCGTCACATTACCTAATGGAGGCTGCAGTACAAGTCCCATGGTCGCATGTCACAATACTATAGGCTCACGTATTTGCGGTTCTTGTCCAATGGGATATCAAGGCGATGGCGTAATTTGTACTTGGCGCGGATCATGTAATATTAACCGAGGTGGCTGTCACCCTTCTGCACAATGTATTGAAAATTCATCCCAAGGAGGTCAACCTGCTCAATGTATCTGCCCGGAAGGAATGGAAGGCGATGGCGTCGGATTAGGTGGTTGTTCTATTTCAACCGCTGATAATTCAACGAATAGTTGTGAGAAAAACCCTTGTGGTACCCATGGCCAATGTCATCCACTTAGGTCAGGCTACACTTGCATTTGTTTTAAAGGGTACGGTGGTGCACATTGTGATGTGTCTTTTAACTTTTGTGGCCCCAACGTGTGTCGTAATGGAGGAACTTGCAGACCGGATGAACAATCACCCAGGGGATTCAGGTGCGAGTGTACAGCGCAATTCTCTGGGGACTCCTGTCAAATTATGTCCAAAGCTTGTGGTGGAGTTCTTAATGCTGAAGAAGGATCAATTGCCTACCCTCCCAATAACTCTAGCTACAGTGATAATTCCCGTTGTGCATGGGTTATACATACTAATCCAGAAAAAGTGATAAATGTAACATTTAGCAAATTCAACTTAGAACCTGAACCTGACTGTGTTTATGACTTTTTACAAATTCATGATGGTAGAAATTCTGGAAGCCAACTGATTGGAAGATTCTGTGGCAATACTTTTCCAAAAGGCGGTAACATAATATCTAGTCATAATTTCTTGTATTTTTGGTTTAGATCGGATCAAAGTGTGGCTAAAGATGGATTTGCTTTACATTGGAATAGTATACCACCGGTATGTGGCGGCAAACTTGATGCCTCTAAACATGGGCATATAAGTTCACCTGGCTCTCCAGGCAAGTATCCACCCAATAGAGATTGCTATTGGATGTTGTCAACAGACCTGGGTAAGAGGATTCAACTACATTTTTTCAATCTTGATATAGAATCACATTCGAATTGTAGTTTTGATTATTTAGCTATATACGACGGTGAGCATACTACCGATCCACTTCTACAAAAATTTTGTAACTCAACTCAGCCTGAACCTGTACGATCGGCAAGCTCTGACCTTCTTATCCATTTTCATTCAGATGCATTTGGTAGTGGAAATGGTTTTCAAATAGCCTATGCACCAACAGAAGGATTTCCTGGTTGTGGGGGCTATTTTACTGACGAAAAAGGAGAAATATCTTCCCCATCCTTCAATGGAAAATACCTTCACAACTTATTGTGTGAATATAAAATTAAAACAAGCCAAGGC
Organism: Choreutis nemorana; assembly: GCA_949316135.1. NCBI lineage: Eukaryota > Metazoa > Arthropoda > Insecta > Lepidoptera > Choreutidae > Choreutis > Choreutis nemorana. The sequence goes on along the minus strand of OX438601.1, from coordinate 8,435,303 downwards.
ACAAAAATTTCAATTAAGATAAAATCTTTTAATTTGGAAAATTCATTTAAATGTCAATATGATTATTTAAAAATTTATGATGGACCTTCTACCGAAAATCCCTTAGTAGGCAAATTCTGTGGAACTAATTACATTAAGTCTTATACATCATCATCAAATTATTTATTTATTAAATTAAAAACTGATAATTCTATGGCCTCAGACGGTTTCGTCCTTACTTATGAATCTGTTTGTCAACAAACTTTTTTGGGAGACAGTGGTGTTATCAAATCTCCAGGATATCCATTTAGCTATCCTGAAAATAGAGTGTGTGAATACCTTATACAAACAGAACCTGGAAAATCGATTCAGTTAACTTTTCAAGACTTTGATATTGAGGATAACAGGTATTATGACTGTAGGTACGACAATGTTGAAATTAGAGATGGCTTGGATAGTAACTCCACTTTACTTGGTAGATATTGTGGAGGCTCTGATCACACGCCTCCCGTTAAAACTTCAACCTATAATTACATGTACGTAAGATTTACTAGTGACATGAGCGTCAGTGGTACTGGATTTTATGCAAATTATACTACCATTGTTACGAATTGTGGTGGAATTTATAAAGAGGCTCAGGGGACTATAGATTATCCTTTAAATCCACAAGATGATAATTACGAAAATTCCGTATCATGCACATGGTTATTAGTCGCGCCAGAAGGTATGCATATCAAGTTAACGTGGAATAGCTTTAAAATTGAAATGATGCCATCTTGTCAAAGTGATTACGTAGAAGTTACTGAAGTCGAATATACAAATGAACTTACTGCATTAGGAAAGTTCTGTGGTGACAATTTGCCACCTGCGTTAACCACTTTTTCAAACAGACTTCGAATTAAATTTGTTTCCGATGACAGTGTTCAGGATAGGGGTTTTTCATTATCTTACTCTTTTCTGAATGAAAAGCAACACTGTGGAGGCAACTATTTAAGAACACAAGGAAATATTATGTCACCCGGTTGGCCAGGTCTGTATGAACCCAATAAAGATTGTACATGGGTAATTTCTGTCCCATTTGGACAACAAATTATGTTAAACATATCATTTTTGGATTTAGAACGATCTATTCGTGGTACATGTGAACTTGGTGATTTTTTGGAAATAAGGAATGGCCTACGTAATGATTCTCCCCTTCTCGGCAAATATTGTGGTTCTGGCGGCCCTAGAATTATTAAATCAATAGCAAACTCGTTATTTATTCACTTCCATTCAGATTTTTATTTATCCGGAAAAGGATTTCTAATTGAATGGGATTCTACTGTAACAGGTTGTGGTGGAATTTTAACTGGTTCCAGCGGTTCCATATCTTCTCCAAATTACCCTCAAACTTACGACGATAACGCAGAATGTTTTTATAGAATAGTCACTAGTGCTGGATCTCGTATAGAAATTAACTTCGTTGATCTTGAATTAGAGTTTAGATCTAATTGTGAAGACGATTATGTAGAAATATTCGATGGAAGAAATACTGATTCCCCTCAATTAGGGAGATTTTGTAATATGTCTCAATTATCTAACAAAGTTATAGAAACGTCTAGCAATTACGCGTACATTATATTTCGATCCGATTTTTATATATCTAAAAAAGGTTTTCTACTAAATTATCATACTATTTGTAACAACAATATAACCGGTCGATACGGAGTAATAGAAAGTCCTGGTTATCCAAATAATTATCCTAAAAACCTTAACTGTTTGTGGAAAGTACAAGTTCCCCTTGGAAATAAAATAAACATTACTTTTACGCACTTTGATATTTACAAACAAATACGACGTTTTAGTGGCGCTGTCTTGTCTGCAAGTTGTGACCAAGATTCTCTTCAAATCAAAGAAACGATAGACGATTCTTTTAAAGTCAAATTATGTGGTTATTCTTTACCCAACTCTTTCACATCTAGTACGAACTCTCTAATGTTAAAATTTACTTCGATTTCTTACTTTCCTCGTACCGGTTTTCGATTAGAATGGGTCCATCACGGCTGCGGTGGTCATATGAAAAAGATGATTGGTTCTATTACATTCGATAGAAATTTAATGATCGAAGAAGATTTAGAATGTGAATGGTTAATAGAAACAAATGTTGGGACCAGTGTCCAGGTTTATCTTTCAAGACTTTTCATGACAGAATCTCAGAATTGCAGCATTGATGCCTTAGAATTATACAACGGAGATAGCACCAATTATCCTCTTGTAACAAAAATCTGCCATAGTGGGATTACAACTGCCCATGCAAGTTCAAATTTAATGTTAGTCAGATTTGTTAAAAAATCAAGTCTGAAGAATGCTTTCTTTATGTTAAATTTCAATGGGATACAACAAACATGCGGTGGAAGAATAATGTCTCGATCTGGGATGATTCACTCAAAAAACTATCCGCAAAATTATGATAATAATATAAATTGTATTTGGTATATTAACGTTCCGGTAAATCATATCATTGAACTGAATTTCATCGACCTTGATCTATTCTCAAACGACGATACAGGCTGCGAGGATAATATAAAAATATATGAACACGATTATTTAACATATCATAACTACGGCACTAACTACAGCTACCTAATATGCCCTTTTAGTAATGTTACACAAATAATATCGAAAACTAATAATTTAGAAATACAATTTGTTACTGATGGCAGTCGTTCGGCGAAAGGTTTTAAAGCAAATTTTTCAATGATATGTGGAGCAACTATTAAAGCTAATTATGACGGTACAATAACAAATGACAATTACGTAAATTTTTTCAATAATTCTTGTACTTGGATTATCGTAGCACCTGACCTAACCGATAAAATAAGTTTAACTATTACTCACATGTCGATACCTAAGACTTACAGCACTAGTAGTAATAGAAACTGTCCAGAATCTTTTCTTAAAATCTTTGATGGTAATGATAACACAGCGCCGTTAATTGATGAATATTGCGGTCGTAAAATACCACCTATGCTTGTAAGCCATGGAAATTCTATTACAATTCAGTTTGGATCATATTCAAAAACTCTTTCTGGTAAATTTATGGCTCATTACTCTCGAACGAAAACAGCTTGTGGAGGGTCTTTATTTTCAGAAGAAGGAACAATTGCATCACCAAACTACCCACAATCTTATCCAGATAATAGTGACTGTGAATGGATTGTTCAAACATCTCCAGGAAACAGAGTGTATATGATGTTTGAACAATTTGATATAGATTACTCAGAGGATTGCAATGAAGATTACGTAGAAGTACGTGAAAATAGTCGTAATGGTCGACTAGTAGGGGTTTATTGTGGTACAGAAATACCAAGCAATACAACAGCTGCGTCTAAATTATTTATTAAGTTACATAGTAATAATAAAAACAGTGGTCGTGGATTTATGATTCATTATGGATTCCTTCGCGACAACTATATATCAAATACGGATAAAGGTGAAATTGCGTCACCATTATATCCACAAAGCTACATAGGACCTTCTGAGTATAGTTGGCGGATTTTAACTAGTGGAAGTTCTCCTATAGATTTGAAAATAGTGCTTTTGGAGATCCCTGTTCAAGGATCGTCATGTTATAACTACTTGGCTATTTATGATGGTTATGATGAATCTTCACCTTTGATTGATAAACTTTGTGGATTGCTTCCAGACCAAAAAATTGCATTCAAAACTACTTCTAGCATTGTATATATTAAATTATTTTTGGATGATTCTAATACGGGTTCTCTGTTTCGCATAAAGTGGGCTAAAAGTGACGAAGATCCCTCAAGCATTAGCAATGAAGACGAGTTTAATTGTGGGTCCAATACAACCCAATTTATCCATCCATCCCAAAGTATTCAAGTCAAATCTCCTAACTATCCTGAGTTTTACAACAATAGTTTGAATTGTAAATGGACCTTTCAATCTGCACCAGATAGGCATTTAGCCTTGATTTTTAAAGATTTGAAATTAGAAGAGACTTCTAAATGCTTTGCAGATTACATCACAGTGGATTCATCAGACACTGGACTGGAATGGTCATCAGTCAAAGATAAAATATGTCTGTTTTCTCAATCTCAAAAATCTATTGTAGGGAAATCCTTCATGTCAATAAAGTTTACCAGTGACTACGGAATTACTGAAAGAGGTTTCAAGGCTGAAGTATTTTCACTTTGTGGCGGATACATAGACGCTTTATCTGGAGTTATCAGCCCATTATTTTATGACTGGAAAAATTTATTTAAAAGTGATAACAAATGTGAGTGGATAATCACAGCTCGTCCAGGGAAAACAATTGTGGGAAGATTCGAAAATTTTAACATAACTAATAACGATGAATGTTTTATTTACGTTACTATTCGTAATGGTAACTCGCCTCAATCACCACTTCTTGGTAATGGAAAATATTGCGGTTACTCTCATGAAAACCTTAGCGAGATCACATCATCAGGCAATTCTATACTTGTAACGTACAACGTTTTGAGGCGAACTAATTTTCAAAACTTTCGACTACGTTTTGAAGAGAAAAGTTTTGAATGTGGAGTGTCATCTAATCTAGATTTAAAGCACAGTTTTGAATTGATAACTTCACCTAATTTTCCATCTATTCCTGCACCGTATTCTGAGTGTGTTTGGGTTTTCTACGGACCCCCTGGTGAAATATTGCGCATAGATTTCATTGATCGATTTGATTTGGATCACAAAGATGACTGTACAAACGAGTTTGTTGAAATTCGCGATGGATCATCACAAATGTCTCCGTTAAAAGGAAGGTACTGCGAACAAAAACCTGGAACGATAAAAACGAGTGGAAATGTAATGTATATTAAATACGTGACTCAGTTATCAGAACCTAGGAATGGATTTAAAGCTAATATATCTATAGATGTCTGTGGCGGTACTATTCGAGCATCAACTGGAGATCTGTCATCACCGGGTTATCCTCATATGCAATTTTTACCGATGGGTACTGTTTGTGAATGGCACGTTATTGGAACTCCTGGACATATATTTAAAATTGTAATTCAGAATATAAATTTACCAGAACCAGAAACGTCTTGTGCTACACGACTAATTATTGATGAATCTAATCCTGTAAACAAAACAACAAACATGTTAAAAACCTTTTGTAGTGATGATTATTTAGATAACATTGCGCCTATTGAAACATCAGAGAACATGTTTGTTGTAAGACTCGTCATTGGTAAAACGCATGAATGGTCAGTACTATCTGACAAACAAGGTTTCCGATTGACTTTTAATTCAACGATGCCATCATGTAGTGGAACCATAACTTCACCTGAAGGCTATATAACTACTCCAGGATATCCTCGACCAACAAATTTAAGATATTGTCAATGGTTAATTAAAGTTCCAAATAAAAACAGAAGAGTTACATTTAACATTCTTGATTATGACAATAATATGATAGGTATATTTAATGACCTAAATTTTCAATCAATAATAAAGACAGTTTCCGATAAAAACTTTAGTCTGACAAATAACACATTTGAATCGTCTGGTTATACAATGGCTGTCTACATAATGTTAGCTCCATTTGCTTCTAAGCATCGTTTCAAAGCTAAATTCAGTTCAGAAGAAGAAGCTCTGTGTGGTGGTGCGTTGGCAGGATTAAATGGTACACTTTTATCACCATTATTACAAAGATCGTATTTTTGCAAATGGCATTACAACTACGCTAATAACAAGGAAATCAATAATGAAATAGTTGATTCACTCGAATACAATACATTATTCATTGAAGGAAAAATTAATAGTACTTTAGAAAGTAACCGATGGACTAGTCGTGGACATTGCTTTGTAAAACCAAAATTAAACATCAAATCAGATTTAAATTACCGTGGGTTGCCATTCAAAAGAGAAGTTTGCACGAATACAGATTTTAAGTACAGAATTCCTTCTACAGCTATTGATTTAACAGCATTTCAATCAAATACTTTATTTTTGTCTTTTGAATTGAAGTGGAAACTGCAGCCTTGTGGTGGAGTTATTCATGTAAAGGAAACTCCTTTGAATATTTTAAATATCCCTCAAGCTTACAACGATTCCATTGAATGTGCGTGGCTTTTAATCTCTTCTATAGACAGTAGAATATCAATAAAATTAGAAGGATCATTTTTATTGCCATGTACTGACGAGTTTATAAAAATAGGCGATATGACTCAATATGGACCTACCATAGGTGATTACTGCCTGGATCGTTCGCAACAAAATGCAATAACAACTAATAGGATAACTTATGTGCAGTATCACTCAAACATTAAACAGAATACGTCAATAAAACTTGTGGTTCAAAAAAATACGAAACAATGTGGAGGACAGCTTATGAAATACGACACCATCTTCTCGTCACCAAATTATCCTAAAAACTATCAAGAAAATATGGAATGCAGATGGGAAATTGTAACTGATATTGGTAACAGAATATCGTTGCAGTTCATCGATCGTTTTGTTATAGAAAGTCGTCCAAATTGTACCAAAGATGCAGTTATCATTTTTGATTGGATAAATAATACATACATTGAGATAGCGCGCCTGTGCGGACGACAGATTCCAACTGCACCTTTTAATTCAACATCAAATAAAATGTTGGTTATCTTGCGAACTGATTCTGAAATTAATTTAGACGGATTTAGAGCACAATGGAAACCAATTTGTGGATTGTCATTGCAAGCTAGTGATATCGAACAATTTATATACAGTCCCGGCTATCCCTTTGAATACAATGGTTTACTCGACTGTAAATATGAAATTACAACTAAACCTAAACAAAAGATAGATTTTAAAGTTCTAGACTTTGAACTAGAAGGAACTTATCCCAATTGCGACTATGATAATTTTACTCTTACTTTTGAAGATTTCGTTTATCAAACGTACTGTGGAAAAGAAAGACCATCTAACTTTAATACTTTTTCTAATGTTATAATTGATTTTAAAACTGATCGGTTTATCCAGAAAAAAGGATTTAAATTATCATTTAAACTTTATTCCTGTAATAAAATTATAACGGAACCGACAGTTTTAACGTCAGGACCTAAATCAGATTACAGTGGTAACATGAATTGCACTTGGTCTATTGAGGCTCCTATTAATAAAATTGCGGTGTTTAAATTATTTTTCCTTGACGTCGAAAGTTCGGCTCAGTGCTCGAATGATTATCTAGCGATTTATAATGGAAACACAATAGACGAAAACCACCGAATAGCATTACTGTGTGGACTTATCAATTCAACATCAATTTTATATAGCAAAGATAGAAAGCTGCTGGTCCAATTTGTGTCTGATGATAGTATTTCCTTAACAGGTTTTCGGGCAGAAGTTTTCTTTACTTTCTCTCAGTCGGTAGGCTGCGGTGGGACGATCGACTTGCTAGGTTCCACTATCATTAATTCGCCATTACTTCCTGGTGAAGTGGTGTATCCAAATTATTTAGACTGCCAGTGGACAGTTAAGGCTCCAATTGATAGCATTATTAAATTAGAGTTTATGTCATTCCATCTAGCCCCCTGTTCTAATATTAATCAAACAGCTATAGGGTACACCAATTGTGATTGTGATTTTGTAGAAATAAAAGACGGAATACATTTAAATAGTTTACAAATTGGTAGATATTGTGGTCATACTTTACCACCTCAATTAATATCGTCTTCAAATACAATGAGCATACGAATATCAACAGATGGAGAAATCACTAGCTCAGGATTTCAAGCTCGCTTAACGAAAGAACATTCTTTATGTGGGCAATCTGTATTTAATATATCTAATAAAATCCAAAAAATAACAACTCCTGGATATGGATTTAATAATATACCACGCGGCATTAGGTGTGTTTACCATTTGCAATCTGAAAATACTTATGATACAATACATATTAAAATTAAGAACTTTGATTTAAAACCAAGCAATTTAGCTAGTGGTACACGATGTAATAAGGACAAATTAATTATTACCAGTAAACCGGAACATAACAACCAAACAACTCTTAACAAAGATTTCGTTTTGAATAACTTGAGAGACAGCTTTTTCAGTCATGAAAATTTTTGGGATCTGTCTTTTGGGTATCCTGAGCGTTTTGAGCTTTGTGATCCCAATAACCATACCGATTTCTATCTACAAGGTACTGTCTCAATTTTCATAGAAACATCGCCCGAGCAAGATTCGCAAGTCTATAAGGGAGTCGAATTGGAAGCTGAAACATCAGGATTTTGTGGCAGAAATTACACTGAACCACATGGAAGAATTCGTACTAGTATACAAACTCCTGGAAGAACCCATGAATGTTTTACGCTCATAACAGCACCCGAAAACCACACAATTTCAGTTTACTTCTTAGCACTGGTTAATTATTACGTATACGACAGTACCTTTTTAGATTGTTTTGACGGAAATAGCACAAAATCTCCTAGATTGTTACACTTTACTAGCAACAGTCAAGACGATAAACCTCTTTTTTCAACGGGTAGATTCTTGTTGTTCCATTTTTATCAGACCGGTGACACTGGGATGAGCGATTTGAATTATGTTACCAGTAACAAAGGGCGTGGATGCGGGGGTAGTTTGAACAGTCATGTCGGGAGGATCGCTAGTCCCTTATACCCTGAGGTGTACCGACGTAGGTCCTCATGCGAGTGGGAGCTACAGACTCCTCCGAGCACGCGACTCTTGCTCCACTTTGCGGCGTTCGATCTCGGTAGAGGTTGCGATACGAATTACTTAGAACTTCAGGATAGGACAGGCAAAACGATTTCAACGTTTTGTTCTGAATTCCCCGCTGACTTCACGAGTCAAGACAATTATGTTAAAGTTGTTTTTATCACCGACATGAACAACAGTGGAGTTGGTTGGGTTGCAGATTTTGTAGCAATTTTATAATTTCTCACTTATTCTCTTTTAATGCTTCAACAATGTTAAACTTCTAAACCCTATTCTAATTTTTTCAACCGCCTTCATTCAAATGTACTACTTTTAAATTTAAGTAGGTATTTGATTTAGGCAGTTAAGAGGTATGGACTAAATAAGTTTTTTTATGTATAGATTAACATAACTTAGATTTAATTTTTAAAAGGAAAAATTGTAAAAAGTATGTTTTTAATCAAGAATAAATATACTTATACGTATAAAACATTTAGGTACCTATCATATACATATAACTTCAATAATATATTTTTACACTAATGTGAATAAATAATTCCAAATTCATTGATCTTATTATTTCAGATGAATTATCACACCATATCCTACCTATACTATCTTCTTACTCAAAAGTCTACTTGCCACCATTGACATTATATACCTAAATCAAGAGGCAGATACGTTACAGACGCGCGTGAAGCAAGGAGTTGAAAACAACCCAATTGGGTCAGTTTGTCCCTAAAGAAACTAGTTTACTTAAAAGCACAACTGACAATATACTTTTCTTCTTTTTTTATAGTTACTGTTTTGATAGTGGTATCCCTTTAAGGTGGTAGATCTACGTGCGAGATCGTCTGGGTTGGTAGGTTCATGCCGTGAAACAGTACGCTGTGTTTCGGATCGAAGGATTTAAAAGCAGTACAGAGAGGTAATTACAGGCACGGAAGGTATAACACCTTTACCTCTACATGGACAAACAAAATAAGGGGTTTCGTCGTGTCAAATGGCGGCGTTATCACTTTCCATCAGTTGAATCGTTTGCGTATCCACCCATAACGTATAAAAATATTAGACAATGTAGTGTGCCGAAATGTTTGGTTTTTTAATTGATATATATATCCTTCCATATCTATGTTTTGTAATATCATTGCTTATCATGCTAAACATGTGTTAATAAACCTACCTTATCATAACCCATACCATTCCATTTACCTAGTTTTCAAACATACATACCTACTTGTAGGCAGGTACGAATTTAATTTAGGCACTCAAAGTCAAACATTAGCAAGTACCTACGTACTAACATTAGGTACATGGCTGAGTCCAGAGAGCGAGAGAGTAACAAGAGGACGACCGTCGTTTCTCACCCGAACGCGCGAAGGCCTCAACCATCTAAGCCAAGGTGCGCGCCTCCTCACGAGGCCCTATTAGGTGAGCCAAAGATCCCCAAGATATCATTGTTAGGGAGTTGACCATCTGTTGCCGACCCACCCCTGTTCCCTCAATAATTAAATCACCAATAGGGCGGGTTCTCCGTTCGATCGATTGAAATAAAGAAGACCATAATTAAAAATCCACAGTAGATAGGCTAGGTGCCTAGCTCGAATATAAAGTAAATAATATCTTAAAATATTCTAAACACACTTCCTTGTTGCCCTTCAACCCACCTAAGCCTGTAAGATTAATTTGATATCTTTGACGTAAAAGAATGTTACAAACTACAAGAAACTCCTGTATTTTTCTATAAATTATTTATATACATTAAAATGTATCCAAACAGAAGTAAATACCTACAGAATTTAGAAGTGTTATTTTTTGTATTTTTTCTGAAAAACAATAGACAAATTGAGTCAAAAGAGCAACACGAGTACCGAGCGTGCGTTTCCGAGCACTAATTTGATATCTTCACTTTTAAAATCTGTTACCACCCATATGATTACTATTAACATATCGTTAACCGATTGTAATACTAGCGGATCCAGGGGGAGCTTCATCCCCCAAACGACAATCCTGGATCCGGTACTGCATTGCAACGTACCTATTGCTTCACATCTTATGAAATCACGTAGGTCTGCTATTCGTAACAGAGAAGAAAAAAATAAAACCTTACTGACATCAAACGTATCAAAACAAGTTTCTTGTTAAATAAATAATAATAACCACATCACGACACACACATTGACTCAGCCCTGCACTAAGTATCGTAAGAACTTGTATTGCAGGTGCTAAGCAACGATATGGGATATACTACATAAATAAGAATACAACGTCCAAGACCGGTAAGCGAGACAATGCGTCTTGCAAATAACACAAAGTCCCGCCCCCGCCGGGATTCGAACCCGGAACCTCTAGCGTAGCAGTCAGCTGTTTACACCACTGCGCCACTGAGGTCGTCGTGTTCTTGGCGGGAATTAGAAATGTATATATCGACTTTTTTGTTTTATCATTTCAGTGCATTAAACTGCTAGGTGAACAAACTAGTAAAGTTGTAGTGAAGTAGTGCTAGACAAGTGGGAAGTGAATACGGTGATTAGGTTTAATTTAAGCTGCTTTTAAGAGAAATTGTGTTCGTATTTATAATAAAATACCAAGAAATATAACTAAAATGTCAGACACGAAATAAATAAACATGTGAAACAAGTTTTACTTAAAAATATATGGAAATAGAGAATAAAGAGTAATTTTTCTTAGCTGCACAGGTTTATCTTATAGACAGTTGAAGTGCAAAGGTTGCAATGAAGATCCGCGGTAAAAATCAACTTTGAAATATGTCTTAATAAGTTCATGCTCGCAAAAACGTTTGTGCCTTTAATCATAAACGAGATATCATTCATATATACCAACAATAAAAGTGGTCCCAATATTAAACCTTGAGGTACGCCTAGACTAACGCGAGACTGGGTTGATGTTGCTTTACCAATTTTTTTTTTGAATAGGTTCTCTCTAATATGATTCCACAAAGCCAATCGACGGACTATTAAGGCCATAAAACGACAGACTTAAATCAAAAGCCTTCGAAAGATCACAAACCACTCCAATAGGATCCTGTGACCAGATTAAACTGGTTCGGACTATTTTTGGAGCCTGGGAGGGGTTTAGGTTTACCCATGGTAAATCCAAACTGTTGACGATGTAGAATCCCATTCAGCAAAAAAAATTCAAAAATTTTCTAGCTGGTACAACCGGGATTGGTCTATAATTAGATGGCTGTTCTTGGCATCCCGATTTAAATATTGGAAGTCATTCCACGTGGTGTAAGCGACGTATTTACCGTTATCGATACTATTATTGAATATTTTAGATAGTAAAGGTACAGTCACATTTATTATTGGGCTAATAGACTTAACCGAGAGCCCCCACTAGTCTGCATCGTATTCTACGGCCATTCCTGCGGTCGATGGCGTTGCGGCGTTGTTTTGTGGAACATACCCATTATTTCTACATAGGAAATGTTACTATTATGAAAGGGTACTTTGAAATGACATTTGGCAATGTTGTGCAGATTACTTGTCACTGTCAGTCAGATGACAAGTAAAGCTATATCGTCGACTGCTATATTTAATTTTTAAAAGTTCCTTTCTTATAAACGGCATGTTTGTATGCAGTATAACTAAAGTATTAGTTTAAAACACATTATTAAAATGGTTTTCTTATCAATATTTCTCAATCTATTTTTATATGGTTTGGCGGTGGCTATTGCCTTGTTTCTTTTAGTAAGTTTTGTTATTATTGTTACACGTATGACATGAAAATTTATCAATTGTAATATTTATGCTTTGTTTTTGTAGATATCATTTATTGTTTATACTATAACAGAGCCATATCCTTCCATTGAAAGATTTAAGGAAGAAGAAACTTTTATTAATTCAAGAACTCAAGCCAAAGAAAAGTTTCCAAGCATAAAGGATAATTATAGCATAAACTTAAGTGTAGTGGTCCCAGCTTACAATGAAGAAGAAAGATGTAAGTGTCAATAATAAAATAATTTATTTGAGTCTCAACAAAGTTATGGTTCATTTTGATTTTTTGATCCGTTAAAATTTATGATAGCACACATGGTTGTTGATTTGGTGAACAGTGTACTGTTCTGTTTGCAGTGCCTCCAATGCTTGATGAAGCTTTGGAATTTTTAGAGAAAAGAGCAAAAGAGTACTCTAGTTATAAATATGAAATCATAATAGTAAGTGATGGGAGCAAAGATGGGACTGCTAGAGTAGCGAACAAATATGCTGACAAATATGGAAGTGACAAAGTAAGATGCCTTGAGCTGGTCAAAAATAGAGGAAAAGGTGGAGCTGTCAGATTGGTTTGTCTAATCATTATTTTTTCTTCACTGCTGTTGTGTGGTCCAGCAGTAGTTTCAATTGATAATTTGTTGTGTGTGATGTTTGTTTTTATTTCAGGGAGTTCAAAGCTCTAGAGGTGCTATGATATTGTTTGCTGATGCTGATGGTGCATCAAAGTTTGAAGATCTCCTGAAATTGGAAGCTGCTGTAAAAGATATTGTTAAATATGATCCAATTAATGAACCCCAACTTATTTGCAATAGTCAAGTAATGATTATTGGGTCAAGAGCACACCTGGAAGAGGAATCCTTAGCTAAGAGAAGTGTTTTTAGGTGCATATTTATTTTAATATTAAATATGTAAAAAGTTTTATCTTTACCTGTATGCAAACAAATTAGTCTCATACAACATGTACTATTTAGTCAATATAATTGTTTAGTTAAATAAGTGTTTAGAACAACTATTTTTACTATTTTTTCAAAAATGATTTCTCAAATGATATTTTTATAAATTTTATCTTAATCAAAACAAGAAATGCAGATTTATAATTCTTAAATAATAATTGTCTTTCAGAAACATCCTCATGTATGGATTCCATTTCTTGGTTTGGCTGTTCACAGTCAAAGGTATAAAGGACACTCAATGTGGTTTTAAACTGTTTTCAAGAAAGACTGGACTTGATTGTTTCCAGAGTCTGCATGTTAATAGATGGTAATCACTTTGTTTTTTGTAATTTACATTTATTTGACTTTGTTAACAGGTGGTAGATTGATGTGTGAGATTGTCTGGGTTGGTACCACTCTCCTTTCTATTACTGCCGTCAATTAGTGTGCTATTTCAGTTTGAAGGATTGGAGAGCCAGTGTAATTACCAACACAAGATATATAACATCTTTACCTCTACATTGGCAACGCATTGGCATTCCTGGCATCAAACACATCATTGTTTAAATAGGCGGCAGAATCACTTTCCTTAAGCCAAACGCCTGCTTGTTTGCCCATGATTTTGTATAAAACATAAAAACTATGTTTAATGCAACTAAACAGACAATCATAAGGCTAGAGGTTATTAAAGTCTGATGTTTGTTTTAACATAAACATTTTGTCTTTGACATTAACGTAAAGATTCAAAGTTAATGTGGCCAAACAACATTTGGAACAACAAAAGTATTTTCTTTTCTACAATGGGATCAACATCACAACATAATTTGTGAATTTTAAGCTACAAAATGAAAAACAGGTCAAGAGTGAGTTGGAATCGCACATGATGGGTTCCATACAATCTAATAAGATTAAATATTACATACTTTTAGATAATTTCGAAAAGATAGAAAAGCAACCAAAAAAATAATATAATTTCACTTTATTTATATCATTTTTTTATGTTTTTAGTATTTGTTGTTATAGAAGAAACAGATATAGACTCTCTAAAAAAAGAGTAGCTATTATGGTTTATGAAAAACAACCCACCCTTTGAGTATGGAACCCTAAAAAGACTTTTCAGCAAAAATCTTAAAGCATTATTTTTATTTCAGGGCTTTTGATGTGGAACTATTGTACATTGCAAAGAAACTAAACATTCCAATTGTAGAAATTCCAGTCAGATGGACAGAAATTGAGGGATCAAAGATAACACCTGTGCTTTCGTGGATACAGATGGGGATTGATTTGGGACTCATCTGGCTCAAATACCAGATTGGAGCATGGAAAATTAAAACTAAGCAAAACTGAAACTATATGTAGATACTCAAATCGCGCAATTAAATTCCATTTTGTTTTCAATAAATATATATTTACTCATAAACAGGCTTTTAAACTTAAAACAAATCATGTTTCAAATATTTTATTATAAAATTTTACAAGGATTATTATAGATGTTTGTGCAGTGTTCACAACAGACTTCAGATTCAAAAGAGATAGATCACATTGTTTGCAAATAAAAACTGAGCATTTATGTTTACAAAAATTTTCAAAGATTTTTTTAATTTGGCAACAATCAGTGAGCTTTAGTTAAAACATTTATAACAGATTCATCTTAATTTACACTTAAAATTAGGGAATCATTTAAGCATAAAAACGACAAATGCAACATGAAATATATTAAACAATCAAAACAGATAACAGGATTGGTATTATAAGCCTATGATAGAAAATAAGAGACTAAATATGGCCACAATGAGTTCTTGAAAAAAGGTAAAATTGAATTCTCAGAAACATTCAAAGAGTCGATTCTCTGCTGTCAGTTTTTTAAAGTAAAGAATGGTTAATAGTAATAGAAAATAGTGCACAGATTTTAGTGGTATAGTATAATCTCAAAGCCATCCATCCACATGCTTTTTGTTCAAATTATCTATTCAAAGGAGTGTTTTGAACCTCAAAATGTAGCTACTTGCTTATACACAAACTGTAGTAATTATACATCTTAAAAAATATATGCTAAAATACCTACCCTTGTTAACATGCATACAATTAATTACAGGTCTTATAAGAAATGTAGTGGAGAGAAATGACCATTTATCTAATAATGTAAATACATATTTCCAAAATATAAATTTAACTACATAAATATAGATGTATTTGAGTCAGAGATGACAAACCTTTTCGAAGAAACGCCTTGGCAATGACGAGATTTGCAGTATAATTTACGGCCAGCACTAAATGAAGAGAAATTTACAATTAGTGTGCTTTAGCTTAGATAAGAACATGCACAGTGACCATCTACCAATAATATACATTTTAAATTAAAAGTCAGAAAATGTGTCTTTTAAAATCCTTATTTTCACATAGGTTGTATACAATTCACACCAAAGTGACCAAAGCATTAAAATATTACAAAATGTTTATATGAGTTGTCACTTTACTACTTAGATACAACTAGAAAAAGTTAAATATACCTAACTAAAAAAAACTTCTTAGTTAGGGCATATAATTATGGTTTTACATTTTCTATGGTTACTATAAAGGTGGTATAAAAAGAGTTGTATACTTGACAAATTTTAGTATCAGGAAGTGTCAAGTCTAAATAAAATACCAAATTATAATCATCCAACATTTTAAGCACACTCCCTATTGTGTCTTTCTGTCATTCCTAAGTTTATCTAAATTCAAATATAACATTGTAAAATGATGAGCTTAGCTCTTTAAATTACAATAAAGGTTTACATCAGTTATAAAAATATTTTATATTATTTCCAAAAGGCCCCTTGTTTAAAATTTCTTATACCTTCAATCCAAACACCATTTTGAGGAATTGTTCATAGTGAATTGTGATGACACCATCTTGATCTGTATCATACTGTCTGAAGGCTGATGTTAGGGTCTGAAAAAACAAATAAAAAAGTTACACATTGACATCCTAGTAACACAGTTGCATAAAATCATGGAGCAAGTATTGAAGTGGACACAAAAGTGCAAAAAGATCTATGAATGGATTTTATTGGACAAAGAAGACAGAATGTGGTATCACTTGCACATTCCCATGCTAGATTGTCACATTAAGTTGCCAACTTTCTCACTTTCTAGTTGCTTTAACAGCAGTATTCTGTCAGAAGGCTCATTCTCAAAGACTCTTATTGAGTTTCTCAAATTTTGTTTACTTATAATAACTAAACCAAACTAAACTATACAACACAACCAACTAATACAAATTACTTTTGTTGGTAATGTTATCTGCTGTTAATAAAACTTGGTTAATTATAATATTACATTAAGCAAATATGACATGACATTTTAAAAGTGATATTTATATAAATATAATGCAAAATTATGTAGCTTTAAAAAAACCAATGAGTTATACTTACATATAATGTGACACAGCACTGGATAAAGTCATCAAACAGTATGGTCCCTCTCCCGAACCTGTCAAACTTTTGCACCATGATGCCCACCACTTCATCTGACAATCGGTAGCCAAATGCAGTTAATGCAGTCTTAAGTTCCTGTCTATCAATGTTACCTGAATTGTCTTTGTCAAAAGATCGAAAACAGTTCTGCCAATCTGTGACATATTTCCAAAGGGCACCAAAGTCTTCAAATGATATAGCGCCACGATTTTGTTTGTCAAACATTCCTGTGAATGAAATTTAAATTATGGGAAACATATTTATCACATAATCAATACAGAAAAATAACTGTTACTTTAGAGTTACATTTTGCCAACTGAATAAAATTACCGACCAATAAACAAGGACAGCTTATACTTATTGATTTAACCTAACCAAGTTTATGTTAAGGTATGAATATTAATATTGGGTATCTTAGTTCCTTATCATTCCAGAAGTTTCTTACCTATCATCAACCTCACAGTTTCAGGGTTGAATGGATTCCATGTTCCATTAGACAATGCTAGCTGTAATTCATCTGCAGAAATAAAACCACTTCTATCTTTATCAACTCTGAAAAAAAAAATGAATAGATGAAACTTCACAATAGAGAAACACTGCTATATTCTGAAGAAGCAATGAAATAAATGTTAGGTATTTCATACCTTCTGAATATTTCTAATAAGAATTCTCTGCTTGGCATGGGAGACTGGAAAGCCATCGTTTTATACTGAAAGTAATAGTGATTATTGACACTCATTTTGTTGCACCATAAATGAAACTAATTTCACCAAATTTCAGTGACCAACTGACTAAAAATTTTAATAACAAAAGGAACACAAATTTACTCACAAAGAATAAATTATTCATGACCTAACTCTTGAAAACAAATAGGTACATAATGGAAAGCATTGAAGTATAAATTTTTTGTGATTTAGGATGTAACACAAGACGGAAAAAGTTGTTTACGTACATTTAGATTTTTTGACTTTATTAAATAGTTTTCTGCTATGTGTGCCTTTATTGAACTTCTTTTTAACAAAAGTTGAAAGAATAGGTTGTTGATCACTGTTGTGATGTGATGTCTCATCAACTCATTCCACTTTCTACGTTTTTTAAATATTTCTTTAACGGCATTGGTTTTAGTACCATTCTGCCTAATCATCAGTAAATATAATTTCTTCATTCTTGAAGATGATAAATGAGATGAAGATGATAATTTAGAGCATGATAAGATGAACAATAAAAATGATAAAACTGCCTGCAGTAACATGCTAGTACGGTTACTGTAGGCTCTAAGGAGTTACCCGGGAGATGACGAAAAGCGTTGCCAAATCGTCGTATTTCACTTTTTCCACACTTGTACAGCACTACAGTTATTAACTGATAAAAACAGAAGCATTTTACACATTAAATTCTGCTGATATATAAGAAAAGACAATAAATTATGGAAATTCTAACTGACACTTGCCGTTCCCGCCAAGTAACTCCTCCACTTTCTACTGATTCAACCACAGACTAGTTATCATGTCATGTCACTCAACTTCATTCTTTCTTCTTCTTGGTTTAATTAAACTTTGCTGATACACAAGAAAAGACAATAAAATAGGAAAATTTCAACCACCACTCCCCGTTCCCGCCAAGTAACTCCCAACAACAATAGCATGTGGAATAAAGTTGTTGACAAAGTGAAGTGTGCCGAGCTGAACATTTTTACTATTTTATTATTCGTAAATGTTTCAAAATAATAACATGCGAATATAAGCATTGTTTACTATGAATTAGTTTCCATATTACTACTTTTTGATTTTTAAATGCGCCTTGTAGTTATATTTACCCTCTTGCTACCGTGGCGCTGCCTATTTAACCCATTCCAATATACATATTTCATACACAAGAGTCTGTTCTCGTGACTTCTATCCATCATAATATTGTCAACAAATAGGATTACATGAATGTAGTTATTTTTAATAATGTGAAAAACCTAAATTTCCAAAGATTCCTGTCTTGAAATTATACATCGAACGTAGACCCGAAATTATGGTACATTAACGATTATAACCATATGGTATCATCACTGTCACCCTGAACAGACAGACCCCCCAGAACTCGAGCGAACATTTTTATTATCTTTTTACGTAAATGCTAGCAGAAAATGGTATTTCTGGCAGGACCACTTGGCCCAGACAGACTACGCAACGCAGTCCTCTCTTAATTTTTTAAAAATATTGTTTTGCGGCAATTCAAGAACATAATGGCCATTGACTTGTTTTTGGATTACTCTATTGGTAGGTATTGGTATTGAATCAATCTATCCCAATAACCAATGATTAAAAGAAGTATCAGAATACAAGCCCTAGTCTCGCTTTGTTGATTTAGATGGGCGTTGACGGTGCAGAAAATCCAGTCTTGAGATTTACTAGCTATTTTAAGAAAAATAATTGGTAAACTTTTGGAAAACTGAAAAACAATGTTTTATCTCGCTTTAAGGGACTTGTGACGTCTGACTTAACTAACGTTCTCTGTCTTTAAATTTAATCAAACCCAAAAAAGTATATTTTGCGTTTAGTTTCGCTTTTGTTCTACCAAATACAAGATGTGTACCTACCTACCAAAGTAGCTCGCTTTGATACTAAAATGGCGGATGTCTCAAGTTGTGAACGTAAAGTAAAACTAAATAAGAATGGCAAAATTGTTAAAAGGCGACTACGAAATCCCGACGGTTAGTATTTAGAAAGTTGTAAAATTTGTTACAAGATATTTACCATCTTTCCTTATACGTTCTGTTGCAAAACTAGCTTTAACACATCATACGCTCATTGTTTATTTTTGTCTCTTATTACTTTCTTGATACGCTAACAAAATATTTCCTAACATTTTACAAGATTTTTGTCCGAAAGTTAAGTACTTACTTTTTTGCAATATTTAAGTTTTTCCATTTACGCACATTAATTTTTTTCTTAAGCATACCCATAAGTCAATTTTATTATGTTATTTCAGAATGGCACAAACAAAAACAAAAGAGACTTAGGATAGCCGGTCTTGAATATATAAATGCAAATGGAAAAATTGTACCACCCAAACAACCAGGACCTGACTGCAACTGCCGAAGAAACTGCTTTCAAAAAATACCAGAAGAAATACGATTAAAAACTTTTCAAGGCTTTTACTCAATGAAAACTCATGATGAGCAAAATGCATATTTATTTGGTCTTATGAGACAAGTTGATGTAAAAAGGAAAAGAGTGAAGTCTAGTAGCAGAAGAACATGTACTTTTGAATACTTTGTTAGAGTAAAAGGTAGAGAGACACAGGTTTGTCAGACTGCCTTCAAAAACATACATGCCATAACTGAACGCAAGGTCAGAGTCCTCTGTAAGAAAATGGATGATGGAGTCATGTTTCCCAGTGATAACAGAGGAAAAAATAGTCATCGAAGATCAGGAGAAGTACGTCTTCCAAATGGAGTCCTGGAGCAAATAAAAAACCATATTTATTCTATTGTTCACACTCATCGATTAAAAGACTTTATTAGGCTTGACAAAATTGCTGGTTTAGAAATTAATATATCAAAGATGTGGAAAGATTATATTGCAACTTTTGATCCTGACAACATAACAGCAACAATGCCCAAATCAAAAAGAAATTCTGATGTTCCAAACCAACATCAAAATGAACCTATAGAGCAAACTCAACAAATACAGCCACAGGAAACATTTGCTCCCGTCACTTATTCAGGCAATGGACAGATAGTGAACATAGCTGAAAACTACTTTCAAAATCAATATCAATCTACTGCTCTGACTACTGCTTCAACTCAAACAAACTTTTATCCAACCCAAAATGGAGCTCAAAGTATGGGGATAATTTTGCAGTCACCAGCCACTGCTAGACCAGCTCAGCCAACTGCATTTATTGTACTTCAAACCAAACAAGAACCTCATCAAAATGCTATCACATACAATCAAATTACAACTAAGTCAGAAAATCAACAAAATGCCATCACATACAATCACATTTCAGCTAAACAAGAACCCCAACAGAATACTATTACATACACCCAAATTGCAAGAACAATGCCAAATCAAGAGAAGAAAGAAGATGACATCAAAATAAAGAAGGAAAGAAAGAGAGGGCCTATGGTTAAGCAGTGGAGATATACTAACATATTTCACGATGAAATTAATGGTGCAGCCCTAGCAGCAATAAAGACGAGACTTGGCATGTACTATGCAGAGAGTGATGCAGCTCGCAAGAAAGCAAAGCCAGCACGGCCAGCTGAGCTACCAGCACCTGCAATCATTCAGACTGGAACACAAACACCAGCTGAACAAATTAGACCAACTCACACAGTTACTATCTATACTTAGCAAGCATAATGACTGATCCAATTTTTTTGTCCTGTTATTAATTATTTAATTAGTTGTAAGAAAAAACTGTTAATAATATTTGCCGTATAAATCTAGTTATTGGCCATTATATTATCTGCTTTGTTTAAAATTATACAAACTTATTAGTCGGTATACTAGATTTAGTACATTAAGTAATGTACAATTTAAATGTGAATATGCTTCATGAAAGTTCATTTATTTACATGGTGTTTTTTCCATTCATAAGCAATAAAGTGATTTTTGCCATACTTTTCCTTTTGATTTATAATAGTAGGAAGAATGTAGAATTATGAAGAATGTTAGAAGTATGTAGAATTTTTGATAGTTAAAGAATATTGGGCTTATTGCCACTGGTCTGTAGTTAGGTTGTAAAAATTAAACCACAAATATGTTTTTTTTCTTTTATTTTACACTTAAATTACGCAGACAATACACATACACCACCCACAGCCTTGATCTTCTGCTCAGCTGTCTTAGAGAAGAACTTGGCTTTCACTATGACCGGCTGCTTGGGGAGTTTGCCTTTGCCCAATAATTTGTAGTAACCCTGAAAATAAGTTTTTCATTTTATTGCTGGCTTCTATGGTTTCATTATGACAAAAATAAATGAATCTATATAGTGAGGAAATGCAATACAAATTACAAAATAGATATCAAACACAAACAAATAGTCCCCCTATTCTTTGGAGGTTAAACCACCCACCAACTATAAAATGTTATCCATGGTATACTTGACCAGATTTTTACACAAATTAAAAAGTAATACCATGTTAGGTATTAATTATAATGAAGTCTTAAATTATTCTATAATCAGTATGATTGTTAATATGTTTAGTTGGCAGTAGAACTTAAAAAAAATATATTTTCATTACTTAAGATTTAAAAAATTAAGCTATTAAACAACAGATGAATAACTAATCAATCAGCCCCTAACAATGAATTATACATAAAAGATAGTGAAAAGGGCCAACATTACAAAATCAGAAAGCATGGAATTTTTAAAATACATGAGTTTTTCAAAACTTTCAAGTTTAAGTATCAGCTTTACAAGTAAATACACCTCTTTAGACATAGACAAGTGAAGTATCAATTTTCTATACTAAGATATTAAAAAATTTACTTCATACTCAAGTAATTGTGTGTTACCAAATAAGGTAGTTTTTAATAACAAGTTTATCTATGCAAAAAGTAAATTATATTTCTCAATTATTTCTTTATAGTACTTACAGCCTTGACAATGTTGATGACTGGAACCTTTCCATCGGTAGCGTTGGCGTACTTAAGCCTGGACTGCTCAGACACAAGGGTCCAGAGCTTGTCCAAGTTCATCACAGGGCACCAGTCCTTGTTCCTCCTCAAATGGAAATTCCTCATACCCAACTGAAAATTTTAAAATTCAATCTAAGTGTGCTGTAAGACAAGTTGAATATATACTTGTGGAACTCTAAACATGAATACAGATTTACTATTAAAACTAAATTTATTACCTTGCCAAAGTATCCAGGATGGTACTTGTCCATGTTAATTCTGTGATGATGTTCACCACCAGCGTTACCGCGACCTCCAGGGTGCTTGCGGTGCTTGCCTGGAAGCAGAAAACCATTAAATTAATTACCAATTATTGAAAATACAAAAGTTTAAGGTTAGAATAAATTTATAAACATTGCTCTTCATGGATATAATACTAGTAAGGGTTTTCGGTTTTGTAGATACTTACCGATACGTCCATGACCGTGGCTCACGTGTCCTCTTAACTTCCTAGTCTTCTTCTTGGATGTGGCCTGCACAACAACAAATTAAAGGTTAGGGGTAACAATAGTAAAACTTCAGAATCCATCGTAAATATATTATCCAGTCGAAGTTGTATCACTTTAGTCACAATTTGGATTTTGTAATTACGATGTATATATCTAGATTCAACAGAATTTAATGGATTAATTTAATATTACAAGCACCAACCATATTTTCGATTTCACGACAAGATTTACAAAAGAAAGAGATAGAGGAAAAAGGGTAGACGTATAGACGGCCAACTGTCACTGTCAGGAAAAATGTTGTTATACCGAATAATATTTACATTTAAATTCATTATCTGCATAAAACTTACTTTTTTATTTAAATTATAAATGACTTCTGTAAATTTGTAGAAACGATTTGTCTTCGAAATCTGCAGAAGTTTTTTTTAATTGTAAAGTTTATTGAACAGCAGTTACAAGGAACATATTATTAAGATATTTACTTATAGATTTAATACATAATTTTAAGCAATACTAAGCACTCGTGGAAAAAGTTGTTGTTAATAAAATGTATTTTCATAACATTTCTAGAATTATAAGTTTTATTGAACAGAGCCCATGAAGAATCTTTTGCCTAATAGTTAGTAGCCATACCTTTTTCCAAAATCTAACATGGTTTAGTATCCATCGCCACGAAAAAAAAAATAGTGCCTTTCCAGAAAATGGCTCGATTAGTGTGTCGTGAAATGGTCTGACACGTATTTTGCATAAATCGTAATTCTGTAAAAGTTAAAAATGAATCATTGCATAAAAATGTTTATTATATGAAATACAAAATAAGCAATGGAGTTCCGAGAGACGTTATTAGCTGCGCAGAAAAATCAACAACAAAAATCATCTGTAAGCGTATTTTAAATTTATGTTATTACCTTTGGCTTAATCCTAAATCATGTTGAAATATCATTTCTTTTAAAACTAGGTGTATTTTAGTGTCCAGAATTGAGAGTGATTCCATTTACCTATATATCATCAAATTATTTGTTTGTTAAGGTTTGTGTTTATCTTTACCTTGAAGGTAAAGAGAGAGATTAATGGAATTCTACTGTTTTAGCAAAGCTCTTATTATAAGGCTCGATTTGACCCTCCGAAGAAGGAGCAGAAACAAAAGGACAGGTTGTCAGCAAACATACAGAAGTTTCTAGCTAAGAAAGATGAAGAGGAGAAGCGAAAGAAGCTTGAAGCTCAGAAGAAGAAAGAGGAGTTGCATGCCATGCGAGATCCAAAGGCTTTGCGAAAGATCCAGAAGTCTTTAAAAGTGATAAAGTCTGCTAACAAGTCTGTGCTAGCAGATGCAGTAGATGCAGATCACACTGCGGTTACATTGGAAGGTCCTCATTTGCCTGACCAGGATGACTATGGCTATGAATCTAAGGAGGCGTCAGCGCTATATGAGAAATGGGTACAAAAGTACAGCAAGATGCCTAATGATCCTAAATTTCCAACTGGAAGTAAGTTTTTAAATTTAGGTCACATACATTATTTTTAGTTTGAACAATTGTTAGTTGAGATATTGCCTAATTATCTAGTAATGAATGTTTGGAAGGCTTCTTTGATACTTCTTGTGTAAAACTCTTTGTTTATTATAGAAACCTTTATTTTCTGAGTGATCATCACAATACCTAATCAAAATTATGGTTTAGTTATTGTACTTTTATCATAAGTTTTTGTTACATCTTATAAGCATTATATGCCCAGCCTGAAACATTGCTTAATGTCCATTATATAGGGTACATACTTAAAAACTTGGTGCTTATAAAGTAATTTTTATTTAATAAAAACTTGTTTTTCTTGGAACTATCTATTTGAGGTTTTTATTGTTTCACAAAGTTTTATTGATTAAAGAAATAATAAAAAATAGTTTTTCTAGCATTAAGCATTTGT
Source organism: Choreutis nemorana (assembly GCA_949316135.1). Lineage (NCBI taxonomy): Eukaryota > Metazoa > Arthropoda > Insecta > Lepidoptera > Choreutidae > Choreutis > Choreutis nemorana. The sequence continues at coordinate 8,410,480 of OX438601.1, read as the reverse complement.
AATTGCTCCTTAAAGGTTTTTAACGAAAATTGTTGTCTTTATTTACCATAATACTTACAGAAAAAGATAATATGATCCACCATTACTTCACATACATCCTTATTGGAAGTGGAGGTAACTGGCTGGTTCCTAATATTACTTTGTCTTCTTTGAGTACTTAACAATCCATTTATTGATTTGTAAACACATACTAGTAGATAAGATGTACTGTTATTTTCTATTTTGGTCTCAACAGGTAACACAGTGAAAAAAGACTTAAATGGGACAAGGGAGAGAGTGAGGAGTGCTTTACAGCATGAAGATGACCCAGTGCCACACAAGAGAAGAAGAAAAGGAGAGGGTGGAAATGGAGGTATGATATATATATTTTAAATATTGTTTTACAATCAATCTCAGTGTTAAAAGAACACTATGGTTTAAGTATGTATTGTGGTTTTGAGATTGATATATAGTTGAGCCATGAGATATGAAGACTCTTAATTTCAGGAAATGTTGCCCATAATAAATGTACCCAAAGTCCAAAATACACATATAGTTTTTGTGAAATCCAATATGATTTTTTTTTTTTGTTAGATCATGATAATAGTCCACCATCAAGGTATGAGCCAGAGAAAAAAAAAGATGAGAAACCAGAAAAACCGAAGATAAGAAAACCTGCACCTCCACCTATGGACTTCAACCAACTTTTGAAGTTGGCTGAACAAAAGAAAAGTGAACCCATTGAAGTTGTCCAAAAGAAGCCAACAGCCGAACAGGAAGCAGAACGGTTGATGACTAAACGACAAAAAAGAGAATATGAAGAAGAAATGGCCCGGCGACAAAGAAGACAAGAGAGAATTGAAGCTGAAAAAAATGGAGGTAAAAAAGGTGAGCACCTGTATTTTAATGAAATCTATTTATTGCCTCTGTTTAGCTGCCATAATATTACATTATTATACCCTTTTCTTTTGTTCAGTTAAACCAGAACGAGATATCAAAAAAGAACCCAGTGGTTTAGGACGTATACCTAAAATAGGTGAAAAATCTATTAAAAATGATAACCCAAAGCCAGATCGCGAGAAACAAGGACATGACAGAGAAAGAGAAAGAATGGATAAAGATAGAGCAAGATATGAAAAAGAAAAGTCGGAAAGAGAGAGGCTAGATAGAGAGAGACTTGAGAAATTAAAAGCAGAAAGAGAAAGAATTGATAGAGATATTGATAGACTGAATAAAGATAGAGATAAACTTGATAAAACTAAATCTAAACTTGAGTCTAACAGATCAATAGATAGATCTAAAATAAATTCCAAAGATCAACATGGAAAAACTATAGATTTAAAATCACAAAATACATACAGGATAGATAAAAATTCAAATGATAAGAAGTTTGCAACACAAGGGAAAAGTAGCGATAGCAAATATTTAAATGGTCACAGCACAAGTAGACCTGATCTGAAAACAAGTAGAGAACAGCTTAGTCAAAAAGGTGATATTAGAGATAGAGTAAAACTTAAGTCTTCATCAGGAGAAGGCTCGCCGAAAATGAATGGACATTCTAAATTAGATAGTGGAAAGAGAATGCCTGAAGGACATAAGGTATTGCCTTCTAAAAGGCCAGATGATAGAAAACCAATGCCAAGTGCCAAAAATCAAGTTGCTCCCACAAAACAAAAGATATCCAATACAAATAGTTTTGATTTTGACAAACATGTCAGTTCATTAGGTAAGAATGGACACAGGTCAGAAATGAGAAGGCCTGATGGTTCCAGACCATTAGGTCATAAAAAAAATAGACCTGATGACAACAGAATGAAAAGTAAGTCTTAACCTAAATTATATTATTAAAATGATTGTGTCTCAGTCTTATGAGTGTGCTTATGATAAAAATAACCACATCTCATACATTGACTTAGCCCTGCAGTAAGATTGTAGAATATTGTGTGGCAGTTACTATGCAATGACATGGTGTATACTGCATATATAATAATTCTACATCCAAGACCGGTAAGCGAAACAATGCGTCTTGCAAATAACACAAAGTTCCGCTCTGCGAGGATTCGAACACGGGACCTCATGGGTAGCATTCAGCGGTTACCAGACTGCGCCACGGACGCTGTCAAATTTGTAGTAAAATTATATCCATTTAAAGAATGGAAAAAATGCAGTCAGTACATTAAGTTTTTTGACAGTGATGCTAAATTGATAAATTTTTCAAAGAAAGAAAACCGAACTGTCTTAGAAAGTCATGTGTTATCCATTGAGTATGTCTTAAATGTATTTAAAATTGCAGGGCGTGCTTTGGATTCTGATTCCGAGTATGACTCTGAAATGGACGACTTCATTGACGACAGAGATGAGAACATGGACTATTCCAAACATATTAAAGAGATATTTGGCTATGATAAGTCTAAGTAAGTAGTAATGCATTTAACACAAACAATGTAGTGAATTTTGATGTCATAGCTGTAATCATTTGTTTTATGATTAAGATCTAACATTTAATATTGAAATCACTGAAAGCTGGTCTTTCAAAAAAGTTTTAGAATTTAATTTCCCTTTAACATCCTCCCTACATAAATTTCATTGTCTACAAGCGTTTACATAAAATTTGTTGAATAACAATCACGAACATCGAGCGCGAGGATATGTCATTCCAATACATTTTTATTTTATGTTGGCGTTAACACTTGTGGAAAATAGAATTTTTCTAAAGGCGCTGTTTTCTATTCAGTTGCCGTGTTCATCATTTTTTTTTTCTTAATTTGAAATACTACACTTTTTAAATGAATAGATTAGCAACTGCTTCTAACTGAGTCAAATACTTTACGATATGTTATTTATTAGATATCGAGACATGGATGACGACGATGACCCCATGATGGAATCTAGTTTTGCAAGACAACAACGGGAAGAATACATAAGTAAAAAGATTGGTAAGATTCAATTATAAACAAATCAGCAACCTAACTAGTATCCCTAATTGTTTTTTGGAAATTTTGGAAATCGGTCCAGTACTTGAGTTAATCCATTAGAAACACAACTTACAAAAATATAAAGGTTTATTATTCTAATATAGATAAAGTCATTGTTTTTTTTTGAACACCTTGTTTTGCATTTTAATGTCTTTGGGAAGTGCTGGCCGCTTAGACTAAAAATGTGTGTTATGTTATGCTGTAAACAATAATGGAGTCTGTTTTTCTTTAGGTATTATGGAAGACTTAGAGGATATGAAATTGGAAGCTATGCAGAAAAAGAAAAAAGGTCGACGAAGAATAAGCGACGATTAATTTAAGGGAAAAGGAAATCAACTACTAAAGCATAATTAAACTTTGCCGGATTTGTATTTAAAATTAAGTATGATGTATTATTATAAAGATGTTAATGACTATTGTCAAATTCAGTTTCGTCTAAATCGGTTTTTATCATATACACTATATAATTGTGATCCTTAAATTTCTTAGTTATTTTAAAGTGAGATCGTTATTTTCTAATTTACATTTATTACTTGTTAGAATTACAAAAAAGTACATTATGCAATCATAATATCTCAACATATGTTGTTTTTGGCATTGTTGTTTTTCAGGGTGGTTTCATGATACTTTGAAAGTCAATAATTAAAGTAACGGGGATAAAGAAAGAAATGGAGCTATAAACTAGAATGAGAACCCTATCAAATTTAAAAAAATCTTGCATGCTATTCTTTTCCATGTCTTTCTTTATCAACTGTTGCCAAAAACTGGCTCCTTGAATCACCTTGTCCTAACACAGTGGCCATTTTTATTTATTCATTAAAAAATAAAGTTATTTCGAACTTTCGAATAGATTTCAATTCATGTAATAAAACTCAATGTAAATGTCTTTTATTTACAACGATTCCATTGGAAAAAAAGAGAAACGAGAATCAGTTACATTACATTTGTTACGATCGTAAAAATTTTTGGACTTTTTTATTGTTTTCATTTCTCTGATATACCTACAGTATAAATTTAAATAATGCTCTGGACCAACATATTATGTAAACTATGGCAATTGATTATGTAATACATGTTGATTGCAATCAATCTGAATGTAAATTCCAACAGGTGAGCACTGTATTTGAGTATTATAAAATCAATTAGTTGCCATTTTGTGCATAGATTGAATTGATCTAGTTATATTATGACATTGATAAATTCCTTCAGCCTTGATATACTATTGATTGGATGCTTTGATTAACTATATTTATATTTGTAGATTGTGTAGTTTTAAGATATGGTGTTTTTTTCATGTCTGTTTTTTTTTCTATGTTTTTCAGTTTATTTCACATTAACTTACGAACATTCCTTGTGTCAAATATAAAATTGACTTGTAAGTATGATTGCAAATGCCACATTGCATTGAAAGATATCTTTTTTGTTATAATCAGTCAGCAAAAATGATTGTTATTTATGTATGAAAATGTAGTAATTTATCTTTTAAGGTAATGTATTGGATTTGTCGCAATGAAAAAAGTAAAAAAAATGTAAATAGATATTAAAGATTGTATAACTTGTTTATGTGGTTTTATTATTGCGATGTTGTGTCACAGAGGCTCTAAAATATCATAGAAGTTATTTTAAAAATACATACAAAAATTATAAACGTAATAAAAACTCCAGACGACATCTCCTCAGTTCAGATATCTTGAGCCTCAGCTCTGCACTAAGATACAATCTATATCGCAGGCGCTAAGCAACGATATGATATAAACTACATAGATAAAGATATAACAACGATATGGTATAAACTACCTAGCTAAGGATACAACATCCAGGACCAGGAAGCGAAACAATGCGTCTTGCAAATACTACAAAGTTTCTCTCCTGCCGGGATTCGAACCCAGAACCTCTAGCAAAGCAGTCATTTGTATTTAAACCACTACCCACAGATGTCGACAAAACTAAATTCATAAAAATTGTAACATTTGTCTCAGGAACCTCGGAACCGAAAATTTAATTCAGCAAAAAACTTTCGTTTTATTTATTCTTAGGGGAAATCTTATAAAAATTATGTCTATAATGATGATAATGAAATTCTAATACGTATAACATGGCAATTTGAATATTTGGTAGTTTTAATTACGATATAAAGTATTTTTTTATTAAGTAAGTCTATTTTCTTAAAAACATTTTGATTTGTAATAACTTTTTAGTTATAGAGAAAGAAAATTTTCTTTCATCTAGCAACCTACTTTATACACACACATACGTAATGGCCGCCGTTGACTTTCAACTTTTTTAGTCAGTCTAATTTTTATTACGACAATGGCAAAGATATATAAAGGCTACATTGAAGATGCAAAATCTATTAACAAAGTATGGACTTTTGCGTTTTAATAATCATTTTGATAATATGGTTTTTCTGTTTTTTTTTTGCCTAATTTTAATTCTTACAATGGATAAAAGAAATGCTTGGTACTATGTGAATATTACAAATCTAATGGTAAAATTTTCGATAGAAGTAGTGTCAGTTTTGGTCTTGTTGTGTCTGTATTGTCAAGTGTCAGGTTTTCATCTTTTAGTATATGGGTTATTCTTATCACAAAGAGAGCTTCTGTTTCAAAATAATTTGTTTCTCCTCACAGTATAACTGTGTAATAATTAGCAAAATAATAAATTGAATTCTAGCGTTATTGTTTTGTTGATAATCAAGACGCAGTCATGAAACCCATCACTAGTATAGACGATATCCCCGAATTGAAAAAAGGAAATGTCCACATAGCGAACTGTGATAAACTAGTTGAAAAAATTAATAAGATTCTCAAAGACGGTTACAAAAACTTACAAATTGTTACTGATTTCGACCACACTCTCACAAGGCATACTTTAGACAATGGCAAATCTGTTCTCACTAGTTTTGGTAAGTCTACAAGATTATTTAATTCTTACTAATTGTTGTGAATGTGTTTATCTATGTATGCGTGGCTACGTCCACCACGGAACGTTACTTTGTGTCGTGTCCCACAGTGTTATTAGCGAGCCTGTTTCTATTTCCTCCCTGGTATACAACACTAATCTATATTTTAGTATGTAATTAATATAGAGAGACAGTTACAATTTTTAATTGCAGGAATGTTGAGGGAATGTCCATCAATTCCTCAATACTACAGAGATGAGGACAACAGATTGGCTTCCATCTACAAACCCATTGAAGCTGATCCGACCATGAGCATAGCTGAAAAGACCAAGCATATGGAGAAGTGGTACACTGCAGCACATGGCATGTTAAAGTGAGTTGCAAATTCAAAATATTATTAATTTATATGATTTTTCTATGCAACTTCAAAATTTCAGAATAAAATAAATAAATTGTCATAGTAGCTAAATTGAACATAAAATTAATATGAAGCTATATCAGTTCAGATCAAGATATATTGTTCTGATTACTGTGTTGATTTGAAATGTTTTTTTTTCTATTTTCAGAGGAGTTAAGTTCCCAAGAGAAGAACTAACTTGTGTGGGAAAAAACATGATTGATAGTTTCAGGTATTGTTTTTGTTCTTAATTCATTAAAATGAGACTAATCTTTAATATAAAACCAAGTCTGATTAGTTGATTTACATGATTTATAACTTTAAAATGGCTAGACTGATTCACATTTATTTTTTATTTGTTCCGAAAAGCAGAATTACAAAATAAAGTTCAGGAAAAAAAAAGATGTGAAAAGCCACAGGGCAACAGGTATTTTAAAAATAAGCTCAACAAAAAAGAAGAGAAGTGGATTATTATTTAGTGATAAGTAGATAAAATCAAAGGTAAAATTAAAATAAAATGTTGATGTTTCAGAATAGGTGTAAAAGAATTAATTAGTTGGTCTCAAAGAAAAAATGTTCCAGTCCTGGTGTTTTCAGCGGGTCTTGGAGACTCAGTAGTAACAGCTCTGCAGGTTGGGGACTTCTTGCTACCTCATGTTAAGGTAGGTCTTAGTTATGATAATAAACTTATTTAAACAGCTTTGTGTTAAAATATAAAATCACTACTGATATAAGATCCCAACAAAATGTTAAATATTTATCAAATTTTCAGGTTGTGTCAAACTTTTTAGATTTTGATCAAAATGACTCCATAACGGGCATCAAGGGCAAAATTATACATACTTATAACAAGAATGAAACTGCCATCAAAAACACAGATTACTATGAAATGGTTAAGGACAGAGGCAATGTCATCCTAATGGGTGATAACATAGGCGATGCTGGTATGGCTGAAGGGATGGAGCACTGCGAAGTTGTTATCAAGATAGGCTTCCTTGGCTATGACTCAGAAGCAAGCCTGACAAACTATCTCAATACCTTTGATATAGTACTCGTAAAGGAACCAACAATGGATGTTGCTAACGCCATTCTTAACTTGCTGTGATTTTATTTATATTTATAGGACATAATTTTATTGCACATTGTTGTTAAATTTATAGCTAAATTCATTTTGAGATTTTATATAGATTTATTTAAAGCCAGATTGGTAACTATTGCTAGTCTAGCTTGTGACATATTTTGTTTCCTTCTTTTTTTTTTAACTTTAATCACCATTTTATGAATGCCAATACACCAGCTAGGAAAACCATATTTACTTTAGTAAATTGGAATATAGTACAAAGTCAGTTTTAAATGTTTTATTGATTTTATAATAATAATTATCGACACAATCTTAATTTGATTTAATTAATATTTTCCACATACCAAATTCTTCTGCCAATGGTACTGTAAAGGTGAACGCAAACTTATCCGAGCCGAACACGCCGAACGAATTTTCAGTTTGGAAAAATATAATACCGAGAGATAACTAAGTATGAAATGCATCGCAATTTTTCGATCATATATATTTTTATTTGGCACACTCTAGGCACAACGGTTTCAATAAAATTAACTCATGTGATATTATATTCATCTTTAATAAGGGTTAAAAAAACATACATTAAATCTGTTTGTCCATCTAATATAATCAACAATTTTCCCTATTTGGTTTTTATCATTTTGAATACCTAAACCTGATCAATATTTGAAAATTACTTTTTTTAGTATCTCTCGACCCAAAGATTAGTATTGAATTTCTGTGGAAATGTGGAAAAATTAATATGTCCAAAATAAGATACTCAAAACTGAAGTACAAAACTGTTTTTGACTGTTGATGAATTCAATGTTATTTTTATATTGTAAGTTTTGTTATAAATTGAACAAAAGAGGGTACTCATTTTAATTCATTTAAGAAGATGAAATTGTATTTATGTTGAAGTTGATTTGCTTAAATATATACTGGACAATCAAAATACGTATTTTATTTAAAAAATTAAACCAGCTATAAGTTGTAAAAAATAAAACAATTAGTGAAATTAAATATTTTGTTATTAGGAAACAACACATAAAGAATGTATTTTCTAGTCATTACTGTGGGTAATGAACATCGAGGCCAATTTTAAAAGCAAAAATAAAAAATACAGACAATGTAGGTACTTTGTTTAAGCTATAACTGCATTTTAAAATTTAAAGGATTAAAAGAAACATAAATAATTTGACTAAATAATTTTGATGTTTAACAATATAAAATAAATGCAAGCTTATTAATAATTTTGTTAACATGTTTTAAAAGCATGTACTGAAAATGGTTCATTACAATTTTGGAAGATCTGGTTTAAGGACACGATTTTTATTCTAATACAAAATGCTTTAAAATACTAACATTCGATGACAGAGACTAGCAAAACATATAATTTATTTAAATCAACCGCAAGAAACAAATAAGAAATAATTTAATTTACACTTTAATATTCGGAGAACTGTAAATCTACATAAATTATTATTTCGATAATTTTATAAAATTAATTTTGAGTTAATTATTTTACTTTAAAGTTCAATAGAAACATATCAAATAAACTATTTTAGAAAAAAAAAACTATTGAGAAAGTAAACTAAAACAGTTGTACTAAATGTTACTAAATATAATGACATGATGAAATGTTATTAGTTAACAGTGACACGGCAAGCACCTGTCCATAATAATGTAGCAGTATCTTACAAAATGACTGGAAAATACATGATTAATTAACCTAAACTAACATAATTGAACAAATTAAAAGCTCTAAATTAAACAACAGTCTTAAGACATACATACACGAGGGTTATTTACATAGTATTTATTATATAGGTATAGAAAAATATCCTACTGTACATAATATAACAAATATTTTATTTAGTGTAGAAATATATATTTGCCTCTTAGTACAAAAACTAGAATCAATTTTAATAAAATATCTTCTTAGGTTTTTCTTGTCACAAATGTGACAGTTGTAGCAGGGGATATACTTGTCATACTGGAATATGCATTTAATGAGCGCTCGATATACGTTATTTTCTATAACGGATTATCTTTTTTATAGGAACATATCAACGTTGTTATATATATTTTCTTTTTAACTAAAAATTGATAGGTAAGTGTTAACTATGTGTTGAATCTGTCATATTATAGATTCCGTCGTGTTCAAATCTTGATGGGGATAAAATTTAATTCTATCAATAATCGAGCACAAAACGTTATCTCATTGAAACATTCTCATTACATTTTCAGATCATGAATAAGTATTTCCTGCTACAAGTTCATATAGCCTCCGCAGACAGCAGTCTCGGCAAGGCAGCGGTCATCTTAGCCCGAGGGAGCTAACATTCAATAATTCACCTACTATTATATCATATCACTTTCGAGTTTCCACATAGTTTACAATAAATAAAACAATGAACACTTCTTTACACTAATTCACTTTACACAATCATATCTATTTGTCAAATATATTAATATCCCATACTTAGCTAATATAAAGAAATTCGAGTGACTGTTGAATTCACTTGAGTAACTAATTTCAAAAATAGATTAACTAAAGAAGAAGTCGATGGGATTAACTAAACATTCAACAATGCAAGGTTCATTACATCGACCTACATCGATTAATGGCAAAGTAATATTTCAACTAACTATAACATGAATTAATTACTTACATTTATTTTAAGTAACAAACCAATCGTTAAACCCCAAGAACAGTTGCTTGTAAATCTGTCAAAAATAGTTGTGCCGAGTTCTAAAACATGAAGTTACGTCGGCCAAAGTAATAAAAAGTGAAAGATTTTTTTTTCTAATGGAATGCTTTTTTCTTTGATTCATAGCTTACATTAAAATATGACAATTTAAAGGCAATTAACAACAAGCAAATCAAAGATAGAAAATCTTTAAACAAAACACTTAAACGAAAAGGGAAGTGACAAATTAAACGAGTGTCTCGTGTCAAGTCTGACATATTGGTCCCGCATAGTACATAGTAGAAGCACAATATATTATTTTATAATTACAATACAATAGTTCTAATGACAGATCACAGCCTAAGTTGTATAGGATCGAGGTACGGGATCCATCGCAAGTGAGACGCGCCAGGCAAGAAGGACGCGGTCACCGTCACGTGATCGCCGCCACGTGGGATGGTGTCTTCTGGAGCCCGTTCTCTTCAGTCGTCCTAAATCACCCAACAATAATATGTTTTTAAAACTCAACCGTTATGGGTGAATTTGTAAAAAAGCTAACTATTTATCTTTACGATGATTAGATTAACACAATAAATAATAATAAAATTAATGGAAGGAAGAAAAAAAGGTACGTACCTGTAGACGCTGGCGTGCACGGCGTAGGGCAGGCGCGGGGCAGCGTGCTGTGTGGGTACGTACCTGTAGACGCTGGCGTGCGCGGCGTAGGGCAGGCGCGGGGCAGCGTGCTGTGTGGGTACGTACCTGTAGACGCTGGCGTGCGCGGCGTAGGGCAGGCGCGGGGCAGCGTGCTGTGTGGGTACGTACCTGTAGACGCTGGCGTGCGCGGCGTAGGGCAGGCGCGGGGCAGCGTGCTGTGTGGGTACGTACCTGTAGACGCTGGCGTGCGCGGCGTAGGGCAGGCGCGGGGCAGCGTGCTGTGTGGGTACGTACCTGTAGACGCTGGCGTGCGCGGCGTAGGGCAGGCGCGGGGCAGCGTGCTGTGTGGGTACGTACCTGTAGACGCTGGCGTGCGCGGCGTAGGGCAGGCGCGGGGCAGCGTGCTGTGTGGGTACGTACCTGTAGACGCTGGCGTGCGCGGCGTAGGGCAGGCGCGGGGCAGCGTGCTGTGTGGGTACGTACCTGTAGACGCTGGCGTGCGCGGCGTAGGGCAGGCGCGGGGCAGCGTGCTGTGTGGGTACGTACCTGTAGACGCTGGCGTGCGCGGCGTAGGGCAGGCGCGGGGCAGCGTGCTGTGTGGGTACGTACCTGTAGACGCTGGCGTGCGCGGCGTAGGGCAGGCGCGGGGCAGCGTGCTGTGTGGGTACGTACCTGTAGACGCTGGCGTGCGCGGCGTAGGGCAGGCGCGGGGCAGCGTGCTGTGTGGGTACGTACCTGTAGACGCTGGCGTGCGCGGCGTAGGGCAGGCGCGGGGCAGCGTGCTGTGTGGGTACGTACCTGTAGACGCTGGCGTGCGCGGCGTAGGGCAGGCGCGGGGCAGCGTGCTGTGTGGGTACGTACCTGTAGACGCTGGCGTGCGCGGCGTAGGGCAGGCGCGGGGCAGCGTGCTGTGTGGGTACGTACCTGTAGACGCTGGCGTGCGCGGCGTAGGGCAGGCGCGGGGCAGCGTGCTGTGTGGGTACGTACCTGTAGACGCTGGCGTGCGCGGCGTAGGGCAGGCGCGGGGCAGCGTGCTGTGTGGGTACGTACCTGTAGACGCTGGCGTGCGCGGCGTAGGGCAGGCGCGGGGCAGCGTGCTGTGTGGGTACGTACCTGTAGACGCTGGCGTGCGCGGCGTAGGGCAGGCGCGGGGCAGCGTGCTGTGTGGGTACGTACCTGTAGACGCTGGCGTGCGCGGCGTAGGGCAGGCGCGGGGCAGCGTGCTGTGTGGGTACGTACCTGTAGACGCTGGCGTGCGCGGGGTGGTGGTGGAAGTGCGCGGCGTAGGGCAGGCGCGGGGCAGGAGCCCGGCGGCGCCGCAGTACAGCCCGACCCAGTGTACTCGGGCAGAGCGTGTTGCGCACCGCGTGCCACGCAACGCTGCCGGCAAACAAGGACATATATATTTTTATTTTGTAGAAATTTTAAAATACTGAATTGCAACAAACTTTGCAAAAAAGTTGTATCAATGAAGTTGTATCAATGACTCACCGAGGCATCAATGCTACGACTGTTGTGATGAACAGCACTAGCCAATGCCGAGGGCTGGCAAGCGCGTGGTGCATCACTTGATAGGTGGAAGGTAGACCAAAACACGACACGCATAGAGACTGATATATCAGAGTCAGCACGTAGTACGCGCCCAGGGAACCCGCCAGCGCCAACAAGTGGATCACAGTCTGGAAACGTCACACAATAATGTATTTACGTACTGTGTGTTATATATTGATTTTAAGTTATAAAGCACATAGATTGCAGTTCAGTGCAAAGCTTGGAAATCGTTGTGATTTCACAGTGTAGCGTCACGTTATTTCTTAAATAATAATTTTAATGTATTTTTTATTAATTTATCAAAGTACTATAGAATGTTTTGCAATATGTATGTCTGAATTCTTAATATAAGTGTACATTGTTTGGATCAAACGCAACGCTTACGTGAAAAGGCCTAGAGTTTATTTATTACTCACCAAAAATAAATAATTCCTAGTAATATCAACACAAATCAAAACACTCAATCAGTGTTGTATGGAAAATATATTTAACTAAATAATAATAAGAATACATAGTACAAAATTTGTAATTAGAATAGAAATAAACATAACAATCTAAAACATTGATCACACCGCTATCCTCCACACCACTTACGAGTTTCATAAAGAAAAGCTGCATGTAATAAATATCCATTATATCAATACAATTTCATGCTATACAAATGCTTGCTAAAATCTATAAAATTACTTATAATAATTAACATGCGCACAATGCAAACATGGTATTAATTAAAAAGCAAGAATATATAGAAAAAAAAAACTATTTCGAATAGACCTGTTCAATAAACATCATACATAAAAACTTAACGGAAAAATAATATTTAAAAATAATTATTTATTTAAGATAGTCAAACCACACATCGTTAACACACTTAGCTAACTATGTTATATTTTATCCGAATAGTCTAAGAAAACTAACTTAATACTTAAGCTGATTTTAATAGATATTCCCTTGTTTATTTATTCATTTCATAGCACTGTAAGACCTAAACCCGTGCATAGGTAACAGTTATGCTTGACCGAACCGGCGCGTTATTGAACGGCATTTATCGGTTGATTTATTGAACTGTTTTTTAAATACCCCTCAATGGAGAAGTTTATATTTTTATATTTACTATAAAATTTAGTAAAACGAAAAGAAGCTGTGAAATAATGGTTAAATATCTCTAAAAATGAAAATGTTATGGGACTGGCTCGAGACAGACGTTCCGAATTCTTCAATTATTTAATTATTACAGTCATTTATTGATGGATTAAAAAAAAACACTGGTTAACTAGTTTTGATCTATGTTTTAATTTGATTACGTCTAATATAGTACATCACTAAACTTCTCCATTTAAAAAACGATTTAACTTGAATAGACGTAAATATAAATATTCTTTCTGATGTGTGAAATATAAATCAATCTTTTAAAAACATACGGGAAAGGCTTAAATTCACACCAGGCTAATAACATTTGTTGTTGAGGTTTGTTCAATTAAGATTAAGCAATTTGAAGCTTGTCATGACACACACACCTAAGCTAACGTTAGGCATTCATTGTAGCTTTTATATATATTGATATTTTTTTTGTTATCCCAAAGAACATTTTTAAATTAAACTTCAGAATAAATATTAATATTTTTATTATTGCTCTTTTAAACAAATAAATGAATGCAGGGGATTATGTCACTACGTGCCATGATACTAGTAACATAAGAGGTACGTTATTGAACGTTGCTAGTTAGGTCACACGTATCGTGACATACAATCGTTTCGTAAGCTAAACTAGTACTATATATTCGAAAATGTCTGTACTTTTAGCACCTAAACCATAAAACAGACTTAAGATGAATTTCTTCCCGAGGAAAGACTCACTAACTACACTACAAAATTATGTTTCAAAAGGAAAATCTAAAATATGAGTTCTGAGCGGCTATTTCTTTTTTTCTTCTATGATTAAGTCTCGGTCAAAAGCTAGTAAAAAAACAGATAACATACCCAGCTCCTCGTTTCTATGGCGACGTGCAGCAGCATGATGACTAGGCAGCATGTCATGTTGCAAGTCCCGAAGGACCAGATGTCAATGTCAGATCCCCAGAAGGCGCTCGACGAGGTGAAGAATATGACGATGCTAATGTAAAGGGACTCGGCTAGTGCTGCCCAGTAGGAGTGCGCTCGGTACGATAAGCCACGTCGGCAGCCGCCGTACAGACTGGGACGCTCCAACAGCAGCGACGCCGGCGCCACGCGGTCGTACGCACCTGCCGTACGACATGTTCATTGAGTTTGGTAATCAATTAGGAACAAACGAAATACATATCTGATTGATTATGCTGTTGATATGCGTTGGTTTTATTGAAATAAACTTATTTTTTATGAATTGATACAAAAAAAAGAACATTTGTTAATATTTTTTCAAAGTGGGTATCTACAAAATAAAAAAAATTGAGAGTATACTAACCAATAACAATAGGTGGTAGCGCAGTAAAAACCAAGTTGTACGTCATCATATGGAGCTGATCGATCATTACTGATGACGAAAACCCGCAGTATATCTGGTACCAAAACACTATGAACACAAACGTCTGTGGACAATATAAATATTAGTTAAGACATGATTTTAAATAATAATTTAAGCGCCAATCTTTGGATTGTTTTAAGTACCAAACTTAAACGATAGTTGTGACCGAGCATTAACCACGTAAGTCGGTCGGTCACATAAATCCATTACAATTTAATTGAAATTAGGGTAGAAAATTGAAGAAAATAATATTTGTAAAATGTTTTGTTATGTAGAAAGAAGCGCATTTTGGAAAAAAAATCCTTAAATTTGTAATTAGATCTAAAAAAAAAAGAGACGAATCCACCAAATTTTCAAACCGCGTAACTCCGAAATCGAGTAAGTCAGGGACGCGTTAGTCGAGGTATTATAATAACAAAGCATTCCGCCAAAATGCCACTTAATAATGACAAGATGAAGCCAAACATTGAGAAGATATCTTAGAAAATATCTATTTATTCTCCAATTGTAGTGCAAGTTTTAACGCTATGGAACACAGCATTCTAAGATACTTTAGAATTAAAATAATCTAAACGATATGGATATAATTACAGGTTCATAGGTGGTAGATCTACGTTCGAGAACGTCTGGGTTGGTACCACTCTCCTTTCTATTTCTGCCGTGAAGTAGTTGGTTGTGTTTCGGTTCGAAGGATTAGAGAGCCAGTGTGTTTACCGGCACGAGAGGTATAGCATCTTTAAATCTACATGAACAAAGCTTAGGGGGTGCTCTAAGTGTTTCACGACATCAAGGGCATCGGTAATAGGTGGCGGTATCACTTTCCATCAGGAGAAACGTTTGCTTGTTTGCCCATGAAGTTGTATTTAAAAAAAGAATCATCACAAGCTAGAAGTAGACTAGAACTCACGGCATTTTTAAGGAAGAAGTACAGTATAAGTCTCGCGAGCCTGTCGTAGCACCAGTGGCCGTGGACCAGCAGCAGTCTTTCAAGGTACTTAAACCTGGACAGGGAGAAGTCTGACGCCATCACCGCCTGCCGACCCTCCTGCCCTGACAAACCTGCACGAAAAAAAAGGAATTTGACATTTCATTGATATTCGGGAGCAGACCGATCGTTTACAATGAAATAGAGTATCTTTTTTTCATCTGGGCAACACGGTTAGTATTGCAATGCGAATATATAGATGGAATGGTAGATCTATTCATATTTAAAAATTTCGAAAAACTTTAAATCTATTTATTTTAACATTATTAAAAATTAAATTACTACCCTTAAAACGTACTTTTATTTTTGGATTAGATTTTTTTTTTACTTTACAAAAGTGATAATTTTTCATAATGTTAAATATAGGTAGTTAAAGTAGTCTCGTAGTGAACTTACCAATCCCCACGTCAGCAGTCTGTATCATGGACACATCGTTAGCTCCGTCGCCGATCGCCAATGTTGTCACACCGAGCTCTTCTTTTACCGCCTACAAATAAAACATACATTGTAATGTCCGGGTTTTTTGTTGCACAGAAACTGCTTACTATTTGTCGGTAACAGTTTTACAGCCTCTGTGGAGCAGCGGTGTATAATTTTCAGGATCACTGCGATGCCCGGATTATCTAAAAAATCCAAGGGTTTTCTCTAAATCACAGAAGATTGCAATAAAAATTAAATATGGCGATCTCCCTAACTGATCTTAGTTTTTTTTTTCTTGAAAAAAAATCAGCAGAACTCGGAGGAATGAAGAAGTAATACATGATGCTATAGTTACCTTGACGATGTAAGCCTTCTGCAGCGGCGTGGCCCTGCAGCACAGCACGGAGGAGCAGCGCTTGGCGAGCGACATGAAGGGCGCGATGAGCCCCGAGCGCCGCGCCAGGATGTACGTCAGCGTGCGCCCGTCCACCACCAGCGCGCGGGACGGCCCGCACGCGCCGCCGCCCTCTAGGTAGCTCTTTATGGTGGACTCCGCGTGCTCCTGAACATACAATGGTGCTAAATTTTACTTAGTAATTAATGTATAACGGTAAACAGATCTTCCCAACGAAAGAGCTGTCAAGAATACTTAAAGAACATTAGCGATCTAAATAACTCTCTGGGATGGGAGTTAATGTCATTTTAATACCGGCCGCATTTATGAAAGCTCATTATTACATTTCAAGCAATTCAACGAACTCAATCCATTATATGGAAACTACTCACCTTATCCCTGGCCATGAGGTGCAGTAGCGTGTCGTTCTGCGAGAACAGCTGCGCGGAATAGGCGATGTTGACAGCGGTCTCGGGCTTGTCCCCGGTGAGCACCCACAGCACGAGGCCGGCGTCCAGCAGCGCGCGCACCGTCCGCGGCACGCCCTCCTGCAGCCGGTCCTCCACGCCCGACGCGCCCACCAGCGTCAGCGCGCTCTCCAGCCGCGCCAGCGACTCGCGCGTGCGGCGCTCGCGACCTGCCGGGAACACTGACAATGTACTGGCGGCACCAGAGCGCGGGCTAACGAGCCATGACGAGCGTGCGGAGGCCGGCACGCGAGTACTGCACTGTGTACGTATATGTAGTAATACCTTCGCCGCTGTCAGTGGCGCGCGCGTGCGAGGCGAGCCACTCCTCCCAGAGCGCGGGCTGCATGGTGCGCTTGGCCATGACGAGCGTGCGGAGGCCGGCGCGCGAGTACTGCACTGTGTACGTATATGTAGTAATACCTTCGCCGCTGTCAGTGGCGCGCGCGTGCGAGGCGAGCCACTCCTCCCAGAGCGCGGGCTGCATGGTGCGCTTGGCCATGACGAGCGTGCGGAGGCCGGCGCGCGAGTACTCGGCGAGGCGGGCGCGCGTGCTTTCCAGTTCGCGAGCGGCGGGCGTCCCGGCGCGGACTGGCGCCAGCCCCGCTAGGACCGTCGCATCCGCGCCTTTAACGTACAGCACCACCTAAGAAATATAACAATATGTTACAACATATTTCCCGAAACTCGACATAGGAGGAGGAGTGATCGGTCACAAAAACAGAAAGGCACTTCTTTAGTTCAACATCTTTGGCAAAAGTCCATTCATGACGGTTGTCGCCAGCTCAACATTTTCGATATTGAGTTGACTCATATAATGAAAAGAACGTTAACATGGTTGATTAGTTATTTTCAGACAGATTCATTACGATGTACTTATTGACAGGATAGACTAATGTGATTTGTTTAACTTACACTGTTGACAATCTATTAGTATTTACAGTTAATTAGACCAAATTTACCGTTTTAAATAAGAGACTAGTAGTAAAACCAATTATTGAATGTCAGGAAAGATTAACAACACGACAGGCAATTTGTTCTAAAGTGTGTTACTCTTATGAATTTTTTTAATAAGTAAGTGTAGAGTGTAAAACCACGTCCGTAGTAAATAAAGCTTACTTTTGTAATTGTATGTTTGATAACGTAATGGCCGGCGTAATGAAACCATCGTGGAATGGTTATTTTGACGCGTTTATTTTTTTCAACAAAACCAAAACGCCAACATGATTCTAATTATTTGTAGTTACCAACTTTTTTACAGCGGGCACTACTTTCTACATGTATTTTTTTTTGGTATCTTTGTCGTAAAATATTGGAATCGAGCAAGTAGACCTTTTTAAACACTTTACTGAAATGGCGGTGATAAGCTTTTAGTTGACTACAAAAGCATGACTAAGATAAGGGCAGTAAGAGTAGTAAAGTAGAACTAACCTGTCCGGATGGCATTTTTAAGGCGACGCTCATACATTTCCTGTTACTGTCGAACTGCTGCACTCGCAGTACCTTGTACTGCGTCAATGTACCTCGTATGCCGATGTCTACGGCGTCCGGCGTACGACTGCGTAGTTCGTACCCGTATGCTAAGGCGGCCTCCGCTAATGCCAGCTCGTCCGGACTTTCAGCTTCGAAACGTGCCACCTGAAATAGATAATTGTTACATTTTACATTCAGTACCAGCTATGAATCACATATCGTCGGCGATGAATGAAAACCTTGTATGTCTAAAACTAAATTTTGTCCCCTGAAAATATCTGTATAGAAGCCATGTCTTTGATTTCTCTCGTTTTTTTTAAAAATTAATGTTTCTTCGAAATATCTGAATCCGTAGATGAGATACTTTAGATAGCTTTTTAGCTATGCAAAAGATAATCATGTCTTGTTAAAAAAATGTGACGAGGTTTTCACTCGTCTCCGTTGATATGAAACTTTTCAATCGGACTCACTAAAAGCTCGTTTGAATTGGCTAACTTTTGATAAAACCACCGAATCGGAATGTCAATGTCCAGAAAGAATCTAAGCATGTCGTTTATATGATTTAAGTTATAACCTTTTGACTACTGATCTTAAAGTGTTTTCATTTAAAAATCTGTACTGAATCCTATACAATACCAAAAGACAGTTTCTCGACGTCACCGCAAATCTAGTACATGCTTACCTGAGTGTCCATGGTAGAGGAGCCCGCTTCGCTGGTGTCGTCGCGCTTGGAGAACGGCAGCCGCGGCAGCCGCAGGCGGAGCGGGGACGCAGTGCTAGGCGGCGGGGACGGCGTCGTCGAACGAGACTCCGTCAGTCGGGAGTACCTGGGGGATGCTGTGCTATAGATACCCTATCTTATGATACGAAGTCCCTTTGGCGTTGGTTGTTTAGTGATTACAGTGTGCCTAACTTCGAGTTCGCTAACTTGAGAGTTTACGCATTCTATAGGACAACCAAAACAAAAGGACAGAACGAGGTTTTAGGAGATAGAACTTTTGGATTAAGCATTCACAACTTCTCAGGTTTTTTTTTTTTTTGTATCAATTAAGAAAATTAATAATATGACATAATATATATCGTTAATAATTTAATAACATAATTCTTTTATTTTCAAGAAAATCAGTCATACTTGTCGTTAGATCGCAGCGTCCCGTTCTGTTTGGCGTGCTCGTCTGAGTATTCCTTTGGAGCCGTGCTGGACCCGGTGAGATGCATCGAGTCCACGTGGGGCAGGCTCACCACCACCGTGTTGCATACCGCCAGCATTAACAGGAACTCTTTTATCTGTATAATAATTTTAAGCTATTCAATGACATTCATATCTACGTTACAACACACATATGGACTCAGCCCTGCACTTAGGTTTATAGAATTTTGTATTGTGTCTTGAGTGGACTTTATTAACAATATAGACAAGGATATACAAGACCAGTAAGAGAAATATCATTATATGCAATAAGCACAAAGTTGTGCCCCCGCCGGGATTTAAGTCACAACGGTTGTCAAAATATGGCTATCACAAATCCCAAAGACATATCAAGTGTTGTTTGATAGATATATTATTATTCGAATGATATATATTATTATTAGAAGTTTACTAGATAACGTTGCGTTTTTCGACTTTTAGTACAATAATTCGGACAATCACCTTAGTTACAATATTTATTTACCACAACGTTTAATTGCTTGCGTGTTTCGTGTATTTTTTAATGACATAATGTACTCGTATTCATGACACACGAGCTTTAACAAATCTCTTTTGTCCTGATGTAATTAATATTTATTATAATCGAATAAAAATATATTTTGATTGAATCAGTGCAAAAGGATTTAACTTGAATTGTCTTCTACCAGGCAGGTCAATCACTACGATATTTACATTCCAAAAAAATCATCAAGATATTTAATGCTATTTTTTTAGTTTATTTAAATCGATTCTGTTCGATAAGTTTATAAACTTTTTACTTAGTAACTACTCCTGATAAGGAACATTCGAATTCGAGATTACGTCATATAAAAATCTTAAATAAATATTTGCATTTATAAGGAAATCTCGCGTCATGTAAAGGTACATCAAAGGCGCGCGACTTACGTCAAAAAAAATATTTTTTGTTCACTACTCGTACTCATGTTAAAAGACAAACGATCGATTGGTTCAAAGCAAACATGAGGTTACTTAGGTAGTTAAATAAATTAGACGGTCAACGAACAAAAAGTAAACGCAAATTATCAAGGCATGAGTCAAAAGAGTTTTATCGCATTCGAAATCATTGTACGAACAGTGCTGCACAATAAGCAGGAAATAAAAGGATAATTCATTATGCTTATTGAAAGTCGTTTCTTAATAAAAGTCGTCACAGATCAATTGTCTTCCTCAATCGTTCGAATCCCAACTACAGCAAAAAAATACTCTAGTCCAGCTTTTCTAAATGTAAAAACCTATGAATAATTCTATTTGAATATGTCAATCGTTATCTGGAACTTATAGCATAAAGCATAAGCCTAGACGGCTTAATTTGTGTAAATTATCTGAAAGTAAACAGAATCGTTGAAATTTACATACCTTTTGTGTGTGTTCATCGTCATCATCTATGAGTAAATGGTTGAGAATTTGACCGTTCGGAGACACTTTAGTGATGGGAGCCACTATAGGCGGCAGATCATCAGAGGGCTCGGCGGGAGGGCCTGGGGGATGGTCATAGTCAACACCGTTCACCGTACACTTCTTGAACACCATTTTATTCTCAGTGAGGGTTCCGGTTTTATCACTGAACAAGTAGTTGATCTGTCCCAACTCTTCAGTGATGTTCAATGCTCGGCATTCAGTCCTCGTGTTAGTCGATGGATCGTACATTTCCACGTCTTGGTGTATGTGATACACTTGGAGTAGCTTTGTCATTTCTATTGTCACGTACAGCGACACCGGTATCATGACTTGAAGCACAATAATGTACGTCCAGAATATTAACAGACCTTCAAAGGCGGGACTGCTTGAGAATGGGATGAAAGGGGGGCGATTATGTAATAGACTGTACTGGTCCAACCAAACCTTGCATCCGACGGCGCCGGCACAACAAAGGAATAATAACACTAAGACACACCATATCACATCAGTATTCATAGCTCTTTCTAATTTAGAGCATTTATATCTTGGTCCACCGTTGTTGAGCATTGCTTTGGTTTCATGGCCGGCATAAACTACGATGCCCTCTACATAGTCTGTATTCTTAATGAAACACTCTCTAAGTAAAAGGTTTTCAGAGTTGAGCGGCACCCGTTTTCCGTTTGGGTGTATGATGTTGCCAGTGAACCTATATATTTTAGTAGACGGTCTTTCAACTTCCACTGAACTTTTGAACAGTCTCGGTTTGAATTCATTTTGCTGAAACGGAGAAAATAGTAGCCGTTATTTTGACGGTAGAAACAAGGTGAAATTATAAAAAAAATCGTTAAGTTGGATAATGTGGTGAGAGCAGGCTGTTCCCACGGCTCCACTGTTTTAAGTAACGTCTATAATGATTGTCAAAGTAGTTAGTAAATTTTGTAATGGACAATAAATGTACACGAGAGGAACGCGCCGAATAAAATTTGTATATACCCAGCTGGCATGGGATCGAGGTCAAGTTGAGGTTCCACCACAATCTAAACAGATTGAGCAAGGTGACTTGTGAATATAAAAAGTGGATGGAAAAACTCTGACTGAAATGCAACGTAGATATCTAGATTTCTACGTTGCAAAGCTACTCGGAAACTTGCGTAAGGTAATTTAATATAATGAAAAATACGGTTATAGGCTGAACTGTTATAGCACTGACACGGTTTCTCTATCCAGTTGATGTATTATGGGCAACACTCGAACCGCTACTTAATGTCTCTGCGCAGATTGATTAGCCATAAAAAAGCATTGATTTATTTATAAACCTCACGAAACTAATGTTTAAAATGTTATTTGATTGGCTTGTTGTACTGGTATATAGTATTCTTTTTAAAAGGTTATTCTAGTCCCCGAAATAGAAGTAGTTAGACGAGCCCGTATCATGTGAACCCTACATACATTACGTAGAAAAACTCCATTCGTACTTAATTAAACAAGCATTGAAGAGAAAACAATAAAAAAAATGTGCTGCGATCATTATACATACTACTAGCTACTGCTGGGAAAATAACTTATTGTCATTAACGTAACGGAACACAATACAAAATTAACATATTACTGAAGGGAAATTTTCACTAACTACTAAGATCAAGAAAAGCATTGGTTGTGAAAATATTAAGGATGGTACATAAGTTACCCAGAAAACACCCAGAGTTTTAGAAGACACCTGAGTTTCTTGAAGTTACACGTAATTTAAATTTAGTTTTGACCAACAGTCTCATGGAACACCTAATGATAAAAATAACATTTGTAGGTACAGGGGACTAAGTACATAGGTATCTGAGTAAGTCTTGTTATGTATGGGACGTCGAATATCTTACATAGTTTATGCACCTAACTTGACACAGTGTGGGAGTGATATTGCGCCATATTAGTGTCAGGACCTATTACTATGGTATCGTATAACGTGTGAACTATTGAGATGTATGTGTGCTGCAATGCAAGAAATTAGTTCATCGTGTAGATTGTACATGACAAATTCCAAGTTAGTTTTTCTTTCATACATTTTCCTATTATCTTTTTTGATCGCCGAGTATCTCGATACCTTTTCGTTGAAGCCGGAGACATATTCAAACTCGGATTTTATATTTTGTATATACTCTGAGGTCAAATATGTTTCGGTCTGACGTACTGAACCCATATTGTTATATGATCTTCCAAATTTTAGATGGTAACGCTACCTTTGAATCATCTCCATACCTTTTCCTTGAACCCGGTAGCGACGATTCTCTGCTTGAGATTGGTCTCCCCGTCCAGGTTACAAGTGTCCAGATAACATATGCCGAGCTCGTTGGATGAGTGCAGCAGCACCATGTCAGCAGGAACAGCCTCATTGTTGGATAGATGAATCAGATCACCGACGCGTACGTCGCGCCATTTCACCCTAACGTATCGATCCACCGATCTGAAAGGGAAGGAATTGACATTGGTTATTATTAATGGAAAAGTTAAATGATATGCAATGAATTCTTTCGGAGATAGTTATTGCTAATATTTTGTGAAGGATTGTTTTTATTGAAGGTGAGTTGTTGCGAATTTACTGGAAACAAAAGATCAATCGACCCGGATATAGAACACGAGATTCGAAGAAACTTACTTTAAATAGTTACGTTATAGAGAAATGCTTGACAAAATAAATGACTATTACACTTTTTATTAAATCGAGTATAAGGTTTCGGTAGTGAACTATCAAGTTCAATATCAGCTGTCAACAAAACAAAAAATATCAAATATCAACTCTCGCATCCAACCATAGGTCAAATCTAACTATAAAAGGTTTAAATCTAACTATAATTCATTATCAGTATAGTTCCCATGTGGAATCAAAGATGAGATAAGTAAGGTTACGCAACATGCAATAAATTAATCGTTGCATAAGAAACACAACTTGTTTATTTACATAAAAAACTAATAGTTATCTGTTCGCTACACAGGTAATGCACAGTCATTCTAAATGCAACTTAATCAAGAATACTATGCGGGAACTGTGTTTAAGTGTACCTCCAGAAATATAGATGAATATATAATAAAGTAACATTCATCTATTAAGTAGAGGTAATATTTATGTGTATATGTAATCATCGAAACTATTACACATGCACTTGAAGCAAATTTATTTAAAATGAACTTTCAAGGTTACATTTATACATGCTATATTTTCTCTCAGGAAATACAAAATAGGAAATCTAGTTTTGTGCAAACGTTAAAACAAATAAATAAACATAAATTGAAGGAAATTCAACCCTTAAATATTTAACGTGTTTGCTATTAAAACTGGCTTGTTGAACGAAATTACAGGCCTTGGCCTGATTTTCATACAGTTAGTTTACCATGGTTACTACGAATTCCAGTTGATGTGTGGATGGTTGTCGGTCGAATAAAAAACCCATCAACACACGTCTTATTTTTTTGGTGATCGACCTCAAGATTTAATAGGAAAGAGGAAATAGGGTTGCCATACAAATAATAGCTTAAACCTTTAACAGAATTGTATGCAAGTTGGGATTGCAGACAATGTATTGGCGTAAATATTTTATTAAGATTTTTATTATGTAGGTATGTAAATTACTGGAAGGAATGCTTGCTGAATTCCAACACTAGTGGGCACGATTATTATTATGTAATAATGCGCATTTTATTATATCCTGTTACATATTATTAGCGTATATTTCCTACATTCATATCCACTTTATTAAATAATGTTCATTGAGTTTATTTCGATTTAAACCTAACGCGTAAAACTGTAGGGAATTCCCCTTATAACGAAATGTAAAAATTACTTCATACTACTGTCTTTGTATAGAAATCACATTGGGATTATCAAAAGATACGTAAGTTAGTCATAGTTTTGATACAAATTGCGATGACACTGAGTGTTAAGTAAATCAATCTTTTTAAACTTGATGTTCCGGCAGTAAACATTCATTTTTAAACAGCAATCAATGTTGATGGTAAATGAAATGAAAATATAAAGTTCAAGGATATTAATTGATTGGATCTCTAAATCATTTACAGCACAGATTCGCTGTATCTCTTTAATCAAAGAGTAGGCTTAGTAGACATGACTTCCTCATATTATTATTATATTTCAAAGAGTATATCAGAATGATGCTCGAAAAATTTCATTTGGCTTTTGTCCACGACTTCGCCCGTGTAATGTTTTTTTTTTGCCTAATCTGTAATTTTCGTGTGAATTTTAATCTATGCCTAATTACTCCGATCACTGCTTCACCGTAGGCAATGCAATTGAAATAACTGTTAATTAGGAAATTGATTTTTTATCAAAACCGGTGCCCGGTGAAACATAGGTAGGCAGTGCTTGAATGATTAATCAGTCAATAGGCAAGCACCGGTGCTTTGTTATTTGTCGGTTCGATATTATCGCATCGGTTTGTTACGATAAGAGTCGTGAAAGTTAAGCAACAGGTACGATCCGTTCGTATGAAAATCTAATTAAACTCCCACAAATGAAATTGCAATATCGAAAATAAAATACACCTTATGTAGAACACAAAGTCATGGCTATATTTCAGGTTTGATAAGAAATCAAATGGCAGACATTATGATATTTGTGAGATGGATAACAAATTATAAATTTTTTGGAAATATAAGGTATAATATGCATCATTGTACTTCTCACTACTTGATCAGATTCTTAGGAGACAAAAATCAGCTAATCTTATTTAACACTATTCATTATACTGCGAATAGGTATGTTTCACAACAAATCAAAGAATTTTTATTTAAATAGACTTAAAATAAGTAGTTTTAAATCGTCAAAATTATTTTTAACTACCTCCGATTCGGAATGCCCGACTACGAGGAAGAGTCCAGCAAGAAACCTCCGTAGTTGCTCTTTTCAATATCATAATAATCTTCCAATACGATAGATAAGTCTACTTTTTTAGTATTTTTAGAATTTTATAGTAAGCCTTTTTTATTAGAATATCTTTAACATGTATCTTAAATTTTGTATATGACATGTCTGTCTGTTGTTTTTTACAGTAAAAAAAAAGAAGTTTACTTAAGAAATAGCAGTCCATCTCGTTGAAACTTCTTAGACATGCTTTAAAGCTATAGTATACCTAATTACATATATTTTACAAAATAAAGGCATTATTTAATAATAGTATCTGATTAAACTTAAATTAACGTATAATTCAACGCGTAACCACTCATGGAGCTCATGTTAAAGTTTTCAACTAATTTAGCGCTTTGTTAATTTACTTGTTTTACTCGTGTTCGAATCAGAGTTAAATAGCTACCTAATTCATTGAATTAGCTGCAGCCAGACACATGGGCAGTAAGTTTGAAGCCGCAGGAAAACCTTGATCGAGTAATACTTGTAAAATAAAATAATTAAGAAAAAGACTTAAGCAACGAATCAGGATTGGCATGAATTAATTTATATATCATTTTGATTTAAATCAAATGATTTTTTCAATAAAACAATGATTTGAACAAAAAAAAATCACTTTCTTTCAAAAATCAACATAAAACAGATTCAGAAATTATAATATAATATAAAAGTTGCAAACTAGGGTCGTTTAAATCTGAGAAATCAATATAATTATTATAGTATTTAAATTAAAAACTAATTTTCCGGTTTTTCGATTCCTAGTCGGTTTCCTAATTTGCTCTGAATAATCCGAAAGGTGGAAAACAGTCTTTTCACAGCAGCTGAAGCAGCATCCACCACTCTAGTGATGTCACATTTTATACTATTTCTTCTCTGAACTTTGATTTTTATCTTCACTTATGCTTTACTATAAGCAAAACTGAACCACTGTAGTGATTTCGAGATCCCTCCAACGCACTTTCTTCTTTTTAATCTGTTAGTGTGAATTATGTTTGTGTAGGATCTAATAAAAATGACAAAAAGTGTTTGTCTCTACTTACACGGGGATTTCCCATTTGCTTAGCATTCATTTGTCAGACAAAAAGGAAATCCCCGCGTTGTGATCACGCAATCCCTTGAGGGCTCGTTCCGTTTTGCGCACAAATATAGTTAATTTAATAATCAAAGGAAAAAAATCGTTATTAAGTACTTTATTCGATTTTTTATAAAAATCATGATTTTTTTCAACCCCGCAACAATATTTTTTTATTACACAAATTTTACTCGGTAGATTGAATCACAATAGAGTGCGAGTCGGACTCATACACATAGAGTTCCGTACCATTTAAGTATGAAACACTATGCTCAAAAGACGCTGCTTTTAATTTTTGTTATTGATATGGCGGCCATACTGCACACTGTAAAATTTCAACTATCTACCTATATACGGACGGATAGACGGACAAACGGACAGATTAAGCTTCGAAATAGCACCCTTCGGGAACGGTAACCTGAATATGTACGCTCTAAGCAGCTGCAATTACTATAGCTGCAATTACTTGTCACCTGACTTCATCGCAGACGTCATAGTATTTTGTAAAATATAAACGATTTCCATCGGTATTTCGATCATTTCGTCAACGATTTGTTCCACCAATGAATCACGCTGAGAGGATCTTTTGATTGCTCAAACTCTTGTGTCATTATCATACATCATATGTCGATTGTCGTAGCATTTGTATGCATAATGTTCTATAAACAAAAATTAACAAAGGAAACATCGATTAGTGACTATTGATAGGGAAAACTTATTGGAAGTTATACTAATTACTTATCTATCTTATCTATCTATAAAAGAAACCGTTTATTTCCATATGCTTTTTAAAAATAAGAAATTATCTTCAAATATATTTTTACTGCCAAATCGTATGATGCCAAACCAGGGATTTTATTGCACGTTTATGAAGACATTTATATCATTTTTATCGTTTCGGTGTAATGAATTTTACTACATTAAAAAAGTAGTTACAAACCCGCGTGATTTAATTTCAGATGAATCAAAAAATTATACCTAACCAGATATAAAAATTACTTCACATCATGGCCTATGTACCTCGACTCGATTTACTTTACATAAGACTAATTGTATTTTAGTCGGTAGTGTAGCAACATACCTAAGGTAAAAACATTTAAATGTAACATGAGTTATGGCTTTGTTCGAATTTTTCGAACATAGTAAAAATAACGAACAATAAACTGGAATTTGTCTATCTTATCTACACTCATTACAAAATAAAACTAGGTTGTCTATTTGCGAGATACAACTCTATGTCCGTATAAAATCATTCTTTGTGAAAAGTATTAGCGCTTCACACAGTACAAAGATAAATAAAACAAGCAATTATCAAACTTGTTGCATTGTAATAAAAGTTGGGGGCGTCCAATAAACGGTCAGAGATTCGTAAGTCGTATCGTGACCCGCAATAAACGAAAGTGATTCAACATTGATAAGACCAACAGTTTCCCTACTTTCTACTGTTTTGTTATTTCGCCTCTTAATAAACTCGTAACTCTTCGAAGCCGGATTTCATTTTAAATTATACTTGAATATAATTTAATTAGCTAAACTGCTATCGTGTTGAATTATGAAAATGTAATTAGGAACGGTATTCAGCGTTATTCATATCTCTACCTGCTTATTTCTTTCACGTGTAAATATTTATTATTTGTAATAAAAACCACGTGTAGAGATTAAAACATCAATAAATAGTTGAGTGAGTAGTGAAGTGTAGTAATATTAGAAAGTGTGCCAAGCGTTCAAGCGACGTGACCAATTAGATAGATTCGTAATGAATGGTATGGACAATGGACAAATTTGCAGGCTGTGACTAAATCCAGTCAGACTAAACGACGTTTTACGCAACACTCACCAAAACTGAATATACAGTACTTTTTCCTCTACACCGTAAGGCTTTAAGGGTGTTAGAAACATGTCAAGGGGATCTATTAGACTAAATATGGAAGTCCATAATTAGTCATAAGTCATGATGACTAAAACTAAAGGTAGGCAACTTCGGGCAATAGTAAAACTACCTGACTATTTATCAGTAAGCCATTAGCAACACACTGAAAGTGTGGCATTATTTGTGTCCGGGTGGTAAAAGTTAAAAGTAGTTTAAAAATAAACCTCATTTTCTGTGAACTTTATTCAGAACGTAACCAGTTATATCACACAGAACTCTTAGATTTTATAACATTAGTATCAGTTGTCTAGACTTCGGTTAATAGTCAGTCTAGATTTCTGTGTCGTCGACCTAACTGTCTACACTTTTTATTAAACGTCTCTGACTCTAGCCAGGATCTCGTTAAAATTATTAAAGAATAGAAAAAACTATATAAAGAAGCATTACTCGCAAATATATTGAATTAAATAATTACTTTATAAAGCGGCCAGAGAACTAAAATTATATTTAAAACATATAGGTACTAGCATACCGTTAACTTTTATAATTATAGTTACTTAAGCAGACGGTTAAGTAACTATATAATTATAAATGATTTATATCTATTTACACGATTTCAATTATGTAGTGTAGTGTATTTTTAAATATCTGTATTATCCCAGTTTTCCAAAACAAAAAATACAATATGTCAGCCAAAGTTAAGAGGGGCAGTTGATAAGTTCGCGGCCTAATGTACTAAGAGAGGACTAATCACCTCGTTACTGATATTACTAGTTGTGAGGTTCATCATTAGCATATATACCACATTGTTATTTTATTTGATTCATTAAAACTCTATTCCTGGAACGAGAAACAACACCATGTCATCGAAAACTGAAAATTCTTGCAATTCAGAGCACCGCGCTGTGATTAAATTCCTTGTAAAAAAAGGAAATACGCCGAAAGACATTTTCGAAGAGATGTTATCGGTTCTTCAGGATTCTGTACCTTCATACACGATGGTAAAAAAATGGGCTCGACTATTTTAACAAGGAAGGGAAAGCTGTGAAGACGACCCCCGCGCGGGCCGCCGCATTGTCACCGTTGACGAAACATGGATTCGTCAATATGATCCCGAATCCAAACAAGAGTCGATGCAGTGCATAAAAAGGGAGAAAGGCCACCAAAAAAGTTTAAAGTGGAAAAGTCGGCATCGAAGATTTTGGCTACCATTTTATGGGTCAGCAAGTGAGTTTTGCTCATTGATTACTTGCCTAAAAGGACGACTATGAATGGCCAGTATCATGCAAATTTAATAGGCCAGGCACGTGAAGCAGTCGTACAGAAGAGACGTGGCAAGTTGGCGCGTGGAGTGCTGTTTCTGCAAGACAACACACCCGTTCAACGGTGCGAGTTGCGAGGGATGCCCTGGCAGCTACAAAATTCAAGGAGATTGATCATTCACCCTACTGTCCGGACCTGGCGCCCAGTGACTTTTTCTTCTTTTCCAATTTAAAAAGGAGTTAAGGGGACGAAGATTTTCGGATGACAGTAAGATGAAGGCGGCCGTAGAAACCCATTTTGAGGAGAAATCGAAGGAATATTTTTTAATGGCTTAAAAGCACTGTATTCTCGATATGAAAAGTGCATTTCACTTGAGATTTATATTGAAAAATATAACTTTAAATATTTCTTTAATTAAGTACCTTAGGCCGCGAACTTCTCAGCGGCCCCTCGTACCAAGTAGAAGTAATTTTTCTAATAATGAATTGACACATAGTATATCGTGCGATGCGATAAAACAAATATTTTTAATTGTGTTGTGTCGAAATGACGGAAGTTAATTTATATTAGGTTAAATAGATGCGTTGTAATAACTGATAATGTAATTACTCATTAAATTTTGTAATTAGTAAAAATAGTAGTACATTGACTGTATTCTCTGACTATTGGTATTCAGTGGACCTAAAAACGCCGGTTAAAGCAATTCTTCTGAAAGCTTTCTTTTTTAATTTGTCGACACAATATCATAGACAAATTTAAACTTTCGTAAGCTGGCCGATTAGCAGTTTGGATCACTGACAGTTCAATTCCCAAGCAGTAAGTGGACTGGATAAGTTGACTATTAGAAAAATGCATCACATTTGATTCTAATAAAATGTTGACAAAGCGGTCTTTTAGTCCCGCAGTATGTTTACGAAACTTAACGACAAGCATTAATCCGCGTATTCAATATGATCTTTGCTCTTCAAAAATCCCAATGATTGTAGTTCAGAGAAGTTGCAATGACATGTTTCCTGGACATATATTCGAGTGGTTTGAATTAAAAACGGTGTTATTTGAGCTTAGTTCCACTGGAAATAGAGTATCATACTCTGTAAACGACGACCTCGGTGGCGCAGTGGTGTAAACAGCCGACTGCCGCTAGAGGTTCCGGGTTCGAATTCCGGCGGGGGCGGAATTTGTGTTATTTGCAAGACGCATTGTTTCGTTTACTGGTCTTGGATGTTGTATTCTCATCTATGTAGTTTATACTCGTACCATATCGTTGCTTAGTGCCTGCGATACAAGACTATGTCTTATTGCAGGGCTAAATCAATGTGTGTGTCGTGGTGTGGTTATTATTATTATTATAAACGCATATATGATCTCCTATACACTCTTCAACTTCTAGCATGTTGCTTTCTAGACGTCAATGCAATTCATAAAAATAAAGGTGCTCATCGACTCAAATAATACTTTGGAACTACATATTGCCATAGACGATATACCTGTACATTACGTTAGGTAACATAAAAGTTGAAAAATCGCTATAAACCTTAAGTAATAGCGTAATGAAATAACTATCGGTATGATTATTTTTACTAAATAAAGTAGACTTAGGTAATTGATTGAATTTGAGAATAAAAACAAACCTACATACTATTCTACATAATGTAAATACGAAAACAAACACCTAAAAAATTAATATGAAAAAGTGATGACAGCATCACTGCTTAATAGCTGACATTAAAATGTAATTAGTTCTCAATCAACTAGACAAAGCAATATTTGTCGAACTCAACACATTTGTTAATTAAGAACATTCAAGAGCTGGCAGTGTAAATATCAGGCCACAAAATAAACAGTTTACACGATAGTAAATAAACAAAATGACTGGTTATTGTACCTTCATATATATGTATGAGTCAGTTTGCTTTTATAGATAACTATAAAGTACCGCCCGACCAACGATACTCTTGCATCATCTTTACCACTATAATTATTTAGGCGTAGGACATCATCAATCAATTTAACTAATCAGTAAAATAACCTTATGAGAAATATGTACTCCACCCTTAAGCAAGCCTTCTTTTGATATTGGTTGTAGGAAGAAATAAGTTTTTTTTTGGTCTTGTAACTAGTACCTTCCTATATTAGTACGTACGTAAAATAATAATAACTTATTTGTAGACTGTGGCTGTGTAACGCTATCAGCTATGTACTTGTATCGAGCACAAGGGAAATTCGACCCAAATAAGTGTTTTAGTCGACTCGAACAAAAATGTTAACAAAAAGTTATAAGTGGTAACAAAACATGCGCCAGAAATTCGGGTTCCGAATGTTAATGTTAAACATTTTTGGGTGTGTGTGTGAGAAATAATGTTAAAATAATTGAATTGTGGTTTGTTTATGTCAAAGTCACAGAGCAAAATAATTTTTTCTTCATACCCTTGCGTAGAAAGAACACGACAGAAGATATACTCGTAGGAACTAAAATTGCTACGCCATGTAAATACAATGTACATTCATGGTACTACTTTATTTGCGTACACTACTAGGAAAAGGATAATTAGAAAGAGCGGCATTGGCGTAATCCCTTTAGTGCGCAGATTTTATGTAATCGTATATTACATACTACAGGTTATAGCTACATAATAACTAGACAAAGGCTATTACTATTAATTAAATATAAAAAATCTTAATTGCGAAAACAACAATCTTGCGATAGGCTGTGATGTAACTGTACGATAATTGTTAATCTTACAACACACGTAATGTTTTATCACTATGTTTTAGTACTCTGTCGTTGCAAAGTTTACAAACAAAAATATTTTACAACTGAACTTTGTTTAAGAACAAAGTGATTAAGCTTAGTTAGGATCAATCACGAGCTTATTTTTCGTATTTTGAAAACAAGTCATGGGATTCTTGAAACATGATCTTAAAGACTTTGATTGGGAATTTTCTTTCCGGTCATGTAAGCGTCCATAGGTTTTATGGAAACTGATAACCGTCGATCTGGATTGCTTTGGATCTTTGGAGTGCTTATTTACCAATAATTGGGACAAAAAGAGTTCATATTTACACGCTTTCAGTGAGTGTCGCTTATAAAAACTGCGTACCTACTCCGCGTGTTTTACTGATAATAATGATATTCGTTAAGCACCGTGTCTAAGTCCAGTTCAATTCGAAGCCGTACGAGGATCATCAGCGTCACTCACCGAGCACGCGACTCACGTTTGTAACCACCTCGGCTACTCCCTTCACACAAGGTCTTGGGTCAAGTTCGTGACATACGAGTACACTTTCCTTACTAATTAGCTTAAAATGCCCAATGTTCAATGACCTTTCAATATCGCTGTGGGAAAGTCCGGAACATTTAATGAAAATAATTTGAAATGCTTACACCAAACCGGATATTACCTGAATTGATAGGTAATCAAAATAAATTAAGTGATTAGGATCGACGGGGCACACCCAAGCTCTCGTAGTTGTTCAAACATGGCATCAGGTTTTATCTCCGTGTACCGAATACGTGGTTATTGCTATCGTTTCGCGCAAACCGTGACTAGGCTAATATTCGTACACATTGGGCACTTTCTCTTGGAGATTAACATGCAGAATGTAGGTGAGGTTGAATCTGTATTCGGCTCGTGGCTGTTGGTAAAGTATGACATAGTTACATCAACTCCGACTTGCGGAGCCGACCAATGTGAAGGTTAAAGCATTCACTTGGCCTTTAAACGCGTCTTTCAGTCCACTATCAATAATCTTGATCAAAACAAATATTCATCATTGAAAAAATTTAATTTAAAAGGTAATATTTTCTATCGTAATATCCGTTATAGGAAATATGTTTACATATTTAAACACACAAATTGCGATTTCTTGGAAATTCAAGTACTGGTTTCATATAAGTGAAACTTATTCTTCTTTGTGTATTTTAACATTGAAATTGGGAGCAATTTTCACTTTTTTAAAGGTGAATACTCGTATGAACAATTAAAAACGTTTTGTTGTTTATTCATGGAAAACAACTGTTACAATAAATGTCAGCTATAATACCGGTAACAGCAACATTGCAAGTTAATATACTTACATTCCACTGTGCCATAAGAGTCATGGTGTATCAATTTTAGTTATTTTCTTGATCGCGGCTGGAATTTTTATTTTTCTATTGGCAGAATAAATGTACAATAAGAGACAGTCGTTTTTGGGCCATATTTCTTGGTTTACATAAATATTGTATTAATTTAAATTATATTCTGATTTTCTTTTAATTTCGTGATTTTCAATGCAATATTTTCTTTACACTCTACCTTCTGCTCCCCTTTTTTTCTTTTACATGCAATTTCTTGTAGGTAGAATTTTCTGCATCTATAAAAACTTCAACACTACAAACTTTTTGTGCCTTCTAGCCAGTTATCTTATCAATTAAATGTGCATCAAGGCTACAAGGAAACTGTCGAAGCATTACATAAAATACAAGTTTGAAACAAGCTTCGTGTGGCATTTCCACTGCTTGATTTTTTCACAATAAACAATTCCGTATTTTACTGTTATCGGTGTTCCCCGAACAGAACTAACGTTGAGTGTTATAATGTTATTAATTACTGTACAGCATTCATCGCAACGATAATTTAACACGTGATCGTTAGGACTTCGGATAATGAATGATCTGTGTTTCATATTATAGGTATTATACCTGTGTGTGTATGTAGAGCATGGTCAAACTAAGCTCATTGAAATCAAGCTTGGTAGTTGATATTCGTCGCATTTTCCTTGACCTCAACATTTAATCCGAGTATCAATTTAGATTTTTTTAACTCTATTGCAATTGGTTAATAAATTCTCAAATCCGATGGACAAACTGATAAATGTAACCTCAATTAACTTTATTGTGCTCTGTGGTTTCTTTTGTTTAACATTTACAATCTACTGATGTGTATTAATTATTTCGCGACTTTAAAACAAAACGTTGCCATTCTACGAACAATTATGTATTTTGCTAAAACGAAACAGTAAAAACAAATACGCTGGCATTTTGTTGACTAAGATTACATAGAAAGGGTTATTTACAAAGCTAGTCCTGTGGTGGGTGAGTGCCGACGTCAGTCATCGAGTCATCACGAATTCCGATTTAATGGGCTTTTAACGACTGAGTCCGTTCCACTGGGCCGATACCGATCGATCACAGTATCACTCATCTACCGCCTTCACACTTTGTTCATTTTACTATACAACTAGAAGGACAGAGTATGAGATACAATGCTGGAAGGCTTGTATTTACGACTGACTGCTGGTAAACAGGTCGAACTTTCTTTTTCGTAATCTTCATACAAATCAATTGTTAAGTCCTGTCATACTCGTTTGAACTTGATTTACGGTATAAATAAGATTTAAATTTTAATTAATGATAAATCAAATGTGATGGTTTTATTTAATCACTGATTAAAAGTAATGTTGCGAACCAATCAAAGATGGTTAATACCTGGTTAATACTGATTATTTTTTCGATATCATGCGTTCGCGCGTGCCAAGGTAGAAATTAGTCGATTAATATGACATACACGGAACAACGCATCACACCACACAGTCACAGATCACTCGTCAAATCAACTCACGACACAGATACCTATTGCAATATTTTTTTCCAACAATTTCATTGAATAATTTAAAATAACTTAACGATCGTTGACCTTGTTCTCACTAGTTGTAATATTAATTATGCATTTTTTATTATTAACTCAAACCTGACCTATACAACTTTTATAACCGTTCAATACAGATACAGTTCATCAGATACAATCATACGTATCGTACTTTTAGTTAGGGCAAGCTGTAAAAAATATAAATATGTAATGAAAATAAGTTTAAAACTACAACCCGACTACTGAAAACCGCGCTCTAAGATGTAAGAAACAAGAAAATATCATCTGAATTTTTTTAGTTAAGTACATATTTAATTTAGCCGTGGTCATGTGCTCATACCAAACCTAACCTAACATAACATAATATACTACTCAAAACAAAATAAGGGCCACGAGGTATTTTTTCATTTTGGTGTTAATTATTAGATTTTCAGAAGCCTGCATCCATGAAGTCGATCGTTTTGGTGGTCCAAATGTAATGATTTGGGGCGGGATAAGCTTACACGGCAAAACTGAGCTCGCTATTTTAAATGAGGGTACTGTTACTGCTCAGCGGTATATTGAGGAAGTTGTCAGACCACATGTGATCCCATTTGCCCAGCGAGCGGGTCCTGGATTCAACTTGATGCAAGACAATGCTCGTGCACACACGGCTCAAGCGACTCGGTTTGTACTGGAAGCTGTACTCTCAAATTCAAGTCTTGCCGTGGCCGGCGAACAGTCCGGACTTAAATCCAATAGAGCACATGTGGGATCAGTTGAAACGAAGAGTTAGAGACGGTGATCAGGAAATCCACAACCAACAGCAACTCATCAACGCTGTTAAAAGGGCCTGGGAAGAGATTCCAATGGAAAATGTCAGGCATTTGATTGAGAGCATGCACTCCAGGCTTCAGGAGTGCGTAGCGAATCGAGGAGGGCATACTCGTTACTAAAAGATGAGCATGGAGTATTTTCTTTTGTTTTCAGTAACTTTACATTGTTTTTTTTTAAACCTTAAATGTGATTTTTTCTTTCAAAAGCAAATAAACTTTTTAATCATTATTATTGGAATAAGTTTATTGGTCTACACGGTAAAAACAACATTAGTTTTCGTTATGGAGACAAAAAAAATATATTGGTTTTATTATTTTCATGGTACAGACAAAATACCTCGTGGCCCTTATTTTGTTTTGAGTAGTATACATATACTGTACGTGGCATATGACCACGGCTAAATTAAATACTTAACTTAACAATTTCAGATGATAATATTTTCTTGTTTCTTACATTTTAGAGCGCGGTTTTCAGTAGTCGGGTTTTATTTTTTAAACTAATTTTTATTACATATTTATATTTTTTACAGCTTGCCCTCGAGAATGTTGCATTTTTCGGAATGACGAAAAGCATATCTCAGTCTTCGGCCCTTACCCTAAAAGGTAAAAACAATAAACGAAGTTTCGCACTTATTCGTACCTATTAGTTGTGGAATATCTAACATTTGCTAACATTGAATAAATCTGAGATTTCAGGTCAATTGAAATTCAAAATCTTAATTTTTTAAACTAAATACCCATGCTCTCCCTGCCACGTAGGTATCTCAATGTCAATAATAGTTTTCATGTAGTAAGTATTATTAAATGGTTTCCTGTTTAGATCGCGTGTCGCATGAATCCCTTGAAGCCTGCGGCGTGAACACACACCAGTCATGAACTGAGGATCTGAGACGGAACGTTACAGTTACTGACGTCGACAATGGAAAAGCGACCACAGCCCTCAGAACTTTAGGTCTAAAAGAAAAGGTTACCCTATCGTATTAACATTAGTTAAGGAACGATACAGTCCACGAGGTCACGCGTTCCATGACAACTGTTGGTTACATCTTCTATTCCGTAAACTAGAGTAGTTTGGGTCACGAGCTTTACCCTTACCCTAACATAGGTACATTGTATTGTAAAACTCAGTTCCTAAGTAAATATAACGCCCATGGATCAATGTCGAAGTAAGGTTGCAAATTAACACGGAACTTCTTTTTAGCAAAGCTAACAATTCGATTCATTTTAGCTATTTTTGTAATTTTTAAATATGTAGCCTTAAATAGACTATAGTATACACCAACAAGCATAACAACAACACAAATTATCTAGTGATGATGGTTTTTAAAGGAAGGCAGATTGACACGTCCACATCTATTTCTGGTTTAGGGAAAACAATGCAGTTAAGGAAACAGCAACAAACCTGTTGGTGTCACCCTGAAAGGAAATATTGTTGAGTAGATATAATACATACTCGCTAGGATGTGTTATAAATGTGTGCCGAATAAAAACGTTGGATTATAAAGATAAATCAATTGGACATGTGTAATAATATGTATACATGTTTCATGTTATCTAGATATGAACCTTAACGATACTAACTCAATAACGACAAATGATAAATCGTCACAAGATGTGGTAAAGCAAGATCATTTAAGTAAGTCGGACTGACTAAGTTAACAGAATAAGATTTTGTCGCGATTGAATATAATAGGAATATATTTCGAATTGCATGCAAATAAAACATGCCAGTCAAGGATTACACGCAACTTTTATCTTATTTAGCTTGGCTTAGTAGAAGTCACGTCGACAAATAGTAAAAAATACTAAGATCGATTAAGTGCTCGATTGTCAGCAGTCGTGTCGGAGACATTGTTGGCCGATTCCGGATGTTGTTATAACCTTAAAATCTCACGGACTTTCAACAGCCGAGTTCCGACTTATAAATAGATCAGTAGATTGTATAATACATAAATACGTAAAGATAACCAGTCTACCATGAAGCCTTGTTTAATTTTATTCTCTATCTAGGTATAGGCTGCAGTGTGTAAAGAATAGAATAGAAACAAAAAAATGTCCTTGTTATGTTTACCAGAAAATATTATAAAATTCAGCTTGTGAACTCTGGAAAAATGCCAAAAAAAAGAAATCACGATGCACTTGAGATTTCTTTATACATTTCTGAAACATGTAGCATGCTCCCGAGCACCCAAGGTCTGGTGACAAAAACAAACTTGGGAATAGTTGCAGTAATTTCGGTGATCGTAAACGACAGCCAATACCCATAAAATTTATAGGTTTGTCCGCCGAATGATGTAAGTGTTACTTTATCTCTACAATGTGAGACCTTCAATAAAGCTCGTTAAAACTATGCGTGTTCCACTTGGCAATATAAATGCCTGATTGAAGCAATCGTACCAATGAAAAACGCATTGTTTGAATAAAACAGACACCTTCTCAATTTGGTGTCTTTATGGACAATATAAATGTAATGTTGTATGTGGTGATTTAAATGGGAAGCTTAGTACAGCATCAACAGAAACCTCGAGTACTTAACTTGCTTTTTGCAATTGTAAGCAGACATTACTTCCGTTACACGTCGCTGCTCCTTACTTTATACTTCGTATCGATTTATTCTGGTTTAGAACTAGGCAGAAATAGGCACGGTTTACGGGGACGCATACACATAAACACATATAAGAGGTATATTTACCTACACTGGAAAGTCTAAGTTGGCGACGGCGACGTCGTGATTGTCCAGAGTCAGGTCAATTGGATTGTTAACCCTCTACCGAGAGGTGTAGCATGCATTGTCAATAAAGATAATATGGAAGATCAATGTCAAATGATTCAATTGGTTATTCCTGAACAGCGGACAGTAGGGACACATGATTCTACCTAATTATCAGGTTGGTGACAGTTTGTATGTGTAAATGTGGAAAGAACACGCTATCTCCTCAAATCGATCGGCATTGACATACAAAATCCACATGTTTGTCTAACGGTGCTTTATTACCAGCTTGAAATCACAAAATCACCACTTTTGTTTGTTTCTGTTCATTGCGTCTTTTATTACGTAAACTAACTTCTTTCAGTACTAGAAATGAGCGTTTCACTGTGATACAATTCTGTAGAAGAAACACATGTAAGTTGAATCTTTAATGAAATGCAATCGCTACAAAAGGGGTGTTTGAAATCAATTTCTTAGAAATCTAAAAACAGTTTTAAAACAAATGTTTTATTGTATAGGTGTACAATACTTGCGAACAATCTGGCATTATTATTACAGTTGGATATTATGTTACAAAACAAAACAGTAATCGGTGCTGGAGAACAAGACGCATATTGTTTTATTAATTATTAAGAAAATATAACTCAAACAAAATGGAAAGAATTTTCTTGCTATGATTTGCAGTTAATGAATAGCATTGGAGGTTTGGTTTAAGTAAACGTTGCTCTATTTCTGTACTACTATCTGTTGGTTAATACTCGACACGTCTAAGATTTAAGATTGCTGGAAGCCATGGCAGAGTATCCGATCGTTCCAGTTACGTCAATATCACAATCTCATGGATCAATAAAGAATATTGATTGCGCGTGCCGTTGAAGACAGTATTTTAAGTGGCTGATCTTATATCCTTACTGTTACCTATGACCTTTGTCTTAGGTGCTAGACAACTAGGTTTACAAGGGAAATGGATAGTGTGTCAGAATCATAGTGACCACTTCTCATAGAAGCATGTAACATAGCTATAAGATAAATCTTATAGCTGGCTCGGATGGACACAAATATTAGGGCTAAATTATAATTAAACTTTCCAAAAATTAATAGCGAATACCTCTTTACATTTAGCACTTTAAATCATTTTATTTGCATCGAAAAGTTGAAGTAACCTCGGCTGCGGCTGTGGATATGCTAAGAACGTGAAGTGATTAGCAAAACTGAACTTGTTTGCAATAATTAACACCGCTTAGAGCATCTACAAGGCGAAGGCTTGGGTAATTATTACTTAAAAAAACTAATTTACCTGTACAATGTTGAGGTTGTGCTATTTTTATCATTTAGTCTCATGGCAGCGTATTACACAAATCTTGTAGTTGAAGTGCCAGACACTGCACTTACAGTCTTGCTCAATCAGTTCAGATTAAGCTTGCGTTCATAAAAATTCTACCGTTTCGCAAGTTTGTTTCATATGTTTTTAATAATGAACAATACAGTTTTCTAATCTACTTTACATTTTTTAGAAATTCTATTTTAAAAATAATTCCCCTCTATTTTAGTTTCATAAAATCACCATACTGCTGTTTTGGTATACCAAAAAAACAGACACCAAAGTATTACAATATGTTTAAATGTCTATCTGCCTATCAATATTAAGATATTCCAAAAAAATTATTTTCAGTAAAACTGTTATTGTTAACAATTATTCGAAAATTTCAGTGTATTTGAAATTTAACGCTTCCAAAATATTTATATGGCATGTGTTGCCAAATGTGTGTGTATTAATTAGTTTGCGCCTGCCACAATTCACTTGTGCGGTGTTTATTGTTTTCAAAACACTCTTTAAGAAAATTAAGGAAAAGTACAGACCAAGTACGGAAATATCGACATTCATCTAACTAAACTGTTTGTTGCCTTCTTTTAGCTCATCGTTATTGTACTGCTTTTAATATGCTAATAAATATTTCAATACTAAATGAGAGTTTCGTTCGTCCCTCATCATAACTCGTCGTTTCAGTTCAACGTACAGTTTGTAATGACCGATATAATTGTTCATTTATTACTTAGCATACATAAATAATTTAACCCCATTTTCTTTTATATCTAACATGAAAAGGTATTGTAATGAACATTTTGGTGATATGTTTACTACATAATACAACATAAAATATATTATAAATTTCTATTTTGTTCTTTTTTTTAATATGAGTGGTTTCCGATTTTTAGATTCTGTGCAAAAAGGATTAGCCGTTTTATCTAACTTTGTTCGTCTAGAAAGACTTAAAACCAAAATGCAACGCAAATTTGCTGACGAAAGTAAAAAAATGCATACAGAATTATTGAAATACGTATTAAATACAATGGTATGCATAACTTAGAAACGTCTTACTCGTATTGCTGATACGAAATCCTTAAATTTAGCTACATATACCTAGCCTCTAAATGTCAATATTTAACTGGTCAATATAAACAATGCAATTCTTTAAAACTGACGTTACTTCGTTACTGCAAGGCAGTTTAGTGCCAAATCAGGAAGTAAGTTGGTGTATTCCGAAGGTCACCAGCAACAGGGACTGTCAACACGGTGTCAACCGAATTAAACGCGATTACCGGCTTCCATGTAACGTGACATGGCACGCGTTTTCATAATCATTATTAAATTCACCACTAAATCTCCGCCACCATTAACTCGCATAAATTACTTTGCTTTAATCAAAACAAGAGCTTTTACTAATAAATTCAGTTTAGGTAGTCCAAGTAGATCCAAGGGCAAGGGTAGGTACCAAAGGTACCGTAGTTTCATCAGCAAGTAATTATGTTATATAAATAAATAATAGCTAACACGAAAATGCACTTTGAACAAGTGGCGTGTGGGACAAAAACGAGCCAGTTAAATTTATAAAAATATAATATTTTATAACAAATAAACCAAAACATTGTACGTTTTGGGTTTTTTTGCGATGCCTAAATATGGTGATATATATTTGTATAAGTATAAATGTATACGTCTAGGTAGTAATCAAACCATACTAAACATATTATTATTGTGACTTAAGTTTATACAAGTGTCGTTTTTATTATTTGGTTATATTATTTTCATATCTGATTTTAAGCTGTGTATAGATTAAACACTTACAATAAATGCTATGTATAGAGTAAATACAAAAATTTCCTTTTCGCACTTTAAATAACAAAATAATCTTATTTTAATATAAAATAAAAACCACTTTTATTCGTGCTATTCTTCGAAACCACCAATTGAATTTTCTAATCACACTTCTGGTAAGTTATAGCTTTATTTTTTTAATAAGTAAGTACATATTTTGCTTCAAGTATAGAACTGCTACAACTCCACCTAACTAGACCAGTTTTCTTTGCATATCTACAACAACTAAGGCTTATATATTATCGTTTTTTTATCGATGATCGCTGGAAATCGTAAAAAGTAAATTAAAAAAGCCGATTTGAAGTAAGGCTTTGTGAATTTGTAAAAAAAACATTCACTTATGCAATAAAAATAAAACTTAAGGAAGTTAATAAATTGCGTGTCCAAAACAATTTTTTATCATTTCAAAATAATGCGATAATGTGATCCAGCAGCATTACCAGAATACATATGATTACATTATTTACATATTTCTACTTTATTTACATTTAATCTAATAGAACCTTGAATGTTTTTATTTTTTATACAACGTCATGGGCAAACAAGCAAACGGTTCACCTGATGGAAAGTGATACCGCAATCGAATGACACGACGATACCCTTGATATCTAAGAACGCCAACCAAGAACACCGCCAAATCATTGCCTATGTAGAAGTAAAGATGTTATACCTCTTGCTTTCGAACTGAAACACAGCGAAATGCTTCTCGGCAGAAACATAAAGGAGGGTGGTACCAACCCAGACGATTTCGCACGCAGATCTACCACCTGTTTGTTAAAGAGCTGTGT
Organism: Choreutis nemorana; assembly: GCA_949316135.1. Taxonomy (NCBI): domain Eukaryota; kingdom Metazoa; phylum Arthropoda; class Insecta; order Lepidoptera; family Choreutidae; genus Choreutis; species Choreutis nemorana. The sequence continues at coordinate 8,367,205 of OX438601.1, read as the reverse complement.
CTAAAAATATATATTTATATGAATTATAATTACGGAGAAAATAAAATGCGATTAACGCTAGGACGATGATTAACTACATGAGTTGTGTTATTATGACAATGTAAAATCCAGTACTCATACCCAAACGCGCTACTAGCATGTATTTTGGTAATGTTGTTGAAAAGTTAAACAAACACGGTATGAGTTTTTTTTACTTTTATCCAATTTTAATCTGAAAACAGATCCAAAAGATCCTATTTGTTGCAGCTATCAAAAAAGGAAGATCTATGTATTTCCGACCCGTGAATTTTTCAGTAACAGTAATAAAATATTTGATATGAAGCTTTTCATTCTTTACAGATGATATCTAGAGATGCTTTATTTTTTTTTCAAATTGAACGAAATCTGTTCTATAGAATACGGGTGTTAATATCTACTTCCGAAGACGTGGATGACATACAGATGTAGTTTACAAATATTTTAGGTTAGAATTAAATCAGAGCTTAAATATACGTGTCTTGAAGGTTATGTTGGTGTATTTTACGAAAGGTTGGAAAACATCGTTGTCTTTCTAATCATATACCATGTCTTCGGCTCATGCTCATGAGGAGGCTGTGGGCCTTGACCAGTGTGACCCACTTCCAGCCCTCGCAGCCTAACACACCCATTTAAATATTCATGCTACTAAATAATACTTAATCACTGCACTTCCATTCCAATGATCATTGATCGGCTTATTTACAACTTTTCCATTAAGCATTCAGCGACGACACATAACGATTTAATAAAATTGAAGCGCATTGCCTATTTTTATGTAGAGTTTACGCTTTAACTACTATAGAAAAAAATAGTTACAATTGTATATTGTAAAAGTGGTCGTTTTCGGGTCACAATATGTCGATGGATCAAAAAAATATCATTTCCACACCTGCGGCTCATAAAATATTTGCTACCAATTTTCGATAAGCTCATATTTGATCAACCTCTTTAAAGAGTAATCGAATAGTGAACAACTGAACTCGATTAAATAGCAATTAATATTAATGACTGATATCAGGGATAGATAGATGACGAGAGAATGTGTAAATGGATTGAAAAATGTTTACGAAAGGCTTCAATAAGTTGGTTGGTACAGTCCCTGTAAGTATACAGGTATGGTTCAAAACTGACATAAATTTTTAATTAATCTTTTATATTCCTTAAAAATTATTGTTGCAGATTACTAAAATGTATTTTCAGAAAACCACAACAATGGCAATTCACATTCAGGCAAATTCATAAGGTTTTCCTTATGTGGATTAGTAAAAACAGGAAATAAATGCAAAATGAAAGGGAATATATATTTTTTAATTCTTGCTAATCTATCAATAGGTAATAAATTGAATTGTATTAGTAGGTACCTATTAGTTAAAGATATTCCACTTGAAACATCAAAATGTTTATTGATATATTAAATACCGTTCAGTTATGGTTTAAACTTCAAGACAGAGTACAGTTAGGATTTTTTAAAGCGGTAATAGTTTGAAAGGATGTAGGCAGTCAATAAAACTTTCGCTTTTCTTTAAAGACTTTCTTTTACCCCAATTCGGCGATCGCCAAATTGTGTTTCTTAAAAAGGAAAAAATGTTTTCAAAACATTAAAATAACTAAAAATTAAATAAAACATTATATTTAACAGTCCATTTCGTGATGACTGACGAACGTACTTTATTACTTGAATGTGTACATTTTTTAGTGTCCCCAGGCACACCATTTCTGGCAAACAGGCGACACAAAAGAAACTTGGCAAACACGTATTTAGCTGTGGTTAGGTATTTCCACCCGACTACCTAGTAATTTTTCTTGAATGTATTTTTCCGTTTAAACTTTCTTAACTACAATTAACTTAAATTATAATATTTATTTTAGACGCCTTGCTTAAAGTTGGCTATTAATTCATTCTTGCAACAACAGAGGTATTACTAGCGCGTTGCCGACGTTGGAGAATAAAAAAACCAATTAAGTAAATTTGTTGTTGTTGTTATTTGTTGCGTGTGTATATTATTATTAGGTAAATATCAATGTACTCGTAAGTTTCATTGTTTTCCATTCTTTTGGAAACTCCTAAATCCATTTCGTACCTCCTAAGGCGAGACGTGTTGTTTTTAGCTTAATTATGTACACCGCAGGTATGAAGTTGATTGCAATGGGCGTGAGCCATTATCAATTATTCTGGTTTGTTTGACGATAGAGTAGGCAGGTGGCGCGTAGTGAAAGTGTATGTCAAGAACCTACCTAGCTCATGACGCGTTTATATGTAACATTATTATACTCTACCAACTTTTATGTCTATCCTGCAAACACTCTTTGCAAACAATATTTATGATGATCTTAATCGTAATTCTAACACATGTAGTGTGTAAATTGAAAAGGGTTTCAGGTAAGGGGAATATAAAGATACGAAAGTTATAAGTTAATTAAAACTATTAACGTCACAGTTCGTGTCTAGTTTAGGTATTCAACATGTATCAGATTTTTTGCAAATTTAGTTTTTTAGTAATAGAACTAAGTAAATAAATTAACTAGGTTTGTATGATCTTATTTACATTGCACACAAGTGTGAGTGCCTTGTATTTTGAATGTGTGCAACACACACACTTTAAATGGCCTAGTAACTATTAGGTATACAGTTTCTAAGCAGTGTCAGTCAAAAACTGTACTGGGTGTTTTACTTGCAACTATTTAATCCCATGTCACTCAAACAAGGGATAAGTTAATTAACCATGAATACTTAACTATTCTCTAGGGACAAAATAAACAATGTTATGACTTTATGATGTTAGGAACTATTAATATGCTAATAAAGTAGGTAGTGTGTGAAATCTTCTACTACATTATTTAATCAAATCTATTCTGTTAGAATTAGATGTTTTTCTGAGTGAAGATTTATTTTATGTGATTTGCAATATTTAATTTAAAGTATTTATGTATGGGAAAATAGTTAATTTAATTTTAAAGTATTCAATAAGAACTTCCTTATCACTATTTTCTATTCTGAGTATCTAAGAATTATGAAATAAATCAACCGGTCTCAAGATATTAAGTGTAAAATAGAATCAAATTTAGTAATTGATTGTCATCCAACAATGTCTTTATCTTAAGTCACTTTGAAGTACTTAGCACTTAATAGTTCAAAGACTTCACTATCCAAACCAGAGGGAATCTATTAACTTTGTATCTAAGTATCTGAAAATAAATATGTTCATTCTGTAAAGATTTTGCTGGAAGGACATTGGACTTTAACAAATCTTAATGATGTGTTAACATGTGTTTATAAATTTGCAGTCATCAGAACCAATTAAAAACAGAACTATTTAAAACTAAATTACTCACTTTTTGTAGACCCTGCACAGTGAATTATTGATCCTTTTGTCTGAATTGTGTCTCCTTCGATCCTCAAACAAATCCTTAACAGCTGTGACTCCAAGAACAAACAACACTGGCAACATAGCAACTTCTTTGCCAAATGCATTTATGGCTGGAACCCAATTTAACAACACTATAAATATAAAGTACACATTGGCTATTCTATGGAACTGTTCAAATAAGTTCTTGGGTAAAAACGAAAGAAGAGTGTATTTGGTAGTCCTAATTTTGTTATTGCATCTATTTCCATTTGGATGGTCCTTATTAGGAATCTTATCTGGCACAAGATGGTTGGGAATGATAATAGCGTTTCTGTTGTCTGCTGAGGGCTGTTGACGACGTGTTAGCCAAAAGAATGCTCTCTGCCAAGGTCCAACAACTGATGAGCGACGAATCGTGTAGATGGAGTCTGAGCGCGAAGCCTGGCGCGAATGGTGGCCGCGGACGGAGTTGTGGCGCGGCGCGGCGTGTGCAACGGGTGCTGGAGGCTCGCGGTGGCCTGGAGGCAGGATGAAGTCGGTGCGGCTGCCGGCGCGACTGCACCCGCTCGCTGCATGGGACCCCTCTTCGATCTGGCCCTGTGAAAACGCCCGCTGGTGCCCTCGCAGTGCGGACTTGAGAGGCCGTGGATGCACGGGTAGCGTCGGCGTACCTCCATGGCTGACAGACCTCGAGTGTCCTTTCGCTTTTGGAAAAAGATACGTCTGCTCTGGTGCCCCCGGCAAACTTGGTACAATCGAAGGATTCTCTCCGCTTCCTTCTGTTGACATCTTTATTCATCTGAAAAGTGACCTCGTTTCTTCCTCTCATTTAAAACTTCGTTTTCCCTTTCCCACCGCGTTAAGTTAAATTGCTTTGGGCAAGTGTTTTCGAAGCTAACGTTTAGCACAAATAAAAACATATGGTTTGAAGTCATCTGTTTACGATTTCACACATCACCAATGTTTTTGCAAAGGATGTAAATAGAAAGATTTCTACACAACACTACGATAAATAAGCGATTTGTTCACGCACTATTATTTCAACGAAAACCGCCACGATACACACGTTGAGCGCGAGATAACAAAACTTGAAATCAGGCAGCAGAAAGTTATATGACATGACCAACTAGCTGACAGCGAATAAAAAGCGTCGTCGTCCGTCGCGTCGACAACGACTGTTGGTTGATGGTTGAATGAGTGAGTGACTCAAGCGAGTGAGCGAGACAGACGAATCCAAAAGATGCAGAGTAGGTACGTAGGGGGAAATGTCAAACTAATCAACAGATTTGTTGGACGGATCTTAATTTTTTATTGTAGTTTTCAGACATTGGATGTTTATATATACTTCAAGTATATTTAAACAGCCAACGTCTGAAAAATCATCCACATCTTAAATATAAATTAGTACATTTCATTTGTGTCTGTTTTTAATTATTGTTTATTTAACCAAGCTTTCTTTAATTTGATTAATTTTGAATAATAATTTGTAGTTGAATTAATTTAGTAACTCAGATTTATTTTGAATTCAATTATGTTGAGCTAGCACGGAGCGACATTTTTGTGGAAGTGTGTATAATACGTCCATCTGTTATTGTCGTGTACTCGCGTTAGCAAATTGATTGATGGACTGATGGATATTCACGATCCATGAAATAAATTGGTTTCAAGCTGGATTCTTATCCGTAAATAAATGTAACCGAGATTACCTACATTTTAGAAAAAGAAAAGGATTTTTTTATTGTCAATTGGTTGTACATGTATTGTATTATACATTATACATTGGGTCTGTTGACCAGTTTTTATGGTTTCATTTATCAATTAGTATTGGGACTCATCATTGTTCAACAGCAGTGTAGTGTGTATACGGCATATTTTTTTAGGTGTTCTTGTGTTGGTAAGTGTTCGTCGACGTCATCGACAACAGGCAGGCGGACATATTTGTTCCGACATTTTGACGTTTACCTCCCGGCTGCATTTTCTTGTTGGAATTCTTCTTTGTGCATTTTAACATGGATGAAGAATACGACGCGATCGTCTTGGGAACCGGACTTAAAGAATGCATTCTCAGTGGAATGCTGTCAGTCTCCGGAAAGAAGGTGTTGCACATTGATCGAAACAAGTACTACGGTGGTGAATCTGCGTCAATTACCCCGTTAGAAGAATTGTTCGCAAAGTTCAACGCACCGGTGCCGGATGAAACCTACGGCCGTGGCCGCGACTGGAACGTGGACTTAATCCCTAAATTTTTGATGGCCAATGGTCTTCTGGTGAAACTGTTGATCCACACGGGCGTAACCCGATATTTGGAGTTCAAGTCTGTGGAAGGTAGTTATGTATACAAGGGTGGAAAGATATCGAAGGTGCCGGTCGACCAGAAAGAAGCTTTAGCATCCGACCTGATGGGTATGTTTGAAAAGAGGCGTTTCCGTAACTTCTTGATCTACGTACAGGACTTCCAGGATGATGATACTAAGACATGGAAAGATTTTGATCCAAGTACAGCTAATATGCAGTCGCTTTATGACAAGTTTGGCCTTGACAAGAACACCCAAGACTTCACAGGCCATGCCCTAGCATTATATCTGGATGATAACTATCTCCAGCAACCTGCTATACAGACCATACGCCGCATTAAGCTGTATTCTGATTCCCTTGCTAGATATGGCAAGTCTCCATACCTATACCCTATGTATGGTTTGGGAGAGTTACCTCAAGGCTTTGCCAGACTTTCTGCTATTTATGGTGGAACCTATATGTTGGACAAGCCTATTGATGAAATAGTCCTTGGAGAAGGAGGTAAAGTTGTGGGTGTTAGATCTGGAAGCGAGATTGCAAAGTGCAAGCAAGTTTACTGTGACCCCAGCTATGTTCCTGACAGAGTACGCAAGAAGGGTCAAGTCATCAGATGCATCTGCTTATTAGACCATCCTATTGCTAACACCAAGGATGCCCTGTCTACCCAAATCATCATCCCTCAAAAGCAAGTTGGTAGGCATTCTGATATCTATGTCTCCTTGGTCTCTTCCACCCATCAGGTAGCTGCTAAGGGTTGGTTTATTGCTATGGTATCAACAACTGTTGAAACCAACGACCCTGAAACTGAGATCAAGCCTGGTCTTGATGTACTGGGACCCATCAGGCAGAAATTTGTTTCTATATCAGATTATTATGAACCTATTGATGATGGAAGCACAAGCCAAATCTTCACATCTGAGTCCTATGATGCTACAACTCATTTTGAGACTACCTGCTTAGATGTGCTGAAGATCTACAAGTGGGGGACTGGTGAGGACTTTGACTTCTCCAAGGTGAAGGTTGAGCTTGGGGAAGAAGAACAATGAGCAGTCTAAAGTCTATTATGTATATTGCTTGTTAATATAATTTGTTTATGAACTGGCAAAATAGTGCATTAGGGTTATTTGGGTAGAGATTTATAAAAAAGCTTAGATGTATTGGCAAGTGGTATTGTATATGTGCAAAGATTTCCCTACTGAAGTATCCAGCCAGATTTTTATAATTATTAATATAGCCAAAAAAAAGTTATTCAAAAATTGGAAAATTTTATTTAAAGGATTTAAATCATTATGAAGATTGCTTTTAATATTATTTAGGTATACAAAACAAGTGATCTGCACAAGTGGTAGGATTATGGCATGAAAAAAGATGATGCATTCCATTTTTGGTACATTCTTAATCCTGTAACCATATCATATTTGTAACAATTACTAAATTACAAATGCTCATTATAACTGTGTGTTCTGTGTAAGATCATGAATAAAGTTACATTATATGAAAATGTTGTCTTTATTATTTAAATTATTATACTTAAAGCAATTTTGAGAACAAAACATTTTATATTTCATTTATAACTTATTTACACTATCAAAGTATCTTTGGTGGCTCAAGCTATTCATTAATTAAACATTTAAATCCAATAAAATGATCATTTCTACACCCAACAAATACATAGTCTTCATAAACTACTGGAGATGAGAACACTTCATTATGAAGTTTGTATTGGGTTTTGATTGTTCCATTATCGAGATCCAATGCATAAAGTGTTCCATTATTTGATGCTGCAATAACTATTTCACTGTTATATATGTGCGGTGTAGAATACAAGGGTGATGAAAGTTTTGATTTCCATTGTAAAATAGGTTGAGAATTTGTAACAAGCAAACTATATAAATGGTCATCATGACAACCAAACAATAGCTGCCATCTCTGTTGGTCCAACTCATTGACATAAACTGAAGAGAAAACATTCCCTTTAGTGTTATCAAACTTCCAAATCTGAAATAATAATAATGGGATTAGCAGGCTGATAAACAAATAAGGTTTCTTCATACACTAGGAAATAATCAGTTTAACCAGTAACCACTAATTGGGCCATTCCATAGAAAAAGGGAAAACTAGCAGTTTTTTTGAAAATGTTATTTTTAAAATAAAAGAAATAGTTAACCATCTTTACAGTAAACGAATTCACATTTGTAAAGTAGATATCAAACCGAACTTAAGCACATAGTAGATATTCTAAACATTAAATAAATAGATAATAAAAGTTTTGAGATATTTTCGTAATTGTCTGACCAGTTTTGTATTTATTTTCTGTAGTATTATGTACAATGAAACCTGTATTCTATTCTTTTCCTCATAGAGTAACTTATCACATCTTAGCATTATAGCTCGGAATATTCAGTATTTTGGCTACAATTTTGTTTGATAGTACAGAAAGTAAGGTGAAGGATATTTTGATGTCCCGCCAGTCAATCTGTTATAGCTATAATATCAAGTGATCATAAACATAGTTATCTTTCTCAGTGAATATTAAGAGTTGGTTAATAATTTAATGTAAAATGTGTTTTTCGTTGTTAAATAAAACTGAAATAATAGTTTAAAGCCAAAACATCCAACATTCTGGACTAAAATATCCCACCAGTCACTTCGGAATGGCCCATTTCCAGATTCTATTTGGCGCCAAAATGTAAGTATCTTTGGTAGAAATTGGAACTCACCACCAAACCAAGAGATTAGAACATAGATCAGTATATGCTAAAATGCAGCCACTAAAACAACTAATGCACCACCCAATTTGTATATTTTAAGCGGTTAAAAATAATTCTATTAAATTTTAACTATTTATGAATACCTCAATTCCACTTTCTACAGTCCTGCAATGGATGACACCAGCAACTTCTGCAAAAACAACGTATTTATCGTTGTCATACAAGGCGGGTGCACCAAAAACTGGACTACCGAGCATCCCACACCACACCTCTGCAGTACTAGTAGTACTTATACAAGCGCATAACCCCGACAGCGCGCCAACGAGCACAAACTTTGTTTTGGCCAGTACTAAATCAGCAGATATGGCCTGATCAGTTACTTGGATGACATGCGTTATATCTCCGGTCTGAAATCAAAATATTTTTATTTATATTAACAGAGAGCATTCCAGCTAATAAGCTAATTTTAAATAAAACAATTTGAGTTGTCTAATGGTCAGCAAGTAGCTTATGAATTGATGGTCTAAATCGAAAAAACCTTAAAATGCATGAGGTATAATTAATTTTCTACTAGAGTTCAAGAAAATCGACACCATTACCTTCATATCCAAGCATCTGATACATCCATCATAAGATGCTATGTAGATCAGTCCATTGCAGCATACTGCTTTACTTTTAATCATACATTCTATATTTTGCCTCCAAATTTCCTGGCAGGTTGTAATATTAAAGCATATTATGGTTCCATCATAGGATCCAACAACTCCACAGGATTTAGATGTGGCGTCTTCAGTAAAGCAAAGAATTGGGGCTTCTATCCGCGAATTTAAGGCAACAGTTCCAATCAAAGTGCCAGACAGTGCATCTACAACTATGACTTTTCCTGAGTGACTCCCAACCATTGCATATAAAGATCTGAAAACAATAGAAAAATACCCTGATTAATCAGGTACATTGGTAATTTTTTAATTTTTTCAGAAAAGAGGGAAACGTAACTAGCAGGAAGATGAAAGGTTTTTTTTTAATTTGTGCCTACAACACAAGACAACAATAAATTTTTGTAAACACAATAAGTAATAACATACAGTTGAAATTTCTATTCAATCAAATTTATGAAATTTCCACCTTACAGTAGGCCATAGTAGGTTAAATTAAATAGCATTTTTTCTGTAAATCAATAAGCCGGTCTGAATCATTCAACCTGGGATTGTGGAGATGCCAGGATTAATATTAATTTCGAAACTTGTCCTTAGAAAGTTGATAACAATAGATCCTAGAATCTAGGGTTAGTAACATTATAAATATCGATCAAATTGGCTTCAGTAACTGCACCTACCCTTAATGAATCAAAAGAAATACTCACTGATCAAATTTACAAAGAGTTGGGGTAGCATCTACACATTTCCCGGTGTTGTGACTCCATATCTCAACAAATTCCATATCTTCAATAAGCTTTAAAGATACTTTCTTAATCATTACCTCACCATTACTGTCAATTTCAGCTCTAGACCTTTTAATAATTACTTTTGTTTTACTTTTACTACAAAAATCATTATAAGCATGACTTAATGCTTCATCTAAATTATATTTCTGTGACATGAGGTAGGGTAAGATGTATTTACCAAACTGTGGAATTGATTGAGATAGATTGTTACAAAGAGAAACAGCTTGAAAAGATGTCCCTCCAATGGCAAAAAAATATTTATCTTTTATACTATCATACTCAGATTCCATATTCAAATATGAATTTGCCTCTTTGAGGAAAAGGATCTTTATAACATCTATACTTGGCAGTTTACTTTGTTGTTGACATTCATTGTATGTATTCTGTCTAGTTGTCTTTCCATGGTAGTTTGTAGGTATATTTTCTACATGAATAATTTTATCCGGCCAGTGCTTTTCATCAAGTTTGCATTTAAGGAAATTGGTAAGATCTTGGGTACTGAAATCCTCTGAAGCAAAGTAGACCACAAGCAGTTGTGGTTTTGGTAACCAGACACATGAGCATGTCTTGACTTTCGGACATTGCATAGCTACTGACTCAATAACATTCAAATTAATTTTATGACCAAATCTTTTTATAACATCATCTTTTCGGCCCATAAAGTAAATTGTTTTATTCCTTATTTCAGCCATGTCTCCAGTGTCAATTTTTGTTAAGATGACATCTTTATCCTTTTTAGACTTTTTTAATAGGATACATCTTCTTGAGTCGCTAGCTGAAAACAGTAAAAATTATGAGTTAATTAAAAATTCTTAAAGGATTATCTGTTATTCATGTGAAGCTGGAAAATGTGGGGACAAAATATCAATTATAAAGAACTTACATAGCATGATTTTCCCTTGACTTTTATTGCTAGATGAGGTTGGTTGGATTGTGAGTTGTGTTTCAGACAGGCATACCCCAAGCGGAACCTCCCTGTCTGCGATTGCCTTGCTTAGATCTAGTTCAGCAGCACAGGCCCAGCATGACATCTCTGTGACTCCATACAGAGTGAATATCTTAGTTTTATTCTCCTTATCCTTCAGTTCTTTAAGCCTCCTCACACCATTTAGAGGCTCCCCTCCTAGTGCTAACACTCTTAGAGTAGAACATTTACTCAAAATATTGTTTTTTATATCTAAGTATGGCTGTTGGAAAAACTTTGAAGGTGTTGTCTGCCAAATGGTAATTGCATTTTCTTTGTTTTTCGGAAACAGTATCTGTGCTTTTTCTGGTGCAATCAACAAGGCAGCTCCATTTGTACATGCAAGGAGGATCTCAACCATAGAAGGGTCAAATGTAAGTGGGGTAGAGAAGTATATAATGTCAGTGGATGTTACTTTAAACATCTTTGAGAAGTCATCTATATTGGGTTGGATGCATTGTATAGGCACTTTTATGTGCTTCGGTTCCCCTGTGCTTCCAGAAGTTTGTGTGATAAAGAAGCGGTTTGATTTACTCTGTAAGCTGTTGACTGAATTGGTTGTTTTAAGGGAGTAGAAGCTAACAAGTAATCCAAATAGCTTGGAAATTCTATCAGCCTCTCTATTAAACAACCTTAGTGAAGCTTCATTTTGCTCAATTAAAATGACAGCATTGAATTTAACATAAACATTAATGTCTTCAACATTTTGCTTAGGGTTTATGAACATGAATGTTGAACAGCATTTATGAGCCCTGGAAAAAATACTTTTTTAAAATAAAATCAAATAAGTGGTTTATAAGATTTGTAGGTAGGTACATTAGCTGAAATGGTCTACATGTAAAAAACATCTTGGTATCTAAACTAGAAGAAAGCCAGTTCTCGAAAGAAAACTATTATTTTCACTATACTAAACAATGTCACTAGATTCCTTGAATAAATAATGTACAAAAAAAAAATACTGTAAAATGAAATATTTTCATTTATATCTTTATAAATCTTACGTGGCATTTATTTGTCCTGTCTGATGGTAAGAAAGTTTTTAGGTACTAAATATGATCTGTGTGCTAATTGTGACAGTGAACAATGGTTTGTCTACAACACAAAATTGGGTTCAAACAGGTTTCATCCAGACAGAAGTTTTTCGAATCAGACAAATTAAATTCCTAAGAACTCCTCATCCTTTACCTCTGAAATTTCTCTATGAGTTACGATATATTTAATTCGACTTACGCAGCTATAACACCTGGAATAATGACATTCCTCTCGGTGACAAGGCCGATAATGCCCTTGTTGCATCCCAGCTGCTGCAAGACCTGCGAAATGTACTCGCAGACCCCATACAGCTCGGAGTACGTGTACCTCTTGTATTTATCATCTTCAAAGTTTATCACGGCTAGCCCCGAGGGATTCTTGGCACAAGTCCGTAGAAACAAGTCATAATACCCTTTTCCAGAATTCATTCGATTAACCCTCGCAGGAATTTTAACTTTGAAAGTGTTCTCATACAATTTTTTGAATGCATTATACTTGGGTATTTCCTTTTAGCTAAACATAAAATGACATTAGTTTGTTTTAATTTTCCTAAAATCCATGTAGACAAAATAAATTACGGTCATACTCAATTATAGCTTTCACATTCTAGAGACAGGCAAACAAAAAACAAACAATGGTCAAGCAAGCCGTAAACGGTCAAGTTAACCGTCAATGTCAAAAATGACGTTTGGTGCTTTCTTTTTTATTTATGATTTAAACACTGCACAAGTTTTTAGCTGATATTTAATTTTTCAACTTTTCGTTTTAGTACCGCATGAATTTAGTGTTTATGTTTATATTAAAATATGCATTTTAAATAAAATATTAGGGCCACTTTTTAGTTTGATTTCATTTTTAAAGTTACCCTTAAGTTGATTATGTTAACCTTTTTATTTGGCTTTGATCGCATTAATTTCAGGCATAGTATTTAAGTGGTTCATAGACGTGCGTTATAATATATATAGCGCTGTATAGTAAAATAAATAAATAACCACATCACGACACACACATTGACTCAGCACTGCACTTAGTATCGTAAGAACTTGTATCGCAGGTGACAAGCAACGATATGGTATATACTAAATAAATAAGAATACAACATCCAAGACCGGTAAGAGAAACAATGCGTCTTGCAAATAACACAAAGTCCCGCCCCCGCCGGGATTCGAACCTCGGGCATAGCAGTCGGCTGTTTACACCACTGCGCCACCTAGGTCGTCAAAAGTAAAAACAGGTTCAGACCAGTGCAAGCGCATCGTCTGTTACGCGAGCTTCTTGGAAAGATTAATATGGAATATGGACAAATTTTAACCTACAGAACAAATTCCGTTATCAGCCTGTGTCCTTAGTTGAAAAAATAGAATTAAAGGTGATCGAAGCAGATCCATGAATTAGCGGCAGGATTGGGTGTGAGTGACAAAACGATTTCAATTCATTTGAAACAAATTGGTAAATTGAAAAACCGCATGAGTTGAGTAAAGCACACCAGCAATCACGCAATGAGTGGTGCGTTGCATTACTCAACCGTCAGAATAACGAGGGAATTTTGAATCGTATCTTTACTCGTGATGAAAAGTGGATTCTGTAGGATAATTGAAAACGCACATCACAGTAGTTGAAGTTGTTCAAAAAAGTGTACTGGTGAGTTCGGTTTGCCAGTTCTAGTCTGTTTAGTGATGTTTAATTCCGGCGTACATCGCGCCGGGTTTCACCACAAGACATCATTGTTGAGGGGAGTTTTACCAGTCCGCTAAATGTTGTTTAAAAAGGCGAAAGTATTGTATCTGTTTAAGTAATGATCAAAATGTGAGATGCCAAATCTGAAGTAGATAAAAATTGTTTGCAACATTGCCTCTAGTTTAGTTTATGAACGGGATGTTTAGGGTATGTTGCGCCAAAGAAAATAACCGGTACCAGTTTTTTCTAATATTTTTTACACGTTATACAATTTGATACAATTTAAAACATACAAATTACAAATTCTAATTATATTTTTCCATTAATACATACAATATTTATCGACCAATATTATAGGACTTTTTTTAGTTCTGAACCACTGTGCGTTTGACCTATCTAGTTAGTATCTATTTTATTTACATACCGCGCCCAGTTTCTCTGATGGACGAGAAATTTTAACAGGTTCACATAGAATTTTCAACTACAGGCGAGCCAGTCACTAAGGCCCATCGGGCCGCAGGTTGAGGATAGCTGTTTTAGACCTTATCCAAGAATAATAATTATGTTACATCTTTCTCCTCAAGTTTAATTATTAGAGATTTTTTAATTTTTAGAGATACAAAATATACGAATCAAATATATTTATTGCACAATTGAACACTCACGTACCTCAAACTTCAGATGTTGTGGGTTGCATTTTCTCTCTTTAAAATCTAGTTACTTAACGTTTGTATACAAATGCTTATGTAAAAAATAAACTGTGACATCTTGCCATAAATTCAGGCGGGATTTATTTTTACATTTCTACTTATCAATTTACTTGCTTCCAGTACTGCAACATCGTCATTTAAATTAAAATTCAGGTCGCCTCGTGTACTCATACAATTACATGTTACCGACACCCAAATAAAGTCGAAATTTTAAGACGATAAATTCGTGGTAGGTCCGACGAAAAGTTTGAAAATTAGAAAAAGAAGCAAACTATTTTCTGTGCTTACCTCCTTGTATTCTTAAAAACTAAGTGCGAAAAGAGTAGTTACTTGGTATAGATGAAACCGATAGTCGTTTGGCCGGATACCGGATAGCTGAATATCTGGCGACCCGTGTGCCTACCATGAGTTTTACCTTCGATTGCTTTCGATTCGCTTGCGGCTGCAGTTACAAGTTTGTATGAATCTTTGCAAAGCGCCCCTAATGGATAGGAATTAAGATTGCTCATACAAAAACACTGTAGTAATCTATGTTACTTGACGAGTAGAAAAATTATGCGAACTCATGGTAGACACACTGATATTCGGACCAATTGTCTTGTTACTTCTATTTGTATTTTATGCATTTTTAGTTTATTACTATGATGATTAGGACAATTAAATAATTTAACTAATTAGAATTTTCGAGTATCTGAGGTTTTTGAAACTTTCCTATGTTTAAAAGTTTAAATATTTATTAATGTTAAAAGTCAAAAATACGATATCCATATATTTTTTTCTATTTCACCTTAAAATAAAAGGCGTCAAAATAACAATCCATTTCAATATTACTAACCTTACAAAGATTTATATAAAGTTAATTTTAGGAAATTACCATAGTTTTTAAATATCCGGGCGGATATTGAGTAACTATCCGGAATCCGGTTAAATTCAGACCAAACAGGCCGGATACCGGATAGCTGCAGAATATTCGTTTCGTCTCAAGTTATTAAGCTAGGCATAATGGTCAGGGTTTCGCTTTTCCCGACCTGTTTTCCGCTTTTCGCGTATCCGGGAATCGGGAAATATTTTTACCTTCCCGGAAATTCCTGGGAACCGGGAATTTATAAAACTTATCTCTGAAAAGTTAAAATGTGTTTTTAATAAAACAGTTAATTATTAAGAATCGTTAAGAATTGAAATTATTTTACAGTATCATTAACTATGAAACAGATGTTTAGGAGAATAATAAAACATATTAAATACTTTAACATAAATATTTTAAACATTTTAAAAACTTAGTTTAAACTTTTAAATAACTTTACTAAGCTAAGCTTTAGCTTTTTACTCAGTTTAAAAAATATTTTATTAACATAAGTTATAAAAATAACTAGAATTCACACACATTTCTAGAAATTATCATCAATGTATGCCGAATGCCTTTTAGTACGAAATGCCGACTAATTGTCGTATGGTGTATACCCAATGGGTATTATTCATTATTTATGTGCTGTAAATATAATATTTAAAACATCAATATCATCGGTAAAAAAGTAATAAATGACCAAAATATATTTGTGAGAAATCCTGGGTAGTGGTAATTTTTCAAATATTTTTCGCGGGGATTACCGTTTGCCGGGAGTAAAACCCTAGTGACGGTGAGTATGAGTAAGCAGACACGAGAATAAAACGATATAAAACAATTTTTTCTCTTATTGTTATCATGTACCTGAATTATATATTTTCAACTGTTTTTCTCTGAAATATTTGTAATAACTATAGCTTGAAATACTTATTCATCCATTAGTTGCATAAACTTTCTACGTGCATTATTAAGCTGTAAACATTTTGTAAAGATTATTGTTTGAATTATAATTAAAAATTAAAAAGTGCGTATGTAGGAAGTATATTTTTGTTACTACTGTATTTTCATGAAAGTTATATGATTTTCAGGAGGGCTGACATTAATTTCAGAAAGCCAGGTAAGCAGGGATGCTGGAGCGGGTTGATGTAAGCTTGTGTGTTCAGGATGAATGAACAAACATTGCGCAAAGGCTCTGCAGAACTGACCTAAAACGTGTTTGCCAAATAAAAGGCCCAATCAATTAGGGGCGGTCAGCGATCCGTCGGGTCGGAAAAGAGGGCAGCGCGCGCGCTATCCGTTGGCGAGAAAACTCAGGAAAAGCGTAGGGTGGAGCGGTGGCGGTGCGGCGGGACGGGGGGTCGAGCGCGGGTCGGGGTGGGGGTGCGTGCG
The DNA here is from genome assembly GCA_949316135.1 of Choreutis nemorana. NCBI lineage: Eukaryota > Metazoa > Arthropoda > Insecta > Lepidoptera > Choreutidae > Choreutis > Choreutis nemorana. The sequence goes on along the minus strand of OX438601.1, from coordinate 8,350,774 downwards.
GCGCGCGTGCATCGATCGCGCGGGGCGGGCTCAGTCCGCCGGGGCGGCCGGCGAGAGCACGCGTGTGATGCGGTGCCGCTGACATGGCCGGCGCTCGGGCGCTGTTGGCCGCCTGCTGCTGCTGGTGGTGGCTCACCTCGACAGCCGGTAAGTAGCCCCCCAAACTCACCACACCCGTCCGACCAAGGCCAGCATCGAGCCTCGTGCCGGTCAGCTGATCCGACCGAGTGCGGTACTCGTCGGCTGATCTTGCCGACTTTTCATGTTTCCACCGAGAAAAACACTTTAGGCGGATCGAGCAATTATAAACACCTACCCGACACTTTGCGTGTGTTTTATTCACGATTGTATCGACTGAATGCTATCGGAGTGCTAGAACTTAAGGGTTCAAGTATATTTTTGTTATTTTTAATCGATCTTTCCCTCATGCATAAGTTTTTTTTTCACGAAATACAAGTTTGTCCAAAATGTTAGATACTTCGAGGAGTTTCTCATAAAATGTGAAGTGTGATCTATTTTACTTTTCTTATTTCTATTAAGATACATGTAAGTTTTCATGGAGTAAACGCGGAGCTGGCCGAAACACAATTAAATTACAAATTAAGTGTAGCTTACAGAAAATGTTGTTATTTTTAAAGTTAATAATAGTACTACATAATACTATAAACGTGTAACGTGAGTTGAGGGTGTCACTAGCCGGTACCATTTGCTAACTATACTTAGTTGTGATACTTCTTGTACAATCGTAACTTTTTTCATGGCAAAGACGGTGGCCTAAATAGAGAGCTTACATAAGAGGGCAAAAATGTCACATCTGCGTAAATATTGGTCTAACCCACACCATGGTCAGTGTAGTTAAGATTACGATGAATGTTAAAGAAAAATCAGGCAAATTGATACTATTTTATATCGTGATAAGATAGTTTAACGAGAAGGCTTATATGACATTTTGGTATCAACGCGTTGATGCACCTTTAATCTGCCCCTGAAACGTGCATTAAATAAGCATATTCAAAATATTAAATTTAACATCGATTATTATACGTGATGCTTTATATTCCTTATCTTAACTTATTTACGGATTTGGAATAATTTAAAATCTTACAATGTTAGCTGATCCTTAAATAGTTAGAGATGAATACAAATAATTTTGCGGTAATGAGAAAATAATACGCGAAACATCTGAGGTCCCTTTCCTTTAAAAGACATCAACGTGCTTACCGTGCTCTTTAAGGTCCGTGAATTTGATTTAAAACTTTTTCAATAAGGGAATCGGTTTCTTGATGTACCACTTATTTTAATACTCTAGTGTAAAAAATGGGTTTTTCTTTCAACAAATTTCCAATGCTATGAAACAAATCGACGTAGAAATATCCATAATTTTACATACATTTAACGTTCGATTCGGCGAATTCAGAACGAAGAACCTACTTTGATATCAAAGTGGTCCATCTATTGTGGACTGGAAAAAATCGTTTTGTCATTTCCTTCAGCTACTTTATATTTAAGGAGTGTGACTTACAGACTAGCCTAATGTTTTAGTAGAATTGTAGAAAGTAGATAAATCGTTTTCGCATTTTTATGAACTGTCTGTATCTAAAAAGACTTATTACCTCGCCTAGGTTTATGAAGATAACTTAAATATTAACGGAAGGAAAATAACAGATGCCACCTTTTAAAAATCACAAAATATTCTGATGGTAAAAGCATTTAATTAATTAATTAAATATTTGAACCTAAATTAAAAACTATAACCTATTACGTATTCCTACTTTTCTCACCCAACAAAGTCTTTTATATAAGAAAAGTTGTTTATCAATTTTATCGTTTTCTTATACAATAGGCATTGGAAAGAGGCAATAGAATTTTCATCATCGTGCCAACAACCCCTGTTTTACCAACATATTCAATTTTATATTCAGTTGCCCGCTTTTGAATACGAAAATAATTTAAAACATTTCAACCCGAAATACAAAATGTTCCGTACTTACAACATCATTTATATTTTTCTAAAAACTTATACGACTTTAACCTGTGAACTTTATAAAACAATTAATTAGCAGTCAATATGACTAATAAAAATAAATAACCGTAATGTAAGGGAAACATAAAATATTGATTAAACACGAATATAGGTAAATACAATATTAAATTTCGTAAATTTTAATCAATATACATTTATAGAACCATAGACGATACGGAACTTGTAAAACCTCTTCTTACCAACCTTGCGTTGCATAAAACATATTTATAACAGGAACCATATTTAAATATTCATTTTGTAATTGTTCACGTTAATAGTTATATAGTTAGTTAGCTCACGGCAGTTAGATTGTATAAATTTACTTATCTTATCGAATAAATCCGTTTGTTAGGAATATAACGTTTGAAGATAGCGCACCTACATCTGCATCTCAACACAATTGCTAACTAAACACTATTTCATATTGAACGGAATTGTTTATTTATTTAACTATTAATCTTGATATTGTAATGTTTTACTGGGTTTCTTATTATTATGATATTAAGATTTTTATTTGTCTACGCTCGGCTCGGCCGTATTGTTGTGCTTGTGTCGATTAAAATGATTTGAAGAATGTAGTGCATTCATTTTTAGACACAAAATAAAATATCACAGACTTATTAGAATATATTCGACATATCTATTACAGCTAAGAGTCAATTTTTACTCGGGCTATTTAATATTTCAAAGTTAATTTTATGTGTAATCCATTAAGATCTACCAAACATACATTCGCATTCATAATATCATGGTTTTATTTAAAAAAAGGGAAAATGTGTTGATATTTTGTCCAATGACGTGATATAATGATTGTTCTGCCCATATTGCAGTCTATTGAATTTTAAGAATGCTATAAAATGTATGTAAACAAATCTAAACCTAATTTATAAGAGATAATATTCAAGCTGATACAAGACAATCAATTATTCCAAAGATTTTTTCTGGACTTTCCGAACATAAAAATTAATGTTGAATAAATATTACATAATAAAAATCGAACTCTTTCTTTCACGAAATCTTCAAACTAATTATCGTAAATCATCTAAGTTAGTGTACAATGCTTTTAAAATAACTTTGTAAATTTTTTCTTTTTCTATTTTTAAAGATCTTACAACACGTCACCGTTTTATTATTTTTTCCAGTTAAACAATATGGAGGTGAGAATGTTTGTCGAAGCTAAATAAATACGATGCATTTGTCTGGAAATGTTGCGGTGACAGGAACCGAGCCCGTTATCTATCAATGGAGTCATTGAACATTATTTGTTTACAACCAAAACTTGTGTCTGATATTCATGTAGATTTGATCGTAAATCTTTGTTGCATTCAATGCTATTCTTCTTTTAAATACAATCTTCTTTTCTTATCCCATTAGGTATAACTTTCAGTATTTTGTTGATACTTACAAATACTTAGTTACTTTGATGTTTTTCCTAAACTCCAAATTTGTTACAGCACAGTTCTCTTAAATCTCTATTCGTGTAGTACAAATTACAATCTAGCCATCATTGTTTTAATAAAGAATTTGAACACCTAATTTTCAAAGCAGCGCAAATCTTAAGGTGTTATATTTATTTCATTTAAAAAAATCTATCGCTTTCTAATCGCGTGATTTGAATAAATTACAGTAACTTTGAAATCTCAAGTGACTACGGAATCCGTAGTAATCCGTAGTACTTTTACGCAACGTATGTCAAAACCAAACTACCAAATACTTTTAAAACATCACAGCTACAATCTCTTCTTAACTATTTTTTTTTTAAGAACAGTTTTGCGTAAGTAAATTAAGACGTAAATTAAACCATCGATACCTACATTTTTAAAGGCACTTCCACAAACATAACCTTAATCGATTCGTTAGAACTAAAACACACAACGGTAAATATAGAATCGTCATATTTTTTATTACTGCGATAAAACATAAAGAAACCATTATACTAGCCGTATAATGCTTACTTTTTCGGTCGTAGTAGGAATTTCCAATACTACTTTGCTTAATTGTTAGAGCTAAAATAAATTTCATTTTGTCATTTTCATTGTATTGGTTGTTGATTAGAAATATTAAAATTAAATAAATTAAAGAATACAAATAATAGATGAAATTGATCGTCCTTCGAATAACATGTCTTACATGTTGTGTTTTTATTAGTAAAACAATTTAAATGTAATAACAAAAAGTGTGCGCGTATCAATACATGTTTTGTAACAAACAAAAACTTAACAAGTATACATTATGTAAGAAGCAAAGTATGATTAATCCTCGAGCTCAGCAGCGGTATTTGAATAAAAATGAAAGTCTCGAAGGGTTCGTCGTCCCCTACATGAAAAGTTAAATACATAAATAAAGGTTGTTCGCGTGCAGCGCCCTTATCGGTGAAACAGTGCAACTTGAGACTTACTGAAAGATAACTCTATCGAGACATCTAGCAATTACACCAATTAATTTCACCTCACATTAGAATTGTAAATTCTATAAAATTTAGGTAAGGACATTAGTTACTGAAGAGGAGATATATAATAAAATAAATGTTTTATGTTATAGGACTATTATGATTCACATCATCGTGATGTGCTGCAAAAACGTAATACTAAGGTAATAAAGAGATTCCCGAAAGAACCCTAAATCCATTATGGAGTTTCCCCTAAATTGCACAAAATGCCCTTTTCTTCCTTCCCCTTCCCTGAAACCCTTTAAATTTTCGATCCAAGCCCTAAGTCGGCATTTAAAGGATAAAATATCCCTTACCTACGTTTATAGGATTATAAATATTGTATGAGTAAGCTATAAATAACATGAAAACAGTCTTTATTTATTAATAATTACGGTATTTTCAGTACATACACGACTATTTCATTTTTTAATTAAGATATTAAATTTTCTCAGGAACATTAGGATTTTATAGATTTCTAATAAAAATATGTTTGAGTTAAGTAGTTAAAAACTTTTACCCATATTCAGAATGAACTTTTATGGAGAACATAGGTTGTTCGAAAAATAAAAAAAGAAATTCTGCAAATCTACTCAACGACAGTAAAAGAAGGCAAAATATAGTATAGTAAAAAACTTAATTTATACACATAGGGAGGCCTATAGTATTTATAATATTTACGCTTTTATTTACTAAGATGATTGCTTATAAAAAAATGAAAATCATAGTTGGTCCTAGTTGGTTGAGCCTGATTGATGCCTCTAAGCAGAATCAATGATTGATTTGTCAATTAACAATTCTGCCTAGCAAGAGATACAGCTATTGTAAATAAAGAATAGTGTTTCTTTTCTGTTATTTTTATTATTTATTGTTCTAGCGGTCATGGAAATACACTATGTGAACATATTACGTTGCATGGGGTACAATCCGCTGATGCACACATAGACAGACGGACAGCGGAGGCTTCCTTTGCATACGGAACCATAATAATGAATATCTAGACACACTTAAGTAATTTGAATGTTAGAACTTTCGGTCAAACAGTTTAATATTAATACGACCTAGTTTTATGATACTAAGTTGAATTTCTTAAGTTATAAATTGATACTTGTAATTGTCAATGGAAGGTACAAGTAAGCTTCAGTCACGCAACACATTAGGAAATATATTTTCTTTGCTATCAATCAAGCGGAATTATTAATGACGGTTATTTACGTCAATGTTACGCCACGTGACGTTTTCCTTTTCTACATTCGATTTAATTAACCTGAAAGGTGTATATTTCGGGACGGAAAGGCCGTATTTTTTCTTTAGCAAAATTTAAAATTTAAATATTCTAAAAATATATATTTTTAGTATTTTGGTGAATTGACTTAAAGATCGAATCCTAATAATCAATGCCCCTTTTTCTTCTGAGATTGTGGTGTATGGAATTACTTTTTTCAGTTAAAGATATTATTTTAGTTTTTTTTTTTATGTCACAGTTTCTACATTGTATTTTATAAAACAAATCACCCCTTCAATAATATATTCGATATCGTCCTCAAAGGAGAATGTGTTTTTCATATATCCTTGGCATTGGCACTGAGTAATGCCTACCTGCCCCTCACTCTTTGTATTCATTATACAACATACCTGTTTATTTCCATAAAATTTCCATGTAATATTTATGGCAAATAATACCATCTCAGACCAAATTAGTATATTAGTGACGTAAATCCCCTGATATTAGTAATTTTATTATAGGCATTGAAAACATGTATGCAATGATTTTTTTTCCATTAATTAACGGCTTCTTAATATTATTCGTCGAGCCATTGGCACTGTGTATATCTATTACAGTTGGTCTTAGTCGAAACAGTAAGAAACCTGACAGAATGAACATGGTGCATGGTGCATGGTGCATGGTGGTGGTATATGGGTTGTCCCTTATTTAGGACGTCAATCGGACACTTTGGCTCATTCCCATTTCAAGTTGGTTCAGCTGCTACTTTTGCCGAAGAAGCGAGAAGGCGCAAATATGTATCTTTGGGTAACAATTACATATTTGAGCAGAACGGAAAGAAGCCAGTGTAAAGATCCGGTTCGGTGATTGGAAGTTCAGAAGACACGTTCTAGGATCGTAACGTTGGGTCGGATCGGGCGTTTTAACGACCTTTGATAGGTTCAAGTAACAGGTTGTCACAAACTTTCTAAAAAGTTACAATAATTTGTTACAGAAACCTCACAACCTACGTTGTAGTAAAATTTTGTCTAATAAAGATAGTAAAAAACGAAAAATGATAAAAACTTCGCTAAAAAGGATTCTTTAGAAAAAGTTTCATAGTAGGTTCCTTTCCTTGGTTTATTTTTTTGTTTTTGTACAAAATCTTTTGTGTTGTATTTGTATCTACGGCGATGACTTGGTAGATCTAGTTGTAGCTGTCGCAGATAGCGCAATGCGGTTTGTATACCAAATTTACTGTGACCTCGTTCTACCGATGCGATGCCTTTACATAATATCACTTGTCATTTAATTATTTAAAATTATACTTTATCAGAAAACATATTATATTTTTACTGTGTTCTTTGCTTTTAACAACAGTTTATTCAATACGGAATAAACCTAACGTTACATTAAACATCGTTCTCCACCTGTACTGTAACAGTGTTAAATTATGAACAGCCAGGGCCAGGCAATAAGGTTGTGTAACTCAGGTCCGTTTTATATTTTATAGAATACAGACCAAACAAAACGTTAAAGGAAGTACTCTATAATAATAAAACTCATTTATCAAAAATAAAGTAATAATAATAACGTTAAATATAAATAAAAACCAACCCAAAAACACCGTTACGACAAAATCACCGAACTAAATGCAATGGTGTAGATTTCTGACAATTGCGGTATCGGGCGACATTGAATCCCTTTATTTTATTTGGCCAATAATGCTCTGGAGGGTGCAACGCAGGGGTGGATGGTACCGACAGGTTACCTTGTTACCCTGTCTCACACACCCTAATATAAAACTAGATTGATAGCTTCGCTGCTAGTACTGTTTGTTCAATACTTATTGCTTTTATCGACTTAGTCATCCACTTTTTTATGTTTCTAGCTTTGTTTCGTAGATAAATAGTCAGATCATATTTAATAATTGTGAAATGTTTTAAATGTGTCATTAATCATAAGTGTAGTATAAGTTTCATCAACATCACTGTAGTCCTCTGCGCTTCACACCGTAAAGTCTGTGTATTACAATACCTCCACACGTGCGATAGCGCGTTATCAGGCGATGTTTGCGCAGGATTAATAGAAGATTATAGATAAAGGCTGCGACCGCTGGAGGTCGCCGCTCACAGCAAGTTCAGTGTCAAGGTCTGCCAGGACCAAACCACGACAGTGAAAACTACGCCAAAAGTCGGTGTTTTTATCCGTTGCCATGGAATCTAGGATTAAAACACCTCGTAGCAAAATTACATTCAATTATTTATACTTGTAAGTCTTCATCTAGAATATGCTTCCTAGTTTTATTAACTAAATCTTTCATATAGTTGGACGAATCAGAAAAAATTCTAATTAATACAGTATTTTGAAAATAAAAATCCTGTACAAGACAAGACAATAAAAAGATAGCCCGATTGGAAGTTCGTTATATATCATTCAAATTTGTTTTCTACAAAAAGTCTTAAATAATCGCGAAATTATAACTGTAACGATATGTTATTCAAATTTATATCAAACGGTTTCATGCGAAAAGAAGTGAATGAAATCAGACTAAATCTTATTTGCAATCCCAATCGTTAAGCCAACTGAATATACTGCACGGTGACATGCATTTACGTATAAAATATTTATAAAAACTATGTTATTTACTTCTTGGCGCCGGATGTTATTCGCAAGGGTCTGTAAAGGGTAAGCTAAGGACACTCTGATATCAGAATTGCAAATGGGGCGTTAGACGTTTGAAAGTATTTGTAGCCGAGAAAACCAGTGCATATTTCATTGAAAAATACATTTGTATCAATCTCGTATTTACATAATATGTTTTATGGAAATAAATACAGGAGATAAAAATGAGAATTGAAAATCTTGAATAAATATAAAATAATACCTACTATTTTTCAGTTATTGAGTGTACTGTAGTTCAATATTTTGTTTTATTTATAAAACATTTAACTCAAAATATTTTGAGTTCACACAAAAATCCTATAAAATAGAAGACGTTTACTTTCATCAGAATTTGAATTTGCAGTTATTAAATGGTGCCTTTACCAACATAAAGCATTTAATTTATATTTAAATAACCTATGTTTTTATAAGTTACCATGTTTTCCGATGAAAAATACGTTAATGCATTCAAGTTTAAACAAACCGTAATGTTTTGTGCGTAACATGGATGGTAGGATTATATTCCCCTCAGCAAAAAAAAAATCTTATGTCTTGGTATATTTTTTTCATTTCAAAAGTTAGATATATGGAAGCTTAAATAGATAGTTCGTTTAGTTACATAGCGCACGAGTAGGACGCGCGTGCGCAGGCGCAAGGGTCAGGGGGTTCCCTTACTTTCAGCGGTGCGTGACCATCACCTGTCGCATTTATACCACCATACTCCCACCACCACCCAGCACCCTTATTAACGAACTTTATATTCCAAAATCTTACTAATCCACGTAATTAACATATTCCTAAACGTTGTTGCAATTGCTTGTAAATTTATTACGAAATTATTCACTTAAATTGCGAAAGACGATGTCGTGATAATCCAGTTGGTAGCTATCCAAACGTGGCACTGCATAGTTTCACTAGTTAAGACTTAGATGGTAATTTTTTAATTCGGCAACAATTAATTTTTGTAGAAATAATATATTTGTCAGCAGAATCAACCTTAGAACATTTAAGATCTTTCTCACAAGTAGATAAACGAGAATTTCCTTGCATTGCATATAATGATTTCAAGGTTAAATAATTCGATGACTGTGTCAAAATACATCATTGTCCGATAACGTTGAATCATGCCATACATCATACGATACGTTTTGCTGATCGTACGATCATCGATCGCAATGTTTTCGCAACCTGACTTTATCATCATTTTTTTACTTTGCAAATATATACCTTATAGCCCAAGGTCGCTGGAATTTCGATTTCAATAAAAATAAAAGCATGTTCAGTTATTATTTACTACTATTTACTCATTTGGAAAGTTATGAAAGTTTCAAAGTCGTTGACTTGAAATAAAAGAAAAAGTCCAAGGCAATATCGAGTTTTTACTTTGTAGGTTACGATTTGTCACGAAACTACAGTTTTATAAGGATTTCGTTATGAAATGTATTCAGCTTGCTTATTAATAAATATTTGCCTCGAAATCAATAAACAACCAACTGAGTATGAAAGAACTGATACTTACCACAAAAAAGTTTTTACTAATACATCTAGTCTTATCGAAAGAGAGGTCTATAGGAAAAGAGAACCTTAATTCTAAAATAATGACTTTAGTCTTAGTAGCTATAAGTCAAAATAGTATTGATAAATGTATAGAGTAACTTTACATTAGAATAAGATTTTAAGCAATCTATAAATATATAAAACGTTGCAGTAAGGCTCAGAGTAGATTTCGCAGGATAATATTTAAGGGAATATACATTATAAATAAATAAAGACATCAAAATATATGTTGCCGCTGGTTAATTAATTATAAACGAAGCTATCTATAATTGCGAATATAAGAAATAGATCTAGTATAAGTTGCAAATTTCACTAACCTAGCTATCTGCAGCATAACTTATATGAAATGTAATGCAGATGATGGTTACAGAACTTGAGACTTTTGCTTCTGAACTATGTAATCCCCAAATAGTGATTCATAATTCATAAAAAGAATTAAAAACAAAAAAAAGTCTCTCCTGCGTGTTCATTTCAAAAGGCCCCCAGCGTAAGTCGACACGGCTAGTAGGCACGCGCGGTTGACATATGCCACGGAACCGTTCATGTCTTCAATACCGTTTGTAAGCATTCGATTAAGGTTTTTGCTGCTCCGTGAATGACGCGATTGTGGTTCATTTGTGTGTGTTCACCGGACATACGAGCATCTGGCTCTTGCGATCCGAAGAATATGTTTATAATATTTAAAGGCTCATAGACTCATAAGCTAGTTTATCTTCGCTCCAATAAAACAAGATTTGTAATGAAAATTAGTATATTTGGTTCCATCTTGAAAAATAAGCAAATTCAAAAATGTTTAAGCTGTAAAATAGAGAGTAACTTTTTAATTCTACTAGTACCTAATTGAAAGTCAAATACTTGGAATTGATGTGGTCGCTTGGGTTTGGTTTCTTAGGTTATCTTGGGGGCTATTTCATATTGCATGGTATAATAGTTGGAGTAACTAATTCCGCTGAAACACTACTAGTCATGTTTTTAAAAGGGTAAGGTTAAGTACGTTTACTTTGAGCAAAGTAGGCATTGTAATCTACCTATTTGAATTTGCCGCCATATGTTCAATTTCTATACGATACAGGCTTCACCCACGTGCCGTCTTAAATTACAATTAGGGCACTCCTATTAATTTATTGTGGCCCTTGTTAAATTTACAAGAGAAACCTTTAAGTCTACTTAAATTTAGTATTTAACCCGTTGTGATAAGAGCTGTAATATGAACCCGTATTTTGTCACCAAGTTGGAAATTTTACCATCAATCGAGCACATAAGTGTTTGATCATGGTGTTTCAATTGCAACTTAAGGGTGTTTTAAGGTTAATTAATTGTCGGCTTATTTAGGATCGAATTTTACTACTTAATTCGTTTTTGAAACAGGTTTTTAAATGAACTATGCATATATTTAATTAAATTCGATTATAATCTGTAATTCATATATGTATGTATTCATATTGTGTGTGTGTTTATGGTATAAATATTGCTTTCCCGCGGTAATACATATCGCGGTATATTGTTATTTTATCGTACTTTATTTTAATATGATAAAAACAAAACTTGCAAATTAATTTTCCTTGCAAAAAGTCAAGTGTAAGGCCATTTCTAAATTGCAACTGGCAGCCCTATAATTTGATTGGAGGCCTTGTTAAAGGGATCAATTTGGGCGTCTGCACGCTACAAGTCGTGGCCGTTTCCTTAATTAATTAGTCGCATGGTTCTGACGTTCAGGATCGAATGGTTTCCGACTTTCCGCCTGGTTACCGGCTTACCCTGAAACCCAACTGCCCGCAAAATACCCATTTTGTGCTTTTTGATAAACGACTCAATTATTTTCCGTTCTATTTCTAGCAATTTCAGGTATACGGAGGAATAGACATCATATTTTTGTGGCCTTTATTTCTTAAAATATTAATAAACCCTGTATAGTAACTTGTATTATAATAGTTATGGTAAATTCTATTTATATTCCAACAGTAGTCTGAGAATTTGTTGTAAAATGTTTCGATGCAATAGCAATGTTCCTCAGACGTATAAAATTTAATTACCCCTGTCAGACTGCTGCCTACCACTGCCACTTCCTCGAAACGTTTCCACCCATAAAATACATTAATGCAACATAGTACGAAAATGCATCTTACTACGATTAATTTAATGTGGAGCAATTTGATACGAATGCCTCTACCATAGGGTTGGGAATCGCTCGTTCTTTAAGTTTAGTAGGCTACGTATTCAGGTTTTCAGGCGAGGAACAGTTGAGTATATACGTATGTTCTTATGTAGTTTGGACTGTAACGCAGTGGTGTGCAATAGGACGTTTACGATCGCGTGAAGACCACACTTTATGCCTCTCAAGTTATTACTTTTCACAAAATCACTCGATAAGTTGATAATGACACAATTACTTATGACTAAATTTGTCAGTGTTCTTTCAACTCAGTACCTTCGCATTATTTAATAAACTAAGTTGTGTGAGTTTTACTAATAGTTATTTAATAAAGTAGTAGTCAATGTTCAAGATAGGAAATACAAATAATGTTTCCGATGTAAGTTCATATAAGATGGGCGGGTGTGATTCTTGTTTTCTATCACAAGGATCCCATATGGCCCATCTTATTGTTATTCAAAATATGTTACATAAAAAGCTACGTACATATAAAACATTGTATACTAAGAGACACGAACGAAGCCGGGGCGAATCAACCAGTGGAAAACAAAAGTAAATCTCCAAACAGCCCACACAGCCCTTTTATTTAATAATCCATCGGTAATGAGTGGCAGTCGAGCCGGAGAATGTGCAAACTACACGAGTGTTGGAATGTTGTGGAATGTTGGGGCAATGTAGATGTGACTGTGGCCCGGCTGAGGGTGCCAGGGGAGGGACAGACGCGGCGGCGACGGCCGGGCGCCTCCCGCTACAAGACAGGGTTGTCACTCCTTAGAAAACCGATGAAGTTCCCTCAACCTTTTATGGGAAACTACTTTTTCCTCAAGAGACGTCAATTATTTTACCACCTCAGATATATTTACAAAAGCCAGCAGAAATAATAAATACATTTGATTTCAAAACGATTACTTTTTTCTGAGCTGGAATCTGTAGGATTATGAAAATACAGTAGGTACTTTAAATAGGAATGTGACATCCCTGTGACGTTTAAGTGAGGCGTTGTAAATTGGAGCTCGCCTCGAGAGTACGAGTGCACTTCATACAAACTGTGACGCTTTTTAATTCCAACACACTAAATTGAGAGCCTAAGAAATGGAGTCGAAAAGACGACCTTCTTCTTAATGGCATAGTTTCCAGACGTATAGCACTTCAAGAGTGTTCAGCCTAATTAAAAATTGTGCCTCCTAAATGTATTACACTTGTAACCAAAAAATAATGAAGAAGAATTAAGAATATAATTCTTTGAGACATTGTTTCGTTTCTCGTTATTCTTACGAGACTTGTGAAAGTGAATTAGATAGATAAGGAAGTCCAGTGTTGTTTTCCGATCTTGTTATCGATTGGAAGAATATAGGCCACTAACGTTACTCTAAGGACTCATAAATATTAATTAGGTAGTGAATAATAATATCGTAAACCATCGAAAATCTGTTCACTATCATCTAAGCTTCTTAGGCAGTCAATCAAATTTTGGGTTATTAATTACGCTGAAAACATTTTAATCAATTAATCAAAAGTATTATCTCGCAACAAACCATAAAAATGATTTGGTCCCGAAAACCACAATTATTTTTAGGTACTGTGAGTACTGAACAAACGTTGACCTGTAAAAACTACAACATACACAACAAACACACACTACACACTATACAAATGAATACTGGAATGAGAGTTAAATAGTACATGTATTCCATTCATAGTATCATGATTTTCTCATTGTGTTGGCACACAATCGTGTGCTTGCCAAGCTTCTGGAATGATATACGTATGGAATGATGTTCATATTGAAGTGCCAGTTGAAATTGCTCCTTCCGATACATTACCTTCAAATAATCAGGAATGGCATGCTGTAGTCCTTTGCGGGAACGCAAGATAATCCCAATACCGTTGTTAAATATAATATATTCAATCATTCAGACTTCAATAATTTTATATACCAATATTTAAACAGACTTTCAGGCTATGTCCTCTGATAGGCTATAGGCTATATATATATAGATATGTTGTACTGTTGATTGAGGAATTACAGTGGTAGGACATAGTGGCGTGTGTGCCCCCAAAAAGGCTAAATGTTATAAAAACAAAATACGAATTCTACTAGGATGAGCCGAAGGCTTTAGTTACAGCATAGTAATATCACATGAGTATAGTAATGCAATGTTTGTTGTTTCAGCCACCGAGCTAGACCTGCTGGCGGCGTTGTCTTTGCACAACACTTCACGGGCCGGCGTCAGTCTCGCGCCAGGGATGCAGCCTCCTGCCACCGCATACACGCTACAAGGTAATAACTATATTTTTTTACAACTATCAAATAAAAACGGGGAAATTCTTTTGAATATTATCACGTTCCCTTTTTCAAATTGAATAAGTTTCCACTTCATTAGGTAAAACCTAGCTTGGACAAAAGGTATCTTCTACAAATCTTTTGTAATTTATTATTTGCACTAAATAAATATTATAGTGGTTAAGACTGATACTGGAAATGATCATATATTTTTAATAAAAGTGTGTATGTGTGTATTCTAAATGAGCTAAGTAATGAAAAACATCTTAGTCGAATAAGGGAACGTCATACAGTGTAATGGATCGTAAACAAGGCATCATTCAGAGAGCTATGAATGTGCAATCCATTTCAGGTGCAACACTGCCATTAAGGAGGCCGCACCTTCTCATATTTTATGTACTATATATATATATATATATATATATATATATATATAATATAGTACAAGAGACCACGCCGCTGACGGTGGCCGATCGTTTGTCGACTTGATACTGGTAATTGAAGACTTAAGTGAAGAATAATCAACTCTATTTGAATTGTTAACGACGCTCTTATAGTAAATGTTGTTTTACACTAAATCTATCTAAATTCAAGAGTTTAGAGGTCTGCTAACTTATAATGTTTATGAGCTTATCTATGGGTGCCACCGTGATTCATTAAAGGGAGATGAATCTGTATCTACCTAAATATAGAAATATGTATCATCTCGAAGAAGTTTGTTGTTTTGTTTTATTCATTTTTTCAGAAACAAAATTTAGCTTTTCCTTAGGTCATACAATTCGTTTTTTAATTTTCTTGAAATTGCTTTTTATTTAAACTCAACAGCTAGGTATATTTTAAAGGCACAAATACATGTTTAATATTAAAATAATTGATAAATATTAAATAAGATAATAATTTTTTTTTAATAAAACGATCTTCGCGCTACTTGAACTATTCGTAGTACTTTCCGTAGTAAGTCTTCCGCAGATAGAATGAACGTACGTAGGTGAAGCGTAGTCAGTTATCCTTTTGAACTTAAACGCTTTTGTAAGAAAACAAAAATATCAGAAAGTAAAATCGAATACGTTCATAATTTTATAACAATTTTGTAACCGAAGTTGCTATCCACTCGAACTTCCGACAGAGACGCGTGCCTATTGTTGTGTGTTCCTTTTTTTGAAAAATACACAAAGAAATGTATGTATGTATGTATACCAGGGGTGAATTAATCACAATAAAAATATATCTTGGCAACATAGTAAACCTTTTAGTTTTTATTTAAAATTTTGAAGTTGTTACGATAATCATGATTTTTTTCTTGCATTTAATTTATACACTACCTTTTATTATGAAAAAGGCTAAAAAAGTGTACGACGAAAATCCTCGGTAAAATAGCCTCCTCGGGTTTCTCATGAACTGGAGACACATAAAATCTCCCTTAATCCATCGTTAAGAATATTGCTTACAATAAGAATTAATATAATTAAATAGTAATTTTACGGCCTCCCTTAGAGTCAGGGGACCTGCTGCAACATTACCACGTTTCACTTAACGTAACGTAATCCGCACCATTAGGCGACTTGCACACTTGCTTAATTGTCGGGGGGTGGCGGCCCTAATTGTGTGGGGATCAAGCAAAAAGCCCTCACTCTTACCAGCTCGATGACTATATAAAGTGTCAAACGTCACACGGTACTGCAACTAGTTCGTAACTGTAGAAATTTTTATTGTTACTTTAGAATTGATCTACTCGAATTTACTATTTTGAAGCTAGCGTATAGAAAAACTAGGTACTATAAATTAACGATTGGTCTCCACTACCAATCATTAATCGGTCGTTCTAGGTAATGGTTATATGGTGAAGAATGTCGATTTTTTTTCAAGAAAGGATGAAGTTTTAAATTTATTGTTCCGTTAAATAAATAAATGATTCTTTAAACCAATTTGTTTTTAACAAGATACTATTGATAATACATTGCATTCATAGGAATAAGGATGTAGTAAGTAGATGGAATCATCTGCGGCAAAACGCAGAATAGTTTGTTAACAGTTTATCAAACGAAGCTGTTATGTCATGTGTGTGCTTGAAATGCATCAGACGTTTGAACGCGACGTGCTATTTGTTGAAGCACACTGTGTCAGGCGCCTTGTTAATGTCGGCTGCAAATGACAGAGCTGAATACTGTTTGCATTGTTATGACAGGCGCAGTTCGCTTGATTTATGAAGTGCTGTGGTACGTACAACTTTGAAAGGATTTGGACAGACACCAATGACCCGAATGTAGGAAAATTTGTTCATTAAATTAAATGTGTATCTACAGCGTTTTGTTTCGTAAATAACAGTAAAACTAATGAGATTTTATATAAGACAAAATAAATACCTAGTCCATATAGCTTAAGTGACAAGGTAGCTTTTCTTTCTAAGCTCATATAATGCATGGTTCATTTATTACCTGTCCGTGTCACTGCGTTCCAGTGAATCTGTCACGTGAAAGGCAGGGGATGAAAAGGTGAAATCATCTGGAATCCATTCATGACGCTTACTTCCTGACAACCCCTGTGGAAAATAATGTTATTTTCTCTCACGGAAATAAGGGCTTAAAACCTAAATTGGCATGTGGCAAATATTTTTGTTTGCCGCTTAGTGTGAGTAGAAAACATAATGTAAAATTTATGGTCTGCAATGCTGAAACCTTAATCTTTCTCGAGAAAATCTATCTGCTATGGAAAAACACTTGAAGAAATGCTTAATGCTGGGGTCTTGGTTTTATTTGTAGAACATTACGGGTTTTTGTCTTCTTAATCTAATGAAAACGATACCACCTTATGTATACTCGTATTTCTGCATTTAAAAATATAAAATAACATAAAACGTTAATTTCTATGTCGAAACTATATTTTTTTCTACGTCGTCTTAACTTTTGATGCAGAACCTGCACCAAATGAAAAGTTATTTTGGCTCGATTCCAAATCATAGGGTTTCACTGTGATTGTTTAAAACCTCGCAATTGCAAAAAGTCATAACGATCAGCAATAAATAACTTCTCACTGGCTGGGGTCCGCACAATAACCTGTTTATACAAACCATACTAATATTTGTTCGACGCCGAATGACATTATCCCGCGGGAGATTTGATTAAACCAAAACATTTAGGGTTGGTGTGAATATTAATTCCTTGGAATTGAATTTGATTACGTTAATAATGAATTCGTATCAAGTATTTCAATTTCCCTGAAAAAACAGTTGAGGAATAAAATGAAATTCAATTTCGGTTTTACGATCTATTAAAACGTTGACGTCTTATTTCAAGTAAATGAACCTTTCCCCTAAAGAATTTCCACTGCAATATTATTTCAACAACAGTTCAATGAAATATGATGCAATTTCATAGAGCAATCTTCCCCTTGCCACGCAATCTGAGGGTTGTTTAACCCACTTTATGTTGACCCGTCGTAAATCAGGGAAAATCTTTGATCTACGAATGAACAAGAGTTAAAGTTAAAATGGTTATTTTAAACAATTGCAAGTTACTCGCCGTTAGGGAAAACTAATTGTTATTAAATAGTAATATAAAGCGAAGGGAGATGATAAAGCTATGCGAAAGGGGAAATATGCTTTCCATAAATATTTATGGGCTTTCAAGCCAAATATTTTCATAGGTTTATTAAATATCCTTTAGCAGGTATAATAAAAAACAACACAACAGTAGAAAAGTTGTTTTTAGGAAAATTGTGGCAAATCGATGGCACGTGTGAAATGTAAATTTAATATTTCATCATTTCCATTAGCGTATAAAAAGGTAACTAAACACATGCTCGCTATGTAGATAGATTTGAAATATTCAGTAGATTCAATTTTTTATTCAAACTCTTGTAATAAATAAAATGGAATATGGGTGTATCTACCAACATTTACACTGTCGAGGATTCAATGAACTCGAAGGGAAAGTTACGGAAAGTTATCCCTCGTTTTCAAATTTATGCTGAAAATTCATAGTCCCATGTTGTTCTAAAACAAACATGACTCATCGGTTTATCCAACAGAATACATTTTTCTTATTTTTATGTTATACCTATACATGTATTTCTTATAACAGCTTTAATCGATATTTTAATGCAAAAGGAGTCGTCCTCTCCGTTTCTCTTTGTCCCGCATTTTTAAACTGGCAAGCCGCTGAGCCAATTTTTATTTAATTCGACTCGCTCTACATAGTTTGCGTATTGTGCATAATATTTTTCATCTCTCTCTCTCTCTCTCTCTCCCTCCCTCTTACTAGTAATCCTGATATCCTAGACCTAGTCAACTAAGTAGGAAATATCATAAACCGTAAAGATTTTTGTAGTAGATCTATGTGCGACATCCTATGGGTTGGTACCACCCTCCTTCCTATTTCTGCTGTGAAGCTGTTCTCTGTGTTTGGGTTTGAAAGATTCTGACCCTTTGCTTAGTAAATGAACAGTGTCGCCGTGTCAATATAACTTTCATATAACAATCAGAACCGTCAGCTTGTTTGCCGATTACGCTGTAATTAAAAATGTGTTATTAAATCATCGACACATCGAGTAGTTAGAATTTTCAATTTCATGAAATCCCGCGAGGGATTTGTCCTCGGGGAAATGCCAGTAGTGTGACGTTTGACGTGAGAACAGTGAAGAGAGGTCACCGCGCGGCGGGCGGGTGACGCGCTGCGTGACGTGACGACAAATTGGTCACGTGACCGACAGCGCCCCCAGACTACACGCACTTTTACCGTCACATATCAATATTTAATTGGAATCCTATAAACCGAACATAAAACATTATTATAATAGTTTACGTTGCTAAGCTATCTTTCACACACGAACGTATTAACACTCTAAAGAAATTATAAAAGCCGGGGTTGGTCTTCAGTCTGCTTTAATATTAAACATTGAATGGAATTAAAACCTAAGTATATTTACGTACTAACACGTCAAAAGAAATTTTTCGTCAAAAAACGTTGGCAAAAGAAATTCTATAACAGCTGCATCATACATACCAGCTATGTAGCATTTGTAGCAATTCATTATTATCATGTGAAAATACAGTTTTCCTGCGGCGGAATAACATGGATCCCTTCAGCTTTAACTCACCCCAATCGTCTCAGTAGGGGTTCATTTCATTTTGAATAATCTTTTCATATCATATGTAATGTGACTCGGACCCTGACTTCACTTGTTTCATCTCTCTGGGTTTTTATGATTGAATCTTGTTTAACTTTGTAAAAACAGATGGTTAAATTAGCTTATTTTAGTATATGTGAAGGAGTTTTAATAATTTAAGAGCGGTTCTCAGTTGATTTTATAGATTCGACTATAAAGTGTAGAAGTGTATGCTGTTTTCTCTGCATTGCAGTAGAATGCTGTGATGCAACGACTACCTAAATTTTATATTACAGTAGATGGCAGTCTCATTTGATCTCTTGACTAGTAAATGTTTTGTTAAACTATATCTGTTTAATGATGAGTAATTAAAACAAAGAATAATATATATACTTATACCATTTTTCGCAATTTTTTAGGTTACTCAAACCTTTTCAATATCACTTCACACAAGCTACATTTTCAGCAAGGTATTATGCCTCAGTGTATTCATGGTAATTCTGATTGAGCGGAGTAACAAAACCCAGCGTTTTTTACTAATATATATCGTTATAGTGAAATAATGTAATGTAGACGACATTAACAGAAGTCTGGTAAGCAAAGTTTGGCATTTTGCCAATATTTCAAGGACTCTACCAGCGTTGCGATGTAGGCTCTACCGTCTGATCTTATCAACGAAATTTATCGCACTGCAAATTAATGACTTGACTTGACTAGGTAAATAATGTCTGAAAAATATAAAATTAAATTCAAGGACTCCGCCCCATTCTATGGAAATAAAACTTTGCAAATGAATAATTCAGTCTATTCGTAGCCATATTGGGAAGTGATCATTTGGGGCCGCAGTCATATGAAAAACTGGGCTAAATGAACGAAAACTTAAATAAGTACGAATACATTTGTTCCCCTGTTTTTTTAAATACCACTAAGCTGGCGAGCAAGCATACGGGCCGCCAGATAAAAAGCAGTTACCGTAGCCTATGAATGTTGGCAAAACAAGGGCATCAACCGCGTGTCGCCGATCCCACAAGGAAACTTGGGAGAACATGGTGTCGTTACTTGTAAAAATCATGTCAGAGCGTTCATTCTAAGGCCAGAATTTCTTTGTAAGCGATCCGTGGCAAATTCAGTACTAAGGTGCGAGGGTGGATACTGACGATGGCGTGCGGTGATGAAAAGAGGCCGTAGGCATGGCATCATCTCGAACAATTCCTCGAAACACTCCCCGTTGTGTAAGCGGTAGTATATACAAAGAGAAGCAAAGTTTCTTCCTTTACTAAGGACCGCAAAAAATTATTATAACAAAATCGGGGACTATCGGGAGTGGATTTGATCAAGAATTTTCAATCACTCGATAGATTTATTAATGAAAAATTACCATTACAAATAATACATAATCCCATATGACATTTATGGCAAATCTCTAACTACGCTTAAATAACATTTTACCGGGTACATACCCAAACATTACGTTCACCTTATAATGTTTGTTTTTAATTGCAGGTGACTCTCGATCGCTCCAAGTGGAGGGTGCGGCGTTTGAGTTTGCGTCGCAACTCCTGCGCAGCTCGCCAGAGTTCACGGTGCTCGCCACGCTACGGCAGGAACCCGCTAACGCGGGGACTATCATATCTTTCTCACATGGATACAATCGGTAAATAATCCTCATTAGAAACACAATATTGGATTATATCATAATAAATGGACGCAAACGCGTTCAATGTGAGGATGTCTGTGTCCAAACTCAACTAAGAAGAGAAGGGACAAAGGGGACCTAAAACTCAAACGAAAGAACTGATACTAAAGATACCAAATAATTGATTGGCGAATATTCACGTTTGTAACGGTTTAATTAAAAATTTTGATTTATTATCGAGTAGGGAATTTGGATGAGCCAGCAGCGCAGTAGAGGGCGGCGAAGGCATGCGACGCGGAGCTTGGTGATGCGATGAGTAGCGGCCGCGGCCGGCGGATCACGGTGAGTTCTAGATCTCAACATCGCTGCGCGCGCACGCATCTTGCCACTCGGCGGCATCCGTGCGGGCGCATAGGGGAGAATCATGTATCTTGGAATGTCTTGTGCCTCGGAATGTCCTCCTCGACCCACCCGTTGACCTCATTACGCTCATTGTGACCTCTGCATGGCCGTATTTATGTGCAAATGACCGGCTTGCATGTGCCCTCGCGCCTTCTATGCCGCCGTCCGTCTTGTGTTATGTGTCTTGACGTGTTGTGTTCTGTAATTGTGTACCGTATCCCTTTCGAACCGATCTCTGTGTACCTGATGTTTGCTGCACCGCGGGCACGGGCTGCGCTCGTGTCGGGGACTCACTTGCATTCCAAGCGACATGGGGATCCATATTGTGCATCTCGTACTGTGTCCGTTCAACGGTCGCCACCGCGTCGGGTTGAGCATCTGGGACTTCACCGCTCGAACGATGACCATTAAACTTTAACGAAACCGGACACACCACGAGACGCGTTCTGTGTCTTTATAGCGATCTAACAATCACTCTAGTGACTCAGTGTACGCGATTCGTTCCGAGGTACATGGTCCCCTATCCTGGCCTGAGCGATATTGAGATGTAGAGCGAGCTGAGGTCCGCCCGCGGCTGTCCGACTGGTAGCGTTGTTTGCTTCGCTTTGTGTACCTCGGAACAGCTCGCTCCGTCGGAGGCGAGCCGTCCGGCGCCAGTAGTGCAGTGAGTGTGTGCGTGCGCAGGTACCTGGAGGTACAGTCGAGCGGGCGGCGCGACGAGGTGCGGCTGCACTACGTGGCTGCGGGTGGAGCCACCGCGCGCGTGGAGACTTTCCCATTGCGGCTGGCGGACGGCGCTTGGCACCGACTGGCGCTGGCAGTGTCCGGCGCGCAGGTCACGCTGCTGCTAGACTGTCACCCGCTCTACCGGAGACTCATATCGCCGCCAGACAGGAACTTCACCCAGCCCCAGCTCTCCCTCTGGGTTGGCCAGAGAAATAGTAAACATTCATTATTTAAGGTAAAGCAAAATTTTTATACATTTTTAAAATCAAAAATAAAACATGCGTAAACACTTCCAATTTGTACAGGGAACATTGCAAGATGTTAAGCTAGTCAGCGGGTCCCATGGATATTTGTCACAGTGTCCAGGTCTCGACTCGGAATGTCCCACCTGTGGTCAATTCGCGCTACTACAGGCTACAGTTCAGGAGTTAACAGCACATATCCATGACCTTTCATTAAAGGTAAACAAATTTTCGTGAAATCTTTAAAGACAATTTAATGCAAAATAATATAAATGCCATAAAAGTGGACTAGAAATAATGTACTGAATTCTCATACGATTATTCCAGTTGCTAGGCACGGAAGCGCGCCTGGCTCGACTTGAACAATGCGACTGTCAAAAGTCTTGCTACTCTAATGGTACCGTGCACGCTGACGGCGCCACGTGGCAGAGTGACTGCAACCGATGCTCCTGTGTGGTAATGGTGGTCTTTTACATTTTACACAAAAGTAATCTTCGTCTTGCTTTTTGCTGAATATCCTTATTTTACACAATGCTTGTTAAGTTAGTTATTTGCGACCAGAGAATGTTGTGTTGTGTGTGCGTATTATGATTATTCATTTAATAACCCAAATCATTAAAATTTAATTTTGGTAGTTCATGTCAACTCTACATTATTATATTTCAGCACGGAGAAATAACGTGCAGGCCAGTTGAGTGTGACAGAGCGGAATGTAAGAACCCCGTATTACATCCTGGAGAATGCTGTCCAACATGTTTACGTAAGTCTGAATATCATTGAAATATAGCTAATCATGTCAACTTCTTTCAACTCGAGATAAGGTTAAAGACATGTTAAATGTTTGGTGTCCAGGTCAATGCCTATTAAAAGGCACGCTGTACGAGCATGGCGACCGCTACGCGCCGAAGGAGTGCGCGGAGTGCGTGTGCCACGACGGCAACATGCAGTGCACGCGCTCCAACCCCGACACGGCCTGCCCGCCGCTGCCCTGTGACAAACCCGACCAGTTCAGCGTGCCCGGCGAGTGCTGCAAGTTCTGCCCAGGTACACAAATATTGCCAGTTAGTGCGCATTTCTAAGCAATTTTGTCGTCACGACACTGATGGCAACTTAAAGAACTTTACAGAAAAAAAGGAAAATCTTTTTCGATTTCTCAATTGGAGTAATACTCAAAACTGGACAATGCAGCAATTAAAAGCAATTTCCAGAAATCAATCGCATTTTAAGAATTGCTCCAGATTGATCCGCTAATAACTCCAGATTGAAACATTACAGTTGCCGGGCAATGATTACTTAAAAATTGCCCGCGTAAAGGCACCATTAAGACGATGACGAGAGAAGTCTGTGAAACTGCACGTACCGAATGCTGATCGATATTTTTCGAAACACAATAAGCTCTTGAATTCACAATTTTTCGATGATTTAAAAGAAAATTCATAAAATGTACCTACTATTATAGTGGCAATTTTAATAATCCTAGTTTACAATTCTTTCATTTATTTAATTCCAGGCGTAGATTACTGTAGTATGGGGCACTCTTGCGACGAAAATGCGACGTGTATGAATCTCAATACGAAATATACGTGCAAGTGCAACCAAGGATTCAAAGGAGACGGACTTACTTGTGAAGGTATATCAATATTAAATTTTCATTTATTCGGTGTTTGTTGTTATGCGATATGGCTTTGCCCTATCGAGCCACTTAGAGGCTGGACAAAGAGTCTGTCCCTTTTTTTCTGAAGTACCACTTCTCGCGGTCTCGCATTTATTTAGCATTCTTGGCTTCGCCTGCAGTATCAATCTTGCAAAATATGCTGACAAATATGTAATTGTTTTCAGATGTAGACGAGTGCCAGCAAGCCGGTGGTTTATATGGCCATCATTGTCACTCGAACACACGGTGTGTCAACGTGGTCGGAGGATATGTTTGCCAGTGCCTACCTGGATATGCAAGAAGAGACAAATTCAATTGTGTTGAGGTAATTAACCCAGAAATGCATAGTATTTGTTTTGTGTTGCGAGCGCAATAATGGTTGTGCATAATTGGCATGTACTTGGAAGTCGTCTGAGATTAATAAGAAATTTATTTGGCCCTTTAGAATAAATAAAAATTGTATCAATTGCATGTGAAGTACAATGTTGTATGTACGTATATGATATGTTTCCCCAGGTGGACGAATGTGCGAGTTCGCAGCATGGCTGCCACGCGGCGGCGGAGTGCGCCAACACGCCGGGCTCATACTCATGCCGGTGCAGAGACGGCTACACAGGGGACGGATACACTTGCACGCGTATGTATCAAACTTTTGAAAACATTTTATTGATGTATGTTGTTTTGTGTTGACTGCCTATACTTATTTATTTTTTTTGAAACTGGCAAGA
The DNA here is from genome assembly GCA_949316135.1 of Choreutis nemorana. Lineage (NCBI taxonomy): Eukaryota > Metazoa > Arthropoda > Insecta > Lepidoptera > Choreutidae > Choreutis > Choreutis nemorana. The sequence continues at coordinate 8,325,971 of OX438601.1, read as the reverse complement.
AATACTTTTTGCAGTGTTTCGGATGTAAAAATTAAAGGCTTATTTAAATTAGATAAAATGTTGAAGGCGATAAATAAGACGGCTGGACGGACGTGAATGAATGAAATAAAAAATAAATGAAATAATAATGAAATAAATATTATGAAAATGATGGAAGGTTTTTTGGGAAAAAATAGAGAATTACCAAATTATCATTAAAATAACGTTTTTTTCGATGAGATTTCATATGAAATCACGACAACTCAAACAAAGCTTGGTCCGTTAGTTTATTAAATAACAGTAGTTCACCATTGCGGTATGTTGTCCAGCGATCTGCACGGGCGGGTGCCTGAACGGCGGCACGTGCTCGGGGCCGGAGCAGTGCGCGTGCGCGGGCGGGTTCGCGGGCGGGCGCTGCGAGCGCGACGTGGACGAGTGCGCGCCGCCCGCCGCCGCCGTCTGCGCTCCCCGCGCGCTCTGCGTCAACACGCCCGGCTCATATTACTGCGTCTGCGCTGATGGTTATCGACCGCATTATCAGCTGGATTGCGCAGGTAATGTTGTTTATATAGCGTGCAAAATAGCTACAGAAAAAACCTATCAATAAAATCATTGAGCATAAATATTAGTATCTACACAAAAATACAAACAAGATCATTAATGAATCAAGAATAGCACAATCTATGAAATGACAGAAAAAGTTAGATCACAGAATGGTGGGAGGTTTACCAAACTAAAGAAATATGATAAACTTTACACATACTTTTTTTTTTTCATCCTTTACTTTAATTTTCAGACGTCGACGAATGTGAAGAGGGATTACACACTTGTCATCCGAGTGCACAATGCGTCAATATCGACGGTAGTTTTAAATGTGAATGTGACACGCAACCCTGCGAGCTGAGTAAGTACATACACGCTACTTGATGATCTCATAGATGTGTTTTCCTTATTATTTTGCTAAATGTTTGTCTCGTAAAGGTTGTTCGTGGCAATCAGAGGTGTACGCTGAAGGCTCTGTGTGGTCGGAAGCGGGCGGGTGTCGCGAGTGCGCTTGCGACGCCGGCGTCGTGCGCTGTCGTCGCAAACCATGCGCCTGCGACCTGGAAAACAACACCTATACGGTTAGATAGCTTTGTATTATTGAGTTCTCTTTTCAAAAGAATAATCATATTTTAATAGCCGTACCCACACCGGACGCTCCAATGCGCTCCTGTCGCACGCTGCAAGGAGCGCGATCAAAATACACTTTCCGTGTAAACATGCCGCGTAAGATTAACTAGAGCATGCGCTTCACCATACGTACGATCCGTTTGTTGTCAGTTCCATAGGACTATACAAGCTCCATCCTCCACGGCCTTGGATTGTGAAGTCCATTGATCGTCCGGATCGTCCAGCGTAGATAGGGCTATTGATTCCTTGTCAATTTATAAAAATAATTGTATAAATTGTGAATGGTTTCCAGTTGGATAGTACCTCGAGCTCGGGTTGGGCGCCGGCGTCGTGCTGCCCGCACTGCGAGCCGCGCTTCCACTGCCGCCACCAGGAGATGCATCACGTCACCTTCCGCAGCGGCGAGCGCTGGCTCTACCAGTGCCAGATCTGCGAGTGCCTTGTTAGTTCTACTCATTCGTTTGTACTTGTAATATGTAAAACAGGCAATACTGAGTAAATTCCGTACGAATTTCTTCACCTATTTTTCCTACTTATGCAAGCGTCCCCGGTTAGAAATATTTACCACATCTATGTCTAGCAGTGGTGCAATGAAACACGGGCTATGTGCCCAGTCACCCTGCCACCTGTCTTGGGTCCGATAAGTAGAGTTTGTTTGTTGGCAGCTGGGTGAGGTGGACTGCTGGGAGCCGCAATGCGCGGAGGGCGCGGCGTGCTGCGCAATGGGGGGTGGCGCGGGGGGCGGTGAGGGGGGCGGCGCGGGGCGGCTGGCCGCGCTCGCTGGCTGCGACTACACGCACTGCTCTACGTGCCAGGTACGAACACACCCTTAGCTCCTCTTGTATCATTCATCATTATTACTTCTATCCTACTGCCTCATGAATCATTGATAACCAGTCAACTTTCCCGTATCGTTTCTAAATTATTTAGCATCTAATGATTAAACGATAGATAGAACATGAAAGTTTAGAGAAAATAGTCTGTATCCATTTAAGTTTCAGACATTTCTTTTAACTATTAAATTTGTGTAGTTTCATAGGTTTTCAAAATAATTAAAATTTATCTTCGTAGCTTGTCATTTAACTCATTCAGATATGTTGCCTATTACGATACTCCTGTGCTAGAAGTAGCTTTTACTCTCGTCTCGCTTTCTTTCTTGAGGCTAAATATGCATTGACAGGTGACTTACGTTGCAACTACTATTTGATTTATAGTTGCATAAGTAACCTTTCAGTGCTTAAAGAGTTTGTTCGTGTGCTTTGGCCAAACTAATCCGAGTTGCTTCCGAAGTGGTTTCTTGTGTGAACGCCTTCTCGCTTGTTGCAGGGCGGGCAGTGTGCTACTTTGGTGAGCAATCTCGCGTGTTGTGTGCATCGGTAACCACCCCCACTCTTTTTATTCATTCATACATTCGCTCTATTAACACATGTTTTGTTCAATGGCTTTTTCTTCGTTTTGTTTTCTAATTACTTGATTGCCATTTTTAGATTTTGGGCGTCTGATTCGCAAAAAGTTATCCTAACTATCAGGGTCGTTTACTGAAAATATGTTAAAATTGAATACACCAGGATAACTATTTGGGAAATCAACGTTCTGCAAAAAAAAAAAAATTTAGTTTATTAATTAATTTTTACTTACACCAAATCTGAATAAACAAAACGAAGAATTCATTTAAACATCACCATATTTTGTTGCATGTACTTATTTCTCATGTTGCATTCAGCATGGACTACTATAAATGTGCAGTCTCAATATTAATTTAGTTAGGGCATGAATAACTAGGTACTCCTACTCTTCATAGTTTTTAGGTTAGCTAGGAAATCCACCATACACCAATTAAAATAAATATGTATTTCAAATAGTAAAAGATATTTCATATTAGGCAAAAAATAATCTACCTTGATGACTGTATTCTCAGTTATACTTTAAAATCACAGTAGATTTAGTCGTAATTTAAAGTGGCTCCCGAAATGGGACTAGAATAAAATAAAAACGCAAACTGATGTTGTGTAATATAATGTGTATAGAGGCCAGCAGTGGTGGGTGTGGACGTGGCTGGCGGCGCTGTGGTGGGCGCAGGGCCCGCAGGCGGCGCACCGCAAGCACCGCGGCGCGCGGCCCTAGAGCCGCCCTGACCGAACACTACAAGCGCAACACACCTATTTATTCTAGATAGACCTAATGTTAACCAATTGTTGGCGCGATCGCACCAGCCGCCGCCGCCGCGGGCCCGCCGCGAGCCAGCGCCGAGTGCCGTGTAGTAAGTGAGTAGATCCCGCGCGGGCCGTGGTGGTGGCGCTAGGTGTGCTCGCGCCGGGCGGCGGCCGCGAGCCGGCGCCTTACTCCTCACTAGCGGCCCGCGCTCGCCGCCCACCGCCATGTGATACTGATTTATATGATAGACGGAGGGTTGCGATCGAGTCGATTATATCAAAGTATTTTATCTTCGTTATAGCAATATTATAGTGTTATCGAGTAGTTAGGTTTATAGTATGCTGTGCCGCAATTCTCGATCAAAATGCCTTTCTAATGTAATAATTGAGAAGAGGTGCGTGATTTGGCGCACTGCGACTCTTTATTAGGACGCGACGACATAATGAGAAATTTAGATGTATTTCTAGCGTCTGGCGAATAGAAAACGAAAATAAATACCTACCACTGATTTTCTGAAAATTCACAAATGCCTTTACATTAAGGAAACCCAATAATTACGCATTTATTAGATATTGTATAGAGGCGATAGCCAGTGACGCCTTATTTCAGGAAGAGTCCGGCACGAGTGTAGGTGTACCGTGTGTGGGTGTAGTGTGAGTCGTCGCATAGTGTTGTTGTGTGGTGGCGCGTGAATGTGTGCGCTCGTGCCGGCGGCCGGCCGGTAGTGAGTGTGTGGCGCGTGACGTCCCTCGACTTTGGCGCGTTCTCATCGCCACCTATGTACTCCAATTCTAAATTAAACTTTAACGTCGAACGCTTAAAATATACTATTCTAGACTTGTAACGGTACTACTTAGCTATTGTTGTGAATATTGTATAGTGTCGCTACATTCGTTGCAGGCGCTGCGAACGAGCCGCGTCAGGGGCGCGGGTATAGTGTGGTGACGGAGAGGGCGCGGGCGCAAGCAGCGGGCAGTGTCGAGGTCCCTACTTCCCGACACAAGTAGATCGTTGTCATAGCGATAGTTGGTTACAATAGACTATTATCTACAAGCAATCCTGTCTTGGCCTGCCATCCACCGCGCGCGCGCCCCCTCCTTGTTGTACCAAATTTTTCATATAATAATTATAATAGTTTTTATTTGTCTTTATATAGAAATTGTTTCTTAAATAATAATTTGAGAATAACCAAAAATAGGTACCAAAAATACATAATAACATAGAGAAAAATATTATGATTGTTTCTTAATTTGGACAGAGCATTTTGATGCTTGTATGTTGTATTGTGTTCAAAAAATTACAATTAAAAAGATATCTTAAACATGTGTGTATTTTACTTTTAAAGTTTCGATTACATCGTTGAAAATAAATAAATTTTTGTTTTAAAGACTTTATTTTTCACGAGATATTTGTAACATTCCCAACATAACACCTTCAAGGCAATTAAAATAAATTTAACTGTTGCGTATTTTCATTAAATATTTTTTCAAAACACGAACACAAGTAGAAAACAAATAAAAAAGGCGCAGTTTACATGTCGACATATTTCGGCGCGTTCGGTTGTTGCGCGCACACCACAGGTGTCGGGTGAGGGTTGGTTGGGGACAGCTGCGGCAGGTGAGTGTTCAGGCAAGCGATGCGGTATGCTTGCGGCACAGTCTTGGCGCGCGCCTCGTTGCGGTCCACCACGCTGCTCGCGAGTGTGTACGCCGCCGCGAAAAGTGTTATAGCCTGTACATAATATTAATACAAATCTTACATTTAATCAATTTATCTAAATGACATTTTCAATTTACGAACAGAACATGAAAAAAAGAGATTATTTATTTACTATCTGGGCAACCTTTGCACTGTATTGAACAATCTATAGAAGTGTAGCGGTTTACACTTACCTTCACTCCCATCCGCTGATGAAACCATATATTAGTGTTATGGGAATAAGCGATCTTGATCTTAGACAATGTAAATTAAAGACCCAAAAAAACGTTAATTTTTGTTTTTTTCTAGATACTTAAACACATATCCAACATCTATCGAAATGAAGTAAGCAATTAAATAAAATAAAAACGTAACGCAGACACAAGTTCCATATAACACCCTTCTATTGTATGTAGGTATTAAAAGCTTACCATGATGAAGGCAATAGCGGATCCCAGTACAGATGTAGCGTTGGCAAAGTTCTTTAGCTCAGCAAGAGCTGGTCGCAGACACCCGCTGGGGTATAGCGGAGTCAGGCACTGAGCTCCGAACTGGAATTTAAAAATACCGCTTTGAAAATAAATGACACAAAAAAAGTTCTTCATTTATTTTATTGTTTATAATGGGACAATCTAAGCTTTGCACACCTTGATTGACTAAAAGTTCACGAAAGTAAATTAACATGAACTTGTGGTAAGTGGGATGTGGCTAAAAAATGTGTTTCTTCATAGTTGATTTTTAAAAAGGAAATTTTAAGTAATGAAAACTTAACTCGAGATAAAGTTATTAACTCTAACAGGCAAGGTCGGATTAATCCGACAAATATTTTCGGGCCCATTTCGCCAAGGCCGGATATTTACGACCAAATACCACTACTCGATTAATCTGCCTTTTTGTTCAATAGCGCTGTATTATATAAAAACAATAACAATTGAGTTGAACTTTATTTTCTTAATTAGAAAACTTAAAAATAATATCTAAAGATAGATAAATTGGTAGGTATTTATTTTTCGTTTTACTGTGCTTGGTGCTGAGGGCAAGACAACTGATGCATTACCTCTGGCGGTTAAATGTTTAAGATAAAGAAAAACAACCTTTCCAATTGACATCTTGCCGCAACATGCCGGAGGCAGATTATGTCTGTACGGAAACCAATCGCTGTAAGAATTCACACCACAGCATTTCAACTGAAAAAAAAAGGAAACAATAAGTACCTACATACATGTCTACATCACAGATACATACATTAAAAAGTATTATTTAATATAGAATATGCACGATTTTTAATTTGTTTATTATAATTCGATAACACATATGTACACAAATCCGTTAGATTTTCTCAAATATGTGAATTATTGACTAAGTTATTAAGCTTCAAAGTCGTTGGTTAGAATATATATATAATGACGTCAAAGTACACGTGCGCCATACAACATCCATATAAGAGGTCGTTGCGATGAGCGAGATAGATAAATTTACTTTGAATGGTTATATCTCCCTGGTTTATCGTACAATTCTAATTCTTTTTTAACTAATATACTATTTCCGAATACTTAACGATAAATTGATTAAATAATCAAATTAAATTTCATGCATATTCCCTATTACAAAGCTATATTATTGTAGATGTGATTTGTGAAGTATTTTCGTTCGACTTTTAACAAAATATATAAATAATTATCTATTAAATAATTGTCAATTTTAATGATAAATTGGAACAAGAAATTGCTTGTTGAGGTTGAAATTATAAAACAGATAGATAAAGGAAATGTGGAGGATGTGGTAGCTCAGTTTGTTACGTGCCTTCATTAACCGAACGATCCGACCCGACAAGTCGAAGGTTCGAGTCTCCGGTAGTCTTAAGTACAAGCTGCCATGTTCTTCAATGTGCCCGGATAGTGGCGACAGATTCGCAACCTGTCGCCAGACTTAACACAAACATGCGAAATGCGGTGTTTTACACTTCAGTCAACCCCTCTCGAGGGATTACGGCGTGAGTGAGTATGTATAGGAAATGTGATTAACGACTGGTTTCAATAAGCAAATCTTCAGTATACTTACTAAATAAAGGCAAACACTAAATATCATTTCAACCACTTTTACTCAGATTCATTCAAGATTCAAGATATTTATTTGTGAAACATGAGTACACATACAATACATGTGAGTTGTTGGGGTAATTACATAAAAGAGTTCAGTCATGTTCTGCCTTTGTGGCGTACAAATGTAAAAAAAAGAAATATCAAATATTTATCCTACATTTTTCAGAAGCAGACTATTAGAACAATTGACTATTCGAAGTGGATATGCTATCTATCAATGGGTAAGGCTGGACAGCTATCCATCTTTAATATGTGACGGTTATTGAGTAAGCCCACCTCGATCTGCATAGCCGTAAAGGAGTTCCGTATGACAGGGTCGTAGGGTTCCCTTGCCAGCGCCCGCAGCATGCTCGTGTTGAGCGTGGCTGGGTCCCGCACGGCACGCGTCAAGCCCACCATGGATGACAGCCCCATGCACAGCAATAACATCGACGCCGTCACGATGCACATCAACTGTTTATGCATATTCATTAAAATAATAATTGTCGTTCTATAATTGAAAAAACACAATAATTTTATCTTTGCTTTTCAGTGATGTGTCATTTTTGGTTAAAGGGCTTAAAATAAACAGATATTTATGCTACATTGACAAGGTGCGTTGTCAAAGTTCATTATAAATACAGAAGAGTAAATCTTAGCGTCGTTTCTCATTTAAATATGAGCTCCCTGACTTGAGTAGTATCTTAAAAACTGCAGTCGATGCGTGCACACACTTACAAATAGAATACCTTTTTGTTTGGCTTGGATTTGTGGGTTGGCAAAGGATAAACATAATTGTTGTTCGTAGTAATCTAAAAAGCCTGTAAAGATTAATATCACAAAACAAACAAAATGTCTAGCAATTACCGTTGCCAATAAAGACAAGGATTTAGGATGGTATGGGACGAGGGTGGACAGCCAACAAGCGGGTAGACAGAGTAGGGCACCGCACAGGAACATGACGCTGCAGCCTAACTCCATACCCAGGTCTGACGTCCAGAAGTAGTATGACATGCGCAACAGACTCCATGACGTCGACCCGCCCAGTATAGCACCGCCACTCTAAAACAGAACCCTTGCTTATCAACTGACTGTTATGTCAATCTAAGTATCCTATCTCAATCATCTTTCTATATTTAAAATTGTGTGTTCCCAAATCTTGTACATCATGAAGCTTAGTACTTTTCTGATCTTTTGGTGTATAAGTTAAAGGGGCATGTTATGGAGAAAATCTTCCTTTGTTTGATGCCTTTTCGTGAAAGATCTTACGAAACTTGGTAGAATCTCAAATTTATAGCACTTTAAAATATACAATACAAACAATCCACATACAAACAATATTCAATATTACCTAAGTATATGAGAAAAAATACCACAAATTAAAACTAACAAGAAGCAGTCCCGAACATCCGAATAAAACCAGTCCGCTCGCCTTCATTGCTGAATTATACACGAACCTAATACCAATTGCAATATTTTTAGATTTTAGTTTTAAAAATTAAAGGAAACCTATCAAATTCTGACCTGTCATACACGTATTAAAAAATATAATGAATTCTTTATATTAAAATATGAAACATGCAGGTTTTAATTAAAAATACTGGAAAATAAAGAGAACTTCACTGAAAATTGAGAGGAGAAAGGTTGTCGAGTGTGACGTAGTTAGAAATCAAAACAATAAAGGCCAGCTGAGTAGGGCACATTTTTTTTCATTCAATTATTATTTTCAGGATATTTTTTTTCATAGAAGACAACAAAATCTCTATGTGTACTGTTAATTTAATAAGAATTGATAAAAGTTTCATAAGCTATCTGTAAAGATTTATAGAAATGCATCCACTCAGAGAACGGGCATGCGATGAACTTCTGGAAAATCCTTTACTAGCCACACCACCGATTGTACCAACACCACCAAAGCCTCCTAAAGTCCGGAAGCCTAGAGTCTTTAAACTAGTCAGTTTCTTCTTTTTGTTCTGATATAGATATTCAGAAGCCTTAAAATAAATTTTCTGTCAAGCCACGAATGAATACTTTCATACGTATTGTACTGAGAATCTATTGATTGTATTTTATAGAGCTTCATTTAACTTTGAATATTTATTTTTGGAAAAGGAGCGTTTGGCATTCTTCTCTCCGAAAGAATATCTTTAATTATAAGTAAATAATTAAATATTTAAATATTTACTTAACACTAGCGATTAATTTTCAGCCTCCAAGATTTCCTTTGTTAGACAAAGAGTTTTACGCATCATGGTGCAATCATCGGAAAGAGGTAATTGTTCAAATTGCAAATTAACTATCTATTTAAAATACCTCTGATACATTTATATATTGTGCAATATATATTTCATTGAATTACAAGAACACCTTCAAATTACGTACATATCTACCTACAGAAAATTACAAAGTTGAAAAGATCAGGAGTAGTCCATCAGTTAAAAGTAGAACTGCTTATACTTAAGTTATAACAGTTTATCTCTTTGTAGCTACAAGTGTTAAAAGCTTTGGTGGACGACAGACCACCGGAGCTTTTCCCGGAGCTGTACTTGAAGCCCAGGAGACTGGACTATTACGCCCAGCAGCACGAAGCAAACATGGAATGCAACAAAGAGTTGCTCAAGAAAATCAACATCATTCAAAGAACTGGGGTATGTGGACAAACTGGAAAAAAAACTGGTAGCGCTGTATTGCACCATGTGTATGTAAAGATATTTTGGACAGAAAAAGTTGTGAAGCACAAGTAACATAACCGAGGCAATTTATCGTGTTTTCTAAAAAGTATTTATATATCTTATTAAGGATTTCGGTAAATATACCATTACCATTTCTAGGGTTTTGTGGACTGTTGGATGAAACCAGAACCAGATGATACGCACACTAAGATGCTGTGCAAACAGAGGCAGAGGGACCTAGACGTTCTTCGCAAGAACAACCTCTACTTCTACTCACGACTGCTTGTAGCTGTATGTTTATTCACTGTTTGTAAACTCCATATTTATGGACCTACTACTTTGTATCTACTTGGAACCTAAATATGCTTGCGGCCTCTAACATCTTTAAAAAGTTTGTTATAATTTCAGAGATCTGAACAGCCCCTTACGTGTGAACTGAACGAATTTTGGAAAGATACAAAACACAAGCTAATATTAGGAGCATCGTAAGTTTCTTTGATTTATTTGATGATAAAAATAAACAATATTTACTGAAAACTTTCTTATTTTAGACTGCCTTTTATCCTGTTCAAAACTGAAAAAATTGATCGTGACATTCGAGATCCGGCGTTTGATAAACCAAAAAATGTATATCGACCGAGGTACTTACAACATGTTCTTATACATTGTTAAGACATTTTAATAACAATCTAATTACGTAAGTTCTGCACATAGAAGAAATTGTATTTATTTATTATTTTGATTACATAATGGCAACGTGTATAATATAATCCAATGATTTCTTAAAAAAAAAAGAAAATAATTAAAGATGATTGAGGTGAAATCGAAGGGATTTAACTTGCATATCAAATTTTAGGATAATGTTAGATACATGGGTGGTGGGCGGATCTAAGATCGGTCAGGTTGTGGCGGAGTTATTCACTGATATCGTGCCGAGCACCTGCGCCATGTTCCTCAGCCTGGTGAAGGGAGATGACAGGGGATACGCTTATACCGGTACTAGGCTATTCAGGTTGGTTTGCTAGCAGATGGCCCCATCACTAAACTCGTAACGTATTCTCTGATGTTTCTATTTATTGGTAGTTTTAGCCTATTTCTGTCTGTTTGTCAAAACACTTTTTCTCAAGAACGCGTTAAGGTATCAAGTTTAAATTGATATCGATACGAAAAAACTGTAAAAGTCTAGGTTCGACTCTCGTCATGAAAGAACTATCTACATTTGTACTTTCCTACAAGTTTGTACGGAACCCTCGGTTCGAAATCGACTCGCACCGCTTTTTTTATCCATAGGATCCTTTTTTTTCGGGATACACGTATCTTATGTGTTTAACAAGATGGTAAGGTAAACTATATATTCGCCAAATTTTTATCCAAATCGCTTCAACCTTTTCTGCAAAATTGAGTAGCAAACATACAAACATCTAACCTTACAATGGAATATTTGCCACTCAATAAATCCCGAATAACTTTTCCAAATTCTATTTCCAATATAGATTATCAAATATCGAAAGCCTGAGCCACTTTGAATGACACGTGATAAAGGAAAAAAGAAAACACGAATCGTTATTTGGCTCTTCTGTAGGTATCTATACTGTGCACCTACTGTTCTATGCTCAGACACGGTTTTATGGTCCGCCAAAGATATGCGGGTCAGGGTTTGAGTCTTGTTCAACGCTAACGAAAAAAACTTGTCATTATATCTACTGAAACAAGCATACGGCCTGACTGATAGTAAGCAGTTTTAATAGGTTAGGTATTAATGCTAGGCAAATTAAACTTGCGCGTTTCCTTCAAACATCCAATTCCTCTTTCTTATCTAGAGTGAGAAAACACCATGAACCCTATCTTATTAAGTTCTATAAGTTATTTAACTAATACTTCTCGATATTTTGTAGGATAGTTCCTGATTTGTATTGCCGCGGCGGTGACGTAGCTAAAGACAATGGATTTGGTACATATATGCCGAAAGGTGAAACTGACGGCAAGCGTCCTGAAAATTTTAGACTTAAGCACTCGGTCCCAGGTATTACGGTTGTATCGCTCTATTTCCATTGATAAATTAATTGGAATCCTTTCTCCCAATATTTTTATTACACTGCTATCTGAATGAGAGTGATATCTAGAAACAAAACTAATAACCAATGTCAGTATAAGGAAACAGAAAACTAAACTATCCCACCTACTTTAATGTATTGTAGAATTACCTTTTGCATTTTTTGTCATCAATATCATGTTAAGTATCTTTTTGCGTTCCAATTATTGGCTTATGTTTGGCGTCAAGAAAATAATTCATAACAAACTTGTCCCACAATTTCTACTTTGTATTTCCATGGAAATAGTGGGATACCAACACCTGTTTTTTCAATTTTTATTATAAAGAATCATTTTTAAGTTGAATATCTGCACAATCGATTTATTTACAGGAGTACTATCAATGGTAGTGACATCAGACAATGAGGTATTTGGGCAATTTAACATCATTTTCAAACCATTGCCACAGTTCGATGGAAAGCATGTCGTATTTGGAAGAGTTCGTATTTTCATCTTATGTAGATAGAATCTTACAAGTAGGTTTCATATAACGCTTTATCCTTTTTGTTATACATACTTCTCAGATTTTTATCCATTATCCCTATCATACGAGTATAGGTTAAAATAGCTGCCTAAATCCAAACCGATCCACATATATGATAATTTTTCTTTTACCAATATTATTTGTTAACCCCTCTCCATAGACCTTAAAAAGCTAATAGAAGACCTACATCTATACATTAAAATATCCAAAATGTTGTATTCTTAATTATTGCTCAATTGTTTCAGATTATATCGGGGCCAGCGCAAGCTCTGGAACGCATCAGCGCTATAGGCCTTCCACTGGGCACCACTTCATTCGACCTGATCATCAAGTCATGCGGCTGGTATACCAAATCTGGTGGCTATAGGGAGGGGAACCCCAACACCATCAAATTCCCGAGAAAAAGAAAGAATTAATGACGAAAGCCTGACAAAGCCTTGATCATTAGAAATTAATAAAGAAATCCTTAACGTGAAAAGAGAGAAAATAAAGAAACATGATAGAAAAATATTTTAATTTGTAAATATTCTAAAAATAAATAGAAAATGCATCACTACTCGACGCTAAGCAATCAACCATCAATCACTAGAACAGCTCACAATCGCTAAAAAGTCATTGTGAATGTTTTTTCTTAAATTTTTTGTCAATATCTATTCGTATGTAAACGCTCAAATGTCACTCTATCTTCACGAACAAACCGCATGAAAAGACTAGGCTCAGCAACTGAAAAAAATAATAATCATGTAATAAATGTATTTAGGTAGGCTTTTTATTTATTTCAAAACAATTTGCAAATTATGTAAGTTAAAAGAAATGTTTATCAAACATTCAGCAATAAAACATGTCATAACATTTAGCTTTAAAAGTAAGTTAAATAAAATAGAAAAGTTACCATGATTGCAGCGACAACCATTGATGTGACTCCTAAAAACAGTGCGTTAGTTCGCAAAACTTTGAGCGCCGGCTCTCGACACCCATCCATGTACATGGTTGTAGGGTTCGGAGATGTCTTGCAGTCAAGACGCTGAAATAATGAACAGCCACTATTACACATTCAATTTAATATTTAAAACATCATGGTCTGTATGCAACGGCAACGAACGAAGTAATAGTCTGTCTATCAAGTCAAGACCAAAGGAATCAAAACTTATACGGTATCTACTTAACGTTGACCTTGAATCATGTTTGATAATAAGTTATCTGCCTAATGCTTTTTAACACGAAGGAAAATCCGAAAACCATCTTTATTATTTTCGTTAAAGCAATGCTTGTTGTTCCATACTCGAAATTTATGATGGCAGTAATGTTATAAAGTACTTGTTTATACATAAGTCTTGATACGCGAGTCCATAGCATTTGGCTAGTTTTGTTGGCGTATCTGTGATAGAAAATCTAGTGTCAAACCTTCCCCGGGTAGACTTCCTTGCAACAGCTCTCCGGCACGTTATCGTTCCAGTCCTTGTATCCTCTAACACCACAGCACTGTAAGTACGTCTGGGTATCATCCCAAGCCTTCGTATACTCATGCTTCACTCCGTAGTAAGGAATGGACGCATAAAACTCCCTGTCCAGCGAACCTGTGATCTTCTCCCGGAATACTAGCTCCATTATACCAGCAACCAACATCAACACGAATATTATGAACATTATTATATAGTACTGGAACAATAAAAAATTAAAAGTTAGAACAAAGCTTTACTTGACTACGTGTGTAGGACCCCTGACGGGGTCTAGCTGACTATAGCAAAGCCAAAATAGGCCCTTCTGGGCACCAACAAATTTTGATACATGTCCATCCAAGCCAAGCTACTTCACAGTAAGGCTCAAATTACATTAATCAAATAATGTTGTTATTGATCCTATCCGTATATACGAACATAGAACGTTAATCACCGTGAGCAGCATACACTTGACCTCCCTGGCGGCACCGGCGCATCCCAGGAAAGAGATGATCATCATGATGAGGCCGAGCGCGATGAGCGTAGCCATGGCCGCCACGAACATGTTGCTGCTCAGCATGGTGGTAGAGTACGACCTGGTCGTCCACACCCATGCCCCGAATGCTAGCAGTAGCCCACCGCCCAGCTTAACATAAAAAAACTATTTTTAACAATATTATAACGTGGTGGACAGAATTTCTTGAAAAGGCTACAGGGGGCCGCTTGCATCAAGGGGCTCCCAGGATCGCTCCAGTCGGAAATAATTGGAGGAGACCCTTTCCGGCTGAAGTTCGAGTATAATCGACTTAGCTTTAGTGCTGTAGGCGTTAAATGCTTAGACACCTGTTAAAAGTATCTAATAGGTGTCTAAGGGTTTCGCCTGCTATGCCTATAATGCCTTGCCTTGAGTAGGGGTGGTTACGCATTTGTCATCATCGTTCACAAATCAATTTACAAAAAGTGTGAATTTATTTATTTAAGAACTTATGATATTTATTTAAAAACACGCTGTGACTTTGACTTTACGAGTATTTATCCATATTATATGGGTTTCTGATTGTAATGGTTCGGTTATACATATAGTTAACAACAAGCAATAAAATGAGTAGTTTATCATAGAAATTTTAATAATTTAATCATGGCGTAGTAAGTAAAAAAACAGTTCAATTTTTATCACCGTTAACATCAAACCCTAATTGTATTTTTTTAAGTAATGAGAAACTCCCTTAATTGTACTGCCACCCTCCAAATCCTATACAACCTGCCTGCACGCACCACCACCCGCCCCAAACATGCATTTGAGGTCAATGACCAGAATCCCATAAATTACCCCTAATTAGAGACAGAACCCTCGCTTGACTTTTTATTTCTAAAACAGTCTACGAACAAAAATATTGCTGATGGGCAGTCGATAAAAGTTTCGTGAGAACCTAGGTTTAGTACACTATCTGTTTTTGGTCTGCACTTTATCAGTAACAGACAGAACAGAACTTTTGTTTACAGAAAGCCTAAAATGTGATGTTAATTGATTCCCACACAATCTGGTAATCATTTACATCAAGTGATTTCTTCATAATAACAATAACCACATCACACACACACACATTGACTCAGCCCTGTAGTTTGTATCGTAAGAACTTGTGTCACAGGAGCTAAGCTACGATATGTTATATTACTAAATAGATCAGAATACCGGTATGCGAAACAATGCGTCTTGCAAATAAATTCATGAAACCATACTAAGGATGAAACTAAAATAAGTTTCGCTAACCTCTTTTTATTACCAAAATCAACTAACCCTTGATCAGTTTACTTACGAATGTAATGACGTTGATGAGAATGAGTGAGAACTTCAAACAACGACCACAGCTGTCCATAGCGCCCCCCATGCCCATTGCGACTCTGAAAATATAAACTAATAGATTAATAATAACTCACAGAATATGAAAGCAAATAATTAAAAAAGTTCGACTAAAATAATGGACCTCACAAAAACCGCAGAGGGTAATAAATTTGATAGTTGAAAGTAAGCTTTAAGTCATCAGAGCTTTTTATAGATTGTATAGGTAGGTACGTATTCAGCAAAGCGAATGTGATTTCTCTGGTGTTGCAAGAATGAGTAGGCTTTGTCGTAACGTAAATGATAATGTGCTTTGTAAATAGTAATAGAGTCAAAATAAAAATAAATGACAAAAAATCTAGGATCTTGAAAATATATTAAAAAGTCATGTGAGGTCCTTACATTTTGTAAAATAGGTTCTAGGATTGTTAAAGAACCCATCCAAAGTAGACTTGCCTTTTACTGCAATTCTGTAATGTATGGATTAAGTTTACTACGATCGCAATCACATTCTTAATTGACTGTTTTGTTTGAAAAATACACAAGTATCTTGCCTAAAATTCAACTGACAAATAAAATAAGTTTTAAAACTTGTTTATACTACAATGACAAGACATGAAAATCTCTGAAGCCACGGTTAATAAAGTAAGATATAGTTTCTTGTTACCTCCAATTAGGATAAGATATCACGTCTTTTTTTGTTTTATTGCGATACCGATGTCCCAAAAATGACAATAGTTTTTTCATTTCTTTAAATAATAATGTGATCTATTTCTTTTCTTCAACAAAATATAATAACAGCGGAAGTTTGAAGGTTACATTCATCCAAATTACGTTACAAATTTTAAACTACCCTCTTTACATCAAGGTCAAATCCTCACAATTTCAGTCAGATTATGTAATTTTATAATTTTCTGTTATTATTTATTTTTATGACTTCGTAGGTATTTTTATAAATCTACTCACCTAAGATATATATTTTTTTGTAACTAATATGCTAAGATATTCTTCTAACTGTTAAGTAAAGTAAGTTTGTAGATATAGGTAGTTTAGATTTATCACTCACTATAAAAGCTTTCATAGAACGAGTAAAAGTATTTGTAAACAAAAGGTTTATTATGATGAATGTTATATATGTAGGTTGAATAGTACAGATAAATTGGTATGAGTAGAAGTGCAATTTATAGTAGTTACCTAGGTACCAAAACAAAATAACAAATATTGTATCATACCATTATACATAGTGTAAAACTACTAACATTGTCGAGAGACGAGGTGTATACGAACTCATCACAATGTGAATGTATGTCATTCATATAGGTTTATTGGTATGTACCTACCTAGTATGTAAGTACCTATGTGACGTATCATTAGGTGTTGCATTACCTGCGCAAACGCACCTCCGTTCAAGGTGATCGCTACAACAAGGTCCATCTGACCCGTTCTCTTTAGATCAGACACGAAGATAACTAGTGAAAGTTTGAGACAGTATCGCAATACAAAACAGAAACAAAAGAAACCTGAACGCTTCAACTAAAGTCTATGTTAAAACTGACAGATGCATAACACAAGCAGCCTGGAAAAATGTAATCGAAAGAAAAATGTTGGTACCTTTTAAAAATAACAATCCTTCAAAACAGGAACTTCACAAACGTGTGGCGTAAATTAGCGCGAAACTGTACCCAAACATTGAACTGTCAATGGTTTCACTTTATCATAACTCTTACTTTTACGAGTAAAGTAGTGTGGGTTCATTCGGTAGGTATTAATGTCGCGGGCAGGTGCGACCAGTTCGGTGGGAAACTATCAACTGGTTTGTTTGCAGACCACGAGCCCACGCGTGACCCCTCTCGCCGGATACCCAACAAGCCTTCGAAGGCACGCTTAAATACTCGCAAAGAACGTTACTACCTACGACCTACAAGTAGTAACCTGTAACTTGACTTTTTGGTTTTCATACAATTCTCTTAAGGTGCACATGCGAATTATTATTTACCTGTTATTATTGTTCGTGAAGTAGGTACTACCAACATAACTAATGTTTAAAAATACATATAAGAGCCATATAACTTGTTCCATAATAGCTTTAAATCACAACAATGCGATCACGTGATGGTTCTATGTAGTTGGTTAATGTGATCGATCGAAGATAGTCGTCCTAGATTCTAATCCCGGCAAATACCAGAAAAATACTTTCTTTCTTTCATTACCAGTCACAAAAGTGCTTTGGCGATGACGAAATATTTTACACATTCACAATAAATGGAGAATTGTACACAATATTAATAAGGGGTAGGTATGTTAAATACATAAATGGTCATGATCCAAATAATGAAAAACATTTTTTAAATACAGTTTTTTATTAGCTTTTTGTTAATCAACAGTTATTTCAACAGAAAATCCTGTTAAAAGATTAAATTTCAACTTGATTTCGAACGCGAAAACGATATCTACATTTGTAGTCATGTTGCTAGTACATTGAGCTTTGGTTGGCAAAACTACACAGACTAATTAAAATAACTCGCCAATGTGATCATTTGTGTAATTAACAACAATTAATATACTTTATTAAAGGTACATCACCACCTGCTTCTAGTTGCGATAAGTTTTTACAAACTTTATTTACTTACTCTTCAATATTAATTTGCAAAATTAACAAAACAAAACATTTAATTTGGTCTGTTATATAACAAGTGTGTAAGCCGAACAATTTTAAAATCTTTTAAGTACCTATCTGTAAAAATACTTAAATAGGTAAAATAAATTAATAGTTAATTTGTGTAGTTCAAAATATATTAATTATTTATTTAACGAAAAATAGACATAAAACTGTAAAGGACCGAACATATTGGAACAAACGAAACAGATTTATTACCTACTTGAATGTCTATTTCATATTTATAAAACAATAGTTGACCCGCCCAAGCTTCGCTCTGATAAATCTCCATACATGCTTTCTTCTTTTATTAATTTTATTTCCATTTCTTAAACCGATGTGTCCTAAACTGACAAATTTCATAGGTTAAACAAAAATGTAATTTTTTATTATGACCAAGAATTGGCAGGTCGCATTGGCAGCGAGCAACTGTTGACTTATACCCAAGTACAAGCGTACAAATCAAGATTGTCTTAATAAACTTTGATGTGGCTTAAAATCAAGTAATTACAATGGTAAAGTTTTCTTTGAAACATAGTCGAGATTATCGATCTGTCCAGAAATATATTAAGTCAAATAAATAAAGATTCTATTTTAAAACTCGCTTTAAATCAACTGTCACTGACAATCTATTGGGTATTGAAAATTATGCGTATGATTTATGTTACAGACATCTGATCGCATCTTAAAATATAACAAATACACTTATACAAGCTACAATCTAATTGCGGTTACATACAGATTGACAATAAGTTAACTCATAGTTATACATATCATAGATTCCCTATTCACGTCCAGGGTTCCTTATGTCTAAACAGAACTGGCTTTATTCATCCCTGAAGTTATCTAAGGCGCCATGACAAACCTCCCACAAAGGCGTAGCTTCCACTAATCAGTTACCACACACAAGTTCCATTATAAACATATATAAAATCTTAAAATCAACGTAAAATATAAAACTACTACGTACGCGAACAATGATACGGAACCATACGTGAATTTAATTCACTTTAAAATAGTTCGACTATGTATTTGGTTACAAACCAGAATTGAGGTCTTGAGGTCAGCTATTGGTTTCAACAAAAAAAAACTTAGCTTCTTCGTTTTAAGCGCAAATTGAGTCGAGTACATTAAAGCTTACATTTTATTTGAAAAAACAATGATTTTTTATCTATTTTCGGAATGAGGAATATGGGATATTTAAATGACTAGTTTACACGATCTTAGTATACGTCACTCTTACTTGAAACTGATTTATTGACAAGCATATTTATTGCTGAGTTTTGAATTTTACATGGCGGCAGTGATGTTCCAATTTTTATCTCAAATGGCCAAACCGTTAAATAAGCTCTAATGACAACCTCTAACCTCGTGTGAACTCAGCGCTACAGTAGCAGATGACTTATGTAAATAAATTAGGCTATTGGAAGCTACACATCACAAAAAATATTTTTTTGTAACAATAGCAACATTAGATCTTTGAATTCGTACATTAAACATTATCGATAACCCAACGTTTTAGGAACGAAAACTCCAGTCTGACATGTTCACTCTGAAGCTGATATTAAAGTTACCCCGTCAGCGGCACACTATTGATGTGAAAACGGCCTTAAAATGGCTTTTTACATGACACAATCGAGTGTAATATCAGAACAAACAAGTCAACTCTTACAATAGGTGCAACCTACACGATCTTAAAAGTCGATGATACTTTAGGCACAAGAGAACACTAGTCACTAGTCGTGTCCAGCCACATTTTATTCGCTTTTAAAAGTTCATAAGCATTGCTGGACACATGATAGTGTCAATTGAGTTACTTTGTGGACTACTTGCACTAAAAACCTCAATCTGAATTTAATCAAATTAATCTTAATTTAAAATGTATTTAAATTAAAAGTGCAACTCGACATTAAATCGAGTTTAATTTGATTAACATCAATAACAAAATATAACATCTTGATTACATAAACAATTATGATTGCTGTATTTTTCTGTTAGCATATCAAATGAAACAAATAGAAAAAACAATATTTAAATTTTATCTTTTTTCAGATTAAAGTGATTGGTGACTTAGGCTGAGGGAAAACTGTTAAAATACACACTCGTGCCACTTGCGCAACTAAAACTGAGATCAGTACAATTAAAGTAGACATTCAAAAACAAACGCAACAAGGCAACGCGGCACGTTTTTCATCTATCTTTGTAGTCGGATCTCAATACATGTTGCTGCGTCACGTGCGTTTGATTGTCCCCCTGAATGTATAAATCATAGACAAGTGGCAAGCAGAATTCGCGGCACACGGCTAAACACTCGATAAATTGCGATCGCGCTTGCTTTCTGCAGAGATAGCAAATGGTTTTTCACCCGCATCTCCTTAGCGTCAAGGCGGAGTTAACGTTGCGCAAACGCTGGCTACAACCGTACAATCAGAGACAAAATGGATTGCCACCTGCCGAATCGAACAGAGAGGAACGGCGTCATTGTACCTGTTGCTAAAAGCATTCGACGAACGCGTCGTTATCGAAATCCAAGTGCAGCCTAAATAACGATAGGCACAAAATCGGCGAAGCCACTTTCGTTTATGACAGCGAGAGACATATGACGACTTGCGGGCTATGTCGCATTTATCCAGTGTGTTTGGCTTGGGGTGCAAGTGCTAACTTATCGAGTGTACGGTCGGTGCGGCGTCAGTCAGAACACATTAGTGTGTAGTTTTGGCGTGTGGTGGTAGTGGTATTGGTGGTGGCGCTAGTAGTGATGAGGTCAGCTGCAGTATGGGTCGCGGCGCAGTGGACACGCCGCGGCGCTGAGCTACGGCCGCCGCGGGACCGAGCCCATGCTGTACGGACCCGATCCTCCTGCAAGTTTACATCCCTCTGTCATTTATCTGCACTTAGATACTGTTATACACATGTCATAATCTATAGGCGAGCGGTTCCTTTGCCAAAACACGTTACTACACTATTACACAGCATAGTAGGGAATATGCATGAAATTTAATTTTGAGTATTCAATCAATTTATTGTAAAGAATGTGGAAATAAACTAGGGAGATAATCCCATTAAAAGTAAATATATCTATATCACTCATCAGAACAATCTTTTCTATGAAAATTGTGTGGCACCCCTGTAATTTGACGTCATTGTACATATTTGATCTCTCTGTCTAACCAACGACTTTGAACCTTTATAACTTGAAAAGTCAGATATTTGAAAAAACGGATTTGTCTATATATGTGGTATCTGATTATATTCAATAAATAAAAAAGACATGCATATTCCCTATTAGTAAATTTTTAATATTTAAAAATTACATAAATTAATATGATTAATGAAAAGTAGGTTTCAGGAAACTAACCTTGATTGGGGAAGGGAAGGCAGTTAGATTTGAGAACTTCTTCATGGTTACCATATGCACAGAATTTTACTACAGCAGTGTTAGCAGATATTCCTGTTATCTCTGCTTCATAGAACTGTAAAAAAAATACGAGTGACAGGTTCCGATTTTACAATTTTTGCATTATATTAAGCACCTTTAAATAATAATACTTAATTAATTGTACATGATGTTACTATTTTTTCAAAGACCAATTTAGTGAATCTTACATTGTTATCTTCCCAGTAGAGAGCCAAGCATCGATCGCCGACCTTCCAGTTGATGTCAGCGACGCCGAGCATAGCCCGCGCCTGTTCATTTACGGCGGCGTTTTGAAAGCCAAGTAGTGAACCTTGTAGGAATGGAGCCCCGAAGTCTCGCCCCCCGTACTGACGACCCCCGAACCCTCCCACGTAGCCAAGCCCTGGGAACTGTTGCCCATCCACATACCCATTTGCAGGCCCCCTGCGGTTGTATTCATCACTCCGCCTGTAAGGCTGGGAGTCCTTCACGTTCTGCATGTACTGCTGCTTCGCGTAAGGATCGGAGTGCGGCTGGAACTCGCGCGTCGCCATCAGAGACATGTTAGCGGCCGCCTCCGTCAGCGAGTCCATAGGGTTTGGATTACTCCGCGGAGAATGCTGGTATCTACTAGGCTGAGGCATTTTATTGTCATTGAATCTATCGTTCCTCATATTTCTGTCGTACTGAGGCGGCGGCGGGTTTTGGTAAGCATTGTTGTAGGGGTTTATATTGATGTTCAGCACCTGTTGCTGTTGCTGCTTGTTCTTCTCCTCCAACTTCCTCTGGAACCGCGGCGGCTTCTCATTCTGCGACTGATACTTCCTGTCCTCTCTATGAGATGAGTTGTAGTTGTCATTGGAGTAGTGACCCCTGTTCTCAGGCCTGTGCCGGTTGTTGCCATCGTAACGGTTCCCCTGCGGTCGCATATTGTTTTTGGCACCATTCTTGTCCCTATTATTGTAACCTCTGTCATTCCTGTCATCAAAGTTTCCAGCATTAAAGTTTGGTTGCCGACTATTTCTGTCTCTCTCTGGAACATTGGGCAGTTTATCTTCAAGGAAATCAAATAGGGACACCTTCCCTGAGGGCTTGACTTGAATGTTGTCTTCATCATTCTGATCCTTGTTGCGTCCTTTACGCTTAGGCGGTTCTTGTTCTTTTGGCTGCTTTTCTTTCCTGTTTTCCGAATTGTCTCTCTTCTGGAGTATTTTGAGAGCTCTGTCAACATTATTCTTCGTATACTTCAGTGCATTTTCTGCCTGTTCTTCAGAAAATCCTGCATCTATTATTTTTTGAACATTTGCATCTAGCAAAGGTTTAGTTCCCCCTCCAAATACCTGGAAGAAAATTCAAATTGACATTGAAAAATACATTAAACTATTACTGAAGCTTTAAGTAATAAGTACCTTTTTAACACCAGATAGTCTCTGGGCCTCAGCAATAGCTCCCTTTCTTTGAGCTTCAAACTCTGCATTGTCTTGTTTAGCCGCTTCAGATATGCTCTTAAACTGCTTGTCAACTGCCTGTGCTTCAAGGGGCTGGCCAAACGGAATCCATGGAGGTGGTCCACCATCTACTCCTATACCACCTTTGGAAATATCTCTATCTTTAATATAAGAGCAAAGTATAATATACCAAGTAAAATATAAAGTAAGATTTGAGATATTGTATTGTGGATATTGCTTATGTTTTACACATACAACCAACATCTATTATGTTTATTAAAGGTTCCTCTAAACCTGCTTACTACTCTACTGGTGATTAAATAACTCACATTGAAATATTTGCACAGTCTTAGCAATTATATATGATGTTATCTATTTAAAAATAAAATATTAAATAGAATACATATGGACTTTTATTATAAAATAATAAACTCAAAGAAGTAATCATAAAAAATTGCTGTGCTGTGATAGCCTCAGAAAAACATGAGAATGTTTCAAACAAGGATTTTTTTTTTTCATTTCCAGAACATTGCTCATGTCTTTACTAATACAATACAATAAAGAAGTGATGCTTCTTTTTCACTGAGCTGGATATTTAATTATAAAACTTTAGAACTAGTTCACTAGTTAAGTTTATTTAAATTGTCAGGTGTAATACTACTATTGAATGAAAATAATGTTCACTTAGTTAATGTTACCTCTTGTGTGCTTAGCCAGGCTCCTGTTCAGTTCCCATTTCTCTATCATATGAGTCACCTTTCCGCCCAGCACTGTTATCACATTTGGAGTGAGCCAGACCACACCGTGACATACTTCCAAACCTTCATTCTTAAGGAGTAACTTTGTTCCAGGAGGAGTGTTAATACTTAAACTTGAAATAGGGCTTATCTCTAGAGCGGTGCAGGTGCTCTTCCCGTCATGTAAAGTAAGTTTGAGCATTCTAGGAGCAGATGTAGATTCTTCATTAGCTTTAGGTGCAGATACATTTCTAATTTTCTGGATTTGCACTATAATAGGTTTTTCTAACTTCTGCGCGTCTTTGGTAAACTCCTCAGGGAACGCAGTATCGCCTATGTCTCTCAGATCATACTGAAACAGTTTACAGGCATGTTATTAAGTTCGAGTAACGTGTGGTCACAATTAAACTCAAATACCTATTACCAAACATACTCACATCTAATATTTTTTTGCTTAGCGTATTTACATCTTTTATTTGACCGTTTTCACTAACCGTATCGGTGCCTTCCTGGCTCAAGTACCTGTAAAATTCAGAATAATTAGTAAAATATAAGTATTTCGAAACACACCCATTTTAAAAATAATTTTTGAATATACGAACCAGCCATGCTCTCTTAGTTCGTCTCTTAGTGATATATTATCCATTGCTGTAGATTATAACATCATTAACCAGATATATTTGAGGAAAATTGCGGAAGAACATACGGCACAGCTCGCTTGTCAAACAACCACTCATAGACAAATTTTGCTTTTTAGCTGTCAATTTGAAAGGATGTTTTTTGTCACAACAGTATTTTTAAATAGGTATCCACAGTATGTTTACTAATGATAATCGTTTCTTCATAACGAAAAAAGTAGAGAGAAAAACTTGTTACAATAATACATTTTAAAATCTAATTAATAAATAATTAATTAGTAACTTTAGCTCAACCCAAAGACTATTGTATGCTCAACTCAAATGCAATCATTTTCATCAATCATTAACGAAAAGAATATCTTTCAAAAAATATTTTACGTAAAAAGTTCATTGAAGTAACTTGACGGGAACAAGAACTATCAGTATTATTTTTTAAATGTCTTTTCTTGTATGTCAACAGAATTTTATGTGTAAAATGCTACTGCTTTAACCAGTGCATATCTGTAATAATGTACGAGTGTGGAGAACGTGAAATACGACGATTTGACTACTCTTTTCGACATCTCCAACGTAACTCAATAAAGCCAACGTAACTCAATAAAATTCGTTATTCAGTCTATCATTTTCATCCTTTCATCATTCATCTCTTCATAATTTCATTCCTTATCAAAACTTGAGAATAAATATAACATGACACTGGCAAAATACTCAAAAGTTATTGCCATCAAAAGAAAAAAAAGTTCATTGAACTTTGTGTAGTTGACGTTTACAGTACTAATTCGATCCCGGAGCCCTAATCAAGTTTTTATCTTTGATAAGAAAGAGCAGTAATCATTATCTACACCTATTTCAAAATTCATCATATAGTATTTTACGAAAATAAAGATGTCATCGGTAAGATTACCCTTTTTTATTCTAATAGCAACCGTAAATACCCATATTTTAAATTATTTGTGACTATTGATTACATTTGAATTATAATCTCTAGTATTTAGATAACTTATTGGTTTGTAATTGTGTTAACTCGATCATTTCGAGTCTGTAAATAATCGTATCCTTTCACTTTTCAGACGCACATATTTAATGTAGAAATGACTTGCGAGGGTTGTTCAGGGGCTGTGGAAAGAGTACTCAACAGGCTCAAAGGCCAAGGAGTGGACAGTGTCACTATCAGTTTGCCAGAACAAAAGGTTTCAGTTACATCAACTCTAAGTGCAGACCAACTTTTAGAAGTAATAAAGAAAACTGGCAAGAAAACGAATTATGTAGGGCTTCAATAGATGTGATAAACTTTTTTAAATCCATTCTTGTATTAATTGAAGCAATGAAATCAATGTTCCCAACATCTGTAACTAATACATCATAAATTTGTGAATTTGTAAAAACCATCTATTTTTATATCTGCTTGGTCATGTAATTAACTTTTCAAATCATCTAAAAATCAATTAGATGTGTTGTTAATTTAAGTAGAAATTTATTAAATAATATATTTTTTACATAAATTACATTTTAATATAATCATGTAGTATATATTTAAATTAAAATAAAACTAATTGTTAACAGCATATTCAAGTGTATTGAGCCTGAGATCTACAATATCAACTGCTTCATGGAGGGCATTTAAATGATCTACTATGGCATGAACAGTTGGCAGAACATCTGCACACTCACAGTCCTTCATGCCACTCTCTGCTAAATTGAATGTTGCATTCATTGTTTTTACCTTTTTCAGCAGAGGCTCATTCTGCTGGTTCAATAACTTGAACCCACTATTCAAAGGAAAGCTCCTTTTCCTACCAACCCATTCAATTGTACCACTTGTATAACAAACATCATTCTCCTTTAGTTTGATCATACCAAAGATATCCTCCTCACCAAAATCATCAACTGTTGTACCCAAGGATGTGTTTACAATGGAAGGTATTGTATAAGTTCCTTGAGTGGGGGGTTTCCTTGGAATGTGACTCATATGACCAACACTGTTACTAGAGTTATCTGAAGGTTGCCTGAAAGAACTTGATACAATAGGGTCAGAGAAGCGTCCAGAGGAATTATTGGGGGTTGATGTCTTGGATGGAGATTTCACACTACTTGGCTTAGGAACAATCAGAGTGCTGTTTGCCAGATTTCCACTTTGAAAGTATGGTTCAACTGGTTCTTGGTTCACAGTAGATTCAAGAGCATCGTCAATATGAACAAATGTGACAACTGGATACCTGCTGCTGTGGTAGCACTTGTACCAAACCTTAGACCCCTGATTCAAACATTAAAATGCATTTAATATGTATTGGCTCTTTTCAAAATAGTTCTAAATGAGTGACAACTAGCTCTGAACTCCAGTTTCTGAACAGCTACTTCATATTGTGATGTTACAGAAGTCACAGGCAAGTCCTGAATAAGATTAAAACAACATCAAACTATGCATAACTCTGTTTTAATATATTTTACTATCACAATACTAATTACAATTTATTTTACATACATACAATCTAATTTAAATTACTAAAACTAACTAATTTACATTTACTTATTAACTAGCTACATTTCTATGCTATCTTTTTTTGGCAAATTGATTTCGTACTTTTCTAGTAGACTTATTTGTTGAAGTTTGACAAGTAGATGATGGGTTTTGAGCTACATTTTCTTTTACTTCACTAGCAAGCTCTGTAAAGTTTGTCCTCCAAAGAAAGACCTGTAAATATTTCAAAACATTATTCACCTCATATCACTTACTTTCATTTAGAGATCTTTACTAATAGTGCTTACCAGTTTATCATCTCCTGCAGATCCAAATGAGTCCCCACTCTGTGAGAAGTTAACAGCATTTACACCTCCATTGTGCCCAATCATTGTGAATATGGGATGCCCCTCCAACAGGTCTAGCATCTGAACAAGTCATTGTGTATAAAAACAAGCATTTTAGAAATCAAGGGAACTGATGTGCCATCAGCTGGCAGTATCACAATCTATCTGGTGAACCGTTTGCTTGTTTCTCTTTGTAATTAGATAAAACATAAAAGAAATGATTGTGAAGTGTAGACCTTTTTATATAAAATGTTATACAGTTAACTCTCATAGTATTCAAAATTTTATTTAATTTCAGCTCTCATATCAATAGTAATTTAATTAGGAATAGATTTAAATAAAAAATACCTTCATTGTTCCATCCTTGCTTGATGTAAGAATGTAACTTCCACTAGGATGAAATGCTAACTGAGTAACTGCCTCATTATGGATGCTGGAAAAAGTGTTAAGTAAATTTTTTAGGTAATAAATCATTCAATTTGTATTTACAATAATTTTAAAATGGCACACCTATAATACTGAACCAGTTTATGAGTTCTAACATCATGTAGCTTGACATTCCCTTGTGAAGTCCCAACAGCCAAGTAGCAGCCAGAAGGGTGCCAAGATAAGTACATTCCATGACTGTTCTGGTCTTTAAAGGTGTGAATACAACTTCCAGAGTCAGGATCCCAGAGCCTTGTGGATTTATCATCAGAACATGAGGCTATTACTGACCCATCACTGGACATCCTGGCACATCTCACCCAGTTTGTATGCCCAACAAAGGAAGCAAGGAATTTGTGTTTTTCACTTGACCACAGTTTTACTATTTTATCATCAGATGCTGTCACAATCTAAAATTTAAAGAATGATTAAATGCTGGGTCAGCCAGTTTACACATGTAATAATTTACTGAACATTGGAATGTTACCTTTGTGCCATCAGGGCTGAACTGCACAGACCTGACAGTTTGGGAGTGAGCTTTAAACATGCCAGTACTACCGGTTACAGTAGGAACCCACAGTCTTACAGTCTTGTCTCTAGAAGCTGATGCCATGTATTTACCAGAAGGTGAAAATGTCACGTCCATCACTGCTTCATCGTGCCCTTGAAACCTATAGCTTCTCATTGAACCACGAACATCCCACAACTAAAAATACAATCTGATTTATAAAAAATATTTTCAATTATATGCACATTTAGTGAGTCTTCACTATAGGTACTCACCAAAACACTATTATCAAGGGAACTGGTGGCGACCTGGTGCTCATTAGGGCTGAAAAACAGCGCAGTTATACTATTCCGATGTCCCTTCAACTGCTTCTCTAGTGATGGTTCTAGGACAGTTTTTTTCTCCATTACATTTATGTTTATTAACTTTGAATAATTTATACCAACAATAACAACTTTGAGGGAAAATGGTAATGAAACTCCTTTCACTGTATTAAAAGTTTATTTTGTTGAATTTTCAAAATCAAACCGTTGAACGAAACTGTCACAACAAACTTTTTTAAATACCTACCCATAGATTACTGATCAGTAGTCGCTCCTCAAATGTACTCTTTGTGCTCATAAAAGATGCAGAATGCGTACATGAAAAATGCGGCAACTACTAGTACACCAATCTGGCGTAGCGTAGTTGAATTGTTTCCATCTCCTAGCAGCGGATGACATACGATGACAAGCTGCGTCTTCAAAATAGACTACCATACAAAAAAAATACAAAATTAACATGAAATAGGTCCTAAAGTGTATGTAATGAAATTTTAATATTCTAAAATATGTCGAATATAATGATTTACTAAATTCAAACTACTTTTATAAATATTCACTTATCGATGCGTTAATAATTTCTATTCCTTTATTGTTCTTTTTAAAATTAATTTTAAAAAAATACCCATTCTTATGCTACATTTATTTTAGTAACTAGACTGATTTAGATAAATTTTCGCATTAATCGGGCAAAACTGTTACAGTTGACAGTATTATCTTTTAAGTACACAAGAATCTATTCATACAGAACAAATTAAAATTTCAAAAACCAGTTCCCACATAAACTATTGGTAATAAGAAGGGCGGGATTTAGTCAGAGCGCAGTGGAGACTAATCAATCATTAATCCTTGACATCTCAGAGTTGTCAAGTATGCCGTCATGGTACGCCTTGTTCATACCAATAAAACGGTGAATTTACATGTTGCCATAAGAAAAGAAAGAAAAAAAGGTGAATTGTTAATAACGTCATTGTCAAACAGCCTAGCTGCGAACCAGAATAAATCAAATTCAAAATCCTATTGATTTTTTCTTTTATTATGGCCTCAAGGAGTTTATTGCCTGTATCAAGTAAAAACGGGAAAAATTTATTTAATTTTAACAATGATACAAAAAGAACGGAATTTTGAAAGGGTTAGGAAAATTAATATACATAAACAGCGAATATTTAGAAATCATAGTTTAATATTGTTTTGAATAATAAATAAAGATATTTTATAAAATAAAGATTGGATACAAGTTAGGAAAGAAACAGTGTTTGATAAATTGGAATAAAAGAGGAAGTACCAAAGTTAGGGCAGGACAAAAAATATGATTTAAATCAGCTTAATCCGCAACACACCTAAAATAAGTGCTTTCGAATCGTCATTTCTAATCTACCACTGGTTCGGAATACTGTATATTGGGGAAGAAGCCGGGAAAAACTGTACATTAGTTTTTCATTACATGTTGGAACATTTAAGTTTTCTAACTATTTAATTTAATTAAAGCTACAATGACTACCTTTATATAAAAATAAAATATGTAATACTTCTATAATTAATGATTTCAAGTACACTAAGGCTTTTATTTAAATACATTTTATTTAATTGCATGAAACATACGGGATGCAACGAATTTAATCTACAGATCGAAAATTATCATCTCCCATGCCTAATCCTATTAAAATCATTTAAATGTCTCTCAACATACATTAAATTATCAAATATGAACTGGGATGGCAAGGCAAGAATGTTTACTCCCTTAAAAAATATCTTAATAAAGACTCTCGTGATTTCTTATTGTAAATAGCTCTAATAGCTCTTATTTTTTGTGAAATAAATATCGCTTCTATATCAGCAGCATTACCCCATAGCAATAAACCGTATGACATTAAATTATGAAAGTATGCAAAGTAAACTAGTCTTGAAGAGGGAATATCTGTCAGACTACGTATTTTCCCTAACGCGTATGCTGCAAGGCTTAGCTTAGTTCTAAGTGATTCTATGTTTATAACACTGTAACTGTTTTTGTCTAAAGAAAGCCTAGGAATTTAGTAGAATAAATAATTTTTAACAAATTCTTATCTATAATTACATTCGTCAATGCTTGTTGAACATTTGGTTATAAAAATCTTCAACATTTGGGCTTATCGGCATTTAGCAGTAAATGAATATTTGCAAATCAATCCGTCACGCGTAACGTCAATCCGTAATAAAGCGTCATAAGTACGAAAAACTCACGCAGTAAAATTTTTGGCCAGCCAAAGGATTTATAATATGCACCCGTGAACAAAGCACTTATTTCTTGATCCTCTCTTGGTCAATTATCAATAAGAAAAAAAAAATTGTCTATGATTTTTGACTGATTGTCCGATTCATTTTCCACACGAGGTATTTCTAATGTTTTGAATTAAGCAATTTTTATTAAATAAGTGAATGATGTCTAAATAACTAAGAGAACGTCTCTGCCTTTATTAGAATTAATTTTCATTTCGTAGATTTGCGTTAGTTCTGTTGCAGAACGTTTAATTTATTGTATACCGTAAACCGGGTAAGAGTTGTCATATTGTTTTATTCTTTTTGTCAGTTTGTTTCAAGGCATTCAATGTTAATTATATTTTTCAGATATTGGTGAAACATTATTTTATTATGGAATAAAACTTTTTTATGGAGAGAACCTATCTTTGGTCTGAAAGTCTAAAGGTATTTTTTTTGTTTGAGAGCTGATATAAATTTTAAAAACTTAAAAATAAAAAATCTGACGAATCGTTCAAAACCCATTTTTTTTAAATTGCAGATAAATATTTATAATGAACGTGGTGGCGGGTGTTGAAGTAGCTGGGGAAGTGGTTCTCATTGCTGATGAGTTGAGTCAGGCTGTGGAGCTTACACTGAACCCCACAGTATCTCAAGAAGCTCGGAATCAAGCATACAATGCTTGTGAAAGGTTAGCTATAAACTGAACAAAGTTAGAATATAAATGGGTATACCAATGATTAGAAATAGTTAATTTGAATATTATAACAAAAATATTAGAATAGGCATTTCAACCATCTTCAAGAAAAAGTAAAACTAGAAATAAAGTTTTCATTTTAGAATCACTTAAAAGGTTCAGTAAATATGCGAGTCAAGCTTATACATTATGCAGCTTAAGCTAACTCTGCTGATCAAGCTACTAAGGTGCAGATTGTGCTGTGTGGTGGTGGTGTGATGTCAAACCTGTTGTTTTTCCTTTCAAAATGAACCTGTCCTTTTATTGTCTGCCTGTCTCTTAAAATTCAATACTGTGCTTGTTTGAAAGCTACATTTTAAAGACAACATTATCAATTTTAAAGAGGAAATTAATGTGTTGTTATTTTAGCTTCAAAGAGAACTCACCATGGTGTGCTCAGGCTGGGCTATTGCTGGCCAGTGGCAACCAGTACTCTGCAGTGGTGAAACACTTTGGACTACAGCTAATGGAACACACAGTCAAGTACAGGTGGACCCAGATAACACAGGCTGAGAAAATTTTCATCAAGGTAAACATTTATTCCAATACCTTTTCTATTGTTTTTTTTTTTTGTATTGAAAAGAAGAAAATACTTCACTGCCAAAATTATAGCTTTGCATCAGATTTACTATGTACTTCACCTAACCTTGTCTGGGATTAAAATAGATGAATGATGTAATTGATACATT
The DNA here is from genome assembly GCA_949316135.1 of Choreutis nemorana. NCBI lineage: Eukaryota > Metazoa > Arthropoda > Insecta > Lepidoptera > Choreutidae > Choreutis > Choreutis nemorana. Next base: position 8,293,765 of record OX438601.1, on the reverse strand, counting down.
ATAATTGAACACATACATTGTAATTGAACAGTATTAAATTTAAGATTTCTTAAGCCTTCTATAATCAATGATGTAATAAGACTATGGATAAACAATGTTAAAATTGATTTTGATTATTTGTAATAATTACAATCATTTATGGGGACAAAAACATAGTTTGCTGATGGTATTATACTGGTTCTATTCTGTTTCTAACCGAACTCAATATGTTATTTATTTTGAGTAAGTCCTTATTTTTTTTTGTTAAAACCAACACATTAGCTTTGTCAAAGAAATACAAAAAGGAGAAATTTGCACCAACTGTTCAAATAACGAAATTAATAGTAAATGGAAGCAGGCTAAGTTTATTTTTAATGTTTTGTTTATATTAAAAAACAGATACTATACTACTGTGATACTGTATTTGTTTCTACTATGATATAATAAATTTATCAGTTATTAAAGGATATTATTAATCCAAAACTTCCTGGAGTTTATTGGTTTTGGTTGATCTTTGGTTGATACCTATCGAAAAAAGTAACTATAAATATGCTTAATGTGCATGTCCAATTTTTATTTTAAACAATCTTAATCCAGGAAAATGCAATGAAGCTGTTATACATGGGGGGATGGGAGACTGGGCATTTGAATGATGCCCTCGCTCGCGTGATTGTCGAAATGATAAAGCGCGAGTGGCCGCAGCAGTGGCCGACGCTGCTTGCGGAGTTGAGTGACGCATGCACTCTAGGACATTTACACACGCAGATCGTCTTACACGTGTTCCTGAGGCTGGTTGAAGATGTTGCCACTTTACAGGTATGGATTTAATGTGACTGCTGACAATTTTTTCATTTGTGTAATCCACATAAAATAATAGATCTATGGTGTAAACATATCCAAACTAAAGCAACAACATTTAATACATAAATGTCAGTAGTTAAATCAATATTTCATTATTTCTATTAAAGTATGTGGAATTAATATGTCATTAATATTTGAAATAAAAGTTGACCCCCTTTTAAATAAAGTAATCTTTGCAAGCTGATTTTACATATCTATACTTAAGTTAAAACAAATAAATATGCAAGCTTAATCTACAATGATCTTTGAATTATACCTCACATGTATATTAATAGATTTTAAATTTTGTATAGACTTTAGAACAGCATCAACGCCGTAAGGACATCTACCAAGCGCTGACGAGCAATATGTCGGAAATATTCGCTTTCTTCATGAGGCTAATAGAACTTCACGTGCAAGAATTCAGAGAAAAGACAGCCGCTGGAGATTTTAACGCCGCTAATAGCAACGGACGTGTTGTGCAGGTAAGTTATAAAATAAATCTTTATCTCATAAGGTTCTGATTTCTGAAATTGATTGATTTGTAACAAAACTTAGATATTGATTAATCTTAATGCTCATATTAACAATCAAAACAGGTGGTACTGTTAACTCTAACTGGTTTCGTGGAGTGGGTGTCAACAAACCATGTGGTAATGAACAACGGAAGACTTCTCCAAATCCTGTGCATCCTACTTCAAGATGAAGCGTTTCAGCTACCAGCTGCTGAATGTCTACTTCAGGTGGTCAATAGGAAAGGATCTGTGAGTAAACTATATTTTTATATATATATATATAGATTTGCAGATTTTTTGTCACACTTAGATCAATATGTTAAATTGTTGCTGTATGTAATGTTATGTTACTTAATTAAGTGGCAATCATTATCAAAACAACAGTCTATGTATGTAAACCCAAAAACATTGGTAATAAAATAATGATGCTTAATATTGTGTATTAATTATTTAGACAAAGGAACGGAAGCCATTGATGATATTGTTCAGCGAAGACGCCATCACCTGCATTCATCGTGCTACATTAGCAAGCATCAACGCTGTTGACGAAAAGAGCTATTTGTTCCTAAAGAAATTGTCACAGGTAAGTTTAGCAAGTTTCTGAAAAAATGTTTTAGTATTCTGTTTCTGTTACTGCATATATATATTTGCATAATTTAATCGTCAAATTATTGTCTTTAATGTAACAAGCTAATTAAGATGTCAACTTATTTGAGTGAAATAACTGCCTTAATTATTTTCCCGACAAAATTATGAAAAATTTAAATAACGCGACGTTGACTTGGGATTGTAGTTAGTGGAGGCGTATTTTCTTATTTGTAAACGTAAATTATGTGATGTCGTACGCAGGTGTTAGTAGGCGTGTCTGCTCAGCTAACCTCGTTGTGGAGCTACGCTACAGAAGCAGCGCGATGGCTGCCGCTGCTGCTGGAATGCGTCGCGCTGTTGTTGGCGCATGCATCGCTGCTACTGGCACACGCCGCCCACCAGGTCAGTCCAGAACCAAATGTTAAGTGGGAACCAAATACACTCTTCTTTGGCCTGACTTATGGTGCTTAAAACCAACATTTGATACTTAACTTTCAATCTTAGAAAAGGGCGCGGATTCTATTTCCCTGATGCACTGTCACTCAAGATTCACTCTAAATATCTAAAGCAATAAAGCTTCGAAATCTATTTAGTCTTGAAACTACGTTGAGTGGACTTCCAGAGGTTTGTACGAAAATGGTCACGGAGTTTAGAACACAAATTGTGGTAAATACAAAGTTCGTGTACAGGTTCTGCTAGCGCTGTTGAAACACGATCAACTGGCGAAACATCCCTTACTGCTGGCCGTACTACCGCGATACTTACCGCTCGCCGCTCCGAAACTGCTCAAGGTACGATATACGACAAATCTCAAATTAAGGAAAATTACATTTTTAAATGGCGTAATTAAATGTAAATATTTTAGTTATCTAACGAAAAATTCTAGTCTTACATTGTTTTAGCGAATAGAAAAATAGTATATTTTTTTGTAAATTGGTAAACAATATTCATATTAAATTCACTAAAAACATACAATTTCTTGATTTTTTTATCTCGTTTCTTTTTTAGTTTTCAAGCTAAATTGTTGAAAGAAAATAACCTTCCTTTTTTAGAGATTAAAAGGATTAAATACACGATTAATTCTGCAGGTGTCATATCCAACGTCTCGTGTGAGTGGAACACAAGATGCGGTGGCGTATGCTTGTATGGACTTTGACAGTGAACAGGAGTTCATCACTTTCTTCAACAGATGTAGAACTGATATTTTAGATACCTATAGGTAAGTTCATCTCCTACTTATATTGTGGGGTTACAAATTATGGTAATAATATTCTCAAGAAAAAACCACTGCTGATTTAACAGATTAACGTGAAACCTGCTGTTGTTGGGTTTAGAATGAATATTTAGTAACATTTACTAGTGAAATGGTATGCTGACTGGTTCCTTTGTGTTACAGACACTGCATGTCAGCTGCTCCTCTAGTCACGTGGTCGTACGTGGAACAATGGACTCTATCAGCTTTAGAAAAGGCAGATTCTTGCCCACCACAAGTTGATGTAACACATCCTGTATATATCGAGTGGGAGGCGTTGTCTCAAGTAAGGATATTTTTTTATATAATGAAAAAATACCAATGTCATAATGATTTTATAGTTCCGTACCCAAAGCGTGAAAAACCAGACCCTATTACTATTACTAAGCCTCAGATGTCGGTCCGTCATTCTTTCACCGGGCTGTATCTCATAAACTATTTCAGAGTATGTTCATTTCTGTTGTCGCTATCACAACAAATACTAAAAAACTAAAGTAATTTATAATTGAAGAGGGCTCTCATACGAGGAAAAAAACTATTTTCTTTTACGAAAGTATTTAAAAATTGTATAATATTTAATCTTGTACGATCCCTTCATGTGCGAGCCCAACTTGGCCAGTTCTTTTTCTCGTTCAAAGCCGTTCAAGTAGCCAAAGCATTTTTTTTCTATAGCTTCAGAGTACTTACGACATAATTATTACAGGTCCTAGACGTGGTGCTGTCCCGCCTGCTGCAGACGGAGCCGCGTCCCAGCGTGGCGCAGGGCCTGCACGTGCTGCAGCGCTGCGTGGCGTGCCGGCCGCTGTGTCCGCAGCTCACGTCGCTGCTGCTGTCCTTCATCTCCGCGCTGTTCGTGTTCCTCAGCTGTGCCTACAGCCAGCTAGCAGGTACGCTACTGTCTACACGTGCTGCTGTGTCGCCTGCTGCAGACGGAGCCGCGTCCCAGCGTGGCGCAGGGCCTGCACGTGCTGCAGCGCTGCGTGGCGTGCCGGCCGCTGTGTCCGCAGCTCACGTCGCTGCTGCTGTCCTTCATCTCCGCGCTGTTCGTGTTCCTCAGCTGTGCCTACAGCCAGCTAGCAGGTACGCTACTGTCTACACGTGCTGCTGTGTCGCCTGCTGCAGACGGAGCCGCGTCCCAGCGTGGCGCAGGGCCTGCACGTGCTGCAGCGCTGCGTGGCGTGCCGGCCGCTGTGTCCGCAGCTCACGTCGCTGCTGCTGTCCTTCATCTCCGCGCTGTTCGTGTTCCTCAGCTGTGCCTACAGCCAGCTAGCAGGTACGCTACTGTCTACACGTGCTGCTGTGTCGCCTGCTGCAGACGGAGCCGCGTCCCAGCGTGGCTTATTGTAACCACACTTCATACTGAGGAGCTCTGACTATAGAGCTTTGCAGTCCAATTCTTAACATTCTCAAATTATGAATGTTCTTATATATCTCTTAAGTGTTTTTAATTAATTGAAATTAATAAAAGATGTTCGTTTCAGGTCCAGGTGTAGGCGTGGCGGGCGCGGAATTGTTGCCGCGTGTTTTAGACAAAATATTCGCAGCGCTAGTTTACGAAGACAATCCGCCGATGGCCAGACGTTCGAGAAACGTCAAAAACCTTCGCTTACACGCGGCGGGACTGCTTGTCAAACTCGCGTCTAAGGTAACCATAACTTATTTTATTCTAGAGGTAAATTTATTCATGTTATTAATAAATACAACTCTAGAATTACACTTACACAACAAAATAAAGGAATGGTCGCCTAAACCCTTCTTACGGGTGTGTATGAAGAGATTCATTTGTACGAATGTATGTGGAAGTGAAAAAGGATTGTTGCGTATGGCGAACCGTAGTCTCTACTTTCTACCCACCCCTTTAGGACAGGAGTCAGAATAAGTGTGTTTAAATAAAAATATTCACTAACTTTTCTCTATCTTGCAGTACCCATTACTATTACTGCCAGTGTTTGGCCGTCTGCACGAAATGACTCAGTCTGCTCTCCAAACGGATCTCAGCGCTGTAGAGAGCGTCACCTTACAAGAAGCTCTGCTGCTTGTCTCGAATCATTTCTGCTGTTTTGAACGACAAAGTGCTTTAGTGCAACAGGTATAGTATTGACATATTCTGCCTCTACCTTTCATGTACGTTTTTCGCTTATATTAAGGTAACATGACTGCTTCACAAAAAATCACGACTTTCAAGTCGTATCCACACCGGACCGGATTAAGCGCGATCCAAGCGCGGCTCGGTTTGACTCCACTTCACTCTAAATCAACTCACACTATGTTATTGAAATGTGAGATTTGTTTTGTTTTGTATTGAAAATTAAAGTGAAAGTCGATTACGATGCGTTGTTCACGCAAAATCACATGAGAACGTCATGTTTTGAAATCGTGTGTAGACCTTAATGTCGATTAGGGTCCCACGCTTACGAGCTTGGCTCGCAATAAGGTCCGATGCGTGTCGCCAGGTGCTGGGCGACTGCAGCGCGCGCTGGGCCATGCTGGCGCCGCACACGGCGAGCGCGGCCGCGCTGGCGCGCCTGCTGGGGCTGGACGCGCCGCCCGCCGACGCCCGCGACGAGCGCGCGCGCGCCCGCAAGGCGCTGCTGCACGCGCTCACGCTCACGCTCGGCGTCGTCAAGCGGACGCAGGTGCCCAGCGACCCTGACAAGTCAGTACTACTTCTGTTATCTTTCGACTACTAGTGGTTTGCTTCCAATTGTGAATTGTGCTCGCTCTGGTTGTCTAGACGTTTCGGGGGTTTGAATATGTCTGAAACCCCTTTACCGATTTGACTCATGACAACACAATTAATCGAAATTTTAAAACATTCAAATCAACAATACTTAATTTATCATCGAACGAACATTTATATATACATACATACAAATGCCAAAACGTTCTAGTAGAGCTGGAGTTATTAAGCACATTACTTAAATAACTCCCACTCTACCGGAACGTGAATACTCGAATATTACTAACCTTTAATAATCGTGAGATACTAATATACTAATAATGTGAGATACTAATAATGTTGTCGACAGGGCAATGCGCGGAGGGTTCAGCGCGGGCGTGTCCGCTAACGGCAACCCGCTGTGGCGCAACCCGTGCAGCGCGGCCGTGCTGCCGCTGCTGCCGGGCGTGCTGCAGCTGGCGCGCGCGCTGCACGAGCTGCCGGCCGCGCCGCGCCACCCCGCGCACGCGCACGCGCTGCGCCCGCCCGCCGCCGAGCGCGCGCGCCTGCTGGCCCGCGCCGAGCCCGCCGCCGCGCCCGGCGCCGCCGCCAGGATCAACGTCTACCTGCACACGCTGCACGATAATGTTACTATTTTACACATTACTCCCTTATTCTCAGTGGCGATGGAGATGCTGTCCTATCCCCCAACTTATCTCCAAAAACCACGGTGTCACGTATTGATGATGTGTGTATCAACGGCAGGTATGCCTGCTGGTAGGCGCGGCTGCGGGGTCGCTGGGGCGCGAGCTGTACTGCGCGGCGGGGCTGGCGCGCTCGCTGCGGGCGGCGCTGCTGTCGGCGCTGCGGCGGCTGCCGGAGCACTGGCTGCGGCCGGTGGTGCGCAGCGCGCTCAAGCCGCTGCTGCTGCACTGCCCGCCGGCGCACTACCACGCCGTCGCGCTGCCGCTGCTGCAGCACCTCGTGCCCGACAGTACGTCACGCACACATACACACGTACACAGCACACCCGCTCGCTACTCAACTATACACAGGCATAATAGGAAAAGCTTACTTTTTTGCCAAAAATAATAAGTTTAATAAATACTTTTTGTTTAATTTTACAGTGTTAGAGCATCTAACTCAACGGTGGGAATACATAACGTCACTATATGAATCTGGTAAACTAGAGGAGGAAGCCGGCAGCGAGTCACAAGAAGTCTTAGAAGATATGTTAGTTAGGAATCTTACAAGGGAATACTTGGAACTACTAAAGGTACAAAAAAAAATCTCTTATGAATTCATTTACTAAAATAACTAATTGAAATATTTTTCGAATGCATTTTTTTTTCTAGATCTCACTAGTAGAAGGTGGAGTAACGGGTGAGTTGTGCACTAATGACAATATGGAAGAGGACAGTAACCAGCCACCGCCACGCGCCGCCGAGCACGTGTCCGAACTGGGCACCATACTATTAAACGACCCTATCGTCTCGCCAAACATTTTACATACGGTTCGTATTCATGTTCTGTTTCAAATTGTTTGAGTGAGTACCTGTACTAATTTTTAGTTTTTTGTTCAAAGATCCTCCGAGCTCTGACGTGGAACGACTCGCCGTCATCCCTCCGCGCGTGTAGCTTAGCTCTGCCAGTCCTCCGCGGGGCCCTTGAGGCCAACAGCGTGGGGCCCAACGACGCGTGCGGGGCCCTGTGCGCCGTGCTGCAGGCCCTGCGCGTGCACGGACAGCACGACGCCAACCAGGCCGCCCTCCTCGCGCTGGCCGTGCAGGTAACGTTACATACAACGACGCGTGCGGGGCCCTGTGCGCCGTGCTGCAGGCCCTGCGCGTGCACGGACAGCACGACGCCAACCAGGCCGCCCTCCTCGCGCTGGCCGTGCAGGTAACGTTACATACAACGACGCGTGCGGGGCCCTGTGCGCCGTGCTGCAGGCCCTGCGCGTGCACGGACAGCACGACGCCAACCAGGCCGCCCTCCTCGCGCTGGCCGTGCAGGTAACGTTACATACAACGACGCGTGCGGGGCCCTGTGCGCCGTGCTGCAGGCCCTGCGCGTGCACGGACAGCACGACGCCAACCAGGCCGCCCTCCTCGCGCTGGCCGTGCAGGTAACGTTACATACAACGACGCGTGCGGGGCCCTGTGCGCCGTGCTGCAGGCCCTGCGCGTGCACGGACAGCACGACGCCAACCAGGCCGCCCTCCTCGCGCTGGCCGTGCAGGTAACGTTACATACAACGACGCGTGCGGGGCCCTGTGCGCCGTGCTGCAGGCCCTGCGCGTGCACGGACAGCACGACGCCAACCAGGCCGCCCTCCTCGCGCTGGCCGTGCAGGTAACGTTACATACAACGACGCGTGCGGGGCCCTGTGCGCCGTGCTGCAGGCCCTGCGCGTGCACGGACAGCACGACGCCAACCAGGCCGCCCTCCTCGCGCTGGCCGTGCAGGTAACGTTACATACAACGACGCGTGCGGGGCCCTGTGCGCCGTGCTGCAGGCCCTGCGCGTGCACGGACAGCACGACGCCAACCAGGCCGCCCTCCTCGCGCTGGCCGTGCAGGTAACGTTACATACAACGACGCGTGCGGGGCCCTGTGCGCCGTGCTGCAGGCCCTGCGCGTGCACGGACAGCACGACGCCAACCAGGCCGCCCTCCTCGCGCTGGCCGTGCAGGTAACGTTACATACAACGACGCGTGCGGGGCCCTGTGCGCCGTGCTGCAGGCCCTGCGCGTGCACGGACAGCACGACGCCAACCAGGCCGCCCTCCTCGCGCTGGCCGTGCAGGTAACGTTACATACAACGACGCGTGCGGGGCCCTGTGCGCCGTGCTGCAGGCCCTGCGCGTGCACGGACAGCACGACGCCAACCAGGGGGCTTAGACAAGTGCCGTTTTACGCAAAACGTTAACGCTTAAGAAATATGAAATGTATTGAAATGACATTAACTTGAGAGATGATGCTGTTCAAAATCCTTATTGCTGAAATAAAACATAAATTAAAATGGCGTCAAACACCGAGCTACTACAAATAATATACAATTGCTAGGCAACTGCCACGATTAACAATTTAAACACTGGCTTCGGGAGCGTCACCTCCGACCCTCATGCTCACTAGCGTAAGATATTTTACGTTAAAATATAGCGGATTCATGGTCCGCCTATGTCTAGAAACGATATTTGGGACGAATACTTAATAAAAGGTCTATTCTAGCACTAGTTCATGGTAAAATTTTTCGCGCTCATAAACTTTTTGACAAGTGTCAAACATTATTCATCGACAAAACTAGAGTATAATGCTCGAAATGTACTCCTTGGTGGTCATCGACCGTTTTGCGCTGCGGAGAATGGGCATTTGTCTAAGCCCCCAGGCCGCCCTCCTCGCGCTGGCTTTTGGTGGACCGTTGATTTGGATAGCCGTATTCATCATATTACAACTAGCGGAAGGAGCGCGATACAAATGTGCGCTCTGTGTAGACGTACCGTGTCCGATCTATGTATTGAAACGCGCGATCTTGCCGTGCGCGTTCCGTTAGTTGTCGAATCCACGATTACGCTCTATGATCTTGGATCCGCAGATCCTAAGATCGTCCGACGATCCTGCCATTGTGACCACCATTATTGTCACAACATCATGGTCGCAAACAATCATTTTTGTGTGTATTATTACTTCATGAAAATATGTACTCAAATATATTTTTTTGACAACAGACGTACGAAGCGCTCCGTCCACGATTCCCAAACATCGTGACAGTCCTTCGCGCCATACCAGAGGTAGACGCTCACGATGTCCACAGATTAGACGAAAAACTCGCGTCTAACACCAATAAACCAAACAAGATCGACAAGAGCAAACGTGAATTGTTTAAGAAAATAACTTCTAAGGTACTTATGATAAATGTTTCTATTTATCATTTATAAACAAAAAAAAATACATAGACACAGAGTTCACAATTTTGTTGAATTGTTTTGATATTCTGTCAATCTTATCTCATTTTAAATGTTTTAGTTGATCGGTCGCAACGTAGGCCAGCTGTTCAAGAAGGAGGTGTACATTGTAAATCTCCCCAGCATCCAGGTTCCTAAGGAAAAGCCCCGCAGTGCCGTAGACTCGGCCGAGGGCGCAGGATTGGAAGGCTTGTTTGCTCACGCACCGACCTAGCCCCCGCCATACCTCCGACACCCTAGCCATATCTACTCACTATCTTATGTCTAATGTGAATATCCATATGTTATTTAATTGTAATATTAAACGCTTGACAAGTTAACATTGTTCCACTTAAATATTTTTATTGAAAGGCTCCCCTTCTCTCAGGCAACTAAAGCCTCGTATTCAATAGGAACCAGACGCGCAACACGTGACGTTCAACATGATCGGCAACGTTGCCAACAAGACGCGCGCTTCTTTAAGCCATGCAGATTTATCACATGTTGCTCACCACGATTCGCATCAATTGTTGCCTAGTTGACGAGGCTTTAATGCATACATACATTTATTTGTTAAATACGGGTAAAAAAATACAATACAAACAAAATAAATAATTTATTTGTTAACATAGAAAAATGCCTTCACTTATCATACGTGTATACCATCTGGAAGCCTAGGTCCAGATTTTTACCGTTGGAGACGAGTTCTATCTTATTAGTCGTCACATCGACCTTTAATACTGAAGCATTCTCCAAGATAATACATTTGGTTTCGTAGTCTCCCGGTACTGGGATCTTTCGAGGACCGAGAGTCGGGTCTTTGTACCGCCACAACTTCAACGAACATAGATCTGAAAAAAAATTGGTAAAAAATTAAAACTCTTATTGTTCTAGTTATCTACTTCTTCAAAAGTAATGTGCCTAAATAAGTCTATTTACTGTAGCTACATAGCAAATACTTTAGTTCAATTCAAAGCTGTTAGTGAATTATTATTAAACAATCCGATTTCGAACACCCACCTTTGATAGCTTTCACTTCTTTAGCTATCTTGGCCTTGACTTTATCGACGGTATCGCCATCTGCGAGACAGACTGACACCGTGAACAGTCCGTTCATCGGCGTTGGGTTGATGACGGTGACGTCTACACCGGGCTCGGCTGTGAATGTGACGTGCGGCTGTCCAGGAGCGCAGTCTTCGCGAGTCTTCTCCGGCGCCTCCGCGCTGTCAGTAAACTTCACTTCTATCGTATCTAACTGGAAGTATACAATAATAAACATTATAACACATGCAGCTCTGCAATGAACTATGTTTTTGTATAGCAGGGCAGCAATACAGGGTGCGGCGCGTAAACTTACTTTTTTAAATAAATCATAAAACAAAAAATATTGTAGATATTATTTCAACATTTTATACACACAGTAGTAAGTACTTTTAAATTTTGAAAACGATAACTTGAATCTGGTCTCTGTTCTAGTCAATACATTAAGAGAATCGAAATAAAGTTTTGATCCAATTCATCTATATTGGTCTTTAGCTGATCCAGGGTTTTCAGATGAATACACAAAGTATTTACCGACTTAAAAATATGCCAGGGTGCTAAATCTGGTCATCAAATAAGGAATTTTCCGCACCGCAACCCTGAAGAAAAATATTACATCGTCATTCGATTTCAATTTTGATTTACCGTTAAAAGATATTTGGTTATTTAACAAGTTTCATTTAACTTTTAAAAATAAAAATATATTGTATTATTCTGTACATAATTTTGTAGTGATACTGAATAAACCAATTTTTATGAACTGTCTGACATCAGAAAAAACTTAAATAATAAAAGCGATCAGATTTTTTATCTATTGTTTGTACCTTCAAGTGATAAATTGCATACGTTCATAAACCTACTGTTACTATGTTGAAAAATGCTCATGAAACCTGATTTATCTGATGTCAATGATCATTGACCTCGATCAAAAAGTAAAATTGTTTATCGTCATAATTATAACTTCTAAATAATTTCTTATTTCAGTTTATCGGAGCTATACATAGTACATATCAGTAAGTAAAAATTAAGACGATTACTCACGTCAAGCGTGTTGAGTAAATACTGTTTGTTTTCGTTTAAGATGGCCGCCTCGTCGAAAGGCAGGCCTACTGAGAGCGCCTCGACGCCGACTCTCTCCATATTCTCCCTGGTAGCCTGCACGAACGGCATCACGCGTTTCATATATTTTTTTAAATCGGCAATCCCACCAAGCTTGCTCGAAATCGACTTATTATCTGGAAGTCCAGATGTCTAGAAACAAAAAACACAGTTATTAACGTTTACTCAAATATCTTTATCTTTTTAGTATTATGCCATTTTTACGTTATTTATTGAACGTCTCTATAACATAATCAGAACCATGTAAAGTTAACATTGAGAACAAGTTATTACTTTACCTTATCTTATAATTAACTTATTTTATATAAGATTTTTTATTACTATTCGAACATTCGAAGATCATTTTAAATTTTTTATGTATTTACGAACTTACCCCACTAAGTTCTTTAAGGGTGGTTAGAATAATGTGTTGCCATTTAGGGTACTCCTTTGCAACCCAAATTACAGCTTTGTTTGGTTTCTTCTCTGGTTTTGGTGCTTCTCCTTTCTTGGGCTTCTTCACTGCGCAATGGTTTTTGAGGTAGATCCGGAACGAGTGTGCGGCGTCCATCAGATAGTTACTGGCTTTGACTGCTACTTCGTCTACACTGCCCGCCTCCGGCCAACGTTCGTGGAGAATGCTAGCTTTCTAAAAAAGTTATTTATCATTTTACTGTATACTCGCCGACAAGAGTTTTCGACAGTATGTAATCCACAAAGTAGTTTCAATTATCCATTATGAAGCACCATAAAAATAAAAAAATAGCGGTGCTAAATTACATATAGAGTAGGAATGTAATACAATGTGATGCCTTACATTTCCGAGAAGTTCCCACACATGCTCGGCGACGTGAGGGCAGATCGGCGACATTAGCTTGGCCTGCGTTTCTATGTACCTTATTACTAAATCAACATGCATAGCACTGTCTGAACACAGCTCCCTGTATTTGTCCCGCGCTGCTTGCAGCTCAAAGAAACCACTCTTCAAGGCTTCCTTGAATAACATCCTATTGTAATAATCGTCAGTCTGGACTATTTTATTGTTTATTTCGCTAACGAAAACGTTGTCGTGGAAGTTAAATTTACCTACAATAAGGAAAAAAATATAGAACAGCTCATGCTACAGTTAAATAAATTAATATATTTATTATAATTATTAATTATAATTAATACTTGAATATTTTATGAAATATACCTGTTCTTAGGGTAGATTTATTAGCGACCATTTCCTTTACCCATTCGATAAATGTGTACAGTCTTAGGATAGCGGCATCGGCAGTGCTTTCTACAAAGTTAGCATCTTCAACTGAGTCACCGGCATCAGCAAGTGTGAGTCGCATTCCATCAGCACTAAATTTTTCAATGGATTCTGAGAGTGTCAAGAAATTTCCATCGGATTTCGACATTTTCGCCGAATTTAACATGAGATGACCGTTGGCGCGGATGCCTTTCGGCCACTTATCTTCTTCCTTGGGCCATATAGCGCAGTGATTGTAGATGTAGTAAGTCAAATGGTTCTGTATCAAATCTTTTCCGGACACTCTAAGATCAACAGGATACCAAAATTGGAATGATTTCTTCATGAGATCTATAGATTTCTTGGGTATCTTTGAGTTTTTTGGAATAGGCGCATCGTTAAAGAATATGTAATCCCAGACATCGCTTGTCATGTCTTCAGGTTTAATTTTTAAAGCATTCTCTGTATTTCCTCTGAAAGTATTTCCTTGCAGAAAATGCGATACTGTGTAGTACGCATTATATATAGTAGAGTCTGACAGAGATTCAATCAGCCACTGCTGATCCCAAGGCAGTTTAGTTCCTGAAAAAGTATTATTAATTATTATTAAAAATCCTGGAAATTAATTTAAAACAATAGAGAAAATTATATATTACTCACCCAATCCATATGTTCTGGAGCATGCGTACTCGTGAAGCCACCTTAAAGTTGCTTGGAAATTCTTCCTAACTTCATCATGATAAGTGTTCATACGAGACAATGCTTTTTCAGCTTGGGTCTTCCATTCTTCATTACCATAGTCGAGGTACCACTGATTGCAAAGAGCTACGACGCACTCGTCACCTGACCTCGACATTATCGTTTTTTCAGGCTCATAATAAACAACTGCACCCTTTTCCTCCACCAGTTTATTTTGCAAATTCTTTTTTACGTCTTGAATTTTACTGCCTTTGAATTCACCAACCAAAAGGATACCGTCGTAAAATCCTTTCAAGTACACTGTCTCTTTTGCTTGAGCTAGTTTGTCTTTATCGTTTTGACTTTGTATTTTAAGTTTGTCGTACAAAAATACCGCGGCAAGGTTCCCATATTCGGGTATTTCAAGGATTGGCATCGGTTGGAAAGGCAGGACCATTTCGTCTTTGATTCCATATTTTTCGCGGAAAGCCTGCTTCTTCTGCAGATCAACGAGGGCGGCGTAGTCGTCGGGGGAATCGGATGGAACGCTAGTGACGATTCCGGTGCCTTTGTCTTCCTTGATTGTGAGCATAGGAAGACAATAAATCTTTGGATACGACGTCAGAGGAGACTTAAGTGGTACTCCAAGAAGATCTTGACCAACCACATCTAAAATAACCTTAAATTCTCCATCCTTTTCAGTAAACCCTTGGTAAGCCATATTTCTGGCTGCCCGCTTTGTGCACACGAAAACACCGTCTTTGACAGTCTCAAACGCAATGTATTTAATGTCAGGATGGATCCAGCAGTTGGTTTGTCCGTACATAGTTTCAGGCCTAAGAGTTGCAGCTACAAAGGATACTTTCTTTCCCTTGAGAGATCTAAAGTTAATTAAAATAAAAGAAAGTAAAAAAGACATTCCAGGCAATGTAAAACCTAGTTCTAATTATGTATAAGAAAATGGCGAAAAAAAACATAAGTATCTTTAAAAGGTACTCACATAAGTTTTTGAGGTAGTTCTAACACCTCCATTTTGATAAGTGTGTATTCCTGAGGTCCAGCACCCTCACCAGTGCTCCTGTCGTGATCCATGCATGGCTGATTATCAAGGGGTGAGAAAATTGTGTACCGCTTCCCATACATAATCTTGTTGCGCTCTTTTAAATGGTTGAACTGCCATCTCACAAAGGAGTCAAAGAAAGGATTGACGTCTGTGGTAATGAATTTTCGCCTCCAGTCTACCTGTTATAATACAAATGTATAATTGAGATAATGTTGCTAATAAGATTTATAGGAAAGACTGCAATAACATTCTCTTAATGCAAGAAGGTTGCTGAGAGGCGCCTTCGGAACATTCTTCAGAGTTACAGGTTTCTTCTGTTCCTATTGTTATACATTTGATCTGTACATCTCATAAACATCTGCTAATGCGATCTTCATCAATTAGTCGCCCTGTCTCGATATAATCGTTAATCTTTTTATAACTGTAAGCAACAGCGTGTCTGAAAGGCGTACCTCTATGACGCTAACTACCAGAAGTGATAGGCCGGCGCGTGATACACAGCGGCACGATTCAATAGCGTCATTATTAAACGCAATAACCCACTAGAGTAAATGCTATACAAGCACGCATCAGGATGGTGTTGTTCATAACTCTAAAACTAGCTTCAATTATTGACAGAAGCAATAAGAATACCTACATGAATACCCAATTTATTTAAGTCTTCAACAGCTAGAGGTGGGAAATAGTCCAGCCAATAATGCTCATTAGCAAACTCTTTGATCTGTTC
Organism: Choreutis nemorana; assembly: GCA_949316135.1. Lineage (NCBI taxonomy): Eukaryota > Metazoa > Arthropoda > Insecta > Lepidoptera > Choreutidae > Choreutis > Choreutis nemorana. The sequence goes on along the minus strand of OX438601.1, from coordinate 8,278,144 downwards.
CTCAGGTATCCCCATACTCCTCATGATCTCCCATTGAAACTTTGCACCTCCTGTCTTGGCTACAGCTTTACTTTTCTTGCCTTTGCTCTTGTCTTTAGGGATAATATCACTCTCTTCCTTCACTACAACTTCTTCATCTTCCGGAAAGACTGGAGGGCATCCATAGAGAGCCATCTCTCTCTTCAACTTATCAGCACAAGCCTTGATAGGCATCCCTGTGCAATGGAATCCAAATGGAAACAGCACCATCTTGCCTTTTAATCTATGATACCTAGTTGCAAACTGTAAATTAACAATGAGTATTTGATCAAAAATGAATTTTTAATAATTACGTCAAATAGTTATTGGAAATTAGAATGAATGATGAAAAAAATTCATTTTTGTTAATGTGAAAATAATCAAATAATATGCATATAGTGTTAAGATTGGTGAAAAGAAGGTAAATGTAATTAATTTTAAATAAACAGTATAGAATAGAGTAGAAGGAAACAACTTCTTTAGAAAAAAGAGTTATAAACTCTGCTTACCTCACATTTAGACAAGGAAAAGGTATGTCCGATATGCAGGCGTCCATTCATGTAAGGGAAAGGGAAGGTGCACATAAACTTGTCATGCTTCCCATCCTCCGGAGCTTCCATCTCAAATATCTTCTCCTTGGACCATTTGGCCTGGACCTTTTGCTCTATGTCCTGGAGGTATTCCACCTTGAATGTGCCTTTACGGTCTAAGGCCGCCTGCAAATAAGTTCAAAAGATTATTGCAAAATAAATTAATAAGGGCTTTGAGTTAGCCCAAGTAGGTAGAGTACCATAGAACGTAATTTTGTAGTGACTCATCAAAAGGGATATTTTATGCAAAATTTTCATCGGTATACGTCATTATTTCAGAAAGAATCTAATGTAAAAAAAATACAGAGTGAAACTAAATTAAAGTATAGGTAATATTAACTCATTGATAAAATATGATCTTCAATATTTTAAAATATTTTTCTACTGTATTAAACATAGACAGAAAAGTATCTCATTAAATTCAGTATACATTTATAATAATACTTATAAGGCTCGTTTTTAAAGACTTACCATTTTAAATCCAAACAAAATTTCAGTTTATGTTAGAAATATTATCCTCGGTGCGAGAACACGTTGCACTAATGGTTATGATGTAGTTTCATGTAGGCCGGTCTCCTTCATTATCTGTCAACTTCACTGTCAGTTAGAGTACAGTACAGCTGATTAGCTGTCAAATATTACGCTATCAGTCAGCTATGGAGGGTAGAGGTAAGGAGCGCACACTCATATGGCCTTTTGACTTAGAAAGTGTCCACAAAATAGCATTAAATAAAGGGGACAGAATGGCGCTAGTGTAATGGAGGGTATGATGTGAATTTAACTGCTTTAGATGGCTTGAAGTTTGTTGATTGAAAATAGTAAAATAATATCAAGTATTCTCAACGGCTAAAGTAGTTATTTTATGTGTTGTAATTAAAAGTTAAACGGCTATCGTAGTAAAATAAATCATCTAACCTGAAAAGGGTACTGTGTACGTAAAGCTCAAAAGTAAATTAAAAAATTTGTATTGTCTTTAAAATTGTTAGAAGATAATATTAAAAGATTATTGGATAATGGGTAAAGTTTGTGCAGTAAAAAATTGCGATAGTGGTCGCAAAAAGTCAAGTTCAAAGAAAAAGAAGAATAAGAAGAAGTTTACATAAGAATAAAAAGTTTTTAATAATTTTAAATAGTTATTAAAACATTTATTTAATTGCACTTTCATTAATTAATTGATCTTAATTCAATTTTCATACAACTATTTTATTTATGAATATTGGTATTCGTCCTTTGGTTACATTTTGCAAATTATTTATTTTTTCGTAATCATTTTGAAATACTCTTATTAATACAGGTCCCGGATAAAAAAAAATTATATAGCATTATTTCTTAAAAATTAAAAAATGAGAAATTTGGTGAACGCCAATTCCCGTTTCAAATATCCCACTTTAAAAGGCGGATGTTTATCTTTCCTTTTTCAATTTGATTGTCAGTCTAAACTACTTTTGGCGCTTTCTTTAAAAAACGGTCCTCTGGAACAGCAACGCCCTCTTAATTTAAGGCGATTCAGGGGACACTTTTGTAACACAGAGTGTGCGCTCCTTACCTCTACCCTCCATACAGTCAGCTAAACGGAAATGATTCCTTACGGTTTTTACTACGTCTATGGCCTAGTCGATGTGAATAGATTTATACAGCACACATAACCAACAGCTCAAAAGTAAATATAATTATTGTTATGGAAACTACTGATAATTGGTTGACTAACGATTATGTCTAGCACATTAATTAATTAAGATAACCGAGGACTTACAAGGCTGTTTTACTTTTTTTAAATCAACTGTTTAAGTTTAGAAAATAAATCGTGTAAATAAATATTGTTAAAAAATTCAAAGAACAATTAAATTATTGCATTAAATGTATACATTTTTTTAGTAAACTACGATTGAGAATAATATTATATCAGTATGATTGACTAAAAATTGCGCGCCAGTAGCGCACTGACTGTCAATTTGCCGGGGAAACTTTTCTAAATTCACCGTTGCTATTCTGTTGAATGCAAAACCCTTTGTGGTATTTCAATTTAATTAGCCAAGTTTAATTTCTGAAAACCATATATCCAACAGGACGATGGCTCCACGAGTAACTAAAGCGAAGGTAATGTAATTTGACCATGATAATAAATTTTGCATGAGTTTTTTAAAGAACTGGTTTGCTTTGTTATCGCGTCCTGCAAGAGTTCGAATAAAAATGTCTGTTTGCCAAAATCTTTTTCCGAAAACAAATTCATTGTGTCATATAATCAGTAAGCACATTAATGCAGTTAGTATGAAAATACATCATATTAAAAACGGTAATCATGCAATGCGTAAATTACCGCGTGTTTTCTCAGAAGCTTATAAATTAACAAAATTAACATTAGTACCTGTGATTAAAAGCTATCGTCTTCACTTGAAATGCTGTTAGATATTTCAAAATGTTATACTCCAGATGAGTTCACTAAGTCAATAAAATAACAGTGCTTGTATGTTTTGTTGAGGTAGAAGGCGGCTGAAGTAGCGACAACAAAGAAAGGAAAAAATAAAATAAATGAAGATGGTCAAGATTCTCCAGCTGATTTAGTAATAGAAGAAAAAAATGTTGAAAAAAAGTTAAACAAAAGAGGGAAAAAGGCAACAAATGGTACTAGTGATCCAGAAAATGAAAGAGGTGATATTGATCAAAATCCTCCTGCTAAAAAAGGAAGGAAAAAGAATGCTGAACCAATAGAAGAAAAACCTGCTGTTGAATATGGATCAGATGAAGAATTAACCAATGGTGAAGAGAGTAATGATCTAGTTGAGTCTAATGAGCGTCAAGAAGAATCTAAACCAGTAGCTAATGGTAAAGGACGAAAGAAAACTACAAAAAAAGAGACTGCAGCTCAATTGAAGACTAAGGGAAAAAAAAATGTAAAGCAAACAAATGAAGAAACAGAGTCAACAGAAGACGTAGAAGTAAAATCAAGTGTACAAGAAAATGTAGAGGAGATACCAAAAGCAACTTCTAAACCCAGGGGTAGGAAACCAAAAGTTGATAAGGATCCTGAACCCGTTACAAATGATGAAGATAAAAATGATTCAACAAAAGGTAAAAAGAAAGGAAAAGCAAAGAGTGGGAAAGAGAAATCACCTGAAGTAGAAAATGAACATTTTCAAGAGGAGATGACTGAGCCTGATGTTCTTGTGGAAGAAAAAAAGGGAAAAGAAGCTAAAGGCAAGAAAGGAAAGAAAGGACAAACCAAAGAAGTAAAGGAAAAAAATGGAGGAGATAACGAGGAGGACGCCCCTCAACAGAAAAAGGGTAGAGGAAAAAAGAAAGAAGAAAAAGGAAAAGGCAAGATAATTAATACAAAAAATATTTTAATAACTCATGTTGTACGTAAAGGAAGTAGATGGTATTTGTTAGTTTCAAATTTTTAACAAATATTTTAATCAAGGAATTTACATAGGCAATCTTGAATTTTTCAAAATTTAAATACATGGAATAATAGGTTTTTATTAACTAAATAAAGTTGTTGGTATCTACAATAGATTTTAATTACAGGTGATGGTGAAGAAATGGAGGAGGATTTACCTGAGGTCAAGTTAGCTAAAGGTAAGCGGGGACAAAAGAAACCAGCAGAAGCCTCAAAGAGCATGGAAGATGATGATAATGAGGAACCGACGTCAAAACGTCGGCGCAAACCCACCGATGAAAAGGGTAATTAATTGTTAGACTGTTACTGATTAAAATGTTATCTCTGACTTTGTGTAATATTATGTGTGTGTTTGATTAATAAACCTTATTTTAGGTCATTCATCTGCTTATTATTTTTAAACTAACACCTTTCCTCTTATGTTTAATTAAGTCTTATTAAGATACATTATAAAGTTTATATTAACTTTCTAGCATTACTACATCTTTTAACTAATAGCTTTACTAAGATATCAAAAGCCTGACATTTTTGCTTCACCAATCTCTGTCTCAACTCAACATAAAAACTATTTAAGTCATAAAACCAGACAAAATTCAATATTTAGGAACCTCGATTTCAGCTCCAGCTGAAGATACCAAAAAGAAACCCCCAGCAAAAAACAAAACTTCGACAGACTATGAAGAGTTGGATTTTTCTAACTCTTCTAAAACAAGTGCAGGCAAAGTGTGGAATTTCAAAATAGCTAGTTGGAATGTTGATGGGATAAGAGCATGGATGAACAAAGGGGGATTAGATTACTTAAAATATGAGAAACCTGACATACTATGTCTCCAAGAGGTGAAATGTGCTAAGGGTAAGCTCCCAGAGGAAATAGCAAATGTCCCTGGGTACCATGCATACTGGCTTTGCAGTGACCAAGATGGGTATGCGGGAGTAGGTATTTACACCACCAAACTGGCTATGAATGTTCATTATGGATTAGAAAATGATGAGTTAGACAGTGAAGGTCGTATCATAACTGCAGAGTATGAATCATTCTATTTAATATGTACTTATGTTCCAAACGCTGGACGCAAGCTTGTCACCTTGCCTAAAAGACTGCAGTGGAATGAGGAATTTCGCAAGCATGTGAAGGAGTTAGACAGAAAGAAACCTGTAATCATATGTGGCGATATGAATGTGGCGCATAATGAAATTGGTAAGTATACTATTTAAAAGTAAGTAGTGGTAGTTATAGTAAATAATTTACTTAGCTATGTTATGCAATTTAGATTTGACAAATCCTAAAACAAATAAGAAAAATGCTGGATTCACTGAAGAGGAGCGAGCTGGAATGACTGATCTTTTAGGAGATGGCTTTGTGGACACATTCAGGCATCTCAATCCAGATAAGACTGGAGCATATACCTTTTGGACCTATATGATGAACAGCCGAGCTAAAAATGTTGGATGGTAAGCAGAAATCATCACAATTTTATTAGAATTTAACAAAAAAGAAATATATCTAGACTTATGAAGAGTTTTATATGGCTACATTATTTATAAAGATTTAAAATATGGCTTGGGCTTACGTCTTCTCACATCTAAGAGTTATCATTACCAAAGTTTCACTGAAATATATAAATTATTTTAAAAGTTTAATATTTGTCATTTAATTTAATTTTTCATTAAATTATTTATTGTTTCAGGCGTTTGGATTATTTCATTGTTTCTGAGAGGTTGTTACCTACCATATCCGACAGTGTTATCAGAGATGGTGTTTATGGAAGTGACCATTGTCCCATTACTTTATTCCTTAACTTGACCAGTGCGGAAAAACCTAAAGAATGATTTGTTAATCATGTTAACTAGTTTAGAGTAAAGATTATTTTGATTTTAAGTATTATTGAAACTTTCAGTGGGATTATATGTCTATAATTAAGTATTTTGCAAAGAAAACTGAGAACATTCCAACAATGAATCAAATACACATTTATAACATCTTGTACATTTCTCTGGTTGTTTAAATATTTTTTTGCATATTATTTTGTTTATTTATATTTTTCTAAATCTAACCACTGTGTTAAGACAGTTTCGTGTACATTATATTTTTGTAATGAATCTTATGTAAAAGAAATAAAAAAATGAATTTATGCTGTTATTTTATTTACTTAGTATATAATACAAAAACAAGTCAAAATAATAGAAAAAATCAACTTCTGATATTCAGTACCGACATATCTGGGCCCCTGCGTCGGTATTTCAGATGAGCCTGAAAAAAAAACATTCATTGTGAGTAGGACTCGCAAATGCTGGGTTCCTTCCGTACCATCTTAAATTATATTATAGATCATTATGTATAAGATGCGAGAGCAAGCAAAAAAAATCGATAAAATCACGTTTTTTGTAGGGGGACTCGCCCTTTGATGTTATTTTTTTTGTTTTAGTATTGTTATGCACCAACAGAAATAGACATTTTCTAAAAAAATCAAGAATAGCTAATTTGGTTTATGAGATACAACCCGCTGACAGACAGATGGACAGCGGAGGTAGTTAAGGTACGAAATTGGACAAGGATTAATGCTGTATTGCTTAAAATCGTTTTGTAAATAGGCCATTATTCCTCGTAAAAAGTAAAGGATAAAAATGGTTATTGTGGGCTATCCCTAAGAGATACATTTTCCATTGCTGACTTTTTTTACCCTTTTTATTTTGGACCTTATTAAGGTGTACAATACTTTAGTACATTATTTTGATCTAACTCATAGGGTTCAGCTAGCATTTGCAATGTAAGTGCAAAAAAAGTATGTTTACATCACATTAGATACCTCTAAAATTATTAGCGTTTTTCTACTCTGTTAGGCATGTATTTTACACATATAAATCTTCTTCTTGAATTAATCTATTAAAAACCATCAAAATCTGTTACATCATTTTAAAGATCTAAGCATACATAGGGACAGACAGTGGGATGCGACTTTGTTCTATACAATTTAGTGATATTGTATTAATGTTACTGTTTTGACATAAACTATTAAAAGCGATAAATAAAATAGTCAATGTGTTTGCCGTGAGTTGGTTTATTATTATTAGACACCTAACTGCTTAAAAATCAACATGAATCACATTGTTCACATAAAACTGTATCATTTTTTACCTGGATGATTTTCCCAAAAGCTTCCCTATTCAAGAGACTATAGGTCGAAGTGAGGCACCCCAGGGCACTAGCCTCTAATTCTTTGATACCCGAACAAAACATATTTATTCCAGCTTCAAGACCAGTACCAAAATCACATTCATCAACTGCTATATTGGCATATGTTATAACAGGTTGTAGCTCTGATAAAACTCTGTCTTTCTCTTTTGAAGACTTAGCCTTCTCTAATTTTAAAAATATTTTTTTGATGGTAGCTGTAAAAAATGTTTTAATTAACACAAAGTAATTTGAAATAATAGTTTCAGCAAATAAAGATACAAGTACTTAAATGAAAATGTAGTTTGTTTTTTTAAAATATAAAACATTTAAATAAGACATAATTCAGTTGAATACAGTAATGGATAATTACAATCTGATTCCACTAGTTTCCTGTAACCCAACTGTGTTTTCTTGTTGTAGGGAACCACAATTCCTGCCCCATGGAAAGCTTTGGTCACTATCTGAGCTAGTCTAGGTTTCATTACATATTCAGTTATCGGAAACCCATTATCTGCAGCCCACTGTTTTACCTTCACACCTAATTGTTTACATGCCATTGCATTAAAGGGAGTATGGTTTTTCTCATTGGTTAAGTGTAAACTAAAACACAAATTACAATATTAACATAAATAAACTAAACAAAATGAAAAAGTAAATGTTGGCTCTTACTAAACGGCACCAAATATGTTGCTTGAGACAGGTGTTAGTTGATATCCTTTGGAGCTGTCATTACTGGCAACAAACACTGGACTCTGGTTTGGATCATCTCTGTAGTAACCAAAATGCAACTCATCTTTACCTTTTACTTTAAGCACTGACTAAAATCATAAAGAAAAAAAAACTGATTTTAATTCAACATAAAACTCAGACCATGTGCAATTAAATAAATTGCAAAGCTCCATTTATTGATATTTTGTATACACCTTAAATGTTGATCCATTATTAAACAAATTGGCAAAATATTTTAGAACTATAGTGCAGAAATGTATTTGCTGAAACATAATAAATAATACAAAATTTGACACAATATTTTCACTAAAGAAATGGATTTTAGTGCAGATGAACTATGTTACAAAATACAAACTTGAAATTCTGGGGGATCATAAAAAAACCTCCAATGTATCAAATACAACTCTTTATCATCTAGGTGAGGAAGTTTCCCCATCAACAATTCATAGGGTCCGATGAGCTGAAGATTCGCACTGGATAGTGTTTTATCAGAAGCATCGTCTTGTGCTAAGCATTCATAGAATTTGAAAAAATCAAGTGGCATGTTAACTAGAAAAAAATCCTTAAAAAGTTTGTTTTTGTTATCTGCTTTAAGAAACGTAATATCTTGTGGTAGTTTAATATTTGAAGTATGGTTTGGACTTCTTGTCACTTGTGCAAAGCTTAAAGTTGTATCACATTCTAACAATGCGTCACTACTCGATTCTGCTTCTGGTTTTCTTTCTTGAACTTTTTTTTGAGGCTTTTTTTTTTCGTAGGGCTTATACCTATTGTTTTTCCGATTTTCCTTTAAGGTTGGCGGTGGATGTTTAAAATTTGCATGGTGTTCTGTATTTTTCTGATAACATTTCATACCGTATTTACAAACAGTTCTTTTGTCATTGATATACGCTTTCCATTCATCAGCCATCTAAGATTTTAGTTGTTCTCCTTATTAATAAATGACACCAAAACCAAATCTTTATAGTTTCACCGCAGGTTTAGATAGTAATGTTGTACTATTTAACTTCTTTGTCCTACTTCTACTTTTTCTCATACCCCCGCAAAATTATTAAACAAAAGTTGTCAAGTGTCATTGATTTGAAGGTTACGAAGGTTAACCAACCATAACGAAATATTAAGGGGATTGCCAACTAATTTTATTCCTGATTGGTAATCTTGAAATTCTTGAACGCTATATTGAGTATCAAACGACATGTCAAAATTACTGATTGATAAATATGACAAAGATCAAACCATAGAAGAAATCAGTTAGTCTGTCATTGTCAAATAAGAAAGCAGGCGAGGTTGTTCCTGCAAAATAATTAAATTTTTGTTAAAAATATTAAAATCGTTTTATGCTTACATTTAATTGTTTGGCAAACATAACATAAAATGACTAGTTTCTCTACATTTTTAAACAACTAAAATAATTTATTTCTGTAAGTGAATATTTAAACAGAACATAATGTTACTTTAGGCGTGTTAATGCTATATGTTGGAAAATCTATAAAATGCGATCACATTTGCCAAATGTTTTTGATAAATGAGAGTCTGACGTCTTATTACAATACTTCAAGGACATGTTCACAATAAATCGTCGCATCACGGAACGTTCATTAATATCTGTAAAATACGGATCATGGTTTTCAACTGGTAAATATTTCTTTATTCTTATGTTAAATACATACACATTGAATAAAATAAGCAGTAAAAAGTGAATATTACCTACCAACAGTTTTTTTGTTCTTTTTTGACTTATTTTAATGAACTCGTAATGTATAATTTTCGAACAATTTTTTTCCTGCATATTTTTAAAACATTTTCGATTCGATTACCTACGTCTGTTAGATATAAAAACAAAACATTTGATATGGTGTATACTGGATAATATTGTATCAGATTATAATAACCCTTGTATTTTTTCATGTTACTATATTCTCTACTTTTTTTCTTTTATGATTATGAAAGTACTCGTTTACAGGAATTGTACTATAAGTCAATGAATCAAATGAGAAGTCCGTTTTCCTTGAAAAATTTAATATGGGCTAAAGCCTCAGACATAACATGGTTTAGTTAGTTTATATACAGTTGTTTATCGCTAGTGAGTATTTTACCTGCGCTGCTATATTTAGTTCCATTGTTTGTTGGGAAGGTACGATAATATCGATCAACTGAAAGATTTAGGAATGCTTTGTAATTCACAAGTTTTTGGTTAATTGCTCCAAACTTTTATAAATATTAATTTTGTCAAAACTTGTTTTTGATTTTTCGGTGTCAGTGTTGCGACAGTAACTTAAAAATATTATTTTTTTAAACTTCAATTGTCAATCGAATTTATATGAGACAAAACAAAGTAAAAGCTAGTAAAAACGTATAATATTGTATAGCACTGTGTTTTGTCCCAGTTACGTCGCTCCAAGTTACGACGCGACGATACCTATACATACTAACTACGGAACGGAAATCGGCTGGTCATATCTCCGCACCCATGTTTCAAGATATTGTATTTTTAGTAAATTGAATTAATCGGTCTTTAACTGTTTTACTTAAAATACAGTAGTTAATTTATTTAAATTCTTTAATAGCTTTTCTAAATGGATTAACCTACTTATAATGGAATTATTAATCTTTTTCTTAATTACATTAGGCCCATTTTGTGTTTTTTTTCAGCGAAGTTGACTTTTTCTGAATTGTATTGTACTATAAATGTTTACCTGACCAGTTAATTTTCATTTGCATTTGGAAATCATGTTTAAATTTTGAATATCAAGATAAACTGTTATTTAGTTCTTTCTTTTTAACTATGATATACAATAGGGATAAAAATTAAATGAAACAAATCACATTTCCAAGTTTCATATCGTTGATTCGATTGCAAAACTGCGTAAGGGCATTTTGCGAAACCGCGATCAACATTTTGTTGACGTAGGAAGAATAAAAAACTGCATATTTTGATTAGTAGAGTATAATTTCATATTACCTTTGAATAGATTTTTCAATTACTCAAATAAATCATGTAGAAATTCGACATTCTCCCCACTGACACCGGACTGTTTATAGCTATAGACAAATTTCACCAAAAAAAATTGAACATTTTGTCACGCTATCTTATCATAAAAGCTCTCAAACAGACCACTTATTTTAAAAACCTAGATTAGGTACATTTTATTGTTTCTAACGATAAACCTTCCTAAATGTGCAGATATGAAAGAAGATAAATAAGAAATTATATAGGATGTAAAAATATTTTATGATTATTTCAGGAGATGAACTCTTGACTACGCCATGGAACAGCGAGATGGATGGGATAACAATGAGTCGGTTCCGATTGAGAATTATACGGACACTTCTCCTACAGTGGATCGAGATCGGGTGCGGATCGAATTTTATGCCACTTATGACGTCATGACCGGTGTGCGCATAGCAGCGACACTTGGTGGATTCTTTGCACTAATGGTTTTCTTAATTGTATATAAAAGCCGAAGCAAATCTGTAAAGGCACTAAATGACCCAAAGATTGTGGAACTAGCAGAAGCAGTTGTTGCGGAAGAACAAGCAGTAGAAGAAGAACGGCAGATGAATGCCGCTTTAGAAGAAGTTTTTTCCGAGCGCGCTCGATCAAGACCATCACTTGGCGAAGAACCACCTTGGCCACGAACCTCAAGATTTGCTTCTTATGGAGGAGGATATGGAAGTTTATTAACACCACCTCGACGACTTTCAACAGTTCGTGGTGATTCTTTGCCTGGTTTTGCAATAAAATTTACCGAAAGACGTGCTTCAAGTGGACCAAGGGATCGTCGTCTTAGCTCTGCGACTTGCTCCAGCTCTGGAAGTTCATATCTAGAACGGAGAGGTTCTTCTGTGGTTTGTACTTTAGGAGAGCGAAGGCTTTCAACATGTCCGAAGGAGCGATTGGCACCTCTTGCATCGGTAGGCAGTGTAGGAGCTTCTTACGCTATTGAATCAGAATTAGCATCAGTTGGTGCAGACTCAGTTTTTGTGGAAGACGAAGCTAATTCAACAGATGATGAAATTGAACAGTTTTCGACTGATAGTGGTGGCGGAGAGGCAACCGTTATTGGTGAATGTACTGAATTAGTCAGTCGTACAAATTTGCCTCTAAAAATTGAGCGAGCTTCACATTCGCGAGAAACGTTGTTCTAGTCGTAGCCACAAAACTTGTGGATAAAGTTTAAATTAAAATATCGGATCTTGAAATCTCTTTAAAATGTTTGTTACTAGTCGTTCTTCATACATATCTTTCAATGATAAAAACATATCTCAATGGATAGACCAAATTGTAATTGCAATAGTAATTTAGATTTTAATCATTCCCTGAGTAAGTTTCGTGTTAAAACAGTTCTAATAATTTAAGAATCGGAAAAAAATCTTCAACGAATCTTTCATATATTCTAGAATCATTTGAGTACTTCAAATTATTGAAGGGATAAAAAGAGACGATATTTTAATAAAAGTCATGTTTTAGTATTATGTACATAATTTGTTTTTGTTAAAAATTTAATGTTTAATCATGTTATTGCGATAGTAAGAAAGATGTTTTGTGTGATTCAATATTTTATATTTTGCTCATTTCATACTACCAACAATCAAAGCAAAAAAACTTGGTAAGCACGGTTAGCATTGTAAGTAACCTACGTGTATTTGAGTGTTACCTATATATAGGGAAAATTAAAATTGAACCATAAGAGTTACGCTGTAGGCCAAAAGATTTTTCTAAACGTAAGAATCAAAGTATGATGTTGACTATCTCCAAACAAAAAGCCAAACCATGCCAATGCCATGCCTAATGTTCAATTTTCAGACACATTTCTTTAGATTAATATTCACCATCTAGTGTTCTTTAACAATGGGTTAGGTAAATGTCTGCCGAATTAGTCGTTTATAGGCACGTAAATATACTTACAGTATTATGCTATAAATAGTCAAGTTAATAGTTTTTGAAGAATTTTAACTTTCTGACAATGGCTAATCTATTTACAAAGTTTTTCCAAATCTACTGGGCTACATGCCAATCCCGATGTTTTTTAAATAGTTTTAAACCTTGTGTCAAAATTATCAAATTGGCGATAGTTTACAGTAGATAGTTCTTAGGGTAGGTGGTGAAAGTCAATTTGAGGCTATAATGTGAATGTTAAAGTTTGTACCAAACTAGTGTTATATATTAACTACCCTAAATTAAAGAGGCATTTAAGACCAATTCGTCCTTTCGAACAATAAAAGAAATGTTGGAAACGGCCTAAATGATGCTTTGAACCAATAGCTATCAATGAAACTGCCAATATTCTTGTTTTATAACATTAATACTCGGACACAGTCTTTTATTGATTCTCGTGTACCGAAATCTCCACAGCATACTGGCCGATGGTAGATTGAGTACACAAAATCGTTTTTATTACAATTTAGATTTACGTGTTAGTTTATGTAAATGTTCGTTGCTCGAATAAAAAGGAGCTCCCGGTAGTCTGTACAATGTTGAAAAGTATGTAAAAAATTGTAAATATAAAACGCAACTCATCTTGAAGTTTCATTTTTCATGATCACATTATGGTTTATTGGATAAACATTGGTCAGTTTATTACCACCACATAAAACCAAAATAAAAACGAGTATGATTAATAATTACATTATTACCTACCTATTATTTTAGACGTTCAACTTACTTGCAAAGATTTACGGTTTAAAAATATGTATGACAAAGTAGAATAAATATAGTTACATATTTCATTTGTTTTATATTAGTTACTTGTTGACTTATATAAATGAGTGATGTCAAAACGCAGTTGTAACGTTTACAATTGCTTTAAAATAAATAAGTAATAATCATTTTCTACAAAATAAATCATCCATTGGTTGAAATATTTATGAATATGAACAAAACAGAAAAACTAAATTTATGTAGTTTTTAAAGATTTCAAATTCTACTGACATGGATGTGAATATTTATGCAAATGCTAACATGTGTGTAACTCAATTACACTTGACACGAGTAGAAAATTACACACCTGCCGTGGATCTTCTCGTAATGAAGTAGTGGGCAAAAGCTAGTGCCTACATATTTTATGATAAAATTAACAATGATTTTACCCGAAAACGGCGACGCAAAAAGGAGGGATATGATTTTGACCGGTATTTATGAATGAATATTCATCTGTTTCCTCATAACTTTTAAAATACAAATTGACAAATGAGGTATGGTTGGATGTGTTATGCATGATCGTCCGCTGGTTATAGGCTATATTATAATGTCACAATAAATTGTTTAATGCACCCTCGAAAGGTCATAAAGTCATGGTAAAAAACAATTTGTCTAATGTGGCCGTGTTTGATATTAAATTGAAGGGCATAAAAAGCACATTTCAAATATATTCACACTGTTACCTTTTAGTTGCGGCTTTGCTTGCATGCAGCCAATAATTTATTATTATATCTAAAATCAAGCTTATGATGTGCATTAAACATATATTCTCTCTAACCATACTAAAAATACATAAACGACAAATATTTTTTCACTACAGATTAATACTCTTAAGCAGTGGCCATATGCCAATACCAAACCTAACCTAACAAAAAAATAATCCATATGAATAAATTTGCCTTAAACAGTAGGTGGCATATGACCACGGCTAAATTTAATAGTTTATTCAATAATTTAAGATGCGAATATTTTCTTGTTTTATTCTTTTTAGATCGTTATTTTCAGGGGTTGGGTTTGAGTTTTAAACCAACTTATTTGATAGAAAATATTATACTAAACCTAACCTAGCGTAAAAATTATACAAGTGCCTAAGTTTGCCTAATACTGAAGGTGGCATTTGACCTCACAACAATTTCAGATAAGAACGTTTTCTTGTTTCATACGTTTTAGAGAGTAAATTTTAGCCGTCGAGTTTGAGTTTATCAACTTACTTTTTTGATTGAGAATATTTTACTCCGTGGGTATATATAATCCCATTAAAATTTATTTGACACTAGTGCCAACATATATCGTTGAAAAATTGTTAAACTGTCAACCGACTGACTGAGCTGTCAGTAGTGTCAGGCAGGCTCTTCCATTTGTGAAAGAGATTTTTCTGGATTTGTGTTAATTTTCAAGAATAAACTTTTTAGCTGTTAATCGAGCAATTGAATTACGGTAAAGATGGACGACGATTTACCAACAGATTTTCAGGTCATTGTTGTAGGAACAGGTAAGCCATACGTATGCTAGAAATAAATACCGGTGACGACTGTAGTAGCCTAGGCTTTATCGATTTTACTTTAATCTCAAAATCTTCTGTTATACTTGTTGACGTTGAATATGCTGTTTATTACAGAAATAATACTAAAAAATCCTCATAATAGTACATATAATTGAAGCACTATTATATTTTTGAACATTGGATTTACATCAATCTTTATAATTTATTACTCCGAACTCCGGAATAGTCGATTCGGTACTCGAATAATTAATAAGGGGTTAAAGTTATAGACAGACGAAAGTTAGATCACAAGGAAAAAAATAATTAAAATTATCTTCAATAAAACATACATTTACCATCATGTCACGGTGTCAACAAAGTCAATGACCTCCCTGCACCAAAGTTTGCGAAAAATGGTCAGATTAATTTGAACTGCACCATATGATTTTTTTCATAAATTCATTACTAAGTCTTATTCAAATTAACCAATATTTTATATTTCCTGATGACATAAAAAAAATCCAAAGCTATTTTCAGATTTTTTCTTATATGAGCAAAACAACACTTTACTTGGATAGTTTACACTCCCACATTAACACTAATTGCTTCAGATCAATTTTAAAATGAATGTTTAAAAATTACATTCTGAAAATCTTCACTTCAATGGTAAAACTGTTTTTTAAAGAGGAAAAGCTTTTGAGTACATGTCTCAACATTGAACATATTTACCCATAACTTTGGAATGGTGGACCCAATATCAATCAAACAACTAACTAAGAACACACTCAACTAAGTCACCTTTCAAACAAAAAAAATATGCCAAGATCGCTTCTAGAGTTATAATACCACAGACAGACACATCAAACTTATTCTCTTTTTGTGTCGGGGGCTAGGGGGTTAATAATACAAATCTTTTAAATCTAATTGTATTATTTTGCATAGCACTAAACTTGCAGTTTGTTTATAAAGGCATGGTGGAGTCCATAGTGGCTGCAGCATGTAGTAGGATTGGCAAAAATGTGCTGCATCTCGACTCCAGTGATCACTATGGGGGTCTCTGGGCCTCTTACAACCTGGATGGCCTCCAGAAGTTTATCAAGGAAGTCAAATCTGATCCTCAGAGGCAGACCCAAGTATACAACCTGGCTGAGAAATGGTATATAGAAAAGTGAGTTATCTCTTATCTCCAAACTTATATTCCCACATTTTAATGTTTATATAAATTTGAGGTTTATACTGATTTACAAAGAAAAGATTTGTTATAAAATTAATTAAACTGAGTTTTTACTCAAATAATTAGGGAATCAGAAGAAGAGAAAAAAGAAGAGGGAGATGAAAAGAGTGGGGATGGCAAATGCGAAGTGAGGAAGGTTTGGAGCCAGAGCAGCTTTGCAGCAGAATATAGGAAATTTAATATTGACATGTCTCCCAAGGTAGGACTACTGTTTTATCTTCTTAATTTGGTTATTATCATTTTTTAATTTTTATTTTCTAGTGTGGAAATCTGTGTTCCAATTCCTTTATAAATAACTTATATTTTAGATTTTAGGCGTATTGTAAATTTTGTCTTTGTTTGTGACTAGCTTTAGTCTATTAAGTGTGTTGGTAAACTGCATGGATCTATATATTTTATTCAGGCCAAAATAACATTCATTTTGACTTGCGTAATATTATTGTGTAACAAGGGGGTGGCATGGTGGCAAAATATCACGGGTCCCGAGCCTAAAGAGCCCCTGACACGAGCGGTAGGCTGAGGTAAATTTTTATAGAATAGGCCGCATTCCCCATCCAATGAATTAACCACGGGTTTGATATGAAAACCAAAAAAAAAACTTTTACTACACATATCAATAGATTAAGTTATCTTTCAAACAAAAAAAACTATATCAAAATAGCGTCATTTGTCTGACAGTTATGATGCCATGGACACGTCAAACTTATAACATCCCTTTTTTCGCATCGGGGGTGGAAAACGGTCCCATCCTATTCATTTGTCACGGGTCCCGGATGGTCTAGTTACGTCACTGCATGAAACATAACTATCAGTCTTGGATGTGGCACTGTGAATCTTCAAATCCTCTAAAAGTTTCTTGAAGTAAACAGCAAACAAAACAAATGTTTGTCACTTATCAATATCAAACTGTTACATTACTCTTCAATACAGTCAACTAAAACAAAAGGAAGTTTATTTTTATTAATTTCTTCAACCATCAGTATCATTTATCCTGTTATAACAATATTTTTCTGCTGTAAGTATTCAGTAGTATACTTACTAAGAATAAGAAAGACACAAACAAACAGCAAACAGTTGGCCAACTATACTATGATTGATTAATCTACTACTTACTTGCCCTACTGCTTATGTATACTACTATTTACTGATCCTACTCATTAGTCTTACTGCATATTTATCCTACAACCATAGGCAAATCCCTATCCTACTATTTTCTTGCCTAACTGCTTTTTTCTCCTACAACTTCTACTTCTTACCTGTCCTACTATGCTGTTTATACCTGTGACAGCTGCTGTTCTCCCGTGGGCCGCTGGTGGAGCTACTGATATCTTCGAACATAGCCCGGTACGCGGAGTTCAGGTGCGTTACCCGCGTGCTGACGTGGCTCGAGGATGGACTGGCTCCGGTGCCGTGCTCCAGGGCCGACGTGTTCGCGACCGAGGCTGTAGGCATTGTGGAAAAGCGAATGCTCATGAAAATGCTCACGTCTATTGTGGGGTACAGCGAGGCAGAGATGGACAATGAGTTCAAAGGTTAGTACTTCTTGATTTCCATTTTTGGATGTTGCAGATTAAAACAATAATACAAAATAACAAGTTTAAATTAGTTTCTGCTACATAAACAAAAAAAAAACTTTTAAAATAAATATGTTATTTGTTATCGCACATTTGCGATATATTATATTATTTTAATAGAATTGCAATTCAATTTACAGATCCAAAATGTTATATATTTACAATGTTATGGTTACAAGTTTATAAAAAAATAAACTTCATTGATGTGATATCATTGTGCAACTTGTAGGTAAAATTTGCCACTTCATAAATAAGTGGTCTCTTTTTCTAGTTATATCAGACTATCAGATAATAACTCTTTACAATTTTTGCATAGTATATTAACAGCTATGTAGTTGTTAGAGGATCATTCTTGAATACGATTTATAGGCTTCTAGACTTATTGTCATACCATAATAATGTAATGTGTAGTTTCCACATTTTTAATTTAGTGATGATGTTTTATATAGTAAAAGATTTATGTTAATTAAGTACCTAACCCACCTCAGATTGACAACAGCACTCCAGATAAAAACTTTTAACGCCTAATAAACAGATGTTCTTTAAAAAAATCTTATCAGAACCTGTAAATAATGGACTGCTAAATCTTGTAATTATGCAAACACGCACATTAAAGTATTTTGCTTATTTTTACGGATTTACACAGATAACTTACATGTGTGTGCAGACTAGACATCAGAATATCATACCCGTGTATGTTATTTTATAGTTATCGGGTTGAAATCAAAGATAGCAAGTAATTTAAAGTTAAGTTAAAATATTTCGTTTCTAGACTGGAACGACAAGACATTCAAAGAGTATCTAACCCACAAGGGTCTAACTCCAAAGTTGATCCACTATGTCCTATTTGCGATCGCCGGCGGAGACAACAAGATGCCTTGCCTGGAAGGTGTTAGGGAGTGCAAGAAGTTCCTCATGAGCCTTGGTCGCTATGGCAACACCCCCTTCCTTTGGCCCATGTACGGCAGCGGGGAACTGCCCCAATGCTTCTGCAGGTAATATTTAAATGTCTCTGTTCTTGTACACTTATTTTTATAATACACATCTACACACACAGTCACAGTCTTTTTGATTTTAGGGATGGGTATTTTTGGTTGGTTGAGATTTTTTTTTCCTCTTACTTAACTTTTGTTTATATCTTAGTCTGAATATATACACAGTCAGGTCATAAGTATTGTCACACAGTAAAAACTTTTCTTTTAGAATGCTGGCCACAAAAAAGTTTATTGAATTCGAATTTCGAATTGTTCATGAAAATAAAAATGTATACATTTTTAGAATTTTACTCATTTTTAAATATGGAGTGGACGCTTAAAGAAGACCGTGTTGCAGTTATTGCGTTGCATCGTTGCGGTTACGCGCCAATTAAAATTTTTGACATACTGAAAAATTTGAATATAACCAAAAGATTCGTTTATCGTACCATCAAACGATACAAAGAAGACTCTAATGTAGATGGCAGGTCAAGAAGTAGTTGCCCTCGGTCTGTTAGGACTCCAGCAGTGATAAATGCTGTGAAGGCGCGAATTCAAAGAAATCCCAAACGTAAGCAGAAACTGTTGGCCCTTCAGATGGGGTTAAGCAGAACCACGGTGAAAAGGGTGTTAAATGAAGCTTCAGGCATATCGAAGAAAAACAGAACATCGTTTGAATGCTCGTCTAATGGACCTGAGACTGAAGAGATGCCGAAAAATATCGGGAAATTCTTTTTTCGGATGAAAAATTTTTTACCGTAGAAGAGAGCTACAACAAACAAAATGATAAGGGGTAAGCACAGAGTAGTGAAGAAGCGAGCAACCGTATTCCGCGTGTCCAACGAGGTCATTTACCATCCTCGCTCATGGTACGGTTGGGAGTTTCTTATTGTGGCTTAACAGAGGTACATTTTTGTGAGAAAGGTGTAAAAACAGTTGTGTATCAAAATACAGTCCTGACGAACCTTGTGGAACCTGTTTTTCATCCATGTTCAATAACAGGCACTGGGTATTCCAACAAGATTCGGCGCCAGCTCACAGAGCGAAGAGCACACAAGACTGGCTGGCGGCGCGTGAAATCGACTTCATCCGGCACGAAGACTGGCCCTCCTCCAGTCCGGATTTGAATCCGTTAGATTACAAGATATGGCAACACTTGTAGGAAAAGGCGTGCTCAAAGCCTCATCCCAATTTCGAGTCACTCAAGACATCCTTGATTAGGGCAGCCGCCGATATTGACATGGACCTCGTTCGTGCTGCGATAGACGACTGGCCGCGCAGATTGAAGGCCTGTATTCAAAATCACGGAGGTCATTTTGAATAAACTTTAGTGTCAGAAGAATCTATGTTTTGTTAAGTTCATTTTGGTATATAAATGTTTACATAATGAATAAACATGTTTCAATTATTTTATATTAAAAATGTGACAGAATTATTACCTGACTAGGTATACTAGATAATGGGTTAAGCTTTTTAAAATACATATAACTTACAAATGAGTTATATCAAATATGCATTCTACTAGTAAGAGTTCAAGTATAGAAACTTGCAATATCAAGGGTGTTACGTTCATGTTCCGTATCAACACCCCCAACTATCTAAGAAGATATAACCTTTCTCACTTTTAAGAGCAAGACGTCATCTAAAACCTCTCGGTCAACAAGTTTACATAGTTGTTATTTCCTGTTGTTAAACTTTAATATGTACAATTTCTAAAAAATAGTGAAGCACTTTTGACTTGACCAAGATATTAGAGTCTGAAAATATAGAGAATAATTTAAAACAAATGTAGGTAATTAGCAAGAGATGATGAAAGTGTTGTGGTTTGGCACTGGGTTCGTTGACCTACATGTGCATCCATCAGCTAACGGCAGTCACTCGGTTACGCGCAAACACACTTTCTGTTGTTGCATGCTTTGTTTTTTACTTGCTCACTAAGAGTTTTTGAATCTGACCCCAATACTTCTTAGTAACTAGTCAATAACGAAGTGGTTAACTCTCAAATCAGAGCATTCGAAATGGGGAAGTATCGGACGGATATGACTGCAGTCGTATTGAGAGAGAGGATGTTCGGAGCTTTTATAGCACCGCCCGTAGGTGATCTTTTTTTTAGGTCTCCCTTTAGATTATTTTGTTGTGTATAATTTTCCTTTATTTTGTATTTTAGCGACCCCTTAGCGCCTAACGTGGCCGCTCCAATCGCTCTACCCTCGGGTCAGTTCTGTTTTAGGGGTTTGAGGGTTCATCAACGCTGGTTGCATTTAATGTCCTATACTTCCAGTGGTGGATAATGCCTTCCATTGGTTGATTGGGTCATCGACTGACTTCGATGTATGTCTGTCTATAGTTGCTTGCATTTTGTCTGTAGTTGCTGTTGAGGGAATATGGATCGGCGAAGTAGTTATTATACCCCTTCCTAATCACCAAGTTTTTTGGTTCGACTCCCGTTGTAATGAAAGAGATCCCAAGTTTTTTTACTAGCAATTACCAGTTTGATTGATGTTAAAGCTTTTTTGAAACATTACACATGCAGTGGCTTTTTTTTTATATACTAATTTTTAAATTTCCTTAGGTTATGCGCTGTATTCGGAGGCGTGTACTGCCTGAACCGACCAATAGACAAGGTAGAAACGAAAGAAGCGGACGGTGGGAAGACCGTGGTTACGATCGCGAGTAAAGCCAAGACCTTGAACTGCGACCACCTGGTCATTGGCATAAATGAATGTCCCAAGGAGCTCATCTCACCAGAGCCTGCTGAAAGTAGGGACATATCTAAAGGCGTGTTTATAACCAACGGGAGTATAATGAAGAGCGACAAGGAACCTCTGACCTTGCTCCGGTTTCCGCCATTGTCTGACGATGGAAACGCTGTAACTGTTCTAGAAGTCGGCTCTGCTACCGGCTCCTGCCCTAAGGGATTATGTAAGTTTTTGTTTTAATACTAGTTGCCTGCATAGATATCTGTTTGGTAAAACGAGCTTTTAAGATGTATGGGATTTTCTTCTATAAGACCATTTTATGTATGATTTATGTGCACAGCAACAGCATTACGCAGGGGTTGTTTACAATATATGGTCATAAATGAATTATATATTTATCTAAAGTGTATGCCAATTGGAGACGTGCACACCATTGGCCCATAAGACAAACACTCGTAAACTGCAAGACAAAGAAAAATGAGTCTTACGCCTAACTAATTATAATATTAATTAAATAAAAACGATACTACAAAAATTATTCAGATACAAAAATACTACAAATTTTAGTTAAACACTATCAAAAACATGAAACTTAATTTAACGTGAGTTTTTATCTGAAAGTGTTTCAGCAACTTATGCCTAAACATGCGCTGTGAGTCATTAAATTAAAAAAGAAATCAGCCAATTTGGCAAAAAGACGATTTCAAATGATGTTCCATCATACTTTTATTTATAATTGCGTAAAAATGCATTTATATTTTAGAAGAGAAATAAAAAAATAAGTTGATCAAATAAATACATGGAAAATTGTGTGTTTATTTTTATAAAAAAAACAATATAACGCAATTACATTTCATTAGCACAGCTGTTAAACACTGATGCTAACATTAAAACTGTCATAACAAAATAGTCTGAGCATTTCATGGGACCATAGTAGAAAATGAATTATTATTTATTCCGTCTATTATGCTACTTAAATTTTCTTCGACCACTCGTCTAAACGTTGGTCCGACATGTTTCGCCGGCCACTCACCCAATTCAAGTTTTTATGACCTTTTTTTACTTAACCTCGCCAGTCATCTCATACTTTTTGTAACTCGTTATTATTGAACGGCGCATGAGTCATTGACGTCCCGCTAATTTGGCTATTAATAGGCTTTTATGTTTTCAGTATGTGCGGTTTAACGTGTCTGGGTTAGGTAATTAAATTGGCGATGTTTGTATGTAGTTTATAGGGAATGTAAAATTTTATAAAATAAGAATTTAACCTGGGACTCCAATAAGATCCCGAGCTATTTCAAACTGGGATCTCCTCGTGTCATAGCCAGCGACTTTATAATATAGTCATATAGATAAAATTTTACTGATATATGAAATACATTGAATCTTCCTGGCCGTTTGTCATCAAGAAGCCCTTAGACAGGCAAACGAAAAGTCTAATAAGTAGAATTTTCTTTAATTTAATTTTAATACTCACTCTTTACTCCACCTTAATATAATTTTGCTAATAAAATATGTTTTACTTAATAAATATAAGTTAAATGAGTACAACTTTTTTGTTAATATGCGATAATTAATTTAATAAAACTTGTATTTCCAGTCGTTGTCTACCTTATAACGACGAAGGTGGCTGACGCTGAGACTGACCTCATGCCGTACGCTGAGAAGATCTTCGACTTCAGTGGTGGTGACCAAACACAAACTGGGGATAAACCCAAAGTAAGTTGTATCCAAGAGAAGGCCTAGCACGCCATAAATATATGTGATAGCCCTCCAGAGATACGCCTCTTCCTGTCATAACTAAGACAAATAGAAAGAGATCTCTTCTATCTCGCGCCCTCACGTCTTATTGTGCTAGCCCTGCAGAGTGGAATAGAGTTCAAACTTGAAATTAAAATTTTGATTAAAATATATTTAAAATTAAGAATATATAAAAGTAATAGCTAGGACTACTGATTACTTGTTCCAAAATCGACAAGTTAATATTAAAAAGATTTAAAAATATTACATGGTACTTACCTGTGGCATACCTGATAGGGGGCAGTTTGATACTCAGTAACTGTGTCCTTATTAAAAGAGTATGTAGACTCTACTACAGAATAAATACACATTTACACAAAAATATCTATGACAAAAGTATAGTGTGTCTACCGCCGAACAGTTCAAAACAATATTTTGCTAGCTGGCTGTTTAGTAACGGCAGCGGTGGTCGGATAAAAAGACTTGTTTGATTGTGGTAACTGTATGGACATATTATTTAGCAATTTATATGTGCTAAGAACGATCCATGTACGGTTGATATATAAATAGCTTTTATTTTTAAATAGGCGCTTGATTATTTATGCTTTGTGTATATTACGTACTAGCTGTTGCCCGTTAAAACCTGTAAATCTAAAAACTGAAGCATAAAGCATTGAGTGCAAATAGGTGACTGGATGAAATAGATAGATTTTTTTCCCATAGAAAATTCCAACCCGCGTTTTGCCCCCTTAAAATCTTGAAAATGGCGTTTAATTTTTTGGTACGGAACCCTAATTCTTTTACAAAAATCAATGAAGCCTGTAATATGCTCTGCAAATATGCTATCCTTCAGTGAAAGTCCCGTCAAAACCGGTTCAGCCGTTTCGGAGTTTACTAGGAACAGACATACAAATTTTTAAAATTGCTGTTTTGTCATTGGTAGCGTATAAACTTTCATATGCATTGAATTAAAAGCTGTTATTCGATATTATAAATATTATTTATTTGTATCGATAGATGAACGTCTGTCTTTCCATATTATATAAGTTTGCTATGATTCTAATTTAAGCCTATATTATTAATAAGCATAAAAATTAAAAGTATAAACCCTTAGATATTTAGGGTAGACGAACTCATTAGTTTAATAGGAGACGTAAAGTTTGTCTTCTTTTATAAAAGTTTTGTTTATTTGTTCAGTGCTTGTGGTCGCTCCTATACAACGTGTTGGATACGAGCGCGCCGGTGTCGAGCTCAGTGGAGCAGGTGCACGTCTGCTCCGGCCCTGATGCTGGACTGGACTTCGACGCGGCGGTCGCACAGGTCAGTCAGTAAATCACATAAACATAACATACATAAACTCTCGCCGTATTCCTTCGAGAGTGGTTGGCACAGTTGTTACACACCACATTTCGCATGTTTATTTGGAGTCCCAGTGTAACAGGTTGCGAATCTGTCGCCACTAGCCGAGTCCAATGGGGAACATGGCAGCTACAACTTACGGCAACCCGAGACTCGAACCCTAGACCTATGACCAAACTGAGCTACAACGTCTTCCTACGTCCTTGTCAGCCTGTTCAATGTGTCGTTGCATGCAGAGCCGACCTCTAGGTAGATCGAGTGGAGCTGACGCTTTAGGCGCCCAATATAAAAAAATCTAACAAGAAATAAAAATTTATCTTCTCTTGTATTAAAAAACTTTCGGGAGACGTTGAGAAAAGAAATGAATTACTATATATTCTAGGTACGTCTAAATTCATTAGATACATCCCAAAACAGTGGCGGCACGAGACAAAATGTGGGTGTCGGCGACATGAACTTTTTTTGGGCATTCTGGTAAAAAACATTGATCAAAGGGCGCCGAAAGACAATCTCGCCAAGTCCATGACACGAAACGAGTTCTCAAAGTAAATTGTATGCCCAAATTGTCACAGTTGCTATACAAGATTTGATCTTAGAGCGACGCTGAGTATATGAAATGTGGGTGAAATGTGATATTACATTATAAGTACATAGTTACAGTCGTTTAAATTCCTGTCTCTGCATTTGTAAGGAACAGTTATTACTATTTTTGTGATTAAATTCGCTGGGGATCACGCGACAGCCGGTAACTGGTGCTAATTTTAAAATATTTGTTGTCAAATGTATATTCTAGGTACATATACATGTATTTGATTTCGAGTTTGTTAATCAGGTTGCGGGTTCATAGTCTTTACTTCATAGCATAGCTTTATTATTTGTTTCAAAGGACGTTTCTATTAATTCTGGTTAAGTTTCAGCGTTGGGATATAGTAGGGGGTAGCGTAACTCGTTAAAAAAAATATCTAGCATAATATGGAAGAAAATTGTCGTTATTTCTTTTTACTGTATCTTAATCCGCAGTTCTATTTTTTTTTCAATTGACTACGTTTAGCTGTATTTGAAACCAGAATAATTGCTCTATTCATTTTTGGATTTCCATTTGTTCCACTTTAGTCAGAGGATTGGAAAATCAGAGAATTTATTTCCATCTTGAAAACAATTTCAATTTGCTACAATTTTAACGACCTTTTTAAAACATCACCACAACGTAAACGCGGCTGAACAAATATTATGCTGTTTTTAAAGCGCTCGCATCTGAAACTACATCGCTATTGAGTTTCATTTATTTTTATGTACAATAATTGTACACGTAAAGATAACGTAATGATTTGAATATATTTATATCTTGGAACAATTCACACGAGATCACGAGAATCATAAACTTATCCATAGGCTATGGCTATTAAACAACGATATATACATACATATATAAATAAATTCAATATGACATACATGACCTCAAAGCAAATTCTCGTGTTCTTGACATAAATTCCTGTCTGAACCGGGACTCGAACCCGGGACCTTACGTGCCGGTAGTTGAAACCTTGAGAATGATAAAATGATGGGCAGGGGCCGTTGTATCAGCCTCCAGTTTCAAAACTAAAACAAAGAGCTAAAAAAGTCGTCAGTCATGGCGGTTTTGAAATGGGCCCATTTGGGCCAACAAATATTGATAGCCCGTCTAAGGCTAACATCGCCCCCTACTAAGGACGGTTATTACGGTTTAAAATTCCTTATTCCTTTGGGTCCAAGTCACTTGCTTCATTTCGATTTGTATTCAATAACATATGCGAAATGTAATCTTATCTATTTGTTGTAATATTATACAATGAGATGTGTATATTCTTGTTTCCGATGTTTTAATCAAAAAACTAATTGTTACGCAATAAAATCAATTTCCGTTATCTCTTTAACGATAACCCCTAGTAGTTTTGTTTAAATTATTACATTGTCAAACACTTATCTAATGCTCATATAAAAATTTGTGCTATTTAATAATTTAAAAACAATTTAAAAGATATTATTTTAAACGTTGAAATGTTGTGAAATAGATATGTTTTCATAAAAATATCGAATTAATTCCAACTTTAAAATTAATAAAATAAGGCCTATTAGCCTTGTATCTATTGTTTAATGTCAAGAAGGTATTAGCAGTTTTATATTTTAAAAAATCTGAGAAAATTGGATATTACTTAAGTAAGTAATTGTTCAAATGCTCTTACTTCGTTAATGTATCTTGACATGAATTTACGCATATAGATACAATGTTTAAAAATTGTATGTTATGTTAACGCATGTGCGACTTATGACCTATAGCTGTCAGATGTAAGAGAATATTACTTACATAGTTGTAACCCGACTGTTTCGATGTCAGAAAAAGAGGGTTACATCATATTTTGATTCCTAAAAAGCATACAAAAAACGTTAAGCGACGTTTGTCAGTGAAGTACATTACAATGTTTATTTTTATTTCGAAGGAATAATTACGTATAACAAGAATGGGAAACAATTTACAGTGTACGTACAAATTACATTTTTTTTTAAATATACTACTCAAAACAAAATAAGGGCCACGAGGTATTTTGTCTGTACCATGAAAATAATAAAACCAATATATATTTTTTTTGTCTCCATAACGAAAACTAATGTTGTTTTTACCGTGTAGACCAATAAACTTATTCCAATAATAATGATTAAAAAGTTTATTTGCTTTTGAAAGAAAAAATCACATTTAAGGTTAAAAATAAAAACAATGTAAAGTTACTGAAAACAAAAGAAAATACTCCATGCTCATCTTTTAGTAACGAGTATGCCTTCCTCGTTTCGCTCCGCACTCCTGAAGCCTGGAGTGCATGCTCTCAATCAAATGCCTGACATTTTCCATTGGAATCTCTTCCCAGGCCCTTTTAACAGCGTTGATGAGTTGCTGTTGGTTGTGGATTTCCTGATCACCGTCTCTAACTCTTCGTTTCAACTGATCCCACATGTGCTCTATTGGATTTAAGTCCGGACTGTTCGCCGGCCACGGCAAGACTTGAATTTGAGACGCTTCCAGTACAAACCGAGTCGCTTGAGCCGTGTGTGCACGAGCATTGTCTTGCATCAAGATGAATCCAGGACCCGCTCGCTGGGCAAATGGGATCACATGTGGTCTGACAACTTCCTCAATATACCGCTGAGCAGTAACAGTACCCTCATTTAAAATAGCGAGCTCAGTTTTGCCGTGTAAGCTTATCCCGCCCAAATCATTACATTTGGACCACCAAAACGATCGACTTCATGGATGCAGGCTTCTGAAAATCTCTCGCCGCGTCTTCTCCATACTCTAATACGCCGATCGTCGTTAAAAAATCTAACTTTGCATTCGTCTGTGAAGAGCACTATGCCCCAGTGGTTTATGTCCCAGTCCAAATGTTGACGGGTAAATCTTAAACGATTTGCACGATGATTTCTGGTTAATGGAACACGGACAACTCGCCTTCTTGTTGCCTGCTGGTCTTCATGCAATCGATTACGAATAGTTTGGTCACTGACACGAGTACCCGTTGTGAGCCGTAAACGATTTTGCAGCTTGCGGGCCGTCGTTGTGCGATCTCGGCGCACACTTAATCGAATGTAACGATCCTCTTGAGCTGTTGTAATGCGAACTCTGCCCGAACCAGGTCTTCTTCTAACACTTTCCGGACTTGGAAACGATTCCATAGATTTTGAATAACTCTTCGAAAAAATACCAATTGCAAACCCACAGATCGCTGCGAATGACCTTCTTCAATCATTGTAACGGCTCTGGTTGCTGTCAGCGAGTCCATATGACGCCTGCGTGCTTGTGGCATATTGCAAAAGATGTTTCTGACTCGAGATATCAATGAACTCTGATAATTTCTAATAAACCAAGAAGCTAAGGAAAGCAAAACGACAAAGAAAATGGAATCAAAATTTTCAAAAATAATTTTAAATCAAATTTTATTTAAAATTGTTGCCAGCATTAGATGAATACTACAATATTAAAAAGTTTAGGTATCAAAGAGTTTGTATACTCAATATTTTACTACTTTCAATATGTAAATGTTTAATAATTTACACCAAAATGAAAAAATACCTCGTGGCCCTTATTTTGTTTTGAGTAGTATATATTTCAATGTGGCTGTTTTAACTTTTTTAATTATTTTACAACAGTGGTTTTTCGTCTTTGTAACGACTTAAAAGTCATTCCAGTCAAAGTACGGTATCGCCCCTGCAAAAACTGTCTTCTAATAAACCAAGAAGCTAAGGAAAGCAAAACGACAAAGAAAATGGAATCAAAATTTTCAAAAATAATTTTAAATCAAATGTTATTTAAAATT
Organism: Choreutis nemorana; assembly: GCA_949316135.1. Classification (NCBI taxonomy): domain Eukaryota; kingdom Metazoa; phylum Arthropoda; class Insecta; order Lepidoptera; family Choreutidae; genus Choreutis; species Choreutis nemorana. The sequence goes on along the minus strand of OX438601.1, from coordinate 8,249,128 downwards.
GTTGCCAGCATTAGATGAATACTACAATATTAAAAAGTTTAGGTAGCAAAGAGTTTGTATACTCAATATTTTACTACTTTCAATTTGTAAATGTTTAATAATTTACACCAAAATGAAAAAATACCTCGTGGCTCTTATTTTGTTTTGAGTAGTATATATTTCATTGTGGCTGTTTTAACTTTTTTAATTATTTTAAAACAGTGGTTTTTCTTCTTTGTAACGACTTAAAAGTCATTCCAGTCAAAGTACGGTATCGCCCCTGCAAAAACTGTCGCTTACTTTGCTGCATCTCTTTGCTCCGTTGCAGATTCTTCATGTCAAAAAAAAATAAAAAAAAGAGCGACAAAGCAGCTATTAATAGTTTTTTTAAATAGGGGATCGAAATGCTTTACGATATAAAGATTTTATTAAAGGTTTGTTTGGTTTTACTAAATGTTTCATATCAGATTCGATGTTGAGCATTACATTACTACTGCCTCCCCGACTTGAAGAACATTTGCCTGTAATATAACAGCTTTGAGGTTATAGGTATCAAAATATTAAACATTGTACTATTAAGTTGCACACTGTAATGCTTAGTTCTCTTCCTTCACTAATGTAATGCTTGTATCTATAAAATTACAGGTAGCACCCTGTAACTCACTCCCTCGCCTCCCTCACTTATATAATTCACGACTCTATTATTGTTACATTAAAAGCAAATGCTTGAACTTGAAAGAAAAAATCAAATCGTCATATATGATTTTAAAATGTGTATAATCTGTCTCTTCCTAAAACGGTTTTCTTTATGCAAAATCTAGGACCCTTCATACATGAGTACTTCATACAAACCCTTTGACTTCGATTCGTAAAAACGTATAATCTAATCACTTAATATAAGTATAATCGTTATATCGTAAAGAAGTCCGATCCCCCATTATAGTTAATTAACAGATTGATATGTTATCGAGGTTTTGATCTATACAATGTAAGTAAGTAGGTTAAGTGTATGTAAATATTTATATTTATAAATGACGATACAAATATTTTTATGGTATATAAATATTATAATTATATTACTTGCAATTAACGCAAGTATTAGCTATAGAGTTATGGTTATTATCAATTTATTCATTTTTGTTATTATTAAGTTGAGAACTCCCATCCCACAGTAGGTACAACAAATGGCTTATTTTGACAGCGTCAATTTGTGTAAAGAATTTTTACCTATTATCTAAACCTCAACTATTTTTTTTATTTGTCTGATTAGGCTGAGCAAATATTCAAGAAGATCTGTCCAGGCGACGAGTTCCTTCCCCGAGCCCCGGATCCAGAGGAGATCGTGTTTGAAGACGACGCCACGCCGGGACCAGACTTCAAACCTGAGCAGGAGGACAAGGAGTAATTCCTCCACTAAACTACCATCAGGCGATTAGGATACACACACACATACTAGCAAAACATCTGCCTTGAACTCACTCAGTGGGGGCGTAGGATGGGTTGGAAAGACGGACAAGACACCTAAATAAAACAATACTAAACGGGCAAATATTCATTGTAGAGTGTTTCTGCTAAACGTGTTCCATATGTTTTTCTCTGGCTGCCCTAATAGGTGGTTATTTTCCTGCCCTTTATGCCACCATTGCTTGTTCCCAATAGTCTTAACCAAAGTCGTCTGATGGGGTCAGTGGCATTTAATCTATTGTAACATCAGACACACGTTTGATTCAGTTTTATCGCATCTATTTACAATTATAACATCTTATGACGTTCAATACTTAATTATTGTACGAAGGATTCACGTATATCGAGATCGTCTTATTGGATTTTTATAGTTTTTCGTCGTAAAGTCTCTTTGTATTCGGATTGAGCAATAGGTAGGTCGAAAGTGTAAAACTTAATCAAACCGTGACTAGGTATTATAATTTTAACAATGCATTTATACAAGTCACGGGTTCGTTTCTCGTGTAAATGCATTGGATATTGCTAAGATGTAATCTCAGTAAGATTTTAACGCTTTAGTAGCTTGACTTGTGCATTCCGACTGGTGCGAACCTTTTATACGAAGATGTCGGTTGTGCGCTTAGAATAGGACTGTACCTACTGGATTTTGAGGAGTCTGCTTACAAAGAGGATTATTACAAATACGGCTATCGTTTTACTAACCAGTGCCGGTAATATAGCTCAAACTAATGCGGTCGAGCGAGACTATTAGGTAATTCTAAGGTATCATGTAACTCGAAACTTTAATTGAGAGTACATGACTTACACATACATTCCAGATTTATATTAGGAGTGAAAGAAATATTACGAAATTCGCTTTCAATAGATGGGTTCGAATCAGCTAGGTTATCTTGATAAATATCTACAAGATGAACACATAGCAGTGGAATTGTAAACCGTAACGTAACAGACTATGAGATGATATAGAAATTGGTTAATTTTTAAAAAAGACATATTAACATCACACTTTAGTCTGTTGAGCTCTCTAATGTTTTTCAATTATAATTTTATGGACTATTTACTTATTTACCAAAGGAGTACCCTTTTTTAGTAGGAGGAACCTTCGATGTGACGAAAATTGTGCAATTATATAATAGTTAGCTAGCTAAAAGCAGAAAAAGTGTGAGGCTTATCATTTTGAATGTGGACGCACCAGTCTATATATTTATAGATTTTAGCATTTTTGTATTATTTAAATTATTTAGCACTTATGTTTTAATTATATCAAATTATCATAATCATGCCTGTGCAGCTTGAACATTTATGATTCCAATAAAAAGTGATTATTATAAATGCATTGACTTTTATTTGTTGAACGAACTGTAAACTCGCGGTTCCCCATATCTTGGTAAACCCTTGACCGATTTGTTCGAACTTTTTTTTTTCATCTATTACTATTATTATTATTTATTGCCCATCAAATTTCACGACAATCCGATGGACGACACTCGATTTATCGTCGAACAAACATTACATATAAATACAGTTGTTCCAGTAGACTCTGAGAACTTCCATCGTTCGTGCAAATACATCTATTGTATCAATAAAAATACACGAATCGATTGACTCCAAACAAGATAGACATCTAAATAATACTTTCAAAGGATTTTGTAGAGGAAATTTATTTATTGTATTAAAAAATACTCAAATAGATACGTATGCAAAGGTTCTCTAAAGAAAAGTGAGATTACAAATAGTAATATGTTGTACAAGAAATTGATGTCAGTTTATTAGATCAGAATATAACTTTTATATTATAATTGATTCTATTTTTTTACACCAACATGCTTTACATTAATTTGGAATCAAGGTCAAAGAAGCCTACATTGTGCAATAGGATATTATCATAATATAATCTAATTTAGGATAGCTGACTGTGTAAGGTCTTCTATGAATAAATGTTTAAAACAACATTGATTAGTCCACACTTTATTCTTATGAAAAAGAACATTTTAATGGTCCATTGTCGAAAGCAACATCAACATGCTAATAAGAAAGATACACAATTTTTTATCTAAACAAGTTACAAAATATACCTTTGTAATGGAAATACCATTCTTTGATTTTAAATGTATTTTAACAAAGTGAAGTAATTTAATTTCGTCTGTGATAGAGCATTGACATTGGTAGAAATCCCAGAACTACATCAAAAATCAAATTGGGAAATCAATATTTATGAGATAAGAATAATTAATTAATTCACTGTCACTCTTGTAAAATTATTTGTTTATTTATGCTATACTGTCTATTGTTAGTTATGCAGTATTGCACTATCACTGACAATTATATACATTTAAAGCAAGTTTATTTTAGAATTACTGTAAAATAAAAACATTTACAATGATATTAATAAAATCACATACTTTATAGTATATAATGGTATCACATTGAGTTTTACATTTGTAAACTAAAATTATATTGTAAGTAACTTAGAATAATCTTTTCTCATATGAGAACAACCCATGGACATTGCCTTCCAGCTGTGCTGAGTAAGTCCTCTTCATAAATCTCAGATCTCCAGAGTAGCTCATGTCCCGTAGAGTGCTAATGGACCGTGCACCAAGGTCTTGTAAACTGTGCTGCATGCCAGTCTGCAAGTATGGTAAGAACCTTAGGACAGATCCTTTGTCTACAATGCTTCCGCTGACTCCTTGTGCTACTCGGTGCTTGTCAGATTCTTTGTGGAAGTACCTACTCATTGCAGATCCCTTGCCTTCCTTAGTTTCCATGGCTTCTAGGCTTCCCATTCCTCTGTATTTCTTGAGCCTCACTCCATCAGAGAAAAAGTATTCTCCTGGTGCCTCAGATGTGCCAGCTAGCAATGACCCCATCATCACTGTTGAGGCTCCTAGCGCCAATGACTTGACAATGTGACCAACTGACTGAATACCACCATCCGCAATGACAGGAACATTGAACTTTCTTGCATATGAAGACACTTGGTAAACAGCTGTGGCCTGAGGACAGCCACAAGCCATGACTTCTTGGGTTATACAAATGGAGCCACTTCCCATACCAACTCGGAGGGCATCAACACCAGCATCTATTAAGTTTTTTGCTTGCATTCTGGTGACAACATTCCCTCCTATGACTTGTATATCTGGGTATGTACTTTTTATGAATTTTATCATTTCAACTTGGTATATTGAATTCCCTTGGGAGGAGTCTAGTACAATGACATCAACTCCATTATTTACCAGGAGTTTCAACCGATCCTTATCAGCATCTCTAGTGCCTATAGCAGCACCAACAAGCAACTGCTTGTTGGAATCTTTTGATGCATTTGGATAACTGCGAGCTTTTTTCAAATCAGTTCTAGCAATGAGAGCTACCAGTTCTCCAGCTCCATTCACAATTGGCAGTTTTCCCTTCTTACTCTTTTCTAGGATATAATTGGCATCTTGGAGAGTAACACCAGATTGTGCAGTAATCATGTCTTCGATTGGCGTCATTACTTCTTTCAAGCTGAGTTGGGGATCTCCCTCCCTGAAGTCGATATCTCTGGATGTGACAATTCCTATGAGCCTTCCACCAAGTTTGCCATTCTCTGTTATCGGGTATCCAGTAAATCCGTTTTTCTTTTTGGCTTCAATAACATCAGCTACTGTGTTCTCTGGTCCCATGCAAACAGGGTCTCTGATGAATCCGTGCTTGTATTTCTTAACTTTGTGCACTTCGTTCGCTTGGTAGTCGGGCGTGCAGTTGTGATGGATGATGCCGATGCCGCCACAGAGCGCCATTGCGATTGCCATGTCCGCTTCTGTGACCGTGTCCATAGGTGTCGACACCAGGGGCGATTTCAGTGTGATTTTCTTCGTAAGTGAGGAAACTAGATCGACTTCTTCTGCGGCAAAGTCAATGAATCCCGGCAAGAGAAGGAAGTCGTTGTACGTGAGACCATCGCTACCTTCAAACATTTCCAAGGCTGATAATCCGTCCCGCAGGTCTCCCTCAGGTTTCGAATTCAAAGCCATATTTGGACAAAGTGGTAAATTTAAAAACCAACGGACAAATAAACTTTAAGGTTTAATTTAAGTTGAGTAGGCAAATACACTGAAACTTCTTATTGGACACGTGGTTCAATTGTCACTATTCCATTAAACTTGAAACTTAACAAATTAAACTTTTGTACCTGATATCAGTACTTTGATTTAATTTATTGAGAAGATTTTATTAGGATAAATTTTATTATTCTCAAAAATACATTTTTTCCAAAGAAATACACAGCAGGTAGGTACACTGGCCGGCTTTCTCATGAAAGTGACAGGTTGGACTAAATTGTTGCCACTTAAAAGCAATTTTTTTTCGGTGTTGCAATTTTATTTTTAGAAAAACAAAATTTTCAGCTTATGATTGAACGTCAATCATTTCACTTAACGGTGATATACTGTGAAACTTTTATCTTGGTGTTAACCACCTAAAGTCGGGAAAAAATTGAGTTGGGCTCGTGGTCAGACAGTTTTATAATGACGTCTATAAATAGTCCGATTACTGAAGAATTTTTGGATAGGTTTGTCTCATTTCTTCATTCAACATATTTTAGGCGCGTTTAGAATACTTTTAAAACCATTCAAAAGCCGGCTGTTTTTCAGAGTTTTTATATAGCTTATTCTCTGGCTTTCAAAATTTATGGACTTAAGAAAGTACGAAAGCCTTTGATTATTAACAGGTTAATATTCAAAGATGAAAACCGTAATTTTGATTAGAAGTTCATGTCATATTCTTTGGAATTGGCTCCCTGACTGGCTGCCCTTGTATCTGTGATGCTGTTTTACCCACATGGTCGTATATACTAAGTTAACCACAATAATATAAACATAGACTGATGATTGGTCTCCACTGCGCTCCGATCGTGATAACCAATAATTCATCTAGGAAGATAAATAAATATTCTTTATTTAACTTCTTATTTCAATCTTGTATAAAGTATGGTTTACTATCGTTTATGTTCTTCCGCTAATAAATTTATTATACGTGTATTTATCCTTTATATTTTTTCAATTAATCTTTTTATTTTATGAAGACGCCTATAAAATAAAAATATAGGAAACAGAATTAATACATTTACTTTTGTTCAGGCGGTTTTACCCTTAAACTCTCTGAAATTATTATTCCATGGGTCGTGAAATGACCCCTTAAAGCATTTTATGCATTAAGCTATTTTACGAAACGACTCATTCGCTTATTGTTTGTAGGTTATAAGGGTTTATATAATCGATCAAATAAATATTATGTTTATCCGGTATAGACAGGGCCGTCTCAGGCCAGTGCGTCTACCATAAGATTTACCTTCGATTGCTGCTTGCGCCTGCAGTTACAAATCTGTATGAATCTTTGTAAAGCGCCTATAACGGGTTTATGAGGAATTAGGATTGCTCATACAAAATCACCGTATGTTCACAATCACACAGACAAAAGTCGTCAAAAATTAAGTAGGGCTTAAAATCACTAGTGGCGTAAGAGGGCGGTGGGAGGGGCGGTCCGCCACGGCTACCAGGCATCAGGTGGGTAACAACGGCTAATAACACGTGACTCGCGAAGTCATCAAATCATTTATAATTTCTAGTGGTTTGAATTCGTAACACGCGACCTTTGTGCTCGCGTATTTCGGAGATCTCTATACAGACCAGAGTAAACCCCACATTACCCAAGGAAAATTTTCCATATATTTAAATAAGTACTTCCTCAAACACTTGTACGATGGGTACTAAGCCATGCATCAACCAACACAAATTAGACAAACTCTCAAAAGGAACTAAATTATAAATTGGCCTCTAAATAGTTACTTTGGTTTAAATAAACTTTACATCCAATGTCAATGTAGTTTAAACAAGTTGACAATCTTAAAATTTATTAATCATATGGGTTCAAAAGTTAAAGTAAAACAAATTGTCCATGGTGGACAGTTTGATTTGTAACCTGTAAAGTGTCCCATTTAAAAAACTTGTACATTTAATTACTTATTAAATTAATCATTAAAATAAAAACAACATTTAATGAAACTAATAATCCAATTTTAATTAAACTCAATTTTTTACCTTATAAATAAAAGACCTACTCGTGAGCCCCCTCGTAAATAGGTATAGTAAAGGTAAAGTCAAGAACTAATTAAACACACTTAAAATCTTTAAATTATACAAAATATTTAATTAGAATAAGTATGTGCGCACTATGATATATTTAGACAAGTAAGTGTATTGTAAATATTTGTTTTGTCTATATCATTTATCACCAAATCTTATGTCTATTGCTCCTTCACCGTTTTCTTCTTCTTCCTTCGTTTTATCGGTTTCTCGTTTTGGTGACGACGAATTTATTTTATCCCCATTATAGGTGTACTCATTTGGATTAAGGGGAACAAAGAACGGTTTGTCGGCTTCTGTTGAGAACCTTTGAGGTCTAGCTGTTGTTGTTGTTGTTGTTTGTGGACTCGTCGTCGTTGTTGTAGTCTGTGGCCTTTGTTGGTTAGGTCTGTCAATTTCGTTGTTATTGTACTCATTATTGGATGGAGTAACTTGGTCTTGTTCTTGGTTATGATTAGGACGGTTGTAACCGTTGTGTGGTTTTGTTGGGCGATATCCGTTTTGGTTATAACCGTTGTTTTGTTGATTGTAACCGTTGTTCTGGGGTTTATATCCGTTGTTTTGGGGCGTATATCCGTTATTTTGGGGATTGTATCCGTTGTTTTGTTGATTGTACGCATTGTTTTGATGATTGTACCCGTTGTTTTGCGGATTATGTCCATAATTTGGATTGTTATGTCCACCGTTTCCTGGTCGGTTGTTCTGATTTGTGTATCCTTGATTTCCATGTTGATGGTGATGTGGTTTTGCCTGATGATGAGGTTCCTCTTCTTCAATGATGACAACTACGGTTTCAGTGTTTCCACCATTGGAGGGTGGTGGTGGTGGCCTACGTATCGGCGGCCGTTGGCTGTCGAGATCAATGGTACCACCATATTCAACCTTAATTTCATGGTTTAGACCACCAAGTACAACTTCAGCCACATCCTTTATTCCAGATTGTACACGATCGTGGATTCCCGACACAATCCCACCGAACCCGAAACTCCCTATCAAGTGTCCATGTCCACTGCACTCATTGCAAAAAACTGAGACGAATATTAGCAACAGTGTATTTTTCATTTTATGTTGAATCCGCTCACTATACGTCCTTGTTTGACCGCGGAACCGTTGTTTATATGAGGCCAGTCTTCCGTCCGTCTGACACGATGAACTTCTTACTCTGATCGCATATAGTGTAGGTATTACCTTCTTCAGAACCTGTTTCGACTAAGTAATGACCGATGTGTGTTATGTGTGTTACATCTTTAGCAAAATAAATTGTGGAAACTTGTGTTTTAGCGTATGGTAGGTATAATTATAAGTTAGGTACATTTAAAGTGTAATTTATGTGGGTATTCTTATGATCACATTCTATTATTGTAAATAACATTAGATAAGTCGAATGATCGGTAGTAGGAAAGAACCGTACCTAATACAGATCGTTATAACTATATTCACATCCGTAATTATTATCCACAAGTATTTTATGTCTTTATAGTAAACAACTAATCAAAATCACCGCGTATATCAATGTCGTATATTATATCATCGTCATTTGTGGTATTTTCAAGCGGTTTCTTTGTTTCCATACTATGAGGAGTAGTGCCAGGCAACGTATTATGTTGAACTGCATTTAATGTCGTTAACTTGTCATAATCCATTTTCTCTGTAGTCTGCCTTATCTGAGGTCGATTTGTCCACGAAGCGTATTGATCTTGATGCATAACAATGCCCAAATTTTCAATTAATGTATGATGTAAGTTATGAAGCCGAGAATGGTAGAGGATATTTTGGTTTACCTTTGCGTGTTCCAAGTTCATTCTTCCTGTTTGTATCCTGTTTATAAGATCGTGCGCTCGATCGATTCTTTTAAATCCATTTGCACCGTTGAGGTTTAAATTTAGTCTATTGACATGTGGATAACGGTTCAGTAACATTCCGTTATTGATACCGCGATGTATTGGCAATGTTGATATCGGTGGTCGCCTTACTAACGTAGTCAATACATTGTTGGCTAAACTGCACAAAAATAACACCGCGATCCTCATTTTTGCTGTTAAACTGCACATTGATTTATGATTACTAATAACTACCTTCTCTCTGCGAAAATTAATACCTACTTTAATGAGGGTATTAAATAATGACCATGTTGAAATTAATCTACTTGCTCATAACGTTGAAGCTATTTGAATGAGCATACCCAATGACGATGTTATTGTGTGCAGTATGACTTCTGGTAGCCTGCGGTCTTAGTAGGTAGGTACCTTCCTACCTAATTATGACGTTAACAGTACATTAAGTAGGTAAGTGAGGAAAATTCATTAAAATATCATGGTTTACATAAATATAATCTAGAAAAATCATTGTGTATATTGTGGTTCATTTCAAACCCACAATATACACTGATTTTTAAAACGTAACTCGTTTGATTGTCGTTTCAGTGTGGTTTTTGTAGTTTCCCATAGTCCCTAAGTTATAGTATGGAGGCGCAGGCACTGTTTAAAAAAAACAGAAGCCTCAAATTAGTGTGATCATTTTACATTAAGGTCCCAAGGTATCTACTTGTAAGCTCTTTACTTTTAATTAGCTGCGGCACTTAGCTTTTTCTTGGTTTAATTCTTCCCTTTTGTCGGGAAAGGCAAAGACCTTTAGGCCATACAGCACAAGTCTTCCGTGTTATATTTTTCTTCTTTCTTAATTGTTTCTACAGTTACATACTAGGAATGTTCATGTGGGCTTTAATGAGTTACTTGGGAGATGACGAAAAGAGCACCAAATCGTTGTATTTCACTTTCTCCACACTTGTATAGCACTATAGTTGTTTACTTGTTGAAACACTAGTATTTTACACATTAAACTCTGCTGATACACAAGAAAAGACAATAAAATTGGAAAATTTCAACCACCATTGCCCGTTCCCGCCAAGAAACTCCCCCTTTGGCATTTAGGCTAAAGAATCTTATTTTTATTTTCTTTGGAAAGGTCTTCAAGAAATAGCTTTTATTTTATGTTTAGTAAGTTTTTTCGAAATTAATATTTTCAGATTTTATGTTGGATTATCTCGGATGTTGTGATGTTCTAAATAAATAACATCAAAATATACAACAAAATAAAAATGCAATGTACTTTTAGCATGTTTTTGTATTTTAGTAGATTTAACAACAATAAAATTGTCGTGCAAATAATTTAATTAATTAAGATATAATATGAGAACATTCAATTATTATCTAATAATAAGTAAACACAGCGTTAGTGATGTTAGCTCAAGATGTACCTAAGCATTAAAATATTGTTAAATCCCGTACCTACTTAACAAAAATAACAATAAAATTATTGACTCGATAACATTTTTGGTTTTATCTTATAGTTTGAGTACAAACACAAATCCTATATTAAGTACATTGGTACCAACGTAGGTACTTAACACATTAATATTATATACTATGTTTTTCTTAATATTATAAGGCACATGATATTTCTCTAATCGTGTTCAGGAGTCAAAAATATTATGTAGAATGGATTAATGATATTAAACATTGTAACGTCATAAAATAACATATTCAGATTGTGTTAGTCCCATTACATTCATGTACGGAACCTATTCAACTGTGCAGAGGTGTAACACAGGGAGATTTTATTGTTCCGAAATTTACCAGCTTACAGCTTTAGAAGATGTATTCAAGCTTTTGTTTCAAAATAAATGAGTTGAGCTATAAAGAGGTTTTAGCTCGTATAAACTAAGCTAAGGTTTACGTGTACAAGTAATTACAAGCTGTACTAATAAAGCTGGTAAGTATGACGCTATCCAGACCATTGCTACTTTAATTTCTTCTCCTGAACACCTACAAGAATTTACCTACTTACCTAAGATTCGTTTTTACGAATATTCGTTCGTCGCATAAGACGTTATTAATATTCATCATTAAGGTTTTTTAGGACTGCAAAACTTGAGATTCTGGTTTAAATATAAGTTGGAGAAACACAAGGATAATGCGATATAGTCAGCGATAACTGGTTTTGATAAACAACTAATTTATGAAGAGAAATCAATGGTAACGGAATTTAAGAAACCAGGATACAGGTTCTAAGGATAAAGTTAATTTATCATTTGCAACAGTATTAAAAAATCACCACTTTTGAAACTTTAAATTATTAAGTTACATTACATTTTTTAGCATTGGTGCTTGACCTCACTGACGTTAGGTTTTAACAAAGTAAGGGCTACAAGTCCGAACTCAGATGCTCTTGCCCCCCCTGGATCAGCCAGTGACGAGACATATTTAGTTTATAATATAGTTAGGTATATCATGCAATTGTTTTTCCTCCAAAAGACTTAGTTAGCCAAAGGACTTGCAAGTTTTTGTGAACGAAATTTTTGGTACCTGCTTTGCCAAAAAGAGAATACAAAAAATGTATGGATCATAATTTTCAAAAAACACTACAAAATAATCTTCTTATAGATCATGATAACATATGGGTGACTTATTTCTTTAGAATAAGTAAGTACTTATCTAAAGTTAGGCTCCCTACATCCCTCCTAGAGTTTTATGTAGAATTTTAATTCGGTCAAGTTCATCAAAATATTTCTACCTAACTTTTAAGTACAATATTTATGTATAATATGAACACATTGCAATATTCGAATTTCTTAAGTTTGAATAATTTTAATCAATCTCAACATTTACAACTCAACCCACAAGTGACTTCAACCTTTATGTAATTTTAGAAACATCTTGATATTAGAATTTAAAAATATTAGAAACGACAATAACGTGATGGAACTTGTGATTTAAGAATAAAAAAGACTAGGTTGTGCCCACGACTCCGTCTGCGTAGAACGAGAAGTTATTGGCTCTCCGTACGAACTTTGATCCCCTATTTCAGTTATTTTACTTCTTTCGCGACAAAAAACAGCCTATTTATGGATCTCATCTGCTTATCTCTATACCAAAATTCATCAAAAATGTTTCAGTGGTTTAAGCGTTAAAACTGAACAAACATACAGAAAGACACAGGTACTTTCCTATTTTTAATATTAATTGGGATATTGAACTTAGTTAGATACTTATGTTATCGCTTATCGTAGAGATTGGTATAGGTGGTAGTTGGTTTTTTTCTAAGGGATGCAATGGGCAGGGGGCTCGTTTTGTGCTTCGCTTCACTCGGGGTCTTTCGGGCAACTTCGGAGGTATTCGTCTAAGACCTCGCCTTGGCATGTTAGTTAGGTCACCAGCCGACGCTGCCTTATCGAAGACCTTTAAATTAAAATTTGAAATTATTTGTTTGTTTGATTTTTGGTTAAATAATTTATAGCACACTTATCAACTCGACCCGTTCATTATCCATTGTATGAAATATGTAATGTACGTAGCATGTTTCCAAGTTGATAAATATGCTACGTACTATAATATTGGTTTTATAACGTACCTTTCTAGAGTTTTTATTAGCCGGAGGCTTAGGCCGAGGTCAGTCAACCACGTGTTTTATCTTGACATATAGAATACAGGAAAATAAGAAGCCGAATATCGGTATAACAGACATGCCAACGCCGACTGCCGCCAATATGATGAGGTGCTCCCGTATGTGGTTTGTGAATTGACGGACGCAGCCCTGGTGAACATATAAAAATATCAGTTTTTTTTTTTTTTGAATAATTCATTTAAAATATATTAAGCAATTACTAATCCTGGGTTAACGATAATAGTATTCGTTTCTAAATGGAATCTAAGTTACAAATGAGATAATCATTAACGCAATGAAGCTAATTTGCGGGATTTCGAGACAAGATATGATTGTTTGGTTTTTACTATTTAATTTTAAATTAAATACTTAACTGCGTACCTACCATGAGTTTTACCTTCGCTTAATGCTTGCGATTGCAGTTACAAATTTGTTTGAATCTTTGTAAAGCGCTTCTAGCGGATTTATGAGGAATTAAGATTGCTCTTACAAAAAATCACTGTAGTAGTTTATGTTACCTGACGTGTAGTAAAACTATACGAACTCATGGTAGGCACACTGGTAAACGGATCACAGAAGTAGGTATGTAATGTTTTTTGGATTTATAAAGAAGGTACTAGCATGCCGTTTCAGCTTCACACGGGTACGTAACAAATTTCGTTTTTTCCTCGGTAGGGTTTTCATAACAACCTTGCCTAAACAATTATTAACATTGGTAACAAAAACAAAACAGTCAAATTAGTCGTGCCGTTCTTCGTTAATATGTGGTAATTTATTTTTATTCATACAGGTTTGCCTATATCGTCCATTCTATGAAACGAGCTTTCAAAGAAAATAGTAGGTATTCGACCCGTTGGCAATTGTCATTAGGTTTTTCCCTTAAACCTGTTTATGCTGTTGCTTATGTCAGTCCGCACGAATTGACCAATTAGCTGTGAGTATTATCCTTAAGCGTAAACACATTATTTCTGGCTTCGACAGCTTTCCCAGTGGACCGATATAGTTAGTCAAAAATCTCTTGGAAACTACCTGAACAACAATGGTATATATGTATACGTACGTTATAGTAAATGTTAGAGGGATGGTCCCTCCCTCCGCATCGGTTGGTTACTGTCCTGCAGCAGGAATCTGGCACCAGAAGTCGAGCATCCAGCTCGTGCCACGGGCTGTACTTCCAATCAGAGTAGCGGACGGCGCCGCAGCATTTGAACTACATAAATAAAGTTTAATTACAGCATTGAACTATTAAACAAACATACTCAAAAGAACAGTCATCTCGATTTGTACAAAGATGGCGCCGAGTGTGATAAGTTAATTTGGGTACAGGCTCTGTTTTATGTAAGTCGAATAAGATAAGACACGTTTAAGACAAGCAAAAGGATCTTCGACTGTAGGTATACAGTGAGGTGAAGTTGTGTTTTAATCTTTAACTCTGTATTTTTATTGAAGCATTCGACTAAATAACTTACCCTATATTATCTTCGTAAAAATTACGTATTTTGATATTAAAAAAATATATTGGACATATTCAGAATCAAACAAAGGCACAACAGAAAAGTGAATGGTTGGTATTGTACTCATCATCGATATTCTTGAAATTCAAGGAAATTATTGAACGTGCAATAAAATGGGAAGTCAGAAAAAAGACGGAAGAAAGGATTTTGCTAAATTATTGTTTTGGAATTAATAAACATATTATATAAGATTTGTTGTAATTCTTTTACAGTTAAGTATACCCAAATTAATAGTGTGTACATTACGTATGGCAATTACACACACTGTTTTGGATATACTTCGCAATGGCCGATCCTTTTGTGGCTAAGGAGCGAAAGTCACCCAAAAGCAACCGTGGACTTGGACTTCGGCATTACTGACGCCCTCTAGGCCCTTTACGACTGGCCGAGCACCAGTTCCGAGCCGGGGTCCGTGGCCCCCATCTCGAAATAGGGCCTCTTCGCTGAGTAGCGAATTATTTTAGTCTAAGTCTTCATTTCAATGAAAGTCACCAAGAGCCGCGAAGACTTTTCGATGCCGTCTTTGGAAACTGGCGACCTTTTTTTTGACCCTAGGCCGAAATGGAAGTGACAGAACTAGTTTTACCTCAGCATGCATAAGATCAATGGCGTCCGTGAGTTGTGCATCTAGCGCGTAGTTAGAGAGGAAGGTGTTGTTGAGCTCGGCCTTCAGCTCCTCCTCCACTGCCACCTCGTAGTAGTACGCCAGCCCGCCCGCTCCCAGCTCGAATATAAACGTGATCAGCAGGAAGTACGTGTACTGGAAAATACAATACTGTTTTTATCTCTTAACTTCAGTTGCAAACCGATAGTCAACTACCGCTAAACAGTCGATGCTCTATCGTTAGTGTAATGCATTAATAGTCAATATCACTATACTAGTCAACTATCGATTGTCAAAAATAGGTTGTTAATTCTAAAAATGCTTTTGTAAAAATATGTCACGTTAAAATAGCATGTACCTATCCTCTTACCTTAAATCATTCCAGTGGAACAGATAAAATTATGATCCATTGTGTTTAATTAAAAGCTTATAATAAATACAAATACCTACACATAACAGACTGGTTCTGTTTTCGGTTTTGAGCCCGCAGCAGCCGAGCGCGCACAGTGGCGCCCCCAGCGCGCCCGCTATTATCAACAAGTACGCGATCGCCGGGTAAGTAGGAGTCGGTAGTAAACACACGTATCTATGCCGCGATGCTACCGTCCAAGCACCTACGGCTAACACCCCTATACCTGCGAACTGAACACATCCTTCCATTAAGTAATTAGATATTTTCTAGGTGAGCACCACCTTCGGTTTGATAAAATAACAAAACAATGGACAAACATCTGTATATTTGTAAAGAGAACTACTAAATTAATTTTGATCGATTTTTCTTTTTTTCCGTTTAGAAAAGTTGCTCTTACTCTCCGCCAGGGGCTCTAGTGGTATACGTAGGTACAGACGTTTTCTAGTATTTGATGGAATTCTTCGTAGATGTAAAAAAGTTTCTGACGCTTTAAGTAGATTAAAAACCAATTTTAGTCCGGACCAGACAAAAGGTTATGTTATATTTCTATGAATATTCAACAATACCTACAATACCTGGAGGCGAGAAAAGAGTCGCGGTATAATTTTCACTTGCGAGCGGAGTTTCAGAGTGTTTCAGGTTTTATTAGGTAAATATATTTCATTAGATAATTTACAAATAAGACTAAATCCTCACTTATTTGTTTTGGTACATAGGTAGGTTCTAAATCGTACATATAAACAAACGAGTGAGTACACAAATGGCATTTATTGTACCTAAAATAACCAAATTAATAAAAAAATGCAGTAATTAAATAACTTACCAGGAAAACAACGTTAAATATGTGAAGAACGCATTTGAGGAAGTTGACGCTGCAGCAATCTGCGTCTCGGGATTTTCTGGTTTTGATTTTTTTCTTTTTCGTGAGTAAAGCCCCACTTTCAGGCTTTTTTTCCTCCGCCATTTTTTTTCTTCTACTTCTCCTTAATTTCACCTTCTACAGCTCGTCATATTGCTTTGTGCGCCTGGAATTTTATAAAAGCAGAATTAGATTAGTGATTCATAATTTTGTTTATTTGAGTAAACCAACGATTAGAGACAATGCAATATAGTTTTGGACATTTTAAAAACATTTTTAGTGTGTTCATGAATTACAGGCTGACACAGCTTTATATAGAGGTAGTGTGATAAGATTTAGGACTAATATTGCAAAACAAAAAGTGATGTTAGTTGATGTATGTGGAGTCTTTTCACTTAAGTTTATTCATATGACTGACATAGTTTGGTTGCTGATATGGTGATTAATATCGAAGTGATGAAGGATGGAGTAATGTCGGTGACTAAGCCAAAATCTTAGGATGTAAAATTAAAGACACATAAACAATTTACACATTTTATTATAAAGACCTAGATTATTTCAAAAATGGAATACAATGCAACAATATCTTAAAAATGTCTCAAAATAATTGATTCATACAGTTAGTATAGTTAAAAATAAAATTGTTGAGATATGTAAAATATTATTTAATGAAGAATTGCTAAATGCAAAGGAAATTCTATACAAAATCATCAAGTTGGAGACTTAGAAAATTACATAGTAGGTATACATTAATTTTATCATATTATATTCAGTCCCTCAATAATCACATGTAAATTCATTGATTACTTATTTGGACCTTTTGGATCCTTAACTGATAAAACTGTATAAACTGATATATGATACTGATAGGATTATATAAAAATATATAGATATAAATAAACTAATGTCAAGTTCTGTCAGTAGCTGCCAGTATAAAACAAACTATTAATCATCAAAGTGCTGTAGTGTTGACTCTAGCTTATCTACAATTTTTTTATAAAACAATATTTGTTGTTTCAAAAACTTCTGCATTGTCACTTTCAAGTCAGCAGTTCTCTCTACTTTGAAATGATTTATTTCCGCAAGCAGTGCATAAGATATGACATCAGTTCTTCTTAGCACTTCATTCAGTTGTGCAACTTCCATTTTGTGTTCAGCAGTTAACCTTTCACATTCCCTTTTCTTTTGAACGGCTCCTTTGTGTGTTGCTAGTACGTCAGGGAAAGTGCCTACAATACCTTTGTACAAATGAAACTTATCTCCTAAAGGCTCCCAATCATACTTGGGTTGGTCTTCATACATCCTGCCAATCTCAATATAAGCACCACCAGTCATCTTTATGGCTGAAGTCAGTTTGGATGTTGACACTATGGATCCTTCATCCAAGCCTAGTGCATTCCCTAAACTATAGAAAGCTTCACCTATTTTCTGGCAATCGCCTTTGTAAGGGCCCTGAAATCTTTTGCCTTGCGCTACACACATGCTGGTGACAGATTTAACAGATGTGTCCATACTGTTAACAAATGTGTGGCACTGATCTGTGATCTGGTCTACTTGTGATTGCAGTAAAGCTTTTTCAGGTACTACTAGAGAAATACAGTAATTTAATCCCAATAGGTTGTCTCTTTCAGCTTGCCTCTTGCCAGCTTTCCATCTCTTTTCATCTGTGCAGGTTAAAAAGTGTTGCCATACTTCACTTCTTGATAGCACTGGGTGTTTGCACATCCAATCAACAAACTCCTGAAGTTGAACTCTTCTACGTTCAATCAGCTGTTCGTCATACCGGCCTGAGATTTGTTTGTCAGGTAAAGGTGGGATAGGTATTAATGAAAACTTCTCTTGCAATCGTTCATGAAGCCAGTCAAAGTGTTTATAACGCCTTGACACTTGAATATTATTAAATGATGGAGTCAACTGGTAAGCAATAAAACTTTTGATGCCTTTGAATTTTGATTCCTTTTTGGGAGATGCTACTGTGACCGCATAGGGTTGTGGGAGAGGTGACCACACATACCCATCTTCATCTTGTACAATGTAAACTTTTTCCGCATCCGACACTTCAACATTTAATGTGGCAAGAAGGTAACTTTCTCCACTGACTTTGGAGGAAGGGGCAAATTTATTTTTCCTAACAGTTCCAACTGAAGATCCATAATTAGATGTGGTGTCATCTATATGTGTTGTGTAATCATTGACGGGCATGCCAGGCAGAGGGACGAGCTTCTGTTGTGCATTGGTTTGGGTCTTGTTTTGTTGTTGTGCTCCACCAGGACCTATTTCTGAGTATGTGTCGTCATCCCAGTCATCATCCCAGCCATCATCATGTGAAGCTGTCCTCTGGTAGTTATTGTCACCAGCACTGTATTGTTGGTCACCCCAGTCATCAGCTGCCTGGTCATATCTTGGAGCTGCAGGGGCTGCTTTAGTTTGTGTTGAGTCCTCAGGAGTTAGTTTTCTTACATATGCTGCTGGAAATAGACCTGTGTCTCCTTTTGCATTTCTGCCTTCCCACCAACCTTCACCGATTTCTGTATTTAGTAATGTGAGGACTTCACCACAGGCTATTGACATCTCCGTGGTGCCTGGCTCCCCATTGAAGTCATATAGTGCCTGTACTTGGGTCATTATGAGACCCTTTTACCTAAAACAATTTTAAAATGGTTAATTTAAAGTAATGTAAACATATTGACACTTATAAACTGATAAAATGTAATGCTATCTTCCTTATCAGCTTTATCTAGAAAAACTGAGTTTGCACACATGAATGATAAACTAATTTCACTGTGGAAATTTAGTTCACAAGAATTAGGGCGTTGCTCAATGTTACGACGCGGGCAACTGAACATATTGTCTTAATAAACACTACCAATTAAACTGGGTAATTGAAAATTTTAATTTTACTTGTTGGTAGTTAAACCAGTTTTAGACTGATAAGGTTTATAGTATTTTGTTATATTAATTAGGTTTCTGTTATGAGAAACAATACTGTTATCGCAAGTAAAATAATAAATCAAGAAGTATATGAATAAAGTCGCCTTTGTAATAAATTTTGACAATGAATACCAAACAAGTACATTTAAAAACAGATACAACATTAATGTATCTGAACAAGAATATAAGTAAATAATTAAAAATAACTCAAGTAATAAGTCGAGCAATAAGGCAAATAAATACATTCGTTAGTGTAAAATACTTTTGTGATGGAAATGAAATGACGTCAATCTAGTTTTCTCAATAACTGGTAATGGCGCACAGAAATCTTAACATTTTGTAAAAGAAACACCAATTCACAATTATAAGAATTAAAAAAACGTATAATTACGCAATGACTTACTATAAAAACAAATATTTAATTAAATAAAGGCGGATTCGCCGAATATACAGTTAACAGTTCATGACAGATTTGATCGAACTTGTTTTTCTTGCAGCGTGTTCTCGATTACGTGGCAAACACGTTGAACTGGCTGTTTTTCTATTGGTTCTTAGTAGAGTTGGATTTTAAAATTTACCAATTAGAGCTCGAGTTTCTCGGCGGATGGTGTTCTGTCAAATGAAAACTGTAACTGCAAACGGACTGTTTTTAGTTCTATACTTACAAATTAGATGGCGCTAGTTTCTTCAGTTTTATCCGCTACGGCAGAAAAGTACCGAGTAAAATTATTTTAAATTAAAATTACAGATTTAATTAGATGGCAAAATTGCTCCAAAGATAAAGCAGGTTTTGCGATACCTAAAATTTCTCCATGAACCTTCATATAATTACCCCTAATATCTAAAACCTACAATTATTCTTATTATGAATAAGATTGAAAAAAATTATTTTAATTTAATAATTTACTTACGTAATTACTTCACTTTAATAAAATAATATAATTTGATTTTTTTAAATAAAATGAAATAAATAATAATGTAAGTAATGATCGAATATTAAAAATCGTTTATGTTAATGGACGGCCAAAGATATATTGATTGGTAGCGTTCTATCCACACTCTTCGAGCGACATCTCAATATCTAACTTTTCATTCCCAGGCGTAATCATATGTTGACTGGGTTATTTCCTGGGTTATTCGCTTCACGCATCGTCGTCTTCAAGATGTAGGACAAGAAAAGTTACTACTTATGTTGCTAAATAAATCAATTAACATTCTCTATATCTCGGATTCCTTATGGATTATTATAATTTCCCTTGCGTTTTCCTATTTTTATACCCCATAAGTCACCGGTTCGGTTATAGCATTATCGGTGCACTAAGCGAGATTTTTACGGACGCCCTAGAGATTTTTTGAGATCAATGTTTAAATTAAGGTGATCATCTAAGGGGGCAAAAATGTTATATTTATGATAACTGAGGAGTTTATTTTTGAGGTTTTGGCGCACCTATCCTTCTTCCGCCCTGGGCGGTCGCAAGATCTTGACCGATCGTAATGGCGCTTCTGACCAGTCATATACCTATGTTTTTGACTTGTAACACTAATCTGCTTTGTTCTCACGCTCAGCAACCGGCCAGCTGCTGTGTAGTTAATTAAAAAAAAATGTAGAGTTCTATAGACTTAATTATTTGGGTTCATTCGAGTAAATCTAAACCTTTCAAACTTATAAAATCCGTAGTAGATAGTTAATAGTAAGTTACTGCAAATACCTAAAGAGGTACCTAAGCAAAGTGCCTGTCTAAAAAGGAATGTTGTCAGGTTTCGAAAAGCAAATCTCTGGGCACTATCCACGTAGTTAAATATGCTGTGTCAAAAGGGTATGAGTTGCGTTTTGGGACAGCGATTCAGGCCCTAATCGTAGCTTAAAGACTTCGGGGACTAGACGGACGCAACGCAATTGCGGTCAAGCAATTAGTACGTCACATAAAATATGGTTGAACCTTTGTACAAAGCTAACCGCCATAATGGTGTCACACAGGGTACAATTATATAAATTCTAATAACAATAAGACTAGTTTAATGAAAATTTTGATTGAAAAAATATTAATCATCTTCATAACACAATCTGTATCTAATCAAAATAGTTTATTTACAGTCTGAAACACATAGAATAGCATAAGTCTTTTTGATACATTAGGAAAAGAGGCATCTTGAAAACCAGTCTAACAGTATTAGAAATCAAACCAGGACCTGATTTGCAGGAAATTTAGTTAGAACCATCGATTGGTGATAAAAGTGATTCAGTTAGAACGAGACTTTGCAACTTAGACTTTATGCTAAGGCAATTTCACACGAGGGGTGTCTACTCTAGCGAGTTGTACTTGGCTGCGTTCATCTCCTTTTTGCCATCTTAAAAGTCAATCGAGCTGAAGGGAAAACTTATCGGAGTTCAGTGGCGAAACTAATTCCACTCGAATCTACTTCTCACTCACTGCACAAAAAAGTTAAATGAACTTTATATCTTCGTTACCATCATGATTGGAAGTTTTAAAGTAATTTAAAGTTCGATTGAACTTTTAATGAGCAGGTGAGTTTATTAGAAACACATTCATTGTTAATTCTCTATAGCCTAGAACTATTTTTTGTATCAGACAAATATTGATGATACGTTTCTTAAAATGAAGAATTATTATAACATAAATCTTATGTATATGCAAGCTTAAATGCATGAAATACAAGCAAAGGTATGACCTGTGTTGGTTCGTATGTATAACATATCTATCTTTACCTTGGACAGGAATATATTGAAAAGGCATTTTTTAAGAGAAATAGGACACTCGAGTTTTTTGGAATACGTGGTTTTGCGGAGTAACTTATTCTTATTCTACATCAGCGTGTTTGGTAGGTATATCTGGTGTTTCAACGTAAAAAGTACGGCAAACTGTTAGTAAGTAGTTGGGTATGCACACCTTAGTGGTAGGTATGCTAAGAAAGCTAGAAGGTGCATGAATGCCGAAACAAGTAATTTTAAAGGTAGGCTCGTGTAATCGAATTGTAAAGAAAATGTTCAAGAAGAACGTGGCCAAAATGTATTAGTTAAATTAAAGGACCCCATGCATTTAATGCCTTCTTAAATGTATCTATCTAATTCTTGAAAAGTCGTACAATTTCCTCGGACTGACGGCAATTAAAACAAAATTTTAACTTAAAAAGTTTTAGGTTACGACTGGTGTGAGACAATAAATAATAAGCAGTCTCGGACGGAAATCTCATTTATGCGCCAATTTATTTATAAAGGAAATTAATTAAAGCTCGCTTTGTTTGAATTTTTCCATTTAGTATTTAAAAAACTACGTCAGTTGTCTGACTTGCGGTACATTTAGTAATTCATTTTGTCTGGATTTTTTGTTTTAAGTTAAGGTAGTTATGTATGGGAATTGTGTTTGTTTGACTTGTCTCTGAAATTGAAATAAAAGACAAAAAGCCAAAAAGGGTTAAGCTTAAAAACTGTCTAAAGCAGTTTTTCTTTTTATTTGAGTTGTTTCGCCGACCGTATTCACATGTAATCCTACAAGTGAATGAGATAACAAAGAGATAGTCTTCTCCGATAAGTTTGTTTGAAACATTTTGAGGAATTACTTAGTTCCTTCTATCGTTATTAAAATTTAAAACCGGGGAATAATTGGAATGGTTATAAAAATCGTTCATGGTTTAAAATACCCTCACGTAAAAGCAGATCATCTTTATGTTCGTAAACTTCGGTCAATAAAAACAAAAGAATGAAATAAGAAACCTTTAAGAAAGTTGAGCGTTAGACGTAGAAAGCGCATTTTGCAATTGGTACCTAACCAGCGTTATTGCGTCTTGAAGTTTGAAGCACGTACCCTCCTTCACTTGCAGGCACCTCTCTCATAGGAAACTGTGTATGAGAAACGCAGTTTGATCGCAACTTATAAACGATTTGTGATACCTTCATACCTACTAAACATTGTATAAAGAATGTTTACACTGAAGGCAGTAAAACTGTCTCTCGGCGGATGTGTTCTGAATCCGAAAGCATGTCAACTTGGACCCTGAAATCCAGAGCAAATATGGTTTCTCTAGAAATGCATGCCCCATCCCCGGCCAAATCGTTACTTACGAGTACCATCTGGTTGGCTTCTTGCTTCACATATATTTTACAAATTTGAGCAGCCTATTCGTTTGGAGTACAGTATTTATTATATTTTAGTATATCATTACATTACTGCATTACTACTCTGCCACGCCGCGCCTGGTTTTCTTCACGTGTGTTCTTTCAGACTTTTTGGTTCGCGCCAGATAGGTGAATACTTTCAATACCAAGACATGGGTCTGGGGCGGCCTTGGGGCCTTCCATACTAATAATTATAGAAAACCTCAGTAGAAAACAATCAAGATCCCTGAGCTAGCCCAAACAACTTACAAATATTCACGCAGTATCTGCCCAATCCAGAGCCTTGTGGGCAGCATCGCTATAAATTGTGTTTTAACATTGTCAATGTATCTTTTTAACTGACTTCGAAAAAGAAGGAAATTCTTAATTTTGGTTGCATGTTCCTTTTTTCCACAATAATGATTTCACCTGAGATCTTCTACGATTTCTTTTATAAAAGGTACCAAAGATCATTGTTAAACTTTTATCTGATGTACCCAGAGAGAGATAACACCTTTTCAATCAGTAATAATCATTGAAGACCTCAATGAAAAATGCAATGATCGCTAATGATCAAGAAATCAATTGAAATTTTACAGAGATTGAGCCTGATCGAATGCCGTCTTCGAATTTTTTCCTGCAGTCAAAAGAAATCGAAAATTGCTTGACGGCAGTTTAGCTTTCCATAATGAAAGGCCTTCGCCTTTCCTTTGAGAGATCTAATCTGCATAATTAACTTCTCCATCTAAATCCATTATTTGGTGAAATGATATTTAATGGGAACTTTATTGGGTAAATTACTTCGATCAGTAAGAAGTTAAGATGTACGGTTGACGATGTCAAAATATAATCTATTTTTATAAGAGCATGTAATGACTGATAATATCGAGAACTCTGAATAGTGAAATTCTCACGCAGGAAAATTAACTTAAATTAACTAAATAAGAGATGACGACAATAATATGGTATAAGGCGTTCCCCAAAGGTTTATATTACGTATTCATTCATTTTTCTGCAGAGTAACCCTTTTTGATGGGATTTCTCAATTCCAATACAAAGTGATGGGTGTGATTACCATATTGTTTTTGACAGCTTGAGTTAGAATGCTAATCGGCGGACGCGTATGAATTATTCAATAAAAATCACTCCCTTCGATTTTCTAAATTGTTTCATACTTACATTTTGATTTTGGCTTTGCGACGAGTTTGATGTCATTTATAAATATTAATGATCTTAAACATATATATATGAACAGCGGACGTTTCGAAAGTTTCATCCTGTTTACCAGAACTAGGTTTTAAATATCAAAGAAATCCAGTTAATTATCTCTGATTGGAATGTCACTTCATATAGATATAGAAAAAAGGTTAAGGTATACTTATGAATACTATGTATGTACTTATAAACCACATTGTATCATAATAATGATTACGTCACGACACACAAATTGAGTTAACCCTGCACTAAGATATAATCTTGTGTCGCAGGTACTAAGCAACGATTTGGTATTTAACTACATAAGAATACTAAATACAAGATCGGTAAGTGAAATAATGCGCTACATTATAGAGCGGCATAAAATCAGATTCAATATTCAAAAGCTTTAATATTTCAAATAGAAATCATATTTCTGTAACTTTTCGATCGTCCAATAAATTTAAATCGTTGAAAGGTAACAAAAAAAGCGATTAGTGTTTTAAATGATATTAAACCAGTGGGTTTAGGTAGTACCTACAGAATTATTCATCTTTACGTTGAAATTCAGGGCATAGTATATTCCCTAGCTACAGTATCGCAATACCAATGAGTTATTGTTATATTGATAAGCGCAATGTGCCATGACGATTGCCAATTTCAATTGCAGGTTCAAAATTTCTGGTGATGCACGTATGTTCCAATATCATTAGAACGTCAATCAACAACTCAACAAGGTCGGCAGCTTGATAAGCAGATAGTCCTCTTTAATATTCCAATATAGCATTCTTTATTTTCACTTCAACTTTAAATGTAAATAGTTTTTGATCTACATAGTCTATGAACATTTTAGTACATGAAAGTACATTTGAGCTCTATCATGTTAGAAAAATTATTCATCTTTAAAGTATCTTACCTAAATATTAACATCAAAATCCACATGTATAAATAGAATTATGATAAGACTTTTTACACTACAATTTTTACCGGTTTGAACAATTTTAATTTATTTCAATTTACAGTGTTAGTCCATCAACAAAATAACATAAAATCAAAGCGATTTAAAGTGTAATTGATTACTTTACCATCTTCATAATTTTGTTAAGCCTTTTTTTATGAATCCACCTTTAATGTTGTTTAAATTTCATATCATTCATTTCTGTAACATTACTTAGTAATTTACTATAGAATCGAATACTATTCCCAATAACCACTTCTTGAAAATCGAATTTAGTGCTCGATTCTATCAAACTGGAATTAATTTTTGAACGTAGGTACATCAAATAAAAATAAAGTATGTATGGGTGATAGATTGAAGGCTTAAATCCAAGGGACAATGAATTAAAAACGAGGACATTAGTATCCTTCCATTGTTATTTTTGGTCCCAAACCTTCCTTTGTTTGTTACGAATGTAATAAAGAAAAACCTTTGATTAATATTGTTTAACCTTAGGTTAATATTGTTTAACCTTAGGTTAAATAAAGTTTTGAAGTAATTTATTTTATTTCATACGAAAGTAAAATCTACGAAGTAATTTAGCTAAGGCAGATGCCATTTGCAAAAACAGTACCTAACTATAATAATAAAAGTTTTGGTTGTTTAATTTCCTTTTGCTACTTTATTTCAGTGATTTTAATAATGTTCGGCATTAGCAGGATTATTTCTCAGTAACAGAAATTATACTTGCCTAATTGAAAGCAAACGAATTTAAACATTTTCCTTTCAAACATCGCTGAATTCATTAAAACATCAAAGGATGAAGAAAGCCTACTGAAGGTGGGTCTACAGACGTTTTACATTTTGTTATGAAAATAAAAGCAATAAATAGAGGAAGGCCGGGTAATATGAATACCCCGGTTAAAATGAATCGTCTACCTACATTGCTCATTTTCCGTATACCTACTAACGTAACGTAAGCCTATTCAACCACTTCCACTAGGGTGGCTTAGAGCCTTGTAGTAAATAGTTATCGTAGCTAATTAATTAAAGCTCCACTAATTAAATGTGCCCGGATAGTGGCGACAGATTCGCGACCTGTCACACTGGGAGTCAACATAAACATGCGAAAAGCGGTGTGTAGCAAGCACCTCTGCCATCCCCATTCGAAGGGCTACGGCGTGAGTTTTGGTCATGTTATGTATGATATATGTTTCCTTAATTAGCTACAGTAATTATTTTAAACAGTTACCCCAATAAATGCTGACAACACAAGTTGACATAGGAGTTTGGCGACTTTGAATCCCTCAGTTCCTAGAAGATTGTACCGACCTCACTCACACACAGAAAACATCGTATTCACCAGTGTTCCTGAGTGACTTTAAAATAATAATATAATGTAGGTTTGTAATATTGATTTGAGTTTCTATTCACATACTTTTTTTTTTTTAATAATAATAATATTTTAAAGTGAATGAATTATACCTGGTCTTTTCTAAGGGCCGTTTAAATAAATTCCTACAATTTTTTCAAAATTAATGAAAGTTTTTAAATAAATGTTAATTCTGTAAACGTTCATAACACGTTATAAGTGAACAATGTTTCTCCTGTCCTTGGTAACTTAGAGCTCGGTTGGCCACGGCTCTTATTGAAAAGTGTACAACTTTGAAACTGTAACATGTGCTATAAAGTGCACTTTGAACTCGGTAAAATTTTGTTTAGGTTCGGTGGCTGTTCGACGCGTGACGTTTGCAAGCTCCTCGGTTTAAAACGATTGACGCTTATTGAGCGGTAAACGGCAGACGAGAGATTTTACGATAATCCCAGCTTAGTGAACAAAATTAATATTAAAACAGAATAATTTTATTTCTTTTTAAACATAAAAACACTTTATATCTACATAACAGATAAAATAAAAATGTTTTTCGGGTTTTCACAATCATTATCTCATTGTGTTTTTTTTTGTAATTGAGATATATTATATATATTATTATTACAATAATAAAAGCAGTTAATACAAATAATAGTTTTTTAAATAAGTGTTTGTGAAATTTTATTTAAGATAGAAAAGATATTATAAGATATTTTGTTGTAAGATAGTTATAGGTTATGTATCATATAGTTTCCATTGAAAATTTATATTGAAACTCGGCAGGCAAGTCAAATGTGAAACACGCACGCCCCGTTTCGAACTTCGTCGTAAGATTTACTTAAAGTTTTACATAGCAATTTTTTATTTATTAATCTTAATTTTTATTCATAGATATTATTTAAACAGCTTTTTTTATTTTTTCTTGTTTTTAATACATAATTTTTTTTGTTTTACTCTATAAACTTGCTGACGTCAGGATCCAATATTGGCTCCAGTCAAATCATATGTCACGTGCAAATGGTGAATCGGCCGAGTCCGTTCAATAACACCTTGTTTGCCGGCCACTGTATAACAATCCTTTCAAATTTCAACTTTTTCAACAATTTTAGTCCGCATTTATGCCTAGGTCTAGTTTTACCTAACTATTCTATCCTTCGAAAATTGGCTTAAATATATACTGATACAAGAGAACGCGTGATACCCAAGGGCCTAGTTTTACAAACATATTACAATTCAATTCATGTTAGCATGTTATTTAAACTTTACCCCAAGGAACGTCTACCGATAGAAGAATCTAGTCGCTATACAAATTGTATAGAATGTTCTCCAGCAATATTGTTATTACTGTTCACAATTAACAAGAATTTTCTCTTAAGAGTTGAACTGCGACGTTTATAATGAAACCGCTCGCTCTAGAATAATAAATCAGAAACTTTTAATAATGAATTCATAAGTCCAAAATATTTATTAAAAAGTTTTCTTCTATCGGAAATCCATTATGTACAGATTGTCAGTACTGACGCCGAGTTTAGACAGAGATTGATGACAATACATAATTGTTTCGTAATAGCCTTGTAATATCGTACGATGGATGTTATCATACCCTTAATATTAATACGTAATTAATTCCAAATACTTATTAACTTACCGAATTATTTTTTACTTTTCCTTTTATAAAATTCGTTTTAGAGTTTTGCAAAAGAACTCACTCCTCTCTAAATGAACGTATTTACGATTTTCAAAAGGACTTGCTTTCGTAGAAGTATACGTTTCTCGCTTTCACATCGGAACGAGGACTAAAATAGTCGTGGTAGAGGTAGTGTAAAAGATTTATTCGGGCGAAGTAAACGTATTCATCTCATTAAGAGCAAAACCTTTCAGCAAGTCCCATGTTAGTTTAATGCTGCGTCAAACACAAACGGATCCGCTCGCATCTACTGAGTAGCAAACTTTTGAGAGCATCCTTTTTGAAAAGGCCCCTGTTGCATTGTGTCGCGGGCACTTTGAAATAAATTTGTTCGAGTAACTCCCCCTAGAGTACAAACCTGGCTGGTGACGATCTGAAAGGAGAAACAAACTTATTTAAAGTTTATGTTTGTGTTCGATTTGCGAAGGAATAAGTACAAGTGTTTGCCGATGAATATTTACTAGGTACTTAAAGTGTTACGTTTTGTTTGATAAATACAAGTAAATTGATTTAAGTTAGAGTATTTGCAGTTTATGTTTGTTGTTTAACGTTCCATTTTGATTTTAGAGCACATACAAATTCAGTCTCTTATCTCGATACTGTACATGAGTGTGTATAGGTTTTTTTTTATTATGCATATCGTTAAAACATATTTGTCTCCATTCAAAATATGGCTTCCTGCTCAGTAAGTTTGAATTTCAAGCGTCCATGTTTATTAAACGTCCACAAAGTTAAGCAATTGGAGAATAAACAAGACGTGTTCGTAGATTTAATTTAATTGAAACATTTCTTTGCTTATACGCACACAAACACATTACATTTCTACATTCACTTAAAATGATGACAAGCATTTGATTTGGCTGAACTACCCTTCCAACGTAATTTGCTGCTCAAAATTGTTATTCAATTACAAAGATAAATCTACTTGTTGCTTATTAGTTTGTTCGAGGTATATTTGTAAATAGGTATGGTTAAGGATAGAATCGTTAACCACTAGTTAGGATTGTCGGGATTAACCACAGTTTGTGGTCGTACAACCAGGCTTGCTCTCTGCCTGTCACAGTTTATACAATATCGGAAATAACTAAGCAATTAAATTGGTTTCGTGAAAACAAATACCTACTTCCACAGTATTAATTAGTGTCGAAAGGAGGACAGTTGCCACCGACAGACGTAGATAGTACTTCTGAAAAGGAACCCTTGAAACGACTTGAGATAATTGAAATACATCACGAGTAAGTGTTGGGACCCACTTCGTGCTATAATTAATTAGTAGAATATATTATAGGAAATAGATTTTATAATATGGATTGGCTTTATTCGTATGGTCCATGCACCGACGATTTTAATGGTTTATCATTTTGAAACAATAACGTAGAGATCAATTTATAATTTAAAAAACTTGAAATTAAAAAAAACAAAATTGTTGTTGATTCAAAGTTTATAACAAAAGCCTACCCTCTCTCACAGTCTGTAATGTGTTCTGAAATTAACTTTGTAATCTCGGAACACTCATCATCCATTAGAATTTCCTTTTAACCTTTCAGCTTAAAGCTTTCAGTTTGCGCGGACTCCGATCAATGTTGGATCTCATCCCAATACCTAATTTTAAAAGTTTCTTTGCGTTCTAGCAAGCATTATGACAAAATTGTCGGCCAATTTCAACCTTATCACGTCGACCTAGGGATGTGTGGATTTATTAATAAAATGATGGTTTTTTAAACTTATATTCCAAGTTCTATACGTTTCTATGTATAAAATGTTACACAGTGACTGCTTAAAAGCTTTCGTATTTTATGTTACCAACGTTACCAATTTAACGACATCAAAAGTTTCTTTATAGTTTGTCTGTGTATTTTAGCCAAATTAAATTATATTAATAAATAATAAACGATTACAAAATAAATTATTATTCACCTAAAACCAAAACCAAATCAAAACTGTTGTCCAAAGACATTACACACGTTTTACTAATGAAAGTCCATTCACAGTAGATTTTATTTAGTATGTTTTATTTGTTTTAGTATCAGTTTTCCTAAAAAAAAGAGTGAATTCGTGTTAAAGGTTTACTAAAACCTTTATAAGTAGCATTAGCGGCTCAGAAGTAAGCAGACAATGGAATCGAAGTGAAATTATAATATTCATCATCTCCACTTTAAGATACTTACGTATAAAGACCTAATTCAAAATTCATTGCTTTCTTCTATTGTATTCGGCCAACTGTGTATTTATATTCCATTCCCATGGTGTATCTCGATCTTTATACGTTTACCCCCCGTGGTGGTACAGAAAGGAGATAATTTACAAAAAACGATTTTTCTTTTCACTCAAAAAAAGCGTGTGAGTAATACGCGATAAGAGAGACGTTTTTATTTATTTAGTGAGGACTCAAATGGCGACGTATCTCTGGGATGTAACGAATGTTCGGATTTGTTTCTATGTACAATTCAGAGTTTTAGGGATTTTAGGGAAACTTTATTTCTGTTTACTGACTTCAATTAGATTTATAGGGTTCAATTAAACCTTTTTTTATGAGGCATTTTAAATGTCGTATTTTGTTGTAATTGATTAAAAGGATAATTACAGGGTCATTTATCTGTAAAAGCACATTTAGAATTTCCTACCAGCGGATAATATTTTTTCTCCCTAAGAATATCAATCGCATACACTTAGCTAAAGTAAAATGCCTTGTCACTCCCATTTCTGATATGACATGTCACATTTGAAAATCCTTACCATAAGTCAAATGTCGGAATTCTTTCATTTTTCGAAGAAAAAGTTCGCGATTCTCTTAGGACTTGGTTTTTTGTGGATTGATGGAGTGAAGCAGGGTGTTAGATGGACAGACCATCTGTTTACCTGAAAACGGACGTCTTACAGACAATAGCCATTAAACACAATGCTTGCTGGTGTCCGTAAGAAAAAGAAACATTCGTAAAACATGTAATTTATTTAGTTTTGTATCGAAAATGTCGGTAGGTACTACAATATCTACCGATATGTTTGTTTACATGTATATGATGCAGAACAAGCTACTGGCGCAAAGGCCGGCTATCGGTGTCTAGTAGAGCTTGAAACTAGAAATTTACAATGGTTGCTCGACAATCGATACGTTTTTATTTTATTTTCTCCTATTTTCCTACACAAACTTTGCATTTTAAATGTTAATGTTAGAGAAATAATAACCGCTTTTTTGTTTTTTCCAAATTTAGTAGACCACAGACATATACATTTATAACATTACTAAAACCTTTATTTTCCGTTACACTGTAACAAAAACTTTGTCTTTGAATTAATGTTCCTTTTGTCATTGTGAATCCGACACCGGTCCAGTAACCCGATAAGCACTTTTATTTCACAATTTTGAAACGGTATCATCGGTTGTTTATATAAATAAATGTTTTGCCTTGCTTTATCTGTTTTTGCGAGATTTATGGGAAAAAGAGTCTTCATTCGATCACGTAAAGATGCGACTACATTAGTTAGAATAAGAAAAAAACATTTTTTTACGATGGCTTATTTATTATTTCAAGTTTTAATTTGAGTTGCAATAAACATATCTATTATTTGTCTTTTTGTTTACAAAGGTGGATTAAACGTGATGTCAATTATGTATGTCCCATTATGAATTCTAATATTAAATTCCCATATTTCTATTTGTCAGTAATAATTTTAATAGGTACTTTTGAGTTAATCAAAGATGACATAAAGGTATGCCGAGCCACTGAGTAAATGAAGGCGAAGGTACTATTTGTTTAATATCTTGAAACTTAGTAAATAATTCATATTTTCCCCAACATTCGGGTCAACAAATAATTGAAGAAGCTGTCACAAATATAATTAAGAATTATAGTAATGTGCCTATTTGTTTTTAAGGTATTGAAAATAAGATCAGTTTGGAATGAACCATGACAATATTATTGATGTATAAATGATACTTATACTTTAAAGTTAACTCCCAATAGAGTGATATTTCATAATGTTACGATGTTTTTACTGGTGCAGATTTGTCTTCACGTTCCTTCGATCTACGTTCCAGGTTCAATTCCTGGTCTAGGTTTTCTTTACTAATAAAAGCAATTGATTGCTAAAATCCGTAAGATTTCTCTGAAATCCTTAAAGGTAAATATCGAGGTGATATTTAGACGGATGAAGTCCAAGTATTCTCCAGTTTGGTCGCGTCCTAATCCAGGTTAGGTCCTTCGGATTTTATAACCCTCCGGTTGTAAAGGGATCCAGCCCTCGTTATGCCAATTTATCGTACCCTCGGCGAAAGACGCACATTTTACTCTTCAAGCCCGATCACTACAAGAAAATAACCCTATAAAAATTAAGCTCGGATAAAAATCTTTTTTAAATTTAACTTTAATTAGTAGAAAATATTCGTTGATAAATAAAAGTGATAAGGAAAGTTGTGACAGCTGTTTTCTTAATAATTTTGAGCATGAACTGAATTATCGAACAGGATTTTCAACGGCATTGAACTTAACAAGTCAAAGAGGGTGAATATTACATTTTCCAATTTACAGTCAAGTTTACTACATACATGAACTCTTAAGGCATTCAGGATATTAAATTTCGTGAGGTATTACGGAATATCTCAAAGCGATTGGGGTCAAACCCCTCGGCGTCAATGGGAATCAACTATAAAAGTATAATACGAAAAATAATAGAAATATTTTTTGACAAGAAAAAGAGCAGAATAAGAAGAAGCTTTCAAATTTTAGGATACTCGCCTACTTTACTTGCATACAAAAGTAGGCAGTTATAGCATTTTGTATCTAAGATTTTTACATTGGCTTAAGTCAATTCTCATCATAAGAAACTCCATCATGTTTGCTGCTAAATTTAGCAAACCTACTTGTAACATGATTTTTTTATGAGAAGACATAAATCCTATTTTCGCTTAGGAACTTTTTCAACTAGTTTGTCTTATGTTCGGCAAGCTTTTACCAAGACCTAAGTCTTTGCTGTGGAGTGCATAATTGGCTGAATATTCTCAACGTCATAGTGAAACAGACAAATATACATACAAATAGAGTCTAATTACACGTCAGGATTGCGGTGAGCGAAATGTCATAGGACCGTGAATTAGCGTGCACAAATTATGCAACTAAATCAAACATACTGTCACGATCATTTCCTTGTTAATAAACGAGTAACGCAATAGCGGTGACAATTTCAATTTTTTCATTCCCTACCCTAGGTATGTAAGGACACTTATGTTAGTCTCGTGGGACCCAAAAAAATTCAATGATACATTTTTCCTCTTTAGTAGAAGACAATTCTCGCTTCGTAAACTGCGGCTGACAGACAGACGGCTTTTCTGACTAATGTCACAGGAACTTTGCTCGATGGAATCGAAATAGTGACATTTGTCAAACGGGATCTACTCACATATAACTTACTCCAGACAATTTCACTCACATCTTGATAAATTTCATGGAGCTTTAGTGGATTTGGCTTTTTATCTTCTTTAAGTATCGATGACGTTTATTTTGCTGACACAAAAGGAAAAATGTGTACGTAGGTAGAATCGTGAACATAAACCGAGCAACTAAATGTAGAGTGTACTATAACAATTTAAGTTTCGGGTAACCTAGCATTCAAACGTTATTAAAATGATTCAGAGTAATGAACAGTGAATTCAATATACATTTTTAATTATTATATGAATAACGTCTTATTTACTGCGGGGTCAAAAAGGCCGTTTCGCAATAATATATTGAATCTGATGAAATATGATACATCGTAATAGGCCAGGCTGTCAGAGTACCCACGAGCGGTCATTTTGAAAAAAATTGAAGAATTGTCTGTGATAAGTCATCGAATAAAAAAATAAAAACGTTGATCTTCATAAGACATGACTACAATCTACAATTCCAAAAAATAGAAAAACAAGACTATTTTAATAACTTCATAACAGCTCGGAAACTGTGAGATACAGTTCTTTAATCTTTTACGGGTTTTAAATAAAAAATGTCTGCAACGAAAAGTAGAGAAATCTGTTCTAGAAAATATTGGAAGCAATAGTGGAGTAATTTCAGCTGTTAAGAAATAGCCTGACCTGTATTTCATGTCGATTTGTTCTCACCGGGGGGTTATTCTTGATCCAGTCTAGTAAGGTTTAATTCAGAAATTATAGTTACTGTAGGATATGTAGAGTCTACGAAAGGCAATAAACTTCAACAAGATACGTCTACGCGAGTCAAAGTAAAACTTTAAGCAGGTTTATTGCATTTTTTTCGAAAAACGAAAAATATATGTCATTAAAGAAAGTTTTATGAAGAACTTTAATAACTAGCTCGCCAAAAGATATGTCAAAAAAGAAGACTAACAAAATATTTTTGTTTAGAAATTCATTTACTCGTGCATTATGTGGTCGCGTATTTCGTTTTAATACTATCAATAAATTTGCGAAAGTTTCAAATTAGTTGCCAAACGAGACCGCTATGAGAGTATTTCATGAAATTGAAATCAATAAAGGCATCTACACTAAACTAGATCATAGTAAAAATAATTGAGTTCTATTTATTATAGGCAACGTGTAAATACGTTTATCAACCATTTTGTTGATGAAATTGCATTTCTAAGAAATTCTCGCTACAATGTGAATTGTGAATAGCAAACCTACGAGTACATTATACAACTTATGAATACAACATTACTGAAGTACCGAAATTTCTATATAACATTTTCTAAGGAAGATTTATCTCGGTGAACTTAAAAGTAAGATTAATTTTAAATATGGTAAGAGTGAATAAAACATTTGATAGAGTTAAATCAATTACAAAAAAACAGGATTTACGAAAGACATGAATTCACATAACGACGATAAGCGATAGATAGAAGGAAAGAAAAGTCAACTATTTGATTTATCCGCATGATAGGGGAAACGTTTACCTATTTTTTGTGTTTAATTTACTGTAGGGTCCTCATTTGGCATTTGTCCAGCGGAAGGCGATTTTGGCCGCAACCTTGTAATGAAATTGAACTACAAAAATACTGTTTGTTTTTTTTCCATTCAACTGATTCCTTCTCAGCCTCATTCGTTCGTTCAGTGGAATTATCTGAGGGCTCTTGAATTAAATAAAAGCGTAACTGAGTACGAACTCTACAGAGATTCTACAAAAGAGAAAATTCTTGAATAGGAAAGGATTGACCTGGACTTCACTTAGGAATCTAAAGTCCATTCGGCGAATATTGCTATTGAATGGTTTTGTTCTCTTTTGTATTGCAACTTCGATAAAAGTGAACATTTTAATCGCAAAACCTCGACCTCGAAATGAAGAGTATAATAATTATACGAAAAGGTAATTTAAATAATTTTGCGTGGGTACAAGTACATGTTTGAAAATTGCCTGAAACTCTTTCTGCCTTCAATAGCAGACAGGATGCTTTTAACGTAAATCCTTTCCTTTTGTGGACATTCAGAATTAAATTAAAAAAGTTTTTACCGTTTCGCTCGTGCCGTTATAATCGTATGTAAAATGAAGGTGGGCAAGTAACTTTAACTCAACTGACAAACGGTGTGCCCTAGCGCCATCGTAAAGGACTTGATGAAATTAAAATTGTTTACTTCTGAAACGATCGTCAGACTCTTCACAAATAGAAAGTCCGCAACTGTTATTAAATTGTTGTACAATAGACTGAAATTTGAACATAGTTCATGCAATAAGAAATTTTATGTTCAGTAAAGCCAGTAAACACAGCTTTTCCTGTAAAATATCTATCAAATTTGTCTTGTAGCGGTCCTATAGTAGGAAAATGTTAAAAATATAAAACATTTATGTGTAAATTAATATCAACATTTTAATATTCATAATAGGTTCAAAATGTTTTATGGCACCAAACTTAAATTCAACCGTTCTGTGCAGTGTATGTTTGTGTTGAGTGTGTGTTTGTATTTTGTGCTGAAGCATTGCAGAAAGCTGAAATGATGCGAACGTAACTTCATACTAAATCGGGATTTTACATACCTACATATTTACACAACATACAGTATCTGCGTGTAGTCCTATTTATTACCTAGATCTTGTGAAAACGAAGGGAAACTTCCGTGCCTTTAAAAAGTTTTGTCACCAATATTACTGGTGTAAGATTTAGGTTAGTATCTAATTTATCCCCTGTTAGTTAGTGGCATACCGTGGTGTTTAGACGGTCAGGCGTCTCCTGACTGTCTCCCCTTTAGATTTTTGGGCCTCTGGGCCATTTCAATTGCTGTCTCCGCTTTGCTGGGAGGGAAGTCTGAAACCGCTTTCTTACTACCTCCTATTTCTTCTGATTAAGTTCGTTGCGGGTCCCAAGACAGCCGGTAGGGTGTCCGGGCACAGCCTGTGCATCACTGCACAGCTGCATTATTAGTTGATTATTCGATCAAAGGACGCCACTGTTGATCCTGATAAACAGGAGTTGCAGTGGTGGGACAGAGTGGTGGGTGTGCCCCGAAAATTACACAACATACATATACATACACAACGCTACATAACTTGCTGATACATGCTGTGATTCCCTCTTATTCCCGCTATCGACTGCAGTTGCAAATTTGTAACCTTGCTTGTAATTTGTAATTTGTTACCTTTGCAAAGCGACTCTACCGAATAGATCAGGAATTAAGATCGCTAGTATAGTACAAATCACTGTAGTAATCCAAAGTATGGAAAACTCATGGTACACACACTTTTTTGCTTTAAAAATGATCTCTGAAAAGACTCATAGGTATATATATGTCTGAGTCTTTAATGTATAGGTTAGAAATTGACAACTGATGTAGGATTTGTGTACTAGGGGAAAAGGGGCAGTTAAGAGATAGGTTTAATTGAAAAATTCCTACCTTGGATGCCTGCATGATCGGAGCAGGTGGGTCGCGGGGTCATTTATACGGAATTCCACTCATTTGGCAGCAAACAACTAACATTCAAACGTAACGATCCTTTTTGCGAGACACTGCCTCAATTTCAGTGGGATGAATTCCAACATGCTATGCTGATTAGTATTTTTAAAACATTCTCATATCGGATATTTTCGGTAGTATAGATACTGAAATAAAAAGTAGAGATCAACGAAGTTATTTGTTTTTTTTTGGCTGTTTAAAAAATATCTTATTGTCATATATGAATTTCTGTTCAGACTACGGCAACTTAAATTTTAGGTAATCCGACATGCGTTTGGCTGGTTTATATCTTTGTTTTATTATTCTTTTAGAAAAGTTTTCATGACAGTTAAAGAAGGTTTCAAAATTGATAGTTTATTTTAAAATATAGTTTCTGTGCGATGGAAAATTTGAAAACTGTATCGTAGTTTTTGAAATGGAACTGTTCCGATTTATTTTATTCAACAATGAACTTCAAATATAATGAAATTTATCTTCATATTTTAATACAGATGTCTTATACAGTTTTATTTACTCGAAATCTAGTTTTTTAAAGCAAATTCATATGTCATGTAAATCGGAAGATACAGTGATCTCTTTCCGGATGCTGCACATATATCGGAAGTACCCAGAAATGTAGTATTTTAACGGTACTCTAATTGCAAATCACCGATTCATGGCCTTTAGGTGTTTTTGTTTATTCTGAGTTCTGCTAGAATGCGCATTTTGAAATTTCATGAAAAGTTTTTTGGTTCAATTTTGGAAATTCTAAAAATAAATAATAAGTAATCGCTAAGTATAAAACACCTCATGTGTTTTGTAGCTACAATACAATATAACAGACAAACATACTACGTGAAAGTTTGACGTGTATATTTGTGACTTTATCGCATACTACTTATCTTTTTGCGTTTGGGGTAAAAGGATTTCCATAAAATTACAACGTACAAATTTTTTAAATAAATTATCAACATAATGATCAAAACCAGTTTTTTTAAATAGTATATTATGTACAGGTTTTGTACCAACACAACACTACGCCATTTTACTGAACATTATCCAAAGAATCTATATTTCTTGGAGCAATAAAACATGACAAATAGCCAAGAAATGTATGTGAAATTTATCATTTTTACCCTTTTCGGTCGTTACTCACAATAACGGTAATATTTAATAAATGTTGTAAATATGTTTCGCGCAAATATTAAACAAAATTTGACACCCAAGTAAAGTTGGTCATAAAACAAATAAAATGCGTCGTTTTCTCATTGTAAGCATAGACATATTTTGAAACAGTCTCTAGTGTTTGTTTTATCACAATAGGTTTTTTTTTGTTAGATGGAAATTTGTATTCCAAAAAACACCAAACAATAATAACAAAGCTGATATACGATATCACATTATAAAAACACATCCATTCCAAATAATGCACGGTAAATGTCCTTCGGTAGGGTAAATCTTCGCATATTCACATATAAAATGTTGAGAGAATAGTTTTTTTTCCGGGTAATGTAATAGTTTTTGATGTCAACATTCGCCAACCAGGAAAAATGTAGCTAAAACTTGGCATCAGAAGATCAATCGAATCTTATTATTGAACTTAGGAAAACGAATATTCAAATATGTTGTTTAAAAGCACAAATGTAGCTTGTTATGTTTCGGTTTGGAACCAATTAATGATAAATAAATTACTTACTTTTCTCAAACTCCCATTGTTAAAAAAGTTAAAATACTTGCAGAAATTTCTGAGTTATTTTGTCAATATTAAAAGGAACGTAATAAAATTATATTTCATTTGTATTTCATGCAAATTGAATGTAGAATCCTTTTCTACAAAATCCAAAGTAACAAATATTATTTGAGGTCAGGTTAGGTCCGAGAAGTTAGATTCGTTTAGAGTTTTCATCGAACGACTGAAACCTCTGGTGTTCGTTTAAAAGTTATAGCTCTTGAGAAATAACTTGTCACTGTTCGTACGTACTCCACATATATTTTCAAGAACTTAGAAACATATAGAGCATGTATTTAATTTAAAACTCTAACATTTCTTTGTTTTTAAATTTAGATTTGTTTAACCTTTCAATTCTAATTAGTAACATAATATATTTAATAAATTTGTATGGTCACTGTTTGATTGAAAATTTGAAACTATATTTAAAAATTATATTTGTTATTTAGTTTTCATGAGTTACTCAAACACATTTAACAGTTAAAGAAATCAATACGTGATTTGAAAAAAAAAACTAGTCATCGTGCTCGCGCTAGCCCTCAGCTCATACACTAGCCGAGCCTGCGTCTACTCCGAAACGACTAAAAATGAAGTATTGGCCGAATTTCCGTGCGTTTCCTACTACGGAAGTCTCTGGGTTTGGCTCGCAAATCCATTCATTTCGATCGAAGTTCGTTTGATATACCGGTTTCGCTCCGTACGTGACAAGCTTCCAGTGGTCACACATACACGCGCCTCACGCTTGTAGTGGTGTACCCGTCGCGGCACACTTGTATGAAGCTGTCTCTCTGGACAGTTTCTTTACTCATGTGCTTGTATTGAGACACCCTACAATCGTAGATACTTCCTAAAAAGAAACAACATTAATACAATTATAACGCGGGATAACAAAAATAATTAATAATTATCCATTTATTAAATACCCATTTTATTTATGCTAAAATCGCATCCATCTATAAAATAGACTATTCAAACATTTACTAACAACAAATCTACGAGAATTACGAAAAAATAACAGATCAATTCATAATTCTTTGTTACCTTTTATGCTCTTCATTAATTTAAATTTAAAACTGTTTTAAAAGTTTTAACTGTGCTGTGACTCATTAAATCAATTCAATTTATACATGACAGGCGACTGGAGTTTCCAGTTTTCAATTTATTTGCTTGCCGAGGTTCGAGAAATTTTAACCTTCAAGAAAATGGAAAGTTTGTTAGCTTGTCGTGAAGAAGGCTTTATGTACACTTAAGAATCTCAAATTATATAAACCGCAGCCCAAGAAAGACTTATTTAAGCCTACCAAAACTCAACATTTTCCTAATTATGTTTACGGAAACAATAAAACCGATAATACCGTCAAATCAATACACAAGTAACATCTTTTCTTTTTATGGTTCTGACAATTTGAACTATCTTTATAGGTAGTAAGAGAAAAAAGCTCCTGTTGATTCTCGTGGCCTGTGATAGAGTCTCCCGCTACTTCAGCTAGTCAAAGCCACGGGAAAACAAAGCCCACTGCGCCCGATTGCACCCTCAGGGCTTTCCTTTGTATCAACATCCAATTTTTCTCGAAACTATCCCGGACTGTTGACTTTGTAGCTTTTAACGAGAGACTTCTTAACAAATTGGTCTCGACAATATATTTCACTAAAGAAGATGTCGATGTCCCTGGCAACGGAACAAGACGCACATTTGTTTTTCCTTCAAAAATATTATCAAGAAATAGAGATGAAATCCCTGAATGAACAAAGTACAGATATTATTTTAAATATTTGCCAAAATAATGGTAATAGATGAGTATCAGTATATTGTATGTAAATTTTCAAGTGTTGACAGCAGCAATATAGGCGAAGTCAGTCTCAGCTTGCCTCCCGACCCAGACAACCAAGTGGCAGACATTGACAAATTATACCAATGTACGAGGAAAATTATAATTTAAAACTCTGGCAACTCACTACCTACCCACCATGTTTCTCTCGTTAGCCCAGTGGAAATCACGTTCCTTTAATAAATTCTCAAACTGAAAAAAACAGTGACGTTTACGGGGGAGAACTAAGCTGAAGTTTAGTATTTTTTTTAATTCTCATTTTTACACTTGAAGATGCGTTGTTATAATGTAATCTAATTTTTCAAGTGAGGTACTGTTTACTCTCTTAATATCATTCTTGAATAGTCATGAAAACAACGTATCAACCAACAGTAATCTGATGCAAAGGTAGGACTGGTAACGTGCCCAAAAGTAATTAAATTAGATTTTACAGGGGCGTTTACCTGTGCAGTGCGTGCGTACTAACCGCACTCCTGAGCCGAAATTACATAATGAGAACACTTATACCGAGTTGAAACATCCGATAAATGTCGTGCGAGGGGTTAACGAAGCCATTCTTGTGTAATGCGAGTCATTTGTGAGGAAAAGGAACTCCCCCAGAGATAAATCCGAGGAATACAGCCGTGAAGGGGCTCGAGATATTGTACCAAATGTCATTCCGTAAACTTGTAAAGGGTTAGTTAGGGTCAAAGGTAATGTTCGGTAAAGGCTCCATTTAAATGTTTATATTTGTTATGTTGATACACAGAAAAAAAGCCGCTTAAGAAGTATCCGCAACTTTCTTTCTAGTCAGTTCCATGAACTCTGAAAACGAGTCGTTAACTAATTACCAATTTGAATTTATTCACTGGGTCAATGTTCACAAGTTTATAATAGGATATATAAATTTCTTAAGTTATTAAATAAAGAGGATGTTTCCAAATGATGTGCCTTAAAGTTTTAGACTGCCATAGCAATAGTTTAACAGATAATGTAAGGAGTTTATGTTAATTGAAGTCAGAATTTATTGTAGGAGAGGACAGTCGACAGAATTGGGGCAGAAAATTAATCACATTGCTTTTGCGGGGGTTTCCCGGCTAATTTACATGACAAGGAACAAGACGCCGGTCAGCCTGATAACGGCCTGACCAAACACTCGAAGCTTTTAAAACTTCCTAAAACCAATATTTTCTTGGGGACCGCGATAAACCCGCTATCGGTATTCTAAGAGTGAGCCTAGAATAAGCAAAAAACTTACCAGACATGATAACCTCTATTAAAAGGGCCTTTTGTTATCTAGTCATAATGTTATGGAGGAAGTCGAGGGCAGGGAAGTGAACGGTCATACGGCACAAATAAAGTACTTTGAAGAGAGTAACTTTTTGTGAAACTTTGATAATAAAACTGCGGAGCTGCGTAACTACTAGCCTACTTCTCTTTCCGGGCACGTCTATTTAAAAGAAAAGTCTCAAACCCGATACTTTCTCCCAAGTTGAAATTAGCTGCAATTCACAAAAACATTTTTGAAGCCCGTAATTGCATTTACAGTTATAATCAACCCTTAAATATTCATGTAGTGACTTTTTTCTCCTTCATTTTTATTTCATGAATTTCTTTTAACCTATTTTACTCAATGTTCTTTTGAAGGGAATTGTGCATAGTATGAGTTTCAGGAAACCATGAGAATGAGAAACATGTACGTACATAACTACAAACTATTTCCTTAAAGGTTAACTGAGTGAGGGAGATAGAAATAAAACGTCGAAATATAGATACAGAATAGCCAAGACGCTAGAACTAATTACACACATTTGTAATCTACTAAACAAGACTTGGTAAAAGAAATATTGGAGCCAAGTCGAGGCAATCTCAAGACGTTTGTTCACAGCTGAGATATGTTACTTCATCTGCAGATAAAATCTTCAGATAAAAATGTATGAACTGTCCGGGGCTTAGCAGTTTGTATCTTTTGTAAGCTTTGTCCTGATGTCATATCTTATATGCGAAGCTTATTCCGGATGAATACAAGCGACTTGTCTTCTTTCGAATGTTATTTCTAGGAATAGATCCCATAAAATAAAAATAAAGGTGAAAAAAGGACCAAGTTAGTCAGAAATATACAACTTTGATTCTATACATCACTGGAGATATCACTGGAGTGGCATACATTGAAATCATTAAGGCTTGACATACCAAAGGCATCAGTAAAACTTCTGCTTGTACTCAAAAGAAATATTGCTTGATTGATTGAAGATTGGTTTAAATGTGTTGTACATAAGTATAGAGTTATTATATCCTAAATTCGCAGATCCAATGTTATGTTTGTTAGGTTTATGGATATCAATTATATAGTAGGATCATCCTTCAATCTCATAAAGTAATTTGATTGAGTCACGAGGATTAGTTCTAACACTCTCTGTATCCAATTTCAATCAGATTTCTACAATGCTGTTTTGAATTTAGTGGAAACGTTTTTATAGTGTATACGGGTTAGTTTGAAAATATTATCAAAAGCGTATTCATGGTATTAAAACATTATATAGATAAGTATGTAGAAATTCAACGATAATAATATGGTGATGACATGCAATTTATGCTAGTTATTCATATTTTCCAAACAATCAAATATTTCTGAGGTGATCACAAATTTTTGTGTTTGATATTTCTAACCTTTCAAAAATATTTCTTATGGATGACCTATAC
Organism: Choreutis nemorana; assembly: GCA_949316135.1. NCBI lineage: Eukaryota > Metazoa > Arthropoda > Insecta > Lepidoptera > Choreutidae > Choreutis > Choreutis nemorana. The sequence goes on along the minus strand of OX438601.1, from coordinate 8,205,385 downwards.
CTATGACCTATATGGATGAATATTATATACCTCTCAGTTTAAAAACGAAGGCAAAAACTTGTAATTACGGAGATATTCTGCACGGGATTGAAATATCTGACGTTTTACAAAGTAAATTAAAAATATAAACTGTGAGTATCTCACTAAATGACTTACAGAGATAAATCTCAGAGCCTAACCTGGTAGATCAAAAAACTAAATTACAATATTCACGTAGCTGCAGCAGGGCATAAAAACAAAATATCATTAGGGTCACGTAGTTGCTATACAGTAATAAAAAATCAATTAACCAATCTGTATAGATCATTTAAATAAATGGCTTTATTTATTAGCGAGCAGCTTATCCGCGGGTTTCGTAAGCTCACAACATGTTTTTATTTGAGTACAGTACATAGTTACCAAGTCCCCGGATCCGACTTCCAGCTCGCTTCGACTCTAATGGACCATTAACCAAAAACACGCGTTACAAAGCCACCACTCGGGGCTACGCATTTTTCCCCCTACAATGCCACTAACTACGGTCTGGGTGTCTATTTTCAGGTTCATTTTCTTAATAGTTTTTTAATATGTTCTTGTTTGCCGGTAAGCATACATTGTATAAGGGACCATATATCAAAATATAGTTCCAAAGTGTTAACCATGATTATGCAGAAAACATAAATAATGTCAGCTTAGATACTGGTATTTCACACCAAAACCAAAAAAAAACATTTACAACTAAAAACATATTTTCAGTAACACTTGAAACGATTGGGTTTTTGCTAGTCAATTAACCCCAATCTTTCATTGCTAATCAGCAACAACTGGCAACAAGTAATGGCGACCTTATTTGGTTATTTGTCTGAGGTCTTTTATTAAAGTCACTGTCATAATTTATCATTTCAACCGGAAAACGTCCGCTGTTAAACAAAGGCCCATCCAAAATTATTCCAACCAGAACGATCCTGGGCCGCTTGCATCCCGCGGATATCTGCAACTCGTAATAGAATTAATTAATTTTGGTTACAGCAGCTTAAGGTACCGTATTTTAAAGATTATACCTATCGATTTGTCGTGTTTCTCAAGTTTGAACGAAAAAATACACCTAACTCCATACCATTGCAGGAAAATTTATGTTGTAAATTTTTCCCTTTGCCCGTAAATCGACTGAAACGGAGGCAGTCAATTTGTTGCTATGAACATGTTCCTCGTTTTGAACCCGTTTAAAATTTAATACAATATTCAAGTTAAGAGAATAGTGTCCCTGGTGCAATCGATTTGTAGTCCGTTCACTAGTTCGGTACAGATTTGATCATAGTGAATGGTATGAATAGGACTCCATTCAATAAGATTTATGTTCGTTCGCCACTATTTATTGACTCATTGAAATAAACCATTCGACTGTTTTACTCGCTACGGCTGTTTTTTATTACAATTTTTAGCCGACTATGGTAAATTCCACATCGACGGTTATTTATCTAGACTGGAAAATTTTATAAGATATTCAATATTACTTACAGACTAGTGAATGCTATTTTCATTAAGAAAAAAAAATGTCATAGAATACATATATTTATAAATAAAACATTTTGAAGTAGCTCAGTTAAATCTTTTTGAAATTGGGTAACTCCGTTCATGTGATATGTTTGTGTCATTCGCTTTAGTTATAGCAGAAATAGAAGTAGTAAATTTTCTTTAGCTTTTCCAAGAAATAGAGAAGATAAAGAAATAATTTATTAGTCGAGTGAGACTCTATTGAGCGCGCTTCGTAATTTATTTTGTACTGAAAATTGTCCAAGTTACGAGGATACCGAACTAAAATAAATGTTATGTAACCTATGATAAATTTGACTTAGCTTTTGTGCAACTTTTTTTTACAATGAACCATGCCAACATATATCTATTAGTTAGACAATTAGATTTTAGAACTTTCATATTTATGCAAACGGTCATTGCCGGCTCTTGGATCAACTTCTTACGGGATTAAGTTTGAAAATCACTGATGATTACTTATATTTTATTGATTGGTATCTGGTGTGTTGCGACTTCCTATAATGAATCCAAGGATTACTATCAAATGAATAAACTGACTTGTGAAAATGTAATTTCAAAGTTCCTTTTGTATCAAATTGATATCTAAAAGTTGTTACCAGCTACTGATCTTTATACGTAAAGTTTTCAAATTGAGATGGTTGCAAGTAGTGCTGACCTCTTGCCAGTAGCATCGGGCGTCTGCTTTGAATTACAAATTTGTACATTTTGTTGAGTAACACTTGCCACTGTGACGATAAGGGAGCAAGTTTTGAACATTTTGTAAAATAATTTACACTTTTGTATACTGATTTCTTGTCAAACTTCTAGACGACCCTTAGCCCTTCTTATCCCCTGTTTTTCCAGGTTAGGGGTTTGATAAAAAAATGTTATTTAAAAATGGTAAAAACATTCTAGATAGCATGTTGAATTAAGGGAAATACTAGTAATAATATGAACTCATTAATTCAACTTTTTTTTCTGGTTTCCTTCTATTTTTCACGTAATAAAATAATGCGATTTATGAGCTGTATTTTTTCCTCCCTCACTTATTAATATAATGCTTCGCAATCAGTTTCTTTTTTTTGCGGATTAGGTAGTTGTGGTAGCGTAGTTATGAGTATTGTACAAATTTGTTGAATAAATAAAGCATTTATTATTTACTAGGTACAATTTGAATATAATAACATTAAAAACCTTAAATAAATTAAAAGTATAATGGAGTGTGCCCATAGCACTGCGTGCATTTTCCATGCTGTAAAGCGATGTTCAACCTTTAAGCTAAATACAGACCAGCGTTACGGTGACGACTCTCTTCTTTTACCCCCGACTCAAAAAGAGGGCTGTTGTAAGTTTGATGTATCTGTCTGAGGCATCATAATCTAGAACGAATGAGGCGATTTTGATGTAGTTATTTTGTTTGAAAGGGTGTTTTTAGCTTTGTTTGATCGATATCGGATTCCCCATTCAAAAATTATTAGGGTTGAAAGTCGGGATGAACAATCGAATGTATGCAAATATGTCCATCGGGGGTTTTTAAATTTAAATTTATAGTTTTAATGTTTTTGACGTTGATTGTATCGTAATTTTGTTATTTTATGTAAATCGAAGGTAATATTAGGTAATGTACAACATACCGAAATCACCATCATCATCAACCCAAAGACGTCCACAGCAACACGTACTCCAACAAACCCTATGGACTCTAGCCTTCATCAATGATGGATTGGCAAACAAAGTAGATTTCAAAAGGAACTGTTTTTATTTTAGTACCATCAATGTCCATCTCGACGGTATCAGTAAAATTGTCAATAATGCTCTCACGGGTTTATATCTAGATTGATACCTGAAATACGAAGCTGTGGAGTATAGGTTCATCGTAAAAACATCTATAAAATTGATGTATTTTAAAATACGTGACTATGTTATTATTGTTTTTAATACATTGTGCATTCATTCATTTCAAATGCGAACAGAAAACTGGTGTCTTTCTCGACCTGTATATTTGTTTATTAAATTCGTTGCATGTTTATCTTTCTGAAGAGAAAAGTGATGTTTTGAACATATTTATGGGTTTTTGTTGTATTTCGGCTAAAACCTCAAGCACTGCTTACTTTTCAACAAATTATGAGCGAAAAAGTTTTTGATTTCTCCACTCACAGGCTTTGTTTTACTGCCAGGGCTTAATCGCTTGTTGTTTCCGAAACTTGATTCAGGCTTTCGTAATTAAGTGGTTTTCTTGTTCCTCTCGAATAAATTCCGTTTGTTCAAAAAATTGCGTTATCGTTTTATTTAACGAGACTCGACCTCTGTTATTTATTTCAGAGCTTACGTAATTGATAGACATTAACTGAAACTAAATAGCTTGGAATTTATATTTTGGACCTAGAATAATATAAAATAAGCTAAAATTTTAGTATAAATAGGTTTTTTTCCAAACATAACTGATTTCGTATTTCTACTAGGTTTTCGTGTCAATTTTGTAATTAAAAAACGTGATCATAAAAGCAGGCTTTGAAGTCGATAGGTGGGTCCAAGGTTATGGGAGCAATGAGCAATTACGACATATGAGGTCACGCGACCTCATCAAATGAGTGATCCGAAGTCACACGGTGAGGCGGTGAACCATGAAAAATACATTTACAGTTGACGACTAACTGGCATACAGAAATTACTACAGCGTACAATATATTCGTAGTTTGTACTACGATATCGCCTACGTACATTCATAGGCGATATCGTAGTAGGAACTACGAATATAATTACTACGAGAAATACAACAAATTTACATAACACTTTACAAAATATTACTGACTCCAGTAAAGTATACGTTTGTTTATATGTTTTTTTTTCTGCTTTATTTCATTCTGTATTAAGAGTATAAAAGCGAAGGTTTTTGTCAGACTCAAAAACATTGACATAAATGCAGATTGTAAAAAAATGAACATTTAATAAGAAAAAACATATTGAATCTATAAAGAATTTAGAGACAAATTAATCGATTGAAATATAAAATTCAATAATATTTACAAGAATATGCAATACAGAAAAGAATAAAAACCTAATCGAAGATTGATCACTAGAATATAAGCGTGTCGTAAATCGTGAGTGACAAATGTTCTCTGGCGGGTGTGAATTCATTTACAAGTGTCATGTTACAGAGCCATTACTCAGTGCAAATATTTCCACCGTCTGTGAAAACGCGAACATTTATTTATACACGTAATGTGCCCTCCCAATGACTCATATTTATTTCTCGTCTTCCCATATCTCGTTACTATGCTAGCTTAATTTATGTAAGAAATTTAAGTATTACTTTTGTTTAAGTGTATTTTTTTCTGGGAATGAAACGTACTTATTTTAATACGTTAATTTAACGAAGATAGAAGTAGGTAAGGAAAAAAGGTTATTTTATAAACACGCGTGGGCTTGTAATTTATTTTCCTTGCTAGTACTAACTTAAAGGCAGCGATAACACACAAATGATGTTAAGTGAAGATCATCTATGGCAGGAAAAGCTTGTTTAGGGAAAACTTATTACGAAAAACAATGACTAGCTTGTATTTTAAAAGTGAAATGTGAAAATTGTGTTGATTCTGAATCCCTTATTTTCTTGGTTCAACAATCAAACGTTGGAGCAGGAAAGATAATATTTTATTTTCTTTAACATTGTTTCCAAGCTTTGTTAAAACTTTGATTGAGTACATGGTGCACGTGACCGCAGAGGGCGCTGATGTCAATACCTACCGATACGGATGCAAACGACAAACCAGCGGAACCCATGAATAATTCAATATCCTGCAACTTCCCTACTCATCTATATTCATGCAAATTTCTAGTTTTACAGTAATTACTTTAATTTCCGACTTTTTTTATGCGATTGTAAAAAAATTGTCATAGAAATATTTAAATTATTTTAATGTTTAAAATTTGAACAAAAGTTTAACAAAGGGGAAAAAGTTGAGGTACGATATGTTAACCGACAAAACTTTTGAGTAAGTTTGAATTGCGGTTTACCATATGCGTTGTTTGCTAAGTGAGCCTAACCACAAAGTGACAGACTTACTGACTGACAGGCGAGGTACGAGATAAAAAGCTGAATGTGAAGTTTTATAATTTAGTGTAATAGCTATTTTATTCACCAAGAAAGCTCGTGAAAAATGGTACATTTATGGTGTTACCGTTAATTTACCTCGGAAGAGTTGCAAATAGTATGAACGGTGTTTTGAAGGTTACTTACGAAATAAAACAACAAAATAATAAAAGATTTATGCTTTGTAGATAAAGTCTGCGGGGCTAGAAATTAATAAAATAATTCACAGTTATTGGCGTCCGTTAAAGTATTCAAACCCCGACAAAACTCGAGGGCCTTTAAATATCTCGAGATAATTATAGAGTTTACATTAAACATAGAATAACACGAATTCCAAAAGTTACTTGCGTATCTGTTAAGTTCTCTGGGTAAGGCGCAGAATTCAACGGTCGACTGTGTAAGGTTATGATAGAAAGCTAGAATAATATACATCTTATGTATTCTAGCTAAGAAATACAAAAAGCCAATGTAAACCAGTACGTATGTTGATATAGAAGTATAATTAAAGCATTAGGTTCATTAGGTTAAAAATTATTATGTAAAAACAGATATTCAATTTAAGATTGATATAGATTGAAATTTTGCGAGATTCGGTAACTCGGCGAGATTATCAGAATTCGCTTTAGTACCTAAATAATAAACTCTATCGCTGATAAACCATAACCAACAATAGATTTTGCTTTACCAAAGTCGAATAAAAAGTGGTTAAGGTATCAATGCGGCTTCCAGTTTTCCCCAAAGAGAATAATGAATTATGGCCGAGATAATAAATCATAACAGATTGCGTAAAGAACTTAGCTTCATTATAAAGACATAATCTTTCTGCTTATGTCAAGGGTTCCAGCAATTCTTTCTAGATAGGAAAGCTTTTTTTTATTAGTAAATAGAATTTATTTTGAGATATTGTTTTATTATGCACGCTTTCATTTCAAAAAATTACAACGGACTCTAAAAGTTTCCAAGTCACAAGAAATTTGTTATTGAATTTACAATTTCAATTCAAGTAAACCTTCAAATATGAGCAGAAAATAAATGAGTAACTTAGATTTTTATAGAGGAAGTTTCAGTTAAGGTTGTAAGACTTTATTTATTGTTATTCTAAACAAAACGCTATTTTAGCCTCACTCTTAAATATAGCTAAGCCACTACTCAAATCTTAGTGGAAATAAAATCGAACACGTTGAAAAGAAAACGCGATAAATCCTTCTAACGTCGCCGTCCTCTTGACAAATCTTCAATGTGCAGTCGGAATCGCAGCAACTTCAGACTGCAGCTGAAGAACAGTTGAAATATTTCAAGTGGATAGAATGTGTCGTGAAATATGAAGGCATTTGCAAAGGTCACAACGGAATATTAAATTCATGAGACGCTATTGTGGAAATCGTGCTCCATACTTGACGGATATTTAAAAATTGCGCATCTTTTTTAACATTGGGTTATAACCGTTTTTATATAAACATATGGTAATAAACTTTCCGGTCTGCCTTTACGTATCGTGCTTCTGTAACAAGTTAATGTTTTAAAAAGTTATTTTGCGACATTAATTTCTTAGAAAACGCGACGCAACATTGTAAGATTTCCCCTCTCATATACAGTATCACCTTCCATAGCAGCTCCGATTCAAGCAAGAATCCTCTTGACTATTTTACCACTACTACCACCTTTGAAAACGGATATCTTCTCTCTAACAGGAGAGTTAACGTAAAGATGAAACATTTGACGTTACATAAAAGAGCTAAAAAACTTATATGTTGGTTTAAGGGATATGTTCAGGCGGCATATGGTTGACGCTGCAGTGGCTCGTGGCCCTCAACCTCCCAGGTGGCGTAAAATCTTGCGCTTACTTGCACAAGTCACAGACTATATAAAGTAAAAGAGGTAACGGGGCTTAGCGAATCCTTTTTAGAAGCTTAATTTAGATATCTTTTACAGATTTCATTTGTTTTTTTTTGTTATGTAACTTATTTATAGATGATTCTTACATGATGAATTCTCTATAAAACATTAGGAAAACGATTACCACCTTTTTTTTCGAAACCAAGTATTTCATGTAGCTAATAAAATCTAAAGATTTATCTGCATTGTAGCAACAATCAAATTTGCAAAGATCACATACACATAGAATTAAGTTATATTTTGCGGCATTTAAACAGCTACTGTCGCAAATTATACAATACAAGTATGAAATACTTACGTAGAATTGTTACCAGTATACTGTAATAAAGGTTTCTTAGCACTATGGCTACATTGGATATGGCCTGATGCAACTGTAATAAGCTTAGAGCTAAGCCTTTTGATCTTTAGATGTAATAGGTATATGTGTATACCTGTGTACACTCACGTGATAAATAATTTACGATTTCGGTGTCGAGCAAACCACGCCGGCAACAAAGTAACTATGTATGAATGTATAATATAATCTACATACATTTTGTTAGCAATCTTAATGTCAATTCTGACTATCTATACGACACTTGAAATTAATATCCACTTTAGTTGATGATCGTATTTTTAAAAGCAAATCATTTAGCAAGGCCGGCCTTTTTTTTCGGGGCACACCAGCCATTGCAACTTCTGGTTACCAGTTTCAGTGGTGTCCTTTGATCGAACCTTTGCAGCTGTGCAATGACGCACAGGCTGTGCCCGGTATCCCTACCGGCTATCTTTCGACCCGCAATAAACTTAATCTGAAAAAATAGGTTTCATATTTCCCTTCTAGCAAAGCGGAGACAGCAATAGAAACGGCTCAGAGGCCAAAAGCTAAAGGAATCTACGGTCAGAAGACGCCTGACCATCAAAACACCACGGCATGCCACTAACTCACAGGGGATAAACTAAGTACTTACTTACATCTTAAGCCAGTAATATTGGTGACAAAACTTTTTAAAGGCTTGGTAGTTTCCCTTCGTTTTCACAAGATCTAGGTATTAAATAGGACTACACGCGGAGACTTAACATGATTGACCGTTCGTCACGCCGAAGGGTGTAGCCTTGTAGCCCACAAGTTATGATGGGCAGTTTGTACAAATTATTGATCCGAGGTTGAAAATTTGCAAAGGGGTGACGGCACCAAGTTAAATGAATAAAGTTTGCCTTTAAAGTTACCATGCCCAGTTAGAAATAGGACGTCGCAATGATCGATACCCAAACACATTTTATTTAGCCTTTCGAGCACTATTGGAAATTTTAAATAAATCCCGTCCTTTTATTGAAGTACTAGTTTGCCATTCGTCGATTAGTTTTTCTGAAGGATTTCATCACTATCAAATAATCTATTGATTATAGGCCTGGCCTATCTTTCGGTTTAAGAAAATCTGAACTCATACTATTCCGTGAGTTGTAATAGATTGCCGCACGCCGCTGTATTTATAAATCTTCTGATAAAACGTCCGCAAGAATGGATTGGGCTTCAGTGTTGACTGTTCCATACGTTTCACGAGGTACAATTAAAGCTAATCTCTGACTGAAGCAGTTTACGTCGCGCAGCGTCGTGGTTCTATCCGGCCGGTGTTATTGACGATTCGTGAAAATGTATACCAGATTGCGGTTGCAATCGGTTAAAAGAATACGATTACGTCAGGTGTACGATGTGCAATTCCGTCTCCGGCACAGATCCGGGGCCCCCAACATCATGGCGGCCCATTAACATTGGAAATACCAAATAGCTGTCACAGTTAATAATTATGTATCTAAACTAGTGAGAACAGTTTTAAACGTTCTATTATCGTTGCAAGTTTTTTTTTGTGTTCATAAATCTCTTACAACGCTAGAGGAAGAAGAAAATGAATATTTTATGTGAGAGAAAATTAAAAGTTTTATCGTTTAAAAAACTGTCTCGCACTAACCCCAGTGTAACATGGAAAAGTGTTTGATAAACTACAAGCTTTAAATGATTTAGATACGACATAGAAAAGGAACGAACAAAGTGTTCCAGATATGTATATACTTACAACCCACATTTTGGTCGACTATTGACTGCCTTGTCTGCCTTTTTTTGACCTGTCGCTTGTTAGTTGTTTTAGGATATCAAACAAAATGGCACAAATACTTACTCAAAGCAAACACTTGTTTATTTTGTTATGAGCTTAAAAAAAGCTTTGTTAGATGTTTTATTTGTCATAAGGCAAAACAAAGAAGTATTTGTGAACAAATATGTTGAATATGTCATCATGAAACTCGGTGTATATTGTACAAATTCTCTATTACAAGTTTCGGGGATAACACCTTGGGTACAAGTTACAGTATGGCACAAAGACTGATGCGTTTCATAAAACACACACGGCGGAGACGACTTTTTACGATGGGGATGAATAGCTGAATAAAAATATCTATGAAACTCATTTATCTCAAGCAGCTAAAACATCTTAAAATAACTTCATCCTGCTTTTTTAGAGAATTGCACTTTGGAATATGAAACAAAGTGGATTCACCTCTATTTTTATGGAAACATTTTTCTAATATGCGTTCATGATTTAGTTAGGTCGTAATAGCGCATTTAATGTGTTTTAAGAGATCTGGTGGTAAATGAAATAAAATAAACTTTGGCGACTGCGGTGGCGCAGTTGTTTTGGGTTCGAATCCCGGCGGGAGCGGGACATTGTTTTATATGCAAGACGCATTGTTTCGTTTCCCGGTCTTGGATGTTGTATTCTTATCTATGTAGTATGTAACATATTGTTGCTTGGTTCCTGCGATACAAGATTATCGTGCTGGGCAGAGTAATGTGTGAGTCGTGATGAGGTTTTATTATAATTAATTATACATAATGATTCTGTGAACACTGATTTTTCTGTACTGTTTACTACATATACTCTTGTTTGTCACTTTATGTTTTCATTAGGATGCATTCAAACAGACTAAATGAACAATGAAATATTGACTAGCTAAATATCGATGACCATAGTTAAGTTAATAATACAACTTTTGCAACCATTCACATTAATGAAATTAATTTATCACTCTATTTAATACTAAAATATAAGTCCCGTTTAGAGGGAAAAGTTTTACATAATTTCAATGGGATTGGAAATGAATTATTGCTGCTTAATTTAGGGAATGTACATTTGTCATCGTGGCTTTTGTTATGGACAGAGGGACAGGCCATCCTTTCAACTTCTCTTCAACTGTTGGTACTTTCGAAAGAGGTGTCCCGCAACACAATTGTGAGTTTGTGACCCTTTTTGTGAGTTATCCCCATATTTTTCACTTTAAATTGAATACTTACGTACGCCGTCCGCTCCTATAACCTTGTAATAATGAATTTTATGAGACTCTTTTTGAGTAATGTGTGGGCTCGTTACGTTGATTGCGAACAATATTCGAGAAAGAAAACGACCGGACCAAATTTTTAAAGCAAATAATTGGACTTTTAGGATAATTTGGAAAGGTCTCATTAAAATACTGTTCGTGTACGAGTTTCGGTCCCTTGTTATTTGCCCGAGTTTATCTAAGCCAGAGTTTTTTGTATCAGAGAGTTAACAAATTAGGCGTTTTTCTTGTGAAAAGTTAGGAATACATGCCAAATCCTATTCTTTATAATAATTTATGTGAATATTTGTACGTAAATATTTCCGTGGATAATAAATCACTGATCAATAACATCTCCTGACACATCTGAATGCAGGGAAGATTGATCTCGATATGTTTTACAGACGTATAAATATTTGGGCACGCGATGGATTTGTCGTTGTTGAGCAAAAAAAGAAAGTACTCGACTGTAATGGCTTTTATAGAAAACGTTTTAGTTATTTCATAACAAATCGTTAATTAATTGAAAATTATCACCTTCAAAACCATCATCACCGTCCACTAACGTGTCACCACTAGAGATCAAGAAACCGATATCAAGAAATGTAGTTAACAGGTTTGTACTAAACTACTAACAAGAGAGATATAGATAAATCATATTTAATTGTATATATGTATATAAATTTAATTTTTATACTACTATGCTGGCTAAGAAGCTTACGGCCTACCTGATGGTAAGCTACCACCACAGCCTATAGACGTTTGTTATACCTACCGTTACCTACCCTGGAAAAACCTTTTAATGCACAGGTTTAAAATCACTAGGGAAAACCATGCCAGGAAGTTCATTCCACAGCCTGTGCGTTCGCCGGAAGAAGCTTCTTTGAAAGAAACTGATCCGCAATCCATTCAGTAAGAGAAAGAATATATGCAATGTGAAAAATATTTAAATATACAAATGCCCTCGTCGGATATCTAGCTACCTTAGAATCGCTATAAACTGAGTTCAAGTATCAAGGAAATTATTCAAAGCCAAGTCACATATCTTCTTATTACATAAATTAAATCACTCATACCTATATATTCTGAGATGAATCATTATTCACCTTTGATAAATCTGATTCTTATAAATTCCGGAAAGAAAAAAGATTGAAAGTGAACGTTATATTCTTTGTTGAAAGATTGTTCTAGTAAATAAGTACGGCATTTGTAAATCCTGTCTTAATATGTATTATAATTAAAGGTTAATTTCTATTTAAGTTAATATTCTCTAATCATTGCCGATTATTCAAGGTCACGATTTTTCGAACATTTACACAACTTTTATTTACAAGTTCCGTGTGACCGCCATTTTACTTTTGGCACCGGCCCAACGTTTCGTGAAGTTTTATTTTAAATCTTAACATTTTGTACCAGCTCTTTCTATCTTTTATATCTTACTTTATGAAAATTCTATACAAAAGATGTTAAAATGATTACTTTAGGTACGTACCTACTTTATATAAAATGAACTTCAACTTGAAAACTGATATTTTTAAATGAACGGAAATACTACCACGTATATTTTTAATGGCATCGCCATGGATTACAATTTTTACGAGACTCGTAACTTGTTCAGTTATTGAAAACTTACTTCCCTTTGGTACGCTACGCTTCACAAGTTTACGACTAGTGAAACTGGATTATTCTGGTTGCTCAGCTAAAATTATGCCAACAACTTGGACGTTTTGTTTAATTTACGGTCTTTTCAGCAAGTTTTTATTAAATTTTGTTGACAAGAAAGTTCGACTTTACAAGGTTTCTCGGAGGAAAATGATTTAGAACATGGTTTGATACCTACATTATTGAGATAGCCATGAGATTTATTTAAATGATTAAACAAATTTCAGTAAAAGTTAAAAATTAAGATCCATAAGCCGGAAATGATTTAATAATTTACAGATGTTATTAGCGAGTCATAAGTATTTTTAAGAACACTCCAAAGTCAGCAATATTCGCAAGAGAATCGTAATTGATTGAAGATAATTGAATAAGGTTCTAAAGGAAATAACCTTTGTTATTTTTAGAGCGGTAAAACTAACTTCAGTTCATTTATAGAGATTTAAGTCTTTTAGAAACCATAACGGATAAAAACTCTTCTTCAATGACTTTTATTTAGTTAATGATTGTAAAAAACATTTTTCGATAGAAAGTTTGTTCACCGAAATTATGGAAATTCCTATCCAGTATAAGTTTTTTTCGAAGTCGTCGGCGTGTTATTCTAATGTTACTAAAATGCCACTAAGGGATCTTTTGATAAAAAGATAAGAGGATGTTTCGAGTAGTCCCTTTATGGTTAGTAGTAAAATGTATTTTGCTTTACTTACTGCTACCTGACTTCTGTTATTACTTACAGTTTAGAAGTCTCTTATAGGTACTTATATTTGTAACATGGCTTGAGAAAATAAAGTTTCTGTTCTCGGGCAGAAGCTAAAGCTACAACAATACGCTGAACTGTTTTTAAAACAAAGGTCGCAATTATGTCTTAGCAATTATGTTATTGTTTACTATACGAGAAAAACGTATTTAGTTATTTATGTTTTAATTTGCATGTTACTTTTGTTATGGAACTCTGTTATATCAAATAAAGTTTTAAAAGTATGACTTACCGTTATGGTACGATTTGTAAAACCCTGTTGTATTGTATCTATTGTTATGATTGCTGGAGTATTAAGGGAAGAAAATAAGCAGACGTATAAGTCATAATTACACGGTATGGCAAATAAAGCAACTTGTCCCCATTATCCTCTCCAAAGTATAAGCTCATACTTATCGTTTTTCCTCGTATTTTATCGTATATTTTATATCGGGGTATAATAAAGCTAAGGACAATAAGTAAGAGATCATGGGATCAAAGTATATTATTATTTACCGTTGTTACAATTGATGACTCAATTCAGCTACTTACCTGGAAATAAAAATATTTTCATTAGAAAAGAATAAGAACTTGTAGTAAAGTAAAACAGTGGTTCACATTATTCTTAAATTAATATAAGGGCCATGTCATGTGATTTTTAGTTTTTCACAATGTTTTTCGTCAAATAGCTTTTCTCAGTCTAAACCACACAAGTTTTCTATGGCTATGACAGAAAAAGTTTTATTTCTTTACCACTATTAAGGAAGCAGGAAAATGGGAGTGTTTGTTGCTATAATAATAAAACTATTCTTAAGTGCTTTTTTGTTTTTATAGTCACAAAATTCGCCCGCGTATACCACAGTGAAATAATCGTTCTTTGTTTTTCATTTTAAAACCATACCGACCAAATTCATTCAAAAAATTGGTGAAAGAATTTTATATCGGGTATGTACTTTCAAAAATGACATCATATTCACAAACATTACCTCTATAAAATATTGTATTTCAGGGACATAAAGAAAGTTAAGAAGAAAGTAAGTTTCCCAAAACCAGGTGTTCCATAATTATTATGATTCTAAATTTACCACAAACATCAACCCTATCTGAATACGATATACATTTTACCAATTTGAGTGGTAATGATATAATCCCTTACATCAAAATTAATAGATTTATTAATTGCAGTTTGCTCGTTTTGGTGAGTGATGTTGTTTTGGATGTAATATCTCTTTCAAAGCCTAGATGCTTTCAAATTGCTGATAATTTAATTTGTGTCATACGTAAGGGGTGTTGCGCATTCTACTGTATTTCAGATAATTGTATGCAATTATATAAAGGTGAGTTTTGATGAAATTTATTACCTTTTCCTATAGCTTTAAAGTCAGTTGCTAAAAAAATTCAACCAGAAATCTCATTGACAAATGCCAGCGGTGTAGCTCTTTCGTTTAATTTAAAATTGTTTCTGCGTTACTTGGTTTTTAATCCCAATTTAATTAGAAATTTTAGTGCCACAGTTCCAGTGTTTTTTTAAACCGCTGCAATAATTAAGTAGTGAGTAGTTAGTATAAAACGAATTATCCGGTTAAAGAGGAAAGAAAAGCAAAAAACAGGCAAAACTGGCTGTTGGCCAGGGAGAAACAAAGTTTAATAGAGGGTAGAGTTTAATACAGATAAGTGCAAGATTAATTAATGCTAAAAATTTAGTTCACAGCATCTTTCCTCTACTATTTAAAAGTAGATTTACTGAGATGGGAATTTTATTAGCCAATTGTTGCGTCGTGTTTCCTGTGCAAGGGTGCCAATCAGACATTCTGTTTGCATGCCCAGTTTTCAGTGTCGGTGTTCCAATCAACTGTTGAATGAATCGATTTCAACAGATCGAGCGAACATGTATGCAAAAAATATCAAATTATTAATGAATCCGAGCCATCAAAATAACTGTAGTTATTTGTAATTAACTCTATTATTTTTCGAATTTATTTTGAATTTACTATTAATGATCTATTTAATTAGTTCATTTGAGATTTACATAATAATTTAACTTATTTAAATACACATTTTCAACTCATCATACATTCGTACATTCGTGTTGATTGAATAAAAATGGTTACAAGAACCCAAAGCATTTCCAGTTAAGCAATAGTTATGTCTAGTTTCAAATGAGTTTGTAATTTATACGGGTATGATTCATTTATAATTGCATGGAATCTTGTATTGTACTTATGTCAAAATATTTATTTTTGGTATGTGTATGTGTGAAGTCCTATCCACTCTGGGATCGAGAGGATATATTCTAGCGAAGCCTTTGCGTAAATGCTACGCAGCAATGGAAATGGATCTAACCTATTCAAAGGAATCGATGCCTTATAAATACAAACTACGTATGGTTTTTAAGGTTAGATAAAAATTATCTGGGATAGTTTGAAGTAATTTAGGTTATTTTCCTGCATTCACCTTTAAGTGCTTTTTAGATGTATAGGTATAGAGGTAGAGTAAAAAGAGTTTAGTTTTGTCTCATAACTTTACAAAGCAACGTTTATTTTATCATTGGTTATGTTTACAAATTTATAGCATATTTTATTTACATTGATCTGCTCACTAAACGACCCTTTTTATTTGGCGTTTGTTTATACAGATATCTTGGGGAGTTGCGAGTTACGTATATCGTGTAGAGGTACAGGCGACGTTTACTCGAGTCAATAGGAATATTTGCAGTACTCCGTAATGTTTACTCCAGGTGGAACTCCACAAATAACCGACGTTTGAGCGGATGCATCTTCGGGAACTACGTACCAATACACGGACTTTCGATTTGTCATTGCAAACAAAAAAGAACCGTATCCCTCTTCATTTAAGGTGGATTAGAGTATGTACCCAAAAGTGGCCTGTACTTTTCTATTTCTTTTCAACTCCATTCGAAGTTACTTACTAGTTACGCAGATTGAATGGCCATCCGACTATTGTATTCCTAGGAGAGTATTTATGGACGCTACTAACTTAGAATTAGCTTGAAGATAATTGCCATTTAATAATAGGAAGGAACACATATCCTTAATTTAAATACATTTCCACCAAAATAATTATCCGTTGTTTATTAAGCGTCTTGTCAATTTTTTGATAAACATATATTTAGTAATTTTTTTAGTTTTATTTTTGATATTATTTCAATTAAGGTATACTCTAGTATTATTTCAATAAAGGTATACTCTACTTTATAAGGAAAACTCACAAATATTAGTTTCTTAACAGTCTTTGTGCCATAAATTATAGTAAAGGAGTTAGTAGTTAAGCCTTGGTTTGCTCAGTTTAAGTGGAGGCAGCCAAACGTGTAACTTGTTAGCGACTGTCGTTAAATTGTATTCTGTGAAACTTACTAACTGGTCCGTGGTCGCTCGTACACTTCACAAGTCTAATTTACCATCGTTATTATAACTTTTTAATATGTGTGTACTATGCATGTGAAAAGCCAATGGCTATAACTGTAAATAAGTATTAAACAGAGTAAAACACCTGGGGTATTTTACTTTTATGGTGGAAATAAAATGCCATCGTTTCCAGTTATTACTTTATAAAGATAAACTTTATTAAAATGGTATCACAGTTTTCAATCAACGGTCGGAGATGGGTTTTTTATTACAAAAACATTGTAGAATTCAATTTTAAACGTAATGTACCGAAAATAAAATAGTTCTATTTAAATGTTAGAGATCTTTCCATTAAGCGTTAAAAATAAGGAGCTTGATTACAAAGGACCTTGTTGTTTTAATTGTTTCTTTTTACTTTGATCTTCAAGTTTTTTTAAACCCTTATGGAATTTAATTTAAATTAATATTACATTTAGCAAAATAATTATTATTCGGTAAATTTAGAAGATTTAGAATTGAAAAATTGCTTATTAGTCATGTTATTTGAATGAAAACTATTTTAGTTAACTTTTCAAAAATTGGCTCCCCTCTTATCTCTTCTCTGAATTTCACTACAATTATCATGTATTTAAATTTATCTGTTTTGTGTTGCTAAATTTGTCCCTTTGTAATATAATTAATTCACACATTCACTTTAGTGTTTCCTGAGTCGAAATTCCAAAACTATCCATATGTTCTCACAAAGATTAACAAAAAGTATTTTCCTTGTTATAGGAGTTTTTAATTGTAAGTTATTGGATTAGCTGTATGCTGAAGTGAAATGCTCGAGCTATAAAAGCCGGCAGATGGCACCGCTTCGCTTATTATTCGCTCGATGTCTTGCCTCGTGTATAGAATATTAACTAGAGAGCTTGTTCTCTTTTACAATATACAACAACGTGCAAAACTTTATGATATGTTAAATTTGACTTGTATTTTTATTTAGTTAGGTTATAATAATTATTTTCAATAAGGTTGAACTGGTATTTACCTACTTTTAAAAAGGAGTTCAAAATGTAAAATCTTTTTTTTGTTTGGATATGATTTTTTTGTTTTTAAAGGACTGTTGTTTTATTGTTGGAAAGGAAACCCGAAGAGAGGTTTCATTTTAATTTCATCAGCATTGGATTTCGAAGATTGAAGTGGTTTTTTAAATAGTTTATTTAAAAAGAACAAATTGAACTCTATTGTCTGCGCAGCTAGGTTCTAAATGTCATTAGTTTTTCTTTTACGAAGTGCCAACCTTCTTAAGGTTCAAGGCTTGGCAGCTTGCATTCCTTGCGTTAAGGACATCGGATGCGGTGCTATTTAACTATTAAGCTTAATGCAGTTAAGGCACACAAAAGCTACATAATTTGGTCTCTGTACCGTTCTTAAGTCGTACAGTACAAGGATTTGAATTTCACTTGTCATGTTGCAATGCTGGCTATATATCTCAAACTGATAACCGTTGAAGAAGAAAGGATCAAGTTGCAACCTTGGGCCGGATGGCGTACCTAGTGTTGGACAGCCTCCTTGGAGGTGATCGGACGACTTTGTGAGGGCTGCAGGGTGCCGCTGGATCAAAGCGCCCCGATAGTTGAGGGAGGTATTTGTTCAACAGTTGACTTGTTGTGTATAGTTTAATGGGTGGCCGTGCAATTGGGCTTCTGGAGATTGCTTAGCTTAAGATATAACGAAACAGCTTGCTTAGGACCACTATAGCTTGTTGTTAATTAAATGGTGTAAAACATTCGTTGGTAAATTCCTTTTCGCATCGCTTGTTCGCACAGTGTATACCGAGTATTAAATAAGGACTGAAACCACTTCAAAGATAATTAAAATTATCATAAAAGCTTTCTTCAGCGTTTTCAACTAGTCTAGACAAATTCAGTTCGTTTTAGGAAAGATAAAGTAATTTGTAACCGTCTTTTCGTCGCTCAACGCTTAACTCAGTTTGTGGTAATTACCACGACTTGGATTTTGTATAAGAGTTTAATGTAGATGCGATACGTGGTACGTAGAAGGGACGTACGTACGTGGAAGATATATTTAGGGACAAGCGAAAGCGAAATAGAAGCAGTGTATGTAAAACGGTTGATCAGTGGACGGCAGTTGCTAGGCGTCACTTTCCCTATCTAAGTAGTCGTATATATAATAAAATAAACAAGGAAATCCAAATTTATAGTAAAACTCTGGCTAAGTGTAGGGCGGACATAACATCCTGGCTTCAATCTCGCTCCTATGAGCAGACAGAGTCTCTAATCCAATAGTGAATTTATATCATCTGTCTCTCAATTTTCTTAAACTTCATACATTCACACGCATTCACAAATACAAGCGCACATACATGTACACAAACTTACTCATGAAATTATGGGTTAGACGCGCACACAATCATTATAATTTTTATTTAGTTTTTGTATTTTTGGCTGTTCATTATTATCTCAATTATTAACTATTAAAATATAATTTTTGGTTTCGTTTTAATTTTGATTATAGATTTAATTTTGATTCTTTCTATTTTGTTTCAATTAATTTGTTTAAATCTTTATATAATTTTATTAAAATTCATATTGTTACTTGAGGAGGGCGATAACGTCAGCGACACAGTTTTAAATAAAACTACTGCGGACGATATCAATCAATGTATAAATGTCTGTTTTATTTTTGGAAATAAAGATTATTATTATTATTATTATTATTATATAATTTGTATTCCATCAGAGATCGTCATTATTTTCCTTGACATTATCCCATTTGTTTGGGCTAACATCCAATCAAATCGTGCTTGGATATCACATTTTATGTAGAGCATTTGTTATCGAACCTACAAAAACTACTGATAAAAGATGATAAAGCTAATCATTTTAGAAATTATATCTCAACCATCATATTATTGTGACATCACGTGGTAGAAATTTTGAAAAATAAAATATTTTGTCGACGTATTTCATCGTTTTTGCTTGCTTAAATAACAGTTTAAATATTAGTTCCCAATTTACTTTACTACTTTAACCGCCGAGAGTAGTAAATTATTAATAACACCTGCTAAAAGTGAAGAATTTAAATTTAAATTTGCTTAAACCAAATCATTAGCTAATTAGTAATAATGTTGGATAATTAATAATTAATAATTTTCAATTAATCACACTTACCATAACATAAATATCACTTAATGTTCTGTCTGTGATTTAGAATAACCGAATCTTTATTATTGAAGCTAGTATCTTAAGTATCTTTAGTATCAAAGCTTTATTTTAAATTAACATTGAAAATTTCTTTAATAACTGTCCGAGTTATTTGTACTAAGCATTTCATTTACCAAAATATAATTTCTTTATCAAAAGCTTTAAAGCTGTCCTCTCTAATCTATTTATGACAAAAATAGAAATACTCGCATTTACCAAAATTTCTTATATTTGACTAATCCTTAGCTATATAAAAATATTGAGGTGGATAAAAATGATCTTTGCCATCTCAGAGAATAAAGAAAAAAGGACAAAGAAACGGTTATTTTATTGCGGAATTGAATTATGGGAAAACAAGCATAAAACTTTTTCTTGTTGTTTAGTAATTTGATTTGTTAGCTAACATACTTATTTATTTATTTGTTCCTAAATACACCACCAAAGTTTACAAAATAAATTCTTTATGAATATGTACATATATTATAGACCTGGAGCTGCAAAATTTCAAGAGACTAAATAGGTTTTACATTTTTACAATTTAAAAAACGGTCTGTAGCTTGTTTTCTTCTTTTCTTTCCCCGAACGAACTCAAAGCCCATTAATAAAAATAGTGAGCAAAAAAGATATTTTTATTAGATTTTGAAATTTTTCTAGATTTTGAATTAAATTGTAATCTTATATACAAAAGCTTTAATAAAATTTAAATGTTTTAAGTTGTAAACTTAGGAGTTTACGATGCAGTATGTATTTACGACTGCTACGGGCTACGGACTACGTACTACGGACTACGCAAATACTAGCAAGATTGCGAGCACTCGTGTAGCTTAAGCCAACACAAGTTATAACCGAGCAGATTTTTAATGAATAAAATTTTAATAAATACTAGATTACTTACGACTAAAACCTTCTTTCGTTGAATTATTCAAATGGATTTATATGAAATTACAGTGCGAAATACTATTCTGTTACCAGTCTTATGTTTTGTTATGCATGTAGCTATGTATTATATTTTCACATGCAATAATCTTGTCTGAGTCGACCAAAAGCAGAGTTAATTGCATTCCATTGGTGACCGCAAATATAACCTTGACTGCATTCAGCTTTGTGTTTACCAAGAATATTCATTTGACCGGGTATTTGTGGCGGCTTTCTTGTTAGAAATATGAGAAAATATTTTAGAAAACATAAGCTATTTTTCCGAGTTTTTAGAAGATTTAACTTTAATATTTTCATTATATTGGTCGTAAATTTAAAGTGCGAATTTCAGTTTTGTCATCGATGGATTTCTGTGTAAGTGATTCGATGAGCGAAAACGCGATGCAGCGGATAGTCACTGCTGCTATTATTTATGGTTGGTGGTTATTTAATATTTATTTGTTTTATTTATTTGTGATAAATTGGGAACTTTTATATTTTTAATTTAAATTAAAAAATAACTTAACTTACGAATGATGTTTCCACTGATTGACATTCACAATCGAAGCAGAAAAATTAAAGCACAAAAAACATTAAACTCACATATTGAATAATAACAAACAATTAACGTAACATGGTCATGCATCTTTCTTTCCTGTTATTTTTTTTTCTAGAAGGATAAATTCCATGTTTATCCCGATCGAGTAACGCAAATTCAAACTTTCGAAATTAGAACATTAGTCTGACAGAGAAGAAAGTTGCAATCCGAAGAGGTTTAATTTCTTTTTTTACTTTTGTTTCTCAAGGCCTCCCAACCTTCATCGCACGTGTCTTGTGATTCGAGTCTGGTTTTTGTCACTGAATCTTTGAAAGTCGCTGACTTATTGTCACGGGTTGTTCACAAAACCGTCGAAACATGTGATATTAAAAGCATGTTGTATCGTTGTGTTTGTTTCAGCCAAAAACGTTTTTACTGTCACTGTCATTACGATGTTTACAAAGAACTTCGGGCGAAAGTTCTTTGAAAGTAAAATACACGTTTCAAAAATAAATCTTAAATCTATATCTTAATACCTATTTTCGACTAAATTATAAAATATTAACTAACATGTCCTAGGTGTTTTTATAATTATATTTGAATATAAAACTTCAAAACTTCAAAATGTCAGCTTTGGTCGATCGAAGATGTATGTTGGACACTGTTTTTCTTTATAAATTGTTGAATGGTACTCTTGATGCTCCCGACTTGTTGGCTTCATTAACTTTTTGTATACTTATAAGGTATACACCCAGAGCAACGACTTTTAATTTATTTTCACTAAATAGCTATCAGACCAATTTGGGTTACAATGCACCCTTAACAAGAATAACTAGGAAATATAATTCACTCTAAAAGAAATTCGATATTTTTGCAGACAACATACCCAGTATTAAAGCCTATTTTAAGTAGTGTTATGTTTGTTTGCTTTTGCCTCTGACACAGTAATTTGTTCGTTTTATCTATGAAATTATTATGTTGAGTTAAATGAATAATTGGTTTACATTATTTAATATTATATTATTTTATTTATTATGTATGTTTGGACATTAAGTTTTAGGCAAAATTTTACTCGGTTTTTGATGTTTTAAATGTTTGACTTTTTTTTTTTTCTTGCATGCAGTCTTCACCTTTTTTATAGTGACATTTGACTTGTTTTGTTCTTCAATTGTATGAATGAGGGTACACTATGTTGGTGATCTATTTAATAAAATAAAAATAAAACAGTATATTGTTCCTTATACGAACGTTTTGATTTTAATAGTCTACTTGGAAAGAGTCGATTTTCCTTTAAATGTCATTTAAAACGATTCCTTTTTTGAAGATAACTTCTTCTTAGTAGTTAATTAATACATCTATACTACAAAACTGCTGTTGGACTTACTGAAGATAAAAAGATGAGATGTTCTTTTAGGGAATGTTTCTAGAAATTACAGTTGAAGCGCCGATGAGTTTCAATTAAAATGTCTTCAGATAAATAAATACAACTTTTTTAAAAGACCTCCCCAGCAGATAGAGGATAGTAGAATTAAGAAGTCTTGTCATATTTCCGGGCAAGAGGTTAAAATACTTTGCAGTTATTAAACTTTTTGTTACAAACTACGTCGATATAAAAGCAGTGGTTTTCGGTGAACTTACGAATTAAAGAAAGACGGCTTTGTGGATCTCTAAATTGTAAATTTTCAGATTTTAAGCAAAGATTTTAGTCGTTCTTAGATAATGCTAAATGTAATTGGTAGAATTGAATGCAATTTAAAAAAGAAAATCATACCTTTTCACAGTAGTCTCTTTTATCACAAAAATCAAAAGGTTTTTGTCGTTATACAGGTGTAAAAAGGAGAACAAAGGTGA
Organism: Choreutis nemorana; assembly: GCA_949316135.1. Taxonomy (NCBI): domain Eukaryota; kingdom Metazoa; phylum Arthropoda; class Insecta; order Lepidoptera; family Choreutidae; genus Choreutis; species Choreutis nemorana. The sequence goes on along the minus strand of OX438601.1, from coordinate 8,182,263 downwards.
TATACCAGTACAAAATGCTTTGGGACAAAAAGGACACCTTAAATTTTACCAATGACTTCGCGAGAGTTTTTGGAGCCCACAAAGAGGTATAATACTACTTTTTCTTAAAACTGTTAAAAGATAACAAATGAATAAGAATAAAAGCATACGTAATTAAGATAGAGCTAATTATAAATGTGTTGATTTTACGAGAAAATTGTTACATCTATGTTTTATTATCTTTTACAGAGAGATAGTTTAAATGTCGAGCTTGTAATCACAGCGGTCGGTGAGCAAACAGGTCGAAAATCAACCACTTTAACATTAACTAAAATTACGAGACGTAGTTTTGAATTTATAGTTGGAGCTATAAATATGGTAATGAGTTCGTTTGGCAAAACCACTTGAAGTTTAAATGAGTAGCATCTGACTTCACCGCAATGAGCGGTTAAGCTGTCGAGTGTATAAGACCTGAAAGTCTTGGTTAAGAATTAAGACCTGCATACTAAATTAGGTACCTGAACATATTAATTCGAAGTAAAACATAATTTAAGATAGAAATAGTTGTGGGTTTGAAATATTTTATACAAGTTATAGTAGTATTTGCTTGTGAAATTAAAAGATGCATTTGCTGTGCAGTGCTGAATGTTTTAATAATAAATGAAATTATGAAATGTCTGTGAATATCATAATTAATTAATAATTCTAGGAAGCAAAAATAATAGATAAAGTAAATGCAGTATACGTTTTGTTTAAGTGACCAATAGAAGCCGTCTTTTTAAGCAACCTGACGAAATAAGTCAATTTTATTGTTTAAAAGTAACTAATAAATATAAATCCATGCGCTAAGAAAAGTCTAATTAGTTTCAGAACTGTAAGTTCCGACTTCACTAAAGACGGACTTCATTTTTAATTAAATAGTTTTTTTTGTTCATAAGAACGTAATCCAATAACGAAGTTTTAAAGTGAATGTGGTATAATTCATAAATCTAGATCGGAATCAACTTTCTTTAATTTTTATTCAGATGATTTCTAAGTCTTAAAGTTCTTAAAAGTGTAAACAACATATTTTTTAAAGAATCCAAATCCTTTAGCTCTGATGAGATAGTTCATCATACTCTATAAAAGCTTTAAAGTGTTTCAAGCTTTTATAAATTCTAAAAACGTAAAAAATATGAAAAAGAAAAAGTAATGAACCAAATCACAGTAACAAACCCAGTGTAATACCTCCAAAAGAAATATTACTGCAAATCAATGAATCTTCTAAGATACGAACAGCCTTTTCCTTTCACCAATTTTATCAGCAGGATCTTCATAATATTGCTCAGGTTATTTAAAAAGTTCATTTATGATTGAGTAATGAAATCTTCGAACCGTACCGTGTGAGAATATTTTATTTGTATGTGCGAGCATACCCATTACTTAACTAAATTAATGAACTGAATCATATCGCTGTAATAAAATATAGATAAAACTCTGTCTTAGGTTTGGGTAACTGACTGACTGAAAAATAATGTTAAATTAATTTTTATTTATTTCAAAACGTATTTAGTTTCAGGTTACTACAATCTTGTTTATGTTTTCGAGAAAATATACTATGTAATATAGCACGAAAGGTAAATTTTCTTCCCTGCCACAGACTATAATGCACTGCTGTGAATTGGGTTGGAAAATTTTTCCTAACTATATTTTATTATAATACCCTCCCTCCCATACCTCAAAGACTTACAGTTTTTAGCCAAAATATCGCAAACTGAGTGTCAAAAAATTTATTGTTACTCAATTTTCTTATTACTTTCCACCATTTTGAAGATGTTGGAGCTCGATGAAATTTTAGTTCCCTATATTCTGTAAAGAGACAGTGTGACAAATTTCTAAAATTTCTGTTTTCTAATACACATACCATTCGGGACTTGCCGTTTTGAAATATCGATCACTAACTTAAGGATATTGATAGAAGCTAGAGCTGGCTGATGTTTGTCTTCTTCTGACAATTTCTGTTTGAAATACTTTATTTTACCCTATGACATGGGCACTGAAAATTGTTATAATTGACATGGGCAAAAACAAATATTTATCAAGAAATTAAAGTTAAACATTATTTCTCCTACAATGTAGGCATTACAACTAAGTTATAGTAGGTACATTGTTTGCACAGGACATGTGCTTCGCCGGGAGTTGTAAAACTTGTTGAAAGACTTTCCGTGTCTCAGTCGGGCCCGAGCATTGATACTTTAAGCGGATCAAATACCCATTAAATTCTGTGAAACCCAGTCTCAGTTTAGACCCGGAGAGGCGGCACCTTATCTGCTTTCTATCCGGAATTAGAATATCTTTAAACCTATACATCTATTAGTTTGGTTTTAATCCTATTTTTTACTTTAAACGGGTAGAAACAAGTAAACATCAAGCAGTTGACAGTAACACAGCTTAAGAGTAAAATATTTTGATTTGAACTTTTTTGATAGTTTGATTTAAAAATGGGAGGCTTTTACTCTACCGGGGTGACTGTATTGACAAAGGCTAACGAGTTATGAACAGGCTGACAACTAGGTCATATTACAATGGGTATTAAGGTGACAAAGTACCGACAGCTTACTTTGTAAAAATAATGTAAACAAAGCTTTATATGTGTTAGTTAGTGTTTGAAAATAGTACCTAAAAACATACAATTTATTTTAGGTTGCATACAATTTTGCCGTTAAGGATTAACTATTTAGTAACCTATTTTATGTCAAATTTTACAAAAAATAAAGCGTCTCATTTCAGACACGTGTCAAACATTCTTCTTAACTTTATCCATAGTAATAAATATCTTTTATTAACAAAGTTTTCTTCGATAATGACCCGCAATGATATTAAAATTTTAGCGTTAAATTTACGACCGGCGACTGGTCGCCACAGCGTGTCCAGTAACATAGGTATGTATGTGTATGGATGTATGAGTCAGTGTTCTATACTATAGTATTATAAGTTTACGTGCATTGCCTTTCAATAGGTTGTTGCGTGTCCTAATTTAGATCAAAGTTTCAACACGGTCACCAGTACCAAACTACTATGTTTAGTTAAGGAACTATCTACATACAAGGTTGACCTAAGTGTTTCCTTGGCATATACCTGAGGATAGGAACAGCGGTCTAACTTTACTAGGGGTAAAATTCCAAAAGGTTTTATTTTAACCAATCTCTTTGTGCTAGTATTATTATGAGAGGAGTGCGTAGATTTGTTAGATTGTATGAAGAAGCTAATCTTTGAAATTTCTTTTTAAAAGTTACGGAACGTTCTTTCACCAATGTTTCGAATAATATTGCGCAGTCTGTAAGTAAATAGATTTAGTTAAAAAATATACAAGAACTCGTAAAATGGAAGAAATCTTTCACTGGTTGAGTTCTCTTTTAGTTATTTGTTATGCCCGAAAAGGATCAAGTAGGCTTAGTAAAAGATCAGATGTTGTTTTGATATGCAAACGTTACGAATAATGAAATCCCGTCTACAAATATACTAAATCGTTTCCTTATAATATTAGTATAAAACATTGGAGCAACAGCAAAATTACAAGTTGTTGACCTAATGAATAATATGAACCAGTTATTCCTTTAATTAATTCAAAAGTTAATAGTTGCGATGATCTTACCTTTGCCGTGGAATGTTTGGATATACTACAAAAGCCAAACTATAACTCTCTAACTGTTATTTGAATTTGAACTTAATATTAAACAAGATGTTTTCCAACAATTTTGATTGTAGGGTCTGGATTTAATTAAGTTTTTAAGGAAGTTATTCGGCAAAATTTAAAATAGCCGATTAGATAATACACAGTCAGGTCATAAGTATTGTCACACAGTAAAAACTTTTCTTTTAGAATGCTGGCCACAAAAAAGTTTATAGAATTCGAATTTCGAATTGTTCATGAAAATAAAAATTGTATACTTTTTAGAATTTTTAAATATGGAGTGGACGCTTAAAGAAGACCGTGTTGCAGTTATTGCGTTGCATCGTTGCGGTTACGCGCCAATTCAAATTTTTGTCATACTGAAAAATTTGAATATAGCCAAAAGATTCATTTATCGTACCATCAAACGATACAATGAAGACTCTAGTGTAGATGACAGGTTAAGAAGTGGTCGCCCTCGGTCTGTTAGGACTCCAGCAGTGATAAAAGCTGTAAAGGCGCGAATTCAAAGAAATCCCAAACATAACCAGAAACTGTTGGCCCTTCAGATGGGGTTAAGCAGAACCACGGTAAAAAGGGCGTTAAATGAAGACTTAGGGCTTCGGGCATATTGAAGAAAAACAGGACATATTTTGAATGTTTGTCTAATGGATCTGAGACTGAAGAGATGCCGCGCTTTGTTGAAGCGGTACGCGGGAAAAAAAATCGGAAAATTCTATTTTCGGATGAAAAATTTTTACCGTAGAAGAGAGCTACAACAAAAAAAATGATAAGGTGCACGCACACAGTAGTGAAGAAGCGAGCAACCGTATTCCGCGTGTCCAACGAGGTCATTTTCCATTCTCGCTCATGACATGGTTGGGAGTTTCTTTTTGGGGCTTAACAGAGGTACATTTTTGTGAGAAAGGTGTAAAAACGAATGCACTTGTGTATCAAAATACTGTCCTGACGAACCTTGTGAAACCTGTTTCTCATACCATGTTCAATAACAGGCACTGGATATTCCATCAAGATTCGGCGCCAGCTCATAGAGCGAAGAGCACACAAGACTGGCTGGCGGCGCGTGAAACCGACTTCATCCGGCACGAAGACTGGCCCTCCTCCACTCCAGATTTGAATCCGTTGGATTACAAGATATGGCAACACTTGTAGGAAAAGGCGTGCTCAAAGCCTCATCCCAATTTGGTGTCGCTCAAGACATCCTTGATTAAGGCAGCCGCCGATATTGACATGGACCTCGTTCGTGCTGCGATAGACGACTAGCCGCGCAGATTGAAGGCCTGTATTCAAAATCACAGAGGTCATTTTGAATAAACTTTAGTGTCATAAGAATCTATGTTTTGTTAAGTTTATTTTGGTATATAAATGGTTACATAATGAATAGACTTGTTTCAATTATTTTATATTGAACATGTGACAGAATTTATGACCTGATTAGGTATATATTATACCCCTTTATGAAGTTGATTGCTAGCTCTCAACATAAAGTTCATTTGATACAAGCACTGTCTATAAACTACTATAATGACTCGACATTATTTACTATCGGGACGCCAAATACATGCTCTTCAGAAAAATGTTATAAAACTACAGTCACCTACAGTTATTTTCTGACACAGTGATTCAAGAAATTATTTTCTGACACAGTGAGTCACGATAAAAGCCCTTACATCCTTATGTTCTTAGTAATTTATCATAAGTTCTGGCAATTCTATACTGCTGGTTTTAGTAAGTCAAGTTTCGAACTGCATATGGATGTACCTATATTGGTTGAAGTAAGCCGTTCCTCCCACCGTGACTTGGACAGAGGTCAGTGCAATTTAGTGCCATTCCGTGCACAACCACATCCTACTAATTAAACCAGCCACACAGCACTCCATAATAATACAGCTAATACCAACAGCTAGAAGCTACTGAAATTGTTTTGAAGCACCTAGCTTGATAATTATTTTAAAACTCATTAAACTTAGATTCCAAATTGCAATTTCAAAGTGTTTCCTGTTGTTCTGTTATAATTTTTAATGATCAATCTAAGAACTTGGAAGACATTCTTGCAGTCATTTATACCAGAATCGGTAAAATGCCTGCGATGCTGGTCATTGGTTGTGATTCAAGCTGAATATGAAGTGTACAAAATCAATGTGAAGTACGATAAACGTAAATATTTGTAAGATCCCTATATATTACATGGAAATATAGCTGTCAATGCATCTTTCTTTCCTAATCTATCCAAGGAGCTTTGTGCTTTAGTCTGCAAAGTTGCTTCAGCTGATCATCGTAACTCAGGCCACTAGTACGCAATGCCTGCTAAAAATAATAAACCTCCTTTGTCATTGCCGTGGTCGGGAGAATAGAATCTCACGTATGGGGTAATAAATCATGGCCGGGGCACGAGGGATCGAAAGTAATTGGCTTTTTGTTCCCTTGCACTGAACCGACGCATCGCCCGCACTACCTCACTAAAGCCACATTCGATTCAAACTAAATAATAGCCCATCCCATTCCCTCCTTGCGGTTACAGTATTCGCGTGACAAGAAAAGATGAACAGAGATCTTTGTTCTTAGGTCCACCAAATATACATTACATGGTTCGCAGATTAATGAAAAGCGAGTGAAACTATATTCGTGTACTGGAATGAAGACGTTTTTTAGGCTTTTGTTGTAGATACATTAGGAAGATTACCAGAATTCTTCTATTGTTCTTCTAAATAATACTTTTATTAACTATTTTTAATACAACTCAGCTTAGCCTTAAAATACAAACAGTCCTAGTCGTTGCACTGCACTCAACAGTAATATTTTTAAATATGAAATCTTGGAAAAGACACCGAATCCGGTTGCGTAATATTTTGTGCACACTGTAATATTTTGTGTATGATTTATGTAATATATTCTTATTAAAGTCTGCCGAAAATTACGGATTACCTATTAATATTGTCTTATACAAAACACAGTTTTAAACTGAGATGGCTACACTTCAGAAGGCTTGAATAGCATTTAAATTCATTGCAATAGCAGGAACAATTCAAAGCAAATATTTATTGGCTAGTAAGTCATGGGTTTCTCGGAAAGGCTTTATAAAAGTTACCAAAGTTTAGTTTCTGACTCATTTCCAACAACGAATAACAGTGTTTTTTAGCCAATATTGTGTCATATTGTGAAAATGGTTTTGGATACCTGGCACAATTTAAATTTAGCTTTTATAAAAAATCGACACCAGTAAATTTTTTGGCATTTTTATTTAATTTTGTTAAATTGACATTGGATTATTTATAAGTCTTATACCTTCTTTGAAATATAGCCCTTTGAAATATATATTGCGTTGTTCATAAAATCACTTGAGTTGTCAAGAAAAACATCAATGTTTTATAAAGTTGCTGCTTTTTATCTTTAATTTGGAGTAATACCAATGGTTGCAAAACAAACAGTTTTTCCAGTAATCCTTAAATATGGCGAGTTTCAATCAGCTCCAACAATAGAATATTAAATCCTTGGGAACAAAAGGAATTATTCACTATTGGAAACATTGATAACAGTCGAAGCCACAATTTAATCACAAATCATCAATACTCTCTCATTGTTACTGGATTTTTTGCATTTAATTTTCACTTTAATGTGTTTGAAATTAAATTAAATTTATAGAAATTAACTTAATTAATGGACTGTTTAAGATAACACTAATAGAGATGACAAAAAATAAAAATAATGTTAAATATTTGATTTCAAAAACCAAGGATGAATTAGGTCTGTCATGTCAAACTTGCGGTCCTTTAAACATTTCCCTGCGGCCCAAATCAACATTTAAAACAGCCCGATAATGTGGCCCGCGACCGTGTAAGAAACATAGGTTAATAAATGAGTCACGGACTGCCTTTTTTACTTGTAACTAAAACTTAAAAAAAAAACATTATTTTTATTACGTAATTTAGACATCACTCTCAGTTGTTGATAGTAGAATTTATTTACTCGAAGATCGTCGCATTCTCAGAGACCAAGAATCTCTGTATAAGTTAATTCATAATAAGATTGACTCTCCGTATTTGGTTAGTAAGATTAATTATAAATGTCGACGTTTTAATGCCAGACATCATGTGTTGTTTCATACTGATTTATTCATTTGTTAAACGTGTTCATTTGTTAAACGTGTTACTCGTACTCAGAACGATAAGTTTCAAGACATTGATATTTTTGATTGTTCAGTAAAAAATTTAAATCCAAAATATTTTCAAAATTTGAGCCGTATACATTCTTTTAAATTGTTATTATTATTTTTTGTTTTGTTCGCATTCTAAATTGTTTTTTTATTTTTGATTATTTACTGATGTACGATCTCAGATATGTTAACTTAAGTTGAATATAATATGTTATTTGTGATGTTTATAATGTGATTTTACTATCTATTGTTTAATTTAATTGTATCTATTGTTGTTCACTGCTCTATCGAATTGGTATATAACTGTTATGATAGTGTATTTGATTTAAATAATTAATAAATGTTAGTTTTTGTTTGTCTCGATCTATATGTAAATTTTTAGTCTGTGGAAACTGTTTTTGGTTCATGTTTTGTCATAAAATTGTTTTTAATTAATATCATAATAGTGTAACTGTTTGTTTCCCTCAATAAATTAATAATAATAATAATACATTGTCTGATGTTTGACTCTTGTTTTCCTAACTGTAGGTATGATTAGGACTTTTAAATTGAGCAAGTAATTCCCTGTCTAACAGTTTTTAAAACATTAACAACCGTATTATCCTTAACAATTTTTTTTTTTCTTATATTGTGCATCAAGTTAAGGTAAATAATTACGTTGTCTCATATACAGTGAGTCGTTAAAACGTTTGACTGTAATACCATTAGGAAAGAAATTTAAGGCACAGACCCCTATGCGATACATATGTAATAGACTCTCATGACCCTTCCCTGACATTTACTGCCTCCATAAGGAATCAAACATACTGGTCCGAAACTAACAAAGGAAGAATTAAAGAAATACCTATAAACTTATTTTATACTTTATAAAAAGGTAAGGTATGTTAAATAAAGTTATTTTAGTAATAAATAAGGTCACAGGGAGCTTTTTAAAAAACTGAAAACATAATCATTAAGAATAATAAGTAGTCTATAATGTATGTATATATAGTCGTATGTTTTAGTATATTTTCACGATTTTTGTAACGTTCTTGATTTCTTCTGCTCAAATCTGAGATAGTTAATTCTTTGAATAGTGGAACAAGATTACGGTTTAATATACGAGTACACAAGAAATTAAGAACAGCAAAAAAAATACAATAATTTTGCCTACTTCCTCAGAGGGTTTGTACTCGTAATAGAATAGTAGCGAACACAACAATATCTATTAAAACCTATCAGACAGTAAAACGATACAATAATTTTATATATCCGCATGTTGTTTGGTTTTGTGCCAAGTAGATGAGTCGAGTTTAGAGGTTTGATATGATTATAAATATAATGTCGAACGCAAAACAGAGTAAATGGCTGAGGAATATCTTGAAGTTCTGTTTTGTCTCTTTATGGGTAAAAAAGCAGTTGAAAGCGGCCTAACTTTTTGTTGTATTCTGTGAATGAGTTCTATTAAAGGGCCAAAATTCCTCGAAGGAATTCGGTTAAAAACGTTGGGTGAAGTTGGGTTATTCCCAATGCGTCATTATCTGATCCGTGGCACTTGCATAATCTGCATTAAATGATCCGTTGGCACTTGCATCAGAAAATTTGTCTTTCCGAATCTGTCAGCTGGGAGAATTTCAAATGATTAAACGGTGAAATCAAATGATTCGATAACTCCGGCCGTATTTTGTTTTGCTTTGTGCAAGTAAAGAAAAGTTTTGTTTCCAATTTGAATTGGTGAATATGTCGTGAGTGGCGCATCTGTCGGATGTCGGATGCGTCTATTACCGTAGGATCACGTGTAAGGTTCCCGTCTTGTATCCCGCAAGGCCTTAACAAGATTCGCCCGCTCGTTACCTCAATTTATTGGACCCTTACAGCGGATTTATATTATGCGGTAGTTTCAACTAAACGAGACCTGCCCTTTACCGCGAAAGCTAAAACAAATTTCCTCCGTCGAACAAGGAAGATAGAGTTAAGGTTTAATATGACTCTCCTTGATTGAAATAACAGGTGAAGTATCAGAAGCTAGCTACTTTGCCCTTTCAATATTCGATTGATGGGAGTCGATTCGAAAGTCAAAGTGGTTTCATTTTGTAACTCGACTAATTGATGACTAACATAAAACAAATTTAATGATTTCAAGGGTCATTATACCTCGCCTACTCCCCGCTGCGTTCATCTAGCTTTATTCAGAATGCGTTGCAATTTACTTTATTAGTGGGTATATACATATAGATAGTATGTAGACAGGGATATTATGTTCTAGCCTTTACTATTACTTCATTTTGTATTTATTGAATTTTTGTTTAGAAATGCTCAATATGCAAGCATTACTGTTATGTTAATCTTATGTTATTATCCGGATTTAACTACATCTGTATTATTTTGATTGTACTAAAATTGTCTATAATAAAAAAATATATATATTTTGATTGTACTAAAAGTATGCGACAGTAGTTAAATAGTAATTTAACTATTTAAATTCACATTATTTATAGTAGAATCAGCATATTTTAAGCGGTAGTTAGGTTGACTGGTTTTACTTTATTGTAATGTAACTCTCGTCCCTTAGTACCTACTTACAAGTACTTAAAGTACGTCGCAAGAAAAGGATAAAATTTAAGTGGGTTATTCTGCAACCGTGAACTGAATTTTAATGAAGCAAAGAAATGGTAGCATTAGACAAGGCCCGCATTATAGTGGCTCTGATGAACGACTGTTTTATGTCTTTCTGTTGTAAAATTCAACAAATGTATTTTATATAACGTCTTTTCCGAAAATAAGCTTTAAGTTTCAGGACAAAGAAATTCCGGTACCTAGGTACTATTTATATTTACAGTAAATGTATCTAGACTTCCCTTGAACAAAAAAAAACTGTCAAAGATTCACAATGTAGAGTTGTCCCTTTCATGAGTGAGACAACAACTGAAGCACAAAACAGGCGAAGGTGAAATAAAATATCTTACTGTTTGAACTTGTTTGATGTATTTTTCAAGTATTCATCTAGAGTCTTACTATAAATTCCTTAGTCTTAATTCCAACAAAACCCAAAGCACTTACATAAAAAGGTGTCAGCGCAGCAATACAGTGGAAAGTGGCGTAGTATGAAGGAACAGAAGTTTTTCAGCGGGTTTTCAGGAAGTTGGCTGCGCGCCAGCAAGCCTGGAGCGCTCTGAGTGGCGACGTACGATACCAGCACATATTATGAGCGGGCGAACTTAAACAACATTATAAAATGCAAAACAAAGCACAAATGTTTGCTACCCCTGCCTGACATGGAAAAGAGAAAATATAATCCGTTTGCGCCACCCTTTTTCCGTGACAAAGCATTAGAAATAAGAGATACTAGTATTTTCAAATATTTACTTAACCTCTCTTATTGTCATGGTAAGTGAGTATGGTTAGTATATAAGGGTAAAAAAAACATTAAATTAAAACACGAATAAAAACGACCTGCAAGCCCGGCTTGCTCGTTAAATAAGGGATTAACGAAAAGCTCTATTTACAATTCAGGTGTTAAATTAATTTGCTCGTATAGTTGGAGGGTAAAAATAGACTGGGGGTAGTTTTGTCGGCGAATAAAATATTAAAAGGATCCAGAGGTTTCGGCAGGAAATTGCGGCTCTGCAATTGGAATTTTAGCTCTTACAGCTTTTGTAAACATGGATGGATGTACGTTTGCCTAAAATGTACCTTGTAATATAATAATATCTTGAGATTAGACTGATGTTTTGTTGACTTAACAACGATAGACAAACTTATTAAAGTAAAAATTACGATATTGAAAAACAGAATAAATATCAAAACCCTCACATGAAAAATTCGTATTTAACTAACAAATATGCATCCGATTTGGCTTTTCAGTATCATATTTGGAGGCATAATTAGTGTCACCACGTTCATATTGTTTATAATTTTAATACTTTTGTATTATAACAATAATTACAGGTTTTGAAAATGTGTTACATGAAATGTATTAAGTTGTATTACTATCGTGCAATGCTAGTTGCTTGGTACAGATTATATTAATGGCACTTAGCGTAATATGATGCTACTGAATTCATATCCGTATTAACTGTCTCAGATTCTAATAAGATAGTTAGGTTTAGAGAAAGATATACGATATACGAGTATACTCTAGCTTGCTCGGTATTAAATTCACTTTAGTACTAAGGTCGAAATATTTAGCAAAGCATATTGTTCGTAATCAGCGGGGGTCGAATCGAAATCCATATACTACAACCTAGTTTTGCACCCAACCCGTAGTTATATGAATACTAGTATAATTATAAATGAAAAAATTAAGTTGATATAATATTCACAAAACTATTTCATGTTGTTTTCTGTTAAAAATAAACTTACTTTTTGTCGTTGTTATAAATTTTCTACGACACTTTTTGACAACTTAATGTTGCCTTTTCTTACATTATTACAACATCTTTATTAAATATACCTTTTAAAATAAGGGCATCTAGTCATTCGAATTTAAGCAAAATCATGTAGAAAAAAGGTTTTTAATGCTTGTATCTTTCCCTAAAGTAATATAATATATTTAGGTAAATTGTTGCAAGTTTCCCGGAATACTTGAATAATTTGGTGTACGTTTAAGAGCACTGCGTTTAAGTGGTAGCCGCCTTTTATTTTTGTTTGCGTGTACATTTGCCCAAAGCCCAGTGATTTGACCGGTCTTTGTCTGCGGCCCGCGGATACGGGTACCAAGCGGAAGGCTCCCTCACAACCTTTTGTGTTCTTTTTTCCGGTGAATTTCAGACATTTCAGACCATTGTCTATGTGTCTACTGCATGGGTACATAAAAAATACTTTTTGCTAGCAAAGGGCTCTTTGGCTGTGTGATCTAAAGGTTTGTAATAAAACGATAAATATTCGAGCGATATTTGTAATCTGAGCTTTACATTGGTATTAAATGTTTGTAAAATGGTAGATTTAAAAAGTTTTTCTTAAATGAATTTGAATGCCACTTTTTAAACAGAGCAACCCTATAGATGAATTCACGACATGACTGTTGACCTATTTCTCTCTTATTGCGTACAATATATTATATCTAATTTTTTGGATAAATTCTGTAATAACTCTTTCAGCTTTACCGTAGTCGGGTAAGCAAATTTATCGTCAGCGGGATCAGCCCACAAATTTTGAATTAAGAATCTTTTTTTAGTAAACTTAGAAAGTACTTTTTCAGAAAATGTTTTACGAAGTTGAATTTTCTTGAGCGGAAATTAGGGTGTTTCACGCCGTAGATTGCTCAAAGTGATAACGAGCGAATGGGTATACTGAATTACAGTAACTTGAGCTTTCATCAAAATGAAATCTGAATCTGATAATCGCTGCTTTGAAATGACCACATAAACAAATTTGTTTACGTTTATTTTATACACATTCCAATCAGTTCAGTATCTTATTAAGGATGTGTATTCAACTCTATTTAATTAATTTTATTCGAACTCAATTGCTACAAACAGCAAGTCCGTAAAAAGCTCCTCAATTGTTTTATCATCAACAAAATTTCCAATTTAATTTATCTATAGAACCCTTCTGCCGGTTCTTTGAGCACAATAAAAAAGGTTTGTTTACTTCGATCCGTGGAAAAATTGAAAGGAACGTTATGGAAGTATCTCCTTCAGTTTAATTGTTGTATCTTTTACCTTCGCGTTCCAATTCTGTTAATTGAATCGAAAAACAGTCAGTTTTATGTAATTGTAGAGGCTCCTGTAATGTATTTGTGTTGAAATCGAGTCAGGTTTGTCACGATTGGGTTATGCAAATGGAGTTCGAACTTCACGAAGGTTTCGCATCCCGCTGGTCAACCACCAATTAACCCCAATATTTCGAGGGAACAGTATCTTGTTTTTTAATAAAATGAAGTTAAATCTTTTAGTAGGGCAAAGAGTGTTATGAGAGTCATTTTGTTTTTTTTATAACATAATCAACAACGAACTTGGGCAAACAATTTACAAATAACAATAAAATTCATAACGAAAACTATTTAATTGATTTGTTAACTATGCGTAGCTAATTCAATGTCAGTTGAAACTACCTTTACACAATAAAAGAAAAACTCACTTCACTTGTTAAAAATAAAACAAATGGAACAAATAATAAACAACATTTTCAAGTTATATTTTCCTAGGCACGTTAAGTGTAATCCTTCGACTTCAATAGGTCCAACATAAAACACTAAGAGCGCTGTAAAAGCTTTTTGGTTTTTGCTTTGAAAGTATTCCTGAAATATTTTCACGGTAAGGTATTGCAAATCTCTTTCTTTATATGAAAGTAGTTACTAGACACACACTTTCATATTTATTATGCATATGTGTCATCGGTGGTGTGCATAATCTGGTATTCTATACAATACCTAGGCAATGTTTAGATTAACTAAAACGTGTAGGTAATGTAGGATTTACTATTTATTTATACTTTGCCTAGGTATTGTATACAATACCGAGTGCGCAACGGGTAATGTGTGTAAAAGACTACTTGTGTACTACATGGGAAATTTTATTTTGTCTGTGGGATTTTAACCCCTACAGTTGGTGTGACTGTTTCCAAAACCATTGTGATTATTCCTCATGTATCATTTGTAACGACAAAGACTTAAAGTGGAAGTCCAGCAGAAATCTTCGAAGATGGAAAGTGTCTTACAGTGTAAATTATTAACTTTAAATATTTTTTTAAAATATACAATATACACTTAGACTTGAATGCTTACGTACTTTTAGCACCTGATTCCTGCAAAATATTTGAAATGCATTTGTTATTGATAGAAAGATCTTAATTTATTTGAATACAGTAATATTTATACATTTTACCATAAAAAGTTATTTTATTTATTTTATTAGCTACAAGTACGCTAGTACTATTTGGTATTCTTTGCTTCAAGTCACTCACCAATGAGCAATTCATAGATCTCGACAACAGTGCCACCTGTCGGATATCATATTCAGAATCGTATTTTCAATATACACTAACTAAAAGTACTGTAAAAATTTGTTTGAGTAAATTCGGCTATCAACGTACACAGAGAGCCACATTTACAACTTCACATAAAAAGTGCTATATCAATCCTTATGCTGTACATTTAAGAACGGCACAAAGTCCAAGCAGGATAGGCTGATGCACAACCATGTGTCCGAACACAGCGACACATATGTAGTTATTTTTAAAGAGGGAGATAGTTAAAAAAGATCTAAAATGTAGATAACAAATAAAAAGAAAAAGCTAGGAATTGTACAACGAAGCTTAAAAATGCGAGGACTTTGTTTAAATGGCTAAATGTTTTTTGCTGTCTAGAATTTTTGCTGAAAAATGAGATCAAAAGACTTTTTACCGGTTAAACTCTTCATCAAGCAAGGTCTAGGGCATTTTTTAGACTCCGTTGCCAGTGTCGAGTTTTATCGGAATCCTAAAACAAAAAAACCTTCCTTGGCTTCGACGCAGTCGAGTAAGGAGGGAAAATACCGCTAATATTGCGTATTATTAGTGCATTTGTAAGCGATACAAAATCGAAACTTTTTGAATTCTACGATTTTTATTTACGAGTACTGTTAAAAAAAAAAACTCTAGGTGGGTTTCCAGACTTTATTCAATGCTGCCACAGCTTTTAATACAATTTAAACCAAAAATAAAACTTAAATAAGTATTAGTCATTACAAAATAAACTAGGTGCCAGCTGGCTTAGGGTGGTCTGAAAACCACGAGTGGGTCACGCACTCTTCACATACGAAGCCGAAAAAGGATCAACACTCCTGCGCAGCCGGCTTTTGTTGCCTCCGCCAGACGCCATAGATTGACGTAAACGCTTCTAAAACCACAAGCGGCAAAGAGCGTCTCGCAATACAGCCAATAACGAGGACACACTATATTTAAAAATTAATTCACAATAAAGCGAGATGGGCTAAAAACTACCCTATTTTATATTTTTGTAACATCTAGTAAAATGCTCAGATAAAAAATGTTGCAAATAAATACTTAAAAAGAAAATCTTTGGTCAACTCGGCTGTTATCGGTTTCAGGGTAATATGAGGTTGTGTTTTGTGCTTATCTCAAGACAACATAACCGATGATGAATGATGTGAGGGTTCTATACGTATGTTGACTTTATCTCAATCACTCTTCCATCGGTCAAGGGTTTCTTTACTAAGCTTTAACTAAACTTTCTTAAACTGGGTTCAAATAAGTCTTAGCACCTATACAGCATTATGTTCGCGTTTGTGCTTGCTAATCAAAACCACTCAAACGATTAATTTCTTGTGATTGTATTTGGTTACAGCTTGAAAGTGTAAATTTTAACTCGATAGGTGGCACTGTTAATGGAGTGATGATGAGGAAGGTCAGTAGCAAACTACTAAAAAACCGGTCAAGTGTGAGTTGGGCTCGCACGTGATGGGTTCCTGCTATGAGCGTAAGAAATATGTACATTTACATAATTTTATAAAAGAAATAAGAACAAGCAAAAAATTACGCAAAAATTCGTTTCTTACTTAGGAGCACCCTTTATTTTTTAATTCTTCATGTTTTTAGTATTTGTTGTTATTGCGGTAAGATAAGCTATTATGGTTCATGAGATATAGCCAGCTGACAAACAGACAGACAGACGGACAGCGGAGGCTTAGTAATGGGATCCCGATGTTTACCCTTTCGGTACGGACCCCTAAAAACGAGGCCTGTCCATCTCGAATTTGGACTCCGGTTGTAAGGTCTCAAACTTTTACTTTGTATCATTTTGCATATATATATATGTACAAAGATTTATGCAACTACCTACCTTCTATGTTGATTTTTTAACGTGCATAATAATTTGTTAGGATTTCATAAAAGTCATTCGTTTCGCAAAACTAAACTGGGTTATCGATTTGTATATTTTATGTTTATATTCACAGTCCGACTTCTAAACACGTTCCAGCGATAAGAATAACTTTTAGTTATATTTATCGTGAGAGTTATTATTTTAAAACAAAATACATCTGAGATTTTAGTGGTTGCTGATGATGTACAGGGTATAATGGAGTAGGTATGTATATATCTTATTACCCAATTGATGTACAAAGTATAAAAATAAAAGTTTTTAATGGAAAAATAAAACTAGCAAACATATTTTCTGTTCCTAGTGGAATATAATTCTTATAAGTACGAGTAGGATGTCGACTACATGAAGCAGCAGACGACATGTCGCGGCGCCACGACTGTTTCTATGCATTTCTCGTCGTTACGTATCTTAAATTTAATCCATATTTCTGCATGTGCAAATAAAATTGACCCCGGTCTCAATTCAATTGAAGTTTAAATAATTAAAACTTTAATGTTTACATAAACTTGATACTCGAACTTCGAGAAACAATTACTCCTTAAGCAAGTTGTCCGATAACATTTAGTTGTAACAACTCAAACAATATCAACAACCCTTGCAAGTTCGCCAGACTAACTTGACCTGACCTTAAGTTTTTCACCATTCAGTGTTACAAGTATTTTAGTATTCAGTAAGTAGACGCTGTAGGTCTTTGTAAGCTGGTCTTTCACAGCCGACGACTGTTATCGTATTGAAACGTGCCAAGGCCGCCAAAGTTCGTGCTCTGAATAAAATACGCATTAGTATACGCTCTTGATATTAATAGTATTAATCAACCATTGTTTCAACTACACTCTACATACAAAGTCACTCAAGCGAGGGCTTAGAACTGTTGACATAAGTCGTATTATGCCTAAGCTCACAGTCTTTGTTATAAAACACTTTAAGAACTTTTATTAAGTAAGTTTTTAAAAGTAATCTTTCGTTCTATTTCTGTAGCTACTGTTTAAGCAGTCAATTTATTGGTTTAAGATAAGTTATCAGTAATGGATGGATGGTTATAACAAATGTTTATTGCAGTTGAAATTTATGACTTCGGCTCTTTTGTTTGGTTTACTTTGAAGCTTTCCGAATTTGTATGAAGTTTTATTATTAAGTTCAATGAAATCTAATACAAGAAGAAAATTTATGCATGAAGTGCGACTATTAGTGTTTAATAGATAATATTCGTAATTAACAATCAGTTCAAGTTTTTCGATAAGGTTATATACTAGGTCAATTTATCTATACTAGTTTAAATTAAAATAATTTGCTATGATAGGGCATTTTTAAATTTTTAATAGCTTTTTTATGTCGCTAAAATAAGAATGATCTTTATTTGCAACATATGTGTGTCTTACAATGGCGGGTGTGGTAAAAATTGGTAGCAACATATTTACCGAATATCGGTGAGCAAATATCAAACAAATAGATAGTTTTTTAAATATTACACTTTAAATTTGAATCCTGGATAAATACAAAGAATAAATCAAAATAACCAAAAATAGAACGAAAAGTAAAATATTTGCCATAGAATAAATCAATAAAAGTATAAGTCATGTTTTAGGTACATCGTTATCGTTTTAACATTCGTCAACACAGTAAAACAATTTCGATAAAAGAATTTCGTTTAATCGTTATTTAAACTTTCCATAGGTAGGTATTTGATTAATGTTAGCAGTTGATTGTATATCTTAATTGACCTGTAGTATGAATTTCATTTCATCATACTTTAACCAACGGCAGTTAAATACAATTGATTCTCCAAAGAACATCACCTCGGTGGCGCAGTGGTGTAAACAGCCGACTGCTACGCTAGAGGTTCCGGGTTCGAGACTTTGTGTTATTTGCAAGGCGCATTGTTTCGCTTACCGGTCTTGGATGTTGTATTCTTATCTATGTAGTTTATACCATATCGTTGCTTCGCACCTGCGACACAAGTTCTTACGATACTTACTGCAGGGCTGAGTCAATATGTGTGTCGTGATATGGTTATTATTTATTTATTTATAAAAACGATTGAAATTTAGCACTGTGTTTAAATATTCCCTTATAGAACTTAAGAACTTAAAAACCAATCATCACATTCAATACAAAATATTGTAGTTACATACTAAAACTATTACAACTGAACGTTAAAGCTAACGGTTCAATAACGCAAGATTTCTATGTTATATGGATTAAGAATGCTAGACTAGTCTACGAGTAATGAAAACTATTTTTACAGCGTATCCCCTAAAAGTGTTTTGGTATTCGATTTTCATTCCTATCTTCAATGCACTAAATACTAGTCATGAAGAATTTCAATTTCGTACAACAAATCTTAAAAGCTCTGAACTCAAGTACCTTTTACAACTTTCAAACTGTAAAACTGTAAAAAATACTATTTCATTACAACCAAATAATAGTAAGTAACACACCCATTTAAGACAAAAGTACGATGTTTGATTTCAGTAAATAAATTTTGTTGAAAGGTTTTATAGCTGGTGCGATGGTAAGATACTTTTTCATACTTGACATGAGTAAACAGCAAACTTAAACAAATTTTATCTTTATTCAGAATCAACAGCAATCAGATTAATATTTAATATATATTTAATTATTGCAAAACTAATTTCCAACTTAAATAAATAATTAAAGAATAGACGTAAAGATTTATTAATTAATTCATTCACCACTTTGTCCATTGTAACTTGCGGTTTTTTGACATGTCTCAATTTTGCTAAAATGTTTTTTTTTTGGACTTTGCTTCATACGTCAGACGTGATAATCATCACATCAGGACGGTAACCACATAGATAAAAAAAACTAGAATAAAAGCTCTATCTAAGACTATTAATTATATTGGAGACTTTAATTTTTGAGAACTGTCTGAATGGAAGCAAAGTGAGCTGCTCGAGTGGCTTAGCAAGCAGAGATAATACAGGGCTGTCCAAAACCTGGTGAGATACACAGAGACTGCAAAACGAAGCCACATTTACTCATGTGCACGTATTGTGGGCTGGAGTACACTTGACAGTTAAGGAAGTTTGCTGGGTTTAATGAAAACAATGCCCGACCCTAGACCCGACTTCTATTTAATGGTGAGATTTTCGTTTAATAGTGTATGTTTTTTTAATGATTTGATTGATGAAGTATACTAGGCTATACTAGGATCTGCATCCTTAGACAAATTCCATTTTCTGCTAGTCTCAATGACAACAGAAAATAAAAATAAAGAAGTGACATTTCCACTCGCTAGAGTTACTTTATTGTCATGTCATTTAAATACATTTTAATTTTCTTTTAACACTAACGCTTGCGCGGGAAATGGTATTTGTCTAAGGTGGCAGAATGTACGTGATGTATCCAATGTTGCAAGTTACGTTTTTGTGAGCGGAAGACCACTGACTCCCTATTAAGTTCGCTTTAGTTTTGGACTTTGTAAAAAAAATTGCAAACATCATGCAACCTATGTCGCTTTAGGTATTGATCAACAGAATATACATACCAACGCATATTTTTGCTTAAACAATATATTTTATCTAAAGACGAAAGTAACTACTCACTATTTCATCCAAAAGCCTTTTATTAACGTAGTTTTAAAAAATAATTGATTTCCGAGCAATGCGCTACCGTTGCGATCGTATTGTGTATTGCGAGCAAGGTGACTTATTGGAGCACTATAAAAATGAGTAACGTCCCAAGCAGTGGTATGGATGGGTAAACACGACTGGTTGAGCACCTCTCAAGAAAGAATGCGGTGTACTTGTACGCTGGAGTATTTTAAGGACTCCCTCACTGAGCTCCTATTGCTTGACTCGGGTGCTTGAATTTTAAGGGCCAATTATTATTGTTATAAGTTGCTGTGGTACTCAGTTAGACTTTTAAACAAGAATTTTCTCGATTTTATTTGAGTAATTTTATAAATGGTCGTTGCTATGGATCGGGTCAGTGAAAGATAAAAATAATGATATTTTGTAAAAGAATAACAGTGTGTTTACTATAAAAGATGATCGTACTATAAAACATAGATCCGTAAACAAACATTAACAGGTGTGTTATTTTGTTTCAAGGATATAAATCTGAGATATTCCCGAACTTATGATTCGTTCTGTAACTTTGGATATCGTTCATTATACATATGTAAGAAGAGTAGACGCTAAACTTTGAAATTGGCAGAAGTTTAATGTTGACTTTTGGATAAGATCCTCGGATATCGAAAACGTAGAAGGCATTTATATGTCCCTTTTAAGTAGGTGTAATGTATACACAGTGTTATTCAGCCGGTAGAGGGTTTAAGAGTTTTATGCTAAACAAGCTCGTTGCCAAGGGATACCAAAGACTTCGATATAACCGGCAAAGTAAACACTTCCTGTGATATAATACCAGGGATGGGCATTATACCCTAGCTGGGTAAACCCTGTGTCGGTCAACTTTGTCGTTTTTTACGAGCTATGAATATTTTAATTCTAAAAAAAGAAAGCCAATTTTTTTTGGTTTGAAAACAGCAATATTTTTAAATTAAACAAAGTTTAAGTGTTATTAAGGATCTCTTTTAATTATGAAGTATTAAAAAAATATGATTAAAACTGGAAAAGTTATTTCTAGACATCAAAGCCATGAAGCGATTCAAGGGTGACCGTCGGTCGCGGCCCATTTCTAATTTATTTTTCTAAAAAACTTTTTTCTGATCAAAAACATTTTATCTATCACACACCGGTTGATAAATTTGTTGTAGTTCTTTTCTGGCGAGACCCTGGCAAACACGGTTAGCGAGAGTCGGCAAAAAATATATCGAGGTCCCAAATAAAGTTGGATAGACACAAATCTAATAAGATTGTCGTCTATGATCCGATGTCGACCTTCCAAGGCGACGTTAGGCCCAAATGACCGACAAGGGCCTCACAGGGAGTTATTTCTCGTACAAATGGAAACACTATGTAGTATCTACTTCTTTAAGTGCTATAGACATTCGACTCGGGAAGAACTTTGCTGAGCGGTAAGTTTTAACAAACACAATATACTGTTTTTACCTGGTTTGTATCGCGTGTTAGGGATTGCTGTCGATAGGAAATATGGTTTGATCAGATCAAATAAATTATGCATTTCATTCTTAGACTTCTTTTATGTTCTTAGACGCGATAATAAATACTTTATTCGTTTATGAGTGTGACTATAGCATCAGTGCATGTTGAATAAATAACTAAATATAACTATTGAACTTTAGTATCGAAGATTTCTTTCTACAGGTTCTTGTCGAAATTGGATTGTAATATGTTAGGAACGTCATTAAACTGTTTCCATTAAAAGCAAATTAGTCTAGAGCCATGTAAAGTTAGGGGTCGAGCACATTAGGAAGGTAAGGGTCGCTTGTAACTCCTCGGCTTAATCCTGCACTATAATTGAAAACTTAACATGTGCCACATAGAAGTTAGGACCGATATCAAACAGGTATATTAATATGGCTTACGAGCAATTTACCAGATTATTGATATGTATTATAGATAGGACCATAATGGCGAACAACAAGCAACTTTGTTTTTTTTCGGATCACTAATTACTATTCAAATTTCATATTACTAAGACATCGCTGTCCTTCCGTGCGTCCGTGTGTCAGCGGGCTGTATCTCAAAAGCCATAGTAGCTAGAAACTTGAAACTTTTAGAAAAGGTTTATTTCTGTTGCCGCTAAACAATTAATACAAAAAATTTGAAGAATTTAAAAATTAAAGATGGCTCCCATACAAGAAACGTGATTTGTTCGATTTTTTTTTTGCCTTTGTTTCTTTTATCGAATTATCTAAAACGTATATAATGTTTACTCTTATAATATAATAAGGAACCCACCATGTGTGAGTCCGACTCACACTTGACCGGTTTTATTATTATAACATGTTTGTATATTGAAATTCGGGGACGGTTTTCAAGCAAGACGTTTAATAGGTAATTGAAAATCATCCTCAACGAAAACAAATTATAATATTCAAGAAAATCTTGTAATCTTATCTTAATAACGTATTTGGTTTTTTATTTTTTTTTACTGCTTCAAATTTATAGTAGTACTTACATAAGTATACTTATATAATATTGGTTAAAAATTTCCAAACGCAAAACAATCAAATTACGATTAACTCAAATTCATCACAATCCACTTGTTAATTCGAGTTTCTCATAGAAACTTCATCAGTACTAATTCCTCAACACCTATCTTAGAGGGTTAATATTCATTGAACTGTAAATTGTTAAGCGTAGATAATTACTCGCTATAATTAGATTGTTAGGAATTTTGTTTGATTAATTACTGTAGTCGTACAAAGGGATCGAGCATCTGAAGTATGGGTATTACAAAGAGCTATATAGTCTTGAATCAACTACATTTTTCGTTTACAACTTAATAAAAGGCATCCAAAGTGGTTCCTACCAGACGTCTATCAAATGGAGCTATGTTATTTAAGTGTATCCTATGATAGCAAAAATGCAGTAAAATGGAGTTCAATTTGTGTTGACTTTACCAAATAATAAATGTAACATGAGAGATTTATAATTCCATGGTATTTTGCATTATTTATTTCTTATAACTCACATGTGGTGAGTTTGTATGATGCAGTACAAGCCATAGCTTTTTGATTTTTTTTTAATTATTTGGAAAAAGTATTTCGCACTGTTTGTTAGCAATGGGACATATAAAATCGTTTATGTTAAAATCGTCAGTGATAATGCAGTTTCTCGGAACTAACAGTGTTTTACTAATTACCAGTACGAGAGTTATCACATCTTTACCGCAACAAGGGCATCGTCGTGTCAATAGGCGGTATCACTTTCCATCAGGTGAGCCGTCTGCTTGTTTGCCCGTGATGTATAAAAATAAGATAAGAATAATTTATTACTTAGATTTTTGTTATTCCTGAAAATTTCAGTCATTTTGAATTAATTTACGCGGCATTGCCTATCATTAGTTACGCGGAATTGCACTCTCACCGACAAAATAACCTTTGATTTCGTATTTCGTGTGTAAACGTTTTAACGTGCCATAGTTAGGAATATGTATCTGAAAATTTCAATGTACTTTGTTGTTTTATGGTATCTATATGAATTTGTAATTAAAATGTCAGTTGTACAGATATAATATAAGCCTATTACGTTGTGCGTTCCGCTTTCGAATCGCTTTAATATTTCAAAAGCTCATGTTTCATTGATAATTCCAACGTAATTTCAGTTTTCATCGGCTTGGTCAAAGCGTAAATAAATGTAAATAATAACTTGTAGTAAATAGAAGGATTCAATTATTAAATTAAGAGTTAATTTAAATAATGTTTTTTCTGAAATGATTTTGATAAACCGATAGCGAACAGTAAACTTGTGTAATTAAATTGATTATAAGGATAAAATATAACTATAAGAACAAAAAATCATCTTCAATCAAGATTTTATTTCGACTTTGCCTCCATATAGTTACATGCCGAATTCTTAGTTCAGATTGCCATTTTTGTAATTGCATAAGTAGAGAAGATATTATTATCATCAGCCGGAGGACATCTACTGCTGGACAAAAGCCTCCCCATAGTTCCTCCACACTCCTGTTACCGAACAGGACCGATTTGTGCTGGCCGCATCCAGCAGCTTCCCGCGATCCTGACCAGATCTTCGGTCTTTTTTGGGAGGTCAGCCTATGCTTCGCTGCTGCGTAAGATAACACAAACGATAAATAAAATAGTAACATTGTGCCTGTATATAGTTAGTTCCAGCACAGAATAACTAACATACTGGTAGTTCCGGATTGATGGTTGCTCGCCTTATTATTGTCAAGATTAATAAGTTGCTAAAGCTCAAGAAAATTACAAATATAAAACTTGAATAAATGTTAAACGTCAAGTCAAAATAAACAGCACGTTCTAACATAAAAACACGTTTCAGTGAATACAAATGAATAATTCTATTTGGTGCAAAACGTTTTACGTTACGCACCAGCTTTTATGGCAAAGCGTTCCACTTGTTATTTTTTATCTTGAATAACATTATCGTTGATAAAACAGATTATACCTCGCTTTAGTACTCAATGTTTAGTATAAACGAGATTGAGTAAGTCAAGGATCGATGAAATATTATAAAAGGTCTCTTTGTTATCTTTCATTTGGATAAAAAAACAAGTAGAATATCTTTACATATTATTTAATTGTTCAATTAAATACGAAAAACTTGAAAAAAAGAAAAATATGTTATCGTTATACACCCATTGACTGTTTCCTAGCTTTTTAAAATAAAACTCAATTTTAAATGGGTAGTAATTAACTTAATTTCTCTAATATGTCAAATTCGTCTTCAAAATCAAAAAGTTGACTTCAAAATAAATAGGTTCAGCATCAAACTCTAAACATCTATCAAATACTTTTCTAGGGACCGTTTATTGTAATTAAAGCTACGGTAAATATGTTTTGGCATCAAAATAAATATATAACATTTAAATTAGTAATATAGCTAGGCTACACATTGTCAGCTTCTAATAACTGTAAATTTTGTGTTCATAATTTCCTACAGATTTCTCTTTTTTAGGTACTTCAGCTTATGTAATCAATGACTGGATCTACTAAATTGAACATTAAATTACCATTATGTTTGCCAGTTTGCCGGATATTAGTATAAAGCTCTCTACGTAATTCAACTACCTAAAAATTAGGAGTTATTCAACTCGACTGACTTGAAACTTGAAAAAAGCAACTACGGAGGTTTCTTGCCGGATTCTTCCCCGTAGAAATAGCGTTTCGAACCACTGGTACGAGTAGTATAAAAAGATGACGATTTAAAAGTACTTATTTTAAGTATATTTGAATAGAAAATATTTTGACTTTGACTGATGTTGGGGAATATATTGGACCTTGTTCACCAATTCAAATAATGGCACCAACAAATAAAGTTAGATCATCATATTTGTATAAATTTGCCAATGGACTTTATTTGTTAAAATTGTTACGAGGAATTATGAAAACCATTAAAAGTGATATAATTTATGAGCAATGAATTTCCTTTATACATTACATACCTATATGAGTGGAATTTTAAGAATAAATAGTTTCTAGTAGATAACTACCTACCTACCTATCTATATTCTGTTGCATCCCTGGAAAGATATTGATAAAAATCTCTTGTATTCAGTTAACCATCTTTGTTTTTCATTTTATGCACTTCAATTTCACAACTGCAAACCAAAAAAGAGACACGCTATTTTTTATTCCCAATTCTGGTTTCGACCGATCCACGTACTTCATCACGGTCATTTATTTTGCGTTTGTTGTATCATTCAACGACTTCGATGTGTGTAGAGTACACAAGAGATTGTATATTAAAAATGTAGTAAAGTATTTGAGTTTTTCATTAATTTTTTTAAAGGTTTATGTATGTAATATATATTAATTCATTGGATTTTGCATAACAAAAACAACTGTTTTTTAATTAATTTTGATAAATTTTTAAAATACTATTAAGGATCACGATTTGTGATGATGTACGATCATAGAATAATTGTTCCAAAACCTGAAACATAGGATCTTCCTTGCTCAAGCACATGCATTTGCCAACTTCGACACGGTACAACCGTAACGTATGAACACCTTGTAAATAAAATTTTACAGGAGAACCAAAAAAAAAAAAAAAAATTATGAAGACAATTTCTTTATTTACTTGTTTTATTTTGTCATTGTATTTATTTTATTGATCAAATTATGTCTATTGAAGCAAACTACAAACTACAAACGTCTGTTGAGCATGTGCTAGAAAGTTTTATATCTAAATACCTATTCAAGGTATTGGCCAAACAGTTTTTGCATTCACGAGGTTTTCAAAGTACGGTATCGATATGATTGACAACGTCTACTATTGTTTTTAAATTTAAACTGTAAGCTCTTTGATTTGTTATAATTGCATCGCATGCAATTGGCTTTAGTTTTGTTTGTTTACTAATTTTAGTTTAAGAATGCCCACTGTTTTCTAAGATATGATATGATTAAGATACAAATATTCCTTGTTCTATACAAACGAAACTTTGTTGTTGTTAAAATAACGTATATTCTATACAAACAAAAATATATTTTGCAATTGTTAACAACGTACATTATCTACAAATGACCAAGCAAAGTTATCACAAAATCAGAATTTCCGCGAACGCATTAACCGAAAAGTCGATTTCTCTCATTTTTCCAAATAAATATCTACTGACATTAGAGAATAGGTAGCGAGGGATAAATCTTTTCTACTAGTGTTGAGTTCTCTGATAGATGACAGGCAATTCCGAGAGAGGCTTCATCGCGTCGCGTCGTAGAATAGCGTCGCGCTACATAATATATAGACTTACGTGGATTCCGACACGAGCTTGATTAAATTATACATTATAATAGCCTGATTGGAGTTGGTTTAGTTACTTTACACATAAACATAATGTTTATAGGAATGATATGCTTTTGATTAATCGGGGAATTACTGATTCGAAAAATATTTTTACTATGGATATTAATAATCCATTTTTTTGCTTAAATTCTCGATTTTGTATTAGCCTTGGAACTTTATTAAAGATTTTTACAGATTCCTCTAAACACAAACTTTGAATTCCACATGATTGGACCTTATTACTTAAATATTCAAGACGAGTAATATTATTACAAAGAAATACAACTGTGTTTGTATTCATTTACTATAAGTACATTTTTTTCAGGCCTCTGACTCAAATACAGAAAAAATTGAATACACTCATAAATGAAAGTCAATATCCAAAATATGTATATTGTTTTAATTTATTATACTTTCTTCTGAATAATTTAAATAGTGGATTTGAAATAAACCACCACGTGAGATCCGTGAAATGGGACGAAATTAAAAATAGTTCAATAGAATCAGGTTAAATATTTAAATATGCCATTATATATTAATGATTGATAATCGCGGTGTCGGAACGCAGCGGAGGCCAATCATCAAACTATGTATGCCATGTTATTTTTTAATTTGGTACACAGTAACATGATCTTCACTAATTACTTTCAACACTAACTACAGCTTTTTTATTTTTTCTTAAAAGTATAAAATGTTTAAACTGAAGAATTTACTCACAATTTTAAATACAATTCATTTTTTTTTTACGATTTTAAGAATTCTTAGAAAAATATAATAATTACGCTATTTTATCTAACATGAGAGTGTATTCAAATTTAAGAATAATACAATGTTATAACTGTTTATCGAAATTTGAATATCTGATCCATTTTTGAACAAGTTTGTGTTTATGAGTGTTCAATTAATAGGTAATACATATCAAGAGTGACTTGTTTTTATAAAGAAAAAACAAGTCACTGAAACTCCATTCAGTGGCGCTAGTTTCCATAGTAAAGTCACTGTATTTCACTTTTTCATAGCACTGTATCTTACATTTAATAAACCTGTGATAGCTTCTTAAGGTAACATCTAAATGACATGACGTCAAAGGCTTTTTATATTTGCATGATACATTTCAACGAACGATTTTAATATATTAATACTAAATATGTCAAAACTACGTAATTAAGAAATACCACCCATATTTTGCAGTAAAATTGTTTTAAAAAGCGGTTCTTATTTTAAACAATTGAATGAATATATTTTTATCAACTTATACCTTTCATTTAAATTAATAAAATTTAAGAAAAATAGAGTGGCGTATGTTATAAGTTCATTTTAAGCTACATAAAGCATACAACTTTAAATGAGCAAAAAACTGACTGAATACAACAATATGACTAAGCGCCCGTTTTGCGGTAAACTCTTTAAAAATGGTTATCTTTGGACAAACCATCTCTATAAATGAACGTCTTATGCTAATGTCTTTGAAGATAAGATGTTCGTATGTACATTTCACACCATTTGCATGCAGTGTAGAACTTCGGAATTAGTACTTACCTAGAAGAGTTTGCATTTTGGAAGAACACACCATGAATTCCACTTTGGTTATAACCAGAACTTGCTTAAAAGATATTTAAGATTTATCTACCTAATAAGTTATATTCAAGAATAAGCTGTGTTGTAAATTTTCTTAGATTAGCAACTGCCTGTAAACCTTCGTTGTTTTTTCCCTTTTTGGGTTGTAAAATTATACGAAATCACCTGAAACTTTATCCTTAGTAAAGTTGCTCGCGTAAACAATCGCACCCTAATAACACAAAAGATGGTTGAAACATTAAACAAAATGCGAACAGGTGCCCTGAAATAGCCGATATCGGATTCCGTTTGTCCTTTTACACTGATGTTCCGAAATCGCGGTTATTTATCACCCAATCCTCGACTTTCAGAGAGACTTCGTACAGAGAGTACGAAATCAGTTGTAACATTAGCAGAAAAAGCTCACCGTCCCGCTTGCACTTCGCACACGAGACGCGGAAAGCAATATCTTCGATGGGACATCGACAGCGTCTGCTAACGCCTGGCGGAATAATATGTCTCCATGATTTACTGATCTTCTTTTTGCGATGACACAAAAAATAAACGGAACTATACCATCGAATTTTGCAAAGGAAATGAAAGGGAGAACAAAGATGTCTCTTATATTACCGTTATTGTGGTTTCTTTATCTAAACGCGAAACATTTTTCAAAGTAATCTCGGTATTGTATTATTATTTTGCGAACGTACATTATGTTCCAAATAGAATGAAAGCTGCCGTAACTGTTCTGCTTATACTAAGGTTGACTCATTAATTTCGTGCAGATAAAGGTGGTATAACAGGCTCGCGTGTTTACAAAAACAATGAGAACAACGCAAATTGTTTCGCAAACTTTTTTTTACCGAATAAGTGACGAGGTGAAGGTGCGGTGCCATAGCAACACCGCATCTTTCAGGGAAATTAAACCGCATGAAAACGTTGCGCTGAAATAGCTTCCCACTTATTGTTGCGTGAAAACTGAAACCTTGAAAAGTGGCGCTGTTATATTTCAAGAGCATTTTTAAACCTTCAACGGGATACTTGACGGATTTTTTGTTTTAATCAGAGTTAACTGTTAATTAACTTTTGTTGGTGAGCAGTTACTTCATGTCGATAGGATTTGATATACATTTACTTATTAACTTTTTACATTTAACATATTTTATTATGAGGTTAAATTTCAGTAAAAGTTGTAATTTTTCCACGAAAAGCTTTAGGTATCTCAAAATCCAGTTTAATTTTACTCCACTCAAAATCATAACTAAAGGGTGACGTCATTTATAGTCATAATTTACAGTTACTAAATTCTGAAACAGCTTTTATTCATTATTCTTTCATTTGCCTACAAAAAAAGAATTGTCCTTTAAAAATGCCACAATAAATGTTTTTATTTTTCGTTAATAAACAAAAACCATAGGTTGCGGTTTCCAATTAATTATCGTTTATGAAAATTTCAACATGAGTTAACTGTGTCCTTTGTAGTAAATAGGTAACTTTATTGTTATTACAAAGGAAACTTTATTATCATATTTTTACGTTAAAATAAATACTAGAGTAAGAGCTAGAGCTAGTGACTACTCTTTCTCGGTTATTTAT
The DNA here is from genome assembly GCA_949316135.1 of Choreutis nemorana. Classification (NCBI taxonomy): domain Eukaryota; kingdom Metazoa; phylum Arthropoda; class Insecta; order Lepidoptera; family Choreutidae; genus Choreutis; species Choreutis nemorana. The sequence goes on along the minus strand of OX438601.1, from coordinate 8,152,126 downwards.
TTCGATCAAAAAAACCATGGCGACTATCAAATTTCAACAGGCGACTCATCACACGTAGCACGATTTATTTGTAAACGCTTGTTTTTCTATGTAAAATAGATTTTGTAACATAAACTAAGATTGAAGCTTCAAATAATCATTAATTTTAGTAAACAATTCATAGGATGAATGTATTGGTTTTAATAAAAAATGTAATTATTAAACAAAATTAAAAAAAAAAAGATAAATTTAAGTAACAATACAACAAAACAAAAGTCAGGCACCGTTAGACTAGCTGAACGTATAAACAACGAACTATATCATTGGTTAAATTTGATTAAGATAAATTCATGAAGTGTAAAATTAAAAAATGGATAATTAATGAACTCCAGCTACCTAGTCACAGCTACATCCATGTATCCATCATCATAATAAGTTTAACGTCAAAAATTACAGCAGGGCGCCGACAAATTATCTGTATTAATAATTTAATTAACTGGAGTACAAAAACGATTTTCGCGGTCCGCTTTATTTTATCAAGCTTAATTTAAATTGAAATTTTAACTATGCTCATTTTGAATTCTAGATTTAATGTTTGGCTATTATTGGAATTTGACTTTTATACAGTAACCTTTTCTTATATTTTTGTTGAAAACGCTTTGTTGCTGAGCCACCATAACCCTGGTCTAGTTAAGAACACAACCGGGGAACAAATAAATTTGCGCTTATCTAATTCTAACTTTGCTCACTTGTACAATGTAGCTTTGTCTGCGACTTGGTTCGCGCAGAATCTGTCTTTGTTTTTATTACTATGAAAGTCATTCGAGGTTTTCATACAATAATTATTAGAATAGGCTTAGAAGACATTAGCTACTTAAAACATTATTAATGTTGATTCAAATCGATTTGAGAAAAATTTTGATTAATTACTTTGTTTCTTAATTCTTTCCAAGGTACAGTTTGATGTGGTTTCTTAGAACCAAAACATAAACTGCGCATACAAAACGTTAAAAGATGTTAAAGAGAAATAGTCGAGGAAAATGTTAGCAGCGTGTTTAAAGGATGAACCGGGTTTGCTGTTTCGTACCGGAACATTAGCATAGGAGAGACTCACATCGTTAGAGATACGGAGTCGGTAACGTTACCTACTGATGCAGTCGATACCACTATAATTGTATTTCTCATTGTACTTGAGGACGTTTTTGTATGAGGTTTCCTGGTGTTTTATTTTTGATTTCAATTGGAATTTTAAAGCCCATCTTATAATTTAGGAATATTAAATAAATACGAATAAATTACTTATAGGATCAAAATAGAATAGAATACCAAAACGAGTCTAGCTCTTGTATTTGGAATCACATTTGAAAAAACAATTGGGTGATTTTTAAATAAAAATGCATGCACGCGCTTGATCTCTACACCGTTTAAAAATTGAATCAGCAATCGAGGGACTGCTGGAAATGTCATTTTTTTTATCGCAAACTGAAATAGTAGGTGTGGGTGTAGGTAATTGTGAAAATTGTGGCAATTCCAGTGGTGCCTGTAATTGAAGGGGGTGAGGTGGATCCACGTTTACGAACGCTTTAGCAGTAAAAGTAAACTCTCAGGCGGTTTTATTGCTACATTACAAAATCTTGCTAAAGCCACATTATTAAATTGTTGCTTAATTGAACTTAACTTTATTTAACTTTGTTGACGGTAAAATAGAATACTTGCATAACTTGATGGTAGCAATAAGTTGATTTTCATAATTTATTTTACATTTAGGCACCAGAAAGCTACGTTATAACTTTATAACCCATTACGAATAACATTTATTTGTTGTATAACTACCATATAAATATTTCCAACTATTTCACCATAGGTTCAACACTATTTGAGTAAGTGTTGTCGTCTAATAAAAAAACACGAGTCGAAGTCGTAATGGACGAAAATTATATGCAAGCATTTTCAGTTTTGCTAATTTATTATGAATTTTTAATCTGATTTGAACTGTAATCACCATGTCAGGTAATACAATAATCTACCCAATAATAAGATTTAAATTTAATTAAGGGGAATACTTGTTGTTCCATTAAGGTAGTAATAATTTATGCTATGTAAAGTATATCAACTAATTTATGTGTTCCACAATTCACTAATTGCCCATTACATTAAGCGTTTGCTGAATTTAACTATGTACTTTGAGTTCTAACTAGGTGCGGGCCGCAACTAATTTATAATTAGCAATGATACACACATAATGGTGAAATTAGGGAATAACCGTGATACTATCGTGTTTATCTTTGTAATGAAATCATTTGTATTTTGCGACTGCAGTATGTGGTTCTTCAAAACGGGCGTTAAAAGGTTTTTACTGGGTCGCCAACGCATGCGTTATGCTAAATGGTAACTGCTTATTACGAAGCGGGCCGAGGGTTTCTTTGCCGCCCCAGTAGTATAAAACAAATCTGATTTGTCCGGACCCACATCAAAGACGTACAAGAATATTGACGTATTCAATAGATCTCCGGTTCTTGTCGACTTGAAAAGAATTCGGTCGGAGTAAATTAAAAGAGGGGGATTTGATAGAATGAAAATTTAATCTGAATTCATGGTCGAGTTCAATAGCGCCTCGCTTGAATATCGGATCGGTGTGACTTTAATTAAGTTTCATATCCTACGTGTCTTAAATGCCCATCAGATGTCTGCTTTGGTCAAAATCACTCAAGGTTTTCAAGGTATCAGTAGGTATTTCAAACAAACCAAACCAATTTAATTTGCTCGGAGCGGCTGCTATATTCTTAATTTTATACTTCTCTTCTAGTTTAGTTTAGATTGTCTGTTATCCTTTATTATTATGATCGAAATAAAGATTAAATTTTCGTGATTTTTAGGGTTCGAACCTAAAGGGTAAAAAACGGGACCCTATTAATAAGCCTCCGCTGTCCGTCTATTCGTCTGTGTGTCAGTCAGCAGGTATACACATGACTATTAATATAATTAATAAGATTGAAATTTTCAGAGAATGTCTATGTCTATTACCGCTATAACAAAAAATACTAAAAACATAAAGAAATTTAAAATTAAAGGGGGTTCCAATACAAAAATCGTGATTTTATTGACATTTTTACAATATAAGTACAAAATATTTAATCTTACGGAACCTGTCATGTGCGAGTCTGACTCGTACTTGACCGTTTTTTTAAGAATTCGACCTACGTAACTACTTTGAATTTTAACAGCAAAGTTTTTTAATAGTTTACGTTTGTAGATTATAACGGGACCTGATTTTCTTTCAAGTAATAAAGAACTTCAAATAAGGAAGGAAGTCGTAAAGGCCAGAGTAAGCACTAAGTGGTAACTGCAATGGTTTTGATTAAATAATGAAACAGTAAATCATAAAATGAAGACGCACGTGCACTAACAACCGTTGCTATTTCCATCGTTGTTTTTTTTAAACTGTGTTATTTATAGATTCTATGTTTAGTTTCATCCATAATGTAACCCTATAGCCTATGGGACCCTAAGGTTAAATAATAACATTGGCTCCTAAAACGAATATGTACTTTCATGGTTAAAACAAGTTGTTTTTCGAAAAAAAATAATCACCGATATAAATTTGATAGAAGTTGAATTTCCATATAATTGTATTCTTTTCATGCATATTTATTTTAGTAAATGCCAAAGAAACAGGTTCAATGTTTTGTATAAAAGTAATTCTGTAAAAGGTTAATATTTATTCTGTAAATGTAATTATAAACAAAATGTGTTATCGTTCAAAATCATGCATCTATTTTGGTATTCGCTGTGCGTACAGGCGAGCTTGTGTAACATTTTTCAACTCATTTATTTATCGTAGATCAAAATAAATACTACTAAATATCACTTTATGTATGAAAGGTCTAACCTTAAACCAGCTAAAATCACTATCAAATTTACATACCAGATTACTATACCTGAAAAGCTATTTTTCCATTACAGCTGGAAATTAATATTGAGATTAACGTGTATTGTTTTTGCAATAATTAATCGATCAACAGTTGGAACGTGATGTGATTATAAATGAACGCTCATTTTAAATAAGCTATCTGAAATTCGGAACAGTATCTTACTGTTTTGTGATTGGGTCGATATTTGTGTATCACGATTAATTTCATACATTGCGATGTCTGTAATGTTAGCTATAGATAAACAGGGCGTGATGAGTTAAAGTAATTTTAGTAATCTGGCTGGAACGCCACGTGCTGGACCAGATGCAACTCATATAAATAAACATGAACCAGGCAGCGAAAACAACGTGTGCTCGAAATATTCTAAGCGTACATGTTGAAGATGCTCGGCTAAAACCTTTAAATATATATTTTTTTTAATTTATTTATTTAAAATCGAAAACTACCCTTAAATGTGATAAATTATTTACAATGTTGAATAATAAGACTATTTTTTACCACGCATAGAAGGTTCCGTAGTCACCCTTAATTGTTATTTTATTTCTAATATTTGACATGTTTACTTATTATTTCAATACTTTTGTACGATGTTTTGCAAGTAAGCGTAAGTTAATTATATTTTATATATATAAAAAAATATATATTATTATATAATATATATATATATATATAATTAACACCTCCATATGGTCATATTTCGTGCCAGTAGATTATTATTATTCTTATAAATAATTGAAAACCTTACCTACAGGCAAACAATTATGTACTATCGTAAACATATTGTCTTGATTCTCAAAATATATAATTTTTGGTAGATAATTTTAAACATTGATTAATTTTTAATTGAATTATTTTGTTTTAAACTACGTTCCATTCCACTCTGAACTAGATAGCAAAATAGAGCGCCAAATTATTGAGTCCAATGATATTTATTCCATTTTGAGCTTTGGCATCACGACGTTAAGGACGAAAATATATTGCGTATGTAAAGTGCGTGCACTTGACAAGTCCTATCTTGGGATAAATCTAAAGAGCTTTGAGTTTTCATATCCAGATGTTTATGGATTATTGATACTAAAATTTTGTATAGTGACAAAATGCAATTTCCTAAATAAAATAGGTTATTTTTTTGTGCCATATTGACTGATCTCGCTAGAGGTTTTTATTATTTTTGGGTTAGTTATAAGTGCATATCAATTTAGCTTGTCAAAATGATATGAGTGAACACATATTTCGAGACATAATTGATACTTTATATCGGGAATGTTATCTCATAAATTGCCATGGTAGGTCGTGGATACCTACTGTTCGGACTTGATAAATGGCATGAAAACCACGTGGAAACCAAATTCGCAAACAGAAAGCTGCTGATTTAATAGCAAAACATACTACCGCATAGCTGTGCCAACGTTCCGTTAAATTTGAATTTGTTTAACTATTAGAGCGAATAAAAGAAACAGACATATGACACATGAGTATATTACAGTTAAAATGCATTTGGGCCTTGCCTTAGTAGAGATACGTACGAGTAAAAATGTTAATTAATTCAAACTAAAATTAAAATTGCGAATAAAGGTAAATCCGTTTGTCTATCTGCTAGGTTTTAACGTCAAAATTTAACTAATGAATTTTGTTACAGAAATAGAAAGGACCTTGATGACGGATATTTACTTCTTTAGTTACAAAAATAATGCTCAAAGTTGGTGAAATAGGAGACAAAATGATGTAAGAGAAACCCGTGACGAAGTGTCCGGCACAAGCTAGATATTTATATTTTTGTTATTTCATTTCTTATTCAATACATGCCCACGTTCACTTTATTTAGGTTAATCTTTTGACGTATGATAGACAATATTTTATATGTAGGTAGTGTTTTGCATGTTGTATGGAAACAGGAAGGAAAAACGGATTTTGCGTAATCCCTAGTGATACCACAAAATCACGGAAGATATCAAATCTATTAATTAAATAATAGTCCTTACTTAAACATGTTTAATGTGGGTTTTATAAAAAGAAAAAAGAATTAAGTTAGACCTTAACAAATAATAAAATTCAATACATTGATTGCATAGTCGAGAATTTTAGCTTGATAAATAGATCGAACATTGAATTCTTTATGGAAATGTTTTGTGTTTGTGTGTGATGTTCATACATTTATGCATGCCACATCAGTTGTATTGCCAAAACTATTGTTTGTTGCAAATTTAGGTAAAGTGTGCTCTCGACGTTTAACCTTTTAGAGATTCTATTGTTTTAAATATAAATAGAGAGAAAAGATGAAGGGTTGGCAACGCGTCCGTGATACCCCAAGTATTGCAAATGTCCATAGGCGTCGGTAACTTCTAACCAACAGGCGGGCCGTATGCTTGTTTGCTACTTAAGTGGTATAAAACAGTAGTTGTTTGATGCTATATTGAATTACCAAAACAGTTATTTGCTCCGAACTATTCTAGTCCAGATTCTTCGTCGTGGATCAGGACCATTTAATTAGATCATGAGTTAAAGACATGTCCTTATTTAGAAGGTTGTTTTGAATTTTGTATTCAAAAAGCTTATAAAACGAAAAACGTATTGATTTTTTTTAGCTATAAATTACTGAAATAAATTGGATTTGCTTTAACACATATTGTGTCTATTTTACTTATATGCCAGCAACTTTTTTGACTTTTTCTTTTAACTATGAACTAACTGGTTAGATTTTTAAATGACAGATGAAGTTTTTCTTTCTTTTAAAGCTGTGAGTGCCTTCTCATTTGTAGTTGTGTGTTTAGTTAAACGTAAAATGACGGTTTGCAGCACTTGGATAGTATAAGTCTCGTGAAATGGTAACGCCTTGGCGGCCGTTTTGGTGACGTTAAATTGACGTCTCATCCTGACATTGAACTCGTAATACCGTACTCTGATTAGACATTATCGAAAATTTTAATTTGTGATGACGTCATTCGGTTGTTAATTTAACAAGGTTCCAGCCTATTACTATTTGACGGGGTTTCTAAGAAATAATTATGTTTTATACGAAATTAACCCTCGAGACTTCGCCGAAGTAAAATTTGTATATTTGTTTTTTTTTTTTCAAAATTTTACCAACTAACTTGAGAATACTGTTTAATATTTTTTCCATACAAACTTACAAAGTCTGTCTCTTTTTAATATTACCATGATACTATTAGGTAGTATTATGTTATGCTTGGATAACGGACGGCTGCAGAACAAAGAGTACAATACCGTCCATTATAGATAAACAGGAACACTTTACACGAACAAATATGCAACATCCCGAATGCTTTGAGCGTTGCATAACGAAACTGTGAATTCCTTAAATTGATTTCGATCTCCATTCGATCTCGAATGGAGATAATTTGAATTTGTTCGACTTCAAAGGTTTTAACTAAATTATTGCTGAACCCTCCAATGCTGCAAAGAAGATAGGAAAAGGAAATTCAATGTTTACCGAGAAAATAATTATCTTGTTTTTGTCGAAGGTTTTTCGTTTGTGTTCGTTGAAACTTATTTAATTAATACTTACTTTTTGTGTTCAACTTTTCTACACTTTTTAATTTTGAAGACTATAAAGTCTTGAAAGTGTTAAAAGAAAAAAAAAACGTTCTACTGATAAACGAACATTGGATATTTTCCTACAAAGCAACTTTTAAAGTTCTAGCGACCTGACTAATTTGTAAATTCAATACTTGTTGCTATTTAGAAATAAAAGTTAAATATATTTTTTTTTAATTACCAACTATAATTTTAAAGTATCGCTTAGAACGGACTGGTCGCGAGATGTTTTTGTTTTTTGAATGAATACATTTTATCTCTTCACACTCTTTTCCTCATATGCTTCTTGATTAACTTTGACTATATCTTTATCTAAAGCCTTTATTGTATATATTAATATATTTTCGTAAATCTTAGCGCACATTTTGATTTTGACCCTATCGAAGCCGTGGCTTATATATAATGATTTTGACAGCAAACACCAGTGATAAACAATCAAACAGGAAATTGATATTTCGTCCCAAATACAAGGCCCGCCCACCGGGACTCAAATCCGGGACTAAATGATTACCACTGTGCTAATCCGACCGTAACCACAGAATAACCAATAGTACTAGCTGTAACCAAACCACAAGAGCCATCTAGCAATGAAAAATTATACTAAACTCGACGTCAATTAGCTTGAATGCGGGGTGACAGTTCAACTGACATTCGGTTGACGGGAAGCTAAATTCGAAATTGGAATTTCAGTCAAAGAAACGAACGCAAACGCTCTTCATGTTTCATCTTCCATTTGAACAATACTTCTTGTAACCTCCAACACTGGGATTTAAAAACGATGCGTTTGTTTAGTCGTTGGTAATCCGCAAAGTTTATGGTTTGAAGACAGATTTATAAAGTATATTCATAATAACATAGTTTACAAATGAAAAAAATTTGAGGTGGTACATATTTTATATAAACTTTAACGAACCCCCGTTCGTATGTTAGTGCGTTAGTCTGACAGTTCGAGTATATACATGTGATATTGTGCATTTATGCATGTAAGAACATGGTACAGTGTTATCGAATTCTTCGAATCAGTTCGAATCTTATCCGTGTGAAATATGTGATCTGCCCCTGTACATTATACAATTTATTAAAAACGCCGCGCTTTTAAAGTATCTCTTGTTTAAGCTTAAAACCGGATAATATAAGAAGTAGGTAAGTTCATAAAGATAAGAAATCTGGAAAAGGTTAAATCAATAAAAAAATCTATTTACATTTGTTTCAGTTTCATGTAGCAAAATATTTTTAGATCGAATTACGAATGCAACTATGTAGTTTTCAGGAAACTTCAAAAGCTTCGGAAAAGTTTTACGTGTTTTTCTATGAATTTTGCCGTTTTAGTCTTTCGTAGAAAAACATTGTAACTGAAGCAGGAGTGCAATTTTGTCCATTTGTCTGTTACAAGATAGTTTTGCTGCGACTGCAGTACTTGCATATGCTGTTTATTTACTGAAATTTTCAAGGGTTTTGTTAATTTTTTACGCGTTACCCTATTAGAGCCGCCTCGGCAGTTAGTAATTAACGAGGTGTTGAGATTTTAATTGGTATTGATTTTATCAAAAGGAATGCTGCAGATGCGTCATCACACATAAAAGGTATGAATCAATAGTACGCAATAATTTAAATAATTTAGTTATCACAAGAATTTTGTTAATAAGAGAGTATGACAGGTTACCTAAATTTATGTCCATGTACTTTTTCTAAAAAGTTGGTCTTTCATAATGTTTATTTTTGTGTGTGTGACCTTTTTTAAAATCATTAATTTAGATGTGATTTTACTTCTGTTATACATAAATTTTTGAGCAGAAAATATTATTTATATTATACGCAATAGTAAAATGTCAGATCTAGCAAGGTTTATCATTGTAATTGGCGACGTAAAGCCGGGATTCAACCTTACCGCGTTTCAGAGGAAGAAAACGACGTCGCACGGGATTTGGAAACATATTTACTGAAGGGGTGCTCTGCCTTTAAATAAATATACTTTGTTTCACTGAATCCGTCAATCAAACCTTAACTTATCTGTTTTTTTTTAAATGATCGAGCTTTTGTGATATTTTAGTTAGTAGGAAGATAGCATCGGTTCTATATTCTACGAGTATATTTATTTTTGTATAGGTTTGAGTTTGATTCTGGACTAATAAAAATACTTGCATCTCTATATTACTTTTTTTGTATTCAATTATAATAATAAATCTAGACCCTGTGAGATTTAATCACTTTATTGTCGGATGGCCTTTATGCAATCACGTGACGGTTAAAAGTAAATTTTATTTTATGGCGCTACTCTGGCGGCTTAACTGGCTCCACATAAATTAAATTAAATTTCTTCTTTCGCGAAGCGATTTAAAAAAAAAATCTATTTTTATAGGGTTTTTGTACGTACATATCTTTATTAAATATATTTTCATTGTATTTTATTCCCACAATGACCAGTGCCAGGTAATGGCACGTTTGTACTGGTGATGGAAATGTAACTTTTAAAATGAGTTTTTACAATAAACGTTTCACGAGTCCGGAGCCATTTAAAAGTATTCCGTATGAAAGGATCGCTTCAAAAGCATTAAAAAAATACTTTTTTATGGCATACCTGTGAAAAGCAGTATCGTAACTTGTATGCGGAGCGGGGAAAGTCATGACATGGCAAAAATGTAGGTAAAATGCCTCTAGAGGTTATTATATTCGCGACCCGGCAGGATGAACCTTAAATCCTACGCCCAGATCTGTCTTTATGACAGTGTGGTTTGTTCATGCGAAAACCGAGATAAATAAATCTTCAGTTTACTGAAATTTGCTATTTGGGTTACCAACACTATTCCTGTTTTAGAATTAAATTGTTGCTTAGGGCTTTTCACCCGACTGCGACAAAATCGATGTTCATTTGTTCCCCCACATAACTTCTGAACTTAATAAATTTTTAGGGCGATATGTAGAATTCATGGTGGATGGAAATTTAGATCATTGCATCTGGAACGCTATGTTGGAAAAAAGGTTGTTATGGTTTTATTGATTTTCTGCAACCCAATGACTTCTTATTGGGCGTTGATCGAAAAAAAGTTGCAAAAAAAACTCAAAATGACTTCGTAATACTATCATCATTTCATTAATTTGGTTTTGTTAAATTCGTAAAATTTGGTCTGGTCGTCGACCCCAGTTTCCTAGCACTGCAATTGACCAAGTAATCCATTAATAGAATCAATGCAGTAACTGTGTTTTAATGCGTTCTACAGTTGCTCTAGTTGACCGAGCAGGAATAGTTGACTTCTCAAAGTTGCCGGCAACTGAAAGTTTTATTAAGTACCTATACAAGCAAAGTTTCTTATTTATACGTTTTGGTAATGCCTTGTTTGAGTTTGTAGTCTTGGAGAAGGTGTCGTAGGTTGATAAAAGTTTGTAGGTGTTGTAAAGATGTCCTTTAGTTATCTGAAACATATCTAGGACTGTTATAATTAATAACGTTAGTTAAAAGTACAAAAAATGTCAAATTGAACATCATATTAGTGTTCTGGGCATCGCAACGCGACGTTATGTCGCACTTTTGATACCCGTTTGGAATAGTTTGTATGTCATTTCAAATACCAGAATTATTTGTATTAACTAAACTCTGTCAAGGTTTTTGTATATGTTTATTTAAAAAACAGATTGACACGGTTAGGTTTAGCTTCAATGATAGAATAGCTTCGGAACTGATATCGAGATCTAAAATTGCTTATCCGAAACTGATGCAGATTAGTAGGTAATTTATAAAAAGTTTGTAGAACTAACTAGTTCGTACCAAATGTATGATGTGACGTGGCTAGATCTTAGCATTGATCACTTCATGTGATTCATCACAATTAAATCTTTATGATTGACGAATGATGAAACTCATACAGACAGATTGTTAGGTATAAGGCTTTCCATTAGGTGAACCGCCTACTTGTTTATCTATGATATTGTATTAAATTAAATAGACAAGGTATATTGATTTCATAAAATGGTACATAGAACTATAATAGATATTTGTTTCAACGAATAATTATGTTAGTTCACCCTTTAATGCGGAAATCTGTGCAATGAATTACAAAGTGGCAAGACACGTCTTAGTTGGGAAGGTATAAGTTTCAAGCTCGTATTAATGGCTAACAAGATTCCAATAAGTTCATTTACTAGTTTTTGTCTTCTAGCTCTTCCGTTGCAGTTGCTTGAGAATTCGCTTCGTCTACTTATTCCGAACGGCATCTCTGTCATTCACAACTTTTTTTCATGTTATTTAACTAACAGCACTGAGCTGAGTATGAAGCAGCTTATTTTAAAGAGAGACTACATCTGAGTGGAAGTGATTTTTATATAACGACTCCTCACTAAAATGAAAAAAACGGTAATTGTATTTTTATTTTATTTTATTGAAACGGGTCCAACTAAATGACGACCAACTCAATATTGGTAAGGCTTAGAAATGATAACGTCTTTTACATACTCTTTACAATATTACACTTTACAGTAGTATTTACAGTATACTTTTGGGACGGTTTATATAAATTAATAAGCTTTGAGCTATGGGTACTCATAGTAATGCTCACAATATATCTGCCCAAGTCGGGATTCAAAGCTAATTTAAACAATATCGCAGGTAGAGTTACAGCAAATAGGCTGTCATGCCAAAAGGTGAATGACATTTTAAAATCCTTGCAAGCTGACCACCTGCGCAGGAGCATGAAGTAGGAGTGTTATTCATGACAATTTACACCTCCATGATTTCTATACTAACATACAGTGTAAACAAAACTACACCTATTTGTTAACCGTTTAAAACGCATGTGACTCATTTTACAACACTATGTGACACGATCCGCTCCTCACAAACTTTACCCAAGCAAATAATTTACACTATTTTGATCTCTTTATCTTAGGCAACAAGAGTCATGATAAGTGTCAAGATTTTGAATGCACCACCTACCTTGAACTATACCTAGTAGAATATTAGTTAGTCGTAAAATAAACTTTAATGCTTTGTTTTAACGTTGTAACTATCGAAGGTTAACTTTATCTGCAAAGTTACGTTTTTGTTGTAATAGATTTTCCAGCTTCCAGTTACTTTTGTCCCTTTGGGGCTTTCGGCATTGGTGTCGTGCTAAGGTCTTCTGAGTTATAGTGGCTGTATATTATCTTTTTCAGAGCACATTTACTTCTCTGGCGTATGTGTATCTTATATAAATCATATATGTCGTAAAGATAAAACATGTAGAACAATCTAGGACTTCAGTGCAATTACTTGCTGGGACTTAAATCCGGAACTTTATCCGTACAGCCGGTGCTTTAAGACCAATGCACTACCGAGGCCTTCAAACAAAAACGCAATCCATAAATGGAATAGTTGAAATGAATTTAAGATGATAAAAATATTTAACTACAACATCATTAACCTATCTGATATTTTTAAATCGTAAACAAAGGTGTATATTGTATCTGTTGTAAATCTAACTAAACTGACAGGAATTCCGGTGTTAGACAGGAATCAAATCCACGAAATCCGGCTTATAATTCGAAATTCAAGTAACAATACTAAGTAGCTTATGTGTTTTTTCTCCAAGGATAATTAAAAATACTTTTCTTAATAATTTTATACCTTATTGTATTTCTAATAGGTACTAGTTTCAAACGTAGATAGAAAAATCTGTTGAACGAAGTTTTTTAAGTTTTGAAACTGTTGTCTTCTAATTAAATACATAATTTAAGAATGAAACTTTCATATGTAATCTTTAGCATTTTTTAAATAAATGTACAAAACGTATACTTAAATCTATTATTTAATTCCATAAGGACCAACAAAGTTTATTTCGACATCAACAATACTCCACTTTATGGAGATAGCCTATAAAATCGGATAATTCAGAGGCAAAGTTAAATTCTTTTCAAATTACTTCAGTACAAAAGCTAAAGCAAAATTTAAAGCAGCTTCAGTTTTTATTTCTGGTAATAACTTGTGGCCGGAGGGTGGAATCATAATGGCACTTTACACTTTAAAAAGTGATTTATTACAACTCCCCAATGGGTTTTTTATTTTAGTAATTAACGTTTTTGTTTCCGTCATTTGCTAGGTCTTAAATTACCTTTTGATCTTTTTGGGTAAAGAAGTGATTTTGTAAAAATTTCTATTTTTTTCAGGCTTTTGTCCAAAAGTGAACACCTTCCGGCTGCTGATAATGCAGATTGGCTTCGTCAAAGTCAGAAAAAAAATGTATTTGTTGTTTTTCTTCATAACTAATCTACTGTCAATATATATCTATGTAATGAAAAAGGACAATAGTTTGATGACTTGAAGGTTACAATTAATTAACGAATACATCAACGGTATTGCATAATTAGTATGTTAGTGTAGTACTTAAATATGCGCGTAGGTAATATTTAATCATATACTTACTGCACAAGGAAAATTTTTGCAAAACTAAAAATTAATACGAGGGATATATTGCAATGCAGTCACATACCTTAATAAGTATGAGATTCTTGAAAATAAAATTTAATTAACTGTTAGTAAAACTAGATACACAGAGTTGAGTAATACATACGTCACTATGTACAATGAATTCGTGGCAATATATAGGCACATACAATAGCAGCTGAAAAATCGGGTGTGTTGAAATTTTACGACCCATTGTTAACTCGAGAATATTTTGATAGATAAATTGAATGTAAGCATTTTAAACAATTCACCAAAAGTTTCAACTCATTTTAAGTTATAAATTAAATAGTAATAATATTTTGTAGCATATTGGCAAATGTCGGATAGCAAGAGTTATCGTAATAAAATTTGTATTTGTTATCTAATAAACGTCAGAACTTACATATGGTTTTCCAAATAGGAAAATTCCTCTCGCAAGCACTAGGTTCACACTAGAATACTGGACTCTAACACACACAGTATTCTAATAATTTCAGTGTCAACACTAACCAACCACTGTTTCTACACGCAAAAGTAGGTTTGAGTATTCTGAAATTCATCAACAATCATTACACCTTGTCTGTTGGCGGACAAATTCGGCGCGAAAACATCGGAAAATTCAGTTAACTAACTGCAATTAAACACGTGTTTACGGTACGAACGATGTCGCTCTACTGGCTTCTGAATTCAACGATGCTCTAATACGAGACATTTGTTTTCTCCGACGTTATATTCACAGCTGTTTTTGCGGACTGTTCATCTTACATCGCTGAGTTGTATACGCAAGAACATTTTAGTGTTTTGCTAAGCGCGCAATGTATAGGTTAAGCTTGTGGAGTCACCTTTCCTATTAATAGATAAGGTAGAATGGTGAAGGTTTCGACTGTCAACATGCGATTGCGTCTCAAAGTAAGAACTCGTGGCCGACTCGGTCATTTGGCTTACAAATTTTGTAAACCCTGAAGTTTGGATTTAATTATAAAGCTGTGTCTTTTGTTACTTGAGTGTGGGATATAACAATGATAAATCCAACTCCAGCCAGCTGATGAAACAGCGCTTTGTACAGGTGTACATTGATAGCACCTTATGTAGTTTCACGAAATAAATTTTAGAGTAAACTTTATTTATGTCATATAGCTAGAGTAAAAAGACCATAAAATTTTCTTAAGGGAACAAAACACCTTAAACCAATAGTTTATATCGAAATTATTAATTTAGAAGATCGTTAATCATTTTCATTGAAACTAATGCGCCAAACCAATATTAGTTCATAGTTAGTGGCAGGGTTGGAATTAGCTCAATTGAATATGGTTTGCTTTATTGTATCTCCATACAAATATCATAAATCCCAATAAAGCGTTGCAAGTGCAAGATGGATAGGGTAAAGGGTTTTCACTTGTCACTGTCACACAACTAATTAAACGATAAGTATTTGATTTATTAAATAAGGATAGGATAACTTAAATATTACCTGGTTAGGATTATCTGGTGTTGCATTTTGACGACCTCGGTGGCGCAGTGGTGTAAACAGACGACTGCTACGCTAAAGGTTCCGGGTTCGAATCCCGGCAGGGGCAGGACTTTGTGTTATTTGCAAGACGCATTGTTTCGCTTACCGGTCTTGGATGTTGTATTCTTATTTATTTAGTATATACCATATCGTTGCTTAGTTCCTGTAACACAAGTTCTTAAGATACTTACTGCAGAACTGAATCAATGTGTGTGTCGTGGTGTGGTAATTATTATTATTTGGTGTTGCAAGCGTTCATAGAGAAAATTTTGCATATAAACATTGTTTTATTGTCATCGTGACCACTACAATAATCTTATTTATGACCTCCAACAACTTTCTCAACCTAATCCAATAAGTAAAGCTAAAAGCTCAATCTTATATTAATTACTATGATATCAATTAATTACCGTCATCTTGTTCCACCGACCGAACTTATTGAATATAGCCATCTCGACTGTGAAGATAATTTAATTGATTCAAAGGGTTCCAGACTCTTCTAATACACTGATTTAATATCCAGCCATTCTACTTGATTTTTAATTAAAGTTTAAAAATATTTCCTTTTACAATAAAATTTGCGAATTTATCTTTTAAGAATCGCTTTGTGTTACAGAAAATAGACATTTGATACAAAAGAGTAAACTCAAAAGTGCCTCTCGTAAATAGATTCAGGCGACAAAAGCTCTGATTTGCTCATCGTTTTGTTTAACAAATTTAAGACGGTCCCAGTAAAAGCCGGGTCTGTTATCGAAACGAAATTGGAGCGACAATCAACAATTACAGTAAATAAATCGTTTCTTAATACTAAAGTATTGTGTTTTATAACCTTAATGGCTTGAACGAGTAACGATACAGCGTAGGCGGGTCTTATTTCATTGTGCTACCAAATATAGTCAGTTTATAACCAATATAAAGAAGACCATCAAAATATTGAAGTTAATTAATGTTATGTCGTTGTATTGAATAGAGATCAATAGTCAAAATTATTTATTTATTTTCAATAGCTCAAGCGAGTTCTGAACGAACATTTGTTGATTCCTAAAGCTTTATTAATAAATTGGAAAAATTATGTTTAAGAAACTAAATCATATAAAATCGACGAACTAAATTTCAAGTTTGTAAGCTTAAAAGTTCTATGAGTTTAAATGAGTTTTTATGATGATTTTTTACCCATGCTTACTAAAAAAATACTCTTTTACCATTTCTGCTGATGTGAAACCTAAACGGATTTCTATCAAATTTGGCAAGGACATAAATTTTATCCTGGCGAAGGACATTTTGGCTAATGGTTACATTTCGTTCAAAAATTTCCATGCGGATAAAGTCAATGGAAAGAATAGATAAGTTTTAAGAATAAAATTAGTTGTATGTGCTCATGAAAACAAACTTTATCCCTCTTTTCGTTATTTGAAAAACAAAATAGTGACATTACTCAGCGCTCATCTTTTTCTCCTTTAAACTGACGACACATTTTTATAAGTTTAGGTACAAACACGTAACTAGAAGTCAGTGATAGTTGTATTAAGCTTGTTGAATCCCGCATTTGCTTGTTTAACGCTCGTCGCCGTCTAGAAAGGCGTAGTTTCAAAGTAACGCCTCAGTTGTTGCAAACGATAACTTTAATAAACTCCCGCAGCCTTCCGTATAAATTTACTTTTCAACTACCTTCTAATTAAATTTAAAACTTTTTAGGCCATGTTGGTTTTCCTTATTCAAGTCAGAGCAGACTGTCCGTAATAGTACCTTTCAGAAGATAGCAGTGAAATAAACGAAATGGTCTGTAAATAAAATAATGAGAGAGTTTTGTAGATACAATTTTACATTTTCAAAAGAACTGCTTTTTTAAGCCATATTGCGACGGGGAGGTTTCTAACATTCCTCATAGATGTCCTGGAAAAAAATACGGCACCTCCTCCAGCTGGTTGGTTACAAAAAATCACTACGGATAGCGCAACGAAACCAGAGTGTTCAAACTTTTACTGGACATTTATCAGATATCTACCTTCCTACTTTCCATGTGTTGCCAGATCACATCCTACAGTGTTGCCAGATCGAACACTAGAGAGTCATTACTCGAGTTACACATCTTTTACGTTTTCTTTTTGAGTGTGTAGAGTTGACCGTTTTTTACCGATTGGAAGATACGATATTTGAAACGCGCAAATGTTGTCTCTGGTACTGAAATTAATTTAAAAATTTGTTACTATGGCACTCTTCTAAAACCTAAGCAAATTTTATTCAGTTTTTGATAGTGATATGCATTTAGCTTCATACATAAAAATTTGGAAATATCATTGCTAATCAATAAGATGTTACGTTCTATTTATCAGCGCTCACGTCAGAGGCATGAGGGCTAACTGGCGCTTAATTTGGGGCGTTACTCAGCGTCCGTTTGATGATAGACTTGCATATCCGGCATACATCTGCCATGACCTTACAAGATACTAGAAGCGTCGACTTTTATATACTTTCCACTAAAATGCTAAATAAGCATACCATCCACCTGGTTGTAAGCAGCAACCGTAATCTATGAACCTTTGCAATACTGGGGGCAATATAAGACCCTTTTTAAAGAATTCCATCGCAGCTGATTTGTTTACAACAAACACCAGAAACAGCTCTAATATGGAAGTTCTGAGTCAGCTATGTATAATGAAGAATGGATTTAAGTTCAATGAATGAAGAATGGATTAAAGTTGAATCAATAATTGTAGAAGCAAACCATTATTATTGACCCTCTTATGTTAGACTTTTGCACTCAACTTTTTTCTGAAGGAATTCAATGAAAATCCAAGCATCATGTTTCAGAACATTCACTGGTTATGTCAATATGGTATAAGAAGAAAGAACTGGAACCTTGATTTTCTAGCATGTTAAGATTCAATTCTATAATAATATATTTATGTGAGTCTATAGAACTCTGCAATTCAGCAAGCCCAGCGTACAGCCACTTAAATGTTCATGATGCATACATACATTTCCTGTTGCATGTTGCTGCTTATAAGCTTAGCTTACTTTCCATTTCCACAGTCACCTGTATAATGACGAATAATAGTTACTATCGCTTGTGTTGTGTTTTTGGTGTTTTTATCTGTATCTTTGTATTTGTTATTTGAATTGTTCTTTAAAGAACCCATCTAAAAATACACTTTAAAAATCTTAAGATGTCGAAGCAAGATGAAGGTTTTACACTGAGTGGTCTAGGTCTGTGTTTCTTCCTTTTTGCCAGCTTTACAACGCCCGAAACGAAAGGTAGGTTTGCGATTTTAGAAGTCTTTGTATGTTTATATTTATCTGTGTTTCACCAAAGTGGCTAAAATAACTAACCGATTTTTATGATACGAAAAGGCGTAAATCGATTTTTATTAGTATTTTACCCCACTTTTGCTCAGAAAAATTTGCAAACTAAATATTTGAAAGCTTTCTGATACTAAATATCAGTTCAAATCCATTTTATTACTGCCACATTTCACTAAAGTAGCAGTATAAACTATTGACTTATTGCTCGTAATGTGTAGCAATCCATAGGTCAAGTTAAAATGGTTATCAAGTGACAATGGCTAAGTGCGTGGTCGGAACAATAATGACTGTACTATATTGTACTAGTGGCCTTATTAGGTCGAACGGTGGCTTCTATAAAATATATTGTACGTGTCTTACAAACTGGTTCGTTTGCTTTGTAACCTAAATACATACGACAGTTCAAATAATCTCGCCAAATATACCTAAGCTATACCTTTTTAGTAGAATCCTTTAATTTAGTTCGAGTTTACAGAAGCTTTGATAGTTACAGATTACATATATACTAGGTTAAAAACTAAATAGTAAAAATGTATAAAAAATCCAACCAAACGCTGAGGTTTTCTCGTTGAAAATAACAATTTATTTATGAAACAAACATTATTTAGATACCTCGGACGTGAAACAAATTGTTTCAAAAGTGGAATAGAAGTTGAGTTTTTCTTCTCATTTCCCTTGTTGAGTGTGGTCTATGTTTTTTTTAAAGCTTATTTGTAAAACCAGGGTATAAAATCTATATGTATTTGTTGCGGATCTCAATAGAATATTAGGTATATTTAATTATATATATATGACTTGGAGTTAGATACGCGTATGTGACACCCGTGGTAACGAAAGCGTCGATTAGATTCACATAAACATAAACTCATGCCATTATTAATCCATCGAGAGGGGTGGGCAGAGTTGTTTAACACCGCTTTTCGCATGTTTATGTTTAGTCCCAGTGTGACAGGTTGCGAATCTGTCGTCACTATCCAGGCACAATGAAAAACATGTCAGCTACTATGTATGGCAAACCGAGACTCGAACCCTCGACCTGTCGGATCGGGTTGGTCGGTTAACCAAGGCACGTTACAAACTGAGCAACCATGTCCTCAGTTGATGAGTATGGATGAGGACATGATTGCATTAGATTCAATGCACAAAAATACCTGGCCTTGATTGTGAAAATAGTTGACCTCTGTGGCGTAATGGAGTAAACAGCCGACTGCTACACTATAGGTTCTGGGTTCGAATCCCGGCGGGGGCGGAATTTTATTTTATTTACAAGACGCATTGTTTCGCTTACCGGTCTTGGATGTAGTATTCTTATCTTCGTAGTTTATACCATATCATTGCTTAGCACCTGAAACACAAGTTCTTACGATACTTACTGCAGGGCAGTCAATGTGTGTCTCGTGATGTGGTTAATTATGTTTAATATTAAAGATCATACAAATCAGCCTGGATTACAGTCATAACAGTCTGGATTTTCTCATACAATTTTATAATTTTCATATATTAAACATAACTTATAAATATCGAAATTTTAATTATAATTACAATGGGTCTCTATCGGTAATCAAACTCGGGACGTTTTGATTGGAGACTGGCATGTTGACAACTATACCAATAAGCAACACCAATAAGCAAGTAAGAAAACAAAAAAGTTTACTCTGTTTTGTCACTGGACCGTACGAGTACATAGGTACGAGTACAATGGTCTACATCGAATCAATACAATATATTGCATCGGCAAAGTTCAATTTGTGCCAAGTTAGGGAGTGGTATAGACAATTAAACACTGCGTCTGGCAGAATCGACAGGCAGACATCCCAGTTGTATTCCAGGACGATGTACGTTTATACTCGTATATATGTGTGTTTATGGTTATGTATGTATGACATAACTTCACATTACACGCTGGCTGTTTGAAATGCACATAAGATTCATGAGTCGATCACTGCACTAATGTGCATTTAAATAAGAGACACACTTTAAACTACGTATATCTAATACCAATATTTATTATACAGAAGTAAATATCAGATTTTTTAAAGATATGCGCTAGGTTAGAGTCCAGGTAGTTCGAAGTATCACTTCTGGCAAAGTAATGATTTTTTTCAATAGCTTTACTTCAGTTCCTACAAGATTCCAACTAAGTAGTACCTGGTGCAAGTCAGTGAAAATATTGGATAATAGATTTCCTCTGCTTTTTCGGCAAGTTGACGACCATATGGGTGGGTACGTTTCCTTGCTAATCTCTATCAATTTTTAAACAGTTAAATGGAATTGGATGGAATTCACAGAGTTCGCATTGCAATGCACGTTATGTATTTAAATTCCTACGGACAAGCCGCGGGCAAAAGCTTGTATGTAAATCCTTTTAGATTTCAAATTCACAGTTTTATAAAATGGTATGAAAGAATGATTCGTTTGTCTCAGTTCGTTTGTGGTAGTATTCAATCAAGGAAGCTTTTCATATTATTTTCCACATTTTTTTTTAAATTTAAAAAAAGTTTAATTAAAAAGTTTGGACGTACGTAACAAACGGTTTTTGGATACTGATGAAACTAAATCAATGAAAGGGACATTTAATTATGAATCGTCATATTTAAACTTTAATTTAAATAGCGAGACATCATTGTGAATAATTATGTAAAGTTTTTAAAGAACATAAACATAATTTTTAGTATGTAGTATTATTATCTCTCACATTTTTATTTTACCTTGAATGAGTCGAAAAGTTGACAGGTGCTTTCTTAGTTGAATATGTCTATACTTAGATTGAGATTGATTTGAATCCGTCTGAGGACGGTTTACGATCCAAAGAAAATTCATGAAGATGAACCGATATACTGAGAGATATCAGTCAATGACCCCTTAGAACGAAAATATGGTTCACATTTAGAATTTTATTACAAACCTTTTTACATAAAGTAGTAGTTACCAAGTCATATTAAGTTAGTTCTTACATTCATCTAAAGTTCAAGGAAGTAGAGTTTTATTTTTGCGGCTACTTCCCACCAAAATATATAAATGTATGATTTTTTTTCACCTACGAATTAAAAAACCGCCTGACAAAATAGTTTGAGCAAGAACCTTTAACAGAAACTATATACCTACTGAGTTTAATTAATTTTACACCACAAATACATACAAATGTAGTTTCCACCGTATTCCATTGCTTAAAACTACATTACTTAGTTTCTTTAATTCAAAAAATAATATATACATACATTTTGATTAGCTTTTCTCGTTCGCTTTATGTATTTTATTATGTAGGTATGCATTTAGTACCTTCACGAATATTAATCGATTGGTTGGTAGATAGGTACAATTTTTTTGGGGGGAAAACGCTATGGGATAAAACCTGTATAATATTTTTTGTTTAAGAGCGCAACTGGAGAATAGGTACTTTACAAAATACGATATAAGTAACCTAGGTTTTACCTATTATTCAAGCATGTATTTAATTTATTTAAATTGTTTTGTTGTTAAGTTGAGTGAGATTTATTATAATTTAAAAAATAAATATTTAAATACATATCAACAATTCAAGTAGTAGTTAGTTAGTTAGTAGACTAATATAATTATTTATGGCAGGTAAGGCTGATGTTAAATAAAATATTTAGAAAACAATCATATTGTTTTATTTATGCGTAACACCATTCATTGTAACAGAATAAACAATATGAAAACAAGCCGCGCACGGGGACGAAACAAAACGATTTCACACCATAGTTTTTATCGGCAAACCTCTATTTAATGTTTATGTCCACTCTCACCGTCCTTTGCTTAAAATTATCTTAATATTAACACTACGAAGTGTTTTTTTTTCATTGGATTATCAGACGATCAGCCTATTGCAGTTGGCTTCGTGTATCCCATCGCTCGGTAATGGCGTTGGTAGCGAGCTCTGGAGTGGCGCGGAAATGTCAGGGTCGCTCCGGAATTCATCAGGGCTGTATGCAGGCCGGCCCCTCAACTGCTCGCTGTAAGTATTTCACTTGTTATTGGCATATTTGGGAATACGTTTTAGGGAACTTTATGAAATAAGCGTCGGGTACTCGGAACTTGACGTTTTCGGGATGGTTTAATTTAATACTCATACATATTTTAACTCGGAACTGAACGTTTCCGCTAGAGGCTTGTAGCAAAAATTTGCAAAGAACTTCCATTAAAACAAGAACATATCTGATGATTTTGATTTTTCATACAAATTTTTTAAATTACTTTAGGCTAAAGGTATGTTTAAGTATTGAGATTCTTACCACAGCTTAGCAGAGACAACTTTCCTGACTTGCGGTGTGGGTAGGCAGGAGAAGGTGGTAGCGAAGTTCTTAGTGTATGCTCCTTGGAGGGGGAAGTAGAGCCAGTCGAGCGGGGAACACTGGGGGAGGAGGACGGTGCGTTCACCCATGACGCGGTCCCATGAGTCGCAGCTAGGGCCCCATAGGATCACCTCTTCTAACTTGCCGTCATCATTGCTTTTTGCGTTCTGTAACAACTAGATTGTGTAATACCTATTAAAAAATCCTTTCCTTAGGGATCCTTTAAATAGTGAAATTTGTAGTTTTTTAAACATTGTGAAGGTCATGAAGGTAATACGAAGGATATTTGATATATTTTATTTATTAAACACTAAGAAGCGTACAGTTGCGTTTCGTGCGTAAGTATACTGTTGCAAGTCAAGGCGCAAATGTGTGTTTTTGAAGATACGAGTAAGTAAATTAATTTTTACCTTAAGTTTGTGAACAGTATGCCATGTTTCTGGAAACCTCAAAGTTCCATAACAGCCATCGTTGATGTATAGCATAGTCACAGGTTTATTGTTTTGTTTTACCTAAAACAAAAACAAAATTAAATATAGGAGTTAGAAAAAATACTTGTTTAAAATCGAACCTCTCATTGAGATAAATACATACAGACAATGTTTGAAATGAAAATTTGAGGTAGGAACCTCTGAACTTACTTAAACAAGACTTAACTAGCAATTTTTTTTTTTGTCAAGTAAGAGTTGATAAGTAATCAATTAAAATTTTTGATTCGGAAGCTGTTAAAGTTGCTGATACATACTTCTGCAAACCTTTTAGCAATATATAATTTTTGCAGGTGGTAGATTTACGTGCGAGGTCTTCTGAGTTGCTGCCAACCTCCTTTCTATTTCTGCTGTGAAACAGTTTGCTGTCTTTCGGTTCGAAGGATTGAAGGAAAGCCAGTGTAATTAAAAACACACGAGATATAACATCTTTTACCTCTACATGGGAAACGCATTGCTCCTGGCGTCTAAGACATCAAGGGCATCGACGGTGCTTTCTTTTTCTTTCAGGTGAATCATCTGTTTGTAAGCACGCGAGGTAGAATAAAAATATTGTTTTATCTTACCCGTCGTATGTTGTTGATGTTGCAGTACAGTGTGAATGCTGAGTCGCACAGGTAGCGACCTGGCTCCGCAATGATCTGCACACACGGGTCCGGGAAATACTCCTCCAGTTTCCGGTTCACTAACTCCGCGACCTACTTACACATTCAACATCTCACTATTTATACAGACTTAAACAAATAATTGTGAAGTATTAATTAATATTAAGCTGTAGGTATTAAACATTTTGCATGTTATATGTTTCTTTGGTACTCGTATAAAACACAAACGTAAACAAAACTACACTCATGGAAAAACGTAATATTTAGACAACTACTACATGAAAACCACTGAAATTCGAAAAAAGACCTGCCCAAAACATGAATTTTGTTAATAGCATTGACTTATGTTTCAAACAGTATAAATGATAAAAACGACAGAAGAAATATAATCTTTTTTTAGCGTTTTCATAATTTTGCCCCATGAGTGTATTTTGAAATTTTAACTAAATCTATTTGGGATAGCTGGCAAAACAAAACTTGATTAGATAACGATTTGATTCACAACAAAAAAGAAAGATAACTGTTAATAGAATACAGCCACCCCACAAATAAATCATTTTAGTAATTTACTATAATATCTACCGATGAACACTCACTATATCGATTCTTTCATCCATGTCGCTAAGGAATCCTCCTCCGATGTCAACGATCGCCATTTCTCGGCCAGCTCGGGCCTCGTGGTCGAATAGTTCCTTAGCGTAAGTCAGCGCCACCTCGTAGCTGTCCAGGGAGAAGCAGCCGCTTCCAACGTGGAACGCCACTCCTACAACCTAGGACAAAATAAATATTTTAAATCTGAGTGCGTAAAAAACTACAGACGTATACCTATTCAATATGCAATATATTTTATTGAGCTGCGCGGAGTATTCAAGTTCATATTCATTTTAATTAAGTTTAAATTGTAGATCGTTTATTTTTGATGTAGGATAGGACAGCTCTCCATAAATCCAATTTATGGTTCGGTATTGAAATTGGGTGTAAGTTAGCAAAGAAGCTTAAAAGGTCGCCGTAGTCACAATACATTTTGCGACACGAGTGGTTTACGTGTACCCGACTATGGCAAAGCAAAACGGAGGGTTATGATTTGCGAGTTGTAGATAACAGTACTTTTTATTATAATTAATATAATAATCGATGAATGTTATCCCATGACAACATTCACCGATTAATCTTAAGCACTTTGTTCAATATGTATTTTATAATAAAAAGTACTGTTATCTACAACTCGCAAATCATAACCCTAACCAACCAAACATAACCAAGGTCGTTAGTTAATCTCCGAAATATCACCATCTCATGATCTCATCGGTGAATGCTCGATTCAAGTAGAAATTAAGAACAATTTTGTATATTTTCCAACGAAATCGACATTCGTGGATCTTAAGATTCATCATTCATTCTAACATCGGATATTGACGCTATTAAATATACATACAAACATACATAAAGTTTAAAACATATTTTTATTGTTTTTCGTTTATCTTAACTGTAAATAAGTGATTTGTAATCTTGCTCTGATTTTTTCAAAAAATCAGATAAATCTATCTAGGCTGGACGTTCGTTATATTGCTGAGCAGGATGGCTTGTGATGAGAATACACTTATCCTTAATTTATAATAATATAATCCAACGTACTCGTATGCCAAGTCGCGCAGCTTGTTCAAGAAGGTCTCGGGCTTCGGTCTCAAAGTCGCAACCGAACTTGTCGCCCAGCTTGTACACGCTGTCACTATCGACACGGATGCGAATCAAGGCGCTAAACAGAAACAAGCATTTATTTAAATCTTAATCTAACAGCTTATTATCTGTATTTCTTTTAGTATTTGACAGACCACAATCTCCCCATACTTAGAACCCCAATGTCTAATGTTTGGGGAAAACATTTGCTAGGAGAGATTGTAAAACCTTAGCAATGCGAGTGATAAAATTTGCCGGATAGCACGTCTCGCGAATCGATACTCGAGTTAAGGATGGAATCTCAGCTAGCATTCTAGACCCTCGGTGACGACAAGGATACGAGATCTTATCATGCAATTTCGTCACACTCTTTTACTGAAGTTTTACTTTGAAATATTGATCAGCAGTAATATTCCCACAGTCATCAATTTAGCATAGTATAAGTATCTATGAATGTCTGGAATACCAAGACGTTTGCCTCATATTTCTAATAAACAATGATGACTTTTTAATCACGTAGAATTCAGTATTGCGGTCTTTTGTAAAGTGATGGTACCTAATTAATAGATCAGGCTGGAAGACTCAAAAGTTAAAGTCTAAGCATATTTGTGGTACTTACTTGACGTCTGGCCAGTACTGCTTAAGTTTCTTCAGTTCGTAAGATGTATCAAACGTTGTGACTTGAATACCGGATTCCCTCGCGTATTGCATTTGCGCAGGAGTCTTGTTTGGGCACGCGTAGATTATGCTCCTTGTAAAAAAAAGGTTCAGCTATTTATGAACCATAACAAGAACTTGTATGTTATGTTGTTTAAGTATTGGACAGGGTCTTTTATTTTAGTGTGGAGCTAATATATAAATGTTGTGTTTAGACTGCCAAAACCACAAAGAACCATTCCCTATGTGTGTATGTGTATTTGCGTGTCTGATACTTACTGTGGTGATGCTCCAAGCTTCCTCGCCTTATAGATCTCACCGGGAGATGAGCAATCGAAGCCAAGACCTTCCGAAAGCGTCAACTTCAACATAGCCTCGTCATCGTTTGCCTTCATTGCTGTAACAAATAAATCAAACAACTGAATAGATATTGTTGACGGCAAATATTAATTCTGTATTGCATGTGCAGAGATCCAGTAATTCACCTTACGATTTTTTGATTTACCATCCTGTCATCACGAGAAAAAATTACCCTCTTAAATTTTCCGTAGTTAAAAGAAAGCACCATGCAAATTCGAAATTAGTTTCTAAGTCAAAGCCAACTACAAAGCTAAAGTTGTTTATATTGATTACTGTTTAGTAGGACCTATGCATTGCTTAGTTTCGTTTTAAAAAGAACATCTCTTTCGAATTAGGTTAATCATCCTGTACCAATAATAACCCATCTAATTCTATCATTATTAAATGTCAAAATAAATACATTTTAACTACTTTAACACTTAAATAGATTATCATCGATGACGATATCATTTCAAGATAGGTAAGTTATTAAAGAAATTGAACAAAATTGGTAATTTTCATGTATTAATTTATCTTTAAACCACAATCGATCAAAATCGATTTGATGAATAGATATTAAAATATTTGATTATTTTTTTTAAATCCTTGTTTGTGTAAAATTAATATTTTGACTATACACTAAGGTAGGTTTATTTATTACAAAACATATAAAAAAAATTTATTAATACATTTTAAAAAACCTAATAAAATAATGTCTACAATGGAGTGTGCCCATAGAACTGACTGCATTTCCACGCTGTATAGCGATGCTCAACCTTTAAGCGAAATGCAGACCAGCGTTACGGTCACGACTCTCTATTTTGAATTTAACATTAAAAAATTTGGAATAATCATATTTTGGTATCATTTGCGGTAATTTTTACACAATTATAAAATCCTGTACCTAAAGGCAGCATATTATTAAGGAAGCTTGTAATTTTTAACAAAATTGTTCTATACTAATTGATTAATTTGATTTCAAATATCTTTAAAAAATACAATCATATGGTGTTTGTTTTTTACTTTCAAAGTTAATTCTAAACCAGTGATTATCAAAAATCGGTTTTCAAATGTATAAACTGTAAGACTATTCTTATCATCTTCTTAATTTTTTTCAAAAATTTGTTTAAACTAAAAAAAGCTTACCATAAAACATTTTGACACGGGGCAAAGCCTTTTTAAATCTCTGAATACGGCCATGGGCTTTATCAGTTTCAAATATATAAAATGGCTCTTTTTGCTGACCACTTTCTATGATAGCTCGAGCTATATCCTGCCCATTCCTTTCTTCTTCTAGCACGAAAGTATCCTGGGAGCTTTTCATTTTGCCTTGGCCGGGTAATTTTTGAAACTCAACTTGTATACAACAAGTATATAATTTGTGGAAACCGACCACGATGTTACTTGCTACGAGGCGCTATCGGTCTGCTCTGCTCAGTCACCGACTTGTCGCTTATAAATGTATCGCCCGTAATTTACTGTAAATGACCACATCTAATTGCTTGTTTTTAAAATTCATAGGTACTTAACATGTGATTTAAAGTTTTTGCAGCGATAGCTCTTTTATTGATCTGATTTAGTTCTTTTATAAATCTGATAAGAAGCATATGATGAAACCTCACGCCGCCTCCTCCGGTTGGTAAGCAAATACTGTACATAATAGGCTTGCAACTCCAAAGCGCGCAAATACGCGCATGTTGCCGACCTAGAGATTCCCAAATCCCAATGAAAGGAAAGCTAGCTGGTTTTTTTGTTATCTTCATGGTCCGAATCATCGAACTACAAAAATCATCCTGCTATGCCCCTAAGCCCTTATGGATCGAAAACGTTACTCAAAACGTTATTTGTGCGATACATACTCTCTTACATAGTTTTTTTCTAAACCTTTGGTATTGAACAAACAACTATGCTATCATATTCTGAACGAGTACAAAAAAAAACAATTAAGCTTGTGTAGCTGTTTTTTTACCCGAATACGGCTGGCAGAGCCGAAAGGGAGGGATTCATCAGTCTATGGAGGTTTGTATTTTGTGTGTTACTGAAGCTTCTATATTAAAGAACCGATTTTGATGAATGAGGTGTCACTCGATATACATATATAACTGTCAAGTGACATAGGATTTATATTATTTTATGAATAAGGCTATATTGAAGTTAGTACATAACAACTTCAGATGATAATATTTTCTTGATTCATAACTTTTACAGCGCAATTTTCCACTAGTCTTTATTCACACTTATTTTATAAATAAATTAAGTTTAATAAATTTAGTTTCAATAGTGTTTATATAAAGTCGTTTTAAAATAGAGGAGCATTTATATTTTTGACGTAATAAGGAACTCTAGGACAAGTACGAATAAAAGAAGAAAGAAACCTGTCAATTGTTTAAGCTGTGGGTGCACTATGATGGTCGTTTTAACAAGTTTTAAGAAGCTAGTGCTCAACCTACTGTGACCTAAGCAGGCAGGTTTTCTAAGTAGGGATTGCATTCACGACCTGCAGCGTTAACGGCTCTTATATAATATAACCTCTAGGCAGAACTAGGTCATGTCATGAGATAAGATATTATCGGAGGATTAACAGGGAATCTTTATGGATATTAAAAATGAAGAGCAGTTCGTTAATAACTAAACTAGTAAACTTGAAAAGGCTAGATCAACAAGTAGGTATATAAATACAAGAACAAAACTTAAATTCTATAAACTATATAAATTGGAAAAAAAATACTGGTATTGCAAAACACATTTATGAACGTGGACCCTTAAAAATATTTTTCTTTTGATGCTTACCTATTGCTAATATTTAAATTTAAGTAATTAGTTTTGTTGACGTAATGACTTAACAATACATATTTTTCAAGAATAACAAAATAACCAAAACAAAGCGTTGCTCAGAGTATACAATATATTTGTAAATTAATTTGTAATTATTTGTAAATATATTCTATTTAGATTTGCATTTTAATAAAATGTTTTATAGCGCAAATTTCTATTAAAAATATGTGTCTACAATTTATAAAATGCGAATATTTACCATGTCAATTTGAACTATCACAGTTTTAATAATTCGGAAAATACAAAAAAAAACACACTTTCGTGTCTTCGTCGAAAATTTCTTGTTTCATTATGCTTGATCATAAAAGTTTAGGTATAACTATAGTATGATAACAAATCGTATTTTTAATTCACCTTTTGGAGTTCCCGTTACGTCAATAAATTTTTTCGATGAAACTGAAAATTAATATTAAAGAACCATAACAATTAGCAAGGGGAATCACATTTATCCATTTAACACGTAGTCATTAGTGACGTCTAATATGTTGCCGGTATTTAGTAGACAATGTAATCAATTCATATAAAACAATCAAAAACTGTGTTCTCAATGAATTGGTTTATTAAACGTTTGCTCATTAAAACTTTTACATGTTTATCCCAAACTGAAGCATTGTGTCATAAGTGTTAAGGGTACTTTCACAGGAGGGCAATATGACGAATGTCCGTAAAATTTTAAGCATATATTACTATGTAAGCGATGACACACATGACATTATGTTTAAGTAAAGGTAAGCTCATGCGTTTAGGATTAGAATTGTAAAAATCTAAATTCCCTTTAACCTTTCCCCGCAATTGGATACTGTGATTTTGGTATGTAAGATCACATTACAGCCACGTGACTACGACATCGGATCCGTTTACGAATTCATAAGTATGCTACCACATCAAAACGTGACAATTTACGTTTTAACTTTCGAAAAACAATAGTTCTGAGAGCACTTTTAGAATGATGACTTTTCTTTTCAATTTTTCAATTTTCAAGTATAATAGGCAAGAATTTGCTGTTGCTAAGTGACGATGTAGCTGAAAAACCATGCTGGCCAAAAATAGTTATTGACTATTGAGTTGTTATTTGCTATTGACTATTGAGTTGTTATTTGCTATTGACTATTGAGTTGTTATATTCAGGAAACACAGTCGCTATCAGAGAGTTCTGATCCTAGTTTAAATAAAGACCGAAGGAGTAAGTATCGATTACCGCTTCATAAAAATTAGTGCGAGTTCATAATAGCAGAAATTTTTTCGGGGTGAGAGTCGTGCAAAGGTGGCGGTTCGTACCGCTACCGCGACAGGAGACCGAGACCGGAGACAGGGACAAGAAACTACAGGCACAATTTCTCTCTTTAGACTTTGTATGGGCGTTTTTTCGCGTGTGCGACTGTGCCAGGAGACAAATATCATACAAAGTCTAAGGACAAGATGGCGCTCGCGCACTCCACTTTTCTTTTCAGACTCTTTGCAATTTAATACTTCTTCGCTTCGCTTCATGGTTGCGCACCAAAAAAAAAAACGCGCGGCATTGAATATGCCCTAAGTGGTAAAAACTACTGCCATAATGCCGCAAGCGTAAACGCCAATAGAAAAGCGAGGAAAGGTCTTTTTAATACATTTTTATTTTTGGCGTTGATGCTTGCGGAAAAGTGGCATTTGTCTAAGGGGGCAGGCCCCTTGAATGTGAAAGAAAATTATAGTTATCACTTCTGAAAACACGTGAATTCCTAACTCTACAACAACAAACTCATGCATCATAACAGCATCATGCGTCATAACAGCAGTCAAAAATCACGTAATTTATGGAAGTTTTTTTTTGTGAGCTAGGTAAATAATTTTTGTTTTGTTTATCTTACTCAACATCAAGGGCAAACAAGCAGATGGCTCACCTGATGGAATGTGTTACCGCTGCCAATTGACACGATATTAAAAAAACATGGAATAAAAACTTTCGCTAATCTATTTAAAAGCTCATATTTTTAACATCTTAATTAAATCTCTTGACAAAATGACCAACAAATAATTATCTTCCATCTGGTTTAGTCAACCGCCTCTATGGGGGCGTACTATAATGAATGGTCCGCATTAACTTTAATTAAACTCAAGCTTTGCTTCAACTCTAATTATGATAAAAAGACTTCTTTATTCCAGATCTCTTTAAGTTTTTAATGTACCTATTCATTGTAGTCCACGTAATTTCTTGCTCGATTTTGAATAGCTGATTAGGTTGTAGGTAGCCTACGAATTCATAGACTTTGTCTAAACCCCGCCTGTGCGATAATGATGTGATGGTAAGGAACCTACGTAAACTAGAAAATTGTTTCCCTTAGAATAGGTATAATAGGTGTAAAAATGATTTGTTTGGCAAATTTTTCAATTTATTTTAACAATATTCAATTGATATTTATTATAACATTTTCTGTAATACAATAATAACAGTCGCTCATGGTTATTTGCTTTGTGCAATGTTATAATCGATCAAAGTAAATAATGCCCAATTAAATTCTCATTTAATAATAATAATATTTTTTATGTATTTTATAATCAGGTACTGTTAAATTAATAAAAAACAAAATCAACATAATTTGACGAAGGATCAGATCGAACACGTGCCTCGTAGTTTAGTTTCAAAAATATTATATTTTAGGTATTTTTAAAAACTATGGCCATCTTTGTTTTAAACGTACCTTTAAAATAATTTACGTCATGTTTTTTCTTTCGGCACGGAGATCTTTTTTTTTTCATTATTTACTTAATTATGTTGAAATGATTTTTGCAAATGTCTAGCGTGAGTTAGTCGATTTGAATAATAAATAATTATTGTGTACTATGCAAAATTCAAATAACTTTGCCAATTGACGTTTCACTTTGAACGTCAGTTTTTCTCGCTATCAAGAAAAAAAAACAATACTTTCAAAAATAACCTCTAGATAGAGAGTTCGAATATAAAACGTCAAAATAACTCTTATAACACATGTTCTTTTCGCCTAATTAATAAAAAAATTAATAGCAAAACTGACATTATAATTTAAACACGCATTTCGTGGTACATAAGAATGACGAACGTACGTACTTATTAAAAACAAACAACATTTTTTGCATCCATAATCGGAAAAATTTAAAAGCTGGTGTCACTCGGCATGCTTATAAGACAGAAGACGTCATGTCTAGTTGTGTGGCTATTACGCACACAAGCCTACTAAAAATAAACTGTCTTCTAGGTTGCGATTGTTATTTGACACTCTATCTAGGTAGGTAAATAATTAAAGAAACAATAATACAAAACATATAAGCTTACATTAATCAATTCCATTGTCACAGTCGTTCCGAATTAAAATACATTTCATTAATATAGTATATTATTTTCAACATCATTAAACTTGTCTATTGGAATTCAAAGGAATGATTTCTACGCCTCTGCAATTTAAGTAACAATAAACAAACATTATGATTTCATAAAAAGGAATCCTGTCGATTCTAAGTTTCAGTAATAAACTGAGAAATATTGAAAAAAGCTGTTTTCAGAATTTATTAGATACAATTAGGACTTTCATATTTCAGTTTAGTAAAGGTTTTAAATTGTTTTAATATGCAATAATTTGTTTAATGTTTTATGTAAATTCATATACATGAAAAAAACTTTCACGTTTTATTTTCTTGTTCAAAACGTACATTATTTTTGAATTTATCATACATCAGAATAACATGTACCCATTGAAAATCGTAACGTTCACTTGTTGGTATTTCATGGACCCGTATGCGTGCCATCTACCCAGAGTCTTAGCGAAGGGCCCGAATAAGGGCTGCAGGGTCCTTGTAGTAATAAGTCTGAGATATTAGGGTCAAGCGTTCATAAAAGTTCAGTCCCTTGACTCAGCCCGTTCTACAAGCAATTTGCCTCTCTTGAAGATTACCAAATATTTCTTTCTTGCTCGCCGCTGTTATATTTTCTATTAAACTGATCATATACCATAACATTTTGATTGTACATAGTCTTTCCCAGTCTTAGTTGAGGTAGCTTGGTATCGTATTCATAAGGTATCACGGAAAATTTCAATTTTACATTAATCAGCATAATGTTAACAGAACAAAATAGCACAGTTATTGTTAGCTTGTTCAGAATATTACGATGATGTTCTACCAATTCTTACTAAGTTTCAATTTAACTAACGTAGCTTCTTTAGTTATAAAAACCCTCCTCAAAACTAATCAAGGTATTAAGTTGGAACACATTTTCATAGAAAGTAAATCTAAAGTTCTTTTTATGCAGTAATATTTAGAAGTTTTTATTTGTTACACTTCAAAAATCAAGGGTACATTTTTAACAATCTTAAAAAAGTGTCAACATAATTTGAGAGCATTTTATATTCTCCATTTCCTTGTTCACCGTAAAATAAAATAAAAAAAATCTCGTACTAATAAGGTTTTGGCTACGAAACTGAAAAAAAAAATGGGTCAAGTGCGAGTCGGACTCGCACATGAAGGGTTCAGTACCATCCATAGAACAATTGTTTGTAGTATGTACTTATTCATAGATTTATCAAATATAGATTCTAGTTTTCAAACTTACTCTTGATTCAAAGTCTTCAGTAAGGTTAAATTTTAAGTGTTACGACCTTTTAAATTTTAATCTTAAAGATTTTAAAATTAATATATAAATAATTACATGATTTCAAGCAATATACTAGAATCACATGTCATGATACATAATTGATAGTGTGAAATTCCCCATTAGTTGGTTAACTCAACAACCTTTCAGATATATATCGATTATAGTTTTATTTCGTATACTATACGTGACAGATGTGTAGAAAAATATAGCACTGGTTGATTGCTTGTTGTTGGCAAAGTAAATATCACAACAACAACCAATATTCTATTTTTGGTATTTGTTGTTTTGGCAACTACAGAAATAGTGAAACTGTGAACAATTTAAATATGGTTTATGAGATACCCTGCTGTCAGACAGACAGATAGACAGCGGAATATTAATAGGGTCCCGTTTTTACCCTTTGGGTGCGGAATCTTAAAAATGGTGAAGGTTGATCGCCTATCGTTGGTAGAGTATATACACAGTCAGGTCATAAGTATTGTCACACAGTAAAAACTTTTCTTTAAGAATGCTGGCCACAATAAAGTTTATTGAATTCGAATTTCGAATTGTTCATGAAAATAAAAATGTATACTTTTTAGAATTTTACTCATTTTTAAATATGGAGTGGACGCTTATAATATCAGCGTGTCTTTGAACGGCGACATTGACATCTTCCACAACACTGAGCATCAGATAAGGCGGCTTTTAATTAAAAATCCTGACTCTGATAACACTTAGCACAATTGTTTTAATCCTAGATATTTTTATTAATATTAATATTGTTTGTCATTATTTTTTAAGATTCTATTTTTGTTTTTATTTTAAGTTTAATAGTTCAATTTAATTTTATATAAATTAGTAATTTGTAAATGTATTTATTATATTGTCTTGTTACGCCTGCACCATAAATGTTGTGTGCATCTGTAATTGGCGTGTACGCTAGACTATGCACCCTTATAATAAAATATTGTATAGATTTATGTACACGCTGTTGATGTGCCAATTTCAATAAATAAATAAATAAAAAGAAGACCGTGTTGCAGTTATTGCGTTGCATCCTTGCGGTTACGCGCCAATTCGAATTTTTGACATACTGAAAAATTTGTATAAAACCAAAAGATTCGTTTATCGTATCATCCAACGATACAATGAAGACTCTAGTGTAGATGACAGGTCAAAAAGTGATCGCCCTCGGTCTGTTAGGACTCCAGCAGTGATGAAAGCTGTGAAGGCGCGAATTCAAAGAAATCCCAAACATAGCAGAAACTGTTGGTCCTTCAGATGGGGTTAAGCAGAACCACGGTAAAAAGGGTGTTAAATGAAGACTTAGGGCTTCGGGCATATCGAAGAAAAACAGGACATCGTTTGAATGCTCGTGTAATGGACCTGAGACTGAGAGAGATGCCACGCTTTGTTGAAGCGGTTCGCGGGAAAAAAATATCGGGAAATTCTTTTTTCGGATGATTTTTTTACCGTAGAAGAGAGCTACAACAAACAAAATGATAAGGAGTACGCGCACAGTAGTGAAGAAGCGAGCAAACGTATTCCGCGTGTCCAACGAGGTCATTTTCCATCCTCGCTCATGGCATGGTTGGGAGTTTCTTGTTGGGGCTTAACAGAGGTACATTTTTGTGAGAAAGGTGTAAAAACCGTTGTGTATCAAAATACAGTCCTGACGAACCTTGTGGAACCTGTTTCTCATACCATGTTCAACAACAGGCACTGGGTACTCCAACAAGATTCGTCGCCAGCTACAACTACTACAACACTTTGCCATTAGCATTGTTGTTATGAGGTGAAAAACAAGGTTATTTGCTGAGATCTCTAATAATTTTATTCATATTTTTCGTGGTATCAGTATTGATAACAGTAGGGTAAGAGGTGTTTCATATTAAGCGGAGATAAGTAGGCGACCGCCTGATCCGCCGAATCCTCCGGATGATGGTGTGATCGATTTTTCTCCCGTCCTGTCTTTACTCTACTATCACAGATAGATTACAGAAAAGTCGGGAGCACAATCCCCCATCTTAAATTCGCTCAATATTTATGTTTAAATAAGGTCGAAGGAATAAAGACTGGAGGAGTTAAACTTGTTGGGCGTAGTAGGGTTTCGGTTGAGTTTTTAAAATATAATATTTTTCCCATGGAACTACTGGGAATTTTTATTTTGTTTTTTTTAAAATTATGCAATTCTTGAAATGTCTTCCACACTAAGTTTCATAAGAGAAATTTCTATTTCCCGAAGTTTATTCTGATTTAAATGATTTTTTTTTCCGATTTTTATATTAAAATACATACATACATAAGTAGAAATTAAGTTACTTAAAGAAAAAATAATTATAGTTGGGCCATATGTTTTTATTTCAATATGAGATAGCATTGTATGCACATGCCATATTTATTCATTGTCTATTTTGATCCTGAATGAACTTTTTGTTTAAATTAATAAAAAGTCATTGTTTTTGTTGTTTTCATGTATTTATTTATTTTAAATGATAACGGGACTACTGAGAAGATTCGTACCCACTAGTTCCATTGCCAATTCTAATGGAAATAATAACCAATGACAATGTTTCCAACAATAAGGACTCACAAAGGTAACGTACCGAAATTCTGGAAACATCAGATTGTTGTCCCCAGATTAAGACCTGGCAAAAACCCTTACTTAGCCTCCTCATATCGTTGTAGCTCTTACCTTAGTGTTCTCAAAGATATTGAAGCATTTTATTAAACTCGGCTAGAGTGATTGTCGAAAGTGGAGAAATTATATCCAAAACATAGTTTCGATTTTGAAAAGATGTGGGCACAATTGATAGTCTCAGCATATTTATCTTTGAAATCCGATTAGTCCTGTTCCAAAATCAAAATTACACTGGTAAATAACTTCTGCATAATACAATGTAATACTATTGATCCTCAGAGAGAAGATGCTAAGGCTAGAATTTTAGCGATTTTGATCCTCATGTTTGGGAGTTCAATTTTTGTTCGTTGTTCTATTTTCTCGCCCAGATTCGTCTGGAAGGGATTACCTTAGTCCCACCTTCATAGCCTGTACACCATTGATTTGGAAAAATCTATTGACTCCTTCTGTAATATCCTCAAAAATGCTGACGACAATGTTCTGTACTACTAAATCTCCTGACAAGGTTAGGGACCGCCTGAATAATTATTTTCATTATTTTTATATTTTTAGGCTAAATTTAGGTTTACAATGTCAGGTGTTGAACATTTAAATTATACTGTGGAAAAATGTGAGAAAAATGTAATAATAGTAAAATGAGTAGTACTATATATTCAGGGACCTCATTCAGGAGTCTGGTGGGGATCTCACCCCTGTAGTCAGAAACTGCTTTATAATGCTGACATACGCAACCACTTTGATTATGGTTCTTTTTATTAGAAAATTGCTACAAGACGGCATTATATAAATTGGATGCTATACAGTCGAGATATCTTCATATCATCACTGGTGTTATGAATTCTTCCCCTGTTAATGTGCTGCAGGTTGAATGTTTAGACCCCTTGTTATCATTGCAGAGACACTATTTGGCCGTTTCCTGTATTTCACAATATTGCTCAAATTCAAAATCACAAAATTCTTAACATTATTGAACGTATTTCTCAGTTCCAATTAACCTCTGAATACTGGACTTATAAAAATCTCCCTTGTATAGTCAAAAGTGTCAATGAATTTAGGCGACTCCAGCATGATCATTACCAGTTTTCTAAGAGATTTCTTCAAAATATATTTTGAATCCTTAATCTTCTACTTAATTTTGGTATTTTAAGAGTCAGGCCTGTTTCAATTATATTGTTGAAAAAGAACGGGTTGGATGGCTACCCATTTTACAGACGCGTCAAAGATTGCAGAAGAGAGTAACGTTGGTTCGGAGTTATGGATCTCAAATTAAAACAAAATATCATAGATGTGTTGCCCTTGGCCTTGAAAATGTTTTGACTTGGATACCAGGTCATAGTGGTATCGCTGGAATTAGATGACTGACTGATTTATTGCTGGAGATAAAGTCCACATAACATTTATACACTTTAGATTACGGCATGTGTTCTCCCTGTGTTTTCTTGCCAAATTAGGCCGAGGGATTACTCCCTCTGCGAATGAGGCCTTGAAAAAGGTAAGAAGGGTTATTAATGTTGCAAAGCTGAGAGTTTCTCTGTATGACTGTCTTCCCCAACACAACCTTTTCTCGTCCACCTCAACTATTTGATATCCCTGTCTCACACCAAGTCAAATTCCTGTTTAAATTTATAAAATCCAATACTATATAATTGTGATGTTTAAGTATTGTCCATAAATTATGAATATGAGTGGTATGTTTTGTTTTGGATCCGACAACTAATCATTGAAAAAAAAACACCGGATTTTTTTTGTTATTACACTGATTTCATCACGTGGCCTTGGCATAGTAGTTATTCATTACGATGGTTGTCACACAACAATTTTGATATAATTTTATTTTTAGTTTTGTAATAGAGGCTACAGAAATAGTGATACTGGAAATTTGAAGCGTCCTAGCTATTGTGGTTTATGAGAAACAACCCACTATCAGATAGACAGACAGACGGACAGCCAAGACATATTAATAGGGTCCCGTTTTCACCCGATGTATACGGAACCCTAAAAATACCTAATTGCGTGTCGGGCTTGTACACAAATATTCCCGTATAATTGTACATGATCACTTATTACGGTTTAAAAGATACAACAATTGTTAATGTGGAAAAAAATAACTGTATAAATTTTAATTATCTTTTTATATTTCACGAAACACAGCCTGCTAACTTAAAGTACGGACGGACGGACAGCAAAGGCTTAGTGTTATGGTCTCGTTGGCACTTTGTCCGGAACCCTAAAAAGCATTAGAACATATATTTTTTATTTAAACAAAAAAAAAACTATGAATATTAAAACCCTTTGTTGAAATATTTGAATGACGTGCCTATGCAAAATATGTACTGAAATACGTTTAATACATAAAACTAGCCTATTTCTGTGGTAGATCAGTTTGGCTTAAGATTTACTTTGGCGAAAGACTTGTCTTTTTTATTTTAAAAATGCGGACCGATTCGCAAATATACGTCCTACAGAAATGTTCAGCGGAAGATGTGGCTGGAGCGATCATAGATTCAAACAAACAGAAAGAACCGTTCTACATTTGCGATCTCGATGAGGTCTATAATCGCATACAATATTTCAAAAAAAGCATGCCAAGGGTTAAAATCTTCTACGGTAAGTCATCACCATGGGGTTTATGAACAATTTTTTCCTTTTAATAAGTAACATATGAGTAATATAGTAATATAATTTTAAATATATATTACATTTTTAATTGTTCTTAATACATATATATGTTTGCTTTTCTTTAGACTCACATGAATTTACCTTATTCTACAAACTTTTTAAAATTTAAAGTTCTATTGACTGTTGTTAGCGGTGAAGGCCAACAGTGATGAACAGCTGCTGAAGCTGGCTGTGTCCCAGGGGATCGGCTTCGACTGCGCCTCCCCAGGAGAAATCAACAAGCTTAGGAAACTCAACGTCTCGCCCCAGTCAGTATCTAGATTTATTATGCCCATTACATCCGATAAAATATCTTTAACATCGAAATACACCTTTTTACAGAGAGTATTTAATGCGTAACTACTAGTTTGTACCTATCTATCCAAGTGTGTAAGCTGAAACGGTTAAACCAATTGTGATTTTGGAATTGAGATAAATGGTACACTCGGCCATGGATTAACTTAACCTGTTTGAACATTGTATTGTTCTTAAGTTGTACATTTTATTAAGCTATAAAACTTGAAGGGGTGAAGTTATCTTTTTCTATTTCCTATTTTGTGTGTACTATGTAGTTTTGGCCTTACATTCCCAACTTATCTAAAAGATTTATTGAAATATTCTAGGAGCATAATTTATGCGGTAACAACAAAGACACCTGAGCAGATGACATTCGCGAGGGAAACTGGAGTGAGACACACAACATTTGACAGCTCGTGTGAACTTCAAAAGTTGAAGAAATATTGGCCTGAAGCCAAGTAAGTTTTTAGTATACACTGCTCTTGCATGCGAAGGAAAAATATACGTTGAAAGTGGATTAATTTAAACCACGACAGGTATGACATCTTTAAACTTTAAGTTCTAAGACATTAAGGCAACACCGTGACAATAGGCGACGGTATCACTTTCCATCACCATCCATCCAGGTGAAACGTCTGCTTGTTGGCCCATGATGTAAAATAAGGGATATTTTTATAACCATAACTACTTGAGTTACGTACATCAGTATAATTTATTTTGTAAAAAAAATGTATGCTAAATGATTCATGAATACAACCTGCTAATTAATTAATCATTCACACCAGTCTAATTAGCAAAATAAAAAACCGCGGGGTTATTTGTTTTTGTTGATTTGGTGGTTATTTCCAATTGTTGATTTACCATTTACCTACTAATGATGTTACAACAAATGGTAATTATGGTTTATACTATTTGTAAGAGAAATTCTATTACTCGAACCATAGTAGGTACCTATATTTCCTCTTTTTTCTGACAAGCCCCATATCTATATATGACTATCTTATACCCATTCGGATCGAGATTAATACCAACGCTAAAAACGCATTGCGTTTTTTGGCCCTAAACTTTACTCGACCCATAGGAATGTAAAATCTTTTTAGAATTCTATGCAATATTAGTCAACTGTTGAATATTACTTAATAACATGCCATTACAAATAGCCAAACATTAAAAAGAGTTGATTCAAATTTGCGAAACAAGATACAAATTATTATAGCAATTTGTTAAAATGGGTTAAAACGTGATTAAAAAAACTAAGCGGGTCTTTTTAATTGCATTGACAGTTTGCTGATTCGTGTTAGTGTGGACAGCGACAGTTCATACAAACTTGGTGAAAAGTTTGGCTGTGACTTTGATACTGAAGCAATAGACTTATTGGAAGAAGCAGCTGAACTTGGATTAAAGGTATTTTTTATGTCCATAGAAAATTTCTCATTCAACTTTGATTAATTTAACGGTTAATACCTTGCTTTGTACTCATAATTTATGTAATAAGCCAAGTGACATTAATAATATTTATTATTCTATTTAAAAATTGTTTTAAACTATATTAAAAAAAAAAAGTATAGTCTTTTAGTTGCTATGGGGTAGTGTGTATATAAATTTATTTAGTTTATTTATGACTTCTAGATTTTAACTGTTTGGTAAATATTTAGACCTACGAAAGACAACAAATTGTTATTATTATTAATAATATTGCTATTTTATTTTATACATTAGGTCATAGGGGTGGCATTCCACGTGGGCAGCGGTTGTTTGTCTATTTCAAGCTACGAGGTAGCCCTTAAGTGGAGTCGGCAGCTTTTTGACCATGAAGCTCGAGCTGGCAGGGGCATG
Organism: Choreutis nemorana; assembly: GCA_949316135.1. Lineage (NCBI taxonomy): Eukaryota > Metazoa > Arthropoda > Insecta > Lepidoptera > Choreutidae > Choreutis > Choreutis nemorana. The sequence goes on along the minus strand of OX438601.1, from coordinate 8,110,504 downwards.
AAGATCGTGGATATCGGGGGAGGTTTCCTGAGCGACACAGCTGACAGAATTGACGAGGTATACCTAATTTATCTTTTAATTTATGATTTTAAATGTGCCTAGATTTGGCGCTAGTTAGCCTACAATTATCAGAAATATATAAATAGGAATGTACATACCAGTACTGTGATCCCATTCGAACACCGTTTGACTAAATTTGTTGTTTCATTCATCAGACATGTAGAGTACGTATTGCATGCCCAAGATTTTAGTTTACATAACCTCGATTTTGCTCAGTAAAGATGGTACCCAGAGAAAGAACTTGCTTTTTAATTATTTCTTTTATAGTTCTAATATGTTAATTAGTCGTTACGAGGACATTATTAGTAATTTTAAAACTATGGTTTGTTTTAGGCGGCAACATTGATTAATGAAAAACTGGAGGAGCTGTTCCCCGATCCAGAGGTGCAGGTGATTGCTGAACCAGGCCGGTACATCTGCGACTCAGCCTTCACTAACTACGTCAACATCATCAACGTCAAAAGGGTAAGCCGGTGTTTGTGTGCGCGTGTTTTGCAGATCGTTTTTAAACGATTGCATTTCTAAAATACTGATATTGAAGTATTTTAATCAACATTTGTTTTTTAGTTCTTTTCATTTTAAATAAGTATTTTTTTGTATTGTCGAGTCTTTCCTATTTTTTGTAATGGTTCGTTTTACTTTGTTTGATCTCGGACGAAATTGTTTATACTCGTACATGGGGTATAATGGACCAAACATTTTTTTTTTTAATCTGCCACATCGCCACTGCCACTTTTATTTAATTTATTATTATTAATTTAATGTTTTTACAGGTAAAAATAAACGAGAAAAATTTAACAATGTTATACATAAATGATGGGGTCATCGGAGGTAACTTCAAATTTGTTGAAGCCTGGCACACAGTGAGAAAGTTTCAGGTTTGTATACGATTGCTATATTCTCTTCATACAAAGACTTCTCAGTTAAAACTTATGCTTTCTATTTTTTTTCCAACACATAGCGCTAATTTAGATATACAGGCACAATATGTCACACACATCAGTGTATTTGGCAAATGTTAAAAGATATCTAGATTTTCGCGCATCCCTATTAAATACACATTTTCCAATGGTTCCCAGCCACTGCTGACTACCGTCGCGGACGTCAGAAACATTTTACCAAGTCCTACTTTACCTGAAATTATTTGTTGTCCTACTTTTAGAGGTCAAGGAAAGAACCCATCACAGATCTAGAAGAAGTGATTCTCTGGGGTAACACCTTCAGTCAGGATGATCAGATCATGCCAGACAAGACCATCCTCCTTCCACCGTGCTATGCTATGGACTGGCTGGTGTTCGATCTTCACGGAGCCTATACCACGGTCTGCGCGTCTACATTCCAGCAATTACCGTTGACGAAGAGTAGAATGGTGATTTCAAAAAAATTATGGTTTGTATTTTCCTTGAATTTTCTGGTCGCAAAGTTTTTTAGTCCACTTGTCCTTGTTAAGTGGTTCTTTATAGTTATTGATATTTTATGCTGGAATAAACTAAACATATTGAAATCGGTCGAGTAGTTTAGTGTGTTCAAATACAGTGAAATTAGTAAACTACATTTTTTTCATCATCCAAACACGTGTGCACACGAAACTTCAATTAGCTTTTAAGTATTTTAATTAATATTTACATATGTAAATAATTCAGTAGTTAATATAACTAATTTAAAACTTATTCACGTTAGGGAGGTAGTCAAAGACAATCCAGTATTCAAAGAAGATGACTTTACCCTCCATGAAGACATGTTTGCACCTCTGCCGTCCTCCACGCCTAGTATCATCCCAAGTGAACTTTACGAACAAATGCAGAAATGCATGCGAGGATAAAGGTTTTTTTTTTTTAGTGAATCAATTAATGTATGTGTAATATTTTAACCAAAAAAATGTATTTTAAGTATTTAATTTCAATTTTTATTGTGATAATTGTATCGTTTATAAACTAAGATTAACAGATAATATCCAATTATATTTTTCTGTCAGTCCACTTGTTTGTGCATAAAAGATTTGTGGTTCTTGTATAGCAACAATTAATTATAAAAATCCAAATATTGCGTTCTGGTTTTGAATAAAACAAAAGAAAGTTTTCTTTATAAATCATTTTATTTAACATCAACTTACAAAATTTACAAATGTAACAATGCTGGTAGGTATAATTATACTTAAAAAGACATTTTGTAGAGTACTTTCTTCTGAATTAAAACTGCGCTGTTGTGATACCATCGACAGTTTTAAATGACGGTCTGAAGAATTTCCAACGACGAACGGTGTGACAAGATCCCTCACTACGCCGAGGCTGGAATGAAAAAAATCATTTATTCCTTTGATCTATGACCATTCACACCTTTTATAGTACATCCACTGGGGACAAGTGGCACTTATCCTTTGATAAAGGCTCCAAAGTTACGGATTAGGGAATATCAAGTAAAGTCAAAAATTTAAAGGGTTTCTAATGAAAATCTCGATGGTTTCTTAGTAATTTTGAAAATGTAAACAGCATATGTTCAAGATACAATTTTAGACTGCCTAAATACTTGAAAATTTGAACATAGATTCCTTTATTATTTATCAACTCTCTTTTAATACGCAAAAACATGTTTCTATGTTCTTTTTGTAAAACGTGTCGAAGCTTACTTTTTCAACAATTAGCTAAAATTATTCCTACAAAAATTGCAGCGTATTTCAAAGGACTGAAATTTCAGATAAAATGAAATACATTGATAAATCTCCATACAAGAGGTACTATATTATGCCTGAACCTTGCAAAGGTATGAGTAGAGCGACGAGAGCGTTCGTGATTTGGCATTAATTAAGGCCTTTACAAAGCTAAAATAAGCTACGACAACAGTACCGAAAACTCAAAACTTTGAACCAACAATGGGAAAAGACTTAACACTTAAATCAAAACAAAAAATCTGTATTAGTGAATTGAGAATTAGTATGAAACCGTCCGCTATGGCTTTAACTAGGGTCATGTTCATGTATCATGTTTTATGTTCAAGTTAATACAGGGCCGGATCAACAACAACTCGGCACTCTTACCCTAAGTTATTGGGAGATCGATCCGAATTTGGGAAATGGAGCCCATAGTATTTGTTATCATCAGACTTCTATATTTTTACAAAGATGTCATTACATTCGGAAAAAATTATTCTACCATGTTACCTACACTCAGTTTAGCTGAATTCCAAAGTAACATTTGAAAACTGAGCCTGTAGGCAGTTCCATAAACCGCTTATGGATAATCCGGAACTGGCAGTATACCATGGCTTATCTCTCTAAGAGGAAAAGAAATCGTGGTACAGGTCACATTAATTAGCAAAAAAACTGCCAATGTAATTAAATACAGGCACGTTTTTGCTATACACAAAACTTCTGTATGATAAACGTGTCTTTTTTAACATTGTGAAGACAGTAAACCTTAAAATAAGATTTAATGAATGGATTTCTTTTGATAAAACGTTTGGAAACAAATGAAATACTTACGATAATTTAAAGACAAGAGATGTTATTTTCTAAATAATGACGACGGGGTGAGGATGACAAAATTCCTAAATTAAGAAAACATTTCAAGATTATGATACCAAAAAGGTAACTAACACATTATAATAAGCACTAACAATTGTCCATGGACATTATGGTGCCATTTGCGCATTAGGGAATACCACCTTCAAATATTTACAAATTAATGTACCAAAATTTTAATGATGTTGCTGAGCTGTAAGCTTTGTACTGTCTTCTGTTTTTCAGTTCTTCAGTTTTAGGGCGAGAAATTTTGGAAAAGTCGCTTTTTTCATACTTTTGTAATTAATGTCTCAGGTTCCACCCTGTGCCACGCAAGAAGCTCCGTGTCCAAATTGCGATATAGGTGGATTTGTATTGTTCATTAAATTATTAATTTGCTTTCTGGTCTTGGATATACGACTAGTATATATACACCATGTTATTGCTCGGTGCCGTTAAGGCAAAATTCTTAGTGAAGGGCTGAGTTGATATTATTATTACCTGGTACTGGTGCTGGTGCTGGTGCGGGTGCCGGAGCCGGTGCCGGCGCTGGTGCTGCAACGTAACATAATATTTTTTATTAAATGTTGTTGGCAAAGAAACACACAGTCTGCTTCATGATAAGCAGCAATGTTATAGGCATCATGTGCGCATTGCTGATGCTGGAAAAACCTTTGAACATCTTTTTGGAGAACCCCGATATATATTTAGTATAACAACCACCCCCAGTACCTTCCGCTGGAGCCGGTGCGGGTGCTGGTGCTGCTGCGGGAGCTGCGTCTGCTGCTGGGGCTGGAGCTGGAGCTGGAGCTGGAGCACCTAAAATGACATACGCACTGCAGGTCAAGCATGTTTAATAAAGCAATATACCCGAGAGATGAAATATTTCTCTGCCTGTCGAAACAAAAAAAAAAGTCTTTACATCACTCTCTATGCTAGCCCCCTGTGTATGCATTTACAGTTGGTTTGGAGAACCTTTTAAAACAACACTTGTGTCCATTTCAATTTGCGCACCCCACAAACTCTTAGCAACTTAGCATGTTCATCTGGTGTTGATAAAAATAAAGTTATGGGACCCACTTAGTATATTGCATATTGTCTCTAGCCTCAGTTTGAGATCAATATCTCTAGCCTCAGATCTATAAAAGGTACAAAAGAAGTTCTAGCTTAATAATGCTTGTAGTTCACCTTCCGCGGGAGGCGCCGCTGGCGCTGGTGCAGCTGCGGGAGCCGGCGCAGCTGCGGGCGCTCCTTCTGCTGGCGCAGCAGCTGGCGGAGCACCTATATGAAGCACATAGTATCACTACAAGATCTCCTTCATATAAACTTGCATAATGATGCCCACTATTGAACATAGGCTTCTACCAAATATTTCCAAGCGGAGCGGTCGTTGCGGTTGCATACGTAGATATTCATACCATATACTTAGGCTTTTTGGACTCATTAAAGTATAATAGTATTTTTTCAAAACAGGAATTAAACTGAACTAGACAGTAATGATGAAGATGAAATTCTTTGTTTGAAAACTCAACTTTGAAGTCGATAAGTGGATGCGATGCAAATGTCATAAATAGTGTTATAGTTGTAACTCTAAAATCCAAAGATATGTAAAGAGATGTTTTAAAGTGACCTTCTGCAGGCGGGGCAGCAGGTGCAGCGGCGGGTGCACCTTCTGCCGCGGGGGCTGCGGCCGGTGCACCTTCTGCTGGGGGTGCCGCGGGTGCTGCCGCTGGTGCACCTTCTGCTGGGGGTGCTGCTGGGGCACCTTCTGCTGGGGGGGCTGCGGGTGCTCCTTCAGCCGGGGGGGCAGCGGGTGCACCTTCTGCTGGCGGTGCACCCTCGGCAGGTGGCGCACCCGCTGCAGCAGCATCTCCTTCCTACATTTAAACAAATGATTAAAACACCATATTGAAATATGTATACCGCCCAGCAATAGCCAAAGCTTAACTCAAAACCTCTTTTCGACAACATCAGAATCACAACAAAATAATATGGAAACTTTTAACGCGTCCCTGCGGGCTAGGTACGGGACTGTTAATTCTTACATGGAAGAAATCGAAAAGTTATTTTGTTTTGTCCTGTCAAAACTTGGACTACGAACACGGTACAAACGCGTGAGAAATAACGTTACCTACTGAGATGCAACGTTAGATATCACGTATTAGTAATATATTCAATTTGATTTTGATGTAGTTTGACAGGAATATATCAAAATTAAGCCTTTCAGCTACTTATTTGCAAAAGCCTCAAAAGTGGATTTTTGAAGCAAGCTATCAAATTATAAATAGTTAAACTGGCAAATTTAAAGCAATATTTCGAATAGAATTCCCTTACATATCAGTAATATTGATAGTAAAGATGAGACTTCGACTCATCAAAGATCTCGTTGCTCAAATTCTATTCCGGATATTGTAGTCTGATTTCAGATTCGTGGCTGTTTTGAAAAATTCTGAAAGCAACGTATGAATGGCGATGAAAATTTTTGTGCACAATTTCTGTTGAATACAAATTTTACGGATTTTAGTACCTTTATTTTGTTGAAAAAGCATAGAAATTTAGAAAAGTGGAAGAGGTAATAATTGTTAAAGATAAAGTATTAATTAATTATTTACTTAATTATGCTATATTTTGTATAAGAAAACAATGTCCTGAAGCTACAAAGCGTTGTATAAAAGGGAACCTTGTTTTAAGTTAAAATAAAGGTTATTAATTAACTTAGAAAGCAAAATTAAATTGCAGCTGAAGCGAGCTTAGCGAAGCAAAATCGAGGAGTTTACAATACTTACCCAAGTTTCCGAACAAACTTGCTGTTAAACATTTATTGTCATAACTTTACACTTAGTTGTAAATTAACAATTAAGTACCGCGCACACTATGATTATTATGATTTGGAAATTTCATAAACTTGAAATCAAAGTCAATTTATTGATGATAAAAATTAAGATACCTAATTTTAGCCTACGATACGAAAACTTGTCGTTGTATTCAATCAAAATTCGATGAATACTGTGTCTGAGACCACTTTATACATTGACATTTATTTAAGATAAGATTCCTTGGTAATTTCCTTCTGCTTGAAGATATAATTCATAATTTGAAGCGAAGGTTCTCAAAACTAACTAAAACATCTATGTGCTTTATGTTTTCAGTGTATAATGATTGAATCATAGTTTCATATCATTGAACAAAAATCTGAGATTATATAAATTGCATAAAAATTTCTTAAATTTTCCAAAGAAAATTACATCAATCAAGTTATTTATTAGAGAGAATTAAGATACTAAGACTTTGTTGAATCTTCATACATGATAAAACATATTTTCAGCCTCATAGTATAGAGCCACATCTGTGATGATTTTTTTGTATTAGTGTTTTTTATTAAATAGGTAAATTGTACTTTTTGTAAGCCTTTGCTAGAAAAAGTATAATTTATTAGATGATCTAATAGTAGTTGCTTTAATTATTCAAAGAGTATTTGAATTTTGAATCTAAAGAAATAAGTAATAATGTAACTAAAATAAGATATAAGCCAATGGCCAAGAAGTCCTTTTTACACCTGATAATAATTTATAATAAATAGCTTGATTTCTGAAGTCCTGTAACACACTACAAGACCAATAGAATAATTGAACTTTCAATATTTATCATCAATGCCTTTTTCAGAGTTACTTGGTGGGAACGGGAAGTATCAGAATTACTGTACAAGTGTGGAGAAAGTGAAATACGACGATTTAGCTGCGCTTTTCGTCATCTCCCAAGTAACTCCTTAGAGCCTACAGTAACCGTACTAGCATGTTACTGTAGGCAGATTCATCATTTTCATTGTTCATCTTATCATCTTCATCCCATTTATCATCTTCAAGAATGAAGAAATTATATTTACTGATGATTAGGCAGTATGGTACTAAAACCAATGCCGTTAAAGAAATATATAAAAAAATCCCTTTTCACTCGTTTCAAATGTTGATAATTTAATTTTAAATACTCACATGAAAGGAATAAAAACTAAATCATGCTCTTGGAGTTTAGGGTAAAACTTTGACAAATTATATTGACTTATTGAAATATGACAAGGTATGTAGGAGTATATATTACTACACAAAGGAAACTGGATCAAAGGGTACGAGGGAAAAATGATGTAAACTCCGACGCCTCACGTAGTACAGAAAATTAATTTATTAAACGTATCTTACAAAACTTTTCATTAATAAATATATTAATATTAACTTTGACATTTTAATTATAAGAATGGTTGATGCAAAATAATTTAGACGGAGGAATTATTCCTCTGACCTTAAGTTGGTTAGGGCCATGCCCTTCCGGAGATGAGGAAGGGTTATCACAATGGTGTTGGTGGATATGACAAGGTGGTTGATAAGGTCACATATATCATTATGGAGAGGGGACTGTTCATGCCTCAACCTCCTCCTCCTTTACCTTTTGATCTCCGGGCTTGCCCTTGGACCAGTCTGGTTTTTTCTGTAAAACAAAACCATAATTAGTTACCAAAAATAAAAACGATTTCGTACTCCAAATTTGCTTTGAACGCTACGCAATCGCATAAACTTCATAAAGGAAGCGACCAAAATAATTTGTGAAGAACTGTACTATGTACTATGAAGAAATTTTATTTCTAATATACATTAATTCTTGAAAGTTTATTAAGGCTTTGAAACAATTCTTTATGAACATGTCATATTTTTTACAATTTACTTTGGTCGATTACTAAAATCACAAAGCCAGTATAATAGTTGAATGCATCTGCACCATTCAATGCAAACAAATGGTTCCGATTCGGTAACTTGGATGTTAACTTGCAGTGCTTACTGCTTAATTTATGTACCGCTAACAGAAGTAAAATAAGGAATGGTATATATACATCATTGAAATGTCAAGCATTAAAACATATGAAACCTTTTACAAAATGCAATATGTCAGTTTGATGTGTTTGTAATAAATAAACCGGTAACATCTATAAATAGAAAGCAGTGTTTTATTCCGAGAACCATTTGTTTCCACGACATGAATTGCATCAAATGTGTTACACTCGTCTGCACCGCTTCCTCTCTCACATAACAAATACTCTCCAAGCAGTTCACACTTCGAAGCATGTCGGTACCACAAACACAACCTGTGCAAGTGTCTAGGAACTCTTTCTAACAAAAACTAAAGCGTATGTGTGTAGCGACCTAATAATAGTTATATACATAGGTGTATAAATAGACGCCCTACATATGCGTGGCGTTTTCATCCACACTCGTAAGCCAATACACAAGACAGAAATTAAGAAACTCCGCGACTTTAATCTGATGCAGTATGCGATAGAATGCAACATATTGATCCGGAGCCAATTAAATCAGTACCAGTGGAAACATTTTCCGAGATCTCAAACTAGTATCGCAACCAATCGCAAATCAAGGAATGGTTCAACGTTAAGCTGTGCTAAAATATATCCAACAAGCCACGTGATCGGCCAATAGCTAAAATAAAACGTGATCTACACGACCAGACTAGGTCTTGAGTTATTTACCTTGCCTCCAGCTCCACCCTGTGGAATATTTTATATAAAATATTACAATTACAACAAAGTTAACTATTTACGAACTAATCAACGTCTTGGATATTGAATTCGATTGGCGTCAATATGGCGTATCGTGTGGAATGTATGGATAATAGTAGTATAATAACAAGATAATATTTTCTTTAATCTCCCCTGTTCTGAATGTTAGTCACTAAAGCTTAAATAAACTTAGGTACATTAAACCGTTGATTACACAAATGGTATTAGCACGGATGCGAATCGTCAATGTTTGTATGAACTCTTGAACTATTGACATTCTCATAAAGTGCAAGGATTTGCGAAGCTTTGCCGGGAAACTCTAGAATAGTTTAAGGGGAGTTTTACAAAACAAATATTTGTGGAAATTGGCAGGGCTAAGCTCTTCCGGCTCAAAACGTAACATGACTGCAAGGATAAAATGCAAATGTATTCGAAGCTTTTCATTTCCTTCAAAATATTTCTCACCTCAATCCAGAAGGGTAAAAGTAATTAGAACCAAATGAAACTGACTAAATTTCTTATAAAATTATAATTAAAAATTTTATGTAATCATCAAATAGCTGAAATTTGATGAGTTTACTGAGTGACAGATTATTGTTTCGTTGTGTATTATTTACTTTACTTCTTCCCAATAGCCCAATCTGCTTTTTCTGCTTTCTTTGCCTGTTGAAATATGAGTTTAGTGTTGTATTGAAATTGTTGGGTGAGAGTTTTTCGGAGTACTATCTTTTTTATTAAATTCTATATACGTAAAATAGCACTAGTAACTTTATACGTACAAAATATTGCAATTATATAAAACATTTTCAGCATAAGTTGTTACTCAGAAGTGCTAAACTTCGTCTTGCATTGTTGGAGTAGTTAGAATAGAAACCACGGGAATTCCTCTTAAGCAATTTCGTCGTAATTGCTGCTTTAGTAAGATAGTTTTTAAACTAATTTTAAAAGTTTCTTTTTAAAGGAACTTTCTCGGAGACATGGATAACATGAAAAAGACTACAACAGTTTTGAAGACTTCCTTACTTTCAGAATGAAATATCAAAGTTTAATACTACGTTCAAAGTTTGACTTTAAGTAAACAAGTAATAAAGTTGAGTGTTGTATTTACCTCTTTGTCTTCTTCTTCAAGGGTGAATTCCTTCTTTTTGACAACCTTAAGTTGGTTACGGAAGTTGAATTCAGCGGCCTTCTTCTGGAGCTTGGCGAATTTGTTTTCGTATTTGGACACCTTCTTCAATGTAGGTTTCACGCTAAACAAAAAAAAACAGTTAGATGCATGTTCTAATTAAATGTAAATCAATGACTTTTTGTATACTAATGCTCCAGGTACATTATAAAAGCATATGGGTACATATTACTTATAATTAACGAATGATCAAAACAATAGTTAACAAATTAATTTTAATTTGAAAGTGGTCGTATCGTATATATTTGTAGCGGTATATAGGCAGGTCATCAAAATTTTACTATACTGTGACAGAAGAAATAGGTAGGTATCAAAATGTGGCTTATATATTAGAACCATAATTTTGAAAGGTGTTTTAATTAGATATCAAAACACCCGCAGCACAGTTTTGAAGACAAAGGAAGATAAGTGATTCAAAACCCCTGCAGATTTCCAGAGGTAAGTTTGCTTTTAACCTTGTTATGTACATTTTTTATTAGAATGTTAACGAAATACTTGAAAGGTATTTCGCTTCGCATCTATTTTTCTTAGGCTTATTTTTCTATAAGTTTTACTACGAACATCTGACTTAGACAGTTGAATACTAATTATAAAAATACTCACAATTTTCCTCTAAGGTCATTGACTTGAGAGTTCAGGTCGGAGATCTAGTGAAATGTAAAAACGGATTAAGTTTTTTTCAATTGTAAGACTGAGAGTGTAACTACAGAATTACAGATCATAGCAAAAATAATAATAGTGCATAAATATTAAATTGCAAATGTAGGGAAATTTTCAAAGATTTAGGCTACTATTATTTACATAGAACTAATCTATATGGTTAACTACACTGTGAAATATGAAAGTTAATTAGAGTAATAATTTGGTTCTAACATTTTTAAAGATAAATTACAGGTACATGTGAATTTTCAAACTACGATAAATAAAAAAAAAACTTAAAATAGATTAGTAAAGAACAACAACACATCCATGCAGCTGCAAGAAGAAATTCTAAAAAGTTTCAATCAAAAGTTCTGTGAAAGAATACAAGCAAAGTACATACATAAGTATATATACAGATGTAACAAAATAAAGTATTGAGTAAGAAAAGCAGAGAATAAAGAGCTGAGCTGAGATTAGGCAGTATTATTTGCGAGCAGTATTTGAGTGAAGACTGTAGTCTGTAAGTTGGTACTGTGGAAATCGACAAAGTTTTACAGAATGATATTGCCTCCGCATCTTTAGCCTGTGCTCTTTGCCGAATTATTGGGTCACAACTCTACAAGTACTGTGGACCATTCTGTAATGTCGTGCATGTAATCTACGGGACGTGCCTAGTACCGGTAGCTGGCCGCCAGCAGCTCCTGGCCTCGACATGGATAAAAGATACATAGAGTGCAGGATTATAAATCTACAAATGCAACAAAAATAATATAACAACAGCGCCAAAACACTTCTACGACGCTGCGATCGGCTCTAGTGTTCTCGAAAAGTGTTCAGGGTTAAGCATCGATTGACTTCTCTAGATAAATAATTACGAACAAGTTCTATTTAAATTGGAAAATATTGATTAAATTTATAATAATACTTAAATGTTGTTTAAATCATTCAATGCTTGAGTACGACGCTATGCAGATATATTTGTGTATGAAGTGACGGTGCAAAATCGATCATGTTTCGATCTCCTAGATGAGTTAGAGAAATGTATGAGTGTGTGTGGACTCGCAAGTGATTTAAGTATTAACCACTCCGATGATCCAGTATAGAACATATAGCACGATCGAGCGGCACTCGCCTCGTGGGGGTGGGGGGGACAACATCGACCAGAGCATGGCACTTTTAATTCAAACACACGTGGTGTTCAAATACATAACGGGTTTTGCAAAAAGGTTTATGGGACAAATATCAACAACCGAACACGCAAACATATCGCCCGGAATATGACGGCACATACATGAATGTTGGAGATTTGGAACAAGAAGTTTCACTAACACTATGCACTTGCGTGTGCCAATAGAGGAACAAGTCTGGTGTTCCAACTATTTTTACGTCAAATTTATTGTTAACATCAAAAAGAGAAAATTCAGTAAGGCCTCTAAGCTCGCCTCCACACAAGAAGCGACACACGGGCGGGTGCGGCGGTACTCGATTAATACTTTAGCTGTCACACAATTTAAATATTATTAAAGTGCCATACTATTACAGGGATATATTAATCGGGACTCGGAAGCGACGTCGGTTACTTATTACAAAGATTTATGAACATGCAACAGGCAATAAGCTTTAGCAAACAAGCAATGTCTTAGAAATATTAGGATTCATGATTCAAATGGAGTTTATCGCCCTTGATCTCGTCGATGATAATATTTTATAAAAATTACAATGATAATGATGATAAAAGTTACAAGAATCAAAGCAGACCTCGGGGGAGAAGTCGACCATGATGATGATAATGATGATGTTAGACGTGCATGCGCGCAGTGTGTGAGTACAGTGTATCAGTTACTGGCAACTATTGTTGCGGTTACTCTCGTTAGTGTAGTTAATAGTGTAAGCTCCATGTCGGATGACGCGGAGATCGATTTTGCACCGCACGCCTTACCGTGGCGTGTTGCCGCGTCTAACGCACGTCTGCCTTCTACTCGCACACATGATCTACCAATACAACACTTTGACCCGAGACTCGACTATTATTTACAACTCAACAACCAAACACCGAAAACTTTCAAGCGTTATCATGTATAAACACGAATTGTCACACGCGCACGTTGGTTACATATCGATGATTGTGATATTCACAATGGCTATAAAGTATTGGTCAATACCTCATAATCTCTTTTCCTGACTTCATGTTCCAAATCCCACTTCTGGCCCTCACACACATACATGCGGTCATGATACTCCTCTATTATTGTCCTGAGCATTGCTAAAGAAAAAGGAAAGATAGATTATTGAGCCAGCAGAATGAGCCTGGGCATCGATGTGAGTGACCAGCGTCTGTCGACGGGCGTGTGCATGTGTGCGGTGAGCCGTAACTATCATGTCATATCGTAACAACTAAATCAGTATCAACTCATATCATTATGCATTCCCAATCCTAGTTTTTAGTTTTACCTCCATTTTCCTAATTGCAATCGCTCGTTCTAGTTCATATTTATCCCCTTCAAGGTTGTATATTCTGTGCCAGTACATTTGACAAATCGTCTGCAGTTCCGCTAAAGAAAAACACAATCATTTTTGAAGGTTACAATTTTGGCCTCAAGGGTTGGTGTTGTGTTCACGAGAAGGGACATCGAATTGGAGGAGTCAAGCTCAAGCGAAGCTACATGAGAGTAGATCGGCATTAATGGACAAAAGATTGCGGCGATAGAATCTAATTATGTTATTGTACTTGAAGATATCTACACAACTATCTAGCTTCTTCAGCGTAATAAAGACTAGACGATGTTATTTCAGCAATATCAAAATATACTTGTTATCCACAATTTCAAGGACTCAGGTATATTTTTATTTATAGCTCCGCGATGTGAAATGATTCGGCTGCGAAAACAAATAAATTTATTTAAACTAGTCACAGAATGAACTACTCAAACGAAGAGCGGATTATGGATTGCTTTGCTGCAAAACCAGGGTCAGACCTCGAGTTCTTTGCGGGCGACTTCCAACTCACGGTCGTACTTTTCTTCCTCGAGCTTGCCGATTCTGTTGTGGTACCCAGTAATGATGCTCGTGAGAGCCGCTACAACATTAATAACATTACTCGAGCGGCACTTGCACGCACTAACCTAGCCCTAACGTCTTCGTCACCGCCGTTTTATTTCGGCTAAATAGAAAATACTAGTGAAATGTCAGTTTCGGCAGGACAGTAGTCTTCATTTATTTTGAGCTTAGAGAAGAAAAGATTCGCGTTAGAAAAGACAAGCCATATCATCCGATGCTAAAGTAAGACATCGAATTGTGTTTAATCTGTTATAAAGTAACAGACGAAGTAGAGACAACAAGGCAGTCCGGTCACAACATCGTTAAAATATGGAAATGAAGTATTATAAGTTATTGCATAATATGAGTTCGCTAAAAGAGAGCGGCTCCAATGCGGCTTCAGTCTCTACCTCCATGTCTTTCCTTTTAACGCAGTATTCCAGATCGTACTTTTCGTCTTCTAGGTTACCGATGCGGTCGTGGTAATCTTTGATCACCCTCCTAAGAGTATCTATAATGCGATAATACAACATGTACATGAATAAACTAGTGACCTTATATAACTCGACGATCATAGTATCTTGCCGAAGTGTAAATTGTGCAACATATTTAATTACAAAACATTGTGTGCTGATATTATTACACCTATGGAAACATAAGATGAGAGATGCTGCTTTTGTAGGGTTTTCTGATACTATTTCTATCTTCTAGACAGGCGTTAGTAAAAGTCGCGTTACCTTCGTTGGCATCTTCGAGGTCCTTGGGCTGTCCGCATCTCTCCTCAATGATGCGCCTCCTCTCAGCGGCTTTGCGTTCCTGTTCCTTTTTCAACTCCTCAGCGGCTTTCTTACGCAGCAGCAACTGATATCCGACGATAGTTTTTATAGAATCAATTTATTTAAAATTAAACTCTACATGCAATAAAATAGAATAGAAATTGTATTAACATACCCTGAGCTTCTTCTTCCTCTCAGGTGTCATGAAACCCTTCTTCGCCTTCTTGGCCTTGGAGGCTTCCTCCATACGCTTGCGCACCTCAGCACGCTTGCGGTCGATCTCGGCCTGTTTGGCCTTCTTCGCCTAAACATTCGATTACATCAAGTCAGCTTAGTTCTACAACTTTAAAGTGTTTTATTTGTGTACCTATGGTTAAAAAATTGCTTGTTTCAGTGGTTTTTTTTTGCATTTGGACTTATTTTCTGAAACTTAGCCCTCAAAGAAAATTTCTTTAACGAATCTTTGTTATCTGTCTTTGCATTGTTCTCATGTATTTAAAATGAATCAATTTCAATGTTATAAATTTCTATTCTGCTTTAAGTAGAAGATCAATTATATTGTTTATTTCTTTAAATATTTAGATACACTTTATTAAAAAGAAGCTAATAAAAGTAGTAATTTGTAAAAGTGTTTGTATTTAAAATGCATGAAGTTTGTGTAAGTATGTTAATGTGGTCCCTCGGTGCCGCTTTACCTCCTCGAGACGTTTTTTCTGTAAAAGAAAAAAATAGTCAGTCGTTTGAATTTTCTAAAGTTTATAATTTAATTCAGACTGGGTGCTATCTGTTTAAAGTATACATTTATCATTGGAATTTTTTTTCCTTATCCTTGCAATAAAAACTTTTACTTTAAAACGATTTAACTTTACTCTATTATTCTGATCTTTTAAAATATTTTTTTTATCTGTATTTGTTGTCACTGTTATTGAAACCCAATTGAATGCTTTAGAATTGCAAGAAAAAGTATTTTTTTACATCTAAGGAGGTTTATAATAAGGACAAACATTTCAAAATACGACATTTATAGATAAATAAACAAAAAGATTAGTGACCAACAATATGTTTTTAAAATTATGTTATAATCATGTGCATGTATGTATATATATGCATGTGCAGTATTGACATTGAGTGTTACTACAAGATTATTTTAATTTACTTTTGTTAACACGAAACGTAACGAGCTTTTATGTAAAACTACATTTCATATTTGGTGCGCTTATTTTAACAGTAAGTAATTGTGTTATTTTACTACATAGAATCTATATTTGTAAATATTTATGTTTATAAGGTGTTTAGTTAATTACAAAGGTAGATACATAAGATTATGTAAGTGTGCACTAGGGTTGTTTTGTTAGTCATGAAATTTTATTCATTTCACCGTTGTATTTTACCGTTGTGATTCATCATTATAGAAATCTAGAATATAAAAATGTTTTATAATATCAATTCATACAAAAAATATATAGTTGCAAATATTTAAGATCTTTTTCTATTTTTATTTTTTATAAAATTCTTTGTTTACCTATGTAGTAGATTACATTTTAATAATCAAGTACCTATACCTCAAATACAATCAAATGTAGAAAAATAATTTATAGTATATCCGTGTTTGGCATTTCAGTGGTGGTTCCTAATTATTCTATAATATTTTGAACTTAAGTTTTGTGTGCAATGTTAAAAATATTAGTTACGAACAATAATTACCAAAGTCTCGAGGAAGTATTGAAGCTTCTGAACCAATACTGTTGATCCAAAATTTAGCAGCAAACACCGCACGAAGGTCGAAGATGAGACAGGATACAAAAAAAAATACAGAAATTAGATGTCGTGTTTGTAAAGATAAATAAAGAGATATTTCTCAATCTTTAAAAATATATCGTTATGGACGAACGATAGAACTTTTCACAGTTAGGCTTTTGTTTGAGTAAAAATATTCTTAAAAATGGAATATTATGAAATAATTACAATTTCAATGAATTTTTATTCGATTTTGCTTGTTAATTGCAAATTCCATAATTATTCAATTTATATGGTCGATGTTTTAATTAGATATGCCTCATAATTTTTTGTTATATAAAACCCATACATACCTCACATCATCATCCGCCATTGTGTTTGTTTCTGGTTATGTGTTCTGAAATCATAAAAAATCATTTTTTGTAACACACGTTATTGTGTTGCCCAGTAACCCGTCATTATAAATTTTGTATTGCGTATTTGGCTGTCAATGTATGGGCTGGATTGGAATGATGCCAACAAAATAATAGGTGTTAACATGTGATATTTGATCTGCGAAATCTAATATTTTCGATCATCATTTAAAATCAGTCTAACTTTATATTAAATTAACATTTTGTGTACATGTGGTAAAAATATCGTTTAAGTTTTCCACAGACTTGCTAAACTGCAAGTAAATTGCTTCATAATTCATCCTGTAAATGATTAATCAAATTAGGTCAGGTTTCGAAGTCTATTCTTATTTTCGATGTTGAAAAATACTCTACTTTCTCGTAATAAAACAGTTCGAGCGCGTAAAATTCCGTAATTAGTTTCGGGAATGTTCGGATGAGATCGGGAAAGTTCGGTGTGGTGCGGGACTGAAATAGTTTGCCGCCCACTCCTGCGCTGCCTAATTTGGTGGCAGAAACCAGCGACTTCAGTTACGCCGGGAAAATTTGATGTAATATGAAACTTGTCTATTAAAACTTATTGATTCCAAATTAAATTAAATTTAATGACGGTAAAAAAATTAAGTCCTCCTAAAATAATAATGATAAAAATAATTTTAAGTGATGTCTGAAAGTATTACTTATAAAATAATTATAAATGTTATACAATAAAACTCATAGTGACAGGGACTGATAAAATGTTATTAGATATCAATTACTCAGCTTAGTTTTCTATTTACGTCATCGATGACGTATAGCCTTCATTGACGTTAGAAGCTTTAGATTTTCTTTACAGTGATAAATCCACATGTATGGGAAATAAGGTCGTGTAATATATGACACGTCTAAGCTAGCCACTATGTAACGAACACGATCAATTTTATGTTACTTTAAACTTAGATAGAACACACACTGCAGCGATGCATCTTGTCCGGTGTTCCATCACACCGAATCACTTCACTTTCACATGTTAGTAAAATTATTGAATATATCCACTGCACTCACCTAGGCAAGAAAAAAAGGGGATGGCCCTATCTGATGGTTCAGCCAACACGAGCCACTACTGCTGACTGGTGGCGGGAGGCCGGGCCAGCGCGGGCGGCTGCGCGTGGGCCGCTTCCCCCTTCACCCCCCTTTCCTCCCTTTCCCCCTTCATGGCCCCGCGTCCCTGCACAAGCCCCCGCGCCCGCCCTGACACCCACGTCCCGCTCTCCCCCCGCAGTGACCAACACACCCCGCTTCCCTCATAGTCATTTTTAGAGCAGTGTCGTTTTGACACCATCACCGAAATAACACTAGACCCAATCTCCAGGTCGGCTCGGATTCCTGCGCGCTTTGTATGATCACGTCATGCCTATGCGTATTTTCACAGATGTTAATGAATCAGTATAACTTGTATTCGAAAAACAATTTTTGTTTTAATACAATATGATATAGGTATCATTTACAAATTTTCAAAGATAATTTCAATGATACCGCGTTAATAATTTCTCGCAAAATAATTATGAATAAATAGGAGTACAAAGAGATTTTTTTTATAAAGTTGTTGCAGTCAAGTAGATTTGTCGAGGGTTCGGTGTAAATTCAGGCCAAAGTAAGTTGACGTTAGAAACCGATGCTGATAATACGCAGTAGCTACTGAGCTTCCAATCAATTCGCTACGGAATACGATTTCATTAAATCCTTAATTAAACTTATGCAGACGCGGCCGTAGTCATTCAAAACTTTACAGTACGACGTGTACTACGAAAGACCCCAGTCCGTAGTACGTAGTACGAAACTTTATACTTCGTGTGTTGGTACAGTTCGGTAGGACGTTTTAAAATGTATCAATATTAAATGACAGGGACCGTTTGCAACTGCCGATTGTGAATTTTTAAATAGTTTACCACTCGGATCGGATCAAAAGCTTGTTTTTAATTATTTATAAATTCATGCAATCGGTTCGAAAGAATGTTTTAATTATTTTGATTTTGATTTGATTTGATTTGATTTTTTGATTAAAATACAATAAATAAACATAATATTAAAAAAAAAAAACAGTACTCTAAAACTGATCAAATTGAGATTTGTGAAGTAACATAGTTAAATAGAATATTACTATTGCAGCACTGGATTTTTTGCGTCTTCATTTTGTTTTTTGTAAAAGTTACATTTACATACTAAAAATATTAAGAGAGTTCATTAAGTAGCTTTTCTTCAGATCATTTCGTTTTAGCTTCATTTTGATGGTAATACTTTTTTAGTTTTTCTTTAGCAAATAATATAAATATTTGTTGTTTAGGCTCGAAAACAGATTTTAATTTTTGAAATGTAAAGTCAATAAGCTGCCACAAATTCTTATTGATTTGCCTTTGATAAATTTAAATCACACACTACCCTTTGAAATAGGGTTATAGTAGATGGCTATATGAATGATAAGAAATCGAGGACAGATATAAAATAAACTGTCCACCAAATTGTACATAATTAAATTACATTACAAATTGTAACTATCGAGTTTCTTACTGTTTTCGTATCGGTAGAATCAACCTTTCGAACCGCTGGTAGAATAATTTGAGTTGACTAATCATAAGTACTTTTTTGAAGTTTACATCTTATAATATAAAATGAATCGCAAAATGTGTTGGTAAGCGCATAACTCAACAACGCCTGGACCAATTTGGCCAATTCTTTTTTTAAAATATTCGTTGAAGTTCAAGGATGGTTTATACGCGACAAAAATTCGAATAATTGCCGGAAAAACTATAAAAACAGCCCTTTTCTCTTCCCCATACAAAAGGTTTTTTTTTCTATATGACAGGACGAAGTCTGTCGGGTCCGTTAGTAAATAAATATATTTTTGATTGATTGATCGATTTAAAAACGTAGAAAGACTATCAGAAATATATACTTACAAATGTTTGTAGTAAAGAAACATCAAAACAATTAATGCGCAGTAAAACTTATGTAGCTACTGGCACATTATACATTTTGTACGAGATGTTTATTGGTAGTTAGGTACTCGTTCTATTTAAAATCTTTGCCAGATCACTTTTAGACGTTTATTTTCATAGAAAATAATTTTCATAGTTAATGACAAAAAAAGCACTTGAAACCACTATTGAAAATACAAATATATAACCTACCTTTTTAGCTTTACCGCAGTCGGTTAAGATGAAAACTGTCATCTAACAAACTAATTACGAGTAATTGAGATAAAATTTTATAACGTCATCAAATACGCGAAAGGTGATACTAAAATATTACGGTCCAAAAATGATACGTTAATGAACGTTAAACAGGCATTTTGTAATTACGAATTTGAGAGCTATCTGATATCATTGGTAATGAATTCAGCAGTAAAGTTATTTTCGTTTTCCGTTGAATGGAATTCAATTATCATAGTAGTTAAATTTTATCTGAAAAACAATTTTTTGATTTTATCTCTTCCTAGCTGTTTATCGATAAAATACTTTTTAATTCAACTAATGTTCAGTTGCTCTTCGCTTAAAGAAGCTGATTACATTTATAAATTAGTTGTTATGTATTTGTAGCACTTAATATGTAGGTAGTTTTGACTATTTTATATAACTGTAGTGGCAAAGGGGGCCACGCACGTTACGAACCCTAGTTGTCAATCAGTAAAATTGTTTATCAAGCCTTGATAAATCATGTTTTGGTTTTATTGGTTCCAACAGTATCTAATAATTAACTATTAATGTCTACGACATATTGATAGAAACGATTTTAATGTATATATTAAATACTAAGAAAGAAAAAGTGTTTTTGCAACGCATGCCAAGCACAGCTATTAGTGGCATATATTTATATATAATTAAATAGGAACGTACGCACTGTTGTTTCCCCACAATGTTGTATAAGAGCGGTTTGATGACACAAACTCAAACATTCCCAACTAAATTTATCGTAGAGTATGTTAAGAATGCCCTTGTATTGTGCCCCTTATAATTTTGTATAAAGCCACCCCTTGACGCAGTAATTGAGACGGTGGTTCATATTCTCCAAGTAAACTTCTGACACTCATGTACTTATATCGCATACCTAAATTCATTTGTATTCAGTTATGGGCAAACAGGGAAACTCTCATATCCTTGATTCTTCCCTCACTAAATAGTACTTAATACAATCTCTATTGAAAACCATACTTTGAAGATTAAAGCAACTTTTTGCTAAGCAGATTTTTTCTTAAAAGATGACAATGAAAATCTACGGTATTTGTATAAACTTAGAAGCACCCTGTTTTGTCTTTACTAAAGACAATTTCTTTGTATCGTTCATGTTCAGAAAAAAAAACATCAGCTGTCATATTCCTTAAACGTACAGTGAAGTAACGATGGGTTGGGAAGTAAAATATATAAGGCTCAAGAACGACTTTCCCCCTCCAGCCCTCTCTGAATCGTACAGAATACACCCACACTGAAATTTAATTCTATCTTGAGGCATAATTTTCTACCCCATTTCGTATTAAACGAGAGAACTTTGCTTCCCTTAAATTCTTAAGTCAGGACGAAAATTTAACAAGAAGGTTAATATAAAATACCTGAGAAGATTTAAATAAATTGATTAAATATTTTTATTGATTTTACTTATAAAAAATTGCACTGTACTAATCAATGTTTTATTCTATTCTATTTAATAGCTAAAAACGATTTCAAAGTACATTAAAATTATTTTAAGCAATATTACATGAGCCACCCACAATTTTACGGCATAAAATTTAATAAAAGATAAATAAGTCTAGACTAAATTCGGCAATTTCATTTTTATTGACGTAGTCGATTTAAAAGAGCCATTACAAAGGAAAAATTGAGGAAGTGTGAAAAGTGATTTCAAGATTTACGACACAATTATTCAGTGAAAGATATGAAATTCAGATATTACGTCCCGTCAAGTTATCAAAAATATCCACCATCCTCATTTATATTAATGCGATAAATGGAAGGTATTTACAATAAAATATCTTTGCAATTGCACGAATTTAAAATAACTTTACTTATCATTGCGATGTTGTACCTGGATGGACTTGTTAATAAAATAAAGGTAAAAAATTCTTTAAATTGATTTTTTTTAAATATAAAGTGTGAAATCGAGTGGCACAAACTTTTTTTTTAAATGTTGCACCAATACATAAAATCAGACTTGCTCAGTAAATATTTAGCTTTCTTTTTTGATATCGTCGGTGATTGCACAACTCCGCGTAACTAACATTGGTAAATACCGCGGAACTACAAACAATAATTGGCAAATCACTAGATATTAATGAGATAAAGTTGTTAATTAGTTTTGTTACTCCTAAAAAATTCATTAGTTTTGTATTTACGCGGTATTTTCTATCGTTACGTACGAGAATCACGTTAGTAGCTAGGTAATCACTGAACTATACTCATTCAAATTAATAGATTTAAAAAATCTAAAAGCTTTTAAATCTCCTAGAAATAAGAAAATATATATTATTTATATAGGCTAAAATATATAATTATATTATTTAGGCGTATATTATTTAAGGGTTTATTAATGGGATATATTTACATGACGTGTATAGATCGTGGGAGTAGCTTGAGAAGATTCGCCCCCACGTTTTGAGTCGCCCCTGTTTCGGCCTCGTATGGTTTTTTTTCTTATTTTTAGGATATTTAAAAACGTGGGTTTTTAGATTTTTTAAATCTATTAATTATTTGATTATTTTTACCTTTGTTGTTTGTCTGTTTGCCGATAATTTGAGACAAATTTTATCAAAATCGGTCCAGCCATTTTATAATTGTAAAATGCATTGTCATCGAGTTTGAAGCTACCCTGAAAATTTCAGCCTGCTAGCTTATCGGGAAGTGCCACAAAATTGAGTTGCAAAAATCCAACCGCAACGACAAACAAACAAACAAACAAGAAAAGTGAGTGTATAAAATCGTGGGAAAAAATGTAAGTGGATCTAAACACGGTAACACATGAATCATCGCAAGTTTAATGTCAACCTTATGTTGTACGACTTTAATGAAAATCAACAAGGTTCTTAGGTCAAAAATGGAAAATTAATGAAATCGAGTTTTCTCACTCAAATCAGACCAGCCTAATCATTATGTTTTGTGGTGTCTCTCTTTAATTTAAAAGTAAGCTTGATTATTTTACAATTATCTCCATAGTATTTAAAGCACCATCTTTGTAAAACAATGAAGTATTTTATTAAGAAAATACACTAATAATTTTAATAGCGTAATTCTAACCCTAGCGCCATCTATTGGCGTTTTTCATTATTAACGCCAATGTTCCCGCATTGCTGAAAATACCTCAACCGTGCTGAAACTCTGAAATAACAAATTCAATTTAGCTTTGGTAGATGGAGCTTTACTTTTTACGAGTTCTAAATAGACGTCATGCCGTGGTAGCTTTTTAGGGTTCCGTTTCGGGAACCTATCACTAGGCCTCCACAGCATATTCGTCAGTCCGTCCGTCTGTCTGTCAGGTGTTAAATAAAAAAAAGTACTTCTATTGCTATCCTATACCAAAATAATAAAACGGTCCCCATAAAAGAAACGTGATTTGTCTGCGTTTTATGATCGCTCTTAATAAAGGTAAAAAATTCTTTAAATTGATTTTTTTTAAATATAAAGTGTGAAATCGAGTGGCACAAACTTTTTTTTTAAATGTTGCACCAATACATAAAATCAGACTTGCTCAGTAAATATTTAGCTTTCTTTTTTGATATCGTCGGTGATTGCACAACTCCGCGTAACTAACATTGGTAAATACCGCGGAACTACAAACAATAATTGGCAAATCACTAGATATTAATGAGATAAAGTTGTTAATTAGTTTTGTTACTCCTAAAAAATTCATTAGTTTTGTATTTACGCGGTATTTTCTATCGTTACGTACGAGAATCACGTTAGTAGCTAGGTAATCACTGAACTATACTCATTCAAATTAATAGATTTAAAAAATCTAAAAGCTTTTAAATCTCCTAGAAATAAGAAAATATATATTATTTATATAGGCTAAAATATATAATTATATTATTTAGGCGTATATTATTTAAGGGTTTATTAATGGGATATATTTACATGACGTGTATAGATCGTGGGAGTAGCTTGAGAAGATTCGCCCCCACGTTTTGAGTCGCCCCTGTTTCGGCCTCGTATGGTTTTTTTTCTTATTTTTAGGATATTTAAAAACGTGGGTTTTTAGATTTTTTAAATCTATTAATTATTTGATTATTTTTACCTTTGTTGTTTGTCTGTTTGCCGATAATTTGAGACAAATTTTATCAAAATCGGTCCAGCCATTTTATAATTGTAAAATGCATTGTCATCGAGTTTGAAGCTACCCTGAAAATTTCAGCCTGCTAGCTTATCGGGAAGTGCCACAAAATTGAGTTGCAAAAATCCAACCGCAACGACAAACAAACAAACAAACAAGAAAAGTGAGTGTATAAAATCGTGGGAAAAAATGTAAGTGGATCTAAACACGGTAACACATGAATCATCGCAAGTTTAATGTCAACCTTATGTTGTACGACTTTAATGAAAATCAACAAGGTTCTTAGGTCAAAAATGGAAAATTAATGAAATCGAGTTTTCTCACTCAAATCAGACCAGCCTAATCATTATGTTTTGTGGTGTCTCTCTTTAATTTAAAAGCAAGCTTGATTATTTTACAATTATCTCCATAGTATTTAAAGCACCATCTTTGTAAAACAATGAAGTATTTTATTAAGAAAATACACTAATAATTTTAATAGCGTAATTCTAACCCTAGCGCCATCTATTGGCGTTTTTCATTATTAACGCCAATGTTCCCGCATTGCTGAAAATACCTCAACCGTGCTGAAACTCTGAAATAACAAATTCAATTTAGCTTTGGTAGATGGAGCTTTACTTTTTACGAGTTCTAAATAGACGTCATGCCGTGGTAGCTTTTTAGGGTTCCGTTTCGGGAACCTATCACTAGGCCTCCACAGCATATTCGTCAGTCCGTCCGTCTGTCTGTCAGGTGTTAAATAAAAAAAAGTACTTCTATTGCTATCCTATACCAAAATAATAAAACGGTCCCCATAAAAGAAACGTGATTTTGTCTGCGTTTTATGATCGCTCTTAATAATCGCATTAATAAAAGTTAAAAAAATATTTTTTTTTGTATGGCATGTATGTTTGTCCCTATATTCCATCGTAACCACAGACATTTGTTTTAAACTAGTTGGGACATAAACAGTAGGTACATGCTTAAAGATAATAATAATAACCACATCACAACTCACACATTACTCAGCTCTAAGATATAATCTTGTATCGCAGGCAACAAGCAACGATATGATATAAAATACATAGATAGAATACAACATCCAAGACCTGTAAAGCGAAACAATGCGTCTTGCAAATAACACAAAGTTTCTTCCCCCGCCGGGATTCGAACATGGAACGAAAATCGAAAGCAATCTGCTGTTTACACATCTGCGCCAAAGATAAATAAAATTTACGTTATCTTAAACATTGCAAATTTCTTAATATTTATTTATGATATGTCGTTATATTTATCTCAATACCTTGAGTGTCACTAAGTTTATTAAAATTATAAAAAACAGACACTATTCATCACCAGGCAAATCAACTTTTTATACATATATTATTATTACTTTGATTTCGATCAGTTCGCTGTGTAACAAAGAGATTTCCTTGAACAGCATACTCTTTTATCCATTAAGTATATAAATTAATTATGGCTCACTAAAAGTGTGAACGTGGTAGCTCAGTTTGTTACGTGCCTTGGTGAACCGACTGACCCGAGCCGACAAGTTCGAGTAGCCATAAGTAGTAACTGCCATGGTTCTCTCTGTGCCCGGATATTAGCGACAGATTCGCAATCAGTCACACTGGGACTCAACATTAACATGCGAAAAACGGTGCGCAACACCTCTGCCAAACCCTATCGAGGGATTACGGCGTAATTTTATGTTTTGTGCTACAAAAAACATAAACACAAAAACTTATCGATGCTGACCAGTTCCAGTTGCTTGCTTGCTAAATGCTATGGGAGTATTAAATTACCAATACCATATAGTGATCCTAGTATCGTAATATTATAAAAGTGCAGCAATACCATCAGTATTTGCGACATATATCGCGTGATCATATTGACTGTTTCATTCTGCCCTATCACAGTGTTGGCTTTGTGAGAGCTTTTCACACCTGTCTTTGTCACTATGGATGCCTATGCGTATTAAGTTAAAAAATGCATTTATAACACAAACGTCAGTAAAATTGTTGAATTATTTGACCTGGCATAAATGCTACTCATTCTAAGATCTCCAAAATGTACCTACTAAGTTATGCTGCCAATTTTCTTCTGATAATTTGTAGACTTGGGCAGAGCCCTAACCCTTACTGCTTACGGGCATCACAGTATGCGTGAGTATGTAGGGGACGAAATTCAGATTCCTATATAATGTAGGTTTTAAAATATATTTACCATACTCGTAGATAATAAACTGTTATAACGTAGAAGTAAAATTTATCGATGAATAAAAAATATGATAAGGAGGATAAGGCCAAAAAGATCTTAGATCATCATCTATAAAAGGATTTCGACACTAATAGTCAAGTAACTTTACATGCTTCGTGCTTTTGAAAAATCATTTAAAAATATGACTTTCTGAGTTTCGACTTTTTCGAAAATAATTTCAAGACAAAGCAGAGTGTACAAAGTCACGGCGGGGTGAGGCAGGGTGGTGGTATGACGTCACCCTAGGTTGCGTGCAGGGAGCAACGCCTCTGTATTCGGGTCACCTATTTTAGAATGCAAGTAACGTCAAATGAGTACGGAATTATTGTGATTTTGTGGAATATTAATTTAATGAAAATTATCTGAGGTTTAAGACGGCAATAGTTGGAGTTTTGCCTTTTGACTTCAAATTTCGCTCTTTATTTCGGTGAATTTTTAACATCGGTAACAATTCACTTAAACTAAAATAATTTAAGAGTGAAAACCTTAATTTAACTATTCTTATTTTAATGTAAGACAAGATCACAAGCGCATTGACGACCCTGTAAATACGAAGCTTAAATTTAAATTTCAGTCAGGTTGCACCAATTTAAGCGCTTTACCTACTGCAGGTTGAAGTCGTATGCAAAGCGACTCTCCATGACTTTTGACCTTTAACTATGTCCAACGCAGTGAAACTATTGATTTAATTCTTGTCGACATATTTCAATGTTCCGTGTATTTTAATTGTATGTAATGAAACATGTTATAACGGATATGCTCAAGGTATATGATGACCAAAACGCATCATATTTGATCGTTTTTAGATGATGTGCAACAGAAAGGATAAACTTTATCATTAATTTATAAGTACATGCAAGTGTAATA
This sequence comes from Choreutis nemorana, assembly GCA_949316135.1. Lineage (NCBI taxonomy): Eukaryota > Metazoa > Arthropoda > Insecta > Lepidoptera > Choreutidae > Choreutis > Choreutis nemorana. The sequence goes on along the minus strand of OX438601.1, from coordinate 8,083,221 downwards.
CAACAGAATAACTTTTCAACTAGCACATCAACAATTGAGTGTCTAATTTATTTACATGAAATTCAACTAAGACTCATCTTAAGGGCATAGTCCTTAATGATTAGTGGCAGCGAAATTTGCGATCGAGCGAGCCCCGTTCCGCACCCCGTCTTCACTTCTCCACAAAGCCTGTTTCAGAATGAAACTGACCCACTTCCTCCGCTGCAACCCCCCCGCACCGACTGACGTCATAGCAAACTCACCATCGAACATGTGCATATCCCAATTTTCAACCCCACACCATTATCACCCCAATGACACATCCAAAAAGCTCGAAATTCCCCCTCAGGGTGTAATGTCGGTAAGGCCGTTTTGGTTTTAAGGATGAAAGTATGGAGTCAAAACTGGGTCATCCAGGGGTGCAGGTTCTATTCATAAAATCGAAGTACAGTAGGTGACGCGCGTTCATTCTTACAGGGATCGTTTGGTGGGACATGGTTCCACCTGGGATAGACTGACGCATGAATCAGCCTTTTGGCACTTATTTCATTTCCTTCTAATGTACCTACTAATGTATAGGTTAGTTAAGAAAATGCTAAGTACAACTTATTGCTGGAAATATTAACGCTAGTTAAAATTCTAAAAAGAGGGTTTTATAAAAGAAAGTTCTACGAAAGGTGTACTATATACCTGAGATATACCAAGGGAAATAATATCTAAAAATAATCATGAGTGGGTACTTCACTAGCTTTGTTTATTTTAAGGGCTGGAGGCTATGTCCTTGGGGTGATGCACAAGGCTGCATTGGAACCATGAATGGCCGCCATAACGCTAAAAAAAAACCTATTTATACTTATTTCCGTATCTTCAGCGAAATAAAGAAAAATACAGGGTATAAATAGAGCAAATCTGGTGTGTCGTAACCAAATGGAAGAATAGAACATTTTTTGTTCTTTTACTTTTTTAAATTTTTAATTTACAAATCAATCTTGAAAAACAGGTCTCTCCCCTTGAAGGTTTGAATGTGTTGAAAAACTTGGGAGTACGCATTCTCTTTCTCTCTGGTCAGTACCCTATGCCTGAGGATCGTGGTCAGCATCAGGATTGCGTCTGGAGCGGATGATACTAAAACTTAAATAAATTCATTCGGACTAAAAACCATCTCAATGCCGGATCCAAATCAAACATTTTAAGCTTCTATTTTTGTATGAATGGATTTGTATGAAAATAGTTATTATTTCAGCTGTAAATCATAATTATTAGTGGCCCTGCAAGAGCAACATGATCATAGAAATGCCTAGAATAAGAAAAGATCATACTCGAATTCATCCCCCTCAGCGATAGCAAACGCTTTTTTTTATGAAACTAGATGACCATACAAAGATTTTTAAGATAAAGGCGAATGAGTTTTCATGTAACACATTCAACGACCTCAGTGGCACAGCGGTGTGACGACTGGCTATAACGTAAGAGGTTCCGGAATCGAATCCGGGTGGGAGTGGAACATTGTGTTATTTGCAAGACTCATTGTTTTGTTTACCGATCTTAGATGTATTCTATCTTTTACATGTATCTATTTGTGTAGTTGATACCGTTGTTACCACCTGCGACACAATATTCTGCAAAACAGATTCTACAGGGCTGTGACACTGTTTGCGTCGTGATGTGGTTATTATTATTATTTATTAACAGCAATAACTTTGGGGGAGATTCACACATAAACGTCATTCCCAAACTAAGCCCATATAGGTTTGTGCTATACCTATCTATGCATATGTTTATTAGCAGACATTATTTTGGACAAAATTTTTTAGCGAAACAAAACATCAAATATAAAATTATATCAAATATTTTAAAATTCACTACAAATTGTTTTTAGCAAATGAAGTTAATTTTAGAACCCCACGGGCGTATAAGGTATGGTTAAATGTCAAATGGTTCGAGTCGATATCCCACTTGTTGAGGGTGACCGGGTCATTGCGGGGTGGGGGGTGGAGTAGCGGGGGAGGTTTCGAGAAGGAGGGGGGGCGGTTTGCATCGGACAACGACCCCTCGCACACCTAGCGAGCTATTTCAGGACCTAATGCATCGAACCCGAAGGTCAAACTTCAGATTATAAAAGTCTACACCTAAGTTTAAAGATTTGCCGTTATTAATTGCAACTGAAGGTTAATTTTCAAATATTGAATGCATTTTGAGATCAAATTTAATTTATTACATGAACAATGTTAGTACGAATAATAGTTATTTATTTAAGTTATTTCATAAAAAAGGTAATTTTTAAATTTTCATGATAGAATAATAAATTGTTTAATAATTTCAGGGGAAAAAACGTATTTCAAGAAAATATTTATATTCTAATCTTAAATTTATTTAGGCGAAGCCGGGGCGGGTCGCTAGCGACGAACGGATGTTATCCATGTATTATGTACGTATAAACCTTCCTCTTGAATCGCTCTATCTATTAAAATACCGCACTAAAATCCGTGGAGTATTTTTAAATATCTAAGCATACATAGGGACAGACAGCGGAAAGCAACTTTGTTGTATATTATGTAGTGATTATTAACTAAATAATGCAACAAAACTATCCGTGACACAACGGTGTCAAGAGTGATACAACTGACCGGTAACAAATAACACCACTTTTCCTTTATAACCAAACAAAACGGCCTTACAAACTTGCTTAAAATGTTATCTTGTATCTGCAGTAAACCTTAAACTTGTTGAAATATCTGCAACTTTGCAGTTATTAATAGGGATCTTGTTTCGAATATAGAGTTGCATAATGCGAAGGCATAGGTGACGTCACGGAGGCGCGGCGCGGGCGCGGCTGCGGTTCTCCATTCATATCCCGGCCACACACACACACTTAAACCACCTACACCCATACAGCTGCACACACGATTCTCATTTTCCCAGTGACGTCACGCGCTTCCACCAATCGCAGCGCGAATCCATTCAAGCCTATTTCCTGAAGGGAAATTCGTCGCGTGGGATACAGCCAGCAGTCGACGAACGGTCGCGCCCCCAAAGGCCCACGTTGCTTCCTTGGAACCGTGAACGAAATTTATAAGTTGAAGTTTCAAACTAGTTGATAAAAATGATTCGCTATTGGCATGTTTTTCAGATTTAAATGGATCAGCTTTTGTTGTGTGGTAAGTTTTTATTAAAGTTTTTTTAATTACATTTTTGTTATTCAAACTTTATAAATATTTTTTTTAATTTATACGAATCAAATGACTACGAAAATACTACGATTGCATGTAACGCCTCTGCCTACGCTAATCCGTAGCTCCGTAGACTCGCCCACGCTACGACTTTCCTAAATAAAGTCTGCTTACGTGACCAAAATCAAATACTTAGTCTTAAAAAATAAAACCTAATTAGATTTTTCTACTACCAAATAACCGCAATAAATTGAAAAAAATGTACAATAATTTAATTTATAAATGCCAATTTTACACTCTTCTTAATATGTAATATGAGTATAATGACGTAAATAAATAATTTTTTCCCTCGACTTTTAAGTTTAATAAATATTTACATGCAAAATTACATTGTTTTATAAATTATCACAAGGATAAATCCCTTTTTAAACCCCCTTAAATTAACATTTAATTTACTTCTTTCATACCCAGGCAAAAACTAAATTCCCTTAAATCTGATTTTAAAAATTAAGGTTACGTCTGGTCCTACTTAATAAATCAACAAATAAAAATTAATAAATATTTTAGTTTTAAATCTCAATCATTAAAAAAGTCTTTTGTTTGCCATACAAAACATATTTTGTCAAACCGATTTTTTTTCACAAACTCATAAATCGCGTTCATAATTATTCTTGAAGATGTCATTAAAAATTAAAGCATGACTTGAGATTGAGACTTGACATGAGATTTAACGTTTGCAAAAAAATTATACGTAGAAACACAGGAATTCAGTTTATCCAATTCTATTGTTTCTATTAGTTCTATTGTTTGAAGTCAAAATGATAACTAAATAATATTATTTTCCTTCATAAACATTTGTTTTTATCTAATCGTGGACATTGTTTTAACGTTTATTTTTTTGTTATAAAATAACCCATATAGAATATTATTTACGCTTTCCAATCATCTCCTCATTAAAAACTTATGCCCACAAACTTTTCACTAAAACTAGTATTTATTTTCTGAGACTAATACAGCTTGAAAGATATAAATACGTTTTAAAATCAGATGAGTATTTTCGCAAGCTTACCCAATATACGTCATTTTAATAAGCATGTATTAATTTAGAAAAAAAAGTCTTTTTTTTCCTAACTCCAATGTACATGAGTGTATGTCTATTGGAGTACAGGATTTATTTTCGTAATTTATGTCACCTTATATTTGTTATCGAGAAGTACACTTAATTAGGTTCTATTAAGTTTAAAAGGATTTGAAACGCAAATAAGACATAATTTTAACATGAATTTTTTACTGAAATTTAAATGTTAAATTTATTTTACAGTTCATATCATGGCACATTCGTCATTTGTAAAAATTTAAGTCTCCTATATTAAATTCTTTGAACTTTATAATTTTCATTGTTCTTATGAGATGTAACAAATCATTAATCCTTTTGTTATGAGTAAAATAAAAAAAAACAATTTTTTTTAAAGAAATCTTATATTTTAAGGTTTTAATTGAGCTGGCTCCATGCAATTTACTCACTTAGGCGATGAAATTCAAAAAACGTCTTTACCCTATAGGATGTTAATGTGAATATTAGGTATAATATTTAAAAGAGTTCACGTGTCGAATCTTGTTACAAATAATAAAATGATAATTCGAATTGCAAAAACAGCCCATTATGAGTAATGTGTTTTCAAGAAAATATATTATATAATCAGTTGCATCTGAATGTTTCGTGTATATCTAAAAATTTAAGTTACGTAATACTAATTTTGCTGATTTATATGTCTGGGAACAAAGAAGTTTATGGAATGTGTGTTCAAGAAACAGTTAGGTATATCGTACAATTGGCGAAACTAATTATTCCTTTGTTGAACTGAGAGAGAAAAAAAACATTTCAATGTTGAATAACATCCGAAGCAACTTATGATGACTGTTAAAGGCTGGACATAGTTTGTTTTGCGATTTGCGATAAGATAGACATGTAGCTAGAGGAACAAAACAATGAGAAATTTCTTTAACATTGGATGTAAAATTATGCGAAAAATCACAATTAGATAATGGATTCTATTTCGCTTACCTTGCATTAAGATAAACATGTGGTTATCTCAGAAGCTTAGAGAGACGATATTCATAAAAGTGAAGGAGCAATTCGTATGCAGGATGGTTGAAGGGGGCGCGGTGTGGTGCTTGGCTTGACGTCAGAGCGTTCCCGTGACGTCATCGCAGCCTGCCACACCCGCTTTTGACGTCACAGCCCCCATACCTAGGTCACACGGTGTTATCACACGCGAACAGCGACTAACCCTCATGCTTTTAATCTTTCGACAGTTGAGACAAACTAAAATTTTTAAACTTTTTTTTGTTAGTAACATTATATACATAAAAATAATTATGTGTCTGATTTTCGTGTATATAATAAACCCTTCTGATGCGTTTTAAGTTCATGTTTAACATGTAAGTACGTGTTTAACGTCGTACATAAGTTTAATTTATTAATATCAATGATAGAAAAAACAAATCGGCGAAATTATTAACTTCCATGAAGTTTCAAACGTTGCCCCTGTAAAATTCAATGAACGAGCTTTCGCGACGTCACGGGCGCTGCAGGCTGTATCTGTCCTTGTCTCCTGTGGGTGCGTGAGAGGGACGGGAGGACCCAGTGACCTAGTTTTCCGACCTCGCTCGGGAGGGACCGGCTTCTATTTTTAATCTGAAGGTCGCTTTATTTATAGCTTGAGGCGTGCGGCGGCGGCGACTAATGTATCCGCGATCGTATTGTCGTCGCAATAAAGAATAGTATCGTGACGAAAATGATTCTCCCTACTTCTGGAAATCGTGTTTTCTGTGTCTACTTAAAACGTGTGTTTCATTTGTGACGTCGATTTTTTTGGAAAAAAAAATCTCGAAAACCTAGAACAACAAAAGGAAGAAAAACAATAAAATGAGTCCTCGCAATTGTCATCTGCTATTGTTTACTTAAAATAAATTAATGTAATAGAGATAATATTTGTAACAGAGTATAGTTTGGACATAGTTCTCGTTCAAGAACATTACCCGAGCTATGGGCTTCGTAAGTTCAAATAAACAATAAAGCTCGTATACGTATCAAGTTCAAGCTTTATCGTCACAGTTCTTAATAATCTCTAGCGTATATGTAGTTAGCTGTTACTTTCTGTTCTCTGATCGCGTAGACCCTCTCTAACATCACTGGCGGCCCTTACTATATGCACTTCCTAGGTAGGCTATAATAACAGGCGCGGATGCCAACGCGTCCTTCCTATTGGTTTGGTACACTTATATCAGCACATGAGGAATTGCGGCGGTTTGAACGCTGTAGAATAACTTACAGCAGAAATACCTAGAAATTTATAATACCTCTGATGCACCACCTACCTAAAGTAGGGCTATGTACGAATCTTCTATTGACGTCACACTTTCAAGTGCGTACGTAAAAATCTCTATAAAATCTTCGATGCGTTGTATAGAGATCATCGTTTGACCGTGTACGAGTATAACACTAAACTGACACAAGATATCGCGCCGCGTTGACAAAACTTTCCCTATAGATCTAGATTAGCTCACTGGGGCATTTTAAGGCCTCTGGAGAAGACAAAATAATGATTCAGGAAGCCTTTACAGCCTTCCTGAATCATCCGCTGGGGATTATATTTTAATTGTATATAATGTTGCTTTGCTGAAGGGGTTTTCCTCAGATTCAAAGCCGCGAGCTAATCATACCTGAAAGGAACGATAAGCCACATAATGAGGAATGGTTAATTTAAGGTCAAACTTTATCAATTTAACTTGGTGCCGTCCCCTATTTACGAATTTCAACGTAGGATCAAGAATTTATACAAACTACCCATCATATCTTGTGGGAGTGTAGTCTCTGGCATGATGAACGGTCATGTTAAATTTGATACAAGTTTCCGCTTGTAGTCCTTTATTACCAAGGTCTCGTATCTATTTCTAGACCCTGTAATTTTGTAGATCAACTTCCGTGCGATTTAAACTGATAAACTACGTTACTACTGGTAACGTACGATTAATCTGGTCGTTTGTCACCAATGGTATTGATGTGATATACAGGTAGGTTACGTAGTATTAAGTATATCCCCTGTTAGTGGTATACCCAGGTATTTTGACGGTCAGGCGTCTCCTGACTGTTGTCCCCTTTAGTTTTTGGCCGCTGAGTACCGGTTGCCAGTTAGTATACCGGTTTCTAACTACCTCATATTTCTACTAACTCCTATTTCTCCTGATCAGGTTCATTGCGGCTCTCAAGACAGCCGATAGGGTGTCCGAACACAGCCTGTGCATCATTGCAAAGCTGCATTATTCGTAGATTACTCGATCAAAGGACGCCAATAATGATTCTGGTGAAGGAACTGCAGTGGTGGAACAGAATGTATGCCCCGAAAAAAAAAGATAAGATTTAAATAATGTACTCGTATTGAAATATATAAATAGATATTTTATTATGCTTTTTTCTTATTTCGTTTGATTTTTCAATTAGCATGTAATTAGAAGTTAATATTTTATAGTTTCACCCACTTTCAAATTATTGCATGTATATATAGAGTGACTAAAATGTATAGTTACTGTACTTTTTTGTATTCCATTGTTATATCACTCTAATACCTATGGTTCGACAATTTAACTTTGTTTCTGATTCCTTTATTTCTGCAAACGGTTCCATTTTTTGTCCAAAATATTATTAATCTTTAAACGCATTGTAACGCCGACTTATTGAGAACCTATTTTGATAGAGATCCTTCCTATCTCAAATTGAGCTATTACAGTTTAGTATTATAATTCAAATCCTATGAGTATAGTAGTCGATTTTATTAAGACCAGCATCGGCCCGAGCTGAGACTCGGTCCCGGGACACCAAGCGTCACAGCAACAGAATAGCTAAATGATATTTTTCTTTTTTATACATTTCGTGATTGTACTAAAACGCCAACGTCTTCTTTAACCGACATAATCTGTTAAATACGTACTTATTAGTGCGTAGGAGTTTAGTACGTAAGTGAACGATAATGGCTGCCAAGCCAAACATCAAGAGTTCGAGTCCCAGCTTGGTCTGTTTTTGTTTTTGGCTCTATTTTGTTGTTTTTTTTAAAGGTTTCGTACCCAATGGTAAAAAAAAACGAAACCCTATTAATATGCCATCACTGTCCGTCCATTTGTCTGTCATCGAGCTGTACCATTCACGTGTGTGTATGTTGGTATCTCATGAACTAGCTAGATTCTTGAAATTTTTGGAGAATGTCTATTTATTTTCCGCTGTAATAACAAATATAAAAAATGGGGTTCCCATACAAGAAGTGTTTTTTTCGACGCGTTTATTCATTAGAAGGTATTGGACCAAATTAAAATTAAAAGAAAATTCAAATTGGGACTACAATTTATTTGAATGGTCTGACATTTTACCTATATTATGATTACTTCTATAATATTTCCTGACCCAAGTTTTTTTGGACTAATGCATTTTATTTTATCCGTACATGTTATTGATTGCTTTACCAACCTACATAACATTATGTAATAATTATAAAATACTGCAGCAAATATCGACCAGATTTATCTCATGCTCATTAGGTCTTGTGGACCTTTTTGACGTAGAGGTCTATAAAGTATCAAGACTTACTAATTACCTACTTCCTACTAATTACTACCTATTTTATTATTAATCATATGATCCGTTGGTGGTTCCATCGGGTTACACAGGGTGTCCAATCATCCGATTTGTTTGATGCTCAGATACTTTGATTCCATCAGATCACAATTCCACGACTTGTCTTGAAACCGCCTTCTTACCACCTCCTATTTCTTCTGATTAAGTAGGGTGTCCGGGCACGGCCTGTGCGTCATTGCATAGCTACAGAATTCGTTGATTACTCGGTCAGAGGACGCCACTGTTGATCCTGGTGAACAGGATTTGCAGTGGTGGGACATAGTGACGGGAGTGCCCCGATAGATAACGATTTGTTGGGAATAGGTAACCAATTAACCCATTTAATTTTTACAACAGGACTAACATGCAACATTTAGCATTCTATCGTAGTTTAACACTATATCGCTTTGTCTACTGGTCCTAATATGGAGACAGGAAGTAAATGTTTAACAGAAAATAACTATTTCTGTCAAACACAAGTAGGTAATCGTGATAATTTGTCGACAAACTACTAACGACCGCGGTGTTTTAAAATCAGCTGAATGCGAATAGATATTGATGAATATATAGGACCTATAATATAGTCAGGCGGTAACAGGCACCAATCCGGCACGCTTGGTTACCCGGTGTCGTATACCACAAGCCGGACACACTTCCGAGGGGCTTCTCAGGATACCGTTTTTTACTTAACTCCTGTTAGTATAGATTAAATAATTAAGTAATGAAGGTATTAAACATATGGGAAGTAATTTGGTAAATAGTTTATAATAGGTACAAGTTTTTCGCTCGAGGATCGAGGCCAAAAATACTTGATTTTTGTATTTTCTGAAACAAAATGTAACCTACATCCAACCGTTTTAAACTTAGATGGAAGAATTTCGAAATCAGATGACAAGTTAGACATTAGGTAGGTACTATAGATGAGGATACATAGTAATTGTCCAAGAATGCCATTTAGTCCCTATCCAGGTCTAATGAGTTGCGAACCCACGATATACCTAAGCATTACATATTAGAACCAACAATACATTTTTTAAGTTTTCTTGTCTTTTTGTCGTTATTCGAAGGTTAAAAGAGTTTCTATTTAATTAGGTAGCTAGTTATAGTGTTACAAAGCCGTGTGTCTGCCAGCAAATCTCGTTATACAATGGTTTAAATCTTCGGGGTTGGACTGTATAAGTAATCTTGTAATAGGGAAGGCGCCTTGTTTGTAAGGCTTCTACCTGCATATATGCGTACATTATGTAGTACACACCGATACAACATATTTAAGTTTGACGCAATCAGCTGTTACCAAGATCCAACCTATGCATAAAAGGTTCTGAAGCGACATAAACCCACACACACATTGATTATCCCTGCAGTTATATTGTATTATCATGTAAAGGTAATTCTGAATGCTATAAACCACTTTTAAATGAGCACATTTTTTCCCGACTGGCAGTTAAAAAATGTATATTTGTGGTATGGCTTTGTCAGTTCTAAAACCATACTAGTCACAATCGAGTCCATACTTATAAAGCTTTTGGTAAAGGGGGACTGAAGGTAATGGAGAAAATATAATTAAAAAAAAGACTTAATTATTCTATTTTTAATACCTACTGTTGTCAGAACTATATTTTCGATTTCAAGGTATTCATACAAGTTTATTTTTCGATGATAACGGAAAAAGGAAAAAACTTTAGTGAGATTTTTTAAAGAAAACACTAAAATAAACACAGAAAAAGGTCAAATAACCTTTAACAGCCAATAGGACATAATAAATGAAGAATAATAAATTCAATTATTACAAAAAAAAAAAGAATCAACTGCTTGAAAATAATATCTAATAATGATAATAAACATTTTATTGACGAAATTAAAACAAACACTTTAGTGCCATAATTCTGCCATTAAGATTTTTAATATAGTACTTTAATATCAACAAACTCTTGAGCCAGTACATACAAATCTAAAGATATATCATTCCTCGAAATTGGCCAAGCCGTTTAGATTACAAGAGGTAATTGATCAGACATACATACACGCGCGAAAAACATTACCTTCGTTCAGTCGGGTAAAAACATGCAATATAAAAAAACGCTTGTAACACTAATCTTAAATCTTTGCCGTAATCGCTTTAGCTCGTGGTTTGTTCCACATCGCTAAAAGGCTCAACTGAACATAGGCTGTATTAAATAGTTGTAAGGCATCCCGGCAAAGTATCCCTCATTCGAAGTCCAAACCATACCGTGTCAACACGTCCTAAACTGTTCTTATTTTTAATTTGTTTTTTTTTTAAATATTGTAAGTGACCATTCAAAAAATCTTTTTATTGTGTTTTTTATTTGAAACCGAAGTGAGTATTTATTTTTATTGGCGTTTAGTTTAAAGAATATTAGTTTTTATTTCATACGTTTTTCCTAATTGACACATGTCAAGTTTTAGTTTTTAATCGCGAATTTCGATCATAGTATCAAAAAAATGTTTTAAGGGATAAACCACAAATTAAAAAATTAAATTAATGGAACCTCTGAACTTAAAATAACATATTAAATCATTCAATTCGGTAACCACCCAATAAAGTATAAACAATTGAAAGAATTTCCATTTATTTTTAATTTGTACTCTAACTTAATTACAAAGGGGAACTTTTACGTAATAATATGTCAAGAACGGTACGGCATTAGTATCATATGTTGCGATTTGCGTGCATTAACTTTAAGCCGGTGAAGGTATGGTTTCCGTACCCTACTAAGGCTTCACAGGACATACGATACTTCGACTTTTTACACCCCATCCGTCCACTTTTTACCTTCGCATTAGTAACGTCGTCTCAAATACAGTTTACCTACAACCTTTTTTTCTTCTCATGGCAATAAATCTGTTTTTTTTGAGATTACAACTTACGCAGGTTCCAATTTCAAATTACTTCCAATTCATTACATTCTTTTAAACTTATTTGTTTTTTTAATTTATCTTTTTCTTTCCAGCCTGTGTTTTATTTTTTTTTTCTTAATCATCGAACACGGAGTCTTGAATAAATAGAAGATTTTGTCTTGGGAGGTGGTTAAATGAAGCCCAAAGCAGCTGCTGGCCACTGCACAAGATTAGTAACTTGTGATACTCTTGTGCGTGTGACAGCGGCTATTGCGGGCGTTTCATTGTCTACTGTTAATACACTTTGAAGACATCCTTCGTGCTCGAAGCTTCCGAAGCTTTAAGGATATTTTTCGCCTACTACTTAAAATATTTCCGAATATTAAACAGAAACTTGACCTGAATAAGGATTAGGTAACTGGACTATTTATAACATAGCGTACAACCAAGGCAATATTTCCATTCATAATATTAATCGCAATATAACATTTAAATTTATAATGCTATATTCTTAAACTTAAATGTTTTTTTTTATTTATTATTAGTTAAACAAATTATAATTTTACAAAGAAAAGTATTTTATGTATGTTTAAAATTATTAATATTTTGAAGCTAACATATAGATATGTTCTAATCTACAAATAAGTTAAACGTATTATAAATTTAAAAGCCTCAGCCACAAATCACCATACTTTCGTAATCGACAAAAGCTCATATGCAAAAAATTAAGACGTTATAGAATAGAATAAAAATCAGTTCTGTTGAGAATTTCTATTTTTTCTAGAATATGTTAAGCTGAATGTAACGATTATATAGGTAAGAACACAAGTAGAAACCAGTTTATGTAAATTAATTGACATTAGATGAAAATATCAAATGATAAGTTATTGATTTTAAAAGTTTCGCGAATATCTCTAAAAAGTATAATTTTAGTGGACTATGTATTGAAAGTGTATACCTATGTATTTATCCATATTTGGTAATTATATATTCTGTAAGAATTGTATCGAAGGAAACGAGTTCAAGTAGCATGACGAACCAACATAATGTTAAAATATCAAGATTTAGGTGAATTAGGTAAAAATGTGTTTATACTTTACAAAACTACACATCGATCGTAATTAAGCCGTAATTAATAACTAAGTAGGCAATCGTAGCAATCGATATATTTTACATTTGTTTGCGTACCATTGTAACAGAAAAATAATGGGACATAATTATTTAATTATCATAAAATTGTAATATTTTTTCGCGGTCAAATCAGCGTTAAATAAATGGGCTATTTTAAATAAACTTGTATTATGTACGTATGAATTCAATAATCTTATTTAAAATTCCTTGGGGACTTCTTGACCATTTTTAATTTGGAAATTCCTTGGGTAGCTTGAGACTTTTTGAAATTATAAAAGATGTACTTCAAAAAGCCTCTGGGGCTTCTTTAGTGAGAAATATAACCCCTTGAGATTTCATAAAAGTGACGAAAGCTAGCCTAGTTTCATATTTTAAATCAATTCCTTCTTAGTAAATTGATAGCGAATTTATTGTTGCAAATATTTAAACTTTAATCAAAGAGATCAGAATGTGAACCTTGATACGCGAACATTTGAATCACCCTAAATATATTTTGTTACAAAACCAGGAATACTTATATTATTTATTTAATTTTATAAAAACTAGAAGACACTTTGTAAAATTGTTAATAACTTTGATCACCTGCCGACTACAATCGACGTGGACGAAGAAGAAAAACCACCAGGTGATAAAAGTTTCAGCTAGCACAAAGGTTTAAACTACATTTTTGTTAAATAACTTTTAATTATTTTGAGAATAGTATTATAAAATTGATATATAGGTATTAGCAGTATTTTATAGTATTATAATTTATATTTGTGTATGTTTATTATATTATCCATAAATAGATTTGTAAATGAAGGTAAGGATATGTTGCCTCACCTAACATCAACAATAACTTTGACTCTAACTTATTTCAAAGTTGTAGTTAAATCTTTGGTTACCGTCAAAGCTATTGTTGAAGTTAGATGGTGCAACCTATTCTTATTGTTCATGTGAAACGTGTTTCTTTCAGTTTAAGGATGTCCTTTAATTGTTTTGAGAAGCCCTAAACAACTATTGGTCAGTGCACAGGACTGAGTTTTGATACACTCTTGTGCGTGTTCCAATAGTTATTGTGGTAGCTTCAATATCTACGTTGAAGGAATCCTACAGCACAACACAGCAGCAGCCTCAGGTATGGTGGACTATCGTGGACTATGGTGGACCAAGACAAAGAACCGGAGGCTACGTATATTTAATACATATATTTTTAAATATAAAAGCAATTTAAAGTTCGTAACATTTGTACATTACAGCATTATAAAATTAGCAACAAAACTAACAACTAACGCCATCTGTTGAAGTTGACGTAATTCAGTACGTAATCAGTAGAGTCCCAGTTTGATCGCCAGAAAATGTATGTCTAATGTACACCGTTTCTGCTATACATTTTCATTCTTTGATTCTTTGATCATTCGGCAGAGATCGTTTTGGAAAACGTGACTCAAATAAAAGTAGTCAAACAATTTTTTATTTTTTTAATTCAAAAATTTTATCTTAAAACCTTGATAATCATGTGATCGTTGTATCTATTACAAAATTTAAATATTAATTAACGCCATTTGTAACTGTTGCTGTTAACGATTTATTTTAAAGTGAAAGTCCCACTTGGGGCGTCAGCCAAGATTTCAAACTTATTTTTAAATATAGTGTTAGTCAAAATTCAAAACACAATTCTTTAGATGTTTTATGGCAATATTTTTTAACTATGATAAGATATGACGTATCTATATTTATAAGACTAGTTTATGGGTATAGAAAATTGGATTCAACATATTTTTTAACAAGCTTCAATGGAGAACATTCACAGGAATTCAAGATCAATTAAAACTTGAAAAAAAACACAGTAGTTTTTGTTTTATTAAAAGAAACCATAGGATGATTTTACATGAGGTTAAAATTTTAAAAATTACGCCGAAATACTGCCTAGGCGTCACAATCTTGAGGTGCACGCAGTACATTGCTTTGCGCGCCTCGCACTAACTCCGAGAGCACCGGTCGAGGACAGCAACGCACTGCGCGTGAAACGTCATTCGCCTACATTCCACACGAAAACTAATATGCATTTTAAATATAAATTAAATATCTCGAAGACAGTAAATCGTATAAAAGTTTTTTTTAGTTTTACTGTAAGGAATATTTTAAGCTTATGAACAAAAAATTGTGGTGTTCTCCATTGACATAGGTATTATATTTTTTTATTGATCTTGCTAATAAGTGCTATTATGAATTGTTTAATTGTAATTAAAACATCATATTGTTTGCCAGATAAAGAATTTTATTCAGTGGTAAATTCGAGCTTAATTGTTTTATGATATCCTTCATTATAGTTGCATTCACATATACTTAATAATTATAACCTGATTAACAGCGCATACGCTGAAAAACTTACAAAATTGTACTTTTAAATACATTTAACACGTAAGGGTTAGTCTTTAAGATCTTCCCTCTTTTTGTTCTTATTTTGAAATTTGTTAAAATAAATACTCTCATAACTGACACCTCACCATCATCATTTAGTTACGAGTACAAAAGAAATACTCCAAATTTGATCAATATGAATATCTACACGGGGTATTTGGTTATCGATAAACAAACACCCTGTTTAGTCATTTATGATGTAGGTGAGTAAAATTAAATATTTATTGTTTTTGAGCAAAACAGACATTGTCAGCATTAGGTCAGTTTCCTTAGAATAAATACAGCATTATACAATAAGTGTTCGGTTCATTCAATTGACTTGCTATGGAATTAGATACATTTTAGAGATTTTAATTTTTGCCCCCATTAATTGATACATACAAAACAAGTCTTAGATAAGAAGACGACTTTTATGTAACTGTAGTAGGTACATATACTTGAAGCCTAAGGGCTCAACAAACGCTTGATTACATGCAAAATGTGTCATGATTATTTTCTGAAACCAAGTCTTCTTACATAAGATAACCATTCATTCATTCAATCGCTTATAAACATTTTTGACTCTCAATATAATTTATTAATATCTCTGAAATATCCTTATCATTTGTTCTTTGATTTTAAAGCCATGTAACTTAGTCTTGTTCAGTCTTGCCGGTCTCACCGAACAGCATGAAGCAAACCGTCGCATGTAGGCACGCCTTCGCCGGGATGAATTTGTCATCGAAACTTAGCGCATACCGATACATCCAAACAGCCTGCTCGTGTTCAGCCTACAATTATAAAACGTGTTAAATTATATTAACCTTTGGATTTGGAAAGAAACAATCGAAATCTGAGATGTGTCACTTTTTGAATTGAATAGTTACTTATTGTAATAATTACTAACTAAAAGATAATGTTACAAATTAGTAACTTATTTTATTTTCAAAACAAAAAAATAACCTATCGTATTATGACAATCTCTTCTCAAAAAGGTTTAAATAATAGATAGCTACTACAGTATATTTGTTTCGTGTTTAAGTGTATACCAAATTAAATATTATTGAAAAACTATCTGACTTAACTTAATGTGCAATCGACAAAACAATGGAGTAACTAAAACAAATTGCAACTTTTTAACTGAGGTTCTTTCGCGACATAGGAGCTGAAAATTTGAAATAATCACAAACGTATAAAGCATTTCAATATCATCTGTATCCGTATGTCAGATCCGTTCAATCTTGTCATTAAGAGCGCTGGCAGCCATACAGCACAAGTCTTATGTCATTTTTAAAATCTTGTGCAGGCAAGTTATTTAGGCGTGAGGAACTCCCTTCTGATGAGATTCATATTAGTTACAACTAATCAGTTTTGCATTAATACTACGCTTTTAAACCGGAAATAACCCTAATTTAAATGAATTAAGAAAACGTCAATCGGGCTTGCAATTAAAATGTATTTTCTATATTTACTTATACAAAACAATTGTCAACGATTTTTCAACTGTCACTTCATTCAAATAGTGCCTATATAATAAAGATTCCTGTTAACTTACCAAATAAGTATGAGCAACTGCTACTAGGAAAGCGTCGACTTTACTCTTCGGTGATAGATATAAAGCTAAGTATGCCACTTCCTTAGCGTCCTTATATTTTGATTGACTGCAAGAAAGAAAACGTCTAAGATGACAAACAAACATACGGTTGGTCCAATGCCAAGCAGTCTTCTTTTGGTTTATTTGGTTTTACATAACAAGTGAAAACCCATTAGTGTTAATATTTTCGTTGATTTAAATATACTATAGTTTGCGTTATTTATTTCACGTTCAAGTTAAAAATGAATGAATAATCAATTAATATAGTTCCGAGTCCAGCCCCGACCAGCCCAGCTGCCATACTATACTATACTCACGCGAACAGCAGCGCGACGAGCGGGCGCAGCGCGGGCGGAGGCGCGAGCGCGGCGCGTGCTGCGTGCGTTGCGCCGCGACCGCCACCCGCGCCGCGCCCCTCCACGCCGCACAGCCACCCCGCCACCACCGCGTCCAGCCCTGACCAGCCCAGCCTACCATACTATACTATTCTCACGCGAAGAGCAGCGCGACGAGCGGGCGCAGCGCGGGCGGAGGCGCGAGCGCGGCGCGTGCTGCTTGCGCTGCGCCACGACCGCCGCCCGCGCCTCGCCCCTCCTCGCCGCACAGCCACCCCTCCACTACTGCGTCGAGCCCCGCCCAGCCTAGCTGCCACACTATACTATACTCACGCGAACAGCAGCGCGACGAGCGGGCGCAGCGCGGGCGGAGGCGCGGGCGCAGCGCGGGCGGCGGCGGCGGCGCAGCGCACGCAGCACGAGCCGCGCCCCTCCACGCCGCACAGCCACCCTGCCACCACTGCGTTTAGCCACGACCAGCCTAGCTGTAGTAAAGGTATGTCTTTTCTAATACAAAATCACACACTTTTGCCGAACGATTTGTTTTTTGTATGTAAACTTCAAAACGGTTTATTCGTTTTTTTATTTTAATTAAAGTTAATAAAACAAATCTTAACCTAACGTAGTATGCAACTTCTTCACTCATCGATCACAATCTCACATGACAGTAAATGACGATGTAGCCGAAGGTTGAGCATGCTCTAGAAAATGCCTATTTAATATTTGAAGAGTTGCAAGTTGTAATGCTCGTAGATAATAGATTATTGTTAATTTATCTTTGACATCAACCGTGTTGTTGGAAACAAAAACTTTTTATTAAAATAAACCTTCATTTCAGAATTGCAAAACGCGTCCAGCCTGTCATCACTGCGCGTGCAAAAGACGTTTACATCGCGATACGTTCGCGTTCCGAGCGTTCACCACATATGAACTACTACATTGTTGTATAATGAATAGTAATAGAAATCAATTTAATACAAAGTGTATATTTTTATTTAATAAAAGATAAAATAATCTAATGACTGATTCCAATTCTCTTTCTTTTTTGAGTCGACACCTTCACACTGTCATAGTCTATTTTAATCTACTTCAATTCTATTTACAATAACTTAATGAGACATCTAATACAACAACGGGTATTTTTAGACAGTATTGATAAATTATTTCCGTTACTACCATACATAAATTTATAATAAAACACAATTTAATCTTATAATAATAGCCTCGTTCACAACATGGGCAAACTAATTGCCACCGCCGCCAGAACACACCAGACGCAGGATCCAATCAGAGGATGCGTCGGTGTGACCGCGTTCATACACAACATCTGATCGCCGCTGCGGCTGCAAGCTGGACGCGTTGGTTTGACGTTAGAACACGTAGCCGTAAATACTTGCAAAATTCCTCTACCTACTCCGATCACTGATTGAAGTAAGATTTTTGAGATTGTTTTTTTTGGAAGTAAGTTCTTGAGTTACAGACCTATTTAATTTTAATTCATTTATCACGAGAAATAGCTTACCGATTCCGAAAATTTTGCCAAATCATCGACGAACGAGGCGAAGTCGAAATTCATCATATCCGCTATAGCAACTTGTCTGTGTATCGGCTTCCAATCTTCCGTGTCTATTCTACTCAGACGGTTCGATATGAAGTTCTCATCGGAGTCTATGTGGCGGCAATCTAGGCTTTTGCTCTTAGGTATCGGTTCTTCTGAGATTCTATAGTATATAATGCGGTAGTTTAGTAAAATCTAAATACATAATTTGTAAATACACTGTTATTATATCAGTGAATATTATAACCACTACATATCTTAATCTTTGATAATTAATCTGTCTTAATTTGTCTTATATAAAAATTAAGAATTGCGCCTTATAATTGTGCAGGAATTATGGAGGACGGCTGAAAACTAGTGCAAAAATTACAAATCATCGGGACACAAGGATCAATCAAATTTTACCGACACGTTTACAGTGTTTTCTTCCCTTGAAATTAAAAGTTTTACACTTTTACGGTAAGCTTATTTAAAAATAATGTGAATTAATGTTATAGGTTTAGGGTAAGAACATACTTTGGGTACTTTGATTAAATAGTCGCTTTTTTTACTTTGAACCGATTGTTTTTCCAATCGATATGAGTGTCCCCTTAGATATTAACTAAAGTTTTGATTATATAATTATATTATCCTGTTTTTGTAATTTTAAGTAGTACCTATTTAAACACAAACAGGACTTATAAAAATATTATTATAAATCTATTTTAATTTAATTAATATTCCAAAACTGGTATCTCTCGGCAAGCTTGTCAGACATAAGACGCCAAGACTACTTGTGTGCAATGGCGGTACTGTCATACAAGCCCAAAAGCCCGGCTTGCCCTATCGAACCAAGGTAAGTTCGCGCTCTCGTTCATTCATTACTTTTCAAATCAAATAACTATATGCTTTGCATAGCATGGTTCAAAATTGGCACAAATTCAAACGCGTACGTATGAAGTGTAGATTTAAGAGTAATGAGGCAATAAGACCTTTATCGAAATGAATTATAAAAACTAGAATAATGTATCTCTCGGCTTGCCCTATTCTAAAACTCTAGGCACGCCACTGCTTGTGTGGTTACATATTACGTACACAAGCTTTCTAAAAATTAACTGTCGTCCAGTTTGCGATTGTTGTTCGACACTCTTTTTAGACAGGTTAATATCAAAGATCTCAATATATCTCCTTCTACTTCCAATCTAACATTTGGTTGGACTTTTTGTACGGTATGACAAGCTACATTTGTCAGTAACCTTTTTTTGTTTTTCTTTTATTCAGTAAGATTGGTTGATAAACCTTGAATTTTGTCTAATGTGTGTTTATTTCTAATAGAACTTTTTATAATATAACTATCTCTAATAGATCATCTCTCTGTCGCTATCCAAAAGTGAAGCCACTTTTTATGGAATTTTACTTTTTTTGGATTTTGTATCTACAAAATAATAAATCGATGGTTGAAGCAAATAAAAATGTTTAATTTTAGAAACACAGAAGAGCGCATTCTCACAGTCCCTAAAGTAACTCTGCTTTGAACATTTTGAAAGACACTATCTTAACTGAAATTACTCAAACTTGGAAAAAATGTATCATGCACTGTACCTGAAATTGTCTTCGTCGCCTATTACTTGTTCAAAACAAATAATGTGCAACCAATATGAGACCAACGCATCGAGGTCAGAAGAACAATCTTCCTCTTTTAAAGCTAAATCTTCAGGACGAATACCTTAAAAATAACGAGCAAATTAGATAAAATCCTTTTTACTAATAATAATATTATTACTAGATCACTAATAGGTTATTTATATTCTTGCTAGATTAGTGAACAAATTGGTATAAAACTCTTTGTTTCTAATAAATTTCCTTTTAAATAATTTTTCCCAATAAACACAACGTTCCCCTCATTAATAATCACACTACAGTTATTTGAAAAAAACACACATAAAATAACATGTGCAAATATTGACTTGATATTTTATATAAACTAAAATATACGTTTTTGTGATTTTTTTAAATGTCTGTACTTCTATCTCTTTTTTCTATGGCATTGCAGGCATGTGAAGTCACAACTTAGTACTGCCCTCTTTGTCTAACCCCGCCCACTAATATTTGTTTAAAAAATAAAAATCCGATGTATTCAAATATATTATATTAGTAAACTTATTACAAAATGAACATTTATTAGTCACTTACTGTGACAGCCTTTAGGACCACATCCTTTAAGTTTTTCATCTAGTTTTTTCCTCATTGCATCGTAGTTTTTAATATGTCCATCTATGTCAGTCAGTTCTTTTGGCATGTTAGTTATAAATTCATCGAATATAGTTACGTCTAAGTCTTCATACGGCTTCGGTTTATCATTTTCTGTTTTAGGATTATCACTTTTTTTATTTATCGCCTTTTTAATAGTCGAATCTGAAACGATACAATATCTATCATTCTTCTCAAAATTCTATTAGTCGTACGTACCAACTCAACGATACTGGAAATGCTATTGAAGTTTGTTTTTTTTGATAAAAATGACAATTTAAAATCACTAATAATTATCGAAGCTCAATTCTTATTAATTTAGATATCTTCTGTAGTGGGTATTTAAATCCAAAACTATTACCTTTAGATACCCTGTTTGTAATGCAGTGCTGTAGAGATGACAAGTGACAGTGTATCCCTTCTTTCTCGCATAGTAGACTCAGTTCCCTGTCAATTTCGCTACAAGTTTCAATTTCGTTATACTCTATAATCATAAATACATACACATTGATTAGTTAGGGTTCTCATACTGACTAATGTTAAAAGTCAATCCTGCAACACTAAATACCGCTGCCAAATAACATTCATATCATAGAAACCGCCAAAATCCAAACTGTCAGATATTGTTGTTGTAATAATAATAAAAAAATACTACACGTAAATAAAATAATAATGAATTCATTCGATTAAATAAATATAAATGGTCTAAAAAAACTGCTTCAAGAACGTGGTGCGAGTATGAAGGTGGAAAAAAAGAAAGACTTGACATCTTGTCGAAAAACAAAACGTGATAGTACTTGAAGAAATAGTTTAGATTTACGTTCTTGTCTTTAGATAGAATATATGTCCATAGACTATTGGAGCTTTAATTAACTTGATACGAAAAAAAATAACTAGATAATTTGCAACCGACAATTTCTGATAATCATAGTATTCTGCTTATTCGCCTCGGCTTCATCTGTTATGGGATTTCAGGGCCCCGGGACCCCGTGGTTAATAGTCTTCCTATTCCTAAGACTTGTCCAACAAATTCTTGCTTACTCTTTAAAACTCTTGCATTGAAAATAGGACTATGGTCAATAGTAAATCAGTTGAGAGAATACAAAATAGTGTTTTTTTTTTGCATGCTGTCTTCTACCATTTTATAGCTTCATTATCTAATTGCATTACTAAGTGATACTATGTTGGTGAGCTTTGAAATAAATAAACTAACCTATGTCATTTCTTATCGCAAGTTGTTTCAGAACACAAGCCCAGGCGTACAGTAAGCTTTGAGCGACACCATCCATGAATCTCGGCGCGACTCGCATGACTTGCTTTAGGTGAAACATGTGTGTGTTACGATGTTTCTTTAGTATATTTATCTCAGCTAAGAGGAAATTCGTCGCAGGCTGAAATAACACGACAAAACGAATAATTCAATTGGCATTCGTGATCAAAACAAGAAATAAAAATACATTCATTTTTTTTCTATGTTACGAATCCAGGTTAGTACTTTGCGTTTTGATCCGAATGGTTTACGTAAAATATTAAACATTTTTTAACGACCACTTCAAATAGATGTCACCCAAGAATAGGAATAAAGTTAATCCCAGAAACAGTGAAAATAAGGTTTAATTTAACTTGCTTAGCTGTACCTCATAAAGACTTAATCTGTATGCTTCTTCGGCAGCTGCGAGTGCTTCATCAAAATGTCCCATTTCTAGCAACACCGATGCCAAAGACACGAGCACTATGTCTTTGTATTTATTGTCTACGGTTTTCACAGCGCTCTGTAAGCAATGGACAGCATTCGGATTCTTCCCCCGAACTCTCCAATATAATGACGTCAGAGTTTGCAGCAACCATTTTGGGGCTATTTCCTGAAGTTGAATTTTACTTTTAAGAATAATAAGGAAATATGTAATATTAAAATTATGAAATCTGATTTAAAAAAATATATGAAACGTTTTTCATAATAAATTGTGATTGTAAATAGATACATTTCATGCTAAATCAAGACCTAATAGACTAATCATGTATTATTAAGTCTGATTTGTATGCGCAAATTTATATACTTGTTGTGTTTGTACAATAAATGTCTTTCTTTCCTAATTTAAGACATTTAACATGATATTTTTAAAACAAAAAACAAGTATAGTTATTTTTAAATCAGTCCCAATTCTTTTCCTATGCACGTATCAGTTTAGGAATATCACTCTTAATACCTTCTGCGTAGCGACGTATATCCGATGTCCAATCTCCGCGTCTTCCATGTTTCTCTCAAGTAGTTCTCCATCGCTAACATATTGTTGGAGCTTTGTCCTGAGGTATCCCGTATCTTTCACCTCTCCAGTTATTGAATGCCTAAAAAACAAAGGATGAAAACTTCGTTACTTTATTTAAAGACGTTTTGTTTTTTTCAAGACCATTTACAATCGAACGGTTTATTTTTACATTATGTTTTTCTTCAGAAATACATACAAAGATACAACAAGAGAGTAATACAGATTCAAATTTACCCGGAAGTCCACAAATACTACGAATTTTTTGTTTTCTTTATTTAAATTGAACCAAAAACCGACAATTTTAATTACTTTGGTAGTTTTTTCTGCAGGATTGCAGCCGCGTCTTTGTCTCTTGGGCAGATCGGTGGATACCACGGCACTTCATATTCCTCTGCCACTGGTACACCGATCTTGTGAGTTAGTAGAAACCTTAATCTGGAAAAAGAAAATAGATTCATGTTATGATTGACAATTGTGAAATACAAAATCAAAATCTACCACCTGCATATAGAAGTATAAAGCAACAAACCTTCATAATTGCTCTTTTCAGTTTTGTTGACTAATGAACATCAAAGAAATTGCATCTGTCCAATAAAATGCAATTAGGAATTTACAACACTAAATAAATAAAATGAAAACATTCCTTAAAATTAATGTAATTAAAAAAATAAGGTAAATTGCTCTTATCAGTTACTTTGAGATGGTGTTCATCTTGATGACAAGATGTAAGTTAAAGTGAAACAAAAGTAGGGTAGAAAAGTGACTAGAGATTTTACCTAATACCCTTATTTTCGAATGGCATGAATACTGGGTAGATTGCCTCCACATTTCTGGGGAAATCTGATACATTCTCCTCACAAAGCATGTCCGATGGCCACTCTGGGTCTCTATCGAACTCTTCTAAGTTGCGGTTTATCCGCAATGTGGGTGGGTACCTAGAAACGACACATTAAAAGCTATAACTATTGTTCGGTTATATATGCGGTTGATTTTAACAATCATTATTTAGTTTACCCAAACTCAATCCGTTTTATTCTAAGACACGGACCAAGTCAGGTTTAAACCAAAACTTATAAATCCAAGACTTTTCGATTTTAATGTCAGTTCCAGAACAATAGGGCGTTATTTTTAGTGATAAACTGCTTCTTGTGATTACATTTTATTTAGAGCAATGTTTAAACCTGGTACAAGCCTAGTGCTATTTAAGTTGGAATGATTTTAAAGGTTATATTCTAGTTTAAAAGATAGTATGTCAGTATGTTGTATAAGTCATACAACACTTACTCAAGGACTTAATCAAGTATTTCATAAAGGAACTAAGCTAAAATTTCAAAGACAACCATGTGCACGAAACGTTTGAGATGGTAATCATACTCACAAAATATCACCTCCTTCAAATTCTGAATAATCATCTTTTTTCTTAAAATCTATATCCTTGTCACCATTATCTGTCTTGAATGTACCAAAATATGAACTCTCTTTTTGGCGTAGCTTGTCTGAAATAATCATAAATGATGTTCGCTATATAAGTATATCCCATATAACTAATGCGTTTTCATGTGCAACAAACTGACAAAAAATTTATTATAATGTTAGTTGGTTGAAAACAAAAAGGTTTTTGTCTTGTATTATGTCAAATTTTTTGGTTGATTGAAGATAACTTTATTGCTAAAATTATTTAATTTTTAGTGTAACTATTATTAATGTTTTTCGGTTTTAAAATAATCCTTATGCCTCCACTTAGGTATCTGCTATTAAACAAATACAACGACTACTACTAATCAAAATATATGGTCCTAATGACCATTAGGCAAAAATATTAACCTTTTCTCAGTCGAATAAAGAGACAAATACAAACCTCGTAAAATATCCGACATCCCAGGTACAGGACCAAGTTCTTTTATAACTGTTTTATCAACGACATCTACCGCCTGAACGGCGAAATTAGATTTGCTTGTGTGTTTCTCAATATGGGTCATCAGCCTTCGCAAACTGTAGACTGAAACTAACGAATGTACCCCTTTGGGAACTGCCCATATGTCAATATAAATGGGCCCATCTATGAAGTAGTGGATCACAGAGTTCTTATCCCCTCTCTTTTTCAACTCTTTAATATTCAAACCAGTCAGTTCTGACATTTTTTGGCAATTAAGTTCTACGTTTCTGTAATCTGAAACAGTACTTACGTCTAAGAATTGTATAAGTTATATTTAGTGAGACTTAATTCTAAGCAGGGCAGAGCAAACAAATAAATGAGAACAAGACGCAAAAAAAACAAAAGATTTTATTGTTTTCAGTTTCTTCACCACACAGAACATTGCTATTATCCAATTATGTATATAATTTAAAATGATACACACTAAGTTAACATACGTCCAGAAAGACAACTTATTTGACTGTTGTTGTCTGTAGCAAATTTAAAGAAGGAACTTTTATTAACCCTACATCTCTCATCTGAATGTTCATAATACCTGGGTGCATAATGCACTGCTCTCCAGCTGCATTAGTCTTAGCTAAATGATATACAAAATGAATGAAAACAATGAATATGGTCAGCAAGTTTTGTATAAAATTATTAAAACTCTTAAACTCTAACTAAGCCTTACCAAAATCATCAGTATGTTTCATTGTCCTCAGAAAAGCGGCCTGTGACGTTAACCATTGAGCCTCCTTGTAACCATACTCAACTAATTCTGCTTTTAACTTATGAAGAGTTCTAAAACATTACATTATCAATAGATATTATGCAAAATAATAATTACAAAGCAGTTAATCAACATAGAAATACATTTACTTGGGTATCTTCAAGTAAGAATGTTATTTAATTTAAGTGTTTGGTTTTTAATTAAAAAAATAGAAAATTAGTAAAAGCATATAATTGAATAATAGATGCTGATTGACATGTCTTATTAGTGAGATACCAGCTGATATGCTCAAAAAAGTAACTCAAAATTGGACTTCTCGTATGGATGGAAAACCTAGTTGTGGCCAAAATTGACAAGAAATAATCTTTGAAAGTAAAGGACAAGGATTAATTTTTAATTTCCAATAAAATTTTAATGATTTTCCTTTTTTATTTAAAAACCTCTTAAACTTTAATTAATAGATATGTGTAAACTTTTATATTTACAAAGAAGTGTTAGTTGAAAGTGTTCAAGATCAAGCAATAACAATCTGGATTCAAAACAAACCATAGAAAAAAAGGTGAGAAAAGCATTTATTTTTCAATTGACTTACTCTTGAAGTGCCTCAACTTTCTTTATTAAATAAGTATGACACAACACCCCATGCTTATGCCTGGCAGCCAATTCGAACGTTGGGTCTAGCCTGAGACATGTTTCGTAATGCTTTATGGAATTATTGAAATCACCAATAACTGCTAAGGCATTCGCTAATATGAAGTGGTTAATAGGAAAGCGGGGGTCGTGGTCTACCGCAGCTCCCATAATTGTTATAGCATCCTCAGTTTTTTTACCGTGATGCAAGATTGTTCCCAAGTTCAGTAGAGCGACATCTTTGTACTTCCTGTGACAGTAAGAATTATTTATATTTATTCAAGAAAAGTAATTTAACTAAACAGAAAAAGAAAATAAGGTTTTTTAAATTGAAATAAGGTAAAGTTTCCTGCACTTTCTTATTTCAAATAGCCCATCTGATGATCTGACAGCAAGTTGCAAAGTATTAATTTAAAAAAACTAATTATTTTAATTCACCATTGTTTAACATTTGCACAGAAAGACAACTTATTTGACTGTTGTCTTCTGTAGCAAATTTTCTTTATGGCAAAGAAACCCCAGGTCCCCGTCAAATTTGAAGAAGGAACAATTATTAAACATACATCTCTTTCTTAATTGAAATATTACCTGGGTGCATAATGCACTGCTCTCCGGCTACATTCAATTGCCTTAGCTCCATTACCAACAACTCTCCAGAACAGAGCAGCCATGTTGTAGTGTAACCAAGAAGAACTATTCCGTTTTAACATTGCAGCTGACCAGTGGCCAAACTCATCAAGAATCATCACAGGTGATATCATTTCAGGTAAAGAAATATCATTTTCTATAGATATATTCTCTCTGTGTCTCATACCCTAGAAAAAAAGTGTTTTTTTATATAACATCATGAACAAACAAGCAAATGGTTCATGATGGAAAGTGATACCGCAGCCTGCTGATGCAACAAAACATTTTTTATAAATAGTATTAACAGTTAAGTGTAAAATAAAAAATGATGTTAACCTTTTCAAGGAATGTTATAGTATCTTTTTGTTACATCAATATAATTATAAGGGAAATTATGAGTCGGAAGGAGTCTTTAAAATAGCAAGACCAGATAATTTAAAGTGATCAACACCATAGCAGGGTAAATATTAAATCTTTTAACTAGTTATTTAAGTTACTGTAACTTAACTATGAAATCTCAACCAAAACAAAAAATAACTCTTGCCCTGTGGGCAAGACACATTAATATTTTACATATTCTATCAAATATAGAAGTAAATTTCTAATTAATATTTTTTACAATCTTATATTAGTATGCTTTGAAAAGCAAAACATAGAACACTTAGTATTAATCATTGTACACCAGAAAAATGTTACCTATGTTTAAAAATAAATAAACTCTCATTCTGTTTCTTCAAAAGCTATCAATTGCTTATCCTACTGCAGATTTGTATGCAAAAATTCATCCCCTTTTTACAAAATGTAAAGATATAAAATTAAAATGAAGACTAAACCTTCCTTCATTCAGGCTAAACATTAATTCATGCGGTCCATTAGTAATGGGAATAAATATTTTCAATAACCTACCAACAAACATTAAAGGAGACAATTTAATTTAATAATTTTTGATTAATAAATGCCTAAATATTACCAATTAAAGGAATATTTAAATTTCAAATTTAAATAAAATATTTCTTCCTCTCTCATTTATTGTTTATTATTATTTGATATTTTAATTGATTGTAATTTAATGTTGTGTAATGAAAAACCTGGTAAAAATTATGTTATTGTTATTTTCAATGCTGTGTCTGAGGGTCCTTATTTGTTCCTTAATACTGTAAAATATAAGATCTGTACTGTAAAAATATGAAGCGCAATAAAGATTTGATTTTATTCTATTTTAACTAAATCTATGGATCTAAGGTAAGAATAGGTACTAAGGAAAAAGGCTTTCGCATTTGAAATACTTTTGATTGGTATGGTTCAGTTACGCAGTTATAAAAGTTCAAGAATTACCTCTAAATGTTCAAATGTAAACATACTAAAAGTCAAAGAAGATATCTTCTTGCAGTCAGGAACATCCGATGGTACCTGCTGAGGGACATACACTGAAAACTCCTTTTCGATTATCTTCTTTGACTTCCCGTCCATTAACTGATACCATTCAAGGGTGTCCAATGGCTCAGCCTTCAAGCAATCCTCATTTTTCACCACCCATTTCTGAATCTGAGACTCTTTTTCAAGTTCAGACCAGATATTGTCGATAACAACTTGCCGTTTAGACAATTCATGGTAAAGAATTTTAATATTTTCCCACCTTGTGTCTTGATTTAGAAAAGCAAGGAGGTCATATGGACGGGCCATTTCAAACGGCGAGTTTAGCTAGAAATACAAAACCCATGTTTATTGTATATCATTTTTAGTTTAGAAAATAGACGTAATTGTTATTAATCAGCTCCGGAAACTGTTATCTTACCCGTGGTTTAATTAAGCCGCTCTCAGTGACCATCCAGTGAGTTGCTTGAATTGAGCCCTCAACTTGAAAGAAATAAAAACTAAACAAACACAAAATTTGCACGAAAATCATCGTCGATATTTTGTTTAAGTTGTATACAGGATTTCAACATTCATTTTATTTCAAAATTAAACTTTTTGATGAATATAAACAACTCTTTCGCTGTGGTGCACATTTCTCTCACTCATGTCAAACAAACATCAATGTCAATTTACAGATTTTTTTCATTTGTTTTTTTTTAGTGGGGGAAAGGCACAGAGCATTAGCCCATTCAGCACAAGTCTTTCATAATTTTTATTTCTTCTTTTTTGAAGGTGATGAGATGATAGATAATAGAATAAAAATGGTAGATGAAGTGATGAATCTGCTACGGTAACATGCTCTAAGAAGTTACTTTAGAGACGACGAAAAGAGCAGCAAACTCGTCTTTTTCACTTTTTTCTTTGCCTGCCGATGTGTTCCCTGACCAATATAACTTGGGCCTCTTTAAGGCAAAAGTGAATAGATTTCTCCTGGGCAGGCATGATCCACCTTAGACCTCATCGTCGCTTAACCTCAGGCGGGTTTGGGGTCAAATGCCTGCCTGGTCATTAATAATAAATAAAAAAACAGTTTTTGAACTTGCAGTTACTCTACGGATGTCCTAGTTTGAGCTTAGATTATAGGTATATTAAAAACATAAACATAACATAAACTCACGCCGTAATGTATCCCTTGAGAGGAGTAGACAGAGGTGTTACACACCGCATTTCGTAGGTATGTTTATGTTAAGTCCTAGTGTGACAGGTTGCAAGTCTGTCGCAACTATCCGGACACAATGAAGAACATGGAAGCTACAAACTGAGTCTCGAACCCTCGGTCGGGTCGGTCGGCTAACCAAGGCATGTAACAAACTGAGCTACCACGTCCTCCGTACGTCGTCGTACGCAGGTATATTATTTTTGGCATACCTATTTCAAATATATTTTTAACATTTTGTCAATTTTAGGCTTAAGAAAGTCAATCAAGATTATTATTAGATAACTTATTGTTTTGAAAGTACCTCTACAGTACCTACCGTACAGTACCTACAGTACAGTACAGTATAAATTGATTCTACTACGATACACCCTCACACTACGTTCCACGGATATAAATATATTACATTTTGTAAGTATGTAACTTAAAGGTCGTAAATAAATAATTGAAATGTTTTAGTCCCAAGAGTTGAATGTTTTATTCAATTTATCAAACGAATTTTATTAATCGAACTGAACACATTTTTTTGCACACCCGCTACTTTCCCTCATAACTGCTACTCTGTTTGCAAGGATTGTAGATCCTGGTGTCCACGATTATCGTCAGCCGATGATGGCCTGAAAGGACAAGTGATATTGTAGGAACAGAAAAGAAAGAGCACCTAAAGCATTTCAGTGGCAGTGTGTATCTTTGGAGATTGGTTTGATACAAAAGGTACAATGTCCAATGAATAAAGCTCCAAATCCTTGACTGTAGAAATAATTATCTTTGAGATACTTTTTTAACCTGGTGACCTGCGGCTTCAGAGAATAATGCAGCCATGTAACTTATTAAGCAAAGGCTATGTACCGGCAGTCCTGATACCATCGGCGAATTGAATCAAAGGAGCTAAGAAGCAGTCAGAAAGAAGAAGAAGTTTCCAGAAGTCCCTCCGATTGAAGAACCTGCTCATGGGAAGGAACTTACCTAAAGGAAACACTCAGGATACGCCTGACAATAAAACGCCACGAGTGTATGCTAAAAGGGATCAGTAAATATTTTAACAATTTTAGGATTTCGTGTGTGACAATGACAAATCGACATCTTTCTATCCGACTGTTGAAATCCTTTTTTTATAAACGCGTGGAGGTATCAATCTTAAAATCGAAAAGTTTTCGCACCGTTATGCCGTCATAAAATTTTCCCTTTCTCAAGAGAATCAAAACCTACAGGGTACTTCCCGTTAACCTAGAATAATGAAATTTGCCAAGAACCAACGTCATAGAGCACAAGTAAAGGAAAAATTCCGAAAACCCTAAATTTGTAGTTACATCACAAAAAAAAAATTGATAACCCACAAACTAAAATGCAGTTTGTAATTTCTTGAATCAAAGTATCATGAATGTATACATTGTTTAATCTTTTACTATGGTACGGAACCCTTTATGTGTGAGTCCGACTCAGCCTTGGCCGGTTTTTTTTCATACGGTAGGTTTAGGCCAAGTTTATACGGCCACTTGGCCTACAGTACGGTCTATATTGATAAAGGCATACAACCCTAAAAGCGTCACCCTTGCGTTGCAAATTACCTAAAACCTTCAATAACTTTTGTCGACCTTACACACTGGCATTAATATATGCAAGGTTGACTGCTGTCTTTTAAGGGAATTAGTTATTCGTAAAGGAATTCAAACATTTGTCTCGAAAAAAGCAAAAGCTTTAGTTTGATCCAGGTCATTGGATAACAATGAGGCAGAAAACAAAAAGATGCCATCCATTTATAAAACGGAGGGAAAGTCGAAGGGGTGGCAGCAACCCCCTACCTACATACCTACTTCTCACTGCGCATGTCCAAATAACCTCATTCAATCCACGCCTTAGGTCATCCACACGCACTCATCGTGTCTTTATTTTATCGCGAAAATCCAAACCACCAAAAGCACACGGGAATTGCCACAAAACAGTTTTAATGGTCCACCTAGTGACGTCAAATGTAGAACCGCTTTCATGGAAAATGTGTGACTTTTATCATGCATATTACTTAAAATTTGTGTTTGAATGGTTAAATAGTGATATGTGAATAAGAAAGTGTTGAGTTAGAAATAAAATGGTAAATGACGCACAAGTACAGTCGCCGCCAAAATTGGATGTGCGTGACGAGAAAAATGGCACAAAGGAAGCGTGTAATGCGATACCTAGGAGTGTCGTAACATTGGATTACACGGTACAGTTTCAACTGCAAAGATGTCTAACAGTGCTAGTGTAAATAATTATCACAGCGATAATAGATGTTTATCTAATTGCAGGGGCTTCTTTGGAAATGCGGTTTGAGAGAGATATGTTTAACTGCGCTTTG
This sequence comes from Choreutis nemorana, assembly GCA_949316135.1. Taxonomy (NCBI): domain Eukaryota; kingdom Metazoa; phylum Arthropoda; class Insecta; order Lepidoptera; family Choreutidae; genus Choreutis; species Choreutis nemorana. The sequence continues at coordinate 8,051,240 of OX438601.1, read as the reverse complement.
GCTTCCATTAGGTGCTTTAGTATTTTGTTACACGACTGCATCGATATTTCAGGCAGATGACATTCATGAAACCCACTGTAAGGTGAGCCTGGAAACTATTATAAACTTTCATTGACCTTTGTCATTTGGCACGTGCGGTAAAAGTTACGCAAAAGTGTGCATAAAGTCGATCGATTCGAAATTCCTGATTTAACATACCTACTGAATTTATCACAAATATGTTTTTTAAAGTTATTGCAGCAATTTAAGCTTTTTAAATAAATTCTTCATATGAATTGGAATAGTTATCCTTTTTATAAGCGTAGATAGGTGTACCTAAAGGTCATAAGCTGCACCAAAGTAGGTAAATTACCGGCGGGAAATGAATATACACAAACTCACTAGTTATAAAACTATAAATCATTACCATGAAAGAAAGTCTGAATACACTTTCATATCGATACAGTACAGTAAAAACCTCGTATGAGTGTTCAATAAAATTTTACAGAGGAAGCAAAAATCTGCCTTCGTTTTTTCTATTTATAGAGGCTAATGAAATTTTCATTGTTTTATTGATCATATGTCTATGAAGGTCAAAACTACGAAATTCTTTTCAGCATACACCTGTGTTTTATATCGAAAACCCCTTTTAAAGGCGATGGCCAAAAAATATATTTTACGAGGTTATCAAAGTATGGTATCGATATGTAGATATGCCTCATTGTTTCACCGCAGTGGCTACTGATACCTTCGTTATTTCATGTATATAAATCACATTTTAAACTCACATGCTCCAGCCTACATAAACACACGCCTATATCCCATAGGGGTAATTACCACGCAACGATACAATGATGATTGAATAATTTATTATAAATATTAATAATTAACTTGCATGTAACTGTGTACAATATATATTTTGATAATTGTTTTTTGTTGATAGGTGTATAACGTAGTGCCGTCAATAAGTGCGATTACTGGTATAAGCCCGCAGAGGTACGTGTGGAGGATATGCATTGCCTTCCACTTAGGACCAAGACTTCTCATAGGATCCCTTTACTACAATTACCATAAAGAACGTACTCAGCATATCACTGATGAAAAGGTAATTATCAAATATTAAGCAACTCAATCGTAAATTAGATATTTTTGTAAAAGCTAACAATTAACTGCATCTCATTTGTGAAAAAGTAGAAATGAAAATCAATTGACGACAAATCCAACTAGAACATTTACAGTAATTACTTAAATCGCTTGAATCAAACTTGAACATGTTTGAACTGGGGTTTCAAACAAATTTAAATATATTTTAAACAACATTAATTTTTCATAAACCTTTGGTAAATTATATTTTATAAAATTCATCGACTGATATTTTAAGTATGTACCTTGAGTCTACAATAAATTACTCTAAACATTTAAAGAATATTTACTTTACTCCAATTTTTTTCAGATACGTGAACTAGCGACGAAGCTAGGTGATGCCTGTTACTGGCTTAATCTGGTAGAGCTGTTTGCTTTAACTGGAGTCACATACGTATCTAATAGGGAAAACTATTGTAAGTCTGCATATTAATACTAAATTTTATAAGTAGGAAAAACAATATCGCTGTAATAACATAAACAGAATAGAAAACTACGTACAATCGTTTCTAAAGCCAACAAAACTGAAAAGATACCTACTTTGGACTGGGAAAAATAATATTTAGATTTAGGATTACATCACTTTAAAGAATCAATGAAAGCTATCACATAAAATCAATTTTTACGTTTCAGATGTTCACGAGAAAATATTCATAGTGTTCATGATAGCCGCCCTACTGCACATGGTGTGCCGCGCGCGGGTGGGGTGCATAGCCAGCGATGTAGTCGAACCTGTGCGAACCAATCGCCTCGTCTGGATTCTCTTCTACGTAGCTATTGCTGCCACTGTCGGACTCATAATCTTCTTCCTGAGACATCGACTTCTTTGTAGACCTTTAGGTATGAAGTTTTGAAAATCCCAAGTTAAAAAACCGTTATACAGTTAACACAATCTAGGTCCTAGATTAATATTGGGGGTTGTAGTATCGTGATATTAAAATTCGTTCAAATAGTATGGCGATATCGTGAAAACCATCAATATTTATGTGATACCGCGTATCACGTGATAATATTAAGTGTAGGCGCTACCATAGTTTATGCCAAAGCTGGCCGGCTTGCTATTAAACAACGCTAAGCTACTACGATTCTACTACGAATGCTACGAAACTATGTACCTATTTACAAGATCTTTCTACAAAAATGCATCAAAATATGTACGAGCACAATTCATAATACACGTTAGACAAAACACGATATTATTTAATTATCTGTGATTTTAAGTATGTGAAATTCAATTGTTTTAAAATTTTTGTCTTTACATTTTATGGATTTTTTCGTTAAAACTGCTGATTTGTCTTGACATGGAAATCTTGAAACCAGTTTTCTGTTCTTACTAGTGCATTTTGAATGCCTAATGAACCACGTATAATAAATACGGCTCGTTCACTCTACGAAGTCACTGTCTTCTCCTCATGGTTCAAAAATCAAACAATCATATTTATTTATGTTAATAAAACTTTTTTGAACACATACCTAGTCAGGTCATAAATTCTGTCACATGCTTAATATAAAATAATTGAAACAAGTTTATTCATTATGTAACCATTTATATACCAAAATAAACTTAACAAAACATAGATTCTTATGATACTAAAGTTTATTCAAAATTACCTCCGTGATTTTGAATACAGGCCTTCAATCTGCGCGGCCGTCGTCTATCGCAGCACGAACGAGTTCCATGTCAATATCGGCGGCTGCCTTAATCAAGGATGTCTTGAGTGACTCCAAATTGGGATGAGGCTTTGAGCATGCCTTTTCCTCCAAGTGTTGCCATATCTTGTAATCTAACGGATTCAAATCTGGACTGGAGGAGGGCCAGTCTTCGTGCCGGATGAAGTCGATTTCACGCGCCGCCAGCCAGTCTTGTGTGCTCTTCGCTCTATGAGCTGGCGCCGAATGTTGTTGGAATACCCAGTGCCTGTTATTGAACATGATATGAGAAACAGGTTCCACAAGGTTCGTCAGGACTGTATTTTGATACACAACTGTTTTTAAACCTTTCTCACAAAAATGTACCTCTGTTAAGCCCCAATGAGAAACTCCCAACCATACCATGAGCGAGGATGGAAAATGACCTCGTTGGACACGCGGAATACGGTTGCTCGCTTCTTCACTACTGTGTGCGTACATCTTATCATTTTGTTTGTTCTAGCTCTCTTCTACGGTAAAAAATTTTTCATCCGAAAAAAAAAAATCCCGATATTTTTTCCCGCGTGCCGCTTCAACAAAGCGCGGCATCTCTTCAGTCTCAGGTCCATTAGACAAGCATTCAAACGATGTCCTGTTTTTCTTCGATATGCCCGAAGCCCTAAGTCTTCATTTAACACCCTTTTCACCGTGGTTCTGCTTAACCCCATCTGAAGGGCCAACAGTTTCTGCTTACTTTTGGGATTTCTTTGAATTCGCGCCTTCACAGCATTTATCACTGCTGGAGTCCTAACAGACCGAGGGCGACCACTTCTTGACCTGCCATCTACACTAGAGTCTTCATTGTATCGTTAGATGGTACGATATACGAATCTTTTGGTTATATTCAAGTTTTTCAGTATGTCAAAAATTTGAATTGGCGCGTAACCGTAACGATGCAACGCTATAACTGCATCACGGTCTTCTTTAAGCGTCCACTCCATATTTAAAAATGATTAAAACTCTAAAAAGTATACACTTTTATTTTCATGAACAATTCGAAATTCGAATTCAAAAAACTTTTTTGTGGCCAGCATTCTAAAAGAAAAGTTTTTACTGTGTGACAATACTTATGACCTGACTGAATATATTTAATATAAAAATTAATACCAGAGAGTATGCCTATATAAAAGGCGTAATGAGTTTTACCTGTATTTTTCTAGCTTTCACCTGGTTTTCTGTCTGCGAGTACATTCTGGCGACAGCTAACATGGCCTTCCACGCGATAGTTGTGAGGGACCTTCCGACCCACGAACTCCAAGTCGTCTGCCCCACAAGGCTTAAGTCTGATTAAACCTGCTTCGAAAGGAAAACGAAAATATCGGAACCTCAATTATAAAGTAAGTAGTTAGTAGTTGGATAAAGAAAACAGAAATCGAATCATTGATTGTAATTGCTAAAAGTTTTAAATTGTATTTTATAAGCAGATGTCATTATTTTTACTAAAATTGGAGTTGTTACAATTCTTGTAATGAATTTGATGGCGACTGTACTTCATTTATAAATCTGTAGTGAATGCATTATTTGTATGCAAAATTTACGAGTCGAATTTTTTTTTTAAATCAACCTCTTTTCACAATTTTCAAAATCAGGTTATTTAAGGTTAAACCTGTCGCTGTACTATTTCATAAAAGCAAAATTATTCATTTTGATAAAATAATTTGTTTACATGTTAGTATACCCAGTTTCATTAGACTGTTATTTTGAAATTCTAACGTTTGTAATTTTAAATATTAAAAGTTAAATAGGTACCTGTTATACTGTACGTTGTTTAAATTAAAGTTAGTGTTCGTTTTCCCAAGTTATTATTAGTTTACTTAGAGGTAACGTTATTTTTAAAATTAATTATACTTGTACTAATTTTAAGCACATCTCAGCCTTCAAACCCTGCCACGGAAAAAAAGCCTACCAGTCAACCTATTTATATGTTAGGTCACTGGCGGATCCAGGCGGGGGGCTAAAGGGCTAAAGAATAAAAGCATTTGAGTTACTCAGACGTGTAACCCTTTCATTGCTAAAACCTCACATTAGCGAGGTCACTGCCCACGCCATCAAAGCGTTTTCTAAAACAATCGTCAGTTTTAAAAGAGGCTGTAGAAACACTGCCTAGCCCCCAACCCCCCAAATCGACAATCCTGTATCCGCCGCTGTATTAGGTACTATGTAGTTCTAAATATAGATTGTATTTAATTGTCAATTCAGTAAAAAGAACAATTAAAATTAATGTAAATCTACTTCCTTTACTGTAGTGACACCAAAAACTTAAAATATGGTATATGATATGACGATTTAATTTTTCACTAATGGTTGAATTAAGGCTAAAAGAGTTCAATGACTGATGGAAATGCGCGTGAGTCCTTAGGCACAAACACAGAAATTAAAAATCAATTGCATTATCCTTTTCAGTTCTAATTTTTGAATTTTGATTCTCCATGGACGTTTTGTTATAATAAATATCGTTGATAAGGAAGGTATTTGTATTGAAAATGCTTTTTAAGATTGTGAGGTCTATTTCGTTTTTTTTTAACAATCGAGAGTTCGCTGTAAAGGCCAAATTGCTAATAAGTGCTTTAATAGTTACCTACAAAATATGTATTGCTAAGTGATAATATAGATATGTATAGGGTACTTGCGTATCCAGTAAGACATATTAATAACTTTGTTCTCTTTAAATCCAATGGATAAATAGAAATAGTGGCGAAGTTCGATTTAAGATTATTTGTAAGCAAATTGTTAATGGTAATTATAAGGGGAAGCCTTGCTAAAAATGGTTTAAGACAACCCTCACTCGTTCTTAGTTTTGTTTGGAGCACAAGAAGATTACGATTGTCATGTTGCTTGTTAGTAACTTTCGTTGTCTAAAGATATTAAAGTCCAATCTGGACGTCTACTCTGAAACGACGAAAAACGAAGTGTCGGCCGAATATAAACATACTACGTATGCCTTTCTCATCGTGTCAGTCTGACTCACAAATCCATTCATTTCGATCGAACTTTGCTTGACATAGTAGGTCAATGTAAGGTTTTTAATTCAATATAATACATGATATTGATTTCGAAAACAGTGTTAATGTGGATTTTATATTCCCGAAGTTTCGATGGCAGCATTTCAGAGTAGATGCCCTTTAGGCTGGATATACTGAAAGATTCAGCTGGTAGATGGAGAGTGATTTATTGATCTTTAAAACATCATCAAATTCAATCAAACAAATCAAAATGGCGGAAATTTTATTCAAATTTGACAAAAAAATTAAATGAGTATCCAATAGGATATTTAAATTTTGATTTTGAAAGTAAACGATTACATAAAAACATAAAATGGAGGCATGTCTATAAGGCATCTCAGTTGTTAATTAGGGGAAGCATTTGGTCGATAAATTAAAAAAACAAAATGAGTCCAATTTTATCTTTAATTACACGAGTACCTAACTTTTAGTACTTTTTAATGTTCACTGTGTTGTTACAAATTTAAATAACAAAATTTTAACTTACTACTTATTTCTAAAAAAATAAAAAACTGCATTCCTATACAAATTTCTCAAAAAAAATCATCCTTGGAGGAATGTTTTGTAATAAACCTCCTTGCTCTCTACCTAATGTAACCTCTGTTCTGTCTGTTGATCTGTTATAAATTTAGTCTGTGGTCATTGTAACATTTGGCGCACCCTTTCTGTTCGAGATGACTGTAGTAGTACACGAAAATGAAGTATATTACTACTTCTAAAATCTTTGTTTTTTAAGCATTGAAATATTTTATACGATCGAGCTTCATCATTTAGGTACCAATCATTTTCTACCTTGTATTCAGATAAATTAAAATGTTTTGATTTATGTTAATTGAGATTATTATCGTTCTGAAATTTAAATTTATTATAGTATGTTATACTTTTACCACATTATTAATACTAATATTTTGTTAATAGGAATGCATTCTTTTTATTTTTATTTGCGCTTTGTCTAAATTCGATTTAGTTGTCTAAACCCATCAGATGCTACGCCAAAATGACGAACGAGCACAATTCCATTTGTACAACTTTTAGGCGTAGTAAAAAAATATAACTCACTGTACTTTGTACTATTTTTCTGATATTATCTTTAAAAAGTAAATTGGTAAATAATAATTTAATTTTAATTAAAGTTAAGATCTAATTAACCAAAAATCTGTAGGAAGATGTGTTAATACATCAGCACAAAAAGTATGGGACGTTTGTTTACCTAATAATTTTTAATATTCTCATACTTATATCGACTACTAGGTAACGATTATCAATTGCAAAAATGTATAAAGACACCGTGTGTATCATTACTGAGTACTAACGTCGATTACTTAGTTCAAACACTTAATGATAAATTGTTATTAGGTGAATAGTGTCACGACTGAACATGTTTAATTTGTTACCATGAGTTATGTTGATTGTTGTTTTAATATAATTACCAAAAAGTAATAAAAATATTCATAATTTATATTTATTAAGGTAAATTATATTGAATTAAATGACTCTTACAATTCTGTTAAATTGAGTTTAATTTTTCCCCTGAAAATAATCATACCAAAATGTGTGTTTTTTAGAAAAATAAACTTATATGTCGTTTTAATGTAGGTACCTATATTTTTTTATTGGTTGTGTATATTTCTAAAAGTAGAACAAGAACAAAATACATTTATGAAATAAACATGCTTTTGTTCGATCTGCTTACACATAACTTAAAATAGTTTTAAATGATATCGGGTCCAACAAGAATTAAGTAAGTCCTAATTGACAAAATTTTGTATTTTTACCCGACTACGCTGGCATGCAGATACGAATGGTAATAATTTCATAAGTATCATGTGTTTTTTAATGAGACACGTTCTGTTTCTTGTTCTGTTCTGTTTTGTTGCTCGATTAAGCCCCATCTACTCAGAGAATTTGTAAAATTAAATAAGAAACAGATGGCGCTGTAGTCACTATTAGAACTTGACAACTGGATGTGGAGTGACGCTCGCCCGCTCTCCATGAAATCAAGATGGCGGCGGCAGCCAGGTATAAATCGTGCATGTGTTAGTGTATATGAATAGAAAATTTCTCGTTTGACCACTCTGAACACGCACACAGTTAAAATAATCAGGGTGAGCGCGGGGTAAGGGGAGTAACGTCCGTGAAGTTGTGTCAGCATATGCGCAAACGAGGTGCGCATTCGTCGCGTGCGTTGTCGAGATTCTTTGTGCCATTCTTCGCATACCAATAAGAGTATATTCTTTAAATTTACTCCATAATTGACAACTTATCAAAATTCGTCCGTTCACCACACCTTCGAACTCCATCATAGGTGAGTTTTTACTATTTTTTTTGGTGATTTTCATACAAAGAAGTGAAAATTTTGGTGATTTTTATTCGGGAATGTCAACAATGCGAGCGCGATCCTGCAATATTTTACATAGTTGTCGTGTTTGCTTCACATCGACTTCCGGTCGGTTGGGTGTCGGCATTTCGCGATGTAAACATTATCTAGTTTTAGGGATTGTCATATTTATGTAAAGTGTCGGGAATGAAGTGTGCTCAAGGTGGTTTTGTGCTGTTAATTTCGCTTGAGTGTGCTTACTGTGATGGCGCAATTTTCGAAAGACGCGATATGGTATGGTTCGCCCGCAATACACTTCAGTCGTGTTGGTGGCTGCATGCGATTTGACGTATTCCGCGCGGGGTGATGTCACTTGTCAGCCTATTTTATGAAATGTCAAATGTTAATCTTATATCACGGGAGTGAGTTAAACAGATTAACGGTGGATTGTTCAATACTTTACATATGCAGTGATTATTGTTAATAGTGTCATGGACTGTTATTACTCTAAATTTTATCCAAGACGTGAGTACTTCTCCATTCAAAGTCAAAACAAACAATAACATTCCTGAAATATTTTATAAAATTCCTAGCATTTCTTGCGAGTTACTGCAAAATAAAAGAATTTAAAAAATAACTATCTCAAATAAAAACGATTAAAAGTTGAATAATGAAGACGTTTATTTAGTTTTAACTTCTATTTAAAAAATTGTTTATTTTATGCATCCAAAAATTGAAACAAATGATGACCGATTTCTGAGTAATTTTCTAAATTTCAATATTTTTTAAGCTTGTTTTTAAATATTTTTTTATATTATTTAACTCTGTGTAGTAAAAACATTTAGATATTTTTTTGTAAGAGTGATTTCATTTCTCATGTTTAAGTTTCCCATTAAAAATTAAGTTAGTTTTATTGTACAATTGGTGTGCTTCAATTACACTATCTGTTGGTTTCTCGAATGGTTGCCAAGAGTTATTTTCGTGAATACGGTTGATGTTTTTATTGCGCGTCGCGACGCTGCCGCCGGCGGCACAGTCAAGATGCACGACAACCAAATAATAAGTGTAAATTGCTGACACTTCAGCCCTCACGCGGCAGCGAAAGTGTTAATACGTAATGGTCGATTCAGAACAATTTATCACGTATCTCCGCTCAAAGAAATTGAACGCCATTTGCTTCTTTCAGACAGCTATCTTCTTTAATTAAACTCTTCCGTCCCGCTCTTTACTTTACATACTTTAGCATTTTCGAGACTTTTATTTCTTGCTCTCGTATCTTCACTTTTTACTTTAATTGTAAGTTAGAAATTAAAACACATTTATAACTTATATTATTCGAAGTGAAAACTAAATTAAATATTTAAAAAATCATCATTCTTTTAGCTGTTTTAAATTTTGATTGTACTATTTCTGACTCAATTAAATCTTAGTTTTTGTTTTATTCAATTGAAGCGTAGGGTTTTTCAGCTTTGATTCGTTTCAGTAGGTAGTGGCCAAAAAAATAAAACAGCAAAATAACATTGATAAAAATGGGGCCTTATCCTTTCACCATTTAAATAAATGCTTTCTATAATTTTGACCACAACAGTCATTCGCCAGTATCTAGCAACTTCTTACATTTTAAATCTAGTCATTATTGAAAATTCTGGAAGGGCCTGGAAAAATACTAAAGCTCTGCTAAGATTTTTAATAGAAGGTACGTCCAATAAAATCAAATTAATGATTTATTTGTCATTGGAATTGATGCGGCCTCCAATGCTCTCTTTAGAGTTCCGTAGTACACGTCCGAAAACCTTATAGTTTCATCCTCGGCTTAACTTCCAAAAGGTTAGTGCTAGAAAGATCAAACTTTGCATATATGTGTATTTACCACGTCGACAAAGTGCTAAAATAAAATCATGAAAAATATTTTATTGGGACAACTTTTTTCTTTGGGATTTTTTTTTTGTCACATTTTATTATAACATTGAGAAGTTGCTAAGACAATTTTTTGATTTAGGTATCCGTTTGCGGGACTGGAACTTGCAACTTTAAAGCGCATTTTTTGTTAAAAATGGGCTTTAAAGCTTCCTCCACCCTTTAAAAGCTAAACGACTGGCTCGAAAAATCGGAAAATTTAATTGTGGTAGTCCATGTGAAGAACTTTGAAGGAAAGTATAATAACTTTGTTAGTTCAGAAGTTATATATATATAGAATAAATGTAAAATAATATAATATGAAATATAAATCATAACAATTATGGGTGACCAGGGTACCATATAATATGTGTGGCCTGACATGCACTTGGCAGGTTTTATATAAAATTTATATCAAATAACAATCTAGTATAAGGGTTAAGTGACAACTGTCAAAAAACATTCGTATAATTAGTTAGATATCTGATTTCTGAATAGAAGCACATCGTACACCTGCACGTCTGTACGTACTGTGTAGGGTTTATTTAAAAACAAAAGGATGAAAATATATTATAACGCCAAAGTGCGTGTCGACTGTCGGACCACTCATACTGTTTATTATTGGGGGTGAACTATTTTTTCTTGAATAATAAATAAATTCTATAAAAAATCTGAACGATTTTTTTTCTATCTCATTTTAAAGACCGACGTTCCATTCCCTAGTTACTCCCAAATATGTTCATAAATTCAATGAACAGTACTGATTCTGGCATACGTTAGGTTGTTATATATATAAAATGGATGGACTGACAGGAATTAATTTCATAGGTAAAGTTTTGTCATTTGGCTTCGCCGCAGTCAGTTAAAATGTAAACCAATGGATAAAGAAACGACATAGTATTTTTAAACTGTAACTCCATTACATTAAAAATAAAATAATTACTAAAACCGCACAAAAAGTAATTATAATAAAATAACAGAAATCGTAGAAAAACAATTATGTACACGATCCTCCCCGATAAAAAGGTTTTAAAACATAAAGACACTAATGATGTAGAATATTTTTACCGAAACCGTTAAAAAAGTGACAAAAAGTATTTAATTACAAATAAGTTAATTTAATAAGGTAACCAGTAACGACTGTTTAATTGCAAGTCTTAATCGCCAGTAATGAGTAGATTTCAAACTGACAACTTACGTCAACTATAATTTTATAATCAGCCATTATTATCAGAGGTAAACACCTTAATTAGTTTTGTGGTTTGAAAGGAAAAGTATTGTCCTTTTCTTCCCAATGGGACATGATATATATATTTATTTTTTTGTTACATACAATATTACATTGATTGTAAAAACGGTAACTTGTTTTTCACCAACTTGACGGCTATCCTGCTGAAATGATCCTAATTTATTATTTTAGCTGAAGGATCCATCTTAAAAGATGGAAACCAGAGCACCCTGTGGTGCATCCACTGTTTGTCATACTCTTTTAAATATAAACTTTTTTATTATACACTTTTTACATTTAAGTTTAACATACTTTGGAAGCTTTTTAGATTAGTAATATTAATAGTAAATGTGTTGTGAAATATAAATACGAAATTGAGAAATAACACTTTCGTGTTGATTTTTTAATGAACCTTCATTATTATACTTTTTTCTTGTGTACCCATTGGATGTTGTAATTGCATGCATATACATTATAAAATACAAGTAGGTATATTTATTTATATTTGAAGCCGTTTTTCTCTTTTTGATATGATGAAAATAAATAAGACGGGACTCAAGTTTTCTCGTTGTTAATTTAATTTCTAGTAAACCTACATTATTATTTTTGTTATGACTTTTTTCACTTTCTTTCACGTGAGCTTATTAATACAGAGATATCATATGTATATCCTTATTTAAAAAGGTAAACAAGTTTGTAAATTTATTTAAATGAATGGCATTATCGTTTAAAGTTTTTCGCAGAATTTAATAGGCAATCGGTCATGCTATCGATTTTCGAATTCCATAAATATTAAGGTAACGAAATAAGTATGTATACTAATCTATCTGCCTGTCTGTCAGAATTTAGGATGTCTACTTGGTAGACGACTAAGTTCTTTGAAAGAGATACCTTATTTATGATTCAATGATCACAACACAAGTTATAACAACAAAAATAAGCAAAAAAAACGTGTATGTTGGAGTTTAGGTGATTTATTTCATTCTTATACCAAAGTCTAATACAACTTTATTCGATTTCTACACGTAATTAAAATTTCCAAGCCCCTCCTACTCCAAATCCACTACCACTTCAACCCCAAACCTACCTTACTAACCACGAAATTCATGATTTTGACAATGGTTTCCTCTATATTCAAACACATTATCTATTTTTAAACCTGCAAGATTTTATCCCATTCATAGTTGTCGGTATATTAGGCTTAGTCGGTGGCTAAAATGTAAAGCTATAAATGTTTCTGTGAAGGGAATTACTATAACGGATTTTCTAAAAAAGATTGTCAGTATATTATTTAGTCAATTTTCCATTTTTATTTGATGTCACTGAGAAATATTGTTATAGAATTAAATTTCGATATGAAAAATAATCGATTGAAAAATATTAAATAAAATCGAGAAAATTAATTTGAAAAAGTTAAAATACTGAAAGTATTCTTGATTGTTGATACAAAAGATGTCATAGACCCTTCAGAAGGGGAAATTTGCACTGGAGATGTTCTGATTGCGACGTGTGTCCAGTAGCCTCGCTCTATTCTCGGACACCTATTTGTGGATTACCAGTCTCGTGTGGAACCCTCAATTTTGCTCCAAACAAATGGACCATAACATCAAAGCGATAAAGCTTAATTTTCTACATTATCCTGGGCATTAAGACCTTCTCTCGACACGAGGGGATTAAAGCGAAAGGACCCGCTCCTTGCCTCTTATTTATCTTAATTTCGCTCACCAAACAATTGACAAATGAGGATTACGGCTCAGTGAAATCGGTGTCATTCGTATACTTGTGAATAACGTATTCCAGAACAACAGTATGACATCTACAAACAAAACAAGCGCTCGGTTTTTACATCGAAATTGAACAGAAGGAAAATTTTAGCCATCATTGTGTTAATGTGAAACATTAGAAGTGGTCGCGCAGATTTTATCGGAGTTGTCGGTTCTATAATTGGTTAAACCTGTTTTTGGTTTTATTTGCCAATCGATTCTCGTATAAAATGTTAGCTTTCGAGTAAATGTTTTTATTTATTGCAATGTCGGCGAAAGTAAAGACGGAACGTGAGGCTAAAATAGTTATAAATGTGCGACGTAGCTGCTGCTGCCATTCTATTTGACGAAAAAAGACTCGGAATCGACCAATAAATTGTATAAAGGAAGAAACTCAACACAACCTTTTATTTTGTACACTTAGGATTGCTGAAGTACACTTAGGTACACTACCCCTTTCCATACTTGTCTGTTTTTAGAATCAAATCAATCGTACAGAAAAACTATAAAGAAAATTTATGAATGATGATGGTGTATTGGTTTCATTGATATTAGTGGTTGATAGAGCCACTCATACGCAAAAGAACCTCAAAGTAAAACCCGACTAAAAATTACGCTCTAAAAAGTATAAAACAAGAATAATCATTACCCTTCTTTTCGGCTCTGCGAGTCGGGTAAATATAAGAATGACGCCTCCAAATTAAAAGTTAAACATATTTAAATACAAAGGAATGCAAAAAGTTCAAAATTGACGTTAAATGTACATAAAAGACCAAGTGAAATGAAAAAGCGCAAACAAAAAGCTCAGTGTTGTTAAACATAAACAATTCCACCGGCAGACTGCACCTCACGTATATCAATGGCAATCAATATGAGAACACTTGTTAAACTATCGTTATAGCCGGAATCGTTCCGCTCCAGTCTTGGCTATTTAATTAAACCTGTGTATTTGTTTTATTTTCCGATTGGTTCGTTTCCGCTTTGATTGTCTATCTGTGAATCGAGCATCTACTCGTTTTGTAGACTGTAGATTTTATTTTCAATCAGTTCGATTTTCACATGTTTCATGTTTATCCGAACAACTTTGTTTGACGTCGAGCGTTTAACGTATGTATACGTAAGCGTATGTACGAATAACTCTAGATAATAACGTTATTTTTCTTGTAGTGAACTCATTTAACATGCATCCAGTGTTCGTATTTTGAAATAGGTTGTTTCTTGAAAAATTGACTGAGAAGAATTGGATTGTGTACAAAACTTTTGTTACCGTTTAAGTAAAATTGGGTAATTCGCAATGCAATGTGAAAACAGCATCTTTAATTTCGTCATGGAACTGAAATTTTTCGATAAAATACAATTTATTGGACTAACGACTAGCAATTGTTTTAGTTCCTACCTACTCGTAAAATGATGTTTTGTATAGGTGCCAAAGTACTTTGATAAAAAAACACAGCACCGACCAAAAAACAACAACACCAAAAATAAAATACTTACTTAATCAATCGAACCAGAGGCAATAAATAAGGCAATTGACATTAAAATATTTTCCGCTTTATTTATTGAAGCTAACTTCTACCTGATTTTCCGAACTAGAAAGAATCGTTTACTGAAACGGGTCTATTAAGTTTTTTTTTTTTGTAAAACAAGTTCGTCGTAGAAAGTTTGCAAATAAAAACTCTTCGTTTGCTAAATTTCAATTCGAATCCATTCATTCGATCGCTTTCCAGTCAACTTTAGCGTAGAAACTTTACTGTCTTCCTAATTATGTGTTTAAACTCGGATAGAACTTTTCAGACCTTTCATTAATATGGAACTACAAAAACTTATACAAGCATGCTTTATCCTACATAAAAATTGATCAAAATGTCCACTCTTCTTCTATCTATATTGATGCCCTAGTCCACCAACGAGATGGTGCGTCTGCGCAGTTATAAATTAAACATGATATCTAACGTTACAATCAGAGCCCATGTCAATCCACGTGTCCTGTTTCATCTTCCTAACAATTGCCGCAGTTTGAAAAGGACGGGACACCTTTTTTATATACTGAAGTGTCCTAACAGTAAAGACTTCCCTTAATTATTGTAAGATCGTACCTGATAAACAGTAAGGATTGATGTGTTACTATTTCAAAGCATACAATTGGTAAAACATTAAGTCACTATTTTCAATACTACACCACTGGCAGCTTGGCAAAATTATGTTTTTACCACTAAGGAAAAATTTTATAACTCAAGGAATTTAACTAAAACTATGAAAGGTAACTCTAGCTCACACTAAATATACGTTGCTTTTAGCCTTCAGCCAGTTACTTGCTGAGTAATTGACGTACTAAGCCACAATTCACACATCCAATTAGAAACAGCCACGCAGAAATACCAAGAATCCTCATTAAATCGCCATGAAAAGAATAATTCTTGCTTATTTAGGTTAAAAATACGTAGCAGTAGGTATGCGAGTGAAGCGATCTGACCAGATTACTTGGTCGGCCATGGCGTATCTGCAATCAGTAAATGGTTACTTTAAGTCTCGATATGTGAAGCATTCCCATGGAATGTCGCCTTCGCTACGTCGTACTTATATGTGCTCAAGTGGACTGAATTTTTTCTTATCTCCAATACATTTTCTGCAAGTTTCGAAAGGGTGATACGATACGAACGCGAGGATACGTGGTGACGACTACTGATGCCGACATATTCTAAAACTTTTTGTATCACAACATCTTAACAAGCAGCGTTATTGTTTCACCCTATAACACAGAACCCATTGTTCGAAATAATTTCTCTTATAGTAATACAAAGGAGGAAAAACTTATTTAGAAAAAAGGTAATGTTAGTGGATCCTTCCTTGATTCTTCTTTCATTAGTCCCATAATGACCATCATCTCGGGCGCTGGGATGTTTTTCCATCATCTAATTCTCTCCGGGTGTGGATATTAAGCCAGGCAGTAATAACCCTCCGATGTCATCCATCACGCGGGCTGCAATCGTCTCGCCGTCAGTTCTATTCCGGGACGCTCCGTTTTCGCTAATGATTCCTGCCATGAGATCGCGACATTTATAAAGGCCGATTGTGCCGACAGTTTGTTCGTACAAATCACTTCTTGCTCTTCCTACTACATCAAATGTCTTTATTTCATTTTAATATCTTCTTTCTACGTAAAAAAATACAAAAATGTCATTCGCCGACTGAGTGTAAGATATCAATATAAGGATGGTTGTGTAAAACTAAACACTTAATAATTCCTACATAATATGACCATACTCCTTTAATGCTTACACATTTACTGCAAAAAGCTTAGGTTAATCCTGAACTGAATCAGTGGGTATTTCGAGGCATTCCTGTTCATTGTGCTGGTTTAAGTTGGCTTTATTTTTTCGCGTTCCACGTGAGAGAGTTTATAATTTATTTGCACAGTTTTCTGGCGACAATTTTCCCACAGGGGCGGCGTCTCAAACGAGCCGAGCCCGCCCTTTATGTGGTTTTTTGTGACGGCACAAAATGCCCCAATGGAAAACATTCAGTGATAACTGGTAACAATCGCTGCCGCCGGATGCTCCCGCCCATTCCATGCATACCACGCGCTGGACCTCAGCTCATGCTTTTTCATCCACCTCCACGCCGATTAAACAGTCTTGAAACTTGCTCTTCAAAATTATTATCATTACCTTTGTAACCGATATGTTTAGGTGTAACGATTAAACTATTAATAAGGGCTAACTAAGCTGAAACGTACTAATTCAAATAAGGAAAGTAAAAAATAAACCAAAACACCAATACACCTTGATGCTTTAACAACACAAAACATAAAAATACTAATCGCATCTATCTATACTTAATAAAAGGAATGGCTGTAAAGTTTTGTGCAAAATCCAATATCAAAAGTGTTTAGTGTCTGCGAAACAGTTCATTAGTAGAGGCGCGCTTTAGTCTCGTATATTTCATTGTTCCATTGTTTTATTTGTTCCTGTCCAGTGCTTACTGAAAGATAAACAGCCTCTGTGGCTATACTTTAGACACCTGTAACTATCTTCTACTAGTATTTTTTTCCATCTAAACTAGAGAAATAAAACGTTTCACACCCCATATCGCACGAATCAGAGTAGCAACATTGCGTTCACAGAATCGGAACGTTTCCTTACTTCGTTTTACTATTAACATTTTTATTAATGTCCTATTGTTTCTTAATCACCGCTCTAGATTTGATATCACGATAAGTTTCTGTTAAAAGTATTAAGTTAAGTAAACCGGTAAGGTCGCTGTCGGTAGTGGTTCTTCACCTAAAAGCCTGGCCGAAAGATACAGAGGCCGATTGCTCTTATCTTCTCATTCGATCGCCATCAAACCGACGTTGTTTCGATGTCGAGAACTAAAGATGTCGATTTTTCAAATGCCTAAACTGACATACCACAGTAAATAAAAATACCAAATTCAACGTTTCGTTACGAACATTTAAGAAGAATAATAGTAGAACAAGATCTTTTCAGATCTCATTCGGTGTTTTAATTTAGAAAGCTAGGATTGGATGAGGTCGTGATATTTAAGTGCGTTTAGGTAGGCGATAATTAATTTTGATTTTGTAATGTTTGTCTAGAGTGAGTCTAATGTGTTTGTCTGCTTTACAGCGCAGTGACGTGGGCACACAGATCTCACACTAGATGTATCGCCGTTCCAGTTTACTGACAATAAATCGTATGTTTAGCGACGCGGTGACTTGTATAATTAACAATAGCGGCATTATACGCGATTTCCAAACTAAGCCGCGCAACGCAGATCGTTTGTCACGACGCAAATTGCTATTTATGAGGATTATCTATACTTTAACCGCGTAAATCGTTTTATGTGTAAGCAAAGACTCGTGTCGTAACCGAGTTCATAGGAAATTTAACCTCTTTAACAAGCAAATAGTCTTCATAGTGCAGCTACATTTAACAATAGGTAACTGGAATTTGTTTGTGAAGACCTCTCTCTCACCTCTGAACATTGTTTCTGCGGCAAGCCGTTCAGGTCATAAATAAGGCATTGCTATTTAGCGTAGCAATCGAGCTCCGATGCGATGGGCATTTGGTGAGATTCCTAACCCGAAGCAGGAACCCGAGGCAGCCACGTGTGCTCGCCTCGGCCCGAGCCTCGCATGCCTGCCCGGAATATGCAACCCTTGCTCCTGAATTTTGCCCCTACGTTGAATATTCCATGCACATCTGAGCAGACAACAATCCCGAATAATGCAACGCTGGTGAAATCGAATGTCGATTACCATTTCACGCGGTCAAATATCCCCGATTGATAACGTGAATTATGCACGAATATTGTTAATTAATAACGTTTCAGTATAATACCTGATGTAGGTAGCTAGCTACATTTATAACAGCTACGATACGTAATTACATTCTGTGGTCTGTCAATTCATTTGCTTAATCAGCAAGTTATTAAATGAGCAACTCGTGAAACAATTGAGCAATTTGAATAATTTAGAACTTAATTAATAGGGCGTTTGTTTAATATGATGTTCTATGTTGGTTTTAGGTAAGTGACAAATGGAATGATTTCTGCTATGGTGATCTACTAAAACATGATGCATCCAGCAGGTTATTACGCAAATCTTGGTAAGAGCGATAAGCAATTTTATATCCTTGGTAATTTATTTGAAAACATCTGGCATTTCAAATTTTGAACGCTTGACAAATACATGTTCCGATAACATTTTTAATGACTATTCATGACAAATCGAGCGATTTAGAAAATTTTGAATTTTATTTAATTCAATTGATTTCAAGTAGATTTTGACTACTTGAAAAGCTGTCTAATAAAAAGAAAAGGTATCATATTTTTTTCATTCTTATTTCCAAGTCATGTTTTGTGTTTTAGGAGAATGTGAATTGACGTAAAGATATAAGTAGTGCATAGTTTCGGTTGGAAACAAAAAGTTACATTAAGGACAATAAACCACGTTGGGGGCCGATAACATTGTTTTTTTGGCTAGGTTTAACTAATCTTAATACTTTTTATTTGTATCGTATAGTTCCATATCTGCTATAAATGTAAATATAACGAAATGCAAGTCTTGATATTTATATTAATACAGGGTGCCCTCAGGCGCACACGCGCTCTCGTCAACAAGCTAGAAATGTCGACTTTATCGCCGCGAATAACCATAAAAGCATGATTTATAAACCCCACTATAGCGTTGCCTCGTGTAATAAAATCGACGGCTTTTTACCATGTGCCACTAATTTTGTGCCATTTTCTTTCTACAGCCATTTATTCCTTGGTTTATGTACGCGGAATAGACATTAATATTAATAACATAGACGATACAGGCAAAATGGCGCTTGGACATGTCTGTCCATAAATATCTCCATTGCCCTAATTCACCATCATTGTTCTATTTACTATATTTAATAGAAAATAGAAGATTCGTGATGATAGCTTTCGATATGTCATTGTTTATTGGCGTTGACCTCTATTAGTGTTGCGATAGTACTGTGGAGACGGGAAGTGCAAGGGATGCATTGAGTGCAAGCGGGCGCATTCGGACACCTCCGTAGCCGCGACATCACACAACATGGCTCGCCCCGCCCACGTCCTCTCGCTCTCCCGTCAAACGTGCGAGCAGTACAGCCTGACTCCCTCCGCTGAAGCCTCTACGCTCGGCACTGTTTCCGAGAAAAGCCAACTGTTATTATCCGCGGGAGATTATTCCCGACCGACCGCCAGTTTATTTTGCTTCTCTTATGAATGAATCGCGTTCGCAGGTGGGCACCCCGGAGCAGTGAATTTTGATAGTAATTGCCATCTCCTAAATTCGTAAAAGTTGCTCAGCAATTTTCGACACGCCACATGATAATTTCCAGTTGCCGATGCTTCTTCACTTTTATATAATTTCGCTTAGCTCTACAGGAAGTTGTGGTTCGAGGCACTTTCGCCTTTTAACTTTGAATAACGAATTTGAAGAGTCATGTTCGTTGATATTATTGGCCACCCACACGTTTTCATATATGAATAAATCACGATGATCAGCTATCGATCGGGTTTGTATTGGCACCATGTCGGTGAATAAGATAATTTCAGCTTGTGTGGGAAGATGGACTGATTGTTGCCAATGATTGAATAATCGCATTTTAATTACACTATTCATACACAATATTAGCACACTAGCAAAAAATACGTACAAAGATTTTATGATTGCCGTATCAATAACGAAATCCAATAATTGTGAACATTCAAGAGATTTGTACAATTTTAAAAGTTTTAAAGTGTAAAATGTAATGATTATTAGTTGATCTAGAAATGATGAAAATTATTTACAAAGACAACAGATATAGATCCATCAAATAAACTTCTCAAGCATTAATCAAAAGCAGTTGATACGAGTAATGGCAAACATGATTCGTCGTGTAACAAACAACAGAACCTAATCACTCTACATCAACGTGCTAAACGTTCGACAATTTGTTATAATCTGATAAGAAATTAATTACAATTTATGATTCGATAAGGAGAGAAAGCAATGGGATCATGTCGAGGAGTCGTCTGCTGGTCGGTGATATTGTGCTCTTTGGCTTTGGGTTTAAAGCTATGATTGGTGCGGTTTCGGCTGGAGTCGTCAAACCGGTCCGGCAAGGCGCACGCTGTCGTAATAACAGTAGCCTTAACGATTGTTGGCCTACGATAAATATACCAAGTTCCGCCGTTATAATACCCTACAGCAGTCTTTCAGCTTTTATAAGGTACGGAGCTGCCAGAAAACCGCTCTGATTTCTTGTTAATCATACTGCGTTATCTGTTGATACACAATTAGTGCATTGTCGATAAGAAAACTCGCTACCTGCTACACCGTTGTTTGAGATAATCTTTCGTGTTGATCACTACTTATATTGAATAGGCGCGAAAATTTAAAATTCATTATTCATCTTGATAAAGTACAATAACTTGCAATTATCATATAACAGCTTCTCGCTTAAACAGTAATTGCAAATTTCTTATTATTTTTAGAAAAAAAACCCTTTTAATTATCGTATTGTTGTTTATAAGAAATTAGATCTATGTGTGTAATGGTGTATGAGTAAAATAAATAGACTACTGGATGAAACTTCTCATATGCCTATCTCTTCTTCTGTGTTAGTAGAGTCTTTATAGCGTCACTTCAGACAGATTTGGTTAACTCTGATAACTTCCTAAGCAAGACATATCTTCCAGAAATACAAGCAATAAGTTATCATGTATACCTGGTTGGTTAAAACAAATTCTATCGGCAAGTGATGAAACGAAAATAATAATAATAATTTTAAAAAAAGCTATAAGATACGAGTACTTAATGTTTGTTTAAATCATCAAAATAAAAAAGAATCAAATTTGCATGTTTCAAGCAAAGTTTTAAAGTGCTATCTTAAAACAAAATAAACATGCCGTGACGTCAATTTCTCAACACAATTACTTAAACTTGTTGCTATTAAAATTAATGAAACTGTTTGAACAACAGCCGTATCATACCAATGCAAATAGTTAACAAAACTTCCAAAATTGGAATATTTGTTCTTTGAAAATAGTAATCGATTTTACATTTACCCTACAACATCGAAAGTTTGCAACACATCGTTTTGTTAATTTTCACAAAAACATTTAAAATTCAAAGTTCAATTCTCTGTAGGTATGATCTGATAAATTAAATGATGTAAAAGTAGTTTTCTCTGCGACTAGTGAGCAAGAGGCAGAAGCAAAAACATGTAATGATTCACCGAGACGCGATCATTTCCACCGAGTCGGAAAATTCCTGTTATCGTATCGAAACTTTCTTTACCGATCACTGCACCGACATGAAAAAAGAAAAGATCTTTTCGCGTCCACGTGTATAAACATATTCCGTACCGTTCAGCATTATGTCGTCGCAGCACAATTTAATTTTAAATCTTTCTACTTATCGCAAAAAAATAATCTCCATGCATTTTTGACATACCTATGTTGTTTGGTATTTACAAAAAATAAAATAAAGGTATTCGATTGTTTTCAAACATGTAGCTTGTAAAGACGTTCCTAGCAATGCCTTATCAGCGGTTCGTCAAGATAAGTGAGCTATAGGAACCGGTGACATCACCTCACCAACCCGTGTTGTGTACTGATAAAGAGAACATTCTATAGCTAACCTTTACCTGTCCCACATGAGGATCATGATTCGATAAAAATACTTATTTTATTTTACAAAACTCTTTCAACAAATTTTCTGTTTCTGGTCACATTCTTCGTCACATTGCTTGTAAAACGCACTACAGCCAGTAAAGCCAAATTACATTAACTAGAATGATCGCAACAGATTTGCATCGGTTAAATTGAATTTCTTAATCATGCCAATCTAAATTCCATCATTATAATGGGCTCATAAAAACATATTTGACCTAATAAGCTAGTAAATTACGGAGTCGTAAAATTTTAACTAATTAAGTCTCCCGAACCGATCGGGGGCAAAAAAATGATCTACAGCTTCCCTTCAACGACGGTGGAGCGGTTCCTCTCAAACGAGCCAGGCCAACTTGGCAGCCGGGAGCATATCGGATCAAAACTCGAAATTTCGAACCGGTTTTTGTTTCAGACTATCTCTTTCCCTCTCGCCAGTCCAAGTATCCCCTTGCTCTTTCTTTGACTCACAGTTTCAACGTATCACGCTCGCTCTACGCACTTCATGGTCACCCGTTCAACTCCGTCACGCTTTGCCTGCAATGACTAGACGTTTCGTGCGACACTGTATTAATTTTGAAACTAACTACCTAAGACAAATCTAGAGCTTGGATACAATGAACGTTAATTGTCGGAGCAAAAAAAATATACCGGAAAAGTTACCGTATTTTAATGAAGTAATAAAAACACAGGAGCTAAATGACAAGTTTCTATTGCAAAAGCCATAAAGTTTTTATTGTATAGTTTTATAATTAGTTTTAATTTAATGACAAAGGCCATGCAAGTCAGGTGAAAGGACTTTTATTTGTCATCGTGCCATCAAGATTAAGAGAAAATTTACAGTTGTTAAAATGTTTATGTGACATTTGGCGGGTTCTCGTATAAACACACCGGAATTTATTTTAATTTAATTCTGGTAGTTTTTATTTTGCACAAATTTATCATCTCTGTATCGCGATTAACATGTTTTTATTTTTCACTAAAATCCTTTCTAAATGTTGCAGTTACTTAGAGATCAAAGTATTATTTATCATCAAGTTAACAGAATGTAATATTTTCGTCTTCTTGAAACAATGCCAATCTTGTTTAAATTATCTCCCGCAATATCCTTCCTCAAAATAGTATTGGTCCGTTAGGTCATCAGTTTTACGATTGTGTATATTTGTTACATAATCTTAGTTATTGTGATAATAACCAATGTTTTAATATTGACATTGGTTTAATGGATGCCAAGGGCAGGTTGGAATCAGTAACAAAAGTTAGTGGATCAGACATTGGCGCCAAACATGCCTCATCGGTCTAAGAGGTAGAAAGAGAAAGGGAACTTATTCAAAAGTAGGTAATGTTTTTGCTGTTCTTGTGTTACGGCAACCAGGCTGCGCATGAGTCATCGAATGGAAGACGCGTGGGTGCACTATTGTGTTTATACTCCTATAACTAACAGCACTTGATAATGATAACTTTTAATTTTCAATGAATCTTTGATTTGAAATATTTTTTGCTCCTAATTTTATGCTTCCTACTTGTTGTTGATGACAATAAATTTATGCTCATCAATTAGATACAGTCTAATTAATCCGTCAGTCCGAAATGTGTTATTGGATTTGGCAATTATTGGTTCTGTATCTCAGATACAGAGCAATAAATGCTAGTCAATCTTTCCATATATTGTTAGATTTCAAAAATATTTAATTACTCGTTATATATGGTCAAGCTCTAAATCTGTATCGCTGGAATAAATACCTATTGCTCTAACTAGATCCATTATATTTTGACTTAGACTATTCAGACAAGGAGAAATGATTTATGAATTAGTACTTTTTCCCATGAATCAGAGCAGCCTGATTTTAGATTTACCTCCGTCTTAAAGACAACATCAGGTACACATAATGTCACTGAGACAACTTCGTGTTGTTTTCTTGATAGACAAAAGAACTTCTACTAATAAAACCCCTTTATTTAAACAAAACTATTATTTTATATGTTGGAAACCTTTAAAATAATATAAAAGTTCAAGAGTGCATAAAGGAAAATTTGAGTAGATACTCATGCCATGGATAATCATACAAATGTAATAACAAAACCCGTGTTTTGTGAGATTCGAAATAGTCCTTCGTTAAGCTTCATTGTTACATCTCATAAAGTTTTATTTACCTCTCGAAGTGTCAACTCTCAACACTGTAACTTTTATGCCCCAAACATTTGCTACCAGTGTGGTTGTAGAAATGTGCCTTTTAATTTATTCTATGTTGGCTTTTCTAATGTCTTTAAAGTTTGTTTTGTGACAAAATTTTACAGACCGATTCAATGAAGCAGCAGAATAAACAAAGAATGCTAGTACTCTTGATCTTATAAAATATTCTGCTTTGATGACCTTTAAAGATCTATTGGTAAAGTCAACAAACCAATAAGAAGTATCGAACCTTTGCATAATTATGCATTTTGAACTCCTAAAAATCCTCCAGGGCCGCATCGATCACTGAAAAGCAATAAAAAGTTCGGATCATTTTTAACGTAGCATATTTTTGGAATACGAAAATAAAAATTAAGCCCTTGCAAATCGTAAAAGATTTTCTCTGTTTGGAGGAGCGCGACCATAAACATTTACAAATAAATTGCATAATAGAACAATTTAGAAGTATAATATTATTGTATAACATTCAATTTGTTTGCTAACCTTCCAAGTTAACGCGAATTGATGTCGCAAGCGCATGAGCATTGAAGGTATAGCGAGCTTTCTCACCACTCTGGCATTGTAATAGATCCGCTCACTTTGCTAACAGACCTTCTTGAAAACATTGCTATACTTATTACCATTCAGCCAGATATATCTCGACCTTATTAAGTAGGTAAGATATGGGTAGGTTGACTTTAAATCCAGCTGCAATCATAACGATGAAGCCATTTTTACACCAGTATTAACAATGCAAAGCAGCATTAGCAGCGGTCAAAGCACTTCTTCTTAATCATTTCCGCCATTATCTGCTTTGTGATCGGTAGCTTTTATACCGTTTTGATAATATATTCGTATGTTTTTGTAGCTAATATTGATCAAATATTCAAGGATTTGCAATTTCCTTGTTTCGGAGCGTCGTAGATCGTAAAATTGTTCTCACTACCTGAATATCTCGTTAGCTTCTCGACGGCACCTTTGTTAGTTAAACTGACAACTATCCCACTATTTTTTTACGTCATGAGTGAATAAGGAGACGGTTCAACTGATGGAAAATGCCCTGGATGTCTCAGAACGCCAAGAATATCGCTAATGCGTTACCTATGTAGATGTAAAACCTAAATGCGTAAGATATGTAACTCTCAGGAACTTCATTATACCTTGTACGTACGTATAAGGTACCAAAGATTTCGTGTGTTTATTGTGCTGTACCATTTTTTGTTCGCATTTGTCACACACATCAGTGAAAAAAAGTATTGCAAGGAACCTGCTATTCTAAAAGTGGTTTACCAAACCCAAACTTTTAACCTTTCTAGGGTGACGAAAAATGTATCAATCCCTACGTCATATGTCAGTAAATAATAAAGCCTGACAAGTAACAAAATATTAGTATATTTTACCGACAGTCCTATATTGTAAACAGGAGACTTGGAAATAAAATCTATTTTAAAGTTCTCAAGTATCAGATAAGCACGCAACATAAACGAAGATATAAATGGAATTATCTCGGGTCTTGTATTTAAAGGCAGGAAGTGAAACTGGCCTTAGGTCGTTTAAGAGAGTGCTAACTACCTTTCTGTTTGGTGTAGGTAGGTTTCATTTCACCTAAACTTTTACCAAAGCTTTCAACAGTCGCATAAAATTAAAACGTCAATTAATTTTTATCGCAGTTTGAAAACTACGTAGTTTGTAAAATGCAATAAAACTATCGCATCGTATAATGTCGAATCGCTTTACGTAACTCGAGTCGGAGATCGAGATGTGAGTCATGAATACAGTAACTCTTGAGTGCAGAATGTTTACTTTATCAGCAAATAGGTCTCTTCAGTTGCAAGTTTTAAATAAATGACGCAACAAACTGATTGTCCGACTGTTACAATATACAGAAGCTGATAAAAAATCGAACAAATACAGACCAAAATGTAATTATGTGGCGTTTGAATGTTGTATGCATTTTGTAGACAAAGCAACTCTACCAGATCTTATTTGCTTTAGAACAAATCCCCAGTTGTAACGTTGACCTAGTGTATTATGTGCTATTGTTAAAAGTGCTAGTTGTTTGGTTGTCACCACAGCAGACACCTGTCCGCATGTTGGTAACACTGGTAACAAATCAGTTTGGGGCGAGCGGGGGCGGGGGCCCATGCATTATTCAGGGCTCATTGCTATTCACCGGCGACAGGCCGCCCGATAAAAACTCCTCGTTTGACAAGTCGGACGCCTGCACCCTGTACTACCCACTCACTAATGTACGCTAACCACCCTTTCGAAACATGAACCACACCATAAACCTATTTGTCAATATTAATTGAAACCACCTTTCAGTCTTTTTGTGAAACTGCCCCATTCCAATTCGACTTCAATGCTCACTTTGAATTCAATAGGTTTCACATAGTCGCGTTTTTGTTCGTGTTTTTCAACGTGGTGTATTGTAACCTGGAAGTAAGGTTAAGCTCGTTCAACATTACCTCACGAGCTTCGGAACACTCCTATTACGTGTCCGCATTTGCATACAAACGCTGTGCCTTTTGCTTGACAATTCTAAAAGCATAGTAAGAAGTGTTATTTATGTAGGTTAGTTTAAAAAATTCGACAATACCTCTAGGGTTCCTCATTTCTTAATCACAATCGGTTGCTGGGTGACAAATCAGGTAATTTATGAAGTTGATCTTAAACCAGCTCGGGTTAATGACTCCACTAATTGTCGGAGCGGTTCCTAATCGATTTTTGACATGAGCTTTGCATATCTTCGCAATCAAACATCAGTCAAAAACACCTACTTCATACACTGTTAGTATTTACACATTGATTTGAATTTAGTTTTACTGTTTGTTCTTCATGAAACCCCTATGGTATGTCAATCATGTTTAATAGTAAAAATTGATTGTTTTCCATTGATTGAATGTGTCGTATTGGGTGGAGGTGAGAGATCAAGTGAGTGGTAGCATTGAGGACGGCGGATGGTGTTGCTCTTCTAGTCAGGCCTGGTACACGCTCGTGATCGATGTGGCCTACTTACACAGCTTACCACGAACTTCACCACCTCTGTTTTAATAGCCTATATTTTGTCACTAATCGGCATTTACTGTAGATAATACATTAATGTTCATAGACCATTACAATAATTTTGATTGGTTTACGCGCTGTTGTAATAGTTCGGGGTTTGTTAGCATATTAGTAATAGACTGTTACGTATTTAGTCAATTATTATTAAAGTGGAAATCGTTATTGTAATTAAGGTTTATTCTTTGGCTTAAAGACTTTTTAAATGTAAAGTTAGCTGGTTGTACCGAGCGACCAGCGGAAGCCGAAAACGGTTGTTTCTGGCATATTGCCCATCAACGCGGCGACGCCTTTACTGTTACCCACTTGCTGACTACTACATTAAAATTACTCATTTCCTTACCTTCCGATTTGTTTTCAAATTTTACGTATAGACTTTAACTTATTACATTTTATTTTACACTGGCCAATTTAATATTTTATTTAATTGTCTCTTATGATTTACGCTTTTGTTTGTTAGTATATATATATATATATATATATATATATATATAATTTAATTGTCTATATATGTCTATATATATATATATATATATATAATGATTTATGACAATAACTACAAAAAAATAGTTAATGTGTTGAAAAATGAACCTCCGAAAATAGAGATGTACTTAACTAACTGTCATAAAATCGCATTTAAATTGTGTAGTCAGTCCCCAGATAGAGCCAGTGTTTCTTTGCTTTGTTTAAAGGGTAACCGTCAACTGCTAACGGTTGAAACAACTCTCTGTTTATGCAAAATGATGCTTTAAGCGGTAATAATTCGTCGATTTAAAATATGCAATTGCACCTTATAATGACCCGCATTGTAGCTAGTGATTCCACCACTAAGTATACAATGTCGCAACTCCACGATCGCGTCTACTACACAAACTAATTACAAGCAATACCATTGCATGACTAAACAGCCATCGACGATTATATCGACTATAATAGATAATATTTTAGGTAAATCTAACCCTAATTAGCAAACAAACGCGGAGATACTTATCTTAGCAGGCGGTTATTGCAACGGGTAAAGGCACGAGAAACGTAAATGGTAAATCAACATAAAAAACATGCATCAACACAGCCATGCCATTGCTACATATGTCGCAAACCTCTTGTTTTTTAGCATTTATATGTGGTATTGCGAAGCAGGAATTCTGCTAATCGTCGTAGGCAACATTTTTCGCATGCCACAAGCGTTGGTGCTGCAGTAAATGGGTGTAATTTAACCACAAGCAAGCTCCTTGACTCACATCATACGGCCTGCCGACTGCCGATATGACAGAAACACATTAAACAATTTATTATGTACTGAAACTTGGAACCGCGTACGTTTTAATTACCAACGCTTATAATGTCATCGTTTTAGTGACTTTTTAGAAGGTACGCAAAAGTAACAATGCTAACCTTAACTTATTACTGAGACTAAACATATAAATAATACTTACTAAGACTAAACTTATAAATTTAGTCATTATTTACATTGAAGTAATTAATGTTAACCATATTAAACCTTTATAGACATTTGCGCTGCGTCGCTGCTATTAAACATTTTCTATGCTAAGTAGTTACCTAAGCGACAGTTTAGTCAACCTATAAATTAGCTAGCAACAATTTGAAAGGACAACTAGTACTAAGGAACGTGAGTACATCAGTAACAAATATCGAAGTATAAAAAGTAGATGCAGGTGTAAGGAGTTCAGGGCTAGTCATGTTACCAGGCTGCAGTCACCCACGCGGCCGCTCGGTAAATCACCGAACAGGCGCCCGCGCCGCTACAATCTATGCAAAACACTGCCTTAAACTTATTGCTCTCGCCTCGGCTCCTTTCCAAATGCATACTAAATAGCCCGGCCTTTGTTCAAACTTTTTCACTCAACCTTTCGATTTCCAACGTATTAAGTTTTATAGCAAACGGGACAATGTTGCTCCTGAATCTGCGTTATGAAACTCTCATTATAGCTCCATTGTGTTCATTTTCTAAAATTATAACACTGTCTCAAATATTATTTACCAGGTGTTAAATTAAAATACCTCATCAAA
Source organism: Choreutis nemorana (assembly GCA_949316135.1). Taxonomy (NCBI): domain Eukaryota; kingdom Metazoa; phylum Arthropoda; class Insecta; order Lepidoptera; family Choreutidae; genus Choreutis; species Choreutis nemorana. The sequence goes on along the minus strand of OX438601.1, from coordinate 8,021,785 downwards.
ATTATAGTAGTTAGTTTGGATGTTATTCTCATTCTGACTTCCAAAAAGTGAGTTGAATCCTTCGGTAAATTCCTTAGAAGTTACGATATATTGTTTTGAGAAGTGAACAATAAAATTTCCCATGGAGTTTTCAGTACAAGTCATAGAATGTAAGACGAGATACTGCTCTCATTCTTCCGCATAGATGCCACTCGCATTGCGGTCCAATTATACTTGATACTAACAAGAAATATTACTTTGATTAATTATGGTGATATAATTAGAGGTACAATCGTGTGGGAAACGTAAAAGGACGACAATACCAGATACGGATTAATACGTGGCACGGTATTCACACTCCATATGTCAATGTTAATTTACGTTACGAGCACCTAGGAATATCGCATTTTATTGCAAATTTTGCCGCTGCCTCGTGTAAATGCATGCAGTTGTAGTCGATAAAAAGCAATTTTCGTATCAGATTTTTCATTTGCAATATTAGTTTCCGGCTTTACAAGGTGAAAATTAAATAGAAAAATGTAAAAAACATATGACGGTAAGGAGCCTTGGAATCGTTACCAAAGTTCGGTTATTTTGCGAGTTAATGCTTTCCTAGTATAACTGCACCAGGATTCTTACCATATCTTTCATAAAATTTCTAATTTATAATATTTCAAATCTAATTAATAATATTCGAATCAAGCTAGTACCCACAATGTGTGTTCTAAAATTAAATTTCAACTTATAGTAACTTTACGGCCATGACCAAGCGAACTTCTCAATGTATTTCAACAATGGACTAACAAAACAACAGATGCTTGCTACATACATCGCCGTAGCAAGAAGGCATTAGTGTTCGGAACCTAGGCAATAATAAAGCTAAGGCCAACATTGTATGATAGGGTTTAGTCATCGCTTAGACTGCGGTCCGAATGGTCATTGAACTTGTGGTAGTGCAATTGTCTCTTGCTACCACGCAGCTGCACGATACGCACCACTACCGTTAGCACAACTAATTGCATCCAATGTATTAATATACTCTTCTATGACACACTTTAAGGCAGAACATTGTGTTGCGTTTTGACAATTTTTCACTTCGATACATCATGTACCTATGTTCTATAGTTAACATTGATTAAGGATTAAATTAACAAAGGGTTAAAAGCCTTTCACTTCTAATGTTAACACAACCGTCCAGGAACAAAACAATAGTGCAGAAGAATGAAACCTCAATTAACGATCCGGCGAGAATAGAACTTAGCTCATGTTTACTAGTCTATTACCTACCACAGCGTAACTTGAGAACTGTTAAATTCAAATTCTCAATCCCGAATATACTACAACGTAACATAGTGAACATTTTAAACATAACATGAACAACTCTGTACAGATTAAATGGTTTCAAAGCACTCAAGACGTTCTAAGCAAACTTGTTGCACCGTACATAGTCATAAACTTAGTTAAGCCTTGCCGGCAACATTGCTGGCTTCAGTGCAACTCAAATTGATTCAATTATCAGCGCACCTTGATCCCAGTAAAGCTCTTCCGAACCCTTCATTAAGAGAGCGTGTCTCAATTATAACCCGTCCAAATTAGGTTATGTGTATTTGCCTCTGAAGGCGCATAGTTGTGATTGTTTTAATTTCATCAGTTACATTGTCATCTAGATTAACCTATCCAAATATTGTTAACACAGTAAGATCTTTTTATAAATAGTCTGAGATTTTTGCTTCTTATGGAGGTTCAAACTGAAGATGTCCTTAACACTATTCACAATCTCGTTTCTCTTTATTCATTTCAAAATTTTATTGAAAATTTGGTGAGGTCCGGACCGGACTCAGTATTCAGGAGGCGATGTTAGAACTCACGCACTATATGAAGTTAGTCGTGAATTCATTGTTTCTGTCGTAGTTGAGTATTGAACTACAATATGAGTACAGGTCACGTTTCTACTTATACGCTTGACAAGTGGAATATAAATATGGTCAAACTTATAACAACAAAAAATATACAGGTACTGACAGTGATTAGTAGAAGTGTAAGAAATACTATTGTACCCTTGATACCTATGAAATTTAAAGATTGTTGGCCTATTTCTATACACTTAAAAGCTTCTTTTTAAATAATGTTTAAGAATCCGAAAATGTGAGTGTGAATCAGACTCGCTTACGATGGGTTCCGTTCCATCTTAAAAGATTAAATAAAATATACTTTTTAGATAATTTCGAAAAAATCCAAGAGCAAGCAAATCATTTCTATAAAATCAGGTTTCTTCTATGGTAGAATTTTTATTTTGTAATTTCTTTGTGTTTTTAGTATTTGTTGTAATAGCGGCAACAGAAATAGTCATTCTCTGAAAATTTCAACAGTCTTAGTTTTGTGGTTTATGAGATACAACTCGCTGACAGACAGACAGACGGACAGCGGAGGCTTAGTAATAGGGTCCCGTTTATACCCTTTCGGTATGGAACCCTAAAAATAAGCTACTGATTAAAATAATAGCTATTCTAGTGCTCCTATATTGTTCTTAATATCAGATTAAACACTTGCAAAACCCCACGAAGTTAGTTTCAATCTGTGATGTTATCAGGCCTTGCAAAGTTGATGGCAGCTAGCTAGGTGAGCGGTGGCGTTCCACACTGACGCTTCTAGGCATGCAAGTGTACTTGTATGGAAATCGTCCATGTACCTACTTAATTATGTTGTTAAACTTGAGGATACATTAGGCTTGTTTGTTGTGCCATCTCGTAGCTTAAGTCTATACTTAAGACTGACATGGTATACGAGCGTTCGGCTCTGAAAGTAAGCAGGAAGCGTACCATCTAGTATTGACTAATAAATCTACTAAATCCTTAAGGAACATGTGGAGTGCCTATGGTGCCTATGGTATTTCTTAACTTATTATTCTTTATTTGTCTACTCACATTAAAAAGATCTAGAGACTAGTAAGAGTATAGTGACAGGAAAATTAAAACCTTTTCACAATGAAAGCATATTATACGAGTCCTGTAATAGAAAACCGATTTTTTCCCTCGGACAAGTTGAAATTTAGTTTCTGAAAAAGCTGGCAAAAGTTATTAGCACTCGATCACTTCGCTCGTAATGTCCTGTGACATATTACTTTACATTCAGGCTGGCGGCGACGGCGGCGACGGCATACGATATTATTTACATACAAGCCGTTGTTCCTGAGCTCATTCATACCCCCGCTCACTAGACCCGCTTGATTTATCGCCTTAATTTCATAAGTATCTCTTTGTTACCGTGGCCTCTATAAAATAAATATTCCAGTAATATCAAGCCTATAACTCAGTGGGACTCAGGAACTGGCCACTAGAAGGCCCTCCTTTGAGATTATTGAATATATCGTTATTCACTTGATACTTATAATTATCTGAAGAACAAGGTTCGTTGGTAAATGAAGAGTCTTTTAATTGTTTATGGAAAATTAATTTACATATTTTTGTCATACCACTCAAATACCTACGTATTGGATAACTATGTTATATTTCATATATTAGTGAAATTGTTTTCTTAAGATTTCTAGTTAAAGCATCTTTTAGGAGAGCCAAATATGTGTATTACCAAAGTTTACGCCCACCTTAACTCCTTAACAGCTTAACCTTACTAAATGCACATAGGTTTGCTTTTTAAACTAGCATTACCTTAATTTCCTTTGGTTGAAAAATTTGATTAGAATATATATTTTAACGTATTAATTTTATATTTCTATTATAAATAATGATAACAACCTGTTGCTTTCACCGGTGCTCTCTCTTCAGTCTTTAATCTTTTTTTGTAAAAAAAGCAGATGGAGATTTTTACTGGTTAAAAAACCGTATAAAATGTCTTGGTGTTTTCTATCAACGCACTGCAAAACTAGTGACCCAAGAAAGCTAATTTAGCTAACAGTTTATAGGTTGAAGATGTCAGCGTAGAAATTTATTTTTAAAATTCAATATCTAAGCAAGGAAAGAGTTTAAATTTCGTATAGTGATTGCTCAAACGAAGCTGAGACGGATCGTCCATGTTTTATAGAACATTAAACAAAGATGTCCTATAAGCAGCTGTCATAATGATTCATGCTACTAGGCCTCCGAGTTCATTATTATTTAATTGTCATTAGAGTCCACATTCGCAGCGCAAGCCTTCCGTGTAGTGTAGATTAGGCAGATATAATTTTATTGGTGGAAGTTGGCACCAGCTCATATGACTCATAGGTGTGACGAATCAAAGATAAATTTTATCATACACGTGAAAAAATCTAGAAGTCTTAAAAATGACAAATGAAAAAGTAAAATTTAAGATGTAGTCGGTTTCTTTTTCTGATTGCATATACACTTCCAAAACGTCAAGTGTCAAAAATTTCACAAAATATAAAATATACTTTACACAGATTTATACCAAAGCCAGTGTGGACAGGCACTTATAATGGTTAAAATAACTAAAGGCCTATCATTTTTCAGGATGTACATTTCTCATATATTTATATTTCCTGTTGTTGTACCTATCTGCGAGTACCTATGTTGTCTGTATTTTAGACTGCATCGTCGCTCGCCTCCTGCGATGCAAACTTCATGCAGTTAAATGTGAGATCAAATTGATTCACGTTACTTCGAGCCACGTGTAGTATAAATTGTTTTTGATATGACATAATAGAGCTTTTGTTACACTATTGAGAGCCTTCGTAAAAAATACGACACACTTTAGCTTTCAATTATGTGGATAAGTAAGTTTGATAACTATGATTTAAAATTTCCGTGACAAATACAAAAGCGATATACATAATAACAATCCTGATTTCCTTTTTAAATTGTCATTGTCATTTTACAGATTAGAGTAACAGTAATAATTGTGTCTAGGTATCAAACTGTTCAGTGTAATAATTACTATTAAAAAATAAACGTTTTAAAAAAATTATATCATCCTAATATATCAAAATAATTATCAATCGAGATCACGTGTCTTTTCTATCCTCAATTTTCTCTCACTCTGTTGTTATTTTCTTAAAATACTAATGTAGATTACAATGGCTTTTGTCTTATTGCATAACATCTGCGATGATACTCGTGTCATGTCATGACGGTTATTGTTCTGATATAGCTTATTGTTGCTGACTCAAAGGTTATGAGGGATTTGTACTTTGAGACATTTCGTTATGTATTAGCTAAAATTAAACGTATTGTCTGTCTTATTTATTGTACAACATTTATATTTATATACTTACATGTACTATAGATACAACTTCTGTCTGTTCATTATCACCTTTTAACGGCTGAATCTTTGAACTTACCTCAATGACATTTCATTTAATTGAAAAAACTATATTTGAATATTTTTATAAACTACAGGATGCGGTGAGGAAAGTTCCTTATTTGAAAAAATTTGCAAACAAAAAGTATTAAAGATATAATTTAAATTTTAAAGTGGTACCTTTAAAGTTTTTTATTATTGCTTTGTGAAAACGATACTTCTATGTTCCAGCAAATACATTGACATAGTCGAAATGTAAAGTTTTGGTCCAATTTGTGGAGCAATTTTGCGTCGATCTGAGTGATAGAAGCACGAACATTGTTGTTTTGCTGATTCAGGATTTTTAGAAGATTGATGTACACTAATTTAAATTACCCCCAAAGCATCACCTTGAAGATATCGTTTTCAAAACGCAATAAAAATAATAATTAAAATTGTATAAATTTGTATAAAATATTAAAATGATGATTATTACTATTTGCTTTACGATTTTTTTAATAATGAAGTTTCCGCGCCGTTCATTATATATTTCTGTAACTAGACCAAACTACTAGTATGGATTTGTGATTATGAATATTGTATTCAAAACTAAATTTTCTTTACCATAAAATAACAACTACAAAAGCATTACGGACAAATGACTACGAACTACGAACTTTTCGTAGCTCTACCATTAAAAGTTCTTTACAATACTTTATATCGAGTTGTTTGTTTTATAGTTATATTTGTGTAGTTAAATAAAAGAAATATAATTATGAAAGTTTCCTAGTTTGTAGAATTGATCATAAATAGGTAATCATCAAATTAATATTCCAATACAAAATTAATTTACCCGTTGGCCTATTTTCTAGCAATTATACTTAGACGAAGAGCGGCGGGTTGCATTTAATGAATAATTAAAAGTAGGGTCGCTCGTCCTCAATAGTCATAAAGGGAAATACTTTCTTATCGATTATTTTAAACCATGTTTTCTCTGCCCATATTTTGTAAATTACGGTTTTTAGTTAAATAATTCAACGTATACCTATACAAAATAAATTTGCGAAGCTTCTGTAACGTTTTAATATCGCAAAAGTATATTTAACAGAACAATGTTGAAAATTCCAGAGCCTGTCATATTTCCATCACCTGTATAAGGGGTATTAAATTGACCTTTCACGTCCGAAAACAAATACGCAAACCGCACGGTGTCGACCGATTTCAACTGAACCCGTGAGCATACCGCTCCTATTACACAAATCCCATCTCGTTTCTACCAGCACGGATGTTCTCGTCCTTGTCCCTTCATATGGTTTTGTAGTCAGTTAGAAAGGGATAGGGAAAAGGGAGCTGTCATCAGTTGCTCACTGATTTCGGAGTTACAGAATGAAAGCGCTCGACGGTCAACCGAAAATTAATTAACATACTTTGGTGCGTAACCCTCAGAGCCAGGTGGCCTCCCCCACCCTACGATTTCACGAACTGACACGGAAATAATTTCTCTATCGTCCCTATTATAACCGTAGTACACTTTATTTGTTGCTCGCAGGCAAGCTTTGATATTCACAAATTAATTTGTTAATTTTTATTACCAATTTTTTTGTCTTACAAAATTTCTATCAGAGGTGCATGCTAGGTACATACATTTAGTTTTTTCTTAATATATATGACTGAATAGTTTAATTGCCACATATGCAAAGTTATTAAGCTACTTTTCGACAAGGTTTAGTAATTTTAAAGCACAAAACACAGCTTTGGTAGACCTATTTATAGCATATGCAATTTTACCGACGACACGCGATGCAAAGGGACCAAACAGCATTTAATTACGGAAATTATTCCACTGTTGATATTAAATGCATTCCAGAAACCGTTGTAGCGTGTATTTTGTGCAGGCTACCTAATAATATCACTTTGTACCCTAATTTCATGATGAAAGCTAAATTTTAATTAATTTGAATCTTTTGTGTTATCTTTTAAACCAAATATTTTAAATTCTTAATGATAATACTAAAAACCATAGTGCTAAAAGTATAGTTAGATTTAATTGAAATATCTCAATGTAGTTCCTTTAAATAAAATACAATATGGACATAAGAAGACTCTAATCAGTTAAATTTTGTAGCAAATGAAACCGTACAGTCAAAGAGACTCTAGAGGGGGTCTCATTTATTGCGGACACTTGTCATATCAGTACAATGAACGCTACCCTCACGATGCTTTATTATTTTAATTATTGCACGTTCAAAAGCCCCCTTTGTCAGCACCGCTTCAGCCACTCGCTCCTATCCTAAATTGCTCTCTTTAAATTCTCGCGGAAGTTAGCACATAGCTGATTATTATAAAGAACCAAGATGATTGGCGCAATTAAAAATTAAAATAGTTTTAGATCTCTTGTCTCTTATTTTACTGTATGAATGGTTCGCGTTTGTTGCACTACTTACTTTGTCTAAAAGTAGATAATATTTAATAGGCATTGCTTCTGTTAAATAGTCAATAGTAATAAATACCTATTTAGTTAATGCTTTTAAAGGACTTTATCACTCGACAAAACAAAATGCAGCTGGTTTATTTGGCTGCAATTGGTTGCATAAAGGTAATACTTTTCTTCGGTTTGCTACCATTATAGAAAATCTAACTTAGTTTGAATTTTGTTTGGTAAAAGTTGAAATGTTATAAAACAACCACATTCAAACACTATTACGTTAAATTTAAAACAAAACGCACAACGCTCCATTTGGCTTTAAAGCTAAGCCGTTAACAAATCCATAGTATTAAATTCACTTCTATTTTTAAATCCGACGCACACATTAAAGCGTTTTATCGTCGGGATACAAAACAAATAGTATAGCGTGTAGCGAAGGTGGGATTTATGAAGTAGATGGGACACATTTCAGAAGGGGGGGCTCGGGGGCGCATACTTCACTCTTTCGACTCTCGATCTTCATAACGAAATTCTCCGTTTTGATATTTTTATATCATAAACGTCTCATACCTGCATATTTCTAGCAGTAAATATGAAAATTTCCGGAATGCCTACAACATAGCTGCTTGGATCTTGACGGGCAAAGCTTATTCGGCACTAAGACATTTTGGAATTCGGGACGCTATGGCTTGCCTCTTTAAGTTTTTATTATGAGGCTGGTTATCGGCCCCGACTTCGATCAGTCAAATTTTTTAATTGAAAAAAAAAACAAATTTAGAATTGATTACTAGGACTTAAATGTGTGCGAGTGCGTGAAACAAGAATTGAATTTATATTTATATAGTTCACTAACTACGAGTATATACAACAGAAGTTCATCTCACTCTTTTTAAATAGGTTTCTTTCTGAAACAAATAAAGATAACGATTAGAGAGTCTTAGAAATATTTAAAGTTTTTTTCATTTGCTCTAACTAACACTCTTTCTCAATACTATTAGTAGGTAAGATTTTAAGATACTACCGGATCATCAGTGTCCAAAATGTTAAGCGGAATTTCCTTGCGTATCTTTTTGAACAATCTCAAAGGAGGATATAAGGAGGTTTGAAGAGGTGAAACCTGTTGCGAGTACCGAACAACGGAATGATTGCAATTCTATACAACTTTTCGATTGGTGTTGCCTAAAACTTAAGGATCGAAACTAGAATTCCTTTTTTAATTCTTACTAGACAACTTGTCTTTATACCATTGATTTTTGTCTCTAAGAGGTTGAAAATTCAAAATTGAGTATTCTTAGCTGACTGTGCCTGTGTAATAAAATCTATCTTATCGCCAAATTTCAACCCAAACCGTTCAGTGGTTTTAATAACATTGCATACATAGATCAGTCTATCGCGATTTCTTTTTCCGAACAAATATTTCAAAATCCAATTCAAAGCATTTTTCTTTTTTGAAGCTTTCATGTATTCTGTAGCTTCAATCTACCAAATTTCGTTTCCAATATAGCAAATTAAGTAATGCATAATTTCTTACAAAGTGGTGACACTGTTGGCGATAATAATGTACAGAATATACGTAAGTAGTGTACTTACGTATACCACAATACTTCAGTGGAAGTTTACACGCAACGCATCCGAGCAGTAAACAAACAAAATGTCTGACGTCACGCGCGGACGCATGCTCGTGCGAAAACACTCACATAGTATGATATTGTATCGATCTACGGATTAATAAACATTTATACTCACGTTTAGAGTAAACACGAGAAAAACTGATACGTTTATGAATCTACTACGTAATTCTTAATTGTTTTCAAATTTCCTGTAATAGTTCCGCCTGTAATATTTTCTTAAAAGCCAAGATTGCACCGTAAAATCGATTAAATTGAATGATTAGTGAAAATGTTATGCATTAGTTCCTTGTTGTCCTATAAAAATTTTGCCACATTATCTGTAATCAAATTGTGGTTAATTTATTTATATGAATTGAAGATATATATTTTTTTTATTAATTCTAGGTACGTCATTTGAAAGAAAATTATGTTAAAAATTTAAAAATATTGGATCTTAGGGAATCTTAAGCTATTACATTACTGTAATTTTATTTGTTTATTTGAATTCTGACCTATCGTATCAGCCTTTGTGGTTCTACGGTGTAAGCAAGAGCTGTTGTGTTCGGATCCCAGTGGGGACAAAGTCAACGAATGTAGATTGTCGTTTACTGGGCTTGGATGTTTTTCTCATATTTATACCTAGTAGATAGGATAACCTACCATATCATTGTGTTGTAATGTGTACTCCCTAGTAGTTTATCCCTACGTAGGCACATTGGCAGTTCTCTTTGGCGTTCTGAGATGTAGAGAATCGTCATGTCAATAGGCGGTATCACTTTCCATTTATTGTTTGTTACGTATATTTTTTATAATCAAAGTGTATGTAACATTCGTTTGTTGTTGCAGCGAGCGGCGCGCTCGCAGCCGGCACCATTTCGTCCCCGTGGAGCACGGCGGCCGGCGCGCCCGATACCAACGGCTCGGGCGGCGCCGACGCAAAGCACCTCGACGTCGGCGATGCCAGCGACGATGAAAAGGTAAACAAAAAGGTTTTATTCAAGGTTGTATGTAAGTAAGGAGGTTTAATTTCGGCTTTATAGGCACTGGAACTTCGCGGTGTTATTCATATTTTCCTTTTTACTCGATACAAACAAAATAAAGTACAGAGCGATCTTAAAGTGAAACTTGAAAAATGATTTGCTTAAAAAATATTTCGTAGAATTAACCCGTAGTCAATTCTTCCAAAGCTGATCGGGATATGTGTATTGTATGACCAAAATAGATTGAGTCAGTGAGTATTCAATTTTATGAAGATTAGTAAGTTAGTAGTGATTGATGATTATACTTCCAAAAAATTGACATAGTTTCAATAGTTCTAAAGAAAGAAGTCTAGTCGAGGTGTATAGTTTTCTAGCTAGAATAATTAAATATACAAACCTAGAAAACAATGTCTACGACCCTAACATGCTCGTGTTTAGTGTAAAAATAGTTTTCCGCAACGAGATTCGAACCTGGGCGTTTCGCTTCAATATACTACTTACTAGAGTATTTACGAGGTATCGCAATGACTGAATAAAAATTATTTTGTTATTGTTATTATCCATGACCTGATAATCATATTGGAGTAAAATACACAATACAGACTATTGGCTTTCTGACTTCAATCGAAATGTTGAGTTTAGCTACCAGCGTTCAAGGAATTGTGATTCACGTTGTTTTCCACTAGCCCAGTCGAAGGCGAACGTTATTTTTATTTTCTTATGAGAATAGAAGCGAGTCCATTAATTACAGTGACGCACTCTGCGTTTGAATTCATAATAAAACAAAAACTCACGGACAAAATCCGAATCTGTATTAATGTTTTGTGTCGCCGTCGTATTAATCAAATATTATGAAATAAAAGACGACCTAATTTCAAGGAATTATTTGTTTTTTTTTTTTTTGTTTTACTAATGCTTTCGATATAGGGATTTCAATATTTATACATATTCGTTTCTATAAATATAATTTTAATTAATTATTTTGTCCATGATAAATGTTATATAAAACTAGCCGCAAAATTAAAACTAAAAACTATATGTATAATATTTGAATAAAAAGACATTTGTAATTTTTATGTCAACAAAACAAATATATTTTCTTGACTACTGGATTCTTTATATGTTTAAAATGCAAGCAACTGACCACATCCTAACCTAATGTTAGGAACGAGAAAATGATGACTGTAGGTAGAGCATACCTAAGCAATGCCTATTTTCTCTCTACTGGAGGTTACCAATTTGGTACACTGAGGGGATTTTATTTATTGGTTTTCTTGTAATAAGTAACAAAATATTTACACGTAACAAAAGTCAAATTTTAAGATTTCATTAGATGCAACAGACTTACCGTTTGTTATAAAATCTTAATGATTCCTAATACTTTTCCTTGGATGTCATGATCGTTGATCTTTATGAGTTTACATTTTTAAATCATATACAATTATAAATCTATAAGTACCTACATTATAAAATTTCGAGGATACCATACAAAATACGCACACACCTAAATCAATTGAAGATCAGCCGTCATCGGTAGTTCAAATCTAAAACCACCAAAGAACTACATCTATAACCACCAAATTCATCAAAGAATAGCGGGTTCGATCCCTGTTAAATAATGCACTTGTATCTTAAAGGATAAAATCAAAGCCATACGTCAGTTTGCTTCAGAAAGCGAAACTAATCTTAGATACGAATACAAGCTGCCATTTAATTGATTAGATATAGCAGATTTTATACTTAAAACTAGGTACGTGTTTTGCAAAAATGAAACGGAATAATATAGAAACCTCAGTGTATTAGAAACCCCTGATTCTGTAATGAATCATCCTTTAATGATATCAGGCGCTTTTAGGTACATCATCGGGTTTTAACAGCGGTGTAACAGCTGGCTGCTACGCTAGAAATTCTGTGTTCGATTCCTGGAACTTTGTTTTGTTTTCAGGACGAATTATTTTACTGGTCTTGAATGTAGTATTCCTATCTTGTTTAAACCATATCGTTGCTTAGTAGATACCTGCGACACGAGATTACCTTTATCTTATTGCAGGATCTCACAGTCTAGGTCCATATGATTGTGTAAATTTATTAATTGATTCACTTAGCCCTAGACTCTACTCTACCGCTCCTTCGATTATCAAATCACAGCAACATATACAGCATGACGATATTGAGTGTATATTTCTCCAACTCCTCAGGATATGTCGGCAGCGGATGCGGAGGGGGTGTGGAGTCCGGACATCGAGCAGAGCTTCCAGGAGGCTCTGGCGATATACCCCCCCTGCGGCAGGAGGAAGATCATACTCTCGGATGAGGGCAAGATGTACGGTGAGTCTGGAACCACCTCAACGATTCAAAGTGTCAACTTACTTACTTTAAGGTGGCATGCTACTTCGGTATGTTTACCAAGAGTTACTTTAGGTTAGACCTTATTGCCGACCGATGCCGTTTAAAATTTTTAAAACGCATTCGACATAGATCGTGTGGTATACCCATTACAGATAGATCGCTAGGACACATTACACATAGAATAAGATAATAGTAAGTTCGATTTCTAACTTACTAATAGGAACAGCTTGGTTACCATTATGCAAACTCCATGTTGAACATAAGTCCAAGTCCCTTAGATGGTGTTTTAAAGGGTCACAATACTTGTGCTACATTTAAACAAGCGTTTTAAAGCTATGATAGGGACCTTACCAACAGCTAGGCCGAAAGCTTTCTTGTAATTTAAACATAATTCGTATGGCTTTAAGCTAATGAATTCGACGATTAGTCGACTTTTTTGAGTGTTGAAGTTATCTACATTACAGAATCCCGATACAGGATATTGAGATCAGAATAAATGTCTTATGATTATTGAATATAATAACTATACAGAGCGGTATCAAGGCCTTTCGCCAAAACTGAACAATGGATATGACACGAGACAAAAGCCTCGGTATTGATGTCGCCGACAAAGCGGTTTGCGCAATAAGATTCCTCGGAAAGACGTGTCCGTCAATTATTATCTCCCCTCAATCGGACTGTGTCGCTAGTTCGAGGAAGCCAAAATGAGTAGCATTTGTTCTTTTCACAGCTCTCGGACTCCACGTTTTCTCTAAAGCTACACACTCCTACTTTATTGGTTCATTCACTGGTCAAAGAAACTTTTCTACCTTTATTTTGCAATGAGTTCGTGGACTGAACAAAAAGTTTTTTTAAGTGTTCTATTTCTATCGCAGCCTTTTCCTCTTTAGAAGCCCGTTGCAAATAAATAATAAAAAAGCAAATGCTGGTAAAATTTAGTAGAACCCAATAAAACTCCCCTTCCCACATTGGCGGGGCAAAAGCAAAATGACACACGCTCATAAATATATTAATAGGACTTCCCCCGTTTTTGTAAATGCGATATTAAAGTAGTTATGTCGTACAATTGACATAGAACAATTAAAGGCGTCCATTGCTGTTACGGCCCTGGACGCACATTATGTTTGTGCCAACATTACGGCCCGGGTTTAATTAAAAGACTGTCCGCTCAGCCTCCGCTTGGTTTTAGATGAAATTGCTAAGCAAATTTACCACTGAGACATGTCCACCTCAAGTGATTTAATAGACGGAAAGAAATGTTGTCCAAGCTCAGACCCTACTATAAAGGGTAAAGTTAAATTGTTTCAAATGGAAAACAAACTCTTTGTAAAGTAGCTACTACTTCGTAATATTGTGGTAACTCTTAGATTTGAGAAGGTACGAGTACTGCGTTCTTAAAAACTATTCAGACGGTGATAAAACATTGCTCTGAGTTAATGTAGTAAGCGAGCTATAATTGCAAACCCGCTTCGTTCTGACGATATATGACCACATTACTTGTGGACGTGTCCGCCGGAGCTTAATCTAACGCTCGAAAAGTGCGTCACCCTTGTCCACACACGACGCATCCACCCCTCGCTCGGGGAAATATCTTCCCAATCTCCAGCCCGGCCGGGGTGCACAATTTTCAAGTCATTCTATTTAATAACACGCCACCTTTTACTGCTGCATAATAATGTTATGTCACCTTTACCTACGATGCAACATATTTGCACAATATCTGCACCACATTTGATAGAAATGTTGGTAAATTATTGGCTGCAGGCAAGTTAAAGTTGCACGTTAGTGAGTAACATAGTAGCTGGTGTCGGCGTAGCATGTAGTTAGAAACAGTTTGCCTACAAAGCCTCTTCTGTGGCACCGCTGGCACCACGTTCGTGAGTTAAGACATTCAAAACCGCTCAATATCCTGGGAGTATGAAAGTTTAGTCGGCGCACGGCTTCACGTGGTCCGGGGGGCGGCGGGCGAGGGGTTTGCTGGGAGAGCTAAACTATGCGAAGAATGCGCAATTAGTGAGCGAGCGAGCGTGTAAGGGGCCCGGCCGCGCCGCTAGGCGGCGAACGCAGTAAGAAAATATAAAGAAGGGGCGGGCCGCCCGCGCCCGTTGTTTAGCGCCCCGCCCGCCTTCAGGCATTACTCCCGATTGTCTCCCGAGAAATCCTCCTTAGACCCGTCGCAACTCAACCCTTCCCGCTGCTCGCATAGCTTCTGTTTGGGTCAGCGTAAAATTCTGCCACGACGAATCCCTAGTACGAACTCTTAATTTGCCTATTGAAAGCCTCTATCTATACGTATTAAAGACAAAAATACGAAACGTTTGAATCCGCTAACGTCTTTGATCGAAAGAAGGAATCGACCTTCCCCGGAAGGTACGACGTTAATGTATTTCTGATGGATGTTCAATATCTTCTCCATCGCGAATAAATTTCGATTGCAGGGACAAGTTCAAATAAACTTAGCGGCTTTACTTATTGTAAAGTGAATATGAATAAACAAGAGATAGAAAGAGTGCACGCACGATTTCATCCGCGTGAAGTGCGCGAGAGCGTGGCAGCGTCGCGCGCTGGCAATGGACCAAATTAGCCAACTAACGAACTAATAAATAATGATCTCTTGTTTTTCTATTCACTGTGGAATAGAAACGTTTCGAGTTGATCCTTTTTCTTTGCATTGCTCTATTTATAGAGGGATGCACACGACGTTTCGGGTGAAAGCACTCTTAATGCCGATTCGCGGCAGGGATGTCACTCGGAACAAGTTACGTCTCCGACAAATAACATACGGACTGTTTATTCTCCTTACTAATTTCAAACTAATTCGTGTTAATGGCAGTTTGTTTGAGTGGTCGCGCTCACTAAATTTAGCCCGACTCTCATGGTAAACATTTAACGATAGCGCTATAATTTTAAGCTAATTTAAGTAGTTCGTATCAGAATCAACAAGAAGTCAAAGCATTTTCATTAATCCTATTTTAGACACGATGGCTGTTTTATAAATGTGCTATTGACAAATATTAAAAATAAGACTTAAAGAAATCAAATCTCGAGTTTGATTGAACATATTTTACTTAGAATGGCATATATGGGACACAGGTGTTTTGTTATAGACGATACCTTTGATCATCCGGATAGTGGATTCACATTTGAATAGTTAGGTACATACACGCATCCGCCTCAACGAGCAACCAAGGGTTAATTAAATTCGCACCAGCGCCGCTCCACTCGACGGTACATTCCCCGAATTCAATGAGATTTCAATTTACTTTAGTCCAGCATAGACTAGACTGAACTGTATGAAAATTAATGCCTATTCAATGGGCTTTTACAGTAGGAAGTATTTTTTTCTGTCTCACACCTTCTCCTAATTATGGTTTTTAAAATTATGCACTCAAGCATCTAGTCATCATCTTAATTAATTTCTATTCATCATTCAATTTCTACAACTACAAAACTATTTATTTATATTAGGCAAGCATTTGACCACAATAGATGGTAAGTGCCAATATTGATGGTGCAGAATGCTTAAATAGAAAATGACCAGAAGGAAGTCTAAACACGGAACCAACGGGAGAACAGACAGACAGTATAAACTCTGGATTTAATTTTATTCTTCGAAAATAAATGCTAAATCTAAGATAGGATACTTATATTCGAGACACTGAAATAAATGGAAATAATTGGAATGGTTCTGCGATAAAATCCATTTGCTGATTCAGTCATGAAAACCAATTAATGAACCGAAAAAAAGCACAACTGTTCGTTGTTCTTTGTACTGCCCACGAATAAATTTACGTTACAATATCTATTTGCTTTGCTTCCATCGAATCCCTGCATTCCCGGCCCGCTGCAGTTTCAATCATTGAAAATAGCTATTCAAAATATTTTGAAAATTGTTTCATAACGAGATCGCCAGCGAGACTCCGACATAGCATTGCGCAGTTTTGTTCTGATTCTGCTATGTCAATTATTTCGCTGATAATGGCAAGTGGCATGAAATGTTTTTTTACATTCCACAATTTATACAGCTCCCGGGATTTTGGAAATATTTCATACAATGTTTCTGAGGATGAAACGCTGTTTGTTCAACGTATATTAATTTCATATTAACGGGGATAAATAGACCCCATTTACTACCTGGGACTAATTGAAACTTTAGTTATCTATCCATTAGTAACTCTACTTCCATTAAATACGATAAATACAAAATGACTGTCATTTGAGATGTGACTATTTCTACTTATTTTGATTACAGGAAGAAACGAGCTGATAGCAAGATATATAAAGTTAAGAACAGGGAAAACTCGGACAAGAAAACAAGTATCATCACACATTCAAGTGCTAGCTAGGCGGAAATTACGAGAAATACAGGCCAAACTCAAAGTGGTAAGCTTACACTCACTTCATTTACGAAACAGCAAAACTTTCGAGTACTTAAGGAACTGAGGACTCTTACCGTACACCAAAGACCTACCAATGTTTAAAAACCTTTCTTAGAAAACCTAATTATGTTACATTGCCTTTAAAATTACAAAGATCAAAATGTTCTTTCTCCCTCTCAAAATGTTGACTGCCAATGAATGAAAAAATTCAGCAAAAGGCTTAATTAAAGGATATTTGACGGTATCTAGGATGGCGGTGTGATGAAAGAAAAAGCGATGCAGTCGATGAGCTCGCTCAGTAGCGCCCAAATCGTGGCCGGCTTGCCTCACCCCGCGTACCACCACACGGTACTAGAGCCTAAAGCCTAGAACTGACCCTATATGGTAAACTTGGAGATAAAACAGCCTTCGGTATTAACTAGACTACAATTCGTCATTAGCAAGCCCCAATCTTTTTTAAGGTTCTAAATCCGTCGGGTAAATTTTTGAAGAATAAACCAAAATTAGCTGTAACAAAATTAAAATTGATACAACCAATATGAGGTTGTGATAGCTTAAACAATTACAAAAAGACAAGTGTTTTAAACTAAATTACTCGTTATATCATTCTCCGTCGGAGATTAGATTTTTCATTATCAACTTTATTTTTGGAAGAAACTTGTTGATTTTAAATTGCAAAGCTTTCTTTAAGATTCCACCATTTGACATCTTGTCTCTTGGATCAAGAATGTAATTTTTTGGTAAATCTAAAACTAAATTTTATGTCAAAATAAAACCTAACCTTTTTTTAAATATTCAAGTTTACCATTTGGAGCAGATCATTGGTCAAAAATCTGGCTAAAAGTGTTGCTTGAGGCATGCTGTGGCAAATTGATGGTTTTACAAATGTTTTCGCTGAATTTGACGCTTTACTCACAAGAATTAGTGGTGTGTTTTAATTGCGTACATTACCGCGGTAACGTGGAACCTTACCCCACTGAACTAATTTAAAAGAAAAAAAGAACAAATTCAGATGATTAGATTCTAATAATATAGATGTATGCCAAGATGTAGGAAAAAGGAAATATCGATCTTAGGTACCTCATGTAAATAGTTTAAATAAAAAATAATACATTTTAAAAAAGTAACATTAGTTGTTTATGATAACGATGCTTTATAATCAAGAAAATGTGACGTTATTTTTCAAATAAACTGCATTAATTCTTTTGCTTATAGAATTTTTGAAAAATAGTGTCACTACAGTGCAAAAATTTTATTCTTAACAAAATCCCTAATAATATACATTTTACAATTTCAGCAATTTTGGCAGCCCGGCCTACAAGCTGGAACTTCACAAGAGTAAGTTTTACATAAATAATACAATCACCAAATAAAATTACATAAATACTCTAAATCTAGAATTTGCATGGAACCGGCCAAAACACTTCTAAACGTTTCAAACGTTCCCTAGTGCGGGATACTGTTCATAATACATTTTTTTCACTTTTCTATACATTTTTATAGGACAAAGAAACCTCAACAGTCCAATCTTAGTGCCAACCAACTGTTATTTCGTTTACAGTGTAAAACCGTTCCCGGGTGCCGGTTACAAGGGGGTGCCGGGCGTGGGTGGGGTAGTGCCGGGTGGGACAGACGTCGCGCCGCCGCCGCCGTGGGAGGGACGAGCGATAGCGACGCACAAACTGCGGCTCGTTGAGTTCTCAGCCTTCGTAGAACATCCACGGGACCCGGACACGGTGAGTGGCATATCCATATAACTATCATCGGTCTGATGACGTGCACTGCTGGATCTAGGCCTCGAATTTCCAACCGCAGTATTCCTGGGCCACTTACATCCAGCGCCAACTACTAATACAAATATACAGTGTGTAGATATTACAAATGCAAAAGAAACTCTATCTATCTCTATCTGTCAGTTTCCTTTTTAGTCCGGCACCGCTGAACTGATTTCGATACAATTTTTGAAAGACAAATTGCCTATACATTACAAGTACTTTAGAGAAAAGAGATCGTTTGTGCATTTATAAAATCCAGACTACGGCTCTAAAAAGTATGATATTACAAGAAAATATCTAACCTAAAAAATATGTTACTAATTATTCAATACAGGTCATATGCCACCTTCATCACGATCACCTTATTTGTTTGTATTAGAAATTAAAAATCTAGGTTTCGTTCCATCTATTGAACTACTGATTAAAAGTGCTTCTTTACCGTCTCTGTTTCAGGAAGTCAACTTTAAATAGAAAATGCACCTATCTAAATGTATAATATTTATAATTAAATGTATGTAAATATATGATTCAATCACATCATCGCATACAAATGCGTAGATAGCTGTGTGTACAAAACTAAATCAAAACATTCGCTCACCTTGAACCTGACATGTGAATGGTACATACATGTTTAGTATACGATCGTGCACTGTCTTTATTACTAGTTTTGAACTAACATTATTTGAATAAAATGCGTTATTTAAATAAAAGGTGAATAATACAACATAAAATAGAATTTGTCCTATTTATTAGTCATACCTTCTGTAAAGAATATAGCCCTGTTTGATTGTTTTGTTTTCCATTTAAATTTTCATCAGCTTTGTTACTCTCCTTAAGTTTAATTTTTGCGAAAAATCCTTCTCTACATCCTTCTCGGATGCCTCATTTTTTTTTCAAATTCACAAAACAAATTCTTTTTTTTTGTGACTTTGACATGACAGACATAGTAAGGTACATTAGCATTTTCTATTTTAAAATTGATACACGAAAGTGAGATACATCTGTAGTTGTTCGCACATTACACCGACTCAAAGTCAACCCCACTCCAACTCAACTGACAGTATGGCAATGAAATGTCATGAGAGCTTTATATCGTTTTAATAGAGTACATGTCTGAACGTTGACAACGTTTGGTCCAACCGTTTTCAGCATATCGTCATATCACACAACACGTTTGAGTGGGATCGGCGTTCAGTCGGTGCCGATCTGACGTCTTGTATTACGATTCTGAGATTAGGTAAGCACATTGTTAACAAAGAAAAAAATAACCAATAAATTATTTGGTTTATATTTCAGTATCCACCAAGCACGGCGCCAGCGCAGCATCTTTTCGTTCAAATAGGTGGTACAGTCACGTACGCTGATCCTTTATTAGAGGTAAATATGATCAAGATTTCAAATTCAAAAGGATTAATTTATTTTATATAAAGTAACTAAAATATAAACGCGAGTGCTACAAATGCTAATGTCACTACGTCTAAGTGAATTAGAATTATTACTTATCTACTTGAATTTTTTGTTATCTACTCAGTGGCAACTTAAATTAGCTCTAGAAGATAGCCCAAAAAAAATAACCGAATCTCTATTTTCCAGTCTGTAGACGTCCAACAAATAGTCGACAAATTCCCTGAGAAAAAGGGCGGGTTGAAAGAATTATACGAGAAGGGACCAAGAAACGCGTTCTTCTTAGTGAAGTTCTGGGCTGACTTGAACACAAACAACCTCGACGATCCCGGCGCCTTCTACGGCGTTACCAGCGTGTAAGTATAGCGATCTATACTTATAAAAACCCGTTAAACCAAAAATGGACCAAAAAGGCCATTTCATTTTCTGAAATCGTCATATTAGAGACAATTTCATCAAATTTTTGTGAGATGGCCGATTATTTGTATGGATATCTGACGCTTCAATTCACTAGCAGCAACGTAATTTACAACATTTATGCAGTGACCCACATTATACTCGAAAACTCACGCGTTTTTTCCAAAGGGGTAGGCAGATACTAGGGTTCGGCCATTGCGAAGGTATGTAAGGATCGTTACGTATGGCGAATCACCATATGCTACAATTCTTATTTATTGATCTCACTTCCAAATTCATACATCTCTTCATACACAATTCATACATCTCTTCATACACACACACACAGTACAGTAGTAGTGACAGTTTTAGTTAATGCTACTACTTAGAAACAAATGTTTACAACTGCTTTAAATTTCAGATATGAAAGCAACGAGAACATGACGATAACATGCAGCACCAAGGTGTGTTCTTTCGGGAAGCAGGTGGTGGAGAAGGTGGAGACGGAGTACGCGCGGTTCGAGGGAGGACGGTTCGTGTACCGGATCCACAGGTCGCCCATGTGCGAGTACATGGTCAACTTCATACACAAGCTCAAACACCTCCCCGAGAAGTACATGATGAACAGCGTCTTAGAAAACTTCACTATATTACAGGTCAGTAGAAAATTATGATTTTATTTCATAAAATTTATCAGATTCTACTGGGGAAACTATCGATCTTCGAACTCGTTTAAATGTGAGTTCGTAGTCTTTCGGTTCAGTAACTTAATCTATGATTCCACTCTACTACTACTGCTACACTACTACCACCACTACTACTATGCTATTTGAATAAAAGTATATGGTGTGTTTACCTGCAATAATACCATTAATCTTACCGACAATTGTTCAATTAAAGATTCTGATATTTTTTCGCGATCACAACCGTGAGGATCATTAAAAAAATCAATGAATCCGAAATTTGTTAAGGAAAAACAAGCCATCAGTAATGAGAACTAATGGTATCGTTCATTTCCAGGTGGTGTCAAATAGAGATACTCAAGAGACATTGTTATGTGCCGCGTTTGTGTTTGAAGTGTCGAACAGTGAGCACGGCGCTCAGCACCACATCTACAGGCTTGTTAAAGACTGAACTGACAACAAATCAACCATTCCCGAACTAAACGGCCCGGTTGAAATCACATGTAAATATATTCTAAACTTAATCGTTGACACTACCCGATGTTTGTGCAGTTAATGGATATCGAGGGTGGATTATGGAGAGAACGCAGATCTCTAATTAAAATTGACCCCAGTTAAGCTGCACGTGTCTGGATCGTTAGTTATATCATACCATTAGTAACCGGTTATCTCATGTGTACCTACTTTGTTTTTAGATATTTGGTTCCACTGACCTTTTAGTTAAAAATTCAATAGTTTGTTTTACCTTACACAGGTATCTCAGTTGTTGCTTTTATTTTATAAGGTACATAGTCTTCCAAAATCAATACGGAAGCAGAGTCAAAACCACTTCGGAATTATATGGAATTAAAAAAAAATCTAAGATTATAAAGCGAAGTAGTAAAAAATTTATCTGAATATTTACTGTACAAGTATTTTTGTAAATCAAGATTTATTGTATAGCTCAATTTCAATTATCTTTAACCGATCGCGAAATTAAGTTTTGAAAATCCCCATGTAAAGTTACATCGATTTTTTAATTGAAATTAGGTATAGGTATGGCTAACTTTAATCTACTTGAGATTCTAAAACAAAGAACGTATTTTACAAAATGAATAACAAGGAAATAAAAAGGTAATGTGACGAAAACTTGAGTGGTAAAAACGTTTGCACAAACATATCTTTGATTGAACATGCAAGAGGTATGAAAAAGCTATGTACATATCTCAAGTACTAATCGCTTAGAAAGCGTTTTTATCGCTCGTTTATATCTCGTCTAAAAATACAGTATAGGTAAAAATCAGTGGCAATATGACATCAATCACTCATACATGGCTTGATGAGTTGCCACTATTTGCTATCTATACTGTGTCTTGAATGAGTGTAAATTATTTAAACATTAAGAAATTATAGAATTGGATACACACAGTGCCTCTTTAATTATGTTACATTAACATAAATTACTTGAGCGTGTTTAATATTTTCACTGTTACTATATACGTTTACTTACTTTTATAGGCAGCTTATTTCACGAAATGGGTGAAACGGTAGAACAAAGATTCGAAAATTTTCCGTCTTTTTTGTTTAAGTATGATGAGTTAAAAGTAACTCAAAAGATCTTAATTCGAGTAGCAACAATTTTGCTAACTAAATAGCTAAAAAAACAATATAGCAAGGTCATTTCAGTAATAGATACTTGGTTGTCATAATTGAAACAGTAAGAAAACGTAAGGTGCAGTGAAAACGTTAAAATTTATTGTAAGGTGCCGCAAATTATTACTAGGATATAAATGTTAACAAGGTGTCCGGTGAACTGAATACATAACTGTAAATATTCCGTTTGTAACGTCACACGGCGTCTTATGAAAGAAGCAATTTTCTAAGCAATCTTAACTCGTCTTGATTTCTGTGTCAACTTTTCTAGTTTTGGAATTGTTTAAAATTAAGTATTCATCGTAGCATTTAGTTTGTTATGTTTCTCAATGTTTCCCACTTTATACATATAATTAATGTTACCCGATATCGGTACACAGCAGCTTTGTATAATCATGACAATCTATGTTCTCTTCTTCATTTTCACGTAGCATAACAAATAAACTTAGCAGCTATCAAGGTTGCTATTACATTACATTCGTGGGTACAAATTATGTTTAAATTCTTGCCCAGTGGCTATTGTTTTTTCTTTAGTTTCTATTTTATCAAAGGATAAATCAAATTATAATGCAGGTCTTTGCGTTTGCTGAGGTGGTCGCACACGATAACGTTTCAGCGCGTATTATATGATTTTGTATCGATTTCAAAAAGTATTTACGTTTAAACAACCTAATTGTTAAATAAGCTTCGAAGTGCCGATACTTTTGTCGAGCAATATACTATTTTTGACAAAAAAAAAATCATTTCCTAGGATCCTTTGTTTTCAAACTTCAAAAGTACAAAACGAGTATTTACAGAGGTAGCTACTCGCAACGGGCCTGCCGATTACACAATAAGTATTTTACTTGGCAATGATTTGATCTCTCTTTTAGTCAAATATTTTAAGGACCCTCCTTTCGTTCATACGATGTTAAGTGAATGCTGTTTTAAGTTTAGTTTCAAGACATGATGTAGGAAAATATTATTTAGATAATAATAAATAGGAGATTTTGTATTTATTTCATAGAAATATATTAGATAATTTGTAAAGTGATAGCTTTAAGGTTTTTTATATTATGGCGATGGTCGTTCAAAAAATTATGTCAATAGTACTTAAGCGAGAAACTTAATATTGGTTGCAATTAAAATTACTTGCTTTCTAAGTGCTTGTTACATTATCATTTATTTTGAATAAGATATAGAAGCTGCAATAAAACTTTATTCAAAGAATGTTTTCTAGAAAAAGAGATCTGTTTTTGTGATTTTAATATTTAGCTATATGTTTAATGTACTCAGATGAGATTACCTAAATTTTATTTCGCTCTTTGCTGCTTAGTATGTATGTACCTAAACGTTCGAAGCCGATGGCAATATTGAATAAATATCTTTGATATAATAGTGTATATAGTATAATTAAAGTACTTTTAGTATATTTGTTTCCACAATACTTTTGCGAGGTTTCGCTAAGATATTATAAAGAGTCTTTCATATCGACAATCTGCCATATCAATATGAAAAATATAAAAAAGTCGGTTTAGTTGGAGACAATCATTTGCATATTCACCTGTAAAAACAATGTTAGGTACAATACGAATATATAGACTTGTGCTTTTCTTTTTAAGCAAATGATTTCTTGCAATCTATCCGACGTTGTGTACAGTATTTTAAAGATAATATTATGTTAAAGATTTGTATGAAAATTTAATTATATTGTCTTCATAAAATATTGAATTTTCATTTATGATAATGATCATTTTTCTTATGATGTCGCTTACAATAAAAATAAGAGAATAAAAGAGGGCTGAAAATCTATCTTCTATCCTGGACATGTGTACATAATTTGCTTGGAGTAGATTTAAAAAAGAAAGAAAATACTTCTGTCAAGGATAGATAGAAATATCTTCCTATTTCGAGTAATTTGGTTTACTATTTTTAGATATCAAATATTGAATTTCTAGTCCTTTCCACTACAAAGAGATTTCTTCCACCCAACCCAAATGTGACAGCAATCGAAAAATTTAACATTTCACAGGAGCCATATATAAAACATATAAAAATTATGAAAAGCAAATGTTTTGGATAAGATAAATTGGCAGATTAAAATACGTTAAGGCTAGTAACTCACCGACCGACGTGAGATTAAATCGGCATGTCTATATCCAGGACAAACCATACCCTTCAGATAAATTAACAGTTCTTCGGTACAAACAGTATGAGTATAAAAAGTATTCGTATACCAGTACTTTTATCCTAAAGATATTCGGTTCCTGTTGGGATTATCAAAAGTAGTCCCATTTTCACAAGTATTTATCGGATAGCAAACGGTTAATGTAGGAGTTAGATAATTCTATAAAACTTTATACCTAACTGATTTATTAGCTTTGCACCAACTGCAATATCATGAGTTCCTAGCTTTAGTGAACTTAAAATCAAATTAAAAATATTAATACATCATGAAAATGATAATGTATCAGCAGCTATCATTTATAATCACATTTTTATGTTTTATTATGATTCGATAGTAGTGATTTAT
Organism: Choreutis nemorana; assembly: GCA_949316135.1. Taxonomy (NCBI): domain Eukaryota; kingdom Metazoa; phylum Arthropoda; class Insecta; order Lepidoptera; family Choreutidae; genus Choreutis; species Choreutis nemorana. The sequence goes on along the minus strand of OX438601.1, from coordinate 7,996,429 downwards.
AGGATTCTACTAGCCATTTAGGTAAGATGTTTAAAAATTTACCATATCTACGTGTTAAGTGAAAAAAATGTGTTTTTATGTTGAAGGTTCTGCACGTAAGTGGTATGCCTAAACTCTATTTTTTTACAAGCGTGTAAAATTGAGTTAAAGTACATGCAACAGTTAGTAGGTTATATACCTCTACCTATATTTAACAAAACAAGACAAGCTATAGTCTTAAAGTGAATTAGAAAATATAACATGGACTTGGACAGAGCACTTTTGGTAGTTGGCAGGTAAGTTATTGCGAAAGTAACTGCACAAAATAGCAAATTATATGAAGTTGGATAAAATTTAAAAAGACATAAATTTACATTCTAAAAAGATAAATGCCATAATATGTCTGAAAAACCAAAAATGCCAATTCTGCTATAACGAAGACGCGGGCGAAGCTAGTATAAATCATGTGTACTTTCACAGGCAGGAATGGCGCGGAAGATGTGGTTAGGTGGCGCGTTGTTGCTCTCAATAGTGCACCTTGCTGTTTCTGGTAAGAAAATAACTTAATAATGTAATAATTGCCTATAAATTTAACAAAGTATAACCCAAATTCTGTTATTTCTACGTTAAAGTTCCTAGGTAACAGGAACCAAAAAACCTATAATAAAGAAATAATAACATATTTCAGGGAAATACTAAATGATAACCACTAAAGTGCCAGAGCTTGTACATCATTGAACTCTTGGAAATAACAAAGTTTACCTCTGCTTTGAATCCGGCATTTCTCTAGCTGGCGAGCCGCCTTGCCATACCTTCCTTACATATTTTTAATAATAACTACTTAGGTTCATTTTTTTTTTCATTCGCAACCAATACAAAATGACTTTAGGACTTGAATTTAAATACATGTAGTATGGATTTACTTACACCAAAAATACAAAACCAAGCTGACCGACTTATATTTTGAGCACAAGGCTTATGCATACTTAATAATGCCAATTTTTGAATTTGAAATTTGATTTAGTTGTTCACAATTAAGTGAATTACTACGACTGGTAGGATGATGTTTTTCTTTAACTTATTGTTGCCATTTCATTTTATATGAGTATTGATAAATGTTTCATTCCCTTAATGGCTGGTCTTCGTTGCGCTTTGTGGAAGATCAGTCACTAGTTGAATGTTACATAATATTTCTGTCTGTGACTGTCAGATGATCTCCCTTGCCTGGCTCGCGACGTGGGCATCGAAGGCAGATCGGTAGTTTGCGTCTGCAATGCTGATTACTGCGATACCATTACGAGAGTCGCGCCGAGAGGCAGCCGGTTCATAGCTTACACCTCAAGCGATGTAAGTTTTGCAAACCTTACTTACTTAAAATTACTTAAATAAATAGTTTTACTGTCGCTAATTAAGCTTATTGCAGTTCTTTTAAGTAGCTTTATAGTCGCACTTTAGAATAAAAAGAGGTGGTTTTGATAGATTACCTTTATAACCTTTGATCTTCTTAATTATATCCATATCGAGATTTTCTCAAATAGAGAGGACAGGAATAATATTATTCGTAGAACATATCACTATTTATTCTGCCTGTAGTAAATGGTGGTAGATTTTTATTTTTAATGTTTCCAACATCATAATATGTAGGTATCAGAAATACCTACTTCGCTTACCTACCTATCAATGAATAAAATGCCTACGTATTTCCACAAAAATATAACAAATTAACATAACTTTTCATACGTTCAGTCAGGAAAAAGATTCGAGAAAGAAGAAGGTAGAGTCAACATTGGAACGTTGGCGAATGAATTTGGAGATGAAGCTACAGATGAAATGGAAACAGACGAATTTTGGAGGCGTCATGGATTTGACGATGAAGAAGATGGTGGTTAGTTTAAAAAATTTCTTCTTTCATTAAAATATCAGAAAACATAACTCTATGTAGTTATGTAAGTAATTTATATTTATTTACAGGCTCTTAAAAATTTTGTCGAACCTAACTATTTAAGTCATAATTAGGGTTCGAATGGTTAGCAACAGGCATCTTTTAATTTATAAGATCTACTTAATCAGATCTTGGCAGTTGAACATAAGTGACTTTTACGTTTTCAATTAAATATTTTTCCCGGTTTGATTTAGAATCCATAACCACCGTAAGCTTGAGGCTGTACCAAGAGGAAACCTTCCAGACCATTGAGGGGTTCGGAGGATCAGTAACTGACGCCGCCGCTATCAACTGGAGGAAACTCTCTGATGCTGTGCAGACAAGACTTATAAAGTAAGTAAAGACCTGTGTATCTATAAATGTAATTGTAGGTACTAGCCATCTCATTCTCTCGACTATCCGTTGGTAGCGCTTTGCAAAGCTCTACTATATTTTAACTGCAGTCGCTATCAGCAAAAAAGAAAACTTGAAAAGGTAAAAATGTTATAAGATAGCAAAACTTTTTTCAAACTCTTCCGTTTTCACTCTATTTCCTCGATCGGCCTAAAAAGCTTAGACGAAAATTTAAACCACGTTATTATAAGACATAAAAGTTTTAAGTCCAGGATAATTTTTAATTTCGAACTTTTAGGCGGGAAACTAACTATTGTTTAAACCCTGGTTCTTTTTAGTAATGTTTCTGAAAATACCGATTCAAAATTAAGTAGGTAGAACAAACCCTAATAAATTAATTATTGCTATTTTAAACGATAAGATTAGATTAATTTCTCATTTATTTTGATCACGCATGTGTCATAAATGAGTAATTAGGTTTCAAATTACTCTTCTATTAAATCAATAAGTAGGTACAAACCTATGTAAACATACATACATACGTGCTTATGTACCTACTTGGGTACTATAACGAACTTTTCTAAACTTCCCTTTGATCTTGCAACGTAAAATAAATGAATATGTGTCTGTAGAAAAATTTAGGAAAGATATTCGCAGTCATCCATAGGTTAGAATAGAGATACTAAACATTTTCTGCCTGTTACCTTTTCGCCTTAACTACCGAACAGATTTTGATCAAATTTAAAAAAGACGTACCGCATTTTTAGAAAGAATATACGCTACAAATATTTCAATTTTAAACAATCATACATAAAAAAACCTAGAAATTAACAAAGTACCTAAATATCAATGAAGAAAAAGAAATCCCTTATGAAAAATTTCCTTACAGCACATATTTCGGGCCTGAAGGTTTGGAGTACAACATGATCAGGGTGCCAATAGCTGGCTGCGACTTTTCCACCCATCCCTACACATACAACGAGGAACCATGGTACGACGCATCGCTCTCCAACTTCAGTTTATCTGATGAAGACTACTTCCTTAAGGTATCATTTAACTAGACATTAAAAATAATCAGGGAACATACCTACATAAAAAGATCCCTATAATAAACGATCTAAGCTACACTACATATTTGAGATTTGTTTCAGCATTATTAGCGTGTTTTTTCTTTTTTGACTTGATATTTGTTTTGTATTATCCACAAGTTAGTAGATGGGTAAATTATGTGGATTATAACAGAAAGAAAAAACATGTTTAGACTGATTATTAGGAATTATTAAAATAACCCAAAACTTCACTTGCAAAATGATTAAACTGTAAGGTAGTAGGTACCTACTACCTATATATTCTTATACTTTTACATTGACGAACAGATGTACCCTCTGCCACTCTATCCAACTAATTGAGATGAGGTTTTCCATTGATACTAGATAGATAGGACTGTTGGAGTTGTAACTGTTGGGTTGGGGATGTAACTAGCATATCAAAAACCTACATAGCTTTCGTTTTTACAGCTTCCAATGATCAAGAGAAGTCAACAAGTAGCGACAGACGAGATTAAAATCACCGCCAGTGCATGGTCTCCTCCAGTGTGGATGAAGACCAACGAAAGGATCACTGGCTTTGCACAAGTGAAACCTGAGTTTTACCAATCCTACGCCGACTATCACATTCGGTATGTCATTAATGTCCGTTCATTAACAAGTGGAACTACCAACATACATTAACATTCCTACCTATGTATTTGCATGCTTAAAAGTACAAGTACCATGTTACCTTAGGAACTTACATGAATTTTACGATTCAAAAGAGAAGGCATCTTTTTGTGTTTTCGCGGATTTTTCACTAATGAAACGGAATGTGTGACTTTTTAATAGGTATTAAAAAGTTGAGTTCCAAAAAGGGTTTTTGTAATTTTTAACTGAATACGAAATGACAGTGCATACTTATTATTTTATATTCTAAACAAATTTAATTTCAAACCTCCACAACAATTTTTAAGACTTAGGTACTAGTAGGGACTTACCTGTCTGCGTATTCGTGTAAATCAAGCAGGTACACTCACGTCATCGAAAAAGAGAGAAACCGAACATCCTTACCTTCCTAAAAAGTAGGAATTCCAAATTTATTTCAGTTTCATGGAAGAGTATGAGAAAGCAAATGTGAAGATCTGGGCTATCACAACAAGTAATGAACCTCTCAACGGCATTATTCCCGTCGTTACTTTCAACTCCATTGGATGGACACCAGCGCAACTTGTAAGCAATAGATTAATGATAGTAGTCGCGGTGTCGGAGCGTAATCTATGTCGTAAGCTTAATAAATTGCTTTTTATTTTTGCTGTATTGTACATTATTAAGGGACGTGGTAGTTCAGTTTGTAACGTGCCTTGCTTAACCGGCCGACTCGACCCGACCCGACAGGTCGAGGGTTCGAGTCTAGGGTTGCTTAAGTTATAACTGCCATATTCCTCATTGTGCCCGGATAGTGGCGACAGATTTGCAACCTGTCACACTGGGACTCAACGTAAACATGCGAAATACGGTGTGTAACACCTCTGCCCACCCTTCTCGAGGGATTAATTACGGCGCGAGTTTTTGTATGTTTAAGTATTATTTTTGCTTTTATTAATATTCTATTGTTTGTCAAATCCTGTCTAGATATTATTTTATATTTATTGCATATAATAGTGACCTATTTATAGACACAGTCCCTACCTATGTTGCTTAGTTTATAAAGTATTATTTTTCATTTTCAGGGTCGGTGGGTCGCTAATAACTTGGGACCAACGATTAGAAATTCAAAATACAACGAGACGCTTATCTTAGCTGTGGACGACCAGAGATATATTGTACCAATCTGGCTGTCTGGTGTAAGTTTACCTTATTTTATTGTTTTTACCTGACATTTAGTGACTAGCCTAAAATCTGGATCTAATGAATTGAAATTTGAAGGTGAAGGTAATGCCTAGCTGCCAATCTTAAAGTGGAAGAGATCGCGCGGCGTAGTCTATTTAAAGTTTTAAAAATCTGGCCAAGTGCAATTTAGAGTTGCATACGAAGGTTTAGTAGCACCAACCGTACAGGATTTCACACTATATAGGTACTCGCACCCGTACCTTCTTATGAACTGTCTGCCTATTACGGTTCATGCATGAGATATATTATCTACCTAAAGCTCGCTGACTTACCTAGGTAAAGACAGAGTGGAGGCCTATCTAGTAACAGGGCACATTGGGTACGGAATCTTTAAAATATAGTTACGGTACTGTAGACTCCCTTAGATAAATCTGGGGAAACGGTAGTGCCCCCGCCAAGTCGAACAAAAAACGGCACGGCCGTGCCATCCTTTTTTTTGAAGCAGTTCAGGCCATTTTCGAACTCCTATAACTTCGTTATGGATAAAACTAATTGCCTTAATTTTCAGTAATCAAGCAGGCAGTGTAAAACACGGTATATTTCAAAATTTTACTAATTTGAACCAGTAATTTAAGAATTATAACAAATCAAAGTTTCTTAATTTTGTCACTCACTCACACTCACACTGACCGATCATCAAAACTCTAAGGCACTTCTAGCAGACATTGAAGCTTCAAATTTAGAATGCAATTAGTGTTTAGTGTATAGATCAAGGAAGAACTAAAGCGTAAAATATTTTGCAATTACGGTCCAGCTTTATATACACCAACTGCATAAATAACTTTGTAATCCCCAACAAATATATAAGATTTCAAAGTTACATTTGCGGTTGAATTAACCAGTGCATGGACCTGGTACCTATTTATGTATAATATAATGGAATAATAGGTGTCTATAGGTACCTAGATATATTTATGTTCAAAGGTTACTTTTAAAATGGTCAAAGGAATGAAAAAGGACTATTTAAGTTATATAAGTCTCGCATCTCAATTCTTCTTCCGTTAAAAGTTGAGTGATCCATGTAGGAAATGCCAAGTCGGTTAATTTATTCAATTTCTACTTAACGGACCTTGTCTTAATTTAGTACAAGGTATGTTTTTGATGGCATTTCATTTTCAGCAAGCGTTAACTAACGCCAGCTGAACATAAAATGTATTGAAAAGACATTTCCCCGCAGTTAACGCAATCAAGTTACGTCATTTCAACACATGTTTATTTTCTGGAATGATATTTTTCTATGGGTAGGTTCTATTTCTGGTTTTCAAATTTCAGATGGCAGCAGAAGACCCAAAGTCGATAGACTACATCGACGGAGTCGCTATTCACTACTACGGCAACTTCATACCACCAGGTATCCTTTCGAGAGTGCAAGAGGCGTATCCAGGGAAAATTTTGCTCGCAACAGAAGCTTGCGAAGGTAATTATGAGGGACTAGCTTTTGCACGGGCTTTTTCTTCTTTTGGATGCAATTTATATCTAAGCCAAGTTTAATCGAAATCTGTTTAGTGCTATAGTCATGAACATGTTACAGACAGACATTTACTAGGTTTCAGTGGTCGTGATGAGACTGTTGTAGGAAACCTCCCTACGTAATGAATTTCCTTTTGAAATACAGATAGTGATTATATACTTATATACAATTTTTAAGGTCCAATGCCATGGGACAACGAAAAGGTGGAGCTGGGATCATGGCGTCGTGCAGGAAACTACATCAAAAGTATTTTGGAGGTAATAACTGTGTGTCTATCTAGAGTTCGTGTAATTTTGCTACACGTCAGACAACATAGATTACTAGTGATTTTGAACTACACCTCAATCCTCATCAATCCGTTAGCGGAGCTTTACATAGATTCATACAAATTTGTAACTGTAGTTGCAAGGGACGATCGAAGGAAAACCCTATAGTAATTACACTGAAGAAGCTTCTAATCATAGCCAGTTTTATAATTTTATCGAAATGTAGATGTTAAGGTACCTAAATCTTACCTTTTATTAACATTTTAATCCATATCTACTAATAGGATAAAAGCAAAATTAAGTAACTCTGTCTCACCTTTTCGATAAAATTGTGCAAGGAGAACAGGAGGAAGTACTTGTTTTTAAAAAAGAACGATAAGCGGACAACGCCGCGGGAAAAGCATACTTCATTGATATAATATTACCATAAATTGATATCTTGACAGGACCTTAACAACTACGTCGTTGGATGGATTGACTGGAATCTTTGCCTGGACCCCACTGGTGGCCCCAACTGGGTACAAAACTACGTAGACGCCCCAATCCTAGTTTATGGAGACCAGAACGAGTTTATCAAACAACCCATGTTTTACGCTATGGGTCATTTCTCTAAATTCATCCCTAGAGGTTCGAAAAGAATCCGAGTTAGTCGGCGAAGCTTATTGTCAATTGAGAATGCTGCATTCATCAAACCTGATGGAAATATTGTCGTAGTTATGCAAAATAGGTGAGATATCATGTGACAGTTTCATTATCTTTTAATTAGATTTGATTTAATTTATTGACACCCCTATTTTTAAGCTTGTTTTCACTCATTATCATGGCAAGTGTCAGCCTAGCACATCCATATTGATAGGTGGTAGGAGTGATACCAATCTCATAATAACTACCTAAACTGGGGTACTACCTAAAGTTGTCGGGTCTTCCATCTGCTTTTTCTTATAAACTTACCTACAAGTAACAAGCAAACCAACATTACCTCCAAATGAAACAACCGAAGTAAGTAGAACAATACAGGTTTACCTACCAAGTAAATAAAAGAACAGTCCAAATACGTGATCTACTTCTTACCAGCATTATTTTAGAAATACGAATTGATTTGTAGTTTGAAGAGTAAATGTTTTTATTACAGAGGCAATCGAGTGAGAAAAGTGAAGATAAATCTTACTACTTTAAGATATATTGAAGTAGAAATGGAGCCACAATCAGTGAAGACTATTGAAATAAATCCAAGGCTATTCTAATTAAATAAATTCCTTATTTTTCTACCTATGTAAAATAATAATTTATTTCAGCAATTAATACTTAAATAAAAATACAAAAACTTTATAACTGATTTATTCCTAAAAACTTATTAGATAAAAATAAAATTTTATCAAAAATATGAAAAACAAAACTTTTACAAAGTTCAAAAGATTATATTGCAACTGTTCATAATATCTTCTATAACTATTTCATAACAACCTAAACTAGTATTCTGTCAATGAGGTCATTTTATCTAGAGGCCAAATTCTACATACTACCCTACTGCGTATTAGTCCTTGTGGCACTGGGCCATACAACCTTGAGTCAGATGAGTTACTAGAGTTGTCTCCCTCTAGCCATACATGACCTCGCGGCACCACTTGGCTGCGTCTGGGAAAATATCCTTTGACACGGTCCCCTGGCAAGCCAACTATTCTTTTGCAAATGTTTTGTTTTGGATTGTTTGGACTCTTTGCTATGACTATGTCTCCTCTTCGTAGCCTTTGAAGCCGAGGTGTGACGTGTTCAGTAAAAAGAATGTTATTTGACTCAAGAGTAGGTTCCATGGATGGCCCGGAGCACTGAAATGAAATTTACAATAAATGTCTCAAATATAGTTATTTACATCTCAGTTAGACTTACCATTACAAAATCTCCTATGTACTCAAAAGTGCAGTGAGTTATGCATGCGTATTGTGCTACGTAACCGAAAAATCCGGAACTTCTTCCAAGAAATTTGAAAAACGACATTCTGATGACCTTTTAGTAAAAAGTTTTTGTTTAAAGAATTCAGATTAAGTGCTCCGCACCAACACTGTTAAATGGTGAAAATTCTTTCATCCCTGAAACCTAAATTTCCTTTAAATCCTTTCGGCCATCACCAGCGAAACAGGGATTTGACCCTGATCCTAAGACAGCCAGCCACTAAAAATAATTCTGTTAATCCTGTTAATCACGATTCTTCATAGAAGTTTTTACAAATTATTTTTAAAGATACTCTATGCCTTTTCCCTAGTTTAGCTGCTCTTCTCTAAAAAATAAATATTTAGTTACATGACATGTGTCATCTGTCAAGTACAAGCATGTGTCAGAACTATCAGGCAAAGGTATTTTTTTCTTTTGATGGCAATAACTTTGAGTATTTTGTCAGTGCCAAGTAATATTTATTATTATCAAGATTTGATGAAGGATGAAATTAGAGATGGAGAATATGTGATAAAATAACGAACTATTAGAAAAATACGTCCCTTGTAATATAATATATTTGTAGACAAACTGACAGTAACTAAACTTCAACAATCATAGATAACTCAGATATTACAGACATCACATATGTATGTACATCACAACCCTTCACTAAAATATAACACAATAATAACAAATACAATAACAATCTTAATTAAGTCTTAAAAACTAATATCTACAATAAACCTTGCTACCGCCACACAATATAGCCTCTATCTCGCGGGCCTATGTTGCTCTCGCTCCTTAGTGTGCCATCCCTGCTTATGATAGGTTTTTTCTAGATTTGATCGTTTGTTTAATCAATAAACTAGAGGTAATATAGCTTTCGCCACAGTCGCTCGACTTCTTGTGTATCTCACGCATCGGCGGGCTTAGGCGTCGAGAGTCAGATGAGGCATTGGCTATCAGTCTGGACATGGCAAAGGCGTTTAACAGGGGTTGGCATCGTAGTCTTATTGCTAAACTACCATCTTTCGAACTTATCGAGGGTTTGTGTAAGGGGATTGTCGGCTTTTTAACCAGCTATTGCATAAAAGCCTTCAATGATGGCAATTTCTCCGATAGCATGGTAACAAACGAAGGTGTTCCGCAAGTTTCCGCGATGTTCCCGACGCTACTTTAATTGTATATTAATCATATGTTATCTATTGACGACATTCATTGCTACGCAGATGAAAATATTAGAGACACGTTTTTAGGACCGAGCAAACATCCCCCGCTTAGTGTTTGAGGAAAGCCGCAAACAACGTGTCTGAAATTGAAAGCACTCTAACCCGAGTTTCCATTTGGGACCGACCGATTGGGAGTCTAATTTAACCACACCAAGACACAATTTTGCATTCACCGTTAAGAAAACCCCATTTGCTGTAGAAGACAAGGCTAAGCTAGCTTCCAAAAAAGCTTGGTGTGCTCAATAAGGCAAAACGATACTTCACTGTGGGGCAAAGGCTTTTGCTGTACAAAGCACAAGTCCGGCCCCAAATGGAGTACTGCTGTCACCTTTGGCCAGCAGCACCTGGATACCAGCTCAATCCTTTTGACTCGGTTGAAAAACGGGCTGTGAGGATTATTGATGTTTCCGAGCTCACAAGCGGTATTGAGCCCTTAAGTCGGAGAAGAGTATTCGCTTCTCTTTGTGTGATTTAAACTTCTGGGATCTTCAGGTATCGATTTTGAAAGCAATTGGACCACGAAATGGGAACAATTTTGCTATTGCAATAAATTAATATTATGTACAAAAAAATGGAGTTTAAGTAGTATGCGCTCGAGCACGTACAAACCATAGAAGAATAATCGTTTTCGACAAATTGTGCTGTCGACAAAGTGATTCGACAAATTGTTTTCGACAAATTGTGTTCTCAATAAATTGTGTTTTCGACAAATTTTCCGCAGATGCATTCTCACACCTTGGTCGCTAACCGTTTGCTTTCAAAGGAGCTTCCTCCCGAGCGCCCAGGCTGTGAAATGAACACCCAGGTATGGTTTTCCCCAGGGAATACAGCATCGGGTTCTTCAAATAGACTTTTAAAAGGTTCTTGCAGGGTCGGCAACGCGTGCGTGACGGCCCTGGTAATGCAAACTTCAATTACCATTCTATTATTCTACTACTCACCATCAGGCGGGCTATCATTTGGATGTTGAATTTATGTTTTCCCCATCCAGTATAAATATTAAAACATTGGAAAATTTCACAAAAATATTAAATGTCATAATAGATTTTAAATACAACAATGTACCGCATGTATGATCTAACAAAAATAACATTGCACATTACTTGGTGGAAACCACTCTCAGTAAAATAAAGAGAACTAATACAAGTTTTTTTCAGGAAACAATCATTTTCTCGATTTTAAACGGCAAAAAAATAAAGTCTAAAAATATTAAACAAGAAATTAGAATAAACTGTCTATTTATTTGCTTATTTATAGCTATGAGTTTAATAAATGTACAATTGATGTTAAATAATAACTGATTTACTTAATACACTAGTCCCCAACAATTGATTTGACAGTTTTAAAATAACATGAAACATGTTTCATGTTACCTTTTTTCGATTAATAATTTTGTTTTTATTACGTCCCAATCCCATCACTAGTTTACACTTGTCAAGCACTGAGGGAGACAACTTGATGTCAATTTACTTATGAGAGACGGCTACTCTACAGTGCAATGTTTAATTTGATGGAATTTTTTACGATAACCGCGAAAATGTCAAATCACCTTTTGACCATGGAGGTTAGAGAGAAGGAGAATTCTCTCGACCTCCATGCTTTCGACAGACAAATAGTTGTAACACACTTTCGAAGTTTTACCACTTAAATTAATCATTTGTGGTTGAGAACAAACAATCACAGCACAAGCACCTATAATCTTCAATCTAACATGGACGAATTTAAGTTTAGCTAATTTCTAGGACTCAAAAAAAAAAAAATGAATATTTTTACTCATGTAATTCACTTCTTAGTGTTGCCAGAAAATCGCTTACAACGCCCTCATTTATTTTCTTGAGTTTTTGTCAGGCTGTACTTTTGACTTTCGCCGTCGTTTTATCTTTTTGTCGGGCTCTATTTAATAGGTATAAATGACACAATTGACACTGTACAACCAACTTAGCATTAACATTTTAAAACTCACGATTTAGCTTTTCTCGATGGTTGGAAACTGTCTCTGTTTAAATATCTAGTAACTTTAAAGCTAACAGATCCTTCAATTTTTTAAAAATATGGTGGAAATCGTATTTGACGACTTCTAAGCCAATGTCACGTGATGAGAACAAACGTTGTTATTTATAAAAATGATCGGTACTTTAACCAGTGATCAGTTGTTGAATCTGGAACAAAATATAAAACACACATATAATTTGAAGACAACACAAGGACATCACAAAATCATATCACAATTTAATGCTATTGGATTTTATAAATTTAAGGACATTGACAAACTTGGTATGTGACATGGAAAACAAATAGTTAAGGTTGACGAGACGGGGGATATTTGTAGGTAAACAATCATATAAAGATACCCGTAACTTGGAACATTGAAAAAAAAATATGTTCTAAAGTACCCTCTTCAAGTCCACACTCACAGAGGGAATGATCCCTCACCCTTATTTTAGCGAGAAAGACCGGGGAACACACATGTACTAATCTAAGGCGGATTATTGTTGAAATGGAAACTTTGTCTCCAGTGATACACCTAAAAAACCAAGGTTTATTGGGAATGAAAGGTTGCAGGCTGCCGTAATGCCTTCCTTTTAGGGTCTTTGACCTCTGCCATAAAACATCCCAGCATCTATCCAACTTTGGTTTAGAAAGCGAACGCAAATCTCTGGTAACATACTTAAAGTGAGTATCAGTGCCTAATTGCACAGCTTGTTTGGCAAACCTGTCTGCGGTTTCGTTTATAGAGATTCCACTGTGACTAAGTATCCAGGCTAATACAACTTCAAGGCCTATGGAATGACATCTGTGTAAAAATTCTCTTATTTTCAACGTAAAAAAGAAGCTTTCGCGGCATCTAAACGGATATTTTAGCAAGTCTTGCAAGCAACTTCTGGCATCTGAAAATATAGTGGTTTTATCAATTTTGTGGGACAGAACAAAGGAAACTGCTTCCAGAAGAGCAATTGCTTCTCCAGTAAAGACAGACGAAAATAGGGGGCTCTTATAATTTAGAATAATTTTGAATTTTGGAATCCATATAGCCGAACTAACGTTACTCTCTTCCGAAACCTTTGAAGCGTCTGTATAGATAGGAAGTCATTCTTCCCACTCTCTCTCAAAAAACTATTGAAGCAGGCATTAGCTTCAACCTGATCCTTACAAATTCCAAAATTGAGTATGACCTTTGGACAGAAAATTAATGACTCAAAATTAATTTCAAATATAGGATTCTTAGAAAATTTATAATGATCATGCTGAAGCCGCTTAAATTCACTAAAACTTTTGACTAGACAGGGGAGTTCCTTATGAGACCAATAGTTGAGGTTGTTTGGAGTTGAGATATACGTTCTAGAGTATCGAAAATTTTGTGATTTGGAAACTGTGCAATTTTGTAAAAGAAACGATCAGCCAAATATTATCTCCGCAATGATAATGGGGGGTCTACACATTCTACCTGCAATGCATTAACAGGGGATGACTTCATAGCACCAGTGATGATACGAAGGCATCTCGACTGTATACGATCCAATTTGCATAATGCTGTTTTGTTGCAGGTTTCTAGTAAAAATGAGCCATAATCGAAATGGCTGCGGTTAATAGCATTATTTAACAATTTCTGACTTTAGGGGTGAGATCCCCAACAGACTCCAGAGAGAGAACGTAAAATATTAAAAAAAAAAAACACATTTCTTAACAATATAACTTAAATGTTCAACCCCTGACAATTTCGAGTCAAATATTAAACCTAAAAACTTAACATTTTCTTTTATTCCAATAAATTCATCTTGAATAGCAAGGTTAATCGGAGGAATCGACCTTCTCTTTGTAAGTGACTGTGCTACTTTTGGAGCTTGACAAGGAAAGTCCATGATCAACTAACCAAACATTCAGATAATACAGGGCATTGTTCAACCGGTCTCTAGCTTCGTCTGGAGACTTTGATGAGTAGTAGAGAACAATGTCATCAGCATATTGGAGGATTTTACAAAAGGAATCGACGGATTTATCCAAATCTGAGGTGTAAAGGCTATAAAGAATTGGACTAAGGACGGAACCCTGAGGTAATCCCTTCCAGACAAATCTGGGCGGGAGAGAGGAGCCACGGACAGAAACGGACCTCCCAAAAGAAGGTTGCATACGACGTTTATAATTCTAACAGGAATCCTCAGCTGTTGCATCTTCTGCCTGAGAATATGTAAAATTACATTGTCATATGCAGAAGTAACATCTAGGAAAACACCAGTGACATTATGGTTTTGGGATAAAGTTAAAGCGGATTTCGGAAATAAATATGCTGAGACTGTCAATAGTACCCATACCCTTTCTAAATCCAAACTGGGTTTGAGATAGAATTTCTCTGCTCTCTGCAATTCACTCTAGGCGGGTTTTAATTAAATGCTCCATAATTTTCGTGAAACTGAGGAAAGAGCTATAGGACGATAAGAGGAGGATAGGTTAGAATTTTTCCCTGGTTTCAAGATGGGGACAACGATCTGATGCTTCCAGGATTCTGGCACTAGACCTGAGATAAACACCCAATTAAATTTTTGAGAAGGTACTCTTTGGTAGTAGGGGAAGACCTCACTATAAAAGAATAAGGTATTCCATCTGCACCAGGAGAAGAGTCCTTGAGATAATCTAAAACATCTATTAATTCTGCCATAGAGAACTCACTGTCAAATCTGTCTAGTGGGTCAGTTATCTCCATAGGGACAGTTAAATATTCGAAGGGGACATATGGGGGGGCTAACTGGTCAAAAAAGTCATTTATCCATTCAGAAGGGTTATTCGATGAATTAATATGATCTGAACAAGAATTCCGGAACATTTTGACTTTTTTCCATACAATACTAGATGGAGATCGGGGAGAAAGTGATTCACAAAAAGTTTTCCATCCTATTTTTTTCTTTTTTGCTAGAAGTCTTTTAGTCTTAGCTGCGTATGCTGAAAGATCAAATAATTTTCCCAGCTGAAGTTTGCACAAAAATTTCTTTCAGCAGTTTTACGTTGTTGAATTGCCTCTGTACACTCTGCATCCCACCAAGGAGGTGAAGGAATTTTATTAAGTGCAGTGTTTTTGATTGGGATAGCAATGTCAGCAGACGCAATCATTACTTCAAACAACTTTTGGAAAACACAAAAAAAAAATTACCCATCAACAACAGGCAACTAATCCGTCTAATAATAACATTCCGTTATTAATAACACATAGGTCACATTCATCAAGTAGGTCAAGAAAGGAAGAAGAAACAGAGTCACAATAATGTGACCCCACATGGTATGGTGACAATCAAAGTCACCAAGGACAACTAGTGGGCTAGGAAGGGATGATAGAATGGGAAGGAGTTCAGAAATAATAGAGGAGTTAGGGTGGGGAATATAAATTGATACAAAAGAAATGTCCATTATCCTCACAGCAACGATATTAAACTCAGAGCTATGAGGGGGAAGGGGAATTTGTGAGAAAATCATTGATTTTTTCACAAGGAGAGCACAACCAGCATAACCATCGTCCCTATCATCTCGGAGACATGAATACCCAGGCACCCTAAAACGAGAGCCCGGAATTAACCATGTCTCCGCGACAGCCAAGACAAGAAGGTTTGTGCTGGTTGATTAATAGGATTAAGTCATATTTTTTCCGTCGAATACTCTTACAATTCCACTGAAGGAGACTGAAGATCCATTGGAATTGTCAATAATTGTCATTAATTGTTGTAGCATAGCCACGGTAGTGTTCGGTAAAGAGTCGCTGAATTTTGATATAATGTTTACCAAAGTAGTCATAAGAAGCTCAATTAGATTTTCGTTTGGAGTTACCTTACTAAGAACTGTACCATTAAGGGAAGGAATGGAGGCTGGATTCACAATGTCATTATGGGCAGCCACATCATATGACTTCCCTAATGGCTTGTGGGGACTTCGTTGAATGGTGACAGTTTTTCTGTAGGACTTTGGAATGGAAGGCACCGTGGTAGAACAAGGACATGAACTCGCTTGGCATAGTTTTGGTGAAGAGGGAGAGATAGATTTAAGGACCTCACTGTAGGGCTTACGCACTGACGCAAACCTTTGTGATGCCTCGAAGTAGGAAATATTATCCTGGGACATTGAAACTTTAATGGCTTTTTGCCTGGAATGTTCGGGACACTTTCGGTTTGTTGCAAAGTGGTTACCTGAGCAATGGACATAGGTAGCTAAATCCTCAGTTACATTACAAGTATCCCCTGTATGCGACTTGCTACATTTATAGCACACCAACTTAGACCTACATTGAGCCCTAATATGTCCAAATTTAGAACACTGTAAGCATTGGATTGTGGGAAGCTGATATGTATCTACATCCAGAACAGCATTATAGCAATAAATCTTAGACGGTAGGACCTGACCATTAAAAGTTACAACTACTGTTTGGGTAGGGACCCAAACAGGTGAGCCATCGTTAAATGTCTTCCTATTCATTCATCTAGCCTTAATAACAGGCCCACAGTTTGCTGAGAAAGTCATACCATTAACAAACTCCTCCATGGACCAATCTGTTGGAATATGTTTAACCACAGCCATGCGTGTAATGTGGTATTGAGGAATTATAGCAGAAGATTTATTATCAGTCAGCATGGAGTTCTGCAGGAAGTTGTTTGCAGCCTCATATTTTGAAAATTCCACGGAAACCCTATTACGACCTACAAGCTTAACACCCCCAGACTTTATTCCCTCGACCTTATTTATACAAAGAAATTGGGCAAACTTTAAGTGAGGGATTGTAATCCCAGCAGATTTATCAGGCTCAGTTCGAGTAACGTGAACAATGTATGGTCCACGATCTGACTCCTCGTATCTCAAACTAGGGTTCTCAACAAATTCCGGACTAGTAAATACGTGTTGAATTGATGAAGCCGGGTCAGTTACTGTTTTTTTCGGCACATTCGACATGTCATCGCTAGCAGGACGCTTTCTGTTTTCAGACTGAGTCTGAGTTAAAATCGGCGGAGAAGCATCCATCACGCCATCATCCGGAGGGTCCGGGGGATCCGGCGGCCTCCTGATCATCGCGCTTGGTTTTTAGACAAACACTTCTTACCATAGTTATTCGGACCACCACCACAACAAATATGAATAAATATATAAAAGATCACAACAAATAACCAAATTTTCATTTAACAACCTCGCGAACACGTGTGTTTAACAACAACGCTAATGGCAAAGTCTGACAGATCCTTACTGGTTACTTAGCGGGAAGTGTCAAGAATTTTTTTATTTTATTGTCTTTTCTTATATTTAGCATAATTGAATGAGTAAAATGCTAGTGTTTTGACCAGTAAATATCTGTAGTGCTGCACAAGTGTGGAGAAAGTGAAATACAACGATTTGGCTGCGCTTTTCGTCATCTCCCAAGTAACTCCTTTAGAGCCTACAGTAACCGTACTAGATAAGGCTCAAAAATACTCATATCCAGAGCCGTAAAAACATTTACAAAAAAAAACAGGTCCTTAATTGACAGGTCACTGTCAGTCATGACTTGACAGGTTGACATTTTTAAAATGGTAGTGTTGGTAAGATAGCAGAGGGAGTATCGGAGACAGCTCATCGACTTTTAAATTGTCATAGTAAGCAAGAGTACAATTTAAAACGAATAAATAGTTCATTTTATCTACTGTGTAACTAACAAATTCATTCAACTTTTTAAATCATGTTTGTGTTAAATTTGATAATATAGAGCTTAAATAATAAAATACCCATGATCGACTTTCGCTCAATGATATCACTTCATTGCACTTACTTTAATGAAATTTTTTAAGAAATTCAAAGGGACGTGTTTATGACCAATCGTGTTAAATGTTTACAATTTCGCGTGTTTTATAATTTTAGATCGATTAAGACAAGCGTGGTTCGATAATAGTACTGAAGTGTAGAATTTGTGTACTTAGCAACCGAATTTCTTTAGTTAGAAATCAAACTGATGGAATTTTAGCAGATCCTCCCCTGATAAGATACAGAAAAGGTATACACGTGAGTATCACTAAAACATTTGTTCAATATTAACTCTACATAATCTTATTTGCAACAATGACTGCCATATAAATAGGTACCTAGTTTCTATGACAACAATATATTTTCGTTTACAAGTACAAAATATATTTATAAAATACTTCTGTTATTCTGACTTTAGTGAAAGACTGCCCTTAAAAACTTATAGTGAAATATTTTGTTTGAACCATTCTGTTGTAAAAGTTACCTCTCCTTTAGGTAAAATGGGGAAGTGTGGTGGTAAAAAATGTCGGCTGCTCTCCATGCTGTGGCTGACTGGGAGCTTCTTCTTTGTGGAGCTGACGGTTGGATATGTCACTAATTCCATGGCCCTGGTGGCTGACTCATTCCACATGTTAAGTGATGTAGCAGCTCTAGTTGTAGCATTTCTATCAGTTAAAGTGAGTTTATCTCTTAAGTATTTATTTATAAAATAGATTTACAAATGGGTGCTAGGGGGGGTGGTGAAAGGGGGTGCATTCTGACCCCCCTGTCAGAGAAGAAAGTACATAGAAAAAATAACATATTCTTTACCTGATGACACCAGTAGGCAGTGGCATAACTAGGGGGTGGCATGGTGGCAAAATGCCAGGAGCCCCAATCCTAAAGGGCCCCCGATGCAAGCAGTGGTTCAAAAAAAGTTTGAATGTTTTTCTAGACTGCTTCATATGCTGTTAAAAGTTTCTACAGGCTCAAAAGTGGTTAATACCAGGGTGTCTGTTTATGAATGTTTTAGAGTAGGTTCACCTTAGTATGTGCTAGTACAACATGAGTAATAAGTCAGAGTGATTCATGTTAAAGTATGCGCTAAACTTCCCATTAATTTATTTATATTTAGAGGTATTATTTCTTCTAAACATTAGTCATAAGGAAACAAAACAAAGAGATTTTATAGCATTATGTTAATTATTTTACTGAAATTTTTATTTATTTTCCTATAGATGTCACCAAAGAAATGGTCAAAGAACACATTTGGTTGGGCCAGAGCAGAAGTGTTGGGTGCTCTTGTGAATGCTGTTTTCCTTGTAGCTCTGTGCTTCAGTATCACAGTTGAAGCTGTCAAAAGATTTATACTAGTAGAACAGATCCACGATGCTAAACTTCTTGTTGGTGTTGGTGCTCTTGGATTACTGCTCAACATTGTGGGACTGTTCTTATTTCATGGTAAGATTTTATCTCTAGTTGCCTTTCTAAATGTTAGATCCAATAAAAGCATGAAAAAAACCTACTTTGACTATTTATTAAGGTTAATTGTATTAATTTTAAAACAAATGTTACAGTTTAATACTCTAAAAATGTCTACAGACATGCAATTTTATAGATTGTCATTGGCAAACAAGCAAATGGTTTACCACAACAATGCCACAATAGATGTAAATATGTTGTACCACTATTTCTATCTATTTATATTTATTAGATTACTTATTAACTTATAAAAAGTTTAATATTAGGAACTATAAAAAAGGTCAAAATTTACTCATTTAGCTATTTAAATACAAGTATAATGATCACCTAACTACATAATTTTAAATTCTATCATAGCATGTAATGATATCTTACAACTTGATAGATAAACCTATTAATTACTTTAGTAGCTTGTACTAGTTTAGTGCCGGTAATTGGGTCAATTGTTACCTAGACAGTTGCCCCAGCTAGACAATTACAATGACAAATTGTATGAGTTAGTTTGTTTTCGTTAGCATATTGAAAGGGTATTTGAGGCCTTGTTAATGTGCCTCTGTCTTAAAAATATATTAATTTACGTTAAATAACATATTGCTATTTCTCTATGTTTTTTGTCATTATTATTTAAATAAATAATAATGTTTTTGTAGTTAGTATCCTTGACCATTACACATAATAAGTTACCAATTCAAAAGGAAACAAAAAGCTATAACCATTCATCAATAAACTGGAATGGTTATGTATGTTTCATTGTAATAGTGTATGTATAAATATGAATATCATGAGAACTGTTTTTGCATAACATTTCATTCATGCCAAAATTTAGTTGAATTACCTTTGCAAGTAAAAGAGAGTCATTAATCAGCCCTTAAACAAGATACACTTGTTCCGCCTACCTACCTTATTTTTAGTTCAAAGACAAAATGATATACCAATAAGTGCACCACACATTGAAAATCTTTGAGCCCCCTGTAGGTATAATACACTTAAGCGATAAAGAGAACAGCAACATAGAGGCTGTCTTTTTCGTTTGCTATTAATAGGTTAGGAAGTTTTATTTTTTTAACTGTCAAATTTATTTTAAACTTACTACAGTCACTGGTTTGAAATGTTTATCTGTGAAAGAATCGCGCAATAAACCTCCGTAGATTCTTCTCATTGCCTATGACATATTTAATATTTTTTTCTTTATTTGTCACGTAGAACACGGTAGCAGTCACGGGCATTCTCACGGCGGGGTGCCACCGCCAGCCAACGTGCGCCATCTCACAGAACTAGTAAACAGCAACGCGGACATGGCGCTCGGTCACAACGCCACAGACACTGAAGAGACAGACGAGATGGTGACGAAGGCTAATAAGATCACAAGCAAGCAAGCACCCAAGCGGGCCAACCATGATCCCGGCCATATGAACATGAAAGGCGTATTTTTACACGTCCTGTCTGATGCTTTAGGTTAGTATTAGTAGACTTAAATCACGTGAAGTCTTTTTAACAACAACCTTTGTGATGTATGTAGCTGCTACGTAAAGTGTTCCAGGTTAGAATCCCAGCAGGAACGAAACTTTGTTTTTGCAAGATTCATTGTTTCACTCACTGGTCTTTGGATTAATATTCTTATCTACTTTGTAGATACCATTGCTTACAAGATCTTGTTGCTTGGCTGAGTGAATGTTTGTATAGTAGTATGAATGTTATTTAGTATTTTAATTGCTAACATGTTTTTAAGAAATATTCTCAAGGGGTCGTGCTCCTTCCTATGTCAAGTCACTCCCGCGATTGCAAAGGTCACATATTCATTTAAATGCGAAAGTTTAACAGTATGTTGCGACAATATTTCATTGACTGTTCCGAACCATTTCCTTAGGGGCTTATAGAAATATAAATCAATTTATTTGCAGAAAACGTGGTACAAAACAGGTGTTAACATAAACTTAAAAAGAAAAGTCCAGCATATTTATCATAGTACTGACATGCAAATGTTAAATTATATTAATTGCTGATCAGATTTCGATTCGATTTTGCACTCGGATAGCTGTATGTTGAACAACAGACTGACGCAAAATTTTATCTTTTTTATCTGAGCGAAAATAAACACTATAGAAATATATTTTTTAAAGAGATATTTATAAAGTACAGTATACTTTTAGTCATCCTTGGGCTTATTCTGACTTTCACTGATGCGAGATATTTTTGGATTCATATACTACAAGTATTTTTTATCTTTGTCCAGCTGTATCACAGTTTCAAAGTATATCAAGACTATGTAATTTGAAATTTCCTCACTTACAATTAGGAATATTTTTTTACCTCTTCTGTTACTATGGGAACCTGTGTTTAAACTTCCTATCCACATTAAATTGTTTTTTTTATCATGTATGTTTCCATTGTTTTTTATCAATAGGAATTTGTAAAGGAGTTAATTTTTTTACTGAAAATTATATGACGATATCAAATACCTATGAACAATATCGGATCTCGCAGAGGTTTTGTTTACGGAAATAGCTAAAGTGAAATAGAGGAAAACCAATTTGTTTTAAATCAGGAAAACTGTGTGTATTATTTAGTGACGGCAGTGTCAAACCTTGGATGCTTGTGATTGTCAGGAAATTAATGTACACGTTAATTTAAAAAAAAGTTCTGTTTTTAACTAATTATGTTACTTATTTAAACGTTTTATTAACACAGACTAACTTGGTTCACGAATAACACGATGAACAACTAAATGATTCTGGAAAATCTAATTTCGATTTTTAACTCTAAAAGTATGATTTATATTTTCAAAATCAATTTAATTTCGAGATATCGTTGCATGTACATATTTGATTAATTTTATAACTTGTTTAGATAAAATAGTTATTGAATTTTCTGGCATTCATTCAGCAGACTAATTATAATACTTCGTATAAATACATATTTATATAATATATACATCGTTACCACTGCGTATGAAATAAATAAATCAACACCTTTTGTTTACTTCGCCAATGTTGTGTAGTAATACATAGAATTAGACTTCGCTCAGCTCGTCACTATTTGGCCAACTTCTATGCTATTTTGAGTTACAAATCGGTTATCATGTATCGACTATGATTGATATAGGTAAATAAGTGAAAGTGTTTAGTATTTTTATGCGTGTTTGAAGGTTTGACGGCTCCTTTACCAGTTTGTTATGTAACATATGAAACTTTTGTAAACATATAAAATGTAGGTAATTATTTTTATTCTTACATAAGAACTCAACAAATTTTCAAGGAGGAATGGCGAAAAATAAACGTCTCGCGATATTAATCTATTGATAAAAAAGACGACGATGATTTTAAATCAAGACTTTCTTATGAATTTTGTCGTCTAATAATTTAAGAATGGAGATAAAAGATTTCGTATGGATTTTGCTTAAGCAAATCCCATAACGGATAGGCACTATTTTAGACTCCATTCCACGAGTCGATTTCCTAGAGAACACTATCCTGGTAGCTCATTGGTAAATGCACGCTGTCAGAGATGAACAACACAATAAGCAAAGTCAGTAACTTTTATGGAAAGTTTTTCACTGGTATTGTCTAATGAAGGTCACTCTCTCTAACCAATGGAACTAAACGGATGATTTTTGTTGAATAGATTAAATGTATCTAAGTTTAGTATACGAGCATTAATTACGAATAGAGCTTACAATCGAGCATCTCCCTATAACTACAGATTTAAGAGTTCTTTAAAAGTAGAACCTCCTTCAATTTAACTAAGGGTATTGTTAATGATCACGTTTCGATGTCATGACCTTTTTTCGTATGACAATAGAGGACAGTTTACAATAACATGTTTCCGATCGATTTATAACGCCTTTGTGTGGTTAGAGGTCAATGTTTTGGTCTAATTATAAGTACGTTCTGTAATTTGTTATGACTAATATTTTCATTTATTAAAATTATCTCAACCGTTTTACCACCTGTAGATTTGTATAATTAAATTCATATACTTTCACAAAAATTATGCTACCTATTTTTCTAAATATGTTATTTATTTTAAGGTATACATAGTCCAATAATTTGTTTGTTTCATTATAACAGCAATGAATATAATTCCTCTATCATAGATATGTTTGCACAGGTGATGTGGGAAATAATTTCAATTCAAAAATATAACTGTAAAAAATAGATACTTAAAGTTTAGGTTGCACATTAAATTCGTTTTAAAAAACTAAAGTTTTTGACCAATCTCTTGACCCTTTAATTAAATTTATTTCCTTTTTTACATAAGAGCCCTGTTTATTTTTTGAGTACGGAACGGATCTTATCTTTAAAGTGAATGCTATTCTTATATGTCGTCGGCGCAGTAAGCTTTTAATAACTTGACATTGACACATTTTTGTATATTTTTTGACACGTTTATAATCATCGGTCTACGTTTTGCTTGGCATACAGATTTATCAATTAATTGATTACCGGTGTAGTGTGGGTACTAGATTATCTTTGATTTATCACTAATATTGTTCACTTTTTTGTTTTATCCATAATAAACTAGAAATAAATGTAGCATGAGAAGGAATATACTAGGAAGGTATACTCAACACTCTTAAAACAAATGCGTCATAATTATTCATTTACTATTTGTGATTGATAACGTTGGTGTAGGTAACTGTTATCTTTCACAAACAGTTTTTGTAATGCAGACAGACGAAAATTATTTAGGATTTATATTTATAATGAATTTATTGCAATTGTAAAAATGTGTATCTTTTTCCTCCTTTTATGTTTCTCGTAATAAATTGGATAAAAATGTTTTTAGTGACCTAGACCTAGTTCACTTCAAAAATATTATCAATTTATCGATATTGTGATTCAGTTCAATTGCCCGATTGATAGCTCAGTGACGTACAAGGTCGTTTAATATCGATTTAAAAAAAAAACTCCCATAAAATACTTCGATATCGACAAACGCATCTCAATTCAAAAGTGATCCGAGTTTTCTTTATGTTTCTTTAAACTTCTGTGCAATTTTTTAGGTACTTGTTGCTAATATGACGAATTTTGTAATAAATGTTATGTTACAAAAACATGGTACACTAAATCAAAAATGAAATGAATCACGTGTATGCGTCGATATATAAAATAATAATGCACATAATGAAGCCTTGAGTTTATATAAAAGTTAAAAAAACCTGCATAACTATTTTAGAATAAATTTGTAAATTTGAATATATGATAGATTTAGAAAAGGTACTGTAGACAATTATATTTTCAATTAAAGTATGAATTTTTATTGTTTGCTTTTCTCAACAGGTTCTTTAATAGTGGTGGCGTCGGCGTTGATAGTGTGGTTGACTGAATGGGAGTACAAATACTATATAGACCCAGCCCTTAGTATTGTCCTGGTGATTCTAATACTGCTCTCGGTGTGGCCACTGCTGAGAGAATCCGCCCTTATTTTACTACAAACTGTGCCTACACATATACAGGTAAGTTTAAATGTTTTTGTACTTTTAAATATTTATTTATTTCCTCTAGTTTTTTGTACAATACGTACCTACTCGTATATGTAATAGATTATAGAAAGACTGATAAGATTTGAAATATTATTACTACCATAAATGTTCACATCTCTTTTATATAGGTACATTAGAGAAGTTGTCTTTTTATTAAAATGTATATTTTTATAGATTATATTATATTGCTTAAAATTAAATTTATACAAAAAAATCAAGTTGTGTATTGAAAAAATAGAGCGCAAATCAAACTGTGTACTTGGCACATTTATTGTGTTGCACTGTCTCAAGGTTTCCCGCTTTTAAAAGCTTATTGTTAATATAAATTGATTTCGTTTGATAAAATTATTTGCGGAGCATAAAAAATAAAAACCAATTTATTACATACATTGCATTCCTCTTGATATTGCTAGTTAGAATGTTGTATGAAATTGATGTTAACTACTTTGCGATTATAATTTTAATTGTTGTGTATGTATAATTAAGTTATATGGAATGTTGACGACCTCTATGGCGCAGTGGTGTAAACAGCCGACTGCTGCGCTAGAGGTTCTGGGTTCGAATCCCCGCGTTATTAGCAAGACACATTGTTTCGCTACCAGTCTTCAATTTGGTATTCTTATCTAAGTAGTATATACCATAACATTCCTTAGTAGTTGCGATACAAGATTATATCTTAGTGCTGGGTCTGTGTGTGTGTCGTGATGTGGTTATTATTATTATTGTTATGTCGTTTATATATTTGATATTCTATAGCTACTGAATATATATATATATAATTTGAAGTAGTTATTAAAATCAGTGGTCGTGGGTTCATAGAAAAACAGTTCTTAAAAAGAACTGATTTCCGATCACTCTAATTAAGGTAACCTGCCTTACGTATCGAAGATCGCGTTCGATGTTTAATGTCTTGATTGATATTTTTAAATATATGTTTAAATGCACAAATAGTATGGAATCATTTTGCAACTATTTTACCCATAGATAAGTGACGATGAAGCAGTGAATATGTGGAGTTGTTATTTACTATCCCCAAAAAATATTGTTTCTATAAGGTTTAAGAAGCAATAATAATTGTATCAAAATGTTTATATTTGTGATAGGTGGACGCAATACAAAGGCGATTGCTTGAGAAGGTGGACGGCGTTTTAGCAGTCCACGAGTTTCATGTATGGCAGTTGGCCGGTGATAGAATTATTGCTAGTGCTCATATTAGGTAAGTAAAGCTCGAGTATTATAAGGCAAACCTGCGACAGCTTTTCTTGAGCAATATCTTATTCTATACAAGCTTCATCTGCTGTTTTACCCGGCTACTGCAAAGACAAAAAAAGTATCGGTTGTAAGCATGGGCGCCGGGGATCCCCTTTCAGAAAAGAAAATACATAAAAACAAAAAAAAAACAAAAACAAACAAGAGGGTAATGTAATTTTATATTGGTAAGTAACATGTGTAGATGCAAATGCACCTCCCTGAAAAGCCTGCGGCCCCTATGGTTACAAGGTGTAGGTACTTCCAATAGTATTGCCTGGTCGATAAAGAACAGATGTGTTAAATTATGCAAATGTTAGCAGATAACTGCACAGCCCTTACAGGTCCAAGTCGTTAAGACCTATTGAAGTTGCTGAAAAGTTATGAATAACAAACTAATACTACGTTTGTGATGTGATGGACGATTCTTTTGTTTAAAATGTATTCTTTAAAAACGAATCGCTTTTATAACGGAATAATTTATAATAAAAGATTTCAATATTTTGTCAGTATTCGTTTTCAATGCTCGATGGTTAATGGAATATTGTAATAAAAATGCAATGTTTTAATAATATTTCGTGTCATAAGTTTGGAGTAAAATGTATGATTACTGCTTAAAACCCCGACAAATTTATTCAGTTAACACTTTTAAGGTGATTTTTAATCGAAATTTAAGAAGGTTAATCACTTATGGGTAAATTACAAGTTTTATGAAAGGTAAAGGTAACCACGTAGTAATAATAAGACCTAGGTATTTATAAAAAGCATGTTTTACATAAGTGCGACGGTTATGTTGTCGTTTGTCTTCATTATTTTAACTGTTACTATTACTGTTTATGTAAGATTCTGTTATTTTCCTTGATTTTTCATTAAACATGCCAAAGTTTTTGCAGGAAATTGAAAAATGTATAAGCAATGCGGATTGCTCTTCTAATGTTTTAGATGAAAATAGTTTAATTTTAATGTAGTTCTGTCTTTAGTATTCGCAATGGAAAAAAAGCAAAACAAATGCCCACACACCGGTTCAATGACTTGTTTACTGGAACAAAGATTGGATTTGTAAATTTTGGGACATTGCCAAAAACCTAGTATTTTTGTATCTCACGGTTTAAACAATGTCGAACTTTAACAAAGGACTGTATACAAAACTTCTGTTTTAATAACAAACGATTATAAACAAAATCATTGTTATCATTTTATGTGTAAGTAGGTATTTTCTCATACATCTGAACACAATGATGTATATGTATAGGTAGAAATATTGATTCGGATCTCGTTGAGAACCATTTTTTGGGTATCCGTACCTAAACGAAATAAAGGAATCCTTATTTAATCATTTCGGAACACTTTTTTTTGTCTGTCTGTCTGTTTCCATGTTATCAATGCGGGTAAATATTCTGTACCGTCAATGAAAACTTTTAATTAAAGAAAACAAAGAAGTACATAAATCAATATTTGTCCTTCCTTTTCATGATAATTTAGCAATATGTATTTACCTAAGAAGATAAGAGTTTATTTTAAAGTTGTCCTCTTTTTTTTTTCTAGGTGTAGAAATTTATCAGAGTACATGAAGATAGCTGAAAAGGTCAAGGAATTCTTTCACAATGAAGGGATTCACTCTACAACCATACAACCTGAGTTTGTGGAGCTACCTTTAGATGGCAATAAGGTTAGATAAAAAAACATGGCATTATTTAAAAACAATTTATGCAACGAATACTATTCAAATTACATATTACCTGAGACATGTTATTCTGTTTTCAATAAATCTTTAAAACGTGTTTCTATCGATGAGTAAATAAAACGGTAATTGAAAACGATCGTAAAACGATACCAACTCTTAATCTTATGTAAAAAGTTTACATGTTTTGGTAATTGCATAGTCCAATATTCGTGAAACATAAGCCTTTGTAGTTGTCAATGTTGTGAATAATTGATTTGTTTACTTTAGATATTCAACTAAGTATATATTTTATGCGAATTGTTATCGATTAGATAAGTACCTTTATTACCATAAACAATGAACAATCATAAACAATATTCATAACTTCCTTGCCTTTTGTCCTTTGAAATATCAAATATTTTAATTCTAATGTGAAAATCAATCTTAACTATCAAACGTTATGGACCATTTTAACTTAACTAGAAGTTAATTTTCCGTTTAAATAGGTAGTCGCCGTCGGCTTGGCGAAATTGAGTGAAATACATACCTACCTTTATACTTGTTACATCTATATGTTCTTTTATTTATCTCTGTCGACGTGGTAGCTAAGTTTGTAATGTGTCTTGGTTAACCGACCCCATAGGTCGAGAGTTCGAGTCTCGGGTTGCCATAAGTTGGTATCTGCCAAGTTCCTCATTTTGCCTGTATTCAGGCAGAATTGACACAGGCACAGGCCACTATTGTTGCGACAGATTCGTAATCTGGGACTCAACATAAACATGTGAAATGCGGTGTTCCCACCCTCAACTCTGCCAAACCCTTTCGAGGGATTACGGCGTGAGTTTTGTATGTTTGTATCACAGTATAGTTATTAACTTAAACATTATATTATCTAACACAAAAAATCATCTAGATACTTCCTTCCAATGGTATTTGACAAGAATGTCTTTAAAAATGCAAAATGCACCAGAACGAGTTATTTCAAGGTATAAAGCTCAGTTGTATAAATAAAAAAGGAAATAGATTGTAATGTAATGTCACACTGCAGCCGTTCGACCTTGTAATAAACGTAGATTTATTTGCACAAACCACTGAACCGAAAGGAAATAACTGGGATCTGTTTCATATTCCAATACGGACTATGTTTACTCGGTACATATTTATTTATGATTCTATCTAAAAAGTTTTGTGTAAATACTTTATACTCTGCTATATTTTGATGTTAAATATAATATTTTATTTTGTTAGTTTTTTTACAAAATACCTTATGAAAATTAATTTAAGCCAAGAGCCGTAAAGAACACAATACTTATTCTTATCCATACATATAAAACAAAGTTTCCCGCCGCGTCTGTCTGTCTGGATGTATGGTCAGGATAATCTCAAAAACTACCTACCAGGTTCTTAAAACAGTTTTCATCTATTGACATAGGATGGTTTTAATTGATAATTTTTAAGGATTTGGGTAATTTAGTTGAAATATTATGGTCTGATAAAAATCAAGCTTTCTGGGATCTTTAATCGAAATCACTGCCTAAAAAAAATCTCACATCCATATCTCAAATGAGATAAATCAAAACAATGTATGGTGAGATTGTTTCCCTTTTAATGGTAATAAAATTGATATTTTTTTTCTTTAATTTTAGTATAATTTAAAACATTTTTATAGTGTTGATAGATACGTATTCGAAAGCTGTTAAACTTTATTTTAGCGGCAACAATTTCCTGGTTAGCGATAGTTGATCCCATAGCCTATACTTCATCCTATATGCTAAATTTCCGCGCGATACTAGGGCGGACAGCAAGTATAATATAAATAGAAGAAGTAATTTTATAGAAAACATTAATAGTTTGCAGTCCAGTCCAGTCCTAACCAAAAATGTTAAACCGAGACGCGATTAGAACGCGGAACGACTAACCTTGTATATAGGATACTAGTAACTGAGTTATCACGTCGGGTCGTAAAGAAACTCAAGGCCAGTCTGTTATTAAGCACCTTGTGTAGGCATCTTTTTGACGGGTACACAATTACACAACCTCACTTGCCCATTTGAAATCACTTGGAAGCCTTGTTTAAAAAAAAAGGCAAGCACCTAAATCTCACAGGTTAAATGACGATGGCAAAGGTGGATAGAGCATACGTGCTCAAAAAATATTTGCTACCTATTTTTAGTCGGATATCTAAGATGCTTTAGTTGTATTTGTCTTAACTTTAAAGGTGGGTTAATCTTGTTTGTTTCATTATTTAATTTTATGTGGAAAGGCAAAAAGTAAGAGCTCATACTCCATAAAGTAAATTTTATTTTAATTTTAAATGTCATCTTTGATAGATTATTAGCGGTGCATCAGCGGAGGCACCGTGCGCGCTTCACTGTCCACCAAATGACATCTGTCACAACGCAACTTGTTGTGGGCCAAATCAACAGGTTCGTATATACTCTATGCATAATCTAATTAATTTTAAATTTAAAGATGTTTTATCATACGAGGTTTTATTCTGTTGGTATATATCTTTTTATATTTTTTATATTTTCAAGCTTTATTTTCGTGATTTTTTTTAATATACCCAACCCCTTTATCCTTTGCTTCGCTTCCAGTTTTACACTTTAGAGACGGTAAGAGTTCGGTAACATACATAAAGGTGAATTTTTCAAGGAGACGCATTCGTCCGATGCGTTATTTAAACCGGACGGACCCGAGACAACCGCCGAAGACTGAAGAGAAACAAGTACACATCTACAAATAATTTTTTTGAAGAGTTTCGTTCATCAAAAGCACGGATATCGTCAAATGTTTTAGACAAATTATTCTTCCATTTTGACAGGAATGTGATGGGAAATCATGTCGCCGCGTGTGACTTTATTGTTGTGATTAATTTTATGTAAATATTTGTAAAAATATATATTAAAATCTGTTTTAATTATTTTGATCGAGTTTAACTAACATGTTGTGAATTATTAAATTTAATCATGAATAGGGAACACTACTATTGAATATAGTCATTTTTTTATTTCTGTTTTTTTTTTTTATTATGATTAATATTTAAACCGCCCACGGCGACATAAATATGACTTAGTGCTAAAAGAATTTAATGATAATCGTTTTACAGGAAAAGTTAACTGCTTTCAGTAAATTGCTTTCAGTAAATTGCTTTTCATGCTGATAGATTTATGTCAATGAGTTTGTCAGGGTCCATTAAAAACCCACATTAACATGCTTATTAAACGCGTAATTAAAAGCGAAAAGTAAGAAGTCTAATAATAACTACTTTAATTTACCTACCCTTTGACATTCAAGGAAATAGTTAACTAAATTATTCTTTGACATCAAGCAAATTGGATTGAAGATTTTTTTTTCAAAGGCCTTTGTAAATTACTATGACCTTTCACTGTGATAGCTTTACAATTTGTTTTTGAATTTTTAAATCGGCCACGGCATAATTTTCTACTTTCATGGCCTTTGCATACAATTACATCCTATTTGTTTTCATAACTTCTCCCTACAATCATGTAAGTTTAATTTGAAAATGCTGCAATAGTTCAATTGATGTTAATTTAGTTTTGTTACGATTTAAATGAATATTATTTGTACCTGTATCAGTTAATAGTGATATTTAGTCTCACTTCACGATGAAAGAAAGATATTAAATAGCAACACGAAAATGTCTACTGAAATAAACTTGATACTTCGTATTATATTGTAGCTTGTGATTTTAATTTGTGTACCACATGTCACCTATCTACTAGCTCCTTACTTGACGGACACTAGGTAGTAATGTATCATCGATACATGTTTAAACCTTGCATTATCACGATATCATTTATCATGTTAGATACAATCCATCTGTATAGTTACCATGAATCACGTCATCTTATAGAAATAAGAGTTATAACCGTTTGTTTTATGTTATCTTTGACAGCGTAGTGTAGATAAGACTTTTCGTTGCTGTATCGTTTCTAAAGGGTGTTTTTTTTTTCAGGAGCGAAGTACTCCATCACCAGCTGTTACTCCATATTTGTGTAGACAGAGGAACATGGGGTCTAGAACTGAGTCTGTAAATTCAAATATCGGCGCCAATTCAACCAACAACCCCACCACCAGGCATTTAGACGCGTTAGAATGCGGGTGAGATATTTAGGATTGAGGCGATGATCTGTTGGAATTATATAGCCTTATGCTTTAAAAATAAATGAAAAATCTTAAAATATGAGTTATCTGACGACTTTAATATCATGTGTCATGATTGCGATGCGATTAAAGTCGCCAGCTAAATTAATCGAAGTGAAGTTGCCGAAAAATCTGGTTTTTGGTCTTTCAGAACCTCGGATTACGTGCCAATAAAAAGCATCAGTAATTCGACTTCTCATTAAATTAATGTTATCAATATTTTAATGGGTGTTTTTTTTTCAGATCCCTTCTCCCTTCAACCACACAAGAGGGGCTGTCAGTGTGACAGTCACTAGGGACACCGGTCGCCGTGTCAGGCTAGTAAACGTAACAAAGATTAATTTAAAATACAAAGTGTCAACGTAGCAACGTGACGAACTTCAAGTGCGAGTGATACTAAATTGAGCCAAGGATATAGTCTAGTAGAATTACTTGATAGTATAACGTTAGGCCCTTATAAACTAGTAGTTTATAGACACGTACGTTTAAATGTACGTACAGTACGCAACTAGAGAGGTACTATGATGCGAATCATAATTCATAATGTTGCCTTCCTTGGCATATCGGTCTCTGAATTGAGGTTTTGAGTTAGCAACAAATTTTTTGTCAAGTACGGGTTGTCTTAACTCAAAATTCTGAATTCAGAAACCGGCTAATAATCAAGAACTTAGTACGATGAAACTTAAAAATTTGAGAAATCAAAAAATAGATCAGTGGTCTGAAATAAGTATGGATAAGCACAAAATCTCAAAGCTAGTATATAAATCCATCATAAATTATGGTCCATAAGTTTATCTAGTTTAAATATTATAACATTTTTTCTTTAAATATCAGCAGATTATATATTCAACATTAAACTCCAAAAAGAAATATTTAAATAAACTGATGGTAATGGCTCTATTAATATTTTAGCACAATTTGTACGAAGAAATAAAATAGGTGACTAGTAGGTGAAATGAAACTACATCATTTTATTTACAACCTTGTCACTTTGTGCTTATTCCAACTAATAAAAAAGATCTACAAAAAAGAAAAAAAACTGAAAATCAAGTTTAAATATGTATGAAATCTTATCGTTAATGTATAAATAATTACCTCAATTCATAGCTGATTAACAATTAATGCATAACTTTGTGCATAACTTTATCAACAATGTTCTAAGTGCATTTAATTTATGCCAATAAAATGTTATATCTTAGGAGGAATGTTTTGTTTGAATGAGTATTTAGCGAAAATTGACTTTGTTAACTAGGTCTTAGAGTTTAATGTTTGATCGAATAAGTTTAGCATAAAATTGAATTTAGACTAATATTTTCTATTAAGCAAATGTATTATTAAAACTCTAAAATTACTAAACGGAGAGACAGTATGTACTTTAGAACCGAATGCCAAGTGCAAAGAACTGGCGACACTTTTTGATTCTGTATTTAATGGTTATTTTATTTAAATATTTATGAGAATGAAATAAAAACATTAATGGCTAACAAACCGGGAATGGACCGATTCGTGAAAAGGCTATATTTTCTCGTTGTTTTAAGAATTGAATACCGTCAACGTGCCGAAGAATCAAGAGAACATGTTGAACATGTTGTTTAACAAATCGAAACAAAGATATCCCATGTACAAATAGGCCTGCTGACAATACGAATAAAAAAACTTTTGATAACTTTAAACTCATCCTAAGTCTAAGCTATTCGCCTCATACGGGATATTCGCTCAAAATTACTGCCCTTTAAATTTAATCTTTAAAGTTCAATTCTCTCAAGTTTGATACCGTTCATAAATGTCAAACTGACACTCTTCCATAGACGAAAAATACCCTCAGAACTCTCAAGGTGTATACGGAGCTTATATTGTTTTGTATATTAAACTAGAATAGAAAGTCTAGTTATATGGATTTCATACGTTTAGTTCGAGAATTGAGTTTAATGACCTATCAACGTAACACGTGTACGATATTTTTATTACTTATACTACACTATCTTATCAGACACCTTAAAGAACTCTTTAAAATCAATTGATGGAGGTTGGAAACAAACTGAAGTGCTTATTTGCATTAAAGATAGCAACAAAGTTATGACAAGTATAAGATCTAATAAACATCATAAAATTTTATAAATACAACCTAATTCAGTATAAATAGGGGTCATATTTAAATAACACATACAATTCAAAGCATAATACTTTTTCTACGTATATCTACTCCGTATCCAAGTGACGAATGTGTTCATTATATTTACGCATCGATAAAAAAACATAATATGCAATGTTATAGCAATAAATAGGTAAAGCTGTAATTATATATTCCCATATGCATTTTTAAATAGTTTGCTTTAGATGTACTTCGCAGTTTCATATGCACAGTTTTTCGTAGAAATCTTTTTTGAATAAACCAATAAAATGTTATTATATACTAAGTATGTAATAGAAATATAAGTTTTAAATTGTTAAAAACATATTGTTTTATATAATTATGGTATGAAATTGAAAGTTACTTTCACCACACGTTTCTTTAAAAATAAGTCTCCATCAAGGCTTTTAAAAGCTGTTGCTTAAGTGTCTTTATAAAAATAATTTTCAGTTCTCAACTTACCATTTCATTTATTTGCGTAGTTACAACAAATACAGAACAAGAAAGGTAATTATTAAAATGATGCGTGTCTTCAGTTTGTATTTTATTTAGTATATAAATTTAACCATGCTTAATTAGATTCTTGCTCAAAGTTGAAAAATGTTAGCATTTACTTAATAAGATCATCCTAAAAACACTTAGCTCAAATGTTATTTTGTTAACAAATTTCAAACTTCTATACCGTAAGTGATGAAAATAAAACATATAAAATAAAATATAGTTTTTTGAAACAATTAACGTCATTTGACTTATAATTAATCTCTTATATCCTTGCCTAAATCTTGCAAGTTGTTTTACTTGTAAACTACAATCACATTATTTAATTGTATCTTAAAATGAATTTATTATTTTTAATACCAAATCAATTTTTATTATATCCATCGTTGCGAATTGATTGAATTGAGTTTGTTACGAATTTATTGTGATTTGTGTCGTAATGAGGAAGCATTTGAGAACTGTGTTATTATTAAGTATTATTTGTATTTATGTACAAAACGTTGATTGGCTTAGCCTTCAGATTAAGCTTGTTTTATATTACTTTATATAATACTTAGTTTAAATTATAAATAAATACTATTATTTTATCCTATTGTGACGTCCAAATCAGTGTACTGTTTGATGTTAGCAATTAAATTTTAATTGGTTAATTTTGATTTTTAATTATTTTTGAGATTGTTTATGTAATCTCATTTATTCGTTATAGGAATACGACTTGTGGTTACTCAAATATTGTGTGCCTTAAATGCTCGTCAAATGCTTAAAATCTTTGACAATCTCATTTTAAGCTTGGGTACACATTGAGTTTTTAGTTGAAAAATTTAGTAATGGTTACTCCATTCTCATGAAAAAGTGTCTAAACTAACATACCTTCAAGCCAGCTGAGATCACTTTGAACGCTAGTGTAGCTAGAGGATTGTCTTACGTTTTGCCTAAACCCTCAATGTGGGAAGGGAAGATAATTATTTTTTCCTTTTCACATCAATCCGTTTCCTAGTTCTTGGAAACTTGTTGCATGTCTTCATAATTTGCGAATCAAGCTCTCGGAAATTTCCTTTCAAGTACAAACGGATAAGTTTATTTTAAAGAAATGCTAAAAATCATAATGGTTTAGTGAAATTTTCGCTTAATAAAAGTATTTATTAAAGAAATGATTTTTATTTGCGATAAGTAACCTATTACTAAACTCACAAAGGTTCTGCTCCTTAACCTAAATCTAAATATGTATGTGTTTTAAAAGTGCATAGTGACGAAAAGTTAAAAGATCAAAAGTGTTAGGCACTACCTCTGGTCGAAAGGGATCGGAATATTTTGCGATATTACGTTTAAAAAAAAGTTTTACAGACCGATCAGTGAGAACAGTTTAAATTATTAAATGTTTGCCAAAAATACACGGGTTTGAAATTTTGCGTTAGACAGAGATGCGATACCCTTTTGATAGAAATAGTGAAACCTGTCTAAGAAAGAGACAGAGATATAGAACACTTTAAACATTTTAAAAGTCATATGAAATAATTCCTTTGCCGATTTCAATTTTCTTTCACAGATAGATTTGTGAAAACTTACATTTTAATTATTATAAGTATTATCATATCGTATAGTAAGTCCGATCCTCTACAATAGTGTAGTCAAAATCACTACTAAAATGTACTCGCTATGCCGATATACTTAAACACTCAATGTAAATATATTTATACCGCAACATTTAACACGTTTCATAAAATATATTGATACAAATAAACTTTTAGTAGATACTATGTTAATATTTTTTTATTTGCCACTGCTGTTGCCCTTGACACTTCGAAGTAACTCGTAGTTTAAATGTTTTCTATTTTTCCCCATTCCTCTGATACAAAAAGGCTGATGGCGTTCGAACTGGTATCAAACGAGTGTCACCATTATTGATATTCACCACCCAGTATTCGCGACCATTGACTATCTTTTTCCTGGATTTTCCATTACTTTGGTAGTTTTTCCCAAACAATACCTCGTACGGCGGCGGGCGGCTGTCATCGTAGTTATAAGTGAAGGCTTCTGTGCTTTCTTTCTTCTTTCGATGCTTCGGGTTCTTTTTATAATACAAGTTAATGTAGCGTTTTATTATAATCTGTAATGAAGTATTTTGTTTAGTTATATTCTGATGATGTATTGGCATTTTTGTAAGTGTTTTTCCTTAAATGTGAGCTAGAGAGGTAGGATTTCTGAAGCCCCGCTTTGCATTGCGTCTGCGAGTTACCACGAGAGAACTTTATGGTTTAGCATTTTCATGATTAAAACGTTTACCAATTTTTCATTGTCATTACTTTGGAACTCCTTCATAAATTATCATTTTTAATGCAATGTAAGCAAGCAATTGCCGCATAATGATGTGGCCGAAATACTTAATGTGAAAAATGCGTATTCACTCTCAACATTAGAGTTCTAAACTGAACGGGAAACATATCCACTGAGAGTAGGTACTGGGACTGACTGGCAGGTTCCGACGTTATATCCTCTAGAATTTGCAGTAAGAAGATGCTATGTTTATATACTTTACCTCTCCAATAAATATGGCAACTGCTGCAGCGAGGCCAACCACCATGATCATGTAAGTCATCAATAGGTCACTATTCCTAAGCCTTCGGTCCTTAGACTGCAGGTTGAGCGGGCATATCTTAGTACTGGGTAGATCTTGTTGAGTCAAGAACTTTACTATGCCAGCCTGTACTAGATTCACGAGCCTAGTTGGAGCAAAAAATACTTTTAATTTTTGGTTACTCATTTCAATTAAGACTTGTCAGCCTCTGTGTCGCAGTGGCGTAACCACTGGCTGCAACGCGAAAAGTTCCAGATTCTAAACCTGGCAAAGGCCGAACTTTGTGTTACAATCTTGCAAGATACAATGTTTAACTTGTCTAGTGTTTTATCTTAAATTCAACTTCTTGTAGAAGAAACTTATTATCTTTTATCTAGGTACCTTTTGAAGGATGTTTGTTGCTTGATTACGCGAAAACGGCTTAACGGACTCGGATGAAATTTTACACAAGAACAGTATCTAACTTTACTCACATAATTCCTTGATTAACTGATTGGATAAAATCTCAAAATTTTCTTTTAGAATTTCATTTATAAGCGAATTGTTAATACCGATACGGTATTAAAATCCACTAGATGACCATAGATCATATTTAATTTCACAAAACCAAATTGTAAAGGTAAATCAACACGGACGAAGCCGCTCGCAGAAGCTAGTATTGTTGTAAAGAACTAACACAGGGTTAAACAGGTTATGCAAAGGGCTGTCCTTGGGGAAAGCGAAAGATCTCAACAGTTTCATGAAGTGGTGTGGAGCCACCACGTATGTGCAGCGGTCGCCTTCCTCGACACCTTCTCGAAGCTTCTTCAAGTAGTCCCCGTACATCAGGTGATCGACACTTATCTGCTCCATCACGAGGACTGCACCTCCTGATATAATTATTTGTATGAATTAGCTTTTGTCCGCAACATTTACCGGAATCTGTTCATCGATTTGAGCGTAATTGAGTTGTTAGTTTGTTAGATACTCATCAAAGAGTTACCTACTTAATTTTCACTTTTAATTTGATTTTTAGAATGTAAGTATGTAGATTTAAAGTAATATAAATGTAAATAAAGACTCTAGGTAATCCAATTTGACAATTTTCCACACTGAGATATTATTTCCAACTCTTTTTAATAGTCACTGACTTTATACCTAACTGATTATACGTCATTTAAATGTAGGTAGGTACCTACTTCATCCCAACTTACCTGAAACCATCGGTAGAAATTGTTCCCCACTAAGCACGGAGCGAAATTCGGCACGGCCATTGGTTATCATCTTGCTTAGATAATGCAAGTCTTCATCGGGCTGTTAAAGAATAAATGAAATCTTTTCAATTCTATTTCATTTTACAACAGATCTAACATCATTTTTTATTATTCACCGGTAGCTAGTCCATGTATTGTATAAGTACTAAAGATTAAAACGAGTGTCTATTAGGTTCCTAGTCTCTGCTACTTAAAGTAAGGAGGTTCCGTAAAGCCAATAATAACCAATAGGTACCTAAACAGTATTATTTTCACGACCTGACTTATCTCGGATGTTGTTCTGGGGGTTGCTTAATAAAAATGAACTTAAGCTTCTATTAAATTTCAGGTAACCCAAGGTAAATACAAAAACCTCCCAAATTTACTGCACTCTCCTATTTTTCCCTGCTCAGGCGCGGTGCAGAGGTTTCGGTCACACTTATTCATATGAACCCACTCACATCTTTAACAATACATTCTACCGCACTGCCCTCAGCTGCCACCCAGCGATAGTTCTTCTTTAGTAAATCTTTCGGTGTCTCAATAACTAGAGTAAACTTGGATAGGGTTAGAAAGGCGGTCAAGTTTGCTGTGTAGAACGCCGATAGCAGTATTACGAACATCCACCATGTCGCGAATAACACTCGGGTAGAATCTGAAACGAGAAATCTGAACCATTGAATAATGAGACACATTTAATGGAAAGGATACGCGACAGTTACATTGATTCTGGACACTCCTGGAATTTATCATTTTGTATCTACCTACTCGTTTTTTTAAACGAAACTGTATATTCTGGCAATCAATCATTGACTTTAATTTGCGACAGGATCCCTTTTCAATCTCATGTCCACAGATGTCTACTGCACAACTATAATAATATACTTAATAAGGGTTAGCATTGCATATGATAGATTATATAATTCCAGTATTTCTCATCTCTGTCTCTGAAGAGTCATTTACAGCATCTTAAGTTTACAAAGTAGTTATGTGAGGTTCACTGGAGTCGTCGACTCACTCAAATCCCCTTAGTAGCCGTTGTCGACGAGTCGAAGGGCTCTGGGCTCTCGCTGAAGCACATCCCGGATTTGTTTTTAACAAACCTTTGCATATGCTACCTAATGTTACTACCAGTTTGGTTTAGGTACATATCTTCCTGTTTACCGGATAATATAAGCCTATATATCTATAATATAGAATTAAACATCAATCAAACCTAAACTATACCATACTCATTGTTAAAAAAGCCAAAGAGTGTAAATAAAAGTGATAAATGATGTAAACCATTAGTGACACAATCCACGTAATGGGCGAGTTTGATGGCGGACGATACTCTGACCATCATCATTTTGACTAATTCATGAATTTCATGATTTTTCTATAATACACTAGCTAGTAGTTATGTATATGGCATTTGAAGGATTCAGGTTAGGTAATTTGTAAGATTACTATTAGGAAGTTTAGGACCACAACTCAGCTTTGAAGATAGTGAATTACATTCTTGAATTTGCCGTCAAGTGGTAAATTTTTCATACAATTTTAGTAAACGCAAACCCGATCGAGGCGTTTTTGTGACTTATACGACAAAGCGGATAGGTTAGGACTTACTACGACTTCTTATAAATGGTCGAATATTTAAACTAATTGGTATTAGGCTACTATACCTATAAGTATTCCTTTTAAGTAAAATTTGTACTTTAATACCAGAAAAAACAAACATTAGATCGAACTAGAACGATCAATTTAATTGCCTTCGTTTTTAATGAGGTGAAGGTTTTTCATGTCTAAACTGTTACTGTATCTATTGGTGTAAAGCTAGTATATTTTATTTCAAGCTATAAAGTGTTTAGTTAATTAATTTGAAAGAAGTATAAACAACCTGTCATTTACATGTTATTTTTGACTATTGACAACCATTGAGAACCCCAAATCCCGTTTTCTGGCGTTACACGTGTAGTGCACTCATTGCACACACGTGCCTACACTTAGCATTGCCTAGTCGTGTTAATATGATCGTTTTTACAGATAGGTATTTATTAAATACTAGATTTTATTATTAAAGAATTAGCACTAATTATTGTTATTTGTTTTTTGGTTATTTTAAGATTGACTTAATAGGGCGGTGTAGTCTCTCAGCAACAAAGACTTTAATAAAAAGCATAATTATGATTGAGTAAAGTACTCACTGGCTTCAGGTGCGAGTGAAGTCCCTTGTTTAATGAAAGCTCCGTAAACGTACCAGAAGCTAGGACCAATGGATATGCGACGCTCATTGTCTGGGACTAGCTTTGACCTCATCAGGGTAAGCAAACTTATAATCGGGCCATATGACAATACCGCTGCTAAGATCAGATACCTGAAGGATACAAAAATTAAAATAATATCATAGTGGGTACAAATTATTAATACTAATTTAAGACAACATTTAGAATTACTCTGTTTAATCTATGGAGTAATGTATCAGCCAATCTCATAATTTATCCTTATTTTGATCGGAATGAAAATCGCAGTTATAAATAAACCTACCTGCCTACTATGTACCTAAATGTTTGTACCTAAAGGTGTGACCAAATAACGTACCAGACATAGTCGTTGAACGGAGCCAACAATCCTGACCCTTCAGCTGATTCCTTGGGTCTCCTCAACATCATCACCCAAATACCTTCGTCTAATTCCGAAGAAAATGTCACTCTATCACGAAACTCGAATACGGAGGGTAGAAAGGCAGCCGCCATGTCTATTTTCTAGGAAAAATGTTTTTAATGGCTTTTAACAGAACTTGCAGCATAACATATCTACTTCAAGTTTGTGGAAAAAACGAACCTTCCAATAATCGAAACAAAAAGAAACATTATCACTCAATCAATCTACTGGTTCTACAGTTACTACTATACTTTCTTCAGTTACCTACTTACATTGCTACTAAGGAGTCCGATCAAAGAATCCTCCGGCTTGTTCCCGCCGAACTCAAAGTTCCTTGAAGGTGTTACCACGTCGTATGTGAAATTGAACCTTTCTCGAAGTATTTCAACCAGATCGAATGCTACACCACGTCCAACAAGTTTGTCATTCCCCATTGGCTCCGCCCAGCTCAAGGGAAAATTCTAAATAGCAATAAAGAAAGTAATCTGAGAAAATTCACACCGACCTAACTTATTCTCTAACTGTCAGAAAGAAAATTACTGAAAAGGTCGAGATCTATTTTTTCTGCTACTTACGTCAAATGTTCCTATCTTCAAATGTTTTCCGTTGACTTCTTTTTCGAGTTCTTTCAATGCTAACTTCTGTTTATCGTATCGAGTTTCTAAAACAAAGGTAAATAAATACTTTAAGTGCGTAATTGAAATGTCTGCAATTTCCTTAGTCCGGGGATCGAAAACTAGTGAATATATTTTTTTCATACCTATTGCCGTGTAATTATCATAAATGACATCGCAGAAAGTAGCGTTGCAAAATGAAGCTATGATAAGGTCTACTCCTGACGCCATTGCTTGCGGTATTTAAAAAGGGTTTTTTTAATACTACCGCACCACATTTGTGTTTTACGATCACGCTATGTATGCGGCTGCTTCGTTCTGAGGATGCGCTGCTTGTCCCTGATCGTTGGGTGTTTTGTCGCGAGGTGGTGGGTTGGAAGGGTGGCTGATGACATCGGTCGGTCATCACGAAAGGTTAATGTGGATAAAAGGGTGCATTTTTTATCTGTAGACTTTTGGCTCTTTTTTTGCTCTTTCTGCATTTTGAATCAAAGCGAAATTAAGTGAGTTCAACACGGGTTGAGGTTTACACCCGATATTAACATAGCAGATATCTTGTATGATTGTTTGGGTTCCGAACCTTAATTGTAACCTAATACCTACTAACTAAATAAAAAGAGACGGTCTTAGAAGAAAATGTGCAGCAAAAACGCAAACATTTTAATGTGCAACCTACAATACCTCCTGGTTTTGTTAATGTTTTGAAAAAATAGCCACTATAATAATATTTAGAGCAAAGCCAATAAGTAAGGTTATGATGTCTCTGAGTTACTATAGCAATGGTAAGCGGAACATAATAGGTATTCTTATCCATACAAATGTGGTTTCCCTCGCAAATGAGGTACTGTGATGTTTGAACTTTGTCTACATTGAATGAAGGTAAATAAAATACTTTCCGACAGGTACCTGTTATTTAATTTTAAATATGTTTCCCCTCTATTTAATATTTTATGTTATTAAAGTCAAGATCTAAATGAGTAGCTTGGTGTATCTATCTGAACATTTATCTACAATCTACATGGCACAAGGTCTACAGGTTTAAAAACACAAATAAAATAAAATAAAAAAAATAATATTTACCTATTAAGAAAAATCTAGTACCTGCCTAATGAAAAGAATCCTAGTGCTTATTGGCTATTGTCTTATGTACCACCTAGTCCACCTACCGATTTTGTGTCTAGACCTTGTTACAAAAAGTAAGATATTTTATTTGGTTTTTAATTCGCAAATTTTCTACAATCAAGTACAAATCAAAGAGAATTCTGATCCTTTTGAAAACAAAACAAAACCCTCCAGCGAGCGGTTACTAAAATAACTAACTTTCTTTAGCGAGAGCTGGATTTATTTTAAATCCATGAATGGACGAAACTTGGGTTCAAGCCTGAGTCATTGCTCACCTTAAACTCTTGGGCGTAGGAAGCAGAATTTTTTCACAGACGTTGAAAAATATGTTGTAAAATTATGAGTAAGTGAGTAAGTTCGTAATTTTGGAGCTAAAAGCATGAAACTTTGTGTAAGACTAACAATTAGAAATAAACAGACACGTGTTTAACCGTTAACTAAAAATCTATCTCAGGGGTTAACGGGAGTTCAAATAAGTATGAATTCAAAAATTGTTTAAATAAAAATAACTTATTTCTACAATACAACATCTTATAACTTTTTTTTTTTTAAACAATGCTTTAAATGCTTTAATTGCAGTTGTTGCATCCGGACAGTACAGTATATGTTTAAGTGAGAAGGATGACCACCTCATTATAAATGAGAACTCACAATGAACTTAGTTTGGATGACCATATACTTTACACAGAGAGGCCTCATAACTTATAAATGTAAAACTAGATTTATGTTATCTCAAATTTAACACGACCGAAGCTGCGAATAGAAGCTAGTGGTCATGTAAAACAAAGAATAAAGAGAAATCGAAATTTTCTACTAACTATAAATGCCACCACATACGTCCATGCGGCTGGGGCGAGGAATCGTTTTAGATGATTTTTACCATAGCACCTTTTGTCACCATCAGGAAAATCATCCTTGCTCTTAAGTGTCAAATTGATCGAGGACTGCTTGCTTTCAAAGAAGCTTCTTCCCACCGATGTTCAGGCACCAGATAGGACAAATGCTTGTTTGTCACCTTTTAAAATCGGTCTAAAGTTACCTAACGAAATGTATCTACTTCATAATTCGACTATCATAGGGATAGGTAGGTAGAGTTAGGGTTATTAAGGGGTTAGGGTGAAATTTAATGATGTTCACTATTTACCATAATGACCCTTCTTTACAGTAAATTGTTGTCAATCCAGAATAATTATGTTTCAGTTGATTGATGATAGCATTATTCATGAAGTTATCATGGACTGGACTGGACTGGACTGGTACGCATTAATTCAATGACTTTTATGGAAAAATACTTTTAATACAAGAAAAGTCAAAATATCTACAAAACTAAAAAAGTAAATAAACTAATAACTTGTTAGGAATTATGTTCAGCAAACAATGGTATGGAAGTGGTAATTGCAAAAAAAAAACATTGTTAAATTGTATGAAATATTATCCTTTTTTAATAACAAAATTGAGATTATAGCTTAACATATTTGTAAAAGAAAACTATAGCAGTATGCGCAAATATTCTCATGCCCTTTCAGCCTAAAAAGTAAAAATGCCAAAACTGAAAAATAACCTAACTTTTACATGGAACAAATACTTTAACAAAAATAAATTAGAACAAAATGAGGGAGAGTCATATATCGAATTGTGAAAAACAATTCGTTCAAAAAATAATTTCCGAAGGCCATGTGAGTAAGGGCATATTTTTCTAGCCTGTAGTCTTATTTCAGTCAATGTTTATTAACAGATTTTGTGTA
Source organism: Choreutis nemorana (assembly GCA_949316135.1). Taxonomy (NCBI): domain Eukaryota; kingdom Metazoa; phylum Arthropoda; class Insecta; order Lepidoptera; family Choreutidae; genus Choreutis; species Choreutis nemorana. The sequence continues at coordinate 7,952,032 of OX438601.1, read as the reverse complement.
AAATAACGTTATGGTGATTTGTTTTTAGCGCCTCGATGGAAGAACTTACAATGAAAGTCGTGAATTAAATATTTCATTTGGTTCTGAATATGGCAGTTGTATAGTTACTTTGGGTGAAACTAAGTGAGTAAAAAGTTTTCAGCACCATTTGCTCTGTACACTTTTTGGATTGTATTCCTACTTTTTCCACTTTAAATGACTTTATAGTTATCTACTTGTTCTTTAAGTAGGTAAGATTATGTTTTGTTTTTAATATTTCATGTTATACTTTTCAGAGTGCTGGCTCAGGTATCCTGTGAAGTAGTACAGCCTAAACAGATCAGACCTAATGAAGGTATTTTATACATTAATGTTGAGATTGGTCCAATGGCTGCTCCACACTTTGAAGCAAATAGACAAACAGACCTGTCAGTATACCTAAATAGGCTTCTAGAGAAATGCTACAAGGATTCTAAGTGCATTGACTTGGAATCTTTGTGTATAGTTGTAGAAGAAAAGGTAAGATACATTAAATTTTTTCAGATAAAAGATTATGTTAGCATTGATTTTTTTCATAAAATTATTGCTGAAAGTAAAACACATGATAATTATGGAGGTATATAACTACAATATATATATTAAAATTGGATATTTTAAAATTGAATAAATTTGGGTAATTTACGGGCAGTATTTTTTCCATTAAAAATTATTCTTAGCCGCCTGAAGTATAATGTAATGTTCAGATAAAAACATATAACATACATGTAAGAAAATAATCATTTTACCTTCACTTTTCATATTATTCTAAGATTTAGATAAAAATTGGTTTAGCAGGCTAAAATTTATCATGACATAAAAATCTGAAACATTTATAACTACTAAAAATTCTGCATAAAACACATACATACATACATGAAAACATTCTAACATTACAGGTGTGGTCTTTAAGAGTTGATATCAAAGTATTAAACCACTCAGGGAACCTAATAGAGTGTGCTAGCATTGCCACTCTTGCTTCCCTCGCACATTTCAAAAGACCTGATGTAACAAGAAGTGGAGAGAATGTCATAATTCATACAGTAGCTGAAAAGGATCCTATCCCTACAGTTCTTTATCACTATCCAGTATGCATGACTTATGCAATATTTAGTAATGAGTAAGTTTTACATATTACACTATTACTTCTAAATTGATATACATTACTAATTACATTTTTAGGATAAATTATATGTATAAAATTAGGACATGTATGTTCCTAAATTAAACTGAATCTTCTCAACAGCTTATGAATGAGAATTGAGTAACTAACATCCATATGATAGCACAAACTTTCATTTATCAATGAAAAAATAAGGATCATCACCCAGTGTTTTAATCTCAGTTTATTAAGATTATAACATTTATGATTTTTGCCTTTGTTTTCAGTATAATAGTATCAGATCCAAGTTTCCTAGAAGAATCAGTGTGCACTAGTAGCACAGATGAAGGTATTAATAATGGTGGGGGGTTACTTGTAGTAGGCATGAACCAATACAAGGAACTGTGCTTGCTGGACCTCACCGGAGCTGCAATATACAACTCCAATATTGTACACAAAAGTATAAACAATGCTGCAGTAAGAAGCAAAGAATTAGTGGATATTGTTAAGAAAGTTATTGCAAGTGACGACACAATGAGGTAAAGGTGTTCTTAATTCAGAAAGTCTTTTGTTTTAGTTTGACATGTAGCTAAGGTGACCTATGAAATACATACATGACAGTTTTTTTTTACTAATATTCAATAATTATTAATTTCACAAAAGTTGACAGTCTTTAAAATCAGTTGTATTATCATGATGTGTTTTGGTTAAGCATATTCAATTTTTTATTTATTTTTAGTTAATAAACAACTAGTGTCACTATTTTTGTTGATGTATGTAAGGAAAGGATTTTCATAAAGTAAATAAAACCAAATGTGTAAGAATCAATTTGTTTATCTTTAATGTAATCAGTCAAATATTTTGTTGTCAAATTTCAGACAAAAGAGACAAAAGATAAACTTTAGTAACATTATAACAAATGATCACATGCTGTCTTTGACAATGAAAGATATCAGCATAAAGCTGAAGCACTACAATATTGATGATGTCAACAATGAAAATCATTTTGATGATGAGATGGCAGAAAGCGATATTGAGAAAGAGATCAGCAAATATGACGGTAGGAAGAATAATTTTGGGATCCAATATTAATATTCTGAAAGAAAAAAAATAATTAAAATCGAAATTGTAGCTGTAATTAATATTAAATTATTAATTTTATCATGTATGGCTGATTGTGAGGCTTCTTTTCATGTTTTTGCTCTTGTAGTTATTATAAAAGTTGTATATTTTGTGTTTGTTAAAATTAATGTTTCCCACTGGCTACAAAATATTTACATTCACCTATTAGCTAGAACTTTAAGATGACTAAGTATTTTTTTGTTAAAATATTTTAACTAGCATCCGGTCTGGCTTCTTACGGGTAGATATAGGTATTTTCGATACTGGATACTGTAGAATTCTAATGGTAAAAGAATTTTTCAAATCAGTCCAGTAGTTTCGAAGCCAATTCAATTCGAACAATCAAATCTTTCTTCTTTATAATATTATTAAATGCCAGCACATGTGATAATGGATTGCACAAGTGTAGACGCACACCGGGCACATATCCACAAGACACCACCAACACTCTCGGAAGCTTTCGGCAATCCGAAAAGACTGCTGGACTTCTGGAAGTGTTTGGGTTGGCTGAAATAGGGAACAGACGACACGTACAATGGCCCAATTAAGAGGCTAAGTGCGGAAAGTGCCCAGCTAAAACAAACAAACAATATTATTAAATAATAATAATAATAATCTTTAATGAATTTATGTTACACATGTAGATATCTAGAAAATTGTTTTCATAGTACTTTTTATTTTTATAAAAACAAATACCGCAGTTGTGGTTTCTGATACCAACAATCAGTGGCGTAAGTAGACCGTGGCAATAAATAGAATGGTGCCCGTAAAACACTTTTTAGGTCTCCATTTAACGAAGGCTCTTTTATGGATCATGTCGGGGGCCTTTGAGGCTCGGTGCCCCTGGTTACGTCACAGCAATTAATGAATATGATATGACAATATTAATTTTTCACTTTGATTTTAATTTGTAATAATTGTTTAATTCCAGTTGTACCTACGATTCCACAAACTGCAGAAGTGATTGCAAAGAAAGGAGCATCACATTGGATAGAAGTATCATCTGAATCTGAAGAGGACTGAATAAAACAAAACCATCTTTCATAAAATGTAATAAAATTCCATTTTACAATTACTGTTAATAAAATAACTCTTAACAGTTTATTAGAATTGCATTTCCCTTACTAATATACAATCATAACATTTGACACAGTTAAAGATCCCATTTGACCAAGCTAGTATCAGTTTTAGAGATGCCAACTATTGAGGGGCTATCATGCAAGTGACTCAATTAAAATAACCTTTTTTTCATTCACAAAGCAATTTTTATAACTAAAATACCATGCTTTACACTTTTGAGAATGTCTGTAAAATAATACTTTGCTAAATTTTGTTTAGTTCAAATGTAGTAAAGTTGTTTTACCAAAAGCAACTTTTTTTAATCAGTAGAAAAACTTGCTAAGAAGCTTTTTATTTTATAAATTAGGTCATTTATTCTGTGTATAATGTTAAAAGTAAAAAAGTGCTCGTGTGAGAAGCTCAGGCCACTTTGAAGATGTAGCATTTGATGTGATGTTATTTATTTAACAAAAAAAGCCCTACATTCACCCAAAGGAAGTTTACATTTCATTCTTACAGGATCTATGGTCTAAACAATTTCATTTTTAAGAATTTTTAGCAATAACTTAACTAAACAGGAATAAATAGTTAATATTTAAGAATTCATTTGAATTATCACAAAGTTATATTACATTGAAAAACAGACACAGTTCATTTGGAATTATTTAAGGGATGTTTTGAGCCCAAAAACTGAAATCTGAATTTAAGTTATTAAACAAATTCAGTTTTTCTTAAAAATCAATAATTATCTTATTGATATTGGTAAAGGTTAACTTGAACCTTTTTTTAAAATGTGTATTACAGATCTGACTTTGCATTGAGACAATTAAATCACATTAATCATTAATTTGTAGTTATTGGTCATATTTAGTTCAGTTTAGTATAGGTCTCAATTTATTACAAACTATGAATTAGCACTTGTTATTTGTATTTCAGTTGCTACTGAGAAACTAAATTCTCTGGAAAATCACACTTATGCACAGACTATTATGATAAAATCTTTGAATGTTAATAAAAATGTATTAGGTTTTTTTACAATTACTTTTACATAGCATAGCACAACATTTTGTAATGGCTTTGTCTGTGATATATCATGTTTAAGCCAAATATCTATAAATTTATTACTTGAGAAAGAAAAGGATATTTGTTATGCATACATACTCAAGTTCAATCATTACAGTTTAAAATTCAAGAGAAAAAAACATAAATCTATTGTTCTACTATAAATTAAAGTCACATTACACTAATCTAAATTGAGTCTGAATTGATTCCATTTTTCTGGTCCAGTTTATTTCCATTTGTTTTCACCATGTAAATGAAATATGTTATTATTTCTTTTTCATTTACTGGCAATGATTTGAAATGCTTCTGGATAGCCTGTGGAAAGTAAAGAATAATTATTTTAAAACATACAAATAGTAATAAAACATCAAAATGTTAACTAGACAGCAAAAACACAAGTCATTCATATAACCTGCTAACAAAAGGAACATTTTCTGACTTTAAATGCAGAAGTAGGTTGACCTAAGTATCTATTCCAACTAAACAAAGTTGTGATTGTTTTCAAATTGTCTTTCATTCCAAACAAAATTCATATGATGATGTACTTACATCTGACAACTGTGCCTTATTTAATCCAGGTCGTGTGGCGACCTTGTAATGTCTCTTGTACCGCCTCAGTGTGTTCACCTGCAGCTGGAACCAATCCACCTCTGGGGAGTCCATCTCTGCCTCGTTGCTGTCATCCTCCGAATCCTTAGGCCGCCTCTGCTTGGTTCTTGCACATTGAATCATGTTTTTATGATAGTCACAAATGTATGTGTGCCTAGCCTGCAAGTAAAATAGTAAAAGATGAGACAGATGCAACAAAACCAACTATTATAAAATATGTATTGTCAATTATTGCACATCTTAAAATGGAGAAAATTACCAACCTGTGGATCGATATTTAGCTTGAGTCTTCTTTGGGTGACAGTCTTTTGTATTCGCTTGCTATAGGCAGCGTTGCCTGCAGGTCGCCTGCATCTATCACCGTCATCCACAAGGCAACATATTTGGTCAGAATTTCCTCTGGAATCTTCTTCTCCTGTGCTAAACCCGTTGTTCATTTGATACTCGCGTTGAATCATATATGAAAAATAAACTAAACTGTTTTCTTATACTCCGCACAGCGATGAAAATCACTTCGACGTATTCACAAAGACCCACTGTTGAGGTTATGATTTCCAACAACAAACACCATTTTGATTTAGCACATAAATGAAGAACATGACAATAATCCAATAGTTTTTACACTGAGTGCACTATTTGACACAAAACGCTTTATTATTCGAACTTAAGCACATATATAGAATGTTACTTTCATCCAAAATTTAGACAACCGCTTGAAGCGTATGTTGATATTTCTTGCTTGCACAGCTTACAATTTTTTAGGAAATACTTGTACGCGAGGTAATACCATACTACAAGACAGTTATCACTCAATAAACCACACAAAAATCAGTTTTTCAAAAGAATTTCACTACAATTTACCACCATTCAAAAATCATCGACACTGAACAGTCAGTCAGTCATTCAACCAACGCAACGCAAGCAAAGGCTAGCTTACACTGGCAAAAATTTATCTACCTACCTAGCACACTTACACTACCTACACACACATTCATAAAGAGTTTATTTTATTACTGGAGGAAAGTTAAAGCAATAGGGTTGAATATGCCAGAACATTTTTCGGAAAACAGTTTTTAGATCCATAAATGTGTGCACAGATGTAATGTCACAAACAATAGCTACGATAAGTCTGCATATAGCATTACTATAAACAAAAAATAAAGCTAACTCCAGAGAAGTGATTGGCGAAAATATGGCGGGATGTTTAATTTCGACCAATCAGACTAATTTCTGTCTACATCGTCTGCTCATGTATTCACTGACGACAAACTTGACTTGAAGTTTCCTACGTAATAAGCGCTGAAATCGTGTGCTCGTTTGTGATAGACATACTCGGTGAGTTACAAATATTATTTATCAAAAATGTCTAGTTGTATTATAGGAAAAATAAGAAAGGTTTCAAAATAGTGGTATATTGTTGCGGAAACGTGGTACAAGAGTAAAAAGTGAAGTGATTTAATAGATGTACATTCTAATTTTGTAAGCAAATGGCTGCCGAAGTAAAATGACACTACTACATAGGTATCTTTAATAATATACGACATTTAAATACGCTGTGTAAGTAGATAGTTGAGTACCTACTATTCATAACATTCCAAAACATGGATTCCTAATTTCGTTTCTCAATTTTATTAGATGCTTATTGGATTAGCTGAACTAGACCTCTTATTGGTCACACATATTTTTACTGTCAAGCCTACTTTGAATTTTATGCAACTCTAGTGACACTTGTATTTATAGCCAAGTTATTTATTACTGACTATTGAATTGAAGAATTACCCACATATTTGTAATAAGTTTTATCTTTTGAAAGGTTTTAAATACAAAGTAAATTTTTTGACAAATTTGTTTTCTCTTCTCTGCCTATCCTTATGTTCTTTTTGTTTATTTTTAGGGTTAAATGCAAATAACGGATACCGTCAAAGATATAATCTTATATTTTCTCCATATCTGCAATTAAGATTATGTCTTCGGTGAGTTTATTTATTTTCCTTTTCAGTTTCAATTTATCAATTCAGAGCTTCAATAATTCATTTTTCACTTCATAGTACTAAACTCTTATAACGTTAATGGTGTTTGTTAAAATCATAAATTCATAAAATGCCTCAAAATCCATTAAAAGTTGTATTATTTGTTGAAATAAAAAGATGAATTAGGTCCAGATAAAAATATCCAAAAATCTCCCTTTCGGTTGTAAAACAAAAACAAATAGAGTGTAACAACAAAATGATAGTAAACACAACCAAACAATAATAAAACCATATTTATTGATGAGTGACTGATCTTTTTTGGTTAGCCTGAAACATTTAAATAAAGAACAAAATTTTATGAAAGCCTATAGATTTAGCAGAAAATTCTGAATTTATTTTAATTTTTAAAGAGACTCAATTTTTGGTGTTTTGATACCTATAAACAAAACTGGAGTGGTTTTGAATTTTTTAGCATTTTTAACTTCCAAGTTTGCAAAAAGTTATTTTCAAATAGGTAACCATGCTATGTCACTATATAGTGAAAGTTAAATACCATGTAGTATTAACATAGTATTGAAAATTGAATTCTGGAGAGACCACCACTTTTAAGTATCAATTTTGTTAGTACTTTTCTTAGTAAGTAAACTGTATTCTTCATCTACTTAAAACATTTTTTGGGTAACGAATCTAATCCCGCTTTTTAATTACTGCGTTATTAGTATAATAAAAGAGTCAAAAGCTTAATTATGAAATAATACTTACAAAATTGAAAAAAAAGAAAAATATACCAAACTACGAGTCTAAAAACGATAACATTAAACAAATAAAAATAATCATTATAAATGATGATTTATGATATGATGGATGATATAATCATTAAAAAAACAAAAGAATTTCATAACCAACGCATATAAGCTATAGCTGCGCTTATAAATCTTATTGACCGGTTGTCGGACGGATGTTGGAACTTCGTAAACGTTCGGCTAGCTTTCGTTGATATTCGGCCAATTTTATTACAGCCGATGCGCGTTGAGGGCGCTTGTGTGCAGTTGTTTAGC